>CM044984.1:7477500-8723750 GCA_024586325.1 Stellera chamaejasme | reverse complement strand
TCTTACTTTCTACTCCTACCAAATATATAGTACTACTTTTTCTATCAAATATATATATATATATATATATATATATAGTTTTTCATAATAATTTTTTGTTTAATGGTAATTAATTATTTAATTTCAACCATTATAAAATTATACAATATAATAATTAATTGACATATGTTGTTCCCGATCATGGACTCACTGTTATATTCAATTTTCTAGTATTTAATTTACAATTTATTTTAATATTTCAAAAGATAATTGATATTTATAAACGATAATTTTATAATAATTATATTTTATAAATGATATTTAAAAAAATGAAATAAACATGAAATTAGCCATTTCAAAATTAAGGAATAGTAAAAGTATTAATACGTAAACTCAACTTTCCAATTACATTTCATTTTTTATGAAATTCAAAGTTACTCTAATATTGCTTCAATTTTCTTTTATTTTCCATTTTTATGATCTGTTTACTCCTTTTTTTTTCTTGTTTTTTCCCCGTGATCCCCTTGCTGAGAGAAAACCTAGTACAACGTACGAGTTAAAGACCACATGGATGTGGACCAGTTTGCTGTTTTTTTTTTGTCATGATCTTTCATTTTCACTATATAGTATCTCTGGATCCTGTGGTTACGCGGACTACAAGTGTGTGATGAATATGAGAACCGAATCTATTTTCACCATCGCCATATATATGCACGTGGTTTATTCACAAATAACAACTCGAAAATTAATATGATTTCATAAATCATAATACGCAACCAAATTTTTGGAGAATATGTTGTAGTACGTTTAAAATTAATTGATTGAGTATCCGCCCTGCAGTGTATGGATAGCATATTCTCCACTACCCGCTCCGTCTCGTGCACACCCCTATTCCACAGTACTACTGTCCCTTAATACAATTAATTAATACCGTTAAATGATTTGTTAAAATTAATTTTCTACATATCTTCATCTTCATGGTTTCATGAGAAGTACAGAAGATAAGATTAGGGTACATCTTGGTTGTCTATTCATAATATCTACATATCGCATAATTATTTGTCCAGTTTTGTTTTTAAAATCTTGTTGTAACAATCAACGAATTAATGAGTACTATTATTTAAGCTAGTACAAAAGTGGACCCCTAAGTTAATGGTCCTATCAGTGATTGTTCATCACACACCACACAGTTTAATCACTTCCTCTCCATTCTAAATTATTTGATACGTTTAAGTTTTGAGTCACAGTTTGACTCAAATTTACTAATTAAAATTTATTTGTTCAAAAAAATTAGAAAAATATAAATTGTAGTTGAAAGTACATGTAGTAGATTTCATATATATTATTAAAAAACATTTGAACAAATAAATCCATTCATCACCTATATATCTCTTTTTTTCGTGTCTCCGCATAATTAATTAATTAACGTTAATTGATGAAGAGTTAGGTTAATTAGTTATTACCTTATTGGTGAAAAAGATACGTTTTTGAGGATCATCGAATTTGGAGTGAACCCATGAATTGCAAGAGATGGAGAGAGCACCGTTGAGGAGGCCGTCGAGGACGATGTCCTTGATGAACATCTCCTTGTGGTGCTCGTTCTCCATCGCCACGCCGCCGATCTCCCCGAAGTCCGCCGGAACTTGGAACTCCGCCGCGTACCGGACCTCATTCTCCTCCCTACCCACCCTATGAGCGTACGCCGTTATCCTCCCTTTCTCCATTCCGGACTCTGCAATATATATATACACCTCAGGGTGTGAAATTAAGTTACTATGGTATATAAAATGAGATAAATGCAATATTGGCTATTCTAGCTAGGACAATCTAACAAGAAAACTAGTAAATATTTATGATCAAAATAGCCAAATTTAATTAAGGAGATATCGTACGTAGAAGATCTCTAAAGCTGCTAGCTTTCCAAATTTAAAAGTTAAATGATTTTAGTGTTATTAAAGAAAATTTTAAGTTAATGGAAATCGAAAATAAACTTTATTAAAAATATGTATTGAATTAATGGATGACATAGTAATTAATTACAGATAATGAGTATGATAAAAGATGTAGAGAAATACTATTTATTTAAAATGAAACGAAACAATATTTATTTTTGAAATTTGTAATTAAGGATTGATGAGATGAGAGAGCATCTATAACAATGCTAACCATCAGACTTATAAGTCAAATATAACTAGCAAAAATAGAAAAAGCGGACAAATATATTATCCATCTGTACTAGCTATTCACGCTAGCTAGCCATAATATATAGTTTAGCTCTCCAAATTTACGAGTGAAGAGAGTGAGAGAGATTATATCGCTAACTAGTCGTAAAATAAATGTAGTTGATTTCAATATAATAATAAAGATGACTACGTACCAATAATAGTTAGCACTGTTGCGGTGACAATTTAACTTAAAATTAGTTAGCATTTTGACCACAATTTAACTTAAAATTAGTTAGCATTGTTGTATATGCTCTTATCAACTATCCCCTCTGTCCCAACAAAAGATTCGATTATATCCATTTTTTTACCGTCCAAAAAAGATTTGATCATTTCCTTAAAAAGAAACATGTTAACACCACCGTTGAAACCCTCAATTTTCATTCTCCACCAAACAAGTTACTTTTGTAAAAATATACTTTATTATCCTTAAGTCTTCAACTCTGTTTAATCTTAATACTGGGTCAAATGCTCAAAATATTTTGGAATTGACGGAGTAACTTCTATACAAATTCTGCTTTCACCATTATTATTTTTTTCATAAAAGTAAGATATAAAAATATTACTCCATTAACAGTGAGTTCCAAAGAGGCAAAGATTTATTCAATGGTGAAAAAGAATTTCAACGTTAACTCATGGATAGAATATTTACTCTGTAAGTAATCAGTTACTTATTTATGTGACCAATTAATTAGTGCTAATTAATTTGTTTCTGATCACTTAATTACTAATTACCAGGGTCAAGCTCGGCACTGATGAGCTGTACCAAGAGCGTCTTCCCCAACACGTCCTGGATATCGTCAAAACCCCGTGTCAACGGGTTTGACAATAACCCTCCCACCGTGGCCTGCGCGGTCACCACTGCCTGCACAGCCACCGGATTCCCCACAGCCGGAAACGCCACCGTCTGTGCCTTGATGGTAGCAACCCTAAGTGCTTTCCCAAGGTGATTCTTCCGGGTTTTCCGGAATGAGCCCCGGCAAATTCTTGCCGGCACCGTGCTTCGCCTGAAAGGGAACTGGATGGCGCTTACTCCGCCGTGTAAGCACGGCACGAGGTTCGTGATGGGCTGAGCGGGTTGAAGGTGAATGTGAGCGTTTGACGCCATGATTGTAAAAACCACTCCGATTTTGCTCAGAGCAAGTGCCAAGTGGTGTCTGGCTAGCTACCAACTGGCGAGTCTCTATATACAGAAAAACCAGAGGTGGGGAAGATGTGCTCTTAATTACTATGCCCCAAATGATTTCCTCCGTCCATCGCAAAGGTGTTGTCACAATATCTAAAAATTGATACATTTGTATTTATTATTTTACAGTATTTAATTTATAAGTTTTTCATGAATATTTAGATATTTAAAGTTATTCATATGTGTATCATAATTTGTAATCTAAAATTTCTAATTAATATATTTTTTGTGAACTAATTTTCATCATTTGTCTTTGTAAATATTTAAGTCAAACATTAAATCTTGAAATATGAAAGTCAAATTATTAGATTAATCAACACTCTCATTAACCACCATTTTTGGAGGCCACAAGAGGAAGAGCGCCTCTAAAAACAACTGAACAAATATATTGATTTTCAGAGTGAAAAAACCCCTGTGAGTGAGAAACCATGGCTCTGCTAGGGTTTCGTGGTGCAATGACGGTTGGATGTGTGAGCATGCTCGGCTTCCTCATCCACCGGAATCGCGCTCGGCATATTCTACGAACTAGCTTCGTTGTCTCAGTTTTAGTTCAGAAGTGCAAATTGGATTTTGGAAGGGAAGCGTGGAAGCCAAGTTTGCTATAGGAGAAAACTAGATGGATGAATTTGGTGGTCCGTGGTTTCGTTTGTGAGTTGAGTGGCAGAGCGAACCAGGACGGAGGTGAATCGCGACGGAGGCATGAGCGAGTTGGCGATGAGGTGAATCCGTTGGACAGCACGAAACTGATTATGGCCTCGACAGACGAGGCAGACAATGTGGATAGGCGACGGTTTCCGCAGATCGGTTCGATGGTCATGCTACCGCTCCTGGCGGGCGGGCGGGCGGCGGTGGTGGTTTGGCTAGGCCGACGGGGGTGGCACAATCTGGGACTGGCGTCTCCATCGAGTTAAGGCTCTAATGTTGACAAAAGCCTTGGTCTGTATACGGTTGATTACGGTAGTGGATGAGAGTTCAATTCACAAGCGTAACCTGAAAAACAGGTGTCTTGTGGAATTAGGGTATGTAAGATCGGGGAATCTTATACCATGATGTTGGATCATCCTTATAATTATGTACAAAAGGGTTCTTTGAAGAGGTACGTGCAACTATTGTGGGTTGATGATTCGAGGATGCAAGGCAAGGTGGATTCTACAGGCCGACTAAGAAGATTGAAGGCAAAACGGCGAGGTTGCAAGGCAACTGGGACAACTGGGTAAATAGTCGGTCTGAGTATCCTAAAATTGCTTACGACTCCTAGTTAAGTTTAGGAAATTTATATTGGTTGGACTACCCGCTTTTGCTTTTTTCCCACATTACTTTGTGTCGTTTGTGTCGTACTCCTTATTAGCGCACTGCTATGATGAGCAGATATTGTTTTACTCGTATGGAGCATATTAAGGGTATCGGGTGCCAGATTTAGACGTTTTATCTATCATGGTTATTATAGTGCTCTTAAGCCTTTATATGCATGACAAGGACTACCAAAGTCTATGCCTTGGTTATACAAGCAATTTTATGTTTAAACTCTCTAGTTTAGTGATTAATACTTTAGGGGAGGATCGAGTAGATCTTCTTAGTGGTTCTACGTCCATGACTTTTTTGTAATATTCTCATATTTATAAAATAAGCCATTTGTTTAAAAAAAAGATGTTGATTTTTCTAGAGCCGAGGTGGGGTGTTTTGTTATGATGTTTGTTATATATATTTAGGGTCTTATTGCATAATCTTGAAGATGATAAAGGTCAATCCGATTGTTAATTAATTTAATAGCAATAAGATTGAGGTCTTGAAGCATGAGTGTAATTGTCGGTTTTCAAAATTAATACTCCCTCCGTCCTACAATAACACAAACAGTTGCTTTTTTATTTCAATTTATTTATATTATTTCTTAATAAAAAAATTATCAAAAAATTACATTTATAAAATTAAAACATAAAATTTTTAGTTGTATATAAAAATTACAAATTTAAATTAATAAAAAAATAAAATTATAATTTAAATACTAAAAAATTAATGTTATATTATTTTGGGATGGGAGAAATAGATGATGTAAACTTGGGGCCTCTATTATTTATTCGCACGTGGTATGCGTGGAACGAGGTAGGCGTATGGTCGGCAACAATAGAGTTTTACCCTAAGGGTGGTATACCATCTTCTTTAATACTCTTTCCATTTCCGAAAGATTGGTAGATTTGTTTGGACACGAAGATTAAGGTGAATGTAAGATGTTTGTATATATTTACTTAATTGTCCTTTAGTTGAGAGTGCACAAAAAACGAGGTAGAAAAAGTAAAGATAAAGTGAGGATAGTTTAGTAACTTTGAGAGTGAGAAGTTTCCTTTTAAGAAAAATGATCAATTTTTCTGGGACAACCCAAAAAGGAAATGTGTACAATTTTTCAGGGACGGAGGGAGTATGTTAATATGTGCTTGTTGATTAACGGAGAGAAAACGGAGTTAAGGGGTCAAAATTATTATAGTGGAGTTAGTAGTGGTGGGTCCGCTGGCATACTGGTCCCTCTGTCTGTCCCTTTCCCAAGGCTCCTCTCTTTTTCTCTGTATTTCCTCACTCATTCCCTGATAACATTTTCTCTCCCCGTATTTAAGTTCCTAAAAATCTACCAAATGCAAGAAAACCACCAAATTATCAACGTAAATACAAGAAAACCAACAAATGCAAATAAACAACCACATACGTGGAAGAACAGATCTGTAATCAATAATCCCATAAATTATTTTTAAAAAAAATACGAATAAATTGAGATTGAATTAGAAATTTGAATTATAACAAAAAAGAAAAATTATGTATAAATTGAGTTGATCGATCTGCCTCATCTCCGGCAACGGTAAAGCTCGTTCTTTGATTGCTGTTGCACATTCTCCGGCCACTGGCCTGCGTTCTCCGCCTTCCTAAAGCCGCTAGCTTGAAGCACCGCCAACTTGGATATGTGGTGAACATTTGATTGAAATGGCCGTTGCCATCGATGGAGGATTTAGGTGAGGCCATTAGAAATAAATGGAGGTGGACATGTTGATGAGTGAAGAAAGGGGGAGGAAGGTTCAGAGAGGGAGTAGATCTGATAGTGGGGAGAGAGAAAATTGAGTTTATTTTTTTAATAGCTCTACTTTTAAACTCTGTTTGCATGATAAATGAATTGTAGTATGAAAGTGAACAATTATATAAAAAGGATAAATTAATGTTTACAATTTGTGAATATATTCGTTTTATATATTTATAAAACAATTCTCTATAACAACAATTGTCAATCAAAGCATAGAAAGTCAAACAATTCTCTATAACAACAATAATACTTTAATATATTATTGTTTTGAATTTCTTTTTTTTTTTGTTTTAAAAAAAAATTTGGTCACACATCGCAATTTTAAACATCATAGTGAAATATAACAATTTTTTGTAAGACTACAGTTTCTTTCATTACAAGATATGGACTATGGAAGTGGATGAGAGCATGAAACCTAGACGTGATAACATAACCTTTTATTTTGTAATAGTTGAGTCAAATGTCGAATTTTTCATGGAGCAAAGTTCTACTCAACTTTTTAGAAAAAATGTCCAATTTTCATTTTTATTGAATAAATATTAAAATTATAATTTTTTTGAAACAATATCTTATTCCAAATGTTAGAACCTCCTAAAATTATGTTTAATTTCTAATTTTATTGAAACATTATCTCATCTTCAATTTTATTTGACATCTAATTTCTAATTTTTTTTATTACAAAATATAATTTCCAAATTTCATTTTTGTTGAAGTATTATCCAATTTCTAATTTTATTTGAATACTATTCAATTTACTGTTATATACTGATGCGAGAGCTGCATATATATATATATATATATATATATATATATATATATATATATATATATATAAGATATAGGAGAATGTTCCAATAGTAAAAATCAAATAGATTCTTATTTAAATGTTGTCTCAAAAATCTATTTTCACAAATGGCTTGTCCATGTTAGTTTAATTATTAACAATGAATATCATCTAAATACTATAGCTTTGGTTGACACTGGTGCTGATCAGAATTGCATACAAGAAGGTTTAATTCCTAGCCAATATTTCGAGAAAACAAAAGAAATTCTGCATGCTGCTAATAATCAGAATTTACATATTAATTACAAAATAAGTGATGTAAAGGTTTGCAATGAGGGCTTATGTTTCAAAATGCCATTTATTTTAGTTAAAAATTTAAGCACTAATGTTATTTTAGGAACTCCTTTCATTACTAGTCTCTACCCTTTTAAGGTAACTCAAAACGAAATAACATCCAAAATCTTAGGAAAGGAAATAAGATTCAAATTCGCTTATCCCATAGAAGAAAAGAGTGTAAAAATTTTACAAAACTCTTTCATAAAACCCTCCTTCATTAATTTACTTCAGGCAAAACAGAAACATTATATACCAATTCAAAATTTTTCCATAGTTTATATTGATGATGTCTTAATTTACTCACAATCCATTAATCAACATTTTTTACATTTAGAAAATTTTTATAATACAATAAAACAAAATGGACTAGTCGTTTCCCTTCCTAAAATGAAATTGTTCCAAACTGCTATTAGATTTTTAGGTCATGATATTAGCAATGGTCTTATCAGTCCAATAGCCAGAAGTCTTGAGTTTACAACAAAATTTCCTGACGAAATTAAAGAAAAAACCCAATTACAAAGGTTCTTAGGTTGTCTTAATTATATTTCAGACTTTTTCAAGGATCTCAAAATAATCTGTAAGCCCCTTTATCAAAGGCTTAAAAAGAATCCAAAGCCATGGTCTGAAGAACATACAAAAGCTGTCAAAACCATTAAAGAAAAAATCAAAACCCTTCCCTGTTTAAGTATTCCAAACCCTAGTCCTAATACTGCCCTTATAGTTGAAACCGACGCCAGTAACATAGGTTACGGCGGTATATTAAAACAAAAGTTAGAAGGACAGGATTCTGAATCTTTGGTAAGATTCACTTCAGGATTTTGGAATCCTACTCAGACTAATTATAGTACTATTAAAAAGGAAATTCTTTCTGTAGTTCTATGTATAAATAAATTCCAAGATGATCTTTATATGAAAAGGTTTCTTCTACGAATAGATTGTAAATCAGCAAAAGATATAATCGAAAAGGATGTTAAAAATTTAGTTTCAAAACAAATCTTTGCCAGATGGCAAGCTTTGCTTAGTAATTTCGATTTCGAAATAGAATACATCAAAGGAAAAAATAATTGTTTACCTGACTTTCTTTCTAGAGAATTTTTGCAGGGTCAGAATTATCAAAAATGAAGAAAGCAATAATCAGCAAAAGAGAAAAGGAGGAAGGTAATACTTCTTCAAGAATGACCCCAGAAGAGTATTTTCATCAAAATGATACTTTTCCACCTACAAATTATTCTCAGGCATTAGCTACTCCAAAACCCAGTATTGAACTCAATAATAGGTTCACTACATTGGGAAGAGGTAAGCTTGTTGATTTCGACAACCTTTCCTCAAAACTTGTTTTTCCAAAACCAGCTGTAGCAACAGCATCTTCTAGTTTTTTAACCCCAAATACAAAAGTTGCTACATTCTCAAAATTACCAGACTTTTTAAAGAAACAAGAATACCATGTCAAAAAGGAGTCCTACGAATTTCTTTATTTTGCTGAAAAAGGACTTTTTGATACAAAAAATAAATCAAAAGCTGCAATTGATGCCGTTGTGGAGAAACTTTTCTTCCCAGGATTCAATTACAGCACCATGACATCTCAAAAGACCCGTGAATTCTATGAGTATATTCTTACTGATTCAAAATCAGTGGTTATCACTCATTTCAAGAATTCCGGATCACCTAGAATAAATTACTCAAAAGTCCGGATTGATGGATTCATTTCTCCAGCTGATTGGGGAATGCCTCTATCTAAACCGAGACCATTCCAAAAGGTTACTGATGAATACAAAATATATAATTATGTAGATTACCAAACAAACTTGGACCAATTGTTGGTTCTTGCGTAGTTTCGATCATTCATGGTTGTTCTTCTTCCATGAAAAACTAGATCAAAATTCTCTACCTTTCTCGGTTTACTACCGATTGGTGGTTTTTCTTTGGTTTCAAAAGGAATTCCTTCCTCGAAAAATGTCAAGAGGGTTTTCGGTTCTTTCAAACTCTCTTTCCAAACGAGAGGAATCTTCTCTCTTAGCAAAATTCGCCATTAGATATAAAATTCCTTGGATAACGACTTGGTCCTACCAATTTTCGGATCAAGGTTTTCTAGAGAATGATATCCCGTGCTTCTGTCGGGAGTTCAGAATCAAAATGTGGGAGAAACTCAATCCAGAGAATGGATCAAAAGCTAGCGTTCAAAGGGACTTCCAAATCTTCTCCAAAGATGAACAAAATGAAGTAGCCTCATTCCTTACAACAAAATCGAAGGTCCATGCAGAATTAGCAGCCTGCTCCAACACTGAAGATTGGTGGAGCGTAATTGATGCTCTAGCCAAAGCCAGAGCCCAAAAGAAAGAACAACAAAAGTCCGATGTCCAAAGGCCCATGTCAACAGACAGTGAAGGGTCAGCTTCAAAGTTAATAACCGTTCGGTTTAACACTCTATAATGAAGATCTCACTTTAGATATGTGAGAATATTTGAGAAAGCGTCAGGACAAAATTTCAAGGAACACAGTTCTCTGAAGATAAGGTAGCCATCAAAGTCAAAAGGTAATTTGTCATCAAGCGGAAATTTCAAAAGATACACAGTCCTTGAAGATAAGGTAACATCAAAAGTCATTTGTCATCAAGCGGATTACATCAAGCAAAATATCTCGGATTTCAAGCTGCTTCAAATCCGGAAGAACAGAAGATGTAGTTAGTATAAATAAGGGTGACTCTCGTCTATAGAGAGTACGCTTCACTGAGACAAGCAATCTACTTGTAACAATCTACTCTCTTTTCAGCCAGAATGTTAAAATTTTCCTCTGTATCCTGGTTCCGTCCCTCGATTGGTATCATATATATATATATATATATATATATATATATATATATATATATATATATATATATATATATATATATATATATATATATATATATATATATATATATATATATATACTCCCTCTGCTCTGTCCCTTTCCTCGATGCCCTCTAAATCTTTACATTTCCTCCACTTGTATTTTCTCTACCCTCGAATCTGCATAATTCGTGGGTGTCTATTTACCACATATGTGGAAAAACACACACCATGAAAATGTCAAGTTTACCCTCTTAATAAATCTCTACGAATGGTGTTTTAGTCATTTAGTTTATTAGGTTAGTTAGTTAAGTTAGTTAATTAGTAGTACATTTAGGTAGGTGTTTTTCCACATATGTGGTAAATAAACGGACTCGCATAATTCTGTTAATTGATTTTTTAAATTGACTTTTATCTTTCCCGTATTTAAATTCCTAAAAATCTACGTAAAAGGATAAAAATTGGGTGTAATTTTCCATTCACTTCCTCGTCTTCTTAGATGTTCAGTAGTATGCGAGTATAACTTGTCTTGTTAGCGTTTTTTTTTTTCATTTTTTTGTCATCTTGTTACTTATTGTCTTCATCCATTTTTCTTATTTTATAGAGATCCATTTTCTTTAATTTAGTATGGATTAATTGAAATGTTTTGAACGAAAAACTGAAAGTGATATAGAAACAACATTAATTTGAATGAAACTTTTTTTTTGAGAAGACAAGGAATTAAATATTGACATTAATTTGAACATCAATTTTTCACACTTTTAAACGAACTTTAACATTATTTAAAATTATTCGGGTTAGTCGAGAAAATACATTATATTTGTAAGATTAAATATATAATATTGGTTACCTAACAATTGGACATTAGATATAGAAATTTTTATATATCACTAAAAATTTGATGACTTAACATTTATACATTACATATATAATATTGATTTCCTATCATTTAATTTATGATTTTTTCCAAATAAATTCAAATTATAAATTTGAAATTTTTATATATAAACTAAAAAATTTATGACTTAAATTTATAAATATATATTTTTTTATATTTTCCATTAATAATAATTTAGATAAATTGAAGTTAAATTGATATAAAAATTAATTGTTATATTATTTTTTGTATGGAGTGAGTATTTTTTTCTGGTAAGCATGAAATTAAAATGGACTGGAAAATGACATCTTGCACATGAGGTCATTGAAGCTACCTGTATGTGACACACGTTAGTCCCTGCTGTAATAGTAACTCATTCATGTCCAAGAATGGGGAAAAAAATATGGATAAGATATACTATATGAGTTCAGGAATTTAAGAAAAATAATATTTTATAAAAAATTAATGATAAATTGATGAATTTTAAA
This sequence comes from Stellera chamaejasme, assembly GCA_024586325.1. Taxonomy (NCBI): domain Eukaryota; kingdom Viridiplantae; phylum Streptophyta; class Magnoliopsida; order Malvales; family Thymelaeaceae; genus Stellera; species Stellera chamaejasme. The sequence goes on along the minus strand of CM044984.1, from coordinate 8,711,989 downwards.
GTTATTTTATATATTAAAAATTAAAATATAGGAAAATAATTTCTCAATTTGTGCAGCTATCAATTATAGAGGAGTGGGGTAGTCGAACCAGCACAATATCAATGCTCTTGCCGTGCATAAAAAAAAAGTGGGGGGTAATAACAAAAACACAATGCCTGATATTATCTTCCAAAAAGAATTCTCAATTTCAGTTTTAGCATTTAATCTATAATATTTTTTCTCTAATAATTTGACATTCAAATGTTTTAAGAAATAATTATTAAAGTATAACTATATTTAGAAACTATAAACTTTTATTATCATTTTCATATAATAAACTTGATGTTTTCTGTTTGAGTGTTTGATTTAAATTACAACTAAAATATATTTTCCCTGTCTCCAATTAATTATACACATTTCCTTTTTGAGTTGTTCCTAAAAAATTTCACACTTTCTTTAAATGAAAACTTATCTCCTCTAAAAGTTACCAACCTATCCCTACTTTATCTTAATTTTTTCTATCTCATTTTTTGTGCAACCTCTACTCAATGTTAGTTATGTCAAACTACATCACCTTAATCTTCGCACCCATGCAAAGTGTAAAATTAATTGGGGACAGAGGGAGTATAATGAAAAGATTAAAAAAACAATATAAAAAAATCATACTACAAATCATGTTACTAGGAAGATTATTTAACTTTCTATATCAAACATTAATGAAAAAAATTTATAGATTAAATAAACGAGATGGAGTAATATTTTTTCGCAACTTTGCTAACTTTTCCAAATTTTCCTTTTTAATATTACAATAGTTACTCGAATATAAGTTTCAAGAAACAAAGTATAAATTAAAATCCAAATATTATAAGCTTGAGCGTATACTCCCTCAGTCCCCAATTAATTTTACACATTTCATTTTAGGTTGTCCCTAAAAAATTCTACAGTTTCCTTAAATGGAAACTTCTATTCTCTAAAGTTATCAAGCTATCCCTACTTTATCTTAATTTTTTCTATCTCATTTTTTGCGCAACCTCTACTCAAGTGTAATTATGTTAGACTAGATAAAATCTGACATTTAGTTTAATCTCCGCGCTCACATAATGTGTAAAATTTATTGAGAATGAAGAGAATATAAATTAAATGCAAGTTTGAGAAGTTTTCAATTTCCAAGTTTGTTGGGGCAATATCTAATTTCAATTTCGCTGGAGCCATTATCCTATCTTCAGTTTGGCTTAAGCAATGTCTATTTTCTAATTTTGTTATAACAAAGTGATCTAGTTCCCAATTTGTTTGGAGAAATGTCCAATTTTCATTTTTTTTGGAGAAATATCAAATTCCGATTTTGTTGAAGCATTGTCGAATTTCCAATTTTGTTGAAGCACTATCAAATTTCCAATTTTATTGGGCCAAAATTTAATTCTAATCTTTAGGTCCATTAATGTCCAATTTTTGAATTTTATGTAGTAGTGTATAATTATTTCCTTTTTTTTGAAGTGGAGTTCAATTTCAATTTTCTTGGAGAAATATGCAATTTTCATTTTATTGGAGAAATACCTAATTTTAATTTTTATTGAAGCAATATCCAATTCCATTTTTTTTGGAATCATGTCCAATTCAAATTTTGTTTAAATTGCAGTTTTCCTTAAACATTATCGTATTTTCAATTTTGTTTGAACAATATCTAAATTCTAATTTTTTGAAGTCTAATTTTTAATTTTAATGGAGTAGTTTGTAATTTCAAATTTCAAATTTCTGCTTCTTCGCCTTCTTTTCTGATTTTTCTGCTACTGTTTTTCAACCCCTTGATTGCGGCTTTCCCTACTTGAATTTACAAATAAATTTGAAGAGTCAATTTACTCATACTTCATCATTTAATTAACTCTATGAAAAACACGAGTGATTTATAGTGTCGCTTACTTGCCCCTATTTTTCGTTTCGTTTTTTTTTGTTTCTCCTTCTTCTTCTTCCCCTTTTTTTGTTTTCTCATTTATAAATATTTTTAATTCACTTCTTTTGATTGACTCGAACTTCTTATTTTTCCCCAGTTTTTTTCATTTTTTATCTTTTCATTGTCTTCTTTTTTAACTTCCATTTTTACTAACATTTTCTTCCTTCTTCCTTTTTCTTGTTGGACTTTTCTTTAATTAGAAAAACAGTTTTTAATCTTTCAAAAAAAAGAAAAAACACTTTTTAATTATAGAATGAACACTTTAAACGGAAATGCTTTAAAACTGATAAAAATGAAAGGAACCAGATAAAATTATAAAATAATAAAAATACACGGAAAATATCAAAAATATCAATAAATTACGTAAACTCTAGACACAACCTAAACTAATAATCAGAAAACAATTAGGTGTTAAGTGTCAACAACATCAATAAATGAATGTTTGAATATAAAAGTTGGAAAAATCTTCCAAAACTAAATAGCACATAAACATGTTTTTCGTACTTTTCTTATAATTTTATGGAAAATTTTCTAGAAGTAAACGAAGCTATTTTTAAAACTTTGGAAAAGTTATCTGTTAAAATAAATAAACTTATGTGTTAAATAAATAATTTTTCTTTTGGAGTTTTCATCTAATGAATGAGGTTTTCGAAGTGTAGGAATAAAGTTTTTTATTTTTTCTAAATCAACTATACACATAAGTACTATATTTTCTAATTATAATTTGAATATTTTTTCAAAATTAAAAAGTTCATTAACTTTTGAAAACATTTGAGGACTTTTTTGGATAAAGTATATAATATAAAGGTTACTTTTGTTATTATGCCAATAAAATACAGTGTTTTCAGCCGTGAACATTTTGTGCCTATCAGTCTTTTTTTTTTTGACGATTTGACGAGGCTCTGCTTGTCAGTCTATAAGTGGGGGCCTTCACTAACTCATTTTTTAACTCCGTCCAAAAGAGGGCCGTTAAATTGAAGGAGGGTAGAGCACCCTGAGGGTGAACCACGCGGTTTCCAACAGGTCGCAACCCCTTTTGTTTTAAGGACAACTTATGAGGATTGTTTTAAGGATAACTTAATGACTGTCGTATAATCAAATTTACTCTCTTAATAATTTTTTATATTTTTTATGAAATTTATTTTAATTTTTTAATTTTTTATATTAATTAGTTAAATTAAATAATTAATAGTATATTTAAGTAAGTATTTTTGTACATATGTGATAAATAAACGGACTCTTACGTATCATTTCACCTAAACAAACCTACACATAATTTCCCAATATTACAAAATTGCCATGGATAGAAAAGCGAGCAATGGAGTGGAGCCAAGAAATAAATGGAGGAGAGGTGTCTGACTATTTTGTTCACAAACATAGTTGTATCTATTTACAGCTTTGTCATAATTGTACACTTGGTCATCCGGCACCGTCAATGTTATTTATCATTCGAGTGAATTTTCACTCACTTAAAACACTTGGAGAATGAGAGATATATATGTAATTGTCCAGTTAATTAGACTTGTATTTCCAGATTACCTTATAACCGAGTCATTTGAAGTAGTGACCGAATCACTTAGGTGATAATTAAGAGGGTTGATCCCACACATAGGAGAGTAGTGCAACGTGTTTTCTTTTCTTTTCTATTAGAGTTTACTAAAAATTTGATATCTTTTTATTTTGTAATTCAATGATAGTAAGATATAGAAAATTGAAAAGATAAAAAAAAAAGAAACCAAATAAAAAAAGATCCATGTGTAATTGTTATTTCCATTAGTAAACTACACCGATAGTCCTTAACACAATTGTCCTATTTGGGTCCGGTTTTAAGAATTTGTATCACTTTTATCCCGTAAGTTACAACTGTGTACATCGTTGGTCTTTCCGTCATTTTTTTCGTTAAAATCACTGTTAAAGTGGTAAAATTACGAAAATGTCTAAATCTAATATTCATTTTAACACCAATATTTTTAAAAAACTACAAATGTACCCTGATTTTGTTTTGGAAAAGCCCCTGTGTAGATTAATTTGACGGAGGAGAGGAAGCCCCTAATTTATTTGTTTGTTTTTTTTATAAAAAAATCCTTAGCCTACTGATTTCTGTATACAAGTTTTTTTTGCCCTTTCAATGGGTTCTTCTAAATACCCTGCTTGAATAGAAATCAGTGAGTTAGTTACTATGTCAATAAAACTCTTTAACAATCCACACATGTTGCAATCGATCTGAATTGTTGTTGCGAAATGGAGTATTTCAGGAATCAATGAGGGAATTAGAAGAAGATTGATTGATTTACTTGAAGCAAGCCATGGCCATGGCATGCCAGAATGAAAGTGAATCAAACAGTAGTTTGTGTGGTTTGAATGTATTGTAGTAGCTAACTCTATTATTCATTCTGAAATGGTTGCGAGAATGTGGCATCTCAGACGTCCACCTCGGCCGGTGATGGGCGAGACAATTTTGCTTTTCTAAAAAAAAATTCATGGTATATTTGTAGTTTTTAAAAAAATTGGTGTTAAAATGAATATTATATTTAGACATTTTTGTAATTTTACCACTTTAACGATGATTTTAATGGAAAAAGTGACGGAAGGACCAACAGTGCACACGGTTGTAACTTACGGTACGAAAGTGATACAAATTCTTAAAACAGTACCTAAATAGGACAATCGTGTAACTTAAGGGACTACCGGTATAGTTTACCCTATTTCCATTCTATTATAGTTGGTAATGAAAAATGCGTAATTATCACTTATAAGCGCGTGATCATTATATTTTATTAGTTTCAGTGTGATCATCAATGTCAATGTGGTTAAAATGCTTGATCTTCTCTTATAAGTGCTTAAGCTTTAATTTTAAATGCTTGATCTTCTCTTATAAGTGCTTAAGCATCAATATTACACAATTGAATTGATCATAAAAAAATCATCATACTTTCAAAGTATACACATCAATCCTATAAAACATCAGTGATACAAAATCCGTGATCATCACTTACAGTAATTTAAGGATCAATATTATGCAATTGATCATAAAAAAACACTATTAATTGAAGAATAACAATGGACCTTGAAGTGGAGATGACGTTGGTGGATCTCGACTAGACATGGCAACTGTTCGGATAATCCGTGATAGTGGTAAAATCTCTAACCACAACCCACGGTTTTTTCCCTATCTGCGGATTACGGTTTTGTCCTCCGCGGTTAGGTTCTGACACCCATAACCGCTAACCGCGGATATCCGCGGTTATTAACACAATCCATTATAAATACCTAAATATCAATAATTTTATCAAAATATACACAATAACATTCAATTAAGTTCATGAAAATAACAGAAAAAATATTTTGAAAGATAAGAATCTTTTGCACATAACCATGAGCAAACGTTTTTTAAAACAATAGTACAGATAACCATGAGCAAATTTCTTTGAAGATTATGCATCTTGGGTAAAATGGATAGGTACGGTTAGTTTTGTTTAGGTTGGGGTTGGAGCAATTTAAAAATGATCGGATTGGGTTGGGTGTTTGAAGAATTGGGCAGTAAGGATTAGATTATAATCGGCTTAACAACATGTGGGCATAATTAATAATCTGTACTAACGGTTAACGGATATCTGTGAAACCACGGTTAGTAGTTAACTGTGGTGCGGATATCCCCTATCCGTTATCTGCAACCACCAACCACACGGTTATCCGTAAAACCGTGGATATATACACTACGTCGATGATACATGTTTTACCGCGGCCTTTACCGCACATAAGGCCGCGGTAAAACGTTGGACGCGGTAAAGTGGCAGCGAGCCACATTTACCGCGGCCGACGGCGTGGTACGGCCATGGTAACGCCTCGTGGTCCACGAGGCACTTTGACCAGTCCCTTACTGCGGCCGTCTACTGCGGACATGGCCGCAGTAAATGTTCCCTATATAAACAACACCTCCCCTCCGATTTCACACACAACACTTAACCATTTTCTTCTCCTTTCAATTTTTTCCATTTAATTTCTTACTAATTGAAGAAAGTATATATCATCCGGTGATTTCAGTTGAAGATCAATTGCCGACAGTTATTGTGTCTCTTTTAGGTAACAAATATTATTTTTTAGATTTATTTATATATGTATTTCAGTTGCTTAATTATGTAATTAAACTAAAGTAGTTCATGAGCCATAGTACCTGTCTATGAAAAATTGTAGTAATATATTACTTTACAGTTTATTTCAAAGTATTGAAATAACGGTGTAAAATTATATATTCTACAAAGTTTTCATGGATTGTCCCACTGGACAGTTTGTAAAAGTATACTATCGGTTAATTAATCTTTTATGATTGTGTATGAAGAAATGATAAGAATTATGTAAATTTTGGATGCAATATTTCGTCTTGTTCCTCTTTATACCTGCTCTAGGCGTTATGCCGGAGAAATGATATAACGAGGAACTAAGACGAAATGTTGCTGAAATATACGTAATTATATCAGTTTCTACTTACACAAGATAAAAGTTTGATTAACTAATAGTACTTTTATGAATAGGATAGGACCCGTGCACCTTGAATTAAGAGAAAAAACGGTAGTGAAAATTTTGGAATTAAGTTCTGTGATGAATATATATTATATAATTGTCATGCTTAATATTTGTCATATTGTTTCATTGATACAATTATAAGAATTGTATAATGACCGAAGAACGTGATTGGATGTATTATCGTTTTTAGGAGGGGACTCGCGATATTAGTCAGAGGTTTTGGAATGGGCTTCTAGAATTCCTGAATTATGCGTTTTTTGTTTCTCGGGAAAAGGGAGAACAATTTGTGAAATGTCCTTATAGAAACTGTAAAAATAGATATTATCATGATCGACAAATGATTGACAATCATTTACTGTTAGATGGATTTCAACTGAATTATCATGTGTGGGATGGTCATGGTGAACAACGTCAAATAAATCCATGTGTTTATCAAGGTTATCAATTTGATGTGGCATCGTCATCATCATCATCATCATCAAATATTGCAAGTACGAGTAATTCATTTAAGGGTAATGAAGGAAGGAGTGATTACCGTGAAATGGTCCGCTAGGCATTTGAGATTCGTGATCATAATAATAATTTTGAGGGTGATGATATGCATTAGATGGATGAGGACGACGTCACACCCGAAATGCCAAATCAAAGGACTCAAAAGTTTTTTGATTTATTACGTGATGCGTTGTAGCCTTTATATGAGGGATGTACTGATAAGCACACGAAATTGTCTGTTATTTCCAAGTTCTTGAGCATGAAAAGTCAACATAACGTATCTGACGCTTTTTTCTCGGAGTTGATTGAATTTATCAATGAAATACTGCCCGGAGAAGGGGCAACTTTGCCTACGAGCATGTGTAGTACAAAAGCTATGATGAAAGAGTTGGGTTTACCGTACAGAAAGATTCATGCATGCGAGAACAACTGCATGTTGTTTGACGGTAGATATTGTCACCCCACCGCCCCGGATGCTGGAAGCGCGGTTGACGAGTGGTTGTGGAAGCTTGCCGAGTCAGCGACAGGTGAAAACGGAGTTCTCTTAAAAAGGTTTTGTGTGGACCCGAAACTCATCCCTTAAAACGTTTTCCTTCCGGTTTTAAGGTTAAGTCGTGTTGCAGAGTTTACATCTTTCTAGTCCTAAATCTGCACCCGAAACAAGTTAGTGGTTTTACAGAATATCGCGTGCGAGATGGGTTTTCGGGTCCACAAAAAACCTTTTTAACAGAACTCCGTTTTCACCAGCCGCCGACTCAGCAAGCTTCCGCAACCACTCGCCAACTGCGCTTCCAGCATCCGGGGCGGTGGGGTGACAGATATGAAAACTTAAACAATTGTAGAGTATGTGGTGCGGAACGGTTCGAAGAACGTGAGGAGAATCAGAAACCAAAAGCTAAAAATATTTTACGTTATCTACCAATCACTGAGCGGCTCCAATGGCTTTACCAGTCCACGAGAACAGCTAAATTTATGACATATCATCTTAGAGCTAGTGAAAATTCGATGGGTATTATTGGACATTCATCCCAAGCTGAGCCATGGAAACACGTTGAGGAGTGTTATCCTGATTTTGCATGTGAGTATAGAAATGTTCGATTGAGTTTATGTACAGATGGTTTCAACCCGTTGTCAGACTCAGGACAATCATATTCTATGTGGCCTGTATTCATCGTGGTTTACAACTTGCCTCTTGATTTATGCATGAAGGAGGCGTACACATTCATGGTATTGCTAATCCCTGGCCCAAAGTTACCGGGCCGTAACATTGATGTGTTTTTACGTCCGTTGATCGATGAGTTGAAGCATCTATTGGATACAAGTGTGGAAACTTGGGATGAATATCGTAATTAGAATTTTAACATGCGGGCATGTCTTCTTTGGACAATTAGTGATTTCCCTGCGTACGGAATGTTATCAGGGTGGAGCACGCATGGAAGACTTGCATGTCCGTACTGTACGGAGGATGTTCATAGTTTTCAACTGACTCACGAAAAGAAAACGAGTTGGTTTGGCTGTCATAGAAGATTTTTACCGCAACGGCATGCTCTCCGTAACAACAAGCAATCATGGAAACATACAGATCGTAGGCGAAGATGTGAGTTTAAATTAAACCACCAGATATTAAGCGTGTATATGTGAATGGGTACAAGTTTCACACAAAACATTACGGTCATCGCAAGTTGTCTGCTAATTGGGGCGTATGTGTTCTCGGAGATACAAATGGAGAAGACTATATGGATTTTTACGGTTGGATTGATGAAATCATCGTCCTTCAGTACATGATCAGTAACCTGAGTATTACTGTGTTCAAGGGTACGTGGTTTTGTACGAATAAAGGCATCCATTACGATAAACTTTCGGGGATCATCGATGTTGACTACACATCCAGACTTTATCCAGAAGATCCATTCATTCTTGCTAGCCAAGCGGAACTAGTGGTTTACCTCGAATACCCTTCAAAGAGACAAAATCTAAAAAACTGGTGGACAGTTTTCAAAACTAAACTAAGACGCTTTAAGGATGATCCGATGCAAGAGCCGAAGATAGGTATGGCTAATATGTTGCAAGAGTCGACGACAATTGGTGAAAGTATACGTCCAGGACCAGAGGTGACCCCATTATTATTGGATCATCATGCACATCCCGAGCACATAGATCATTTGGACAACCGACCGGAAGAAGATGAAAATGACGATGATCCGGTGGAAATATAGTAAACTGTATGGTGTAATTCGACAACAATCTTAAATTAAGTTGAATGTATCTTTGGACAAACGGTAATTTTAAGTTCCAATTGTATGATTTTGAAAAATGGATGGAATTACAAATCTAGGATCAAATTGCAAGTTTTCAAAACATTTGGATCAAATTATAATTTTTTAACGCGCACCGGGACACATTTGGGCCGCATTAAAGTGGGCCCGTGGGGCCCACAATATCCACGCACGTTTGCAAAATTGGGGGGAAACGAAAAAAGTTGAAATTGGCGCCATCTGGGCTTACAGCGGTCTTACCGCACCCCAGAACATGGTAAGCCCGTCGGCTTGGGCCTTACCGCGGCTTGGGGTGCGGTAAGACCGCGGTGAACCCCAGCCACGCGCGCGGTAAGGTCGCGGTAAGCCCTTTTAAACCGACCCAACCCTTCGTTTTTTCATTAAACCATTGGCCTCTTCCTCTCCCCTCTCCAAATCGCGGAACCGCCGCCCTCCTCCTCTCCTCACACCCACCGGCAATTCTGGCAGGTTTCCACCGTCCCCGAGCCGTCTAGCCACCAAGAAACTTCAGGTATGCGTTTTTTCTTTGTTATTTTCAGTTAAAAAGCTTGTTTCTCATATCTTTCATTTTTTTTCTAACTTTCGATTTTTTTTGCTTTTTTCAGGTGCTTCTCCATCCTCATTTGCATCTTCAACTCCATCTCCGTCACCAAAACAGGAGGTAACTACATTTTGGGTTTTTTTTTCTAATTTTTTTAGTTGCAATTAATTTGTTTATTTTTTATTTATTGAGTTGCATTTACATAGTGGTGGATGAGTTTTTGTTTAGTTTTTATTTTTCTGAAGTTTTTGGATTATTAAGAATTTTTGTGAGTTTTTTATTAAACTAGTTGTATTTAATGAGTTGTTAGTTTGAGAAATTTTATTAATTATGCAAATTATAATACTTTTTATCAAGTTATTGTGTGTATTTTGTTGAACTTGTATAAAATTTGAAGTGTTGTAAACATTTAGGGTGAAAATGCAAATTTTAAAATCTTTGGGGATGTATCTAAAATTTTTGAAAATTATTGGTGTCAAATTTCAAATTTTTAAAAAAATTAGGGTGAAAAGAAACTTCCAGAAAACATTGGAGGTTGAACTGAAAATTTTGAAAAAAGTTAGGGCGAATTTGTAAAGTTTGAAAACAGTTGGGTGAAATTGAAACTTTTTGGGTGTTGATCTAAAAAAAAGTTGAATTTTTTTTTGAAAATATGAATATTTTATGAATTATGTTAATGTTATAGAATTATGTTGATCATCATCAATAGATTGTTAGATCGACATCAATACATTGTTAGATCAGAATGAATACTTTGTTAGATCAGCATGAATACCTTGTTAGATCAGATACTTTGTTAGATCAACATGAATACCTTGTTAGATCAGATACCTTGTTAGATCAACATGAATACCTTGTTAGATCAGCATGAATACCTTGTTAAATGTTTTTCGAGGAGAAAAAAGTTAGTACTTATGTACGTTGTTAAATGTTTGAGTTATGGCGTCTACTCCCGACCCCCGAGATGGTTCAAGTCGGGATGAGTTGGGGTCAGGTTCCCAGGGTCGGACATTCTCCCGTAGTTCCCGTGGCCGATCATCGAGGTTATCCCGATCGCGTACGGAGGACTCTCCTGCGTGGTCCAGCGATTCGGTGCATCAGAATGCACCTCATGATGACGCTCCACCTCCACCGCAGCGGCCACGCATAGTGGCCCAGCCCCCGCCCCCGGTCCCGGGCCCTGATGGACGCCTCATAGTTCGCAATGCACAGTAAGTCTCTAACGTAGACAATTTTGCTATGATTTTTATTTACATGTTTCAATACTTATTACGGTTTGTGTTTATGTGCAGTTTGCATTCGGAGCAGATCACGAAAGCGATTTCTAATGTCTGCGCGAACCGCTTCTCTGGATTCCCTCTCAAATACTTCCAGCAGACGGCGTACGAGCTCGCCACCTGGATAGATAAGTTCGCGGTATTTTAACAATTATTAATATTTAATATGTTAAATTAATTAATACTTATTATAAATTACGTAGGATAATGACGATGTATTTTTAAAAATTAACAGGAACAACATATGTGGGATGAGCCGGGCTTCTTGGAGAAGTTGCACTCCCGATTTGCGGAGTTCTACCAGAACACGCAGAACAACATCCGGAAGAAGTGCAGGCGACAACATCTGCTGATCCAGACTACCTAGATTGGCTACCGCTCATCCCGGCTCGAATCAACCCGAACAAGTGGAGGATGCTGCTCGAGTATTACAACAGCAATGACTTCAAGGAGGAATCCCAGAAGAACAAAAAGAATGCGAAGAGTGAGAATCGTCCGACGATCAGGTCGTTTGGCAACAAGTCCAAACATAGAGTTTATGAAGACTTGGTAATCTCCTTTAACCAGTTCAACATTTAAACATCTAAGTTTAATTTATTTAATTTATAAAAAATTAATTATTTCATAAATACTATTGGACAGTGCAAAGAAGCTGGGCGTCGGTTGCGTCAGGAGGAGTTTGGGGAGGCATGGCTTGGGAAGGAATCGATCGTCCTGGTATTATTCATTTATTTTCCTCAATTCAAATTATTGATTCTTTCAATATTATTTGACGTAAGTTTATTTGTAATATTACTTAGGATGCGTATAGGACGTGTCTCATTGACAAGTATGGGCCAGATGGGCCGTTCCAAGCGATCGATGACGAGATCTACTGATCCCTCGTAGGCCAGGCCACTCGAGGACGCTGGGTCGGTGTCCCGCCCCAGATTAGCCATTCGGAGCGCTTTGAGCCACCTCAGGGATCTCAGGTAATTAAATTGTCGTTTTATTAACTTCTATAATTTGAGTTGTTTTTTATATTACAGATGTTAAATTTTTTAAAATTTTAACTTTCAGCGCGAGATTGAGCTGGAGGACCATCATCGGAGGGATACGGATGAGATCCGTGACCTCAGATGCCGGGTTGCGATGCTCGAGGTCCGGGATGCTGCTCTTGAGGCTTGGAAGACGGACGCGTTGCGATCCTTCGATTCAGCCGTCAACAATATCTAGTCGGTTATGCGTTCTGGGAGGTACATCCCATTTAACGCGACGCCGCCGCACTTGTCAGTTGGACCTTCATCCCAGCCTCAGCCCTTCCAGAAGCCGCGGCCTCAGTCCTTGCAGCAGCCGCCACCTCAGCACTTCCAACAGCCACCAGCCTACCAGGATGTGCCGCCTCAGCCCTTCCAGCAGCAGCCCAATGTTGACTTGGGCCTGGGCTTCACGCATCCCCAAGGGGATTATCGTCCGGAGATGCCGATCCCGCAGCCGCACCGGCGGTCATTCATGGAGGGGCTTACGGGGGTTCAGGACGACGACTTTGTTAATTATCTTAGCACTGATCCAAACGCAAACCCAAACGACAATTTTTATGATTTTTGTAAATATTATTTAGATTTTGGTGTAAATTAACAATTTATTATATATATAGATATTAATTTTTAAATACATTTTAAATTAAAACAGCGGCAATTACCGAGGCCATGCCCGCGGTAATTACCAAGGCCTTACCACTGGTTGGGCCGCTGTAAGGCATGTTTCGTCAACGTAGTGATAAAAACCGCGGTTATTAAAACTGTCAGAAACGGGTGAGATTATCCACAATTTACGGTTTTAATCCGCCCTACTACCATCCCTAATCTCAATGAGCTCGGTCATGCAAGAGCTATATTGAATTCAAGAAAGAGGAGAGGGAAGAAGGAATAACTTTTATATTTTGAAAAAGTTATGAACATGTAGTTTTTAACATTTAATTGTACCTTTTTAATTTCAGCTATTAAATTTTTTTCTAAAACACTACAACTTAATCTCAAAAGAGAAATTTGGCGAAAAACCCTTCAACAAAAACTTCACATCATTAGCTATTACACTAATTAAAAGTCCATAGATCATTCTCACAAAAAACTGAAATTACTCCATGAAACATACTCAACATACCCCTAGCTGGAAAACATGAAAACCTTGAAATAAGTGTGTTCATTCTCCCTCCGTCCATACAAAATGAGCAATTTGATTTTAATTTTTCAAAATTCATTATTTGATTTAAATTTCAATAAAAATTAATAATTTTAAAAATTCAGAAAAAATTATATATTTAGAAACTTTAGATTTCAAATTATAATACATATATGAAATATTTAATTTTCGGTATCTATACATTTATTAAAAAAATCATAGATTAAATATTGTGGAACTGTCAAAACAAATGACTCAATTTTTGGCAGATGGGGGATAATCTTTTTGAAATTTGGAAAAAACATCTACTCCGTCCCGAAATTATTAGAAATCTTATCTTCTTTTTTTTTGAGGAAAAATGGCCTATATTCACTACGTGGAGAGGAGGGTCTTCACTGCGGCCCTTAACGCAGTTGGGCCGCAGTGAACGCCGTGGTAAAACGGTCGAAGTTTCAAACGCACTGCGGCCCCACCACGAATAAGGCCGCAGTACGTCTGGCAGCCGCTGTCAGACATCTGACAGCGCCGCCATTATGTACTGCGTCCGTGGCCGCAGTAATACTATTATTTTTGATAAAAATAAAATCGTATAAATAGTTAGTAACTATTATTTAAATTAATAAATATAAACTTAATAATAATGTCAATTAAGAAAGTAATTATTAATTTAAATAAATGTAAATGGAATATATATTTAAGATAATTAACAAATTACATCCTAAAAATGTTTACACTAATTCTAATTGTTCGGAGGATTATTTTGGTTAATAAAAACATCGAATTCATGATCGTCCAACCCGAACAGGTCCAAGAAGTTGAACGGTGGCGCTGTGGTCGCAGGCCTTGTGGGCTGCAGGATCTGCTGCTCCGAAGTCCGTGGCAGCACCAGCTGATAATCATCTTGGGCGGAGTTGAGGGTGATGTCGGGATTTGGAGGAGAAGTCGGCCTTGGAGGATGCTCGTGACGTAGGGTGATTCGAGGGTGGGAAGGCTTGGATGATCCAACGACCAAAGTCGGTGGCACGTCGGAAAGTCGGATGTGTCCCCCCTACGTAGCGCCGACCACATGCTGCTGATAGCCGCTTCCGTGGAACGTGTCAGCTCGTTCACCCGGGCTTCCACTCGGGCTTCAACCTCAGTATGTGCACGAGCACCTTGGTCCTCGAGAGCGGCGACCCTGCATCTCAGGTCACGGATCTCATCCATGTCCCTCCGATGCTGCTCCTCCAGGTCGATCTCGCACTGAAATTAAAATTTCATTTTGAAAAGGTTGTACTTATAATGATGAATTGCCAATGCACTGTAAAGGTATGGTATTGATAAAATTAGTTCAATTTTATTACCTGCGACGGTCGAGGTTGCTCGAACAGCTCGGACTGAGAAAGCTGGGGCGGGACACCGACCCATCGCCCTCGCGAGTGGCGACCCTGCATCTCAGGTCACGGATCTCATCCATGTCCCTCCGATGCTGCTCCTCCAGGTCGATCTCGCACTGAAATCAAAATTTCATTTTGAAAAGGTTGTACTTATAATGATGAATTGCCAATGCACTGTAAAGGTATGGTATTGATAAAATTAGTTCAATTTTATTACCTGCGACGGTCGAGGTTGCTCGAACAGCTCGGACTGGGAAAGCTGGGGCGGGACACCGACCCATCGCCCTTGCGTGGGTGGGCGGGCCCAGGACATCCTTGTAGATGTCCTCATCGATATCGGGGAACGCCCCGTCCTCCCCATACTTCTCAATCAAACGTTTCTTGTACTCCTCCTAGTTAAGATGAAGAAATTTATGTTAATGAATAATAAATTGAATAATTTAAACATATAAATCATTGAGAAACTACTTAAACTTACCAATGCCGCATTTTCCTTGCCTAGCCAGTCCTCCCCAAACTAGTCCACCTGCAGCCTCTATCCCGCCTTTTTGCACTGTAAATTAAAATATGTTAGGTATTTAAAAATATCACTTATACATACATAAATATTATTAAAAAAGTGTTGTCATGCAACTTGAATTTTGGACGTTTTTCACTTTTGGCATTTTTCTTGTTCCGGACGGAGTTCACCTTGAACTCTTCACTGCAGTAATGCTCTAGTAGCAGCTTCCACTTTGCAGGGTCTATCCTTTGCGGAGGCATGTCGAGCCAATCCATGTAGTTTGGAGTCTGACGATCCAATGGACATCTTCTCTAGGCCCAATCCCGGATGTTGTCTTGGGTGTTTCGGTAGAATTCCGCGAATCAGGAATGGAGCTTTTCCAGAAATTTGTGATCCGTCCATGAATATTCGATCTGTTCCATAAAACATGAAAATGTTAAAATCTATAGAATTAGTTAAAAAAATATATAGAAATAGTGAAATAATTAGTATTTGTATTACCGCGAATTGATTGGCATAGTCGGCTTGCTCATCCGCTGGGAGGTCGGTGTACGTAGGCGGGAAGCCTTTGAACTTGCTTGCAACGATTGCACCGATCGCTTTTGGCACCCCCAATATTTGTTGCTTCAAACTGCATAAGAATTGAAATATGGTAATTAATTTATAATCATATGCAGAAATAAAATATCAAAATTAATAAATTTATGAACACTTAAAAGACTTACTGTCCGATGTGAGCGACCAATCTACCATCAGGACCCCTCTCAGGCGTCGGAAGAGGAGGCGCGAGAGGTGCTGCTGTACGTCGGCGCTAGGCAGGTGGTGCATCGACATGATGAGGAGGCAGTTGCTGATCTACCGAATCGGTCGTCTCCGGTGTCTGCGACGGTGCGTGACAGCTCGATGTGTGAGAGCCGCCACCACGCCTAGCTCGAGAGAATGATCTCCCACGTGAACCTGAGGCTGACTGATCCTGGCGCTCACCACTACTGGATGGTGTGTCCGCCATACCTCAAAGGTTTCAAAAAATGTCAGTTAATCCAAAAAGTTTTTGAAAATTGCAATTGAGGCACAAAATAACAATTAAGCCACGAAGTTTTGAAAATTTTGCAATGGTAGCCCAAAACATGCACTTGGTTAAAATTTTCGTTTTAAAATTGAAAATGCAAAGTGCACCGCAAAGTTTTTTAAATTTGGCAAAGTTACCCAAAACAACTTCAAATTTCCCATTTCAACCCCAAAGTCTTTGAAAATTGCAATTAAGCCACGAAGTTTTAAAAAAAATTGCAATGGTATCTCAAAACATGCATTTGGTTAAAATTTTCCATTTCAACCCCAAACATTTTGAATATTCCAAAAAATTCCAAACTTTTTTAAAAAAATCCAAAATTCACAACACATATCCACAAAAAATTTAATATTTATCAAATATTCACAACAAATATTCTAAAAACTAAAATCCTTAAAAAATTTCATATTCATAAAATATTCACAACAAATATTCTAAAAACTAATATCCATAACAAATTTCATATTCATAAAATATTCACAACAAATATTCTAAAAACTAATATCCACAACAAATTTCATATTCATAAAATATTCAAAAAAATATTCTAAAAACTAATATCCACAACAAATTTCATATTCATCAAATATTCTAAAAACTAATTCCACAACAAATTTATAAACACCCTAAAAACTAAAAAATAAACCGAAAAATTTGGAAATAAAAACTTACATGTTGCAGTGAGGGACGAGTCGGTTGTGGCGGCGACGATGGAGAGGGAGGGACACGTCGGTTGCGGCGGCGACGGAGAGGGACATAGGCGACAACGACGAAGAGGGTGGGAGAGGGAGATACGAGATCGGGAGGAAAAATGGGGAGGAGGCAGACGAAGTTGCAGTTTAAACTGCCTTACCGCGGCCTTAATGGGTAGTAGCCGCAGTGAGGCTCCTGGGCTTGGGCCTCACTGCGGCCTCACAGTGCGAACTGCCGCAGTAAGGCCCAGCCCAGGAGCCTCACTGCGGCTAGTCTGTGTTGAGGCCGCAGTGAAGCCCAGAAAACATTCAATTTCAAACTTTTTGTTTCCTTCCATATTTAATATGTGTTAGGATATTGTGGGACCCACTATAATTTGGCAAAAATTTGTAATTTAGCCCAAATATCTTTTAAATTTACAATTTAGCCCTAACATTTTTTAGAATTTGAAATTTAGTTCAAATATCTTTCTAAGTTACAAATTCAAATAAGATACATTCAACTACAAATCCACCGGAACATCATCTTCATCGTCATACAGCAGTTGATCTTCCACATCGTTATCCAATTCAACTATATCAAAATGTGCACGATGATCTAATAATGACAAACTTGCATCAACGGCCGGTCGTATGGTTTCACCAAGTGTCGTTGATTCTTGTAAAGGATGTTCCGTACCTATCTCGTCTGGGTCTGCATTGATTACAATGACACTTACATTATCAACACTGTCGTGCTTAAATCGTCGAGGTTTCGTTTTGAAAACTGTCCACCAGTTTTTTAGATCACAACGCTTTGAAGGATATTCGACGTATACCACTTGTTGGGTCTGACTTGCAAGAATGAACGATCATCCGGATACAGTCAGGATGTGTAGTCAACATCTCTGATCCCTGAAATTTTATCGGTACAGATACCTTTATTGGTTGAAAACCGCGTACCCTTGAAGACTGTAAGATCATTGTTCATGTACTGAAGGACAAGAATTTCGTCAATCCAGCCATAGAAATCCAAATAGTCTTGCGCATTTGTGTCCCCCAGGACAGTGACGGAACCAGGAATTCAAAGTTGGGGGGGGGCGGTGGGTAGATTAAATTAGGGGTTGGAATTTGCAACCATAAAACGTCGGCCTTAACCCATTTTATAATACCAACCTCCATATATAGTAATAGTTGAAGTAATGGAGGTTAGTGACGTTTTCCAATGAAGCCGTCACTAATCATTTTCACCTAACTCGATTGAGAACATAAAAACAAACCTACGAAATTTTTTGAGTCTGCTAACCTTTTATGTAGAAAAATTATAATACAAATTCATACAACCAAATTGGTATCATGGGTTCATTTTTATTTCTTTTACTTGATTTTTTATAGAAAGTAATATTTCCAAATAAAGAAACAAAATACAGTGAGAAATTAATAAAAAAAGAGAAATGTGTGAAATAATAAACTCAAACTCATGACAAGTACAAAAATAAAAAAGGATTAGTAATAAAAATTTAATTATATCCAAACAATCTCACAAAAACTACCGCACATAAATCCAAATTAAATATTCTAAAAGATTATTAAACGAAAATTAAAGATTAATTAGACATGGTCCCAAACCACAACATATCAAATTTAAATGACTTAGATAAAACTGTAAATAGAAAACATGGACCAAAATGTTTTTTACCTAATCAAGTTGAGTTGTCTTCTTTTATGGATGCAATTTGGGTGTGTGAAAAAATGGACGGGATTTAGTAATAAATGGGTTTAAAAATTATTTTGAATTGATTGGGGGGCTAGTGGGTAAATTATTACATTAATCCTCATAATTTCTACCATATACCTATACCCCCATCAACTTTGGGGGGGGCTATAGCACCCCCTTGTCATTAAATAGTTCCGTCAGTGCCCCAGGACGCAGACGCCCCAATTAGCTGTCCTTTTATTTTCACCATGTTGTTTTGTGTAAAACTTCTACCCATTAACATATACGACTGAGAACGATTTAGCCCTCATTCTAGGACCGCATGCCAGGTTATATAGTGCTTGCGGGAGCACTGCCTGATTTGCGACGGCCTATACATAATCGATAATTAACATAATAAATTTCATTGTGATTAAGATAACAAATCAATAAACATAACAAACCACATTCTTGAACCACCGTGCAAACTCTGCCAGTCTTAATTAGTCCATAACATCATCGTTCATTTCTGGGAACCGATTGCGGGACAACTCGTTAAATCGAATTATAAATTGTTCCACCACCCGACAATTCTGAAGAATGTCTGTTTGGACATGATTTAATTCTTCACCAGATAATTCTTAAGCCCGAGCCTTACCAAAAGTTTTTGTTGGATGATTGAAAATTGATAGTCCCGAATCGCTAACAACTGTAGGAAAATTAATTTCGTTTTGTAGTGAGGGTTCACTCGTGTTACTTGATTATCTTCCATGTAATGCTCACAAAAAAATGTTATCTCCTGTATCAACAACTTTTCAATGATCGAACCCTCTAAAAATTGTTTGTTCGCACATTTTGCTTGCAACTTCTTCATATTCCGTTCGAAAGGAAACATCCACCAATATCCGACAGGTCCACAAGTTCGAAGGTGTCAAGGTAGATGCATAGTAAGATGTTTCATGGAGTCAAAGAATGATGGAGGGAAGATCTTTTCCAACTTGCACAGTGTTACGATGATTAATTCATCAAGCTTCTCCACATCGTCCAACTGAATATCCTTAGAACACAGTAGCCTAAAGAATTTTTAGAATTCTGCAATTGTCGTCCAAATGTCGTCAGATATGAAACCACGTAATGTAACGGGCAGCAGCTTTTGCATGAACATATGACAATCATGGGTTTTCATACTGTAAAATGTATTATTGGACGTATTAACACACATGCTAATGTTAGATGCATACCCATCAGGAAGTTTAACGATATGCTTCAACCAATTGCAAATCATCGTAATCTGATCATCATTTAATGTGTATAACGCCTTCGGTTGAAATGGTTTCTCATTCTGTCCAATGCTCAAATGTAGTTCATCACGGATATTTAACTCCTGCAAATCGCGTCTCGACTGTGCATTATCCTTTGTTTTTCCTTTCATGTTCAAAACTATGTAGAAAATGTTATCAAAACAATTTTTTTCAATGTGCATAACATCCATATAGTGTCGTACTTTCAAGTATGCCTAATATGACAACTCCCAGAAAATTGATTTCTTTACCCAATTGTGCTTATCACCAAACTTATCAACCCTCATTTTGTCCCACGGTGTTTCGAATACTGGGAATACAATCCTATTAAGATCCCTTAAGATCTCATGACCTGACTTATACACACACGGATGTCTATGGTCAGTTTCTCCCCACGATTCGGTATTGTTACGGAGAGCATGCCGACGTGGTAAAAATCTCCTATGACAACCCCACCAACTGGCTTTTTGTCCATGCTTCAACTGAAAACCATTAACATAACTCATGCAGTATAGGCATGCAAGTCTTCCATGCGTACTCCAGCCCGATAGCATTCCGTACGCCGAAAAATCACTTATCGTCCAAACCAAACATGCTCGCATAACAAAATTCTGATAACGGTGCGCATCCCAAGTTTCCACTCCTGTATTCCATAAAACTTGTAACTCCTCAATCAGTGGACGTAGAAACACATCAATGTTACGGCCAGGAGATCGAGGACCTGAAATTAGCAGAGGCATGAAAGTGTACAGCTCCTTCATGCATAAATCAGGCGGCAGGTTATAAACAACGATAAATACCGGCCACATCGAATAAGATTGTCCTGTTTCGGACAATGGGTTAAAGCCATCAGTACTTAACCCCAATCGTACGCTTCGGTACTCCTGTGCGAAATCAGGATAATGTTCGTCTACGTGTTTCCATGTCTCACCTTGAGATGGATGTCCAACAGTGTCAGATACATTTCCACTTGCTCTAATATGATATGTCATGAACTCTGCGGTTTTAGACAACTGGTAAAGCCGTTGTAGCGGCTCAGTGATTGGTAAATATCGTAAAACCTTTTTAGGTTTCGGTTTCTTACCCGAATCACACCCTTCATACCTATCCGCTCTACACACCCTACAATTCAATAACTTGCTGAAGCTACCGTAGAACAACATACAACTATTCTCGCAAGCGTGAATTTTTCTATACGGTAACCCAAACTCCTTCAACATACCTTTTGCACTACACATGCTTGTTGGCAACGAGTTTCCTCCGGGTAATATTCCATTGATATATCCGATCATCTCAGAGAAAAAGGCATCTGATACGTTGTGTTGACTTTTCATACTCAACAAGTTGGATAACACTGATAATTTGGTGTACTTTTCACTACAACCTTCATATAATGGTTTTGACGCATCACACAACAGTTGGAAAAACTGTTGTGCCCTTTCGTTTGGCACTTCGGGCGCTGCAACGTCCTCATCGTCATTATTCTGATCATTTTCAAAATTATTACAATGCTCATGAAACCCAAAAGCATCACGAACCATTTCTTCATAAGCCGGCCGTTCTTGGCCGTTCTTGCATGATTTGATGATATTGACGTTAGTTCATCAAATCGATAACCTCGATAAGCACATGGATTGATCTCAGGTCGTTCACCATGACAATCTCACGCATGATAATTGGGTTCAAATCCGTCTAATAGTAAATGATTGCCAATTGTAATTCGATCATAATAGTATCTATTTTTACACTTTTTACACGGGCATTTCACCAATTCTTCTCCATTTGACTTAGCAACAAAAAACATAATCCAAGAATTCCTGAACCCCAGTCCAAAATCTTTCACTTATATAGCAAGTCTCATCCTCAAAGCACCGATAAATATTTATATCATTTTTTCCTAATTCAGGGTGCATGGGTCCTATCCTATTCATAAAAGTACTATTAGTGAAGAAACTTTTATGGTTGTGTATGTAAAACTGTAATTACATAAATTTCGGCAGCATTTCGCCTTAGTTCCACACTATACCATTTTTCTGGAATATAACTCCCAGAACAGGTATAACATGGAACAAGACTAAGAAATGCAACCGAATTTTATGTAATCCGATCAGTTTTACGTTCACAACCATAAAAGTTTAATACACCGATAGTAAACTTTTACAAACTATCCAACTTGGACAATCCATGAAAACTCTGTACAATATATTATTTTACAACGTTATTCCAAAATTTTGAAACAAAGTGTAAAAAATATATTTTTACAAGTTTTCATAGACAGGAACTATGGCTCAATTAATTTAATTACATTACTTTAAAAACAAATTACCAATACATGAATTAAATTGAATAAAAAACTATGTAACCATAAATAAATACATAAAATATTTATTACCTCAGTAATACACCTAAAGTTGATGGTATCACAGCTTCTACTCAGATTTACAGATGATATTTTGTGTAATAGTTGAGAGAAGAGGTTATGAAAAAAATTTGCGAAGTGTTGGAAAGAAGTGGGGGAGTATAAATAGACGAATCTACTGCGGCCTCCTCCGCAGTACGCGGCCGCAGTAGGGATGGTGGTATGTAGGGCACGTGGCCCACGAAGACTTAATGCGGCCTAACTGCGGTTTAGGTCTCACTAAATTTTACTGCCACCGCCGCGCTCCCGTTTACTACGGGGAGTCATTCACTGCGGCCTTAACCGCAGTTAAGGCCACAGTGAAAAATGTCCTCCCCACGTAGTGATTATTTCAATGAAAATAACACAAGTCAGGGGAAACGCAAACACAGAAGCAAAAGCTTCAAACATCCAACAAGAAGGAAAACTACTAGATAGTTTAGGGTCCGTTTAGTTAGAAAAAATCTCCATTTCAAATCTCATTTGTAAATATTTGTATGTATAACTAGATGAAAAACTTTGTTTCCTAAATGTTTGAGAACTCTAGTATTAATTTGGAAAACCTTATTTTGAAGTTCTCTATCTTAGTACTAGAGTTTCCAAAATTTATGAAACAATGCTTTCCATCTAGTTATGCATCCAAATATTTACAAAGTAGATTTGAAATGGAAATTTTTCCCAACTAAACGGACCATTAAAGTTCCTAAAAGAGAAATATATAACAGTTCTTAATTATCCGTAGAATGTGGTGGATTCTCGAAAGAAGCTAGCACATGTTTTCCAACAAAGCCAAGAGGCTTGAACGCGCTAGAATTACTCATGGTAGGTTTGAGCCGGATTTCATATGAGTCAAAGGCGCACCAACTGAGCTGCACAGAAGCTAAATGCGAACTTGTCATGATGTTGCGCAAAACAGAAGACCAACTAACACCGTCAAAGCATACCACTCTACAAACACATAAACCAGCATGAACTATAAGATAGAAAGTATGCAAAGTAAAAAAGTAAAACCAGAAAACTAGAATCATCAAAGGATGGAGAGAAAAAAAACTGCAAAATTATCTCTCCAAAGATGCATGGAATTCACTGCTCCAGGCAAGGCAGGAATTCCCCTACCCTGCCAAGCTTTGACCAATAGCTTCAGCCACACCCCACAAACCAAGAGCATCCACGACCACCACCGGTGCTGGGAGCCCGCCGCCGGCCACCATTAACACCTGCCGGGGAAGGCCAAAGCCATCCTTAGCAAGGATCTCGACCCATCCTCTGCTCCCATGACATAACAACACCAAGAAGGAGGGAGAGCAGTAGACACCGTCCAAGCCGGCCAACACGCCATCGGCCAAAAACTGAAGCATGTGGCAGGAGTGAACAAAAAATCTGCTGAGGCAAGAGACGACTGGCCACTGGACTGAATGCCGCTTGCAGGTTAGATCTTCAAAGAACGTAGCCCTTGCCGAGTTGATCGATTGGTGACAAAATCGACTAGGTGGCGAATTGGCTCCGATCCGACGAGAGATGTGACATCCAAGCCAAAGGAGCCGAGCGCCCAACGTTGGTGGCGCCGGAAGAGAGCCCACACGCTCTCCAGCGCCGGCGCCGGCGCTTGGAATCGGGGAAGCCAAATGGAGCATCTAGGGTTTTTCGCTTTTCAAATCTTAGGATATTTATGACTTAGTATTTGTATAATTAAAATCTTATCTTCTTATATACTCTCTTCGTATAAAAAACTAAAATGAATTTTTTTTCATCGGCATTTAATATATAATTTGACAATATTTCAATTATTTTGAAATATAAATTTAAGGTTTTTATATATAAATAAAAATCTGATGTTTATTTTACAAATATATTTTATTTATACTTTTTCTAATATAGCTTAACGTGTAGATGCATTGAAATGAAATGAACATAAAAAATTAAATATTTCATTTATTTTGGATACTGAAGAAGTTTTAATTTAATCACATTGGTGAATAAACCCTAAAGGACCAATTCACTTTATGGTGGTATGTTTGTACCATGGATCTTGAAGGCCAATCCGCAAAAGGATATGAGTTTAATGACATTTACACACCTCACATGGGTCACATATTGTTCGTTTATGTGAAATTTGAACCTTTACATACAAACACAATCTATAATTCAAACACACAAACATTTCTTTACAATTTTTTCACCCCACTTCTCCCAATAGAGTCATACTCACTTTTTTTTTCTTCCTTTGTTAATTCATCAAATTAAATTTTCTCTCCAATCTTTTCTTCAAACAAACATTACATCAATTTTTAATAAATACAACCTTTTCTCTTATCAATTTTCAATGAAAGTGGTCCTCTTCTCAATCATTTCAGCGTCAACTAAATAATGGGTCCTCTTCTCAATCATTTCAAATGGATCAAAAACAGAGATGGGCACCGTCCATTCCTCTTATGGAAGAACATTATAAATGCTGGTGGCCAGTCATTTAATCAGAACAAGATAAGATCTGTTAGATTTTAAATAATTCTCACAAGTTCCTTGCCAACTCAAATGACTGACTGAGTCAGATTATTATCCTTCACTAATAACTGTGTGTAATCTTTATTTCTGGGTTCATTTCTCCATCATTAGTATTTTTTTGGTGTGTTATTATGGCTCAGTTCAGTAGAGTAGGAAAAAAAATTAGAAATTTCGGGTTATGTGTTTTGATTGATAGATAAAATACATATGAGTAGGAAAATTTGAGGAAAATATTATTTTATATTAAAATGGTGGATTTAAAGTTGTTAAATTTATTGGAATTGGGGAAGTTGGAAAAAAAATTTGAAAAGATTTTGGTGAACTGACCCATTTACAAAAACAATGAGATTAAATGCTCCTACTGTCCATAAATAATTGAAACACCCTATTTTTAGTATTAAACCAATGATTTTATTTTTCTATTATTATGAAATATTAATTTAAACATTTTACATACAAATGTAACTTCGTCATGTCTAATTTATGAAGGTATTTTTTTTAGAATTTTTTCTACTACTGCATAATATAATAGATAAATTAAAGTAAAATAAATATCGAAAGTCAAAACGTTTCAATCATTTAGAAACAAAAGGAGTAGATTTTTTTTCCTCCGATTTTCCTTACTCACAAACGTCATATCATTTTTCAAAAAAAATAAAATCATTTTCCCTTAAAATTTTGGAAAATAACATACTCCTTATTAAGAAAATGATAGATTATATTATTGTGCTATCAATTAAATAATATGAAACAAACAATAATAACATACTCTGGAATCATTGAGCTGCCAACTTACTGAAACAAGCTTGCATGCAGATCCAATACACCAATGTCTCCTTTTCCTTGAACATCTTGGAGCCTATGTTGTACTGTAGCACTAGTATGAAAATAAACACAACATTTACATGGCTGTGCTGAGCGCCTGACCTAAGCAATGCTAGAAACCGCAAGACTTGTTGCAATAAATTGTTGATAAAGGTGAGACCGATGAATTTTAAAATTCAAAGCATTAATGTATTAAAGTAATCCATCAGCTATAGAAAAATATGTTACATTTTATTTACAGCGCTTAAACTACGATATCCCTGTTAGCATTTTTTTGACATAGGAAGCTAATCTATTATTACAATATGATAGGAAAATAGGGTATCTTGATGTAGATAAATGCCACAGAACCCAAATAGATTCAGAAAAGTAAAGTTGCTCCCTTTGAATCCTTCATTTCGCCCATTTGCAGATTTGGGAAATGCTAAAAACACTTGTTTTGGTCGGTCACACATCGTTCCATTGAAAACTTATCATAATAAGTAGATAATGTAAATTAATCTTTGAGCATATTTGGGTACTCAAAATTTGCCACTTCGCGGTGGGAGATCCAAGCAAATGTGGCTAACATCCCTCTAGCTCATCAAGAAATTTGCAGCAATGCTCCAGCAAAATAATGAGACTGGACTCAACTATTGACATTTCCTTTTTCAGAACCCTACCATCAATCTTTTGGCTACTCAATGACTCAATGGTACGTGTGAGACCATGAATCTCGATACAGTTCGAAGAAGACAGTGATCCTTTCCATTGGCATGCCAAGAACCATATCAGAAAGTTGTACCTTGATAGAACTATATTGTAACCAAGAGGGCTTTCTAGTTGAGACTAATAGCAATTCTCCATGGAACAAAACACTTGACAGTAAGACTTGCTTAGTCAATAGACCAAACAAACCCGGCAGGCATGCCCAAGAAAGTTCTCTTTTCATTTCTTTTTTTTTAATAAGAAAAAAAAGAGCTATGTTACCTGTCTTCAAATACTTTTCCAAGACAAGAAAAGCTAACTTAAACTAGATACAATATCGACAAATCATTCCCTGAATTATCCCCCCTGATCCAGAGATCATATTTACCATGCTCACAGATTACCAGAAAAATAAAGGTTAATTCTAAAGTCATAGTCCATGAAATATCAACTATAACATTCACTACCAACACTTGTTACCTTTACCAACAACTGGCCACAGCATCAAGCATCCCCTCTAATTGAAGCTCCTCCTGCACAAATGTCAGACATGCCAAGCATTTCCTGAAATACCTCCTATATATTATGTTTCCAATGTCCTGATTGCTAATGACATCATCAGGAACTCGTCCCTTAGCTTATGGAATAATTACTTGACTAATCCAGCATATGACTGTTCTATCGTGTTTGTGATGATGATTCCATGTTGCACATGAATAATGAATGAAATCCTATGTCGGTCAGGTATTTCGGTGTCATGGAATGAAATTGAGGAAAATGTGTTATTAAATGCCATGATAATGCTTGGAGTCGACATCCATGTGTCATGCTGAAATATGCACTTTAAGCTAAAATTAGTAATTCACTTCACAAGACTATTCAGGCAAAACAAAAACAGGCCACGCAAATACACAAAAGTAGAATAGCAACTATGTTCTGCTAATAAATGACCGCCTCAGGTTAGCAATGATAGCAAACTTCCATGTCCTATTGTGGCATCCAAATATAACACATGCTGCTGCAGAGATGCATATGGCTTTAATCAAGTGTGCTGTAACATGAGATAATGGTATGTCATATGACCACCATGCATATTCAATCAGATGCGGGAGATGTTAATGGCGATGCTGCAGTGAAATGGATGCATGCAATAGCTCCAAGATTCATTGCATCATATAGCATTCGAGCAAAAAGATCAAAGAAACATCCCCTTCATGCTACTGATAGGTCATGGCTGCTGGAGCTCCATTCGCAGCAGGGGAAGAAACACCATGACCACCATCTTTCCTTTTACCAAAAGGATTCTTCGAATATCTATAAAATGTCAAGGGTCCAAAGCTTGAACGTTATATTTGAAACAAGAGCAGGAGGTGTCACAACATCCAACAAGCAGATCCCAACAGTAAATAATAAGGTCAATAATTTCAATCTCCAAAACTTAAAATTGAGCCAATAACTGCATTGTCAACACACAACTCATCAGAGGAATCAAATATAGGAAATCTGAAATCAGTTGCTGAAGACTCCAAGAAACTGGGTACTTGAAACTTCAAATGAGTTTGTTTATAACAAAAAGGAGGAGTACTAATGTTTAAATAAAGAACTACAAAGGTAAAAATTGCTAAAAAATGAACCTACAAAACTTGGGCCTTCGACCAATTCTTAGGTTAACTAAGGATCAAAAGTTGGGACCATAACAAGTATGATTATACTCCCTCCATAACAAGTATCAACTTTTCAGGGGCGGAGAGAGTATATTCTTGAAAAGAAAATGACACTGGTATGGTCTAACTCAAACGGAAAATAGAAGTTAAGATATTGCAGTAAAAACAAGCATTGGACATTAAAAAAAAATGCAAGTAAAAGCCATGTCAAGATAAATAAATATGAACACAAAAGTGGATACTGTATTCGCATGCCAACAGACCCAGAACTCGGGATGACATAACCTTGCAAATTGTGGTGCACATGGCTTGCACTACTAACATCCTGCAAGTTTAAAAGAGCAATTGATCTAAACAAGCCTAACATAACATATAAAGTGCTGGCACAGAAGGAAATTTTTGGATCAGAGGATGGACCGAACTTACATCAAATTCTATAAAACAAACAGTGTGTCTCTCTTGCCTCAAGACCTTCATTTGCTTAAAACCAGGCTGACTGCAGGAATCAAAACAAACAAACAACATTATACAAGTTCGGCGTAGCCCAAACCAAAAAGAACTAGAAATCCAAAAACTAGCAACAGACTAAAACTGTCTTACGTGCTGAACAGGCCCCGTAGCTCCTCCTCATTGATACTCTCCCCAAGGTTGCCGATGAATAAAGTATTGCACGGAGGATTGTCTTTAGTATTCTGAAAAGTAGAAACATTATTATCTCCCTGTTGGCCGAATTTTGCAAGAACATCCATAAAATGATTCATACTTTGTAATAAGTGACAAAAGTCGGAAGTCTCAGCTAAAGATTTTATGTAGGAGGACTTGCAACAAGATGCATCGTTAAGGGCAAAGAACAAACCAAAGTTCCCAAATCCCCATATAAAAAACTAATAGAAGCCATAGAGAGAATAGTCAACCAATGAACACAATAACAACGGATGCATGACCATGTAATCACCTGTATAGGTACATAACCACTAGGAGGAGGTACAGGAGCAGGGTTAGGCATGGGTACAGGAGGAACATGATAACCAGCATATGGATCATATGGAGGAGGTGTAGGAGCCATATATCTGTCACAAAGTTAACAAATTTGTGAGAACATAAAATCTTGTACGCAATACCTAACAATATCAGTTAAGAAGTTAGTTGAATTGCACTACTACAAAAACATTGAAAAATCTGAATCTTACTTTTAGACATCCTCGAATATATGCTCATAAAAGTTCCTTACCCATGTGGTCCCCAAACAGGAGGTGGGTGAAATGGACTAGGAGTTGCATAACCAGTGTGTGTATAATCCCCACCAGTTCTCAATCTCTTGCTTTGATCATAAGCATTAGAATCAGCTACTATCCCTACAAAACATACAAATGTACAAGTATGATGTCAATTATGTGCCCTTTCTTCTCAGCACACCATCAGGGAACAAAAAAACCCAGTACAAGAACTTCCTCATTTCCTAATACCTACATCTTATGAACTGCAGAAATAATAACACAGAAACTTATGAAAAATGACCTTCGTTCACTTTGCTATCTACAAAACATGAATACAGTCTGTACATGCACTGGAGAAAAATTGAACTTTTTAAATTAACAGAGAAAAACGAAGCCAAAAGATACAGAAAATTCACCTCTTTTAACAAAAAGGTTCTTCTTTGCCATTTCCGTGTGCAATATCGCCTTGGATTCTGAGTCAAAAATCATATTCTAGGGGAACAGAAGCAAATAAAAGAAAATAGACAAAATTAGAGCTTTCTATTTCACAACTTGAAAAATGGTATTACCAAGGTAAATGAAACACAAGTCAATCACAAAACTACGGAAAACCTGGAGTGCATCTTTTGCCCCGATTGCAAACTGAGCCGTAGAGAATAGAGCAAAACCCATTGGTTTTTCTCCTTTATAGTTTAGTTGTGAAGCCTCATACCCTGGCAACCATCTCAGCAGATTCTGGAGTTCTCGCTCTTTCACATCATCAGGCAAACCAGTTATGAAGACTGTGCGCACCTGAACATGAAAATAAAAACTTCAATTACACGAACTCACGAATAGAACCACAAGATCACCGTTCGATCAAGAGGCAGCATAACAATAGAACGCTGATTTTCAATACACTTCTAAGACACAATAATTTCAATAAAAGAACTTTGAGATTTGAGACTCGCAGGAACCCCAAAGGTTGAGTGAGTGGTAATCTCCTCGCAACCATAACGCATTAAAATAACTAAGACTAACAAAAGATCTTTTCAACTACTCTATACTGTACCAAATTCATATCTCCTACAGCAAACACTTAGTAGTTGCATTGTCTTATCTAAAGCAACTCATCTACTGCGACGGAAGATGTATTATAAACCAAAGAAAAGATCGAGCGTAACCATAGATTGATAGACGAAGAGAAGACAGCAAATACCTCGTCATGAGCAGAGACGTGCGGAGGGGGCGGAGGAACGACGCCGGCAGCGGCCGGAGGGGGTGGAGCAGCAGGAGCCGGGGGCCACTGCTGGTGGTAAGGATGAATTCCAGCACCGGCCATGGGTTAGGGCTCAGGTCCCGGCCTCGACAATGGTGGAATCGGAGAGAGATGAGCCGGAAAAAGCCGACCAGATCTTAACGCGCAAAACTACTCTTTCAATCATTCAACGTCGCCCTAAAAGGGCAGGGGGGTTTTTTGGGTTCTAATGACAAGCCCACTTACCACTTGTTGGGCTCTAAAAGGCCTTTGATAGCTTCAAACTTTTTGGTTTTAACGAAAGAGTTATTTCAGACCTCTCTCCCGTTAAGATTGTTGTGTTTGGCTTTGATGTTTTAACTTTCAAGTTGCAGTGTTTGATTCGAAATTTTGTTAAGATAAATGAGTGGAAAGAATTAAAAAAAATATATCTTAAAAGTTTAGATTATAAATTATGAAAAATATATGATCATTTAACTTTACATGTCTTTGAATTTATAAAAATAAATCATAACTAATTACGTGAAAACAAGGGAAAAAAGCCGCAACTTTTATGGGGCAAATAGAGTACTTTAATTTCTCTTTTAGATAGCCATTTAACAATTGAGTTAGTATGTGGTAAAACGAAAATTTTATGTCATGATGTTATCACTTGTAGTGACGGACCTAGGATAGAAATGGTGTTTGGGTAAATTTTCTTCCAATGTCAAACTGTTTTTATTTGATTTGTACTTAATTATTGGTTTCCCTGTTTAACTTTTGAACTTATGTTTAAATAATATTATAAATAAAAATACTTTTCAAAAAAAACTTTAAAATATATATTTGAAAAATACAAACATTGAATTTTCATTTGGATATAAAACTAATACTAACCAAGTTTCTAAAAAATTGGTGCATTTCTTTTTTATCATTTAATCTATAATTTTATTTCATTAACACTTTAATAAATATAGTCAATTGTAGATTAATATTTATAGTTTACAAACATGTTTTTTCTTTAAATTTTTTAATGAATTTTTTTGGGTAGTAAGTTGAGTCTATCACAAATCAAAAAACAAATGTACCAATTTTTTAAGAACAGAAGGAGTAATATTCGGTATCAAAACTTTGGAGAAACAAATCATACATTAATTGTTAAAAATTAATTGAGGCAGTTATCTACTATTATATATTAATACAGGATAACTGCATTAATTGCCAAAAAAAATGAAACTCGCTTCTTGGTTGCGTCACATGTGCTCCACATCACATTTGGAATTTTTTTTCCTGATCCCATAAGGTAACAACTGAATATGGTAATTTCCAAAATTTTCAATTGTAGTTAAGACAAGCATCTAATCACTCTCCTTTGTTTTCTCATATGTAATTAAAATAATTAAAACACCCCAATCAAAAAATAATTAAAACACACTTTTACATCATTTGATTACTCCCCTCTCTCTCATCTCCATCCGTTTATTTCCTAATCGTTTTTCTTTTTCTCTTTTCTATTTCAAAGCTTGTCGCCCAACGACCATCCTCGACAAGCTTTTTCGCCGAAAGCCAGCCAGCTCCGCCTCCACCTTCGTTTTACTCTCTATCGTTTGATGCATCATCTTACCGCCATTCTTTGCGAACCACCACCACCACCTGAGCTACTCAATCACTGTCGATCCGATAGAGAACCACCTCATTGGCTGAAATCGATCGGACAGAGTTCTCCCCAACTGACACTCCAATCGTCTGCCATAGCACCGCAGAGCTTCTCCATGTCCACTGCTGCACTCTCCTTTGTCTGAAAGCGCCGCCGCTAACCACTGATTGAGCTTGACCTGCCATCTAACCTACAGACTCGGCATGCCACACCGAAACATGAAGAAACCCTTCATCCTGAGTCTTCCACAATGCTAAGCGCTCGATTTGAGTATCGGTGCGGACTCGACGGTGGGAGGCGAGCGAATCGATGGTGCGACAATGACGCTTGGCGGGAGGGGACGAATCGATGCCGAAGATCATCGTTTATTCCAGATTTGAAACGTCTTAGGTCGTGAGGGCACTGCTTGTCGGGCTTAGTGGCGGGATGAATTATGACTTCACACTTCCAGATCTGATAGTGAATTTATGTTAGCAGACACTTCCTCTTCGTCCTTTTTATTTTCATTTATTCTCAATTAAAATTTTAGATTATTGTGTTATGAGTGATTAACAAATTTCTCTCCACCAAAATGTTGAGCAGATAATGATCAACCAAACACGAAAGGTAATTCTAACAAATTCTTATTCATTATCTGTTCTCACCTCTTCTTTCAGTGTCTTATAATCATCAAAAGAATAGGTGAATCGTTTCAATAAATATTAACGGTGAAGCGCAAAAAAAATTATGCTGATCAAACAGGATGAAGATTTTGCAGCAGCACTAGCAGCAAGCAAGGGAAATAAATTTTACATACTGGCGCTGATTGGGTGAGTATACACAATTGTGCGTATAGAGAAATTTGGTCAGAATTGTTTGCTCGAGGTCTAAGGGTTAGGATAGGATACAGTTGTCCTTTAGGCTTCATTTGATGAGTGGATTTTAGCATATCATTATATTTGAAATTTTTTAAGACAAGTGTGGAAAAATACATTTCTGCAAAGACTTGAATGAAGTTCTTAAAAAGGTTACTCTGAAATGTGTCATTTCTAGCGTAAGGTGTTGTGGAGAGAGCACTCACTATGGACATGTTTGCAGTAACACTTTTAAAAGAAAATTATGGTGCTAACATTTGTTTATTTGTACGTTTGATTACTCACATTTTCCCTTTTCATGTCATTTATTTGCAGTAATTAATTTGATTGAAGGGGTAAATGTCCATGCCATTAAAGAAAGAATTAGTAAATACCAAGAAGAAAATGTTGAGTAGATAATGATCAACCAAACACGAAAGGTAATTCTAAGAGACTCTTATTCATTACCGTTAACTGTGCAAATTTCTCCATCTGGTTTCTGATCTCTTTCATGTTCTTTTAGTCGCCAGTAGGGACAATCATGGTGAGGTAGCGATGCGGCGTGTCGTCGAATCGGGTGGCAAGCGCTTCGAGCAGAGTCATTTACTGTGAACAATCATGATGCTTGGGCACGCCGTCGAGAGTTTCAAATATGGCCCCAGATGGTCAAAAGTAGTCCACAGGATGACCACCCGTAACGTGGTCGAGTTATGAATGAGTGACAAAACAAATTAAATCATTAGAGAGAGAACTAATATCTTTTTTTGGATGAAAGATTGAACTGGTATAAATGTCATTATTCAAATTATAAAATTAACCCAAAACTTTTAAAAGTGAACTAATTTTTCATAAATCTAAGCCAAAAGTTTTAAAAACGAACTAAATTTTCATAAATTTATTACACCGGATATATTATTATTTAATACATTAATTTTTTTGATAATTATTAATTCATTGAACCTGTGATGAAATCGGGTATTAGAACTAGTTTAAGTATGGAGAGAATATTTAGATAGTGGTGAGTCAAGGGGCTGAGTGATTAGATTGAAAATTAGAAAGTTAAGTGTACTTTCAATGAAAGTTTAGAGATGTATCCGTTCAACAAAATTAGCCACATTTGACTTTTGTACTTATGTTTGACTTAAATTTTCATTAAGAATAATTTGTTAAAAAAATCATAAAAAATATGTTTAGAAACTAGATACATTGAATTTTTATTTAGATATGAACTTGTACAATTTTTAACTTAGAATGTTGTAAGAAAAAAATTATAGATTAAATGCGGAAATACAAACTTGGCTAATTTTCTCGGACGGAGGTATATATTTTAGTTGTAATTTTATACGGACAAATTAAATAAATAAGGTTCACATTTACAAAATATATACTCTCTACGTCTCAAAATAATTCTACACTTTGACTTTATTGTTTCAATGTTCAATGTTTGACTCAAATTTTAACAAAGATAAAAAATTTCAAAAAATTTAGAAAGTTTATACTTCAAATTATAATATTCATATAAATTATTAACTTTAAATGTATAAATATTTAGGAAAAAAATCATAGATTAAATACTATAAAATAACAAAAATAAAGTGTAGAACTATTTGGGGACGGATAGAGTATATACCCTACACTTTGTAAAAATTCAACCCCTACTGTTCCCACACTAGGTCCACACCTGATCACTTGGGGTGTGTTTAAAAAGGTTTGGAAAATTATGTGTAAAATTTGGGGATATGTGTTTTGATTAATAAATGAAATGTACTTTGAGAGTAAGGAAAATTGAAAAAAAATATGATTTGATAAAAAATTGATGGATTTAGGTTATTTTCTTTGGTTGTATTCTATACACAAAACTAACAACAAAACAAAAACAATTTAAATTTACACAAATCCTAAAACCTTTTCCCTCACAACTTTCCCTCCCATTTTCAAATCATTGTTGTTTTGTTGCAAAAGTTGTTGAAAAGAATACAACTTTTGCACAAATATTTGTAAAAAAGTAAACAACAATTCAAATTTTGAGGTTAAAATGTGAGAGTAAAAGTTTTGGGTATCGATGAAAATTTAAATTGTTGTCGGTTTGTTTGTTTGTTTGGTATTCCGATTGAGAAAGTTGGGAGAAAATTGTTCCCGAACACTACATTAAAGTGTTTTCTTTATCATTATTTCCACACAAAAAAATCATCAAATCGACCATTTTCTTTCAATTTTTCCCTTACATACATCACATCAATTTCAAATATCTCCACTTTCTACAATATTAATATTCTCTTTTGCTATCTACAATATTAAACTATGAATTTGAATGAATCGTTTATTATTGGCGTGCTATGTTGATGATAATTTGGAAGTTGAATATTTAAAATTGATGTGATATCTATGAGAGGAGAAATAAAAAAGAAAGAGTAGTTTGTTGATGGAGTTTTGTGAAAACGTAAGGAAACATAAGTTTGTCAAATTACAAAATATTTCAATGTAAAGTAGTATTCAAAATTACTTTCAGTTACTAACCCCACACAATGCTTAAGGATGTGTTCTAGGGCTTTTCTCTGCATCTTGCACCCCGCCGCCATCTGCCGGAACACAGCGGGAGGCACGTATGGCTTCATTCTCGGCTTCTTTAGAGTAAATATTAGAGTTTCTCTTCATTTCAGCGCCTCTCTCCTATCGAAGGCGGCTGTCTTCCCGTATGTTTCCATCGTTGGACCAAGTCCTGTGTTGTAGGCGACGCCAGAGCCTGATGGTTCTCTCCCATCGGCTACTGTCGGCCTCTTCCTAAGATCGATTGGCGATCCTTATGGTCCCAATTTGGTAGCCCTCCTCCAGACCTCTGTGGTGAACGGAGTACTCCGGCTCTGTTGCGAATGGCCTTTAATAGAGACCTAGATTTCGTTGTCATGCCTAGGGCCTATAGGGTGCTCTGTTTTTGCTTGGTTGTTGCGATTCATGATTGGGTAGTATCCTTTGAAGATGGCCAATGTTGTGGCCATGGATTATTTGGGGTTGGATGGAAGGAGTTTTGGCACTGTGGATTGAGTTTTTTTGTGTGGATAAGATTGATTTGGTTCGTGTCATGGCTTGGTGGTGTTGGCATGAGATGGAACATTGTTTTAGGAAAAGGGAGGGGCTGTATGATGCCTAAAAAATTAAAGGATGGTACAATAGGGTGGAGCGATGTCTCACCTTACCCGTGGGGATGATGCTTTTGGTTCCGGGCAGACGGGGCTATGGATTTCTCTGTCCGTCCGTGCCCCGGGCTTGCGTGCCGAAATGATCCCGATTGGTCTAGTCGATGAACTTATGGCGGTGGGTGCATCTATGGTTACTCTTTTGCTGATGGGAGTCATCTCCGAGCTTTGTGATCGTTGTCTGTGCAATGTTGAGACATCGCTTAACTTCTCAATTGATTGAGAGTTTGTTAGATGTATGTGCATCTCTTGAGGAAGTTGTATATATACACATCTTTAAAATCCCTAGGTGGATTAGTGTAGCTCATTCGTGGGTTTCTCTGGTGTTAGTGTCTCTTCGGCACATTGTCCAGTCTGCTTGTTTCATCTCGGTTAGTTGGTCGTATGAGGCGTTGTCCTGCTGGGGTGGCGTTACTATCTTTTATTTCTCACTTCTTTAGGTATTTTAGTTTTCTTTGTATTACCTTTGGTTATGCTATCTTAAGTACTTTAGTTTTATTGCTTTTGGTCGTACTGACTTATAGCCTTAAGCTATCTGATACCTACTCTTATTATATTTCAGAATTTTGTTCATGTTTAGGTTGTTATCGGCACTAACCGCTTGATATTGAACGTAATCATTCTCTCCTCAAAAAAATTCCTTTCGGTTGATACCGTTGAAATGAAACACATTTTCCTCCGGTCATGTCATTTGCTTATCACTCACTTTCATGCTGGCAAAAAGGACTTAGAAAACCTTAAACTATTTAAGTTGTCTCGTTTTGGCCACTCATCTATTGAGTGGGCAAATAAAACCCTTTAAATATTGAAACTGGAACAAAGCAGCCATTCACCGTTAGTTAGACGGAACATTCGTTAAAAATTGCTTAGTAACAGAAATGTGGATGCTTATCTGGCAAAATAGGCTATTTTAAGTTGTGTTGGAGAGCATTTAAGGATTTGGGGGAAATCGATAGTTTAGGGTTTCACATTCACTTCTTTGTAAGATATAATATTGGCTAACTTCTAAGTAGAAGGGCTTTATCGGCCCACTTAATAGACGAGTGGCCAAAACGAGACAACTTAAATAGTTTAAGTTTTTTTAAGTCCTTTTTTCCCTTTCATGCTCGCCCAGTACGTATTCCTCCTCCTAACAAAGCAGCCACGAAACCGATCTCGCTTCACGAATTGAACAGCCAAGATGACAAACCGTCCTCAAATGGCGATCATCGGCGCCGGAATCTTCGTCAAATCGCAATACATCCCCAGACTCGCCGAGATCTCCGACATCGTCGCCGTCAAGTACATCTGGAGCCGGTCGGAGGTAACCCCATTCGATCTGCCCCCATTTTATCGGACAATCTGATTTGATTTGTGTGAGAATCGATGTGAAGGAATCTGCCAGGGGAGCTGTTGATGTGGCCAAGAAGCATTTCCCTCAAGTGGAGTGCAAATGGGGAGAGGAGGGTCTCGATCAGATTGGTAAAGATGATTCGGTTATTGGTGTTGCTGTTGTGTTGGCTGGTCAAGCCCAGGTTCGCTTTCTAGATTTCAGATTTTACATTTGTTTCTGTGATGTGTTTGCTCAAGTTTGTATTTCTTGATTCTTGTTGCAGTCAGTACTGTAGATGTCAGTTGGAAATTTCAGTCCACGCATTTTCTGGCTAGTGTTTTATACACTAGTTCTAGCTTCATTTTCAGCTACAAGTGTTGTTGAAAGTTTAAACGGAATATTGATAGAAGAAGTAATGAGTTCGAACTTCAACTGCTTACTGGCTTTTTATTAAATGGAGTGTGTTAAGATTCGTGTAGTATACTCAATTTAGTTTTGGACAGTTTTCTTATTGTACTGTAGGAGCTTCTGTTATCATTTATGCAAAGGTTAGTATTACCATTCCTTTTTCCTTTTTCCAATGTATTTTGGTCTCTAATCTCTGTGTGCAATGCATCCAGGTAGATATGTCACTGAAGCTGCTGAAAATGGGGAAGCATGTTCTTCAAGGTAGATGTTTTTATCGAAGAATATGGATGAAATAAGTTTTTCTACTGTGGAATGATGTTATTCTTCCCACATTTAACATCTGTAGAGCATTGTTTTTTATGGCGACAAGAATGTATCTAAGAAACGGATTCTTTAATATAACTTGATAATTAACTACTTGTGGTAGCATGTGATGCGTTTCTTGCTTCTGACAAAGGACTTTAAAAATAAGTAATCATGCAGTTAGGTTTACTTTTCTCATGTTTTTCTTTTTGGAGAAAACCGAACTCTGTGTGTGTTTTTTCTTTTCTTTTCCTTTTTTGGGGAGGGGAAGGTTTGTGTGCAGCTTTTTTCCTTGCCTGTATTCTACTGATACCTCTTGTCTTGCTGATTTGGCATATTCTCCTTGCCTGGTACCTTGGGTCTCAAGAAAAACCAGCAGCAGCAAGTAAGTTTTATCTTCTTAAAAATTACTATTCACATACTATAATTATCACCGTCTCACTATATTCTCCATGCGAGTGGCAGAAAAAACCATGATAATCATGGTTTTGAAATCTCATCTTATTCTTCCCTCATATGAGGGTCACATAGGGTATGACTTTTTTGGTGGAAATGGATACTAGATAAAATAAACGAACAAAGTGCAGATACGACAACCAAGCAAGTAACCAGGCTGGTAGTGATTAGGTCATGGCGGCTTCCAGTTACTATTGAACCTAATTAAATTCGAGATCAATGAACTTTGACCTGTAGGTTCTAAATCAGAGTTTTAGCTAGTACTTGCCATATTACTATCACATGAAGCTACTTATACTGTTAACTTTAAGCAACTGACAATTCAAAGTTCAAACGTGACCAACCCAAATGTGATTGGGATAGAATGCGATAGGGATGTTTCTAATTCTACACTTTGGTAACTAGAGGTTGCTTGACTTGCCTATTTGATATTACAAAAGATTAATTTATCTTATTAGTGCGACAAGGCATAGTCTATCTTAATCAATATAACAGTTCACAAATGGGCTTTACAATGTTCACATCTAAGAAATGGCTACAAAGCCCTAGATTTCGTCACTAAACTAGTAGACACTGAAACTTTTTCTCCTTTTTGCCCTTCACCATTTTTAGATGTAGCTGAGATAGAGAATGCTCTAGCACGGTACAAGTCTGTCAGCAATAACCATGGTCAACCATTGTGGGCTGTGGCTGAAAATTACAGGTTCGAGCCCGTATTTGTGGAGGTACATTTTTATTCGGATGCCTGATTTTT
Source organism: Stellera chamaejasme (assembly GCA_024586325.1). Classification (NCBI taxonomy): domain Eukaryota; kingdom Viridiplantae; phylum Streptophyta; class Magnoliopsida; order Malvales; family Thymelaeaceae; genus Stellera; species Stellera chamaejasme. Next base: position 8,672,751 of record CM044984.1, on the reverse strand, counting down.
ATTATTTAACAATTTCAATGAAATTGATGGCTTTTTCTTGTACAGTGCAAACAGCTCTTGTCTAGTATTGGTGATATGATGAACGTTCAAGTACTAATTGAAGGCTCAATGAATAGTTCAAACCCCTATTTCTCAAGCTCTTGGAGGCGTGGTTTTGGTGTATGTTTTTTTTCTTTCTCTTCCCCTGAATGTAAAGCTATAACTTCTCCAATCTCATACTTGCGTGTGCGATTCCATTGAAGGCAAATTCGTACAATTAAGAGACAACTGTTGTTTTGATGTCTGCTACTTGATCATTAAATCTTCATTTTCAGCAATAGTATTGTGCATGAAGTTCGTCCATTCTGTTTCCCCCGCAGGGAGGTTTCATCTTAGACATGGGAGTCCACTACATTGCAGGTCTTAGAATGGTATAGTCTGCTTGGTATGCTTGGTTGTAAAGGTTCTATTTATTCTTTTATCTGCATAATCTGTCCAGATGAAAAAAGCTCATCATAAGAGGAAAAGAAGATCCTTAAAATTTATTACTAGGTATCTGTTGACATCATTTATTGGTTTTGATTTTTCTCATCATTTCCTCATTTTATACAGCTTGTAGGTTGTGAAGTGACCTCTGTCTCAGCTATAACCTCCCACGTAGATGGAACCCTACCTCCCCCAGACAACATATCTTCGAACTTGTAAGTATGCATTTGGTGAAGCTGATGTTCAGAAAATATTATTCTGCACATGTAATCAAGATCATTTTGAACCAAGTATATCATATAACTTGGTCCTTGCGATCTCTAATGGGTTTTAACTGGATCAGCAAGTTAGAGAATGGGTGCTCTGGAGTATTTGTGATGGTTGTATCATCTAGATCACCAAAGGTTTGTGGTAACACGGTAATTTTACTTGAGAAGGTTATTGTACTAACTAATCGCATGCTGCTAACAATTTGTTAGTTATAGATATTGTGGCGAGTTGTTGGCTTGAAGGGAACCCTACAGATTGAGCGTGGGGTTCAAGATGGAAGACATGGTTACGTGGTAAACACAATTCATCCATTGAAGCTTATATATGTCGACATGATACTCGCAAAACTTTATTTTGTCAGTGGTAACATAAGATCATAATATGCCTTGTATAATTGGTGTTTTTCAAACTACGAATGGAATGGAGTTGTGTTCTCATTATTTTGTCATATAAAGTAGAATTGTGTTTTTGTTCAACTAATGGTGTCCTGTTTTGCATCTTGTAATGCTGCTCAGGCGTTATTATATGGCATGGACGGACAATGCAAGAAGTCATTCTACCCATTCACTGGAGTAAATGAAGAACTGAAAGCATTTGTTAACGACATCTCAGAGGCGAATCTTAAGGTACATATCAGTCTTACCAAATAATAGCTCTGCCTGGAATAAATGGAAAAAATAAAAGTGATGTACTAGATGAGAGTTCCTTTTGAAATCCGGGGATTCTTCCCTTATTATGTTTTCGTAATGATTGTAAAACCTGTTTGGTGAACTGTTTATCACACGGCAAGGCTGCTTTTTGCCTATTACTACTACATTGGTAGGATCTTAGGAAAACTCCCCTGATCCTGTTATTGGTTTTATATTCGGCAGAAGGGAAGCTCCTATGCAACTGAACCCCGCTACTCATTTGTAGAAGGTGCGAGAGATATCGCAGTTCTGGAGGCAATGCTTGAATCTGGGGCCAAGAACGGAGCCCTGGTTGATGTGAAAAGGTTCTAGGTTCAGGTAAGAAGTACAACCCTGTTAATCATCACCCGGGTACTATTATTTGTTTTTACAGTTTACAAGTTCGTTGGACCTTATTGTACCGCATAGGTTGTGTTCTTTCTGAAACAAATTGCAGAAAAGTGACAAGTTTTTAAATTTTGATTTGATAGTTGACAGAATAAACGGCGGGAAATATGTTGAATTGATGTTTTATTGTTGAATTGATCTTTTGTTGTTGAGCTTTGTCTGAGAGACCTGTGTCCTTATTCTGAGGTCCTATATGGCCTCTTCTACTAATGTTGTTTCCTTCACTTAAAATTTGTGTCATTCTATACAATTTATAGTTTCCTTTGCTCAGTTTCATAGTTATTGTACACAGTTGGAAATCAAGATTTGAATTGTATATATGCACAACAAATTAATACAATGATTAGTATATGCACAACAAATTAATAAAGGCACTTAAATAATGTAACAGTACCGCGAGATCATTGCTGCAGTAAGTTTACTCAAATTTGGGCATGATCATTAGCAGGGGCGGACCCAGAAAAACTTTGTTGTGGGGGCAAATTTGAATATATACAAAAGTCTTAAATTGTGTGGTTATAGGGTTTAAATGTTTAGTTTCTAAAGTAATGGTGTGAGTGTAATTTTAGGTATAGTATAAGGGATGTGTGTAATGAGTGCTAACATAAAGTGTGTGGGGGAAAATTATAAAGTGGGGTTCAAACTTGTTCTGAATATACATATATAATCTATAGTTTAGAAAACTTTAATGGGGGCAGTTGCCCACACTGTCCCCATGCTAGGTCCGCCCCTAATCATTAGGGAGTGGGTACACATTTTTTTGGGTTGTTTCTGAATAATTATACACTTTCTTTATATAGAAACTTTTTTCTTATGAGATACCAAATTTTACCCCTATTTTTTTCTCTCCAAATTTCAGTAGTGGCAATTACCACCACTCAATTGTACATGACACATATCAAATATGTACGGCTAATCGTTAAAAGTTACTTGCAAATAGTTTCAAAACGTAACATCGATTTGAAAAAGTTGTTAAACACACAATTTCCTTGTCGACAAACACACACTATGTCTCATTCATGTCCCTAGTATAATTAATCCACCGGTGATCCTACTTTAAGAAGAGGAAGAAGAAGAGGAGCAATAGACGGTAATTTTTGAAATGTCGGTTCTGCCCTTAATGAGTTGGAAATTTTACTACCAACTAATTACTATTATGCACTCAATATATTTTACATCAACAATTCCAACCCTAACATTTTTTAAACTTACACATTAACTCGAAACTTTACAAAGCCTCCACCTTTGTCATCTTCTCAACCTTCCCCTAACCCCTGCCACCTTCTCAGCCGTCCCTCAACCACTATCTCACCTCCTCTAAATTCAAATACACAATAGATTTATCAATTGGATTAAATCTAATGGGTATTACCTAAACTAAGCCTTACCTGAACAAATAGGGACAGAGGTGATGAGAGCATGATATGTCTTTACATAGCATGCAAGCGTAGGAGTTTTGAAGAGTATTTGAGTATGATTTCCCCACAACAAATATATTCTAGCAGGTTTTACAAATTTGGGCTAATTTGTCAAAGCAAGAATTTTGTTGTGTTAGCGATGGCCAGAGATCGCCAGCAATCGCCTGGATGCATTTTGGGCATACAGTGAGTATCAACTCCTTCCCAGCGATCGCCTAAAGATCTCTAGCGATTGCCAACGATTGCTGGACTCCGAGATTTTGCATCCCATTCTTGATGCATCCTAACCATTGAGCAAATCAAGAATCAATCAGAGCCATCCGTTGGCAAGATATAATTAGAAGACCATGAGGGCATTCAGAGGCGAGCTGGAGATGGGACTTTGAGGGCAGAGGACGCATCAAGAGCAGTTTTGGAGGAGGAGCACGCACAAATGAGGGAGCATCATCTTCTTCTCCTCTAGGCTTGATTTCTCCATAGATTTTAGGTTAATCCTAGGGTTCTTCTTAGTTTTCTGAGTAGATTTCATTTCTAAACTCATATTTAGCTAGTATTCTCATTTACTCTCTCATTTAGGGATTTGTTCAACTTGACCTCATTTCCACCATGAACATGGATTTTCTCCATTTCTCTCTATTTATGCTTTTTATGATGTTGATTAACTAGTTTCCTATTATCTCTTAGGAATTAGTGAAGCTTGGATTATGGGTATGTGATTTTCTTGATGAATCAATGTGTCTAGTTTCTACTATTATTTTTTAACAAATTATTTCTAGTAAAAAAATGAATCAAACAAAAAGTAAAAGTCAAACGTAACAATTAAATAGGGACAGGGGGAGTAACAATTAGTTCTTTTACAGCTCAGCAGTAGCGAGAGTATAACGATAATTTCAAGTGTGTCGTCCATTTAAACAAAGATATTGGACGGAAAGGATGATAATATGTCAAAAAGATAAACTTTAGGATGGAATTGAAGCGAAAACTTAAATTGGGACTAAAATGGGTCAAAAACATATAAAGTAGGATCGTCGGTGGATTTTACTCAATTATTTAACAGTGTTGATAAAATTAGTATGTATTTAATGAAGTAAACAACAATTTAATTAATCATAGCGCAAAACATGAGACGAGGTAAAGTAGAGAGAGGATCATCAATTACGACTTGCATTTATTCCACGAGCCCCATGTGTTGGTTGAAGCAGCTGATTCTTTTCGGGTAATAATGCTTTGTCTTAATAAATAGGCGGGGACAATTGAACCGAAATTAGACACATAATCCCAACCAAACCCAGGGAACATGGACACTATCATTCATTGTAGTACTATTAAGTTGGTTATTAGCATTCATGATTATTGGGATTGAGTAGTAAGAGGTTCATTATTCATTGCAATATTTAGGGTTCGAACATTATGTATAGAGAAAATATTACTTTCATTCCTTTTGTATATTTTGGATAATATTTTATCTTTTCTTTGTTTTTCTAAATATTTTTTATAAAAGAATAACTCACCTTTTACCTTTAATTTTATTTTTATAGTAATTAGATTCTTTCTTTAAATGTGATATAATGAAATGTTTTTTATTCTCTTGTTTGTTGAAAGATAAACTCTTTTTTGGTGTACATTTTTTTTGTTCTTTTACATTCGAAGTTTTTTACTTATAATTTTCTCATTCTTTATTTTCACATTCTTTTGTTTTTTATTTTTTTTATACTAGAATAATAGTACAGTACTAGTATCAAGTATCAACCGAACGTAAGCTTCCTCCGATTCCTATCCGCTGAGCCTAAATCAAACCGCTTTATACATGCAACCATCACAGAACCAATAAGATTCCACCACGTACCAGAACAAACAAACATTAAGGACTTAAGTGAAATGAGAAGATTAATTTGAGGGTTACAAGCTAGATTCTACTAAAGTGCATAAACATGAGCTCTTAACTACACCTAAAGCACATCTAACAAAAATCTCAAATAACCATTCTTCTCACCAAATCACGTAAATGCATATTTATGAGAAATTCTAAGGAGCATAGTTTATAAAACCAAACCAGACACAGAACCGTTCAAGTTACCGGTTCACGGTCTGATCGATTTAACCGATTGAGCCACCGGTTCAATCGGTATTAGTTAAATACGCTGGATATCTTATTATATTTAAAGATAACTTATATTATTATATTTAAAGAAAAGTTTTGCTTCCTTGAGGAGGCAAAACCAGAACACATGGATCAAATCAGTTTGCACAACAGAAATTTACATCAACGGCCTGTATCAAATTACTCAACATTAGAAGCATAAACCACCTTTGATATTCTGAAGGAAAAAAAATAGTGTTGTTCCCCATACTTTAGCGGCAACAATTTGCAATGGGTGTTAAGGGGTTCACAATCCATTCACTCTATGTGACCTTGAACTTCTCTCAACGATTGAAAATCTATAGATACGATAGGAATTGGATAACAGATAACCAAATGCCAATATCTGCACCTGTAAAGTAGCCTAAATAACATCAAGAGTAAACAACATTCCAACATTTAATTGCACTGGGGCAGTGGACCAAGCTACGGTCTAATGTTTCCAGCGCACATGAGCATCTACAACAGCCAACGTTTTGCAAGGGAACTCTTCGGATGGATAGCTCCAGACATGTAGGAAACAATCTTGGATGGCCCCCTAGATAAAGACGTTGATCTTCTTTGGAACCCACCGGTTCCAAGTTGTTTCTTCCATGTTCGCTTGTCTTGAGAGAATTTGGGAATCTACGAGACTTGAGAGGTCGGGGACCTTGAAAATTTTGTCATTGTTGAGGGTCCACTCTCAATAATCATCTTTATCTTGTTGCAAAGATATGTGTTGTAAATCAGAGATTAAGTTCCTAAACTTATCTAACACCCGTCCTCGCAAATCCCTCCTCCAACTCCATTTCCGCCGCCATTCTCCATTTGACAACTCACCTCTCTCAACAATTTTTGCATCTCCATCTAAATCCAACAAATACAATATGGATAACATTTCGATAGACTTATTTCCTACCCCTATCCTTCCAAAAACTAAACACTCCACCGTCGCCAACATTTCTTTGAAAATACCAAAATACTAAACTCCTCTCAAATTAAAAAACATGCTACCTTTTTGCCCGTTGTTGCGGAATAAACACTCATTTTTTTTTATAAAAATTTCATCAATCAACCATTTTTTTTTCCAATTTATCATTTCAAATTACATAAATTTTAGATACTTTACAGAAATTCTCAAAACTATCGTAAAAAAACACATCTTCAAGTCCATTTTTTTTTTAAAAAAAAAACACATCTTAAAGAGACGTTTTCCTCGGTGAGCATAGCAATCCTTTATTAAAATAGACTTTGGAAAGACCAAAATACTAATAAGCAATTTACAACAAACCGTCCCCACATGTGCCACCAAGACCGACCATGGTCATCGCACGTGTGCCTCGGTTTTCTTCTCTGGAAGATAATTACTACTAGCAAGAGAGCAGGAAAATAAAAAATAAAAAAAAATTACACCTTCAACATCAAGCGGTGAAAATAAAAGTTGGGTGGCTGGCCCAGTCGGTCCTCATCAACAGATCTCAAAACCCCACTCACTCATTTATGCACTTCACACCTTCTTCACTCTCAGTTTCTCAATCTCAGAAAAAAAGAAAAAGAGTTTTTCGGTTTTCCATTGCTGCTGCACTTCCGAGCAGCTGCCAGTGTTTCAGGTACTCTTTCACTTTCCATTTCTAACCTCATGGTGAAAAAAAAACCAGTCTTTAAGGAGACTTTTAGTTTCTTATGTTTGGTTTGTGTGTGGTTGCTGCACTGCTTGTGTTTTTGCGTTGTTCATCTCTTTTCAAGCAATGTAATCATGCATGGGAGGCCTTTTCTTAAGGTTTGAATTTTTACATCTTGTTTTTGTTTTCCTGAGCTTCTGGATAAATGGGATTTGCTTTTGCTTGGGTTTTAGATCTGTTAGCTGTCTGGTGCAAATACCTATTCCGTGTTTCACTGTTCTGTATGGGTAATGTTTGTTAGTTGGTTGGTTGGTGAGAAGATGTTTGCTTGGATATTGTATTACCTGCTCAAAAGTAATGTCAATGTTAGGTGAGTTGATTTTCTAGTGCTTGAACCCTTGAAGGGAGAGAAGAATTTGAATCTGCAAATCAGTTCATAACTTCATAACCATTTCGTGTCATCTTTCAGTGTTTTCAGAAATGATGCAGAAGCCTCTACAACCAATGGATTTTTCTCTCAAGGAGACCTCTCCTAACATTGCTGCTGGGCATGTCACAACGGATAAACTTGCCAGCACTTATGACCTTGTTGAGCAGATGCAATACCTTTATGTCAGGGTGGTGAAGGCGAAGGATTTACCCGGAAAAGATTTAACTGGTGGCTGTGATCCTTATGTCGAGGTTAAACTTGGGAACTACAAGGGAACTACTAAGCACTTTGAGAAGAAGTCCAATCCTGAATGGAATCAGGTATTTGCTTTCTCGAAAGAAAGAATCCAGGCTTCTCTTCTGGAAGTGGTGGTGAAAGATAAAGATGTTGTGGTTGATGATTTTATTGGGAGGGTTGTGTTTGACCTCAATGAGATTCCGAAAAGAGTTCCACCTGATAGCCCCTTGGCACCACAGTGGTACAGAATGGAAGACCGGAAGGGAGAGAAGGGGAAATATGGAGAGTTGATGCTTGCTGTCTGGATGGGAACTCAAGCAGATGAGGCATTTCCAGATTCATGGCACTCGGATGCAGCATCAGTTGGCAGCGATGGTGTCTACAACATCCGCTCCAAAGTATATCTTTCCCCGAAGCTATGGTATGTTAGAGTGAATGTCATTGAGGCTCAGGACTTGATACCGGGTGATAAGAGCAGGTTTCCAGAAGTTTATGTGAAAGCTGTGCTTGGTAGTCAAGCTTCCCGGACTAGAATATCACAGAGCAAGACCATTAATCCGATGTGGAATGAGGACTTGATGTTTGTAGCTGCTGAACCTTTTGAGGAGCCCTTGATTCTAAGCATCGAAGACCGGGTGGGACCGAACAAGGATGAAACTTTGGGCAAGTGCCTGATCCCTCTGCAGAGTGTGCAACGGAGGTTGGATCATAAACCGGTTAACAGTCGGTGGTTTAACCTTGAGAGGCATATAATGGTAGAAGGAGAGAAAAAGGAGACCAAATTTTCCAGTAGGATTCACTTGAGGATATGTTTGGATGGTGGTTACCATGTTTTAGATGAATCTACTCACTACAGCAGTGATCTCAGGCCCACGGCGAAACCATTGTGGAGACCCAGCATTGGGGTTCTAGAGGTCGGCGTCCTAAGTGCCCAAGGATTGATGCCAATGAAGACAAAAGATGGGCGAGGAACCACAGATGCGTATTGTGTGGCCAAGTATGGTCAGAAATGGGTTAGAACAAGGACTATTGTAGACTGCTTCACACCGAGATGGAATGAACAATATACTTGGGAGGTTTTCGACCCGTGCACTGTCATTACAATAGGTGTTTTCGACAATGGCCATATACATGGAGGAAATGGAGGAGTGAAAGACTCAAGAATCGGGAAGGTAAGGATCCGGTTGTCCACACTCGAGGCTGATCGGGTGTACACGCACTCATACCCTCTTCTGGTGCTGCATCCTTCAGGAGTTAAGAAGATGGGTGAAATTCAACTGGCTGTCAGGTTTACATGCTCGTCGTTGATCAATATGCTGCACATGTATTCACATCCGTTGTTGCCGAAAATGCATTACATTCATCCACTGTCTGTGATCCAACTTGATGCATTAAGGCACCAGGCTATGCAGATAGTTTCCATGAGGCTGAGCCGAGCAGAGCCTCCGCTGAGGAAAGAAGTTGTGGAGTACATGCTTGATGTTGACTCACACATGTGGAGCATGAGGAGGAGCAAAGCAAACTTTTTCAGAATAATGGCTGTCCTGAGTGGCATGATCGGTGTTGGGAAATGGTTCGATCAGATCTGCACCTGGAGAAATCCTATCACCACCGTTTTGATCCACATTCTGTTCATCATTCTGGTTCTCTATCCTGAGCTGATTCTTCCCACAATATTCCTCTACCTGTTCCTGATAGGCATTTGGAACTACCGTTGGAGGCCTCGACACCCTCCACACATGGACACACGCCTCTCGCATGCTGACGCCGCTCATCCTGATGAACTAGACGAAGAATTCGATACTTTCCCCACATCTCGGCCATCGGATATCATTAGGATGAGGTACGACAGGCTAAGAAGTATAGCCGGGAGAGTTCAGACCGTGATCGGTGACCTAGCTACGCAAGGAGAGAGGTTCCAGTCTCTCCTGAGCTGGAGAGACCCAAGAGCAACCACTCTGTTTGTGACCTTCTGTTTGATTGCCGCCATTGTTCTCTACGTTACACCTTTCCAAGTTGTGGCCCTTCTAACAGGTATCTATGTCCTTAGACATCCCAGGTTCAGGCACAAGCTTCCTTCTGTGCCGCTCAACTTCTTTAGGAGGCTGCCTGCAAGATCTGACAGCATGCTGTAGGCTTGAAGCTTTGACCAAACGTGCAGTTATGTAATTTTGCTTTTGATGCAAGCAACTGCAAGGTGTGTGTTGTGTGTATTAGTAAGACTTGTTGATCATGATCAAAGATTCAAAGCTAGTTAGCATTGTCTTGGATTCTTGCCTTCTTCTTTCGACTGTTTTGGGCCCATCTAGGCATGGCCCACGGGCCTGATCCAACAAAGAAATGCAAAAAGGATGCTGCTTTAGATTCTCTCATCCTTTCCAAAGATCCAACCTTTACAAAGTTGCATTTTTGTATTAGTAAGACTTGTTGATCACGATCAAAGATTCAAAGCTAGTTAGCGACAGAGTAGCTCTTGCCTTGTTCTTTTTACTGTTTTGGGCCCATCTTGGGTCGGCCCATGGGCCTGATCCAGATTCCTGCAAAGAAACGTAAAAGGGAAAATGACCGTTTTTGCTACCGAGGTTTACTTGATGAACCTTTTTTACCACTTTCAAAATTTAGACTTTTTTTGCCATTAGTTTACGTTTTATGAACTCATTCTACCACTTAACTTGGTTTTTGGACCCATTATACCACTTCTTTGACTAACGGCGAGAATCTTCGAGAATATTCCGTCATGGATGCATGACATGGATTTGTCCAATGTGGCGTCAGATAAGTTGTTTGGACCCATTATACCACTTAATTTGTTTTTATGGACCCATTATGTCACTTAACTCATTTTTGGGACTCATTATACCACTTAATCGGCGTTAAAACCGTGTGTTCCTTCTTCCGGTATTCTTCTCCCTTGTTGAAGAAGTCCTAATCGGTCCTTTTCCCCATTTTTAAAGATGTCGATCTCTCTCAAGAAGTTCGCCAATGGGAAGCCATCACCTTCGTATAAGAATGCACATCGTCGCAGACGGAGGCGGAAACGCCGAAATCGGCGAGCTTCATAGCATCGTTTGCGTCGACGAGGATGTTTCCGGTATTAATGTTGTGGTGGAGGTGACCCAGAGACAACGGCCGACGGAGACAACCCTGGATTTGTCTAAGTCGAACGATTTGATGGTGACGATGGTGGAGTTTAGCGGAAGGCACTCCGCCTTGTAGACGACGACGCTGGCGCCGACGCCGATCTCGGCAACGATTTTGTAGTAGTTGGGGTCTAGAGGGTAGTGAGCCATGATAGTGTAATCTAGGTTGGTTCTTTGGGGAAGAAGATTGATATGTATGGTGGGGCTAATCGAAAAGCCCTAGCAGAGTTAGATTTGAGAGAGAAGGTGCTGACGTGGAGCACCATGGCAGCACATATTCATCAAAGTCAGCGCCAACACACGCCATCGTGGTATTTTAATGGAAGGGTGGCAAACGGGGTCCAAAACCTATAATGTCAGTCAGTGGCGGGCCCAGAAATTTTAGCAAGTGGGGGCACAATTTCTTTTTTATTTCTTAAATTTATGTTTGAAAAATATTATTATAAATTTTATTGAACAATGATTAGTGATAAAAAATAGCTATGACTTTCTTAAGATTTTTTCAATACTTTAAGACTTATATGAACAAATAACTAATATTATGACTTGAATAGAACATTACGTATAGAAGTATGATCCTAAAAGTGTTTAGCCATTTTTCTTTCACTATGGCAGGCTGGGGCTGATGAGCGTGGACTTGGAGCCTGTTACGTGCGGCGGTGCGGGTGCAGGCCAACCAGGCCTTCTCTTTTGTGCTTTAAATGACTGTTAGTCCTTAAGGTATTTATTTGTTTTCAAAATGACCCCTATAATTTAAATTTATCAAAAAATACTACCACTACGTAGGGGTGTTGAACGAATCGGGCCGAGCTGAGCTCGGCTCGAGCTCTGTCGAGCCCAAACGAGCCGAGCTTCACGAGCCTCGAGCTCGAGCTCGAGCCGATTCTTTGGCTCGTATAATTAACGAGTCGAGCTCGAACATGAATGGTCCGGCTCGATAGGCTCGACGAGCCTTATCGAGCATGGTGTGAAATTACATATATACCCCTGTTTATATATCGAGCCTTATCGATGAGCCTTATCAAGCCTAACGAGCTCGCGAGCTCGTTTAGGGCCGATTCGAATCGAGCTTCACGAACCTTCGAGTGGAGCTCGAGCTCGAATTTTCGGGCTCGTTCGAACTCGAGCTGAGCTCGAGCCGAGTCCGAATTTCACGAGCTCGAGCTCGAACCTGCTAGGCTCGGGCTCGGCTCGAACTCACCCCTACCACTACGGCTAAAACTTACAAAATTTTATTGGGGGCACGTGTCCCATTGTGGGCCCGCCCCTGACATCAGTGGCAAAAAAAGTTCAGATTTTGATTTTGAAAGTGTGGTAAAAAGGATCCATCGAGCAAACTTCGGTGACAAAACTAGTCATTTTTCCAACGCAAAAAGGATGCTGCCTTAGATTCTCTCATCCTTTCCAAAGATCCCACCTTTAGAAAGTTGCATTTTTATTAGTCCAAATTCTCAACGTTGTTCATGCTAATTCACTCATATGACGTTTTGTTCATGTATATGGAGAATTATTGTCAAAATTGAATAAACATGTGATTATGATTATGAATAACAAGTTTACTCAATTAAACAAACATGGATCGGTTTTCAATAATTATAAAAACATGGATTATTTTGCTTTTCTCTATCTAATATTACAGTGCCGGCCCTTCGCTGCTTATTTTGTTTCCTTTATTTTATTTTAATTTTTCTTATTTTGTTTCCTTTATTTTATTTTAATTTTTCGTATTGATCTCAGCCTGACACTTGAACTCTTGTCCGCTGGAGAAGTCTAAAGACTTGGAGCCTATTTGGTTGGCTTAAGTCATTAGCATGAGTTTAACTTATCAACTCTGTTAATCATCACCCGGGTGATTTTTCACCCACTTGTTCAAATGACTCATCTATAAGGTAATTTGGAACCCCAAGCCCAACTAATTAGACAATTACATATCTATCCTCCATTTTTCAAGTGCTCTAGGTGGGTGAAAAATCACCCGGGTGATAAATAACATTGATGTTAACTTATGCCCAATTTCCACATGTATATGAAGATTTTCTTTGTATTTTATTCAAAACTAGATAAATATACATTTAAAGATAGTGAATTTACAAAAAAAAAATGATAATGAATCTTCGAAATTTTATTACATAAATGACTTCATCCAATAGATTAAGCAGCTTAGGCCTTTTTTGGCTTAATCAATTTTATTAAGTCATTTATATGATGAAAATTTGAGATTTCATTCTCAATTTATGTTTTTTTTTTTACTGTGAATGCATTCATTCATAATCAAAGGAAATGGGCCATATAAAAAGTCAATTCAGGGACCAACTCCTGTACATCTAAGAAAACAAGCTCTAAAACGGGAATGAGCATAACCAAATCTACTAACCATACAACTTAAGGTTGTATAGGTACTTAACTCTAGATAGAGTCCAGGAAAAGAAATCCTAAAAAAAGGTAGCACTACGTAGTTGGTTGGGGTTCGGTAGCGGGCCTGGTAGGTGGCGGCCCGCTACCACCCTCGCCAAGGCAGCCCGAGCGGACAGCCCGCTACCGTGGGCGCTACCGTAATAAATTTGGTAGGGGGCGTGGTAGGGGGAAGCCCGCTACCATAAAATTAATGTTCAGGCGGGCGTTTTGAAATTCAAACGCGCCTCGGTAGCGGGCTTGGAAGCGGGCTACCCGCTACCGAGCCATTTAAATCTGCGCGCCCTTCCTCTCTTCCATTTCTCCCGACGCATCCGATACCTTCCTCCACAAATCGCCGCCGGCCACCGCCTTTCTCCCCATTGCCGGCGCCGTTTCACTTCCTTTTTCGGCGGATCTACATCAGCAAGGTAAGGTTTCTTTTCTCTTCTATTTTTTCGGTATTTTTATGGTTGGAAGGGTGTATTGGAGCATTTTGTTTTTTTTTTTGCAGCACCGCCGCCGGCCACCATCAATTTTCCGTCACTGGCCGTCTCCACCACCATCTACAGGTATTTGTTGTTGTATTTTATGAATTTTAGTATTTTAATTAGGAATTTAGGTATATTAGGTATTATTTATGAATTTGTTACTATTTTGTGTAATTTTAGTATATATTTTACATATTTTAGGGAAATAAGAATATTTTATGAATTTTAGTATTTTAGGAATTATTTTAGGTATTTTAGGTATTATTTAAGAATTTGTTAGTATTTTGTGTAATTTTAGTATATACTTTACATATTTTAGGAAAATAAGAATATTTTGTTTATTTTAGTATTTTAGGAATTATTTTAGTATTTTAGGAATTATTTTAGGTATTTTAGGTATTATTTATGAATTTGTTAGTATTTTGTGTAATTTTAGTATATACTTTACATATTTTAGGAAAATAAGAATATTTTGTTTATTTTAGTATTTTAGGAATTATTTTAGTATTTTAGGAATTATTTTAGGTATTTTAGGTATTATTTATGAATTTGTTAGTATTTTGTGTAATTTTAGTATGTACTTTACATATTTTAGGAAAATAAGAATATTTTGTGAATTTTAGTATTTTAGGAATTATTTTAGTATTTTAGGAATTATTTTAGGTATTTTAGGTATTATTTATGAATTTGTTAGTATTTTGTGTAATTTTAGTATATACTTTACATATTTAAAAATTTTCTAAAGTTATTTTCATTCACATCCTTTCAGTAGCGAGCTTGCTTGCTGAAAAGGCGCGCAAGGCGAGGAGGATCGCCTCGGGATGGAGGATGAGTTGCGTACACCGAGGAGCGCCAGCCGAGTACGAGGTTCATATGAACCGTACTCTTCAGATGGAGCGTCGTCGGTCCGAGGAGATGCAACAGGCTCTTCGTACGGAGATGCGGCGGCAGTCCGAGGAGATGCAACAGCCTCCCCCGTAGGACACTTTTGTAAAAACTATTTCGTTTCGGATGTTTTTTTATTGTAATTGGTACATTTGGTTACTTTATAATTAAATTTATTTATGTTTTTAATTGTAATCTATAAAACCTAATAAATATTATTATTATTGAATGATTTATTAAATGATGAAAATAAAGAAATTATTTTTAAAAAAATAAATGATGGTAGCGGGTTTGGTAGGGGGTATGGCGCTACCAGCTGTGTCAGTTGGCAGCGCCAACGTGGCGCCAGGGTAGCGCCCTGCCCGCTACCATGACCCCTACTAACGGTAGCGGGCTCGGTAGCGTCCGAAGTCGAGGAAGCGGGCAAAATGGAAGCGGTTTCGGTAGCGGGCTATCCCGCCACCATGGTAGCGGGATTGGTGGCGGATTGCCCCCTACCACGCTCCCATTATATACGCAGTGTAGAAGGCATATCACTTCAAAAAAAAAATACAAGTGAATGATAACCAGATCGAGTCCATATCGGGCTAGAATAAGCTCTTCATATCTCTGTTTGGCAATGAACAGACATCCGTGCGCAACGTCTATCTCGTAATACCCGATCACTGACCACCTCCACCAAACTAGCTACAAAAAACAAACTACACAAAGCCCGGTCCTTACACAAATACCTGAAAGAACATATCTAGCTATAGAATTGGCCTCAGAATAAGATATCAAACACCCATATCGGAGATATACCTGAGCAATTTAAAGACACGGGTGGGAAGGGAAGGCTTCAGACCTTGCCCACTCAGCAATTGAGAGCTCATTGCTCTAGGCAGGGCGGGCTGCCAATGCCCTTCCCTGTCGCTGCAACTTCCAGTTCCTCTGGTACTTCTCCATTCGAATCCGTTTTTGCTCTCTTCCTGCCTGAAGTGGGAACCTCAGCAGTGTATTCGTGTGGCCTACCACGTCCTCGTTCGGATCCGCCACCTCTCTTTCTAGCTGAAGAGGGAAGAGCTATCGAACGACCACTACCCACATTAAAGATGAAAGGTGGATCACGATGTGGTAGTACCTGCTTCATTAATTGTGGCAAATTAGTGACCACCAAAGCCCTTTGTTCAACCATAGGAGTATCCACGACCGCTTCAGTAAGACAGTAACTGGAACCAACTCCAACCCTTGCTATGCCACAGGAGGGGCCACACTCGGCTCTTGGAAGGTGGGAGCCGCAGCATTCCTCGCTGCAGGGATGGAAGGCTGCGGTGTTGGCACCGTCGGGGGCTGAACCATAGGGGTTTTATTCCAATTTCGACCTACTTGGCCCCTTGATGTTCCACGAGCTCTCATACTAGGATCAAATAGATTAGCATGCATTGCCATACAGTCATTTTCCACATGAGTTAACATCCCACACCTATAATAGAAGTCTAGAAGTTTTTTATACTTCACATCCATGAACAATTTAGTACCATTCATTGTTGTTGGAATACCACGACATAAAGGCTTAATATCCATAGTTACTCTAATCTTCAGATCCGTACCATTAATAAGCACATCCTGCACTGCACCTAAGTATTTTCCCAATGCTTCTCCTATAGCTTGGGAAGCTCAACCAAACGGTAAATCCAAAACTTGAACCCAAAAATCAGCATGTATAAATTGCATAGTGGACAATTGATCACCATGTTTAAGCACATTAAGGACCATTATCCTATTGTCAAAAGACCATGGAGATAGACGAAGAACATTCTCTAGATGCTCTTTCTTTTCAAAATCAAATATAAACAGATTATCCTTAGGGTTATCAGTTCCTTGACGAACCATGAAGGAGACCTGACCATACCATGCTGCTTTGAAAGCCTGCTCCAGACGATCCGGGTGAGCTGTTCTATTGGAGAAAACTCGAGCAGCAAGGGAGTATGATGCGATTGGTGGCCCAACCAGACCGACAACGTCAATAGGGGCTAGCTCCATCGTGCAATGGATGCGAGGCTGCTTTCCAAATCTTCCAATACCATTGGCCGAATCGGATAGAGGGAAGGAAGAAGGCGAGGAAAATTGAAGGAGGAAGGGGAAGAGGAAATTCAGGCATGGACGGAAATTCGCAGGGATGGAGGAAAAAGAAAACTCTAAATCTTATATCAAACCCTAGGAGAGCAATGATAGAAATTTTTTATTTTTCTATATAACAACCTTAATTTTTGTGTAAATAAAAACTCAATTTACGTAAATCTATTACTCTTAAACTTGTATTTATCTATATTTAAGTAAAATTCAAATAAAATTCTTCATATATTATATGAACAAGTTTTCTTTTACCAATCCACGCGTTGCCGTGGAAAACAATCAATTTATTTAAACCTTAATAGAAACTGAGAATGAAATATGAAAAAGATGGATAAATGATCTGAATACGAAAAATGACAAATGTGAAAATGATGATTTTTTTACTCTTAATATTTAATTAACACATAATTTCTCATTAAGATCATTCATGCTCAATATAAGAACGCTATAAGAGGTAAATGTGACAATGTCATATTAATGGGTAACTTAGAGGTTCCATATAGAAAAAATAAACAGTTGGCGTTGAATGACAAATGCAGACCTTTGATAAATGGAGCAAAAAATGTACTCACTCCGTCCAAAAATTTAATCTATATTTTATTTCTATGTTAAATCATAATTTAAAACTTGTATACAACTAAAAAATTGATGACTTAACTTTATAAATATATATATTTTATATTTTTTATATTAAAAAGTAATATAGATAAGTTGAACTTAAATTAATATCAAAAGTCAATTGTTGCATTTCTTTTAGGACGAATGGAGTATAAGAAAAAAAAATGACAACAATTACGGTGAGGCGGTCTAACCCCATTTGTGTGTCATTATTCATCTACCTTTATAACTTCCATAAATATGTAGAAGTGTAACATATCATTCACGCTCCAAGAAGAAGAAAAAGTACTCTGTCCGTCCGCAAATGATTGTATCATTTGTTTTGACAATTTCACATTATTTAATTTTTTCATGAATGTATAGATATTGAAAATCAAAATTGACATAACCATATTGGTATGCCACTATTCATCTACAGTAATATTACCATAAATATATAGGGTTATAATAAGTTCGAATTAAGCCACTAACTTAAGCTATTGGCTTAACTGAAACCAAATACCCCCTTGGCCTTGTGCATCATGAATCAACGAATTGTCTTGTTCTTGTGTTGCTTTCTGTCCGACTTTCCATTTGACTGCTTTTGCCTTTTTTAAATATTTTCCCACTGCTTTTGGGCCCAAAAATTGAATCGCGGTCCGGCCCATGGGTTATGATCCATTAAAAGATTATGATGAAAAAATAAACCATTTCCACTGCTGATGTATAAAAAATATTTATTCTTATTTGGTTTTAGGTGAAACCGTATTAATGCATATAGATTGTAAACCTTAATTAAATGTATTCAACCCCCAGTGTAAATTTATAATAATTATGCATCCACGAAATAATTAATCTTTATAGCTTAGATCAGTAAAAGTATGCAGGCCGATCGAGTTGTAGCTTGAAGTTGTAAATACTCTCCAAGTGGCAGTCAAAAATTGAGTTCTTGCTTGCTTAGACATTTTGCTGATTTAATGCAATTGTTACTTGAATTATCGATCGAATCTACATTCAGATATTCTTAACTTGGGAAAAGACAAAGCTAGGGCTAACACCTTTATTTCAATGTATCTATATTATTAATTAATATAAATTTTGTTTAATATTTGTTTATAAAGTACCGCGCGACATCAAATTATTATTTGTAAATGAAAGTTTTAAAATTATACAGTTAAAAATAATCATAAATTAATATTGAAAAAATAGTGTAACCACTTATAGGATGTAAGTAGTACGTATTACCTTAATTTCTTTATATAATTTTGTCTATCTATGTCTACATCCAATTTTCAAAATCAGCATCTACCCCCTCTGTCTCTTAAAAAGATCACATGTTTGATTTTTAAGATCGCCTTTGATTTAAATTTTAATTTATTAAAAAATTCTTAAAAATATATTTAGAAACTTTAAAAATTCGTCTATATATAACTATCTGTTAACAAATCATTTCCTGTGAAACGTTAAGTTAAAGGTGATATTAAAAGTGAAATATGTACAATTTTTAAAGGACAGACGGAGTATATATATTGTATGAATGCGAGGTCGTCACTTTAGCTTGATTGAATATTGTTTACTTAATTAGCTAGGCTTTGTTATGTATGCTTAATCAACAATGTAGATGGTTGCTAATTTGGGATTCGAATATTAAATATGCACTATATAATCCATATAACTCCATATTATTCTTCCTCTTCCTCACAACTAATTGCGTCTCTCTCTCTCAGCTCCTCTCCATCTCCCATCCACCGTGGCCGTCGCTCCAGCCACCGTGGTTCGGACACTGACTCGCCGCTCCTTGCTGATGGTTTGCTCCCCTACCGCCGTACGTGAACCGCACCGGAACTCCCCCTTGCTGCGTGGTGGCGTCTGACAGACGCCGTTAACGACATCAACAAGCCACAGTAGGTAAACTCTCCATTAGCCACTAGTGTTTCATTATTGTTTGTGTTTGCCACTACTAGTCTGCTTTTGCAGATAAGTCACTCTTTAGCTAGGTTTTATAACTAACGGTGTTAGGTACTAGTCTAAACTTTTTTTTTAAAAACTTTTTTTTATTAAAGTCTTAACTATTTTATCTTCATGTTTTTTTATACGTAGTTTTTTCATGCTTCAATTTTATTCATTTATTTTATACCCTTAATTGTGAATATACTTTTGGTGATTTTTCTTGGTTGATTCCTTTTCAGATTAGTTTATTTTAATCACATGAATTGTGTAGCAATGTCTAAAATATTGTTATCTTTTAATAGTTATTTTTATTGAGATTTGTTTATTTTTTTCAACGACAATATAAAAATTTCTTCCTTTTAATTATACCAATTTCCTTTTAAAATATTTCACTTGAAAAAGCGTATATATAAAAATGTGATCTTGTTGCAGGATCAAGGTAAGACCATTTGCACTACTAATTCTGCCATGTTTGTTCAAAAGATGAGATCGGATAAACTGTAAAATTACCAATTGTGATTCCATTTTCCACTACTAATTCTGCCATGTTCTTGATCAGCACACACTGAAAGATCAGAAAGCTGGAGCAGGTTTAAAAGATGGAGCAAGGAAAATCAATAGATGATCAATTCTCAAAGTTGAATCCTCTAAACACCAGAATTAATGGGATAATAATTGGGGCAAGTCCAAGTGGTATAATCTCTATGCACTAACCAAAATTAAGTTATAATAAGGTCCATAATCTTGACTTTATTAACTAAATCTGCAATATTTATTTTTAATTTCTAGGAAAGGTTTATGATATAGGAGGCCAAGTTCTTGCTGGAAATTGTGCACCTGTAATCTTTCACCTATCAAAAGAGGTTGGCTGAATTTCCCCTATTTGATAGCTCAACAAGAAAGTAAGCATTTTTTTTCACTGTTGTTGCATTTTGGGCTTTGGATCAATTAGGTCATATATTTACTATATTTCTTGCTGGATAAGGTAACAGATTCATGCTGGATTGAATTTTTCAAGAACCTACAGGAGGAGCAAGTGGCGGTGGCGACGGTGGGAGGACTGCGTCAGTGGAGTGGTGGTGGCCCAGAAGAAGAAGAAGAAGTGAGAAGGAGATAACAAAAAAATGAAGAGAGAAGGAAATCAGAAATAGAGAAGAAGAAGAAGATGAAAGAAACGAAGAAGAAGAAGAAGAAGAAGAAGAAGAGAAGGGAGTTATTAGAAAGAAGAAGAAAATGGAAGAAGATGAAGAAAGAAGAATAAAATCAAGAAGAAGATGGAGATGGAGAGAATTGAAGGAGAAGATGGAGATGGAAGAAGATGAAGATGAAGTAGAAAAGAAAACAACAGAAAAGAAGAAGAAGAAGGAAGAAGGAAGAAGAAGAAAACTGAAAGAAAGGAGGATTGAAAAGGAAAAAAGAAGAAGAAGAGTAAAATGAAGGATTCGGCGAAAGGAAGAAGAGGGGAAACCTAAAAGAGACTTTACTGCGGCCTTACTTCTTCTTCTTCTTTCTTTCTTTCCTTCTTTCTTTCTTTCTTTCTTTCTTTCTTTCTTTCTTTCTTTCTTCTTCTCCCGTTTTTTCTCTTTTCCTTCTCTCTTCTTCTTCTCTGTTCTTTATTCTTCTTCTTCTTCTTCTTCTTCTTCTTCTTCCTTCTTTCTTTCTTTCTTTCTTCTCCCGTTTTTTCTCTTTTCCTTCTCTCTTCTTCTCTGTTCTTTCTTATTCTTCTTCATCTTCTTCTTCTTCTTCTTCTTCTTCTTCTTCCTTTCCTTCTTCTTTCTTTCTTTCTTTCTTTCTTCTTCTCCCGTTTTTTTATTATCTCTTCCTTCCTTCTTTCTTTCTTTCTTTCTTTCTTTCTTTCTTCTTCTCCCGTGTTTCTGGGTTTTGTTCTCCCGTTTTCTGGGTTTTGTGGATGAATTCGGATGAATATTCATCCGAATTCATCCATTTTTTTAAAAATTATTTAAAATGTTACTGCGGCCAGGGGCGCGGTAAGGCCGTGGTATTACTACTGCTCGGGGCGCGGTAAGGTCTCTACTGCGACCAAATTTACTGCGGGAATTACCGCGGTCGCGGTAAGCCCTGTTTTTTCTACGTAGTGTCTTATTGTACCATTTACTGCGATGGCCTGCTAACTGCGGCCCAAACTGCAGTACGGGTCGCAGAGAAAATGGTCTGCTCGACATAGTGTATTTACCAACTAGTTGGAAAAACCAATAATTGTGTTATTTGTGCAAAGACTTAACTAGGAAGGGTATTTTAGTCTTTAAAATTGTTAGTTAGTTAGTTAAATTAGTTAGATAGTGTTATGATCAACTAGTGGTTTTAACCACTAGCTAGTTGGTAAATAACAAGGCCGTAGAGTCGCTAGAAATAATTTTTAAGAAATAATTTTTAAAAATACTATATTCGTCCCAGCAAAATTGACAAAATTTTCTTTTTTGATTGTCCCAATAAAAATGATTTATTTCCTTTTTAGGAACCTCACTGATGCCTCCCAACCGATGCGTCGTCGTGGCTTGCAAACCCTCCTCCATCGCAAGGCGTCCCTCTTCCAACATCTCCCACTATTGCCGCTTTAGACCTCATCTAGGGAAGTGGTGGGGTTGGTCGCTAAGCCAAGGTAGGGTCGGGGCTTGGTGAGGCCGGGTTGAGCGGGTAGGGATGGCAGTAGGGGTGTTCACATACAGGGCATTTCGGGATAGATAGTGAGAAAATAGTATCCACCATCGGTGAGGCGGTTATCCTAAATATGAGTTAACCGGTTTACGATTTTTGTGTGGTTCGGTGTGCAAGTATCCACTTATGTTTCATGTGTTAATATCCTACGACTTTATTCAATAAATTAAGAAACGTTTCAATATTTTATATTAAAGCATTTAAAAAAGAGAGTAATTTCACACACAAAATAACAACCATAATATGGAAAATTCGTCCGTCGAATTTTATAAATTTGATTTTTTATTATCTTAAATTGCACTTATACTCCAAATAACGTGGCTTTTATTGAAATAAATTTGATTTCAAATAATCCCACCGTCCGCCAAAAGTTCATACATTTGTTTTGACAATTTCACAGTATTTAATCTACGATTTTTTATGAATGTTAAAACATTGAAAATTAGATATTTTAGTTGTGTATCATAATTTGAAATCTAAATTTTCTAAATATAGTTTTTTATGAATTTTTTCACTGTTTATCTTTGTTAAAATTTGAGTCAATGCATTGAACCTTAAAACATTAAAGTGAAATGAATAAACTTTTGGAGGACGGGGGGAGTAAAATATAAGAGAAAGTTAGGATTGGGTAGAGATGAATACATGCAATTTGTTTATTAATATGTATATGTGGATCGATTCGGTTATCCGCGGATTTATAAAATTGAAAATTGAAATCGACCAGCATATTAACGATTTTTCAATTTACAGGTATTTTTGTTCGGTTAACGCGGTTTGGCTCGTTTTTTCAGATTTTTTGAACACCCCCCTGAGGTTTGTCATAATGATCACTTTGTCCCCCGCATTTTCAGAATTCATTCTTTTACCCCCTGAGGTTTGTGAAAATATACAAAAACCCCCATAGACGTTAACTTCCGTTAGAATAACCGTTAGCTTTTAGGTGTAATTACAAAATTGGACCCTAAAACTTTTAACCCTAACAATTTTACCCTTAATTATTTTATACCTACATTTAAACCCCCACCTCCACCTCCACCTCCACCTCCATTCCACGCCAGCCTCCACCTGCTCACCTGCTGGCCTCCACCTGCTCACCTTCCTTCCATTGCATCCCGTCACCAAACTCTTGCCTCATTAGCATCGCCGCCTCAAGCCAAGCACAACGGTCCGTCCCACGCGGCCGGAGGTGCCCAAATCAAGACGAAAACAGCCGTGATCGGATCCGACGTCGAACAAATCGTTCGATCTTGATCCGCGGCGAGCCTCCGACCATCGCCGGTCACGCTCCACTCGCTTCGCTGTCGAACAAATCGTTCGATCTTGATCCGCGGCGAGCTCCAACAACCTGAGAAGAACGCCGCCGTCTCCTCAGATTCGCCACTCTCCTCCTGCTCCAGCTTCGATTTGATCATATCAACATCGTCAACACCGTTCCCAACAACCGGAGACCTTCTCCCGACGTCCCCACCACCATACAACCCCACCAGAGTTAAGGCCGTTGCTGTTCGTCGGGTTCTTCCAACGTGGAAGACAACTTGCCGACGTGGAATGGAGGTGGAGGTGGGGGTTTAAATGTAGGTATAAAATAATTAAGGGTAAAATTGTTAGGGTTAAAAGTTTAGGGTTCAATTTTGTAATTACACCTAAAAGCTAACTGTTATTCTAACGAAAGTTAACGTCCATGAGGGTTTTTGTATATTTTCACAAACCTTAGGGGGTAAAAGAACGAATTCTGAAAATGCGGGGGGCAAAGTGATCATTATGACAAACCTCAGGGGGTATTTGTTAATTTCCCTTGCAATCTGTGGATATCCACGGTGCACATAAGGATTTATCCGCAGGTTTGTGGAGTGGATTATTTTTAGACCCACTAGGGTTTATGGAAGTCGAGGTGGATTTGACCCCTCACATCGTAGAGCTCCACCATCCACAGATTTGTGGATATCCGCAACCCGCATGCCCATTATACATACTAATTAGGCCAAAATCTTTTACTACATCTAGTTACAAACTTCCATGTTTTATAACTCTAGTATTCTTTGCTTGTAGCCTAAATTGAGACGTTTCTCAATGTTAGTTTGATATCCCGTGCATCTGTAAATATGGGTGTGATTATCCTTAGAAATAGTAGTTAAAATTTATATAATGTCGTTATTGAAGTATCTGCAGATGGTGGTGGCAAATTTACCTTCGTTAGGAAAATACCCACAAATCACGCATGAAGATTAAAAAACTCCCCGAATGATCGATGGAGATGGATGAGGTCCCTTTGCGGATAATCACCTCCACTGCCATTCCTAGGAGCAGAGATGGCCGGATTAGTGAGGGGAAGGGTCGTGGATGGTTATTTTGGTTGTGATTAGTGAGGGGAAAGGTTGTAAATTTTAGAACTATTTAGCGTTCATTTTGAAATTTTTTTTAAGGAGATTGAGTTAAATTGAATATTAGATCGAGACTTTTTGTAAATATTCCCACTTTAACGAAAATTTTAACGGAAAAATAAACAAAAAGATTTCATTATGATAAAAATGTAACTTACAAGATGAAAATGAGCTAAAATCTTAAAATAATACCATATAAGACAACAATGTACAAATGGAGTTTACTCCATGTTTTTCGCTGCACACACGACACTAAGGGTCGTTTAGTTAGATTTTTTTTTTGATTTCAAATTTCTTTTATAGATGTTTTGATATATAACTAGTTATTGATGGAAAACTTCAAAACAAGGTTTATCATGAGAACCATAAACAACTAAAATTCAGCTCACACCAAGACTAAAAATTCCCAAAGTATATAACTGATTTTCCTTCTAAACCCCTCAACTCCATTCCTTAAAAACTAATTATACATCCAAACATATTTTCCAAACTAAATGAACCCTAAAAATATTCACCTTTCACCCCATCATATATAATAGTAACCATTCGAGAATTATTAGTGAATGTGTTATTTACTTATATTCGACTGAACTAGTTTAAACACCAAAAAGATAGATTAAGTATCACACTGAAATCAGTCACCATTACCCCCTATAATCAATCTCTGATATGGTTCTTTAAATAAATAAAAAAAATGAAACTAAAATACATGAATAATGCATAAAAACACTCCTTTATTGAATGAAATAATAATGATGTTTCCATTAAGTTAGTATGCCCACGAAAATTCTTTAATATTTTCATCTGAAAATTTTTTTAATGCCAAAACAAGGCATGAGAAGCTGCCAAAACCAGAACTATCAAAAAACACAATGCTACTTCGTCATCGTCGTTGATGGTGCTCACAAAGAAAAGGTTTTAAGTGCGCGGAATATTTGAAGCACATTCCCGGAGTAACCGAGGTGGTGGAGCTTATTGGCCTTGTCTTGTAATAGGAAGATAAAAGCAAGGACCTCTTTGTGTTTAAATTTGACATGGGAATTCAATAGATTTCAAAATCATGGTGTAAAAGTCTGATCTTTCACTGTCTTTCTGTTACTGGGAACCTTGTGTGTTAGTCAAGAAATCTTTTTTTACTTTCAGATGAATTGCTTTCTAAGCCTTTAATGCAAATGGAAATGCAGGGACTTGATCATTGATCATTGATCGCCGAGCTTGGACATCCAGGAAGCGACTTTTAGATCAGCCGTAAGGTTTGTCAATCCTTCTTCTTTACCAAATGCCTTCCATTTCACTCGGAAAATGATGTACAGATGTGATCTTTCTGCAGGAACAAGGCAAGTTTAAAGGATGGAGCTTGGAAAATCTGTAGATGATCAATTCTCAAAGCTGCATCCATGTCTGCCTGTGAACACCAGAATTGGGATAATTGGGGCTGGTCCAAGTGGCATATCTGCAGCATATGCACTAAACAAATTAGGATACAATAATGTGACCTTATTGGAGAAATATCACACTGTTGGAGGAATGTGCGAATCGGTTGAAATCGAAGGTGAAAACCAACTCTGCAATGATAAAATGATTTGATTACATTACAGTATTGTTGTTTTTTTTATCAAAAATTAAAATCTGCAATATGTTTTTCCAGGAAAGGTTTATGATCTAGGAGGCCAAGTTCTTGCTGGAAACAGTGCACCTGCAATATTTCACTTGGCAAAAGAGGTTGGTTGTGAATTAGAACCAATGGATTCACACAAGCTTGCCCTCATTGACAGTTCAACAGGAAAGTATGAAGATCTCAAAGTTGCAGATGATTATGTGTCTATGATATCACTTACCCTAGAGATTCAAGTAAGTTCATGTTATCATTGTTATTGGATTTCAATTTCAATTTCAATTTCCAAGTTCTGAATCAGTTAGGTCATACATCTACTATGTTCCTTGCAGGACAAGGCAAAGAATTCAGACAGAATTGGACTCAATGCTGTGAGTGACATCACTGCAGAGTCAGCTCCTGCTTACATTGCAAGTCATGGAGTGAAATCTGTTCCCAAAGCAGTAGCTTATGGATACACAGCTTCTGGGTATGGATTTGTTCAAGACATGCCCTACGCATACATTCACGAGTTCACCAGAACCTCCATGGCTGGAAAAATCCACCGTTTTAAAGGCGGATACATGAGCTTTTGGCAGAAGATTGTTGGATCCCTTCAAACCAAACTACACTGTAACACAGAAGTAATGACAGTGAGACGCAACCCTACTGGTGTAGCTGTTGATATTCATGACTATAATGGGGGAAATGAAGTCTTGAACTTTGACAAGATCATCATTTCTGGAGCCTTTCCTTTCAACATTGGGAAAACATATAGATCAACAGCTTTAAATACCCCAGATTCTCGGAATGAAATAATAGACATGACTGGCCTTGAAAAGGAGTTGTTTGGTAAAGTAATAACAATTGACTACTACACAACTGTCTTGAAAATTAGAGGACTTGAAGATATGCCAGTAGGCTTCTATTACTTCAATGAATATATGGATGATCCTGCAACACTAGGGAATCCTGTTGCAATGCAGAGATTCTTTGCAGAGACCAACATTTTCCTTTTTTGGTCATACGGAAACTCCATGGATATTCAAGGTGATAGAGTCACTGAGCTAGCCATCCAGGCTGTTAAAAGCATGGGGGCAGAGGTTGAAGAAGTGGTTTTACAACGAAGATTCAAGTATTTCCCACATGTTTCTAGTGAAGGTATGATAATTAATAAACCAAGTGTTTTTGCAAAATTCTAACTTGCTAATTTGGAATAACCACCAACTTCAAATGATTGCAGATATGAAGGATGGATTTTATAAGCGTTTGGAATCTGAGCTCCAAGGGGCAAACAGCACATACTATGTTGGTGGCCTTATGGCATTTGAACTTACAGAGAGAAACTCATCATATGCCATGGCCCTCATTTGCAAGCATTTTGCAACAGATGATTCTGTGCCTGTGTTTCCATATGTTAAGGTAACCCATAGCTACTTGAAAATTGATTTTGTCAAGTTAATGACTTGAAAATAAGTCAGCCAAATGCAGCAGAAAAATAATGCTCCACATCTGTTATCTTGCAGAGTTTGTTTCCCATGGATTTAGTACATGGAGATCGAGGTCCTGCAGAACTATGTGAGCAAAAAGGAGTAGAATTTCCTGATCTCTCAACTCTTGATGGTTATTTGAAGTACTGGGGAACTCATCCAAGTATTCAGAATAAAACACTTTATACCTGGATAAATGAAGGAGGAGTAGCAGCATCCAAAAGGACTTATGCAGAACTTCATACCAATGCTTCTTGCATCGCTCGGGAGATCCTCAAAAGTCGAAGACCTGTTATCAATCCTGGTGATAGGGTTCTGCTGGTCTATATGCCAGGTCTAGACTTTATTGATGCCTTCTTCGGTTGCTTGAGAGCTATGGTGTTGCCAGTCCCAGTTCTTCCTCCAGATCCATTACAGAGAGGTGGCCAGGGGCTTTTGAAGATTGAAAATGTTGCTAAATCGAGCCAAGCAGTGGCTATTCTATCAACATACAGCTATCACCAAGCTGTTCGAGCTGGTTTTGTGAAGAATTTGCTTGCACTTCCAGGAAAGAATGTCAGATCTTCAGGGAGATGGCCAGATCTTCCTTGGTTGCACACTGATTCTTGGGTAAGAAACTTCAATAGCACACATCCAGGCGATGCATCCGACACACCTGAACCTCGTCCAGATGATATGTGCTTTCTGCAGTTTACATCGGGATCAACAGGTGATGCTAAAGGTGTGATGATCACTCATGGTGGACTTATCCATAATGTGAAATTAATGCGGAAGATATACAAGAGCACTTCAAAGACGGTGCTTGTCAGCTGGCTTCCTCAGTACCATGACATGGGACTTATCGGAGGTCTTTTTACTGCCATCGTTAGTGGTGGATCAGCAGTACTATTTTCCCCACTGACATTCATCAAAAAGCCATTGCTGTGGCTTCAGATTATGAGCAAATACCGATCAACTCACAGTGCTGGACCTAATTTTGCTTTTGAGCTTGTTGTTCGACGACTGGAGCTTGACAAGGACAGAACAAACTATGACCTTTCTTCCATCATTTTCTTGATGGTCGCTGCTGAACCTGTAAGGCAAAAAACTTTGAAAAGATTTGTGGAACTTACCCGGCCATTCGGTCTTTCTCAGAAGGTAATGGCACCTGGTTATGGCTTAGCGGAGAATTGTGTGTTTGTTTGTTGTGCTTATGGAGAAAGGAAGCCTATCTTGGTTGATTGGCAGGGACGAGTTTGTTGTGGCTATGTTGATCCTGGAAATGAGGACGTTGACATCAAAATAGTTGATCCTGAGACAGGTGAAGAGGCCAAGGAAGCTGGGAAGGAAGGAGAAATTTGGATTAGCAGTCCAAGTGCTGGAGTTGGATATTGGGGTAGAGATGAACTTACACACCAAACATTCAAAAACCAGCTTCAAAATTATAAAGGGAGAATGTACACTAGAACAGGTGATCTGGGACGAATTATCGATGGAAACTTGTTCATCACAGGAAGAATCAAAGATCTCATTATTGTTGCAGGGAGAAATATTTACTCAGCTGATGTAGAGAAGACAGTTGAGAGTTCCTCTGAACTTATACGCCCAGGGTGTTGCGCTGTTGTTGGTGTTGCAGAAGAAGTTCTTTCAGCGAAAGGAGTTTCGATTCCAGATGGTTCAGACCAAGTTGGCCTTGTTGTGATTGCTGAAGTAAGAGATGGTAAACCTGTTGACAAGCAGATTTTTGAACAAATTCAAGAACGGGTAGCAGAAGAACATGGTGTTAGTGTTGCTGCCATCAAGTTTATCAAGCCTAAGACCATTAGCAAAACAACCTCTGGAAAAATCAAGAGATTTGAATGTCTGAAACAATTCACTGAAGAAACCTTGAGCTTAGTTCCGGAACCATTTTCGAAGAAAGTGTTGCTACGGTCATTTACTACTGGAACATGCAAAGAAGGACATACACCCAGACCTAACCTTGTAAGTTCTCCATTGTCACTCTCCAGGAAGAGCACTAAAGATATTGTGGAATTCTTGAAAGGATTAGTTTCAGAGTTAACAGGGATTCCCACAAAAGATATATCTGCCACTGAGAGCCTTGTCTCTTACGGAATCGATTCCATTGGTGTTGTTAGAGCAGCACAAAAGCTTTCCGACTTTCTTGGTGCGCCAGTTGGAGCAGTGGATATCTTCACTGCTTCATGCATTTTAGACTTGGCAACCTTCTCAGAAGACATTGTTTCAAAGTCCCAACCTCAAGATTCAGCTCATTTCCAATCAGAACCTGATCTATATTCTAAAGATTTTACAGCAGAAGTTTCTGTATCTCGCCAACTGGGGATCAAATGCTTACAATTGCTGGGTCTCATATACATCTGTCTCATGTTGAGCATGCCTGCATATTTATCAATGTCTACATTTGTGAAGGCTTTCACAGAAAGGAGTTCAGTCATAGATGGAAGCCAATGGGTGGATTACATCATATGCTTGTCTTGTGCTCCCATTGCTTGGATGCTTTGTGGCATCCTAACCTCCATTAGCATTGCTATCTTTGGGATTTCCTTCTTGCGGCCGAATTATGCATTATTGCACGAAATCTCCATGTGGTCAATTGATTTTGTCAGGTGGTGGACACTATACAAAGTACAACAAGTTGCTTCAAGAGTTTTTGCTGAGCATTTGAGAGGAACGGTATTCTTGAAATACTGGTTTGAGATGCTTGGAGCCAACATTGGGGAATCTGTTTTGATAGACTCCATTGACATCACAGACCCCTCATTAGTTGCAATTGGAGATGGTACTGTGATTGCAGAAGGTGCATGGATACAAAGCCATGAGGTGAAGAATGGTGTCCTAAGCTTTCAACCTATCAGAATTGGCAAGGATGCATCAATTGGGCCATATTCCATGCTACTAAAAGGAAGCGTATTGGGTGACGAAGCTCAAGTCTCACCCTTGCAGAAGGTTGAAGGAGGCAAGCCTGTACTGAGAACTTCCAAACCCAACCATGCCAAAAAAGTAAGTTGTCTTCATAAATCTTAACATACTAATGTTTTCTAGTTTCCGATTTACTCCATATATAATATGGTGTTTCTCCATGTTTTCCAGGTTAAAGAAGCGCTTGGTTCCACTACCAAAATTCAGAACCAATTAGTTGGCAGCTTCTT
This sequence comes from Stellera chamaejasme, assembly GCA_024586325.1. NCBI lineage: Eukaryota > Viridiplantae > Streptophyta > Magnoliopsida > Malvales > Thymelaeaceae > Stellera > Stellera chamaejasme. The sequence goes on along the minus strand of CM044984.1, from coordinate 8,642,255 downwards.
TGGTGTCTATATGGTCAGTTTTCTCAGCACATTCTCAGCAGCTATTCTCTACATCCTGTACATATGGATACTTGAGACACCAGCTTCTTTCGAAGCCTTCGTGTTTACCTGTATAGCTGGAGCATACCACTGGATTCCTTTCAACATCGTTGCATATGTTAAAATCTTTGGGCATCTCCGTCAAAATCCAATTAATCTGGCCATCTCAATGGCCATTGGTTACTCAGCTCATGGTATTATCCTCACCATCCTCACCAGTTCTTTGGCACATTTACTTTCTAACAACCAAGACAAGAAGCAATCTGTGGTTAAAAACTGGATTCAACAGAGAATAATTGTCGCATGTCACCTTAGATTTGCCAAGCTTCTATCTGGAACAGAAGCCTTCTGCATATACTTGCGTTTGTTGGGTGCAAAAGTTGGCCGGCATTGCTCCCTCAGAGCTATCAACGCTGTATCAAATCCAGAGTTGCTCAAAATTGGGAATGGTGTCCATCTTGGTGACTTTAGCAGGATCATTCCGGGATTTTATTCCTCAGCAGGCTTCATTAAAAACAGGATAGAGGTGCAAGATAATTCGGTTGTTGGGAGTCAAAGTGTGATACTCCCTGGTTCGCTCATTGAAAATGATGTCATTCTCGGTGCACTTTCATTAGCTCCTCAAGACTCGGTGCTCCAAAGAGGTGGAATCTATGTTGGCTCCCAGACACCTGTGATGATTAAGAATACCAAGCATGTTTTGGATGACAGAATAGAAGAAATGGATATCAAGTACAAGAAAATAGTAGGGAACCTTGCTGCAAGTTTAGCTTCCACTACATTGAAAGTAAAATCCAGGTATTTTCATCGAATTGGTGTTGGTGGGAAAGGGTACCTGAAACTTTATGACAAGATTGAAGGATTTCCAGACCACAAGATTTTTCACCCTGGAAAGAATTATCCAGTTGTTGTCAGGCACAGTAACAGCTTGAGTGCTGATGATGATGCAAGGATTGATGCTCGTGGAGCAGCCGTGAGAATACTTTCCGATGAGAGTGACAACAATGTTGCTCTTCTTGACCTGACATTGAAAACAGGCAAAGCATTTTATGCACGTACAATAGATGATTTTGCAACATGGTTGGTATGTGGGTTACCTGCAAGAGAGGCTCATGTGAAAAAGGTTCCACATATACGTGATGCAGTATGGACATCTCTTCGAAATGCTAACTCCTATACTGAGCTACATTACTACTCAAACATCTGCAGACTCTTCCGGTTCAGCGATGGACAGGAAATGTACGTGAAATTCAAGCTAAGACCTTATGATGAGACCATCAGTGAGGATTCTGGAAAAGTGGAACCTACAGGAATCCTCCCACCAGAAACCGGTGCCATCCCGAGGGACCAGAATGATACACGCCCAATGTTATTCCTTGCTGATGACTTCCAACGTCGTGTAAATTGTGATGGAGTACACTACATCTTCCAAATTCAACTACGGCCTGCTACTGAGGAAACTCCTGTAGATGAAATGTTGGATTGCACAAGACAGTGGGATGAGGCCAAGTTCCCATACATCAGCATAGGTGAAATATTCATCGATCAGAACCTTACTAACGAAGAGGTGGAAGAACTTGTGTTTAATCCTTTTCTGAAATGCCATGAGGTTGATATCATCAGAGCTTCTTCATCCACTCAAAGTGCATCAATAGACCATGGTCGTTCCTTGGTATATCAGATATGCCAACACTTGAGAAACAAGGAACCACTCCCAGAGGCATGGAGGCTTCTCCTAGAGCAATCTGATGTTAAAGTAGACCTTTCTGGCTCTCCGATAGCAGTGGCAACAGAGAGACCTGAGAGTAAAAAGGTGACACTTGAGAGACCTTGGTATCAGACCTGTTGGGCTATTTTCGTGCAACCATCGTTGCAGACAGTTTTGCCTTTCTTCCTCATGGGATTAGCCATTTTTGCTCCACTAAACATTATCCTTGACCTAAATGACTCCGAGAGAATCTCACTGCATTGGTTGCTTCCCGTTTTCTGGGTCTCCTCAGGAACACTAGCTGCACTTCTTTGTGTGGCAGCAAAATGGGTCCTGGTGGGGAAGAAGAAAGAAGGTCAAACTATAAATATATGGAGTCCAAGGGTGTTCATGGACACAATCTGGCAAGCTCTGAGAACACTCATCTGTGACTATTTCATGGAAATGGCAGGTGGGTCCACTCCTTTTTTGCTGTGGATGAAGTTGATGGGCTCAAAGGTGGAGCTAGAGCAAGGGACATATGTGGATTCCATGGGTGCTCTGCTAAACCCAGAAATGGTAGAGATTGAGAGTGGATGTTCTGTGGAAAGGGAGGCTCTACTGTTCGGACACATATATGAAGGAGAAGGGAAAGTGAAGTTTGGAAAGATAAGAATTGGTGAAGGTGGATCTGTTGGCACTAGGGCAGTGGCCATGCCAGGGGTCACAATCCAGAGTGGAGGGACTCTTGCAGCCCTTTCCCTTGCCATGAAGGAAGAGATTGTCAAGTGAAATGGATGAGATTTCACATATACAACCTTATCAACTGTGTTTTCACATTTCTGCTTTGGTTTTTTCTGATCACCTTGTTGGTGTTTTCTTCCTTTAGCTTCCAATATCTCACTAGCATTGTGTCAAGATTCAGAAAGAAAATGAAGGTTCAATCCCTTTATATTTTTAATCTATGCCTCCAAATCCTACAAAGAGAAATAGAGTACTGACCACAAAAGACCAACCTTTGCGTTGAGGTTTTCAGTCAACTTTGATAAATTCACACTATATCAAACAACTTCCAACTCCTCATTCTATTTAAGTAAAATAATCTAACAACTTAATCAACTACCATTGGAAAATCTTAAATCTACATAAAAATATCACCAAATATTATGTACAAAAGGCCAATTCAAAGTTGAAATTCTTGTAGTATTAGGGTGGAAGGAAATATCTGTCATGAAAAATATGTCTCAGTTGAGAATCGTACAATAAACAAAAAGTTGAACTTCCCACTGGGCTCTTCATTCTTTAATATCCCAATGTTAAACAATGTTTCATCTGATCCATGTGCGCCAAATTATTCTGAAAACATCATATGCTTTCACAAGCAAGAGAACCAGAGGGGAGAGCCTGAAGGGGTAAAAAACCTCACACTTTAATCAAACCAATGTCATAATGATTCTTAAACTACAGTGACTTTCACGGGAATCCGACAAAGGACTGATCTTTTGCTCGATACAACGACGAACAATTGAAATAAGTGCAGTAATTTACCTTAAAAAGTTGAAGAATTAAGTACGTACGTTCTCTCTAACATCAGGGTTGCTAGCTTCGAGGACCAGTTGCTCGGCCGTCGGCGTCGCCATTATCATCGGTGACTTGAGGGCCCAAGTAAGCAAAGAAACAATCGGGGATTATTATACGTAGGAACAAAAGGTATATTCCGTGATTTACTTCTCTCTCAGGTAGTTCTCCAATGGATCATCTAAAGTTTTACAAAGAAAAACATTTTCAAGTTAGGTATGCGTTTTAATTTATTGTTTATTATTACCTTCGTCCCTAAATAAATAATGGGTTTATTTTTCAACATTTTAATATACAAAATCAAATAATTTAGATCTAAATTATAGATTAATGTGTGTACTTTCTAAATATATATTTTTTTGCATTTTTAATGAGTTTATTTGAGTAATAATTTAAATCTCTCATAACATCGAAAAAGAAACGCACCAATTTTTCAGAGACATAGAGTTAGTATGAATTTTATTGTTTCAAACATACGAGTATTGTGTACTTTGGGATATTGTAGGCTATTTTAGCATAGGATGAAAATTGTGAAATTCGATGTTGTAGATTTGACACATAGTTTCTGTCTATGAATATTATGTAGAATATTACATACATAATATTATTTTCGGTTTGGAAATAATGTAAAATATAATATTCTATTGAATATTTATGGATTATCTCGATTGGACAATTTATAAATTGCAACCGGTATATTAAAGTTTTATGGTTGAATATGCAAGACCAATACAGTTACATAAATTTCGTCGCATTTTTAATCTTGTTCCTCGTTATACTTGCTTTGGCAATAAAAAAACCCCAAAAATGGTATAATAAAGAACTGAGATAAAATGTTTTCGAAATTTATGTAAGTTGTACGAGCTATGCACACACAACCATAAAGTTTTATATCGATTATACTATTATGAATATGATAGGACTCATGCACCCTTAATTAAGAGATTAATTTAAACAACTTGTATGTAGGAAGTAATTAATATGTATGGTTTACTTATTATATTTTGTTATTTATTGTGTTAATTGTATTAATACGTATAAGTTCATCTATTATGTGCGTATATTATCTTTATATAGCTGTCATTTTTATCACCCAATAAATAAAATTAGTATCTCTATATTTTTTTCATTTTCCTACCCACAATCTCCAATTCTCGCGCGTAAAGCATGTAGATCATACAAGTTTTCTTTAAGTAAAATGAATCCAATTCACATTATGCAAGTTTGAGACACCCATGAAAAATGATAAGAATTGATGGTGAATTTAATATTTATTATTCCCTGTAAATCTGTATTGTTGGAGGAGCAAGAGGGATGCAAGATGGCCAATTGTTGAAGAGAAAAGAGATGGCCAGGATGAGAAGGGGATAAATTCACGATGAATTTTTGAAATTCACACCTGCTAAAAATCACCTCAGGTCCTAATTAGTTGAGGTGAATTAGAAACTGATTCACCAGTGAATTAAAGGAGGTAAATTATCCACTAAATTACTTAAAAAGTTATAAGTTTGAAACCTGCTAATGTATGCTCATTAATATAATTTGAATAGGTTAGGTTGAGGATATAATTTGTTTGTCAATGGAACATGGATACAACCATTATAACTTAGCTCAACCTTTGAAAGTAAGGATAGCGATACACTTCACCCATGGATGATGGATGTGTCTTGAAGCTACTAAAACCTCCAAAACACATAATATCAATATCACAGTTCAAGGGGTTGATGCAATTTTTCTCCCACAAATTCCACTCAATTTTTCAAAACTCAAATATTTTTTCCCCTAAAACTCAAACAAAAACATAGTAGTGATGTATAAACTTCACTGCAAATTATCTTCTTGGGCATTTGTACAGAAGCTACATTATGATGAAGCATTACAATTTTTAAAATTCCTTAACTAATAAAGGGACGAAAATTTCTCACCAGAAATTTAAGGATGTAAGTAACAAATCGAAACATAAGGAAAAAATGAAGGAAAAAACAAAAAGAGTTCCAAAGAACATTGTATGTAAGGGTATCAAAAGCTGACTCGACCTAATTAACCCGCCCGAACCCGACATGACCTGGCCTGAACCGAACCCGACTTGACCCGAAAACAGCTCGGCCCGAATGAACCCGTAACCCGAATGACCCGAACCCGATAAACCCGTGGCCCGAACTCGACCTGACCCGAAACCCAAATTCGATTAACTCGAATCCGAATCCTAAGGAACTCGAAAGAAACTTTCAATCATAACAAAACACAATCATGTAATGCATTATAAAGTTATTATCATCATAACAAAATAAATTACTATCATTCATTGTCTAAACTCTAAAACAAGAAAATGATAGTAAATAATGTCAATTGTGCATAAATGACCAAAAACAATTGTAATCATCCAACGCATCAAATGCACAATTCTAAACGTCCGGTGAGGGTGAGCAAGATCGAGACTGAGATCGCGAAGTGTAGAGGACTCGAGAGAGGCGAGTTTCTAATTAGAAACTTGGAATAGTAGTTTCTAGGTTTGTATATATGACTATAAAATAGATTTATTTTAAACTACAACGAAAAGTAGAGATGAAAATGTGTGAATAATTTTCTCAGTATATCTTTGTTGTATATATGAATATAAAATACGTAGTATTATTTATAAAGAATAAAAGTTTAGTTTGAAAATTTAAATTTCTTCAGGGACTTAGATCAATGAAACTCGAACTTGAACCGTAAAAACCCGAACATGGTGGAAGAAAACGACCTTGGGCAGAAGAAGAAATTTGTAGCCGAAGAAACCGCGCGACGACCGCAAACAACCTTGAAGACGAAATGACGGTCGATTGGCCGAAATAAAAGCTTCAGCCGATGACGATCGGCCAGAATAACCGCGGCGAAATAACTGGCAAGCTTGAATAACCCGACCGGCGAGCTGATTAGCAGCTGGCCCAAAATAATTTAAAACCTGACCCGGACTTGACCCGCCCAATTGGCATACTTATACGTGGACAAAATACAAGAAGATTGGGCCTCCCTTTAAAGACCGTGCTTTGGCGTCGTATTTCCACTTTAGAATCCTTTGCGCTGCCTTTCAACTTTCTGCCAAAATCCAATCTTTCTTCCTCCTCCTCCAATTCCTCATCGAAATCCGCTATCTTTATCAATCGGCCACCGGAATCTGGTCAAATTACTGGTAATCCCTTTCAGGGTTTTCGCAAAAACAGATCGGTGTTCGTCCCAGGTGAAAATAAAGCTGATTCGAATTGCGGATTCTGACGGGTTGATTGATGGGTGAATTCGAAGATGTCGGAATTGATATCAGGTGAGGTTTCAATGTTCTCTGTGGTTCTGGTTTCCGTATCAATTATGATGCGCATTTTGTTGTTTAAGGCATACGTTCAATTAGATTGATTTTCCATGTTCAATTAGATTGATTTTCCATGTGTATTGATGTTGGAACAACAAGATGGCATCTCTTATGGTTTCAGCTATATATGCTGTTTGTGAATTGGCAATTACTATTAGTCACTGATTGCGAGCTTGAATTAGCTAGCTGTATGAACATCTATGATTTCTTCTTTGCTTAAAGGACTGTGTCCTAAGACAGGGATCTTATTGCTTTTTATAACATTTAGAGGTATGTGAATGTGATCTTCTTAGAGTTTTTAGCTACATGGAAAGATACTTGCAGTCTTGTACTTGGGATTGTAGTTATTGATACCTTTATCTGCAGCTCCGACATTGAGGTAGATGACTTACGGTGCGATAATATAGCCGAGAAGGATGTCAGTGATGAAGAGATTGAACCAGACGAGTTGGAGAAAAGAATGTGGAAGGATCGTGTCAAACTGAAAAGGCTTAAGGAAAGACAAAAGCTTGCTGCTCAAGCAGACAAGCAGAAACCGAAGCAGCCATCGGATCAGGCTCGCAGGAAAAAGATGTCAAGGGCACAGGATGGTATCCTTAAGTATATGTTGAAGCTAATGGAAGTGTGCAAAGCTCGAGGATTTGTGTATGGGATCATACCTGAGAAAGGTAAACCGGTTAGTGGTGCATCGGATAACATAAGAGCGTGGTGGAAAGAAAAGGTAAAGTTTGACAAGAACGGGCCAGCAGCTATAGCCAAGTATGAAGCGGAATGTTTGGCGATGAGTGAGTCGAATAATAACAGAAATGGGAACTCCCAGAGCGTTCTTCAGGATCTGCAAGATGCAACTCTTGGATCTCTTTTGTCATCTTTGATGCAGCACTGTGATCCCCCTCAGCGGAAGTATCCGCTAGAGAAGGGCATTCCTCCTCCATGGTGGCCGACTGGAAATGAAGAATGGTGGGTTCAGTTGGGCCTTCCTCAGGGACAGAGTCCTCCCTATAAGAAGCCACATGACCTCAAGAAAATGTGGAAAGTTGGGGTACTGACGTCTGTAATCAAGCACATGTCTCCTGATATTGCGAAGATTAGGAAGCATGTTCGCCAGTCAAAGTGCTTGCAGGATAAGATGACAGCAAAGGAGAGTGCAATTTGGCTGGGAGTACTGAGCAGAGAGGAAGCTCTCATTCAGCAGCCTAGCAGTGATAATGGAACATCTGGAGTGACCGAAACACCTCTAGGGAGTCGTCGTGAAAAGAGGCGGCCTGCTATCAGCAGTGACAGCGGTTATGATGTTGATGGTCTTGATGATGGTTTGGGCTCTGTGTCATCCAAAGATAATCGTACAAATCAACCAGCAGAGGTGGAACTCTCTGCATCTGACCCTAATGATGCTGCCTTACCTGTCCATGAAAACCGAAAACCAAGGAAAATACATAAGACGAAGAGAAATCATTCAAAATCAGTCCATGCTATTGATGAACAACCTAGACCATCTGAGGACCCGGATATAGATACCCAGACAACAAATGGTTTGCCTGACATTAACTACTCTTATATGCCTATGCCTGAACATATGGTGCATCACTTGAGGGAAAATGATACAACTGCAGTTTTTAAGCCTTTGGAGAAAGGTCTTGAGGCTAAGTCCCTCCAGTCAACATCTGATGCAGAGTTTAACAATTATTTCACTCTTCCCTCTGACAATGTAATGTCAACGCAAAGCATGTTTGTAAATGGAAGGTCTATGCTTGACCCACCAGTCCAGAATCCCGAGTTGCATGATGGTGCTACATTTGACTTTTACATTAAGTCTGTTGATTCTGAGCTCAATATGGGTGCTCTCCGAACTGATATGGACATGAATGTAGATCAGATTAGACCGGAAGATGACAGTGTCAACCGATTTCCACTTGGGAAAAATGAGAATGAAATTGCTGGGGCTGATCTGCCTCATTATGTTAACGACATTTTTCAAATTGATCAAGATAGAGCAGTTGATAATCCCTTTGGTTCACCGACGAATAGTCTCTCACTTTTTGGTGGATTCAACAGCCCGCTTAATATTGGATTCGACTTTGATGATGACCTGATGGAATACTTAGGAGCATAAGCTAGGCAAGTCATTGCTTGATTGATTTGGAAATCAAGTGTGAGTTTCCTACGAACCTGAAATCAGAATTTCGTAATCATGTCCTGTTGCAGGCTTGTGACTTTTTCTTGCTATTTGTTCTGCAGGTCCTGTGGAATATGCAGCCATTGCATAGGTGAAGGAATTAGTTTTCTCCTTATGTTGGTCACTTCTACAGGCACATTGTTTTTTCTCTCCTCTCTCTCTAGATGTTGGGGCTACAGGTTTGGCTCAATTTTGTTTTTTATTTGCAATATATATATATTCACTCAGCTTGTTGCTAGATTACTAGAAAAAGCCATTATTGTGTCATAGACTCAATAGTTTCGATCCCTTCCCTGAAATAAAAGGGAATTTGTAAATCCGTCTTTTTTTCATGCAAGAATAAGAGAAATTTTAGGACAGTTACTTCATGCCATCTGGGACAGGTTCTTGAAAATGAAGTAGCAACAGTTCATTGAAGGACGTTTTGATTAAGATGTTGCTACTGCGACTTAATGACATTTGGACAAGTTATGGCTCTAGCTGTTGTGTTCTTGTATTGTCATCCCCTTCAGGATATTGGTCTTCTTTCCAGCAAGGCACCCATCTCTGTGCTGATGTATTGCTTCTCATTAGATGATTCGGATGCTTAAGTGTCCATTCATTGCTTCTCATTAGCTGATTCAGATGCTTAAGTGTCCATTTATTGCTTCTCATTAGATGATTTGGGTGCTCAAGTGTCCATTTGGGAATAATTTTTTCAACTAACTGCGGCATCTAGAAAAAAAAAGAGAGGCTATTTCCGGGTAGGTTTTAGGGTTTAGTTGGAGTTGTTTGGTCTCAACCATTCAAAATTTATTCAAGATTGCAGATTTGCTTTGCAAGGAAGAAATTGATGTACTGGTAAACTAGTTTTGTTGGTTTGCTAATGTCTTCCTTCACCTTGATCATTTGGGCTGTGATGGAGGTGTGAAGTCTACTGAGTATTCAATTGTATAGATTTAGTAGCAGTATGACATTGATTTAAGCTCAAGATAGTCATTGTGATAATCAATGATTATCTTAATTCAAAATTTCAACTTCAACAACTAATGTCATTTTTCAGTTTCAACTTTCCCTGGTCACTTGAGAGCCATTAAAATTATACTCCCCTACCAAACCTCTAACTAATTTGTTCAAGTTATTTCCAACTCTCAATCAGGTGTCCTCCTCTTGCTCCCACATGCTCAATATCCATATTGGCAAATTCATATTGGCAAATTCTTGTGTTCGCTCAGGTGTCTGGTCGTCCCACCAACAGTTTGGGTTAAAATAATATGGGGTTTCAAACTTAACGTTTTGAGGGTGAATAACTGAGTTTTTTACTCCTCCTTCACGTGAGTAGAACCGCGTGATTCACCGTTTTCTATTCGAACCTCAAGTGAATAGGATCAAAGTGAATTTAGTTGTTCACGTGAGTAGCCCCTCGTTATTCAACTGAAGTTGTGCGCTGTGCACGACAGTCCGCACAAAGTTGTGCGCGACACACAGATGTGCGCACAAATAAGTGCACAATATAATTGACACAGTTCCATTTCATGTCGATCTAACAAGGTAGTCATGTCGATCTAATAAGGTAGTGATATCGATCTAAACAACTCATCATGTTGATCACCATTTTATGCTGATCAATCAAGTATGTATGTCGATCTAACAAGGTAGTCATGTCAATTTAACAAGATAGTGATGTCGATCTAAACAACTCATCATGTTGATTATCATTTTATGCTGATCAATCAAGTATGTATGTCGTTCTAACAAGGTAGTGATGTCGATCTAACAAGGTATTGATGTCGATGTAAACAACCCATCATGTTGATCACCATTTTATGTTGATCAATCAAGTATGTATGTCGATCTAACAATGTATTGATGTTGATCTAAACAACTCATCATGCCGATCACCATTTTATCTTTGATCAATTAAGTATGTATGTCGATCTAACAAGCTAGTGATGTCGATCTAACTAGGTAGTGATGTCGATTTAAACAACTCATCATGTTGATCTAACAAAGTTGTGCATGGCACAGATGTGCGCACAAATAAGTGCACAATATAATTGACACACTTCCATTTTATGTTGATCTAATTAGGTAGTGATGTCGATCTAACTAGGTAGTGATGTCGATCTAAACAACTCATCATGTTGATCACCATTTTATGCTGATCAATCATGTATCTAAATAAGTCATGCGTCGAATTCACACTTCAACCCCCTTCAATTTCACGGGTTCCTCAAACTTGGTCTTTCATTACTCATTTTTCTCACTCACCTCTCAAATCCTTAGTTATTAGGTGAAAAACTCATCCCCTAATTTCTAAGTGTGAAACCCCTATTAGCATGTTCCATTAGTGGGTGGATTAATAAAAGGCATGAGATTAAATGCGCATCGCCTACCCATACGCACAGGAATTTTATTTATTTACGAAGTTGCCATTTTTTTTTTCTTGAGATTGCACATTGTGCCGCACAAATCGAAAAGCCTACTCTCTTTTTTTATGAGACCAAAAAGGCTACTTAAATGTGCCGAGTTGGGTGATGATGAGTTGACTCGTAGAGAGGTGTTGATTTAAGAATTTATTTTTTTATTTTCAAGCAGGTATTGAAGTATACACTTAAGCCTACTTATATGTCTTTGGGTGTTGATTAGAAGACAGATTTTGGATTTGGAAAATGGAGATGAATACAGGTGGTTTAATTCTTTTTTTTTTTGGACTGCATGCAGCAAATATTTTACTCATTCCGTCTCTGAAAATTTGAACACATTTCATTTTTGGGTTGTTCCAGAAAAATTAATCACTTTCCTTAAAAAGAAATTTATCACACTCAAAGATACTAAACTATCCCTACTTTCTTTATCTTTACTTTTTGTATCTTGTTTTTTGTGCACTTTCAATCAATGGACAATTTAGTAAACATATATAAAAATCTTACATTCACCATAATCTCCGCGCACAGTAAAACTTTTGAATCTTTTGGGGACAAGTGGAGTATTTAACTGGGAAATACAAAGATTTCGCATGACTCATGAAGGCCAAGGGAGGAGAAATGATTTGATTTTTGAGTTTAAGTTTACTTTTATTGATCGACATATATAAAGCGGTGATCATTATTTGTTTTTGATAATAAAAGTTTAACTTGTGATGATTCTTAATTTTTATGATTAAAATGTATTTAAATTAATGAACATTAATTGATTTTTATTGATAAGATGACTTCTTTTGAATATCATCGAATAAATAGTTCTAATACCCGCCTATGGCACGAGTTCCAAAAATTAAATCAAATTTATAAGGTGTCAATATTAACAATGTATTAGTTGGAGTAAATTTATTATAAATTAGTGTATTTTACAAAGTTATAATTCATTCGATTAATGGAATTAATTAATTTATTGCACAACTAAAAATATTTAAATTGCCAAAGAATCGGCTTAAATCACCCTTAATATTTAACCAAATTTATAAGTTCCAAAAATTAATATTTAACCAAAATTAAGATAACATGTGTATTTTCTGCATTGATATAAAATCATACATATATTATAAAGATAATCATAAGAGAAGATTCTAACAGATGCACCAAAGGATTTCATAGTCACGATTCCACGTAATTTCATCTTTAAAATCCACAGACCAGACGAAATACTGTGGTCACTTTATATTAATCTAACAAAAAACCTTGACCTCTTACACATGTAAAGACTTCAAAAGAATGCACTTTAGAAAAATAAAAGAAGTCCTATATATATCACTCTCTTCAATGTCCTCTAGACCTATTTTTAGTGAGTAATCGATGAAATTTTTAATCGAACTATTTAAAATCAAAATTCATAAGACACAAATATTGATTTATCAAATAAAGTTCATAAAACTCATAGTACCTACTTTTAATAAATTCATCACATAGAATACAAACACAGTAAATACCAATTTTTTTAAATAAAACACATGATCATCAAAGATCATCACCAATAAAATAGATGAAAGAACCATAATAGTATATGAAAAAAGCTTAATCGCTATACGAAAAATACATTGTAAAACTCAATGTCTCAAATACATTGTAACATGACAAACTCTACAATGGAGGAGAAATGATTAAAAAAATATTAGTTAGAATCACTATATGTTACGCAAGTATATAACAAAACATTACAGAACTTTAAGACATAACAATACTATATAAAAGCAAATCTAGCATTAATTTCATATTATATTTTCAGAGAGTTGAAATGGTAGTTCTAAAATCAATTCATAGAAGTTGACACTAAATTTCTAAGACCTAAAAACAACATATAACAAATTAGAAATTTGTAAAGAAACAATAGATATGATATTACTCTGCCTGTCATGTGTTACCAAACATGTAATTACACATGTGAAGGTTGTTTAAATTCACGTAAAAGAACCTATCACTTAAAAATCAAAAATAATTTCACCCAACAAGATGTATAATGAATGAAATCATGAAATATTGAAGGTGGGGTAGAACGAATCTCTCTATTGTGTTATTTGACAAATGAAGTGGTCGAATGCATGTTACCGATGATCCATCAAATGATCTGGGCAGGAAGGAAAGTGAAACATCAAGACAAATGTTCAAGTTTCATAATTTTCCTTCCATGACATTAGAGAAGTACATTGAGACAGTAAACGATAGAGATGACTTACCATGCTTAAATATAGCAGATAATAAAAATGACGCAATATGTGCAACTGTATAGTTAAAGAGCTTTCCAATTATGTCGGACCTTAGCAACATCTTTTTTCAGCTTGGGTGACCAATACCATCTAGTACCAAAGAAGGGAACACTTCATAATTAAGGAACAATACAAAAATTTGATACAAAAATAATGAGTGAAGTAAGAGGCGCGGTTAACCATCTATCAAATTGTTTGAAGTTATGTAATCAAGAAACCGGAGAATCAACATCTAAAACAGATTTGAGGGAAATGAAGAGGTGAGACCTTGAATATTTTGATGCCCAACGATGAATATCCAAAATCTGAGTTCAAAGTGAACAGAACAAAATATATGAAACATTGGAGAAATTAAGAAAAGTCAATGGGAGAGAGAGAGAGAGAGAGATCAGAAGCTAGCAAAGAAGTTAAGAAAAATATTGACAAGAGAAAATAAAAAGATATTTCGTTGCTGACGGCCATCACATCGCTCAATGGAAGTTCGATTGGGTCATCTCTCTCGGTTCATCCCGCCGCTGACATCGAGAGTGTGAGAAAACTTCTTTTGATACGAAATTGGACATCCGGTGGTGAAGAGTGACTACAAAAAGGGGAGAGTGGAGATCGGGTTTGGTAGATGGAGACATTTGCAAATGGTAAGAGAAAGATGATGAAGAAAAAAAGGAAACTGTTAGCGGTGGGGATGAGGAAAGAAAGAAAGAAAGAAAGAATGTAAAATATTATGCGTAATTGATAGCAACGTTTAATTAGTTTACTTTTAAAACTTTTTAAAATTGCTTGTGTTTAGAAAATGTAAGAAATAGAAAAAGGTAGGGAAAAAGAGAAAGAGATAGAGAGAGAGAAGAGAGACAACAAAGAGAAAAAAGAGAGGAAATTAGAAAATATAGAAAGAATCTAAAAAATGAAAAAAGAATTTAATTGAAAATTAATGTTGTATTAATTATCGATCAACGCTTACCATATATACGCATATAAAAAACGGAAGGAATAAGAAAGAGAATATCAAATTAATTGTAATTGACTAATAATAAACACTTCCTAATTCGTTTCCAACAATTATGCATTGAATGAAGAAAACAATTACCAGCACATGTGGCACTGACATGATCCTATGTGGCTCCACCAGAACTCAGCATTTACTTTTTTTCTGGCTATTTTTGGTAGGTCTCCTCTATTGAAAAGAGAGAGAGAGGAGCGAGGCAACAAAGAGAAAACAAGAGAGGAAAAAAAGAAAATATAGAAAGAACCCAAAAAATGAAAAAGGAATTTAATTGAAAATTAATATTGTATTAATTATTGATCAACGCTTACCATATATATACGCATATAAAAAACGGAAGGAATAAGAAAGAGAACATTGAATTAATGGTAATTGACTAATAATAAACACTTTCCAATTAATGGTAATTGACTAATAATAAACACTTTCCAATTCATTTCCAACAATTATACATTGATTGAAGAAAAAAATTACCCGTACATGTGGCGCTGACATGGATCCTAGGTGGCTTCACCAGAACTCAACATTGACTTTTTTTTCTGACTATTTTTGGTAAGTCTTCTCTATTAGTATATAATTATAGATATTGATCCGCATAGTTGATCAACATCCTAGTGCAGGTGATCTGTAATGTCGTCGTGCTTGATCAACATTTAAAATGTTGATCAACAACTTTGATCAACATCGTCAAAAAAGTGTTGATGATCTGTATGGTTGATCAACATCTCCTTATACCTGATCGACATGCTTTTAATGCATGATTAACAACATGACCGCTGATGAGCAACATGGGTACATAGAATAAATGTTTACACAATCAACATCCCTTAATGCATGATCAACAACATGGTCGTGTTTGATCAACATGATTAATCGATCAACAATGTTTCCTTGTGTGAACAACATCGAAAGATCAACATGACAAAACTACTGACCAACATTGGATGGAAGCTGATCAACATGACAAATCTACTAATCAACATGCTAAAAAAAAGATCAACATGACAAGAAGATAGATGAACATGCAAGAAAGAAAGATCAGAATGACATAAAAGATAGATCAACATTGTAAGAAGAGAGATCAACATGCTAAAAAGAAAGATCAACATGAATAATAAGAGAGATCAACATGCTAAGAATAAATATCAACATGATAAGGAAAGAGATCAACATGCTAAAAAGAAATATCAACATGACAAGAAGAGAGATCAACATGCTAAAAAGAAAGATCAGCATGACAATAAGAGATATCAACATGCTAAAATGAATAATCAACATGACAAGAAGAAAGATCAACATGAGAAGACTACAGATCGACATTGGAAATGCGCAGATCGACATGACTATACTATAATGATCAACATGATTACCTATTGTGATCATAATCGTTTTAACAAGATTTTTTAAGTTATAAAAATATCAAATTTTTATCATTTGCAAGGTTGGTGGTTCTGGAGTTTCATCATAGTCAAATTTTGATAGTGTTGTGTTGCTGAGTTGGACTAGTTTGGTTTCTAGAAGTAGATTTGAAATCGTGACGGAAGAATCACGATGAAATAATCCCGACGATAAGTTTCACTGGAATTCGTGGCGGCTGTCGAGATTGGAAGCTTCGACCGAAGTTCTTGGCTGTTTCGGAGCTGTAGTCGGGACAACAAGTTTCGACCGAAACTCGCGGTGGCTGTTGCTGATGGTAAGCGCGGTGGTAGTAATGTAATTACTATTAATCCTTATGCGCAAAGGCTGCACATGTGCACAGCCTATAGCTACTCTTATTTGAATTTTGATGATAAAATATTGACTTATGATGATTAGAATTTGACTTAATTTGTTGATCACATAATTTCATAAAATGACTATAACATGTTTTTTTCCTTTTTATGATAAAAAGTTGAACAATTGGAAGTTTATTAGGTTAGACAACTTACTCAAAATTATGATAAAAGGTTAATGACTTTCCAAATGTTTTACTTTTCTTTAATTACTCTATTGAGAGATTTGAAAGTTGAATTCCAATTGTGCTCCGTGATGTCTCCGTTTGTAGACCACGAACATCTCCGTGGAGTCCTCCCTAGACTAGACTTGGCTCAACAACGCTTGCACGAATAAGAAGTATGAATGGTAATTTTGTAATTAATTTATATTCTTATGCGCACACTTGGCATATGTGCCGGGAATAGTTACCCTTAATAAAATCAATTAAGTTACTTTAAATACAATTGAAAATGAAAACCGGAGGACGTTTCAAATATGCACACTCCTATTTTGGAAATGAGAATTCATATGAAGGTCTAATTATCTATCGGTCCGGACTATGTTGACTCGTTCATTTGAGTCTCTCAATTATAGATTTCTCTTACTCAGTCTCTAAATTATGTAAATTCAAACACTTTAGTCCTTCGATTCAGTAACTCAGTCAATTTGAGATTAACAGTGTCGGCTTTTTAACAATTTGATGCCTTATTTGCGCGAAAAAACTATTTAGGGTAGGATATAATAAAAAATGTGAAATGGGGGTTGAATCGAAGAATATAAAAATTAATTCAAGGGTTGAACTTTGGGCAGCAGAGCAACATCGTTGGGAGGATTGCTGGGGAAGAGCTGGCAAATGGCGGTGGCCACCATGGACCTTGCCATCGTGCGGTTAGGCCCTTGCTTAGGCCGACCGGCCTTTTCCCGATGATTTAGGACACTGGTCTCCCCGAAAGCAACTCCCACGCCCCACTACCATTTGCGAGCTCATTCTCTTGTCAGAACCATTACTCCCATTTTTCTTGGATTTGCTCAATATGAGGCAATTTGGGTCAGGGTTCATGTTTCAGTGTTTCTTTTGATCAGTTCCTCTTGGCCCGAATATCGTCTCCACTTCACCTTCTTCTCGGGATTGATTTTACCACTCGTTCTGATAATGGATGGACTATTCCTGTATATTCTGTAACAGATCGAATTTGTGAGGATAGAGAGAATGCTTTTGGGTAGGGTGCTAGGCTGACTTGTCTATACACATGTGGCACCATGTCACTAAATTATATCAATGATCAAGTAAACCCCAAACTTTTAAAATTTGACAAATTAACCCCAATTGTCTCAAAATTTACATATTAACTATCTCCTTTATCCAGATATGACCGTACCACCCACCCTCCTTCTCCAACTGTCATGCCTTCATCATCCGCTCCACCTTCAATCTCATTTCTTTTGTTGAACCCATAATCACTAGCCGGAAAAAGGCAAATCTAACCCCATAAAAGGCATTGATTGTTGCCTCGGAATCACCCGCGAATTTACTGTATGCTCTACCTCCGCTGAGACTACTCTTACACCGTAAAAATCACATCTTGCTCATGTAAGAAAGTCAACATGATTTAGATGAGTAAATTGAAGTCATGTTAAATAGTTCACAACAACATTTATAGTTTAGGGTGGGTTTGTATAATTTTAAAATGTTTGAGGTTAAATTTATAGTTTTTCAATAATAGATTGGTTGACATCTCAACAATTTTTTTAACACCTAAGCATCTAATGTCAACTTTAACATAGAGTGGCAAAGAAAATCTAGCTCAAAATTAGTTGGATAATAAAATTGTCTACTACCTTAAGGACGTGTTCAAAAGAAAACATTTTTCTTGCTTTCATACATTCCAAGTTAGTGGGGAATATGAGAGAGTATGCATTTGTCGATTTTATCCTTTATGGTAAGTTAGTTGTATGAGTAGTATAGTTGTAAATTAATCAAGTTTGAAACCTACTTTCAACACTAACAAAGATCCTCCGTTTAAAATTTTAAAAAAATTCCATTTTTTTCTCACCTCATCTCTTGAACACACACCCTAAACATCCTAAACATATTAGGGGTTTCAAACTTAGGAGGGGGATTTTTATGAGGTGAGAAATTGAAGAATTCACCGTGGATTCTCGTGAGGTGAAAAAATATCTATTAGGGGGTTTCAAACTTAGGAGGGTAGATGAGAAATTGAAGAATCACCGTGAATTAACTTGTGAAGTATGATAATAATATTTAAAAGCTATTTAGAAAGCTAGATATTTATTATTTGCATATAAATTATTAATTTTTAATTATTAAAATATTAAAAAACAAAATGTTTGAAGTCGAAGAAGTTTTTGCCGGATGAAAAAGAGATTACAGGGTACTACACCACCACTGCTACTACTGATTTCATTTCATTTCGCTTTAGCCACGTGGCGGCCGGTCTTCCTCCGCCGTACGAGGCGTTGAGGTATCCACAACTTGACAGCCATTATACATACAAGTTTGAGTTGAGCCGTCGTGTGCGTATTGACAGATCTACCCTTGATTCACCCCTGAAATCACACCGTCCATCTGGCCATCGGAAATACAAAAAAAAAACAGGGACAACAACTCTGCCTCTCGCTGTTTAGCAGGAAGGCTCTCTCGTCGTCCTTATCGCTGTAAAAAATCACCAGAAGAAACCATATTCTGTAAAAGAGATATTTTTGTCTCTCTTTCTCCGATAAACTCTGAGTCGCAAACAAAGGCGCCTGCTTTCTCTAAAACAAGAATGGTCTTCGCGAGAGCTCTGTTTCTCTATCTGCTCCTATCAATGGCGACTCTCTTCCCCTTCGTTCACTCCTCTCGCTCCAGTAACTCTCTCACTTCTTCTTCTGGGTCTCTTCTCTCGTTACAAAAGACGCTCATTCATAGCTTAACCGGTCGACTCTGTTCTTCTTCAGGTTTTCATGGCGTAAGATCGGTTCCAGAAGTTACAGCCTCAGCCGAGCGGGTAATTAAAAACCACAAAACCCAACAAGGAATCCTTTTCCTCGTTTCGTTTCCTTTCAAAGCTTGGATTTTTTTTTATTATTTTGGTTTGTAGAGAAATGTGCGATAAAGCTAACGTCTTTCATTCCCATGGCGTACGTGCTCTGTTTTTCTGGGTTTTGTTTCCAGGGCAGAGTATGGATGCAGTACTTTGAAGATGGAGGTTCGTTTCTTGGTGGAGAAGAAAGACAAGTTCCTACGGGGCCAGACCCACTTCACCATAACAGCAAACCTGGAGAACATTGATGAAGCTCGTTTCTCTGATCCTGGAACCTTTCCTCTTGAACTTTCCAGTAAATATTTACATGTCGATTTCTGTGATTATGGTTCTGATCATCAAGCGATAGATTAGATGATTTAGATCTAGCTGCGATGCAACACCTGTTGTTAATCGAAACGGATTCAGCATTATAGAACACAAAAAGGTCGGGTTTTGAACAATTACTGTTCGTAAAGTTCATTATTGTGTTTTTCGTTTCACCTGATCTTCGTCTGTTCTTGATCTTTCTGGTTTTGTTTCCTTTGCTCCAGTTCTGATAATGTGCTGAAATTCTATCTCCTTTGCCATTAACTATCTCCTTTACCCCAGTTCTGATTCTATCTTCTGGTACAATACATGCATTTGCACTGCCAAATTATTTTAGGGACTTGCGTTTAGTTCAAAGATTAAAAAAATATGTATGGTTTAAAGAATTCGAATTCTAAAATCCTTTAGGGGCTTTATCTGATTCAGCAATTCCCTACTATTCTTAATATCCAAGACATGGTTTAGTTTTGAAAATTTTCTAATTTTCTTTGATAAAAGCTTGAGAATATAACTTATTTATATGGATGCAAAACCATATTTTTTAACTTTAGAAAAGTCATGAAATGGGAAAAAGACATTCACAACAATGTTTTGCATTTGAGAAATGCTAATAATTGGACGGGAAAAATTCATTTTTTTCTGCATAGACATAATAATTTGACATGTTTACTACTTGAACATATTTTTTTAGATATTTTTCCATCCAAAAATTATATAAATTAAAATTAAATAGACATTAAAAATTATGTGTTTGAAAAATTTAGGAAAGGAGAAAGTATATGACAATTTATTAATTGACGGAAAACTATGTGATTGCCGAATCGACTCTTTGTAGCATTTTCCTCTACATTTTAATCGAACTCTACCTTTTTCTTTTTCTTTCAAGTTAATTTTAAAAAACTTCAACTTATTCCCAAAATAAAAAAAGAACAGATTAGCTCCAACTTTCAATCTTTTCCCCCATGCCAATCATGAAGCCAGATCTTAGTTTGAAAGTTGAGAGCACTTGACTGCAGCTCAAGAAAGGGTTCGTTAGATTGCTCCTCCGGTTGAGACTGAGCTCAAACCACAAGCAACCGATTTTAGACGGTTAGTTGCAGAAGATGAATTTCATCATAATGCGTAAACATCTGGAAACCAAAGTCCCAGTGCCAGACCAAACACGACATAAGGACAACTAAAGTAGACTGATCTTAGTAACAAAACATAGTAACTACCCTACAAGCGAGAGAATAACTGAACCGGAGAAGGCTTAATCCACCTCCTCGATCTTAGGGCCGGCACCGCCGCCGCCACCTGAAGCTGGAACATCCTCATCCATGGCACCACCCATGTCACCACCACCCTGATACATCTTGGCGATAATGGGGTTGCAGAGGCTCTCCAGTTCCTTCATCTTATCCTGGAACTCATCAGCCTCAGCAAGTTGGTTGCTGTCCAGCCACTGGATGGCCTGGTCAATGGCATCCTCCATCTTCTTCTTATCCGCCGGTGCAAGATTCCCTCCAATCTTCTCATCCTTAATGGTGTTCCTCATGTTGTATGCATAGTTCTCAAGTGCATTCTTAGCATCCACTTTCTTCTTAAGCTCCTCATCTTCTGCCTTGTACCTCTCTGCGTCTTGCACCATCTTCTCAATTTCTTCTTTGGACAACCTACCCTTGTCGTTTGTAATGGTGATTTTGTTCTTTTGACCAGTCGTCTTGTCCTCGGCGGAGACATTCAAGATGCCATTAGCATCAATATCGAAGCAGACGTTGATCTGAGGAACACCTCTAGGGGCAGGAGGGATACCAGAAAGCTCAAACTTGCCCAACAAATTGTTGTCCTTCGTTCTTGCTCTCTCACCTTCATAAACTTGGATAAGGACGCCCGGTTGGTTATCAGAGTAGGTAGAGAACACTTGCTCCTTCTTTGTTGGGATGGTGGTGTTCCTCGGAATCAAAACGGTCATCACACCGCCAGCAGTCTCCAAGCCCAGGGAGAGTGGAGTGACATCCAAAAGCAACAGATCCTGCACTTTCTCATTTCCTTCACCGCTCAAAATTGCAGCTTGAACTGCAGCACCGTAAGCAACAGCCTCATCAGGGTTAATGCTCTTGCAGAGCTCCTTCCCATTGAAGAAGTCCTGCAACAGCTGCTGTACTTTGGGAATTCTTGTAGAACCACCAACAAGAACAACATCATGGACGCTGCTCTTATCCATCTTAGCGTCTCTTAAACACTTCTCAACAGGCTCCATACACTTCCTAAACAGATCCATGTTGAGCTCCTCAAATCTTGCCCGAGTGATTGTGGTATAGAAATCAACGCCCTCATAAAGAGAATCAATCTCGATGGTTGTTTGAGCGGTTGATGAGAGGGTTCTCTTTGCCCTCTCACATGCTGTCCTCAGCCTCCTCAAAGCTCTCGGGTTTCCACTGATATCTTTCTTGTGCTTCCTCTTAAACTCCTGAACAAAGTGATTCACCATTCGGTTGTCAAAGTCCTCTCCACCAAGATGTGTGTCACCAGCAGTAGCCTTAACTTCGAAGATGCCTTCCTCAATGGTGAGCAACGAAACATCAAAAGTTCCACCACCCAGATCAAATATCAACACATTCTTCTCTCCCACACTGCTCGACTTCTTATCCAAGCCATAAGCAATGGCTGCAGCGGTTGGCTCATTGATAATACGCAATACATTGAGGCCGGCAATCACCCCTGCATCCTTTGTGGCTTGGCGCTGAGAATCATTAAAGTAAGCCGGAACTGTAACAACGGCATTATTTATCGTCAAGCCCAGGTAGGCCTCAGCAATCTCACGCATTTTGACGAGCACCATGGAAGAGATCTCCTCAGCAGAAAACTGCTTCTCTTCACCCTTATACGACACCACAATCATTGGCTTGTCACCAGGCCCTGCAATGACCTTAAAAGGCCAGAGCTTCATGTCATTCTGGACTGAAGGGTCACTGAATCTTCTTCCAATCAATCGTTTAGCATCTGCAGAACACACACGAGAGACATATATAAGCTCAAGCTTTCAATCAGAAACAACCAGGAACCTGCTCTAGAACTCAGACAAGATTCTTATTCCCTAATTAATGTGGCACCGAGATGGAATAATTGTGACAATAATGGTAAACATGAAAAAAGAAATAAGCAAAACTGAATCTAGACACTGAGTAACAGCAGCAACAATAATCCGCATCACGTTTTTCACTACTACTACTACTACTACTACTAAATGTATGGTCCATTATTCATTATCAATAATCTGCATCACGTTTTACACACGAAACTTTTCATGAAAAATCCACAAAATCTAGCAAAATTCGTAAGAGATAAGCTCAGGCTTTCAATCAGAAACAACCAGGAACCTGCTCTGGAACTCAAAATTGTAAACATGAATAAAGGAATGAGAAAAATTGAATCTAGACAAGGAGTACCAGCATATTATTAATGAAAAACCCTCAAAATCTACCAAATTTCATAGAGACACCAAAGATTGAAAGATTTTCATGATGCTACGAATCAGCTATATACGATGTAGATCAAATGAAAAAATAAAAAACCCAAAACCAGAAGAATTCGTGGTGAGGGCCGATTCAACTCACCGAAGACGGTGTTAGTAGGATTCATCGCCACTTGGTTCTTGGCGGCGTCGCCGATGAGACGCTCGGTGTCGGTGAACGCCACATACGACGGCGTCGTCCGGTTGCCTTGATCGTTGGCTATAATCTCCACCCGATCATGCTGCCAGACACCGACGCACGAGTACGTTGTTCCCAAGTCAATACCAATCGCCGGACCATCTCCTTTCACTGCCATTGTTGATGATGAACAAAACTCGATACCGGAACTGATAGATTCACGGAAAATCTTGAGATGAAGGACAGAACTGAAGTGTAATGGTGTTGTTTTTTCTGAATTTATAAAAGAACTTTGTGAGGAGATGAGTCGAGAATGTTCGAGTCGATTGGGGGCGACTCCATTTCCTTCTTGTATAAGGTTCCCGGCTTCCCGCGTTGACACGACCCGACCCGGCAACGGCCTAGTCTAGAAGCGTCTTTTACTATTAGGAGAATCCTAAATTGCACCATTTTACAAATTAGACCTGTACGCTTAGGTTGTGTAGTTGAAGTGTTGAACATTGATTTTGGAAAAATTAGGTATCTACTATTATATACTACTCCCTCCGTCCCAAAAGTAATGAAACGTTTCTTTTACTGTTTCAAAGTATTTAATCTACGATTTATTTTTATGAAATTATAGACATATGAAATTAAATAATTAATATGTTTCTCATAATTTGCACTACAATCTTTCTAAATATATTTTTATTTATTTATTTTTCACTGTTTTTCTTAGTTAAATTTTGAGTCAAACACCGCAACTTGAAACAAAAAAAGCGTTTCATTACTTTTGGGACGGAGGAGTATTACGGTAAGGAGCCCTCCACAGGGGCTGAGAAGCGAACCGAGCTTGTTCGAGCTCAAACGAGTCCGTCGAGCTAAGTTTTTTCGAGCCACGAGCTCGAGTTCGAGCCATTTTTTAGACTCGTTTTCGAGCATCAGAAGTTCGGCTCGATCAGGCTCGCTAGCCTACACGAGCCTAACAAACGAGTCGAGCCCGAGCCTATTAGATTCGAGCCGAGCTCGAGCTCGTGAATTTAAGAATATTTTATTGAATTAATGTAATATATCTCAATTTTTCGAGTTTCACGAGCCACTTCGAGCCTAATCGAGCCGAACTTTATAATCGAGCCTAAACGCGCTACCCCCGATTCAAGCTTCACGAGCTTTCGAGCCGAGCTCGAGGCCGAAAAATCGAGCTCGATGAAGTTTGAGCCGAGCTCAAGTCGAGCCTGATTTTCACGAGCTCGAGCTCGAACCTGCCAGGTTCGGGCTCGGCTCGGCTCGATCTCACCCGGCTCGGTCTCACCCCTAGCCCTGCACAGCTGCTCGAAAAAAAGAAAGAAAAGACAATCCAACGATTTCGTGAAGCCAAGTCATCTCCACGTAGGCTCTAGCTCGAGAGAAGGTTTTTTTTCCGCATTCAATGCATTTTCATTTGGAATGTACGCAATTGGTCACTATAAACGCGTCAAACAGTTAGATGAAATAAATGAGAAGAAAGGATAGAAATCACCCATCACATGAAGATCCACAAGTTGCCCCTTCAACCTCTCAACAAATTAGGGTTAAAGGGCTTAAACCCTAGCTTGGATGAAGAACAATTCCCAAAATCTGATGAAATTCGTAGCTATCCAAAAAGCTCTCTAAAATATGTTCTAAAAGTCTATATATACTAAATCTAAAGTACTAAAAGACCCCTAAACATGTTGGGCATCTAAAACTAGCTAAATGAGGGCATTTTGGCCCAAAACTATTGGGGAAATTACGAGGAAACTTCCCAAGTAACCGCCTCCACATGGGGGAACGTCGGCCATCATGCCACTTCAGCACGCAGACTTGCGGTCAATGCGCAAGCCATCATGCTTCGTGCTACACCACCGTGCATTGGCACCACGCCAAGGTGGCGTCTCCTCGTCTGTGCGCTAGTGTTGCGCGCTTGTCATCGCGCAAAGCATACGCGCAAGCCTTATCGAACTTCTTCAATCCTCTTTGACTTTGACTTCAGCTTCTCCGTTTGACCCGAGATTTGTTGCCTTGACCCGCCAGTGTCTTAAATTGGTCTCAAGCCCTCAAATGATGCATATTGAGCTCCAATTCACTTCCGCACCTATGCACCTACCAAAGATCGAAAATAACCAATAAAGTGCATCTTTAACATGAAAAGTAAGCATAAAAGATGAATTAAGTGGCTCAAACATATCAGAAATGTTACAGTCACCCCGAGTGGGTGGTGACTTCTGTGTATCTCGAGACTCCATTCCAAGCATGCGGGGCATGTTTTCTATTGGTCAGACAGCTCCCGGATCTTTTCTAGGTAACATTCTCGGGAATGCTTGTATATTCGAGGTCGTACGAGTCCCCCGCACCTTTCCGCAAAAAATATTTTTCGAGGGCGGGACATATTTCTTGTCGATCAGTAAGCTCGGGAATTTTATCGGGACCTTATAAAAGTGAATTTTCAACATATTTGAGGTCGCACGAGCATTCCGCACATTTTCGCGGAAAATATTTTCGGGGTCGGGACGTTCGTTCTCGGGAGACGCTCGGAGCTCGGGATGAAACATTGGATGGCGCCAATGGTGTTGGGTGTGTTATGACTTGGGATGATTAATGCGGTGATAATCGAGCAAACACACATGACTGGATTATTGGCTCGGGAAAGCAAGCACACACGTCGGGATTTACTCGGGTGAAGTTGGCGCGGGATGATAACACTTAGGAACTTTTCGGATTTGGCTTGGTGTGTGATTCAGCATGGTGACTAAGGTGTGTGCTAGGTGCCATGGTGACAAAGGTGGTAAGTCATTATGTTAGAAAGTATATAAGGTGAGAATTTAGGAAGAAATGAGATTTTGGCTTCATTTCTTCCTTCACACAAACCGCCAACACTTCTCCTTTCTCCCTTACTTGTGTTCTTCATCTTTCAAGGATTAAGGAATGATTGTTCTTGGTGTAAGCTTGACGTAAGCTTGTCTTCTTCATGAGTTGGTATGATTGAAGCATGATTTGAGGTTGATTTGCAAGGTTGAAACCGATTTCATGTTAGCCTTAGCTTGATGATTTGCTCATCTTCTTGCTTCAAGCTTTGAGTGTGTTGTTCTTGGCATTATTTGGTGTAGGAATCAAGGTTTGGATTATGAAAGAACATCATTGATTGAAAAACACTAAATGGCTGAATTATTGCCTAAATTCTAAGTATGTTGAATTGATGTCATCTTGGTTCATGCTTTGGATATGTTGTTCCTAGCATGGTTAGGAGTTGATATTAGGGTTCAATTTGAAGGTGAGCATGTTGGATGAGAAGTACCCAAATGGGCTGAATTGAATATGTGAAGGTTGATATGATTTTGGGTGATTATGGTGAAGTATGTTAGTAAGCATGCTTAGAATGTTTAATTGTTGAATTAAAGAGACTTTACCCAAAAAATGGGTAAAAAAAAGCATGAGAATAGAACCCTAATTGGATTGAAATGAATTTTGGTATAAGAAGCAATGAAGCATGTTAAGGCCGAATTTGAGGAAGGCTATGTTTGTGGTTGTGGTGTGTTTCGGGGATGTTTTGATAATGAATTGGTATCGGGAATTGAAGTAGGTATCAAGCGATTTCTGGAATGTCATTTTCTGAAATTGTGAACATAACCGACCTATTTGCTTACTTGCGTAGATTTGGGGAAAAATATGATTTGGATGCTTAGTTGTGCATGTGCAAGTATAAATATTAATGTTCTAGCTCGGTTTGAGAATCCGAGCTTTCTGTGGAATTTTGCGGGAATGTGCGGGATTAGTTCCCGGGGTCCAGATTGGTTATTTCTGATTTGTATATGGTTGTTTAGCTTGAATCAACAGTTGTGGAGTAGTGCGGGACTTTGGAAGTCACACTACCGCGTTTCGGGCCGAGCGTCGGGATTTTGCCGGATTCTTACGTGGATCGGTAATAGTGAGGTAAGGGTTTTAATATTGCTCTCGATTCGCATTTCGGATTACTTTATGAAATGTGTGTTTGGGTGTACCGAGTCGAGTTTGGATTGAGGGTGACTGAGGATACCCAAACTTGGTCGGGATAGGCATTGGTGTGCGGAGTGCGAGGACTCAAAGATGCTGATGTTCGATTCAACTCCTACGGGGTGGTGTTCTAATTCAACTCCTACGGGGTGGTGTTCGATTCAACTCCTACGGGGTGGTGTTACGATAGGGTTAGCTACCCCAGTGGTACTGATCTCATGTGTCTGCGGTAGTTCATTACGTGGTGGGCGAGAATGGACTCTTGTTTGAGCGTGTCTGTTTGTTATACTAACAATTCTGCTTATGTGCATTGCATATGTTTGATTTACATTGGTTGAGCATATGTGGGTTATCTGCTGCGTGTTTGTATTTTCATTGTCTTTGTCTTGCGAGGTTTTATACGTAAAGAGAAACCTAGTCTATCCTCAAGCCCTTACTAAGTTCTCAAAAGAGGACTTACCCCTTCATTTACCATTTCAGAGTACTTGACCAACAACCAACCGAGTGAGTCCGGGGTGTGTTGTATGATTCTGCTTGGTACCCTTCTATTTTGTCTCGATTTTACGTCTATAAGGGCGTCTCTTTGAGTAACTATAGTCTGGAATCTGATATCTGAAATCTGAATCTGAATTTGCGATCTGAAATCTGAATATATATCTCGTATATGAGACTGAATCTATAGTCTGCTTTCGACTTCTGGATTTATGTTAAGGATAGCATATGAGTTTTCTCACGCTTAACTTATCTCTCTTGTTGGTGTGTTAGCAGTAGCAGCAGTGGTACGTGCGGGAATCTTCTGATCTCGGAGTTTCTCCTAGATTCTGCACTTAGGTATTCTAGGGTTCGGCTCTGTAGATGTATGTGCATGCATGTCATCTGTCTGATCATGTTATGTATCCTAGATACATTACTCTTACGTATATATGTTCTCGTATACTCAGAGACCGGGACTCGCCATGACAAATGGAGGCGGGACACAGGATGTGATCATATTCAGATATGTTACACGTTTTGTATCTGTATGACTCTGTGGATTTTATAAATGATGTTATCCATGAACTGCATGTTTGGTGATGGTGAAGTGCTCGCCTATTTCAGTGGGGCGGGGCTCGCCATGGACAATTAGGGTTTATACTGTATACTTGCCATGTTTGGAAATTGTAGGTTGCGGGTCGAAACACGACCGAAGGTTACAAGCGCATAACTCTGTCTGCATACCTGTGAGCAAAGTGTTCTTTGGCACCGGGCCTTCGAGAACGAGACTTTGCGGGCCGGGTCACGGAACAACCACACTCAGCGGGTCTCGGTTGAACCGACCGCTTCCGTTTCCTCAGCTCACGCGGTTTCCGCCGCTTCCGCTTCTGCCGTCGCGGGACGCCCTGAGTTCTACAGTTAAGTTATAAGCACTGGAAGTCAACAACCTCAAGTGCGGAGCAAGACAACCGGCAACGAACCGTTTCCAAGCCGCGTTGAGGGTGATTGTCATCTTCATATGGGTCACCTTCGGAAGAAATTTTATGGGTCGGGTTATGGATTCCACCACACCGGGAGTGTTTTCAATTTCCGCTCCCGTTCCGATCATCACAATGTCGCCCCCGGGCCGCCGCCGCGTCCCGCGTGGGCTTCCGCCGCTGTCCGGGGCCCGGCGGCGCGACAAGAAATGTGTGTGTTTGCACGCACCAATTTTTTTTATAGGAAAAGGGATCCCCAAAGAAGGGATCCCACAAGAAGTCTCTTTTTCAAAAATTAAACCCGAAAAAAGAAAATAGATTATCCAGGACTGGATTCGCTATGGTCCTAACAGAACAACGAGGAAAATACCAGATAGAAACCCTGTTGGCCCAATGGGAGAAAATTGAGAAAGAGACAAAGATTACGCCCAATCTTGTAAAAACTCCGGGTATGAATCAACCCAAACAATCGGGTCAGTGATGGTGGCGCGCGCGTGCCAATTAGGAATTGCTTGGTTACCATCCTGTAAGTATGGAAAAATTGCCAAGCCGTGAAGCTAGCAAGGGACCTCCTGATTGTAGATATATGTGTCCAAGCTCCGGAGCGACATGGAGGGCCACCCAAGATGGCTTGAACAGGCGAGGAGGCATCCATCTCGACAATAATTCGATGACGGCTGAATTGACGCAGCTTTCCTCAAACCTTCTTGGGCTGCAAGGCTTTCAGCAAAGAAAGGATCATCCATTCCTTTCGCCGGGCAAGCTAACGTTGCTTCCACTCTTCCCTCACATGCGATTAGGAGGGAAACCCTAGCAGAGTAGCTAATGACTACATTCTTTCTAGATCTCTTGCACGCACAAGTCTAAATACATATGAAAATAAATCATAGATTAGATCTTTGTAAAACTGCAAAAATAAATGTATCTAGGTTTTTTTATACAAAAGGGGCGGGGGATTGGGGATACCGGATGCTCGAACTCGAGACCTTTACAAGTGTCCTTAGAAGAATGACCACTAGACCAAGTATTCAAGACAAATGTATCTAGATTTTAAGGATGGAGGGTAATATATTGTATCATGGATAATCTTTTGGGGTTCGATTATATTCATGTCCTAGAGGTTATCGAGTTAACATACTAATCATCACAACCATAACTTTTATCAAATCAATTAACAGTAAATTAAAATAATTTATGGAATTTTTATGGACACAATTAGGGTGTGTTAAAAAAGGTTGGAAAATTATTTTAAAAAATTTGGGGATATGTGTTTCGATTGATGGATGAGGTATGTGAGAGTATAGAAACATGAGGAAAATGTGATTTGATATAAAATTTATGAAGAATTAATTGATGTAAAATTGTTTTATGTATTGTGTCACGACCCGCTTGTGACGGAGTGCACGAGGCATGTGTTGGGGCGCGCGGTGTAGCATTTAAGGCACGCGGACGGCACAGGCTAAGGATCCGGATGTGGGACAACACACTTGCGAGTGTGTAGGGTGGATTTAAGAGGAGTCAAAGTGAGGAAGATATATTGGGAAAACACTAGAACCATAGGGGACATTCTAGCTCTGGAATATTCTAGAATGCTCCAGGGTGTTCTAGGCTTGTCTAGACTGGACTGGAAGATGTCAGATGAGTCTAGAAGAAACCGGAAGAGCCTAGGGTGGACTAGAGAGTGCTAGAAGGTCCTAGGACACGCTAGAAGGTTCCGGAAGGCGTAGAGAGTGCTAGGAGGTCTTTGGAAGGTTACGGAAGCTTGTGGAATCCTCCAGAGCACTCGGGAGTCTCTAGCTTGGTCTAGAGTGTTCTAGGTTGAGCTAGAACTATATGGAGAAGTCTAGTAGGTGTCGACGTGTAGATAGTTGTAGAGAGATCCAGGCTAGCTTAGAAGGTTCTAGAAGAGTAATGCTAGCCCTTGGATCAAGTAGATCTCCACCGTCCATTAAGGAGGTGGCTTGCCTATAAATAGAGACCTTAGGCATTCATTTGTATCCAAACATTCCAAAGTAAACAATACAAGTTCTCTTTCAAAAGCTCACTAGCTCTCTCAAAGTTTCCCTTAAGCTTTCTCAAAGCCTTCAAGGCGTCCAAGGGTTGGGTCGAGGCTGACTTAGCACAAGGAGGCGCGTCTAAGTGCCGCACGGAGTAGCTGAAGAATCGATTCGTGACAATTGAGATTGAGAAAGTTATAACAAAATTTGAGGAAAATGTTTCCTCATCACTACCTTAGGCCCTGTTGATTTCCCTAGAGGTAAAAGGTATCATAAATTTCATCAAATCAAATTTTCCTTAGTTTTTTTCTCTCAAAAACATTATATTAAAATTCAAAAACATAAAACATTTTATAAGAAACTCATAGCGCATTTTAATTATTTAAGAGTTTAAGAAGCCGAGTCATCCTGAAACGTTTAAATAGGCTGAAGCACTTTTAAGAAGTGGAGTCTTCCTGAAACGCATATAAACTTTGAAGACTAAATAAAATTAATTTTAGAAAATTTTAAGATTAGGATGTTAACTCGATAACCTATAGGACATGAATATAATCAAAGAACTTTTATGTAGTCGATAATCTATAGGATTAAAATGTTATCTCGGAAACTCATAGGACTAAAATATCATCTCAAAAACCTTTATGATTTGAGTCAACGTCCACATGTTCAGGGCGGGCCCACAATGGGGGCACGTGCCCCTAATAAAACTTTACAAATTTGGTGGTAGTGGTAGTATTTTTTTAATATAAAGTATAGGGACCAATTTGAAAATTTAAACATAGTAAAAGGATTAACTGAAAATTAAAGTCAAAGAAAGGAAAGGGGCGAACGATTCGCTGGCCCAACCCAAGGAACGAATGGCTGAACTTCTTTTGCATCCTAGTACTATGCATAACTTTCCATTCATGTTACAAAACTAGTAATTTTAGTATATCAGTCTTATACTTTTATAAAATATTAAGAATTAGTCCTAAATATTTTTAATGTGACTAAATATTATTAAATAAAATAAGTATTTTTCTCCTATAAACATATTTTATATTAAAATTAAAGAAATTATATATGGATATTTAATGTGAGAATTTGAAATTATCAAAAAATAAATTCTCAAAAAGAAAACTTAAACAATAAAGAAATTGTACCCTCACATGCTAAATATCATGCGCCTGCACATGTCAATAATTAACGGTGTTAACGCCATAAAACAACCACATGTAGAAAAACTTAACTTAGAACCACTTTGAACTACGATTTATAACGTTGAAGACTTAATCATCCTCTGCAAAAATTATAGAAATTCATCGTTAGAACTAGAACCCCCAAGTTGAGTGTATCTGTTTAATAAGGTTTGGGCTATCATATTGAACAACTGCTCATGGGGTATTGGGTTTGGGAGTCTAGGTGGAGTGAACGTCATCATAGATTGTCCATGGACTATGGGCTAGATATTGTCCTTGAACATTTAAATGATTTTTTTCCTATTTTTAAGGTATTTAATATCAATAATTTATATATGTATCACGATTTAAAGATTAAATTTTCTAATTTTTTTTCTCTTTCCATTATTTATAGTATGAACAAACCATTTAATTTTGTTGGTGTTTGAAATTTGGGCCAAGTTAGGCCCAACGTGTCCATCCCGGTCCAAGTCGGTGTGAGAAATCTGGTCAGTGTAAGCAAGTCAATGGAGAAAACAAACAAGCCTTCAAAGCTTCAAAGTTCAACCTTGATCTTTATGGCCTACAATTGCTAAACATTAACCAACATTTAAACTTGGAAGTTGTAAAGCCAGTGACTTAATTCAACTTTTTTAAATTACATATTTTATCATCTTCTTCTCATCACTCAATAAAAAGGTAATTTAATAATTTATTCCAAAAAAAAAGTTGATTTAAGCTTTTGCCTTTACTTCTTCCAACCTAAAAAAAAGTCCTCTAAAGGTAAACGTTCATATAAAGAAGACTTTGACTAATTTATTGCTCAATTTTTTCATGGTATTAGAAAAAAGTTGGTATAATCTCTTGCTAAACGGCGTCGTTTTGCTGTTTCCTAGTCTTGTTCTTCGTCATTGACCGAGCAGCAACCAAAAACTCTTCCATGGCTCTAACTGATGACCCCTTAACACCTCCCTCCTCATCTTTCATGGCGTTTTCGATCATCTTCTTCACTTCAAATGCATTCCTTTTTATCTCCTTCCCTCTCTCATGAGTTTCATCCATGGCCATCTGAATCTTCTCCACAACTTCTTCATGCATGACCAGGCAAGTCTTCCCCCTCGCAACCTCAACACACACCCCAATCTTCTCCACGAGAAACTTAGCGTTGAAGAACTGCTCCGCCGCCATCGGCCACCCGAGGATCGGAACGCCGTGGCTGAGAGACTCCAGAACGGAGTTCCAACCGCAATGGCTCATGAACACGGAGGTTGATTTGTGGGCCAAGATCTCAACTTGCGGCGCCCATTTCTGAATCAGCAAGCCCCTGTTCGAAAGTTTGAGTCTTTCTTCGAATCCTTCCGGTAACCACTCGTCTGGGTTGAAATCTGAGTTGATGTCGAATCCCACCGGTGGCCTTACGACCCAGATGAAGTTCTTGCCGCTGATTTCCAGTGCTGTGGCCAGGCTCATCATCTGCGATAGAGAAATTGTGTTGATGGAGCCGAAAGAGATGTACAGAACAGACTTCTCTGGTTTTGAATCTAACCAGTCTCTGTAATAACCAGAGGTTGCCCTGTTTTCTGTTGACAACAGAATTGGTCCGATTGCCCAAACTGGTTTCTGCAATTTTCTGTTGAAATACATCAGCCCAACCTCATCCAGCTCCTCTGTCGTGTTGAACAAAATCCCGCTTGATTCCGCGTACTCCGGGAGATTCGTCCGCTGGAAAACCGACCAGGGATCGGTTCCGGTGGCCTCTAGCATGCTCAACGGAAGCTGCGTCTTGTGAATTCTCGAGGCTTCTGGGAAATCCGGCAACTCGACGTCTTCCCCTGTTTCCGCCGTGTGGTGAAGAAGATTGATCCACATGGAGTAGTAGCAGGCCATCCCGAAGCCGCCGGCGCCGCTGAATATGGCGTGAAATAATCCGAGCTCCTGAGCCACGCCGGCCATCCACCCGAAGAAAATGTCTCCGACCAAGGCCACAGGCCGGAAGTTTCTCCGTTTCTCCATGAGGTCGCAGAGGAGGTCCCTGAAAGGGTCTCTCAGCGAGAGCGAGGCGTGGAGGAGTTTGACGACGAGCGGGTATGGGAGAACGTCGCAGTTCTCGGCGGTCGGAGGCAGGCCGTGGTCGGAGCTGTTGAACGGAATCTCGACGAGGTCGATGGAGGAATCCGGAGGGATGGAAGATCGGAGCTTTCTGATGTTGAGAGGCGTGTTGATGAAAGTAATGGTGCAGTTTCTGGTTTTCTCTAAGTGAAGAGCGAGAGCGAGGAAGGGGATGATGTGGCCTTGCGCCATGAATGGAAACATCACCAAGTTCTCTCGTTTCTCCGCCATTGCTGTGTTCTTGTAGTTGTGGACGACGTGCTACAATTATGATGAGTACTGTTTTATACTACCACCACGTACTAGTTTAATTCTACGCGCTTCGCGCGAGGTTGGTGTACTTTTGTGTATATTTTTTTGTATGAATAATTGTGCAGTTGTTTTATTTTTGGGAAATGCTTATGATTGTTTGGTTGATTTGGTTTTGTGTTATAAAATTATGGGAATTATAAGTGTAGTATAAGTCAGTTTATTTTCACATAGGGGTGTTATTTATCACATAGGTGGTGAGCGGTCTTCTTGGGATCACCTCCCTGGGAGTTCCTTTCAGCAACTTAAATATACTACTAATAAATTAAAAGACTAAAACACTCTTTCTTATAAATTTATTAAAAGGGTAAACTTGATATTTTTTTGATATGTGTTTTTTCATATATGTGGTAAATAGACACCTACGTAATATACTACATAATATAAGTAATATAAGGGTAGACCGTGATGCGTGTAACAATTTAAACTACGTCCGTAGTTTTGTAAGTTTGGGGTTTGTCCTATTTGGGTCCCGTTTTAAGAATTTGTATCACTTTAGTCCTGTAAGTTTCAATCGTGTGCACCGTTAGTCCTCCTGTTAAATTTTCCGTTAAAACTGACGTTAAAGTGGTAAAATTACCGAAATATCTAGGTATAATACTAAATTTAACATCAATCTTCTAAAAAAACTACAAATGAACCCCCACTTAACCCACCCAATTTCCACCTGCTTCCTTCACCTAGGGCACCACCACTGCCGCCAATTTTCATCACCGACGCCGCCCTTCAGCCTTCCACCACCGCCCTTGCACCGCGTTACCATCCTCGCACCGTTTTGCCTCCTCCCTGGTAGATCTAAGGCATAACTCTATCTCTAGACGATGTTCGACGCTTCCTGCCTAGATCGATGCCGCCGAGCGCGCCAGCCGCGCATCGGCCTGTCCCGCCCCGTCGACCTAGGCCCACCGCGCCCCCACCCTTGTTGCCACCGTTCGCATCGGAAGCCAGACGAAGCCACCACTACCGCCAATTACCGTCGCCGACGCCGCCCTTGAGCCTTCCACCGCCGCCCTTGCACCGCGCTACCATCCTCGCACCGTTTTGCCTCATTCCTCGCAGATCGAACTCGTAACTCTAGACGATGTCCGACGCCTTCCCTGCCTAGATCGCCGCCGTCGAGCCGTTCGCTTCGGCCAGTCCCGCCCCATCTACCTAGGCCCACCACACCCCTGCCCTGGTTGCCCCCGTTCGCATTGGAAGCCAAACGAAGCCACCACTGCCGCCACTTGCTATCGCTGACGCCGCTCTTGAACCTTCCACCGCCGCCCTTGCATCGCGCTACCATCCTCGCTGAAGATTGGTGTAGTTGAAAATTTGAAATTAGTTGGGGGTTCATTTGTAGTTTTTTTAGAAGATTGATGTTAAATTTAGTATTATACCTAGATATTTCGGTAATTTTACCACTTTAACGTCAGTTTTAACGGAAAATTTAACGGGAGGACTAACGGTTTACACGATTGAAACTTACAGGTCTAAAGTGATACAAATTCTTAAAACATGACCCAAATAGGACAAACCTCAAACTTACAGGACTACGGGCTAGTTTACTCGATGTAATATCTAAGTATTGGATAAACATGTCTCTCTTCACGTTTGAGTTGAAGATGTAGGAGAGCAAATGATTTAGTCGTGGTACATTAAATTGCATGCAGCATCGTAGTAACGAAGAGAGACATTTCAGCTCCATAATAAGAATTAAATGGACGAACTGCATCAATGGAAAAGTATAATAAAATTAATGAAAAGTAAGTAAAATAAAAATATTAGTATTAAAGGTATTGAAAAAATTAAAAGAGCCAAAACTCACGATGCTAAAAATGAAAGGTTTAAATAATCCCAAATCAATACTCTTATATATGTAACCTGTAAAATAGAGTAAATTTCACGGACGGTCCCACTTTAAGTGTCGGTAATTTATTTTCATCTCATTTTATGTATTTGCGTCAATCGAATCTCAATTTTTAAATTCGTGACCTAATTAGGTCCTTTCCGTCCATCCCTTCCGTTTTGTTGACAGAATGTTACGAAATGTCGACTTTGTCCTTAATGGGTCTAATTTGTCATCTAAGGTGGATATAAGCTATTATTTGGCTTATTCCTTGGCAATTCCTTCTCACTCTCTCTCTATCTCTCTCCTTTGTCTTTCACTCTGTTTCATGAACAAACAGAGACAAAAACACTCAACTGAAAATTCCCACTCTGAAGCAACCAAAAAGTTTTCCAATTTCCATCCGTGCTCAATCGCAAAACCCACCTGAATCCACAGCAGACGATGCCAAGACGCAGTCGGTGAAATCAGAATCCGACATCATGAGCCTCGCACCGTCGTCATTGTCGTGGTCTCCGAAGCTGCCGGTCTACTACGTC
Organism: Stellera chamaejasme; assembly: GCA_024586325.1. NCBI lineage: Eukaryota > Viridiplantae > Streptophyta > Magnoliopsida > Malvales > Thymelaeaceae > Stellera > Stellera chamaejasme. The sequence goes on along the minus strand of CM044984.1, from coordinate 8,605,628 downwards.
CAGAGCCCCTCATGGGACTCCCATGATGCTGACAAGTCGTCAATGCAGCCGAGCCCGATGGAGTCGCCGTCGCACCAGTCGTTCGGGTGGCACTCTCGAAACTCGTCGGCAAGTTGGTTTTCCGTCACGGAGAAAAGTGTGGCGGAACAAGAGGAACGACAAAGGGTGGCCGGAATGTAAGGTAAAAATGGAAGAAGGCGCATACGATGAATTAGGGGATGAGGGTTTTATCAGAAGGTTCGAGGCTTTGGTCCACCTCACATGACAGATCAGACCCATTAAACGCAAAGTCAATATTTCACAACATTTCGTCCAACAAAACGGAAGGGATAGACGGAAATGACCTAATTGGGTCACGATTTCGAAAACTGGGACTCAATTGACGCAAATATTTAAAATAAAATGAAAATAAGTCACTAAGACATAAAGTGGAACTGTTCGCAAAATTTACTCATGCAAAATACAATAAAACAACACAGTGAGTACATACAGTGCTTTGAAAGTAGACAATTAATTGGAGTATTAATAATCATACCAAATATGAACATGCAAAAGTCAAACTTAAAAAAGAAGGAAACAATATTTAACAACAAAAAGGGAAGAAGGAAAAAAAGAAAATGAAACGTGGAGAAGATATACCTCTGGATGCGAACCAAGCTATAGGCCACGAATTGATATCAGATCGAATGTGAATTTGTGATGGTGAAAAGAGTTTAAATAGTAAGGAATTTGTGATTGTGAAATGAGTTTAAAAAGAAGCACGATTGTCGGTTGGAATTAGGGGTGTAAATGGGTAGGGCCTTTAAAGGATAGCTCGAGCTCGAGTTGAGGCTTATCGAGTCGATAGCTATCGAGTTCGAGCTCGAGTTCGAGCCTAAAATGAAGCTCGATATGTTAACGAGTCGAGCTCGAGCCCAACGATACTCGGCCCTATCGAGTATCGATACTTATCGATACTTAATGACACTTATCAAACCTCTTGAATTTTTTTTACTATATTGTAATTTAGGTTAGGTATAGTAGTATTTTATTAATAGTAATTATTATGATTAGTAAAAAAATATCAATTTGGGTGTTTAAGTTGTATAAACTTTGATGGTATATTATATTTTTTATTATTTGTTAATTATAATATAGTTTATAAATTTTTAAAACGAGCCGAGCTAGTAGTATCGAGAACTAACGGGCCGAGCTCGAGCTTAAAGGGCCCGGCCCATTTACACCCCTAGTTGGAATCGTTAGAGCAAAATTCTTAAAATTGTAGGATTTGTTCGGTTGCTCTAAGAAATTATCATACCCAGTAGCGGACCCAGAAAAAGTTTGTTGTGGGGGCAAACTTAAAATACTATCTATTCCTTTAAGATTTGGTACAATTTTCTCTTTAGGTTGTTCAAAAAAACTTATTACACTTCTTTTTATGAAAAGGTTTTTTACATCAATTTTATTTTATTATTCTTACTCTGTTTTACTACTCAAAAAAGTTACTTTTATCTTATACACATATTTTATATTTTTACCCTTAAATCAACAAACATACCAATCGAAACGTTGCATGATTAAATATACAAAGAGAGTAACAAACAAATCTTATATGATGATACATGCGTCAAGTATAGGGGTTAATTTTGATTTCTACAGCCATCGAGCCCGAGTCGGCTCTTCTCCGATGAGTGAAGGAAAAGCATGGCGACAATGGGTCGCCGTCACCGAGAACCATCCGCGCAGGTGTGTCCGCACCCCCCTGAGTATATAAAGTGGTGGTGAAAGAAAGAGAAGGGGAAGAAGCGGGTCCATCTACACAGACGGTATGGTTGAAACAAATCTTTAAACCAAAAATTGATCGAAAAATTTATTACTGTTGTGTTAATTTTGATTCCAATCACCACGATTGAAGGATTGCAAACAACAAACCCTATATGTTTTGTGTTGTTTTTTTCTCTTCGATGCCACCCAAATGCTCTTGCGATTGTTTCCTAGATTCACAGGTGAATGTAAGATTTAAGCATAGGGGTTGCTCTGAGGGGTTTAAGTGTATACTTTGAAATGTAAGGGGTGAGAATTATCTAAATTATAGTATAGGAACTTCTTTGTAATTACCTGTCCAATATTAAAACACTCAGGACAAATGACACTATAAGGGCTTAAACATATTCAACATATACATATATACCCTAACCTTTGCAAAATAGAAGTGGGGGCACTCGCTCCCATTGCCCCCATGCTAGGTCCGCCCCTGATCACACCCACGATTCAACTCGTTGAACCCTCTTTATGGAACCTACTGTGGCACTTTCCTCGTGCTCTCTAGAAGACACAGAGAAGACGGAATCGACGACATCTTGTTTTCTCCGGAAATCAAAATTTCTGGGGATTGTTTATTGACACCACCAATTTTCAAAAATTATTGCCCCACATTTCGGCTGTTGTTCATACTGGACGAGGTGTTGATGAAAGCAGGCTGATCCGGTCAAGAGACAGAGTAGAGGTAACCTTCATGTTCAATGAAATCCGACGTCGATGGAGTGGTAACCAGACAGAGAAGGTTCGTGTTCAAAAAAATTTAACCAGTCTTGACCAGAGGTATCGAAATAGGAAGGTTATATGAAATTTGGGAATTGTCTAAAGCCATTGACTATTAATGTCTTAGTTTATTGACAATTTATGTGAAGGTTTTTTTCCTGAAAAATGGATGTTTAAATAATACAAAATGTTCATCAGACCTTAATTGCAGTCTAACAAATTAAGCATCTATAGGAGTGGTGGATTGGTCGCTCCTTTTACTATCATGTTTTTTTTGTACAACCATGTGATCAATTTAGCAGGTGCCTATTAAGTTGATTTTGACTGATAAATTTAGACAGTTTGTATGGATCTTCAAATATTGGTTTAGTCTGTAGTATGAGTTTGTTTGTCTGACGTTTTGTTTGTGATTGTCTGATGATATTAATGGTTCGTCTCAAGATTTAAATTGTTGGTTAGATCCAAATTATGGTCGGTTTGTGAGGTTTAGTTTATAATGTTGTCTGATGTAACAATGGTTGATAGTCTAACATTATGACAATTTTGTAACATTATGTGTGAACTTAAGATTTTGGAGATTTTGCACCTATTTGTGACATTAAGTGTCCTGGTTTAGAATTGACATAACAGGTTTTCATTTATAATGACAAAACTGTATGAAAAAAGCTATTGTTATTATCTAAGATTCTTGTGTTTCGTCTAAAACTTTTTGACAAATTATTTAAAAAAATTTAGTTTTTTTACTCTATAGACTGTCACTGTGAATGTCTGATAGTCTGAACGGTTTGTCTAGAGTTCCAAATTATTGGTTTGGTCTGCAGTAGGAGTTCGTTTGGCTGATGTCTTGTTTGGTAATTGTCTAATGATATTGATGGTTTGTCTGGAGATTTTAACTATATTGGTTTGATCCAAATTATGGTTAGTTTGTGAGGTTTAACTTATCATGTTGTCTGATCAATGGTAATAGTTTGGTAATATGGTCATTTGTTTGATGTTGTAAATAATCTTTTTGATGAGTATCAATTTTGTATATAAAAGTTTCCTTGGAGCAGGTTGTCTAAAGTTTGTCATGGGACTAGTATGAGATAATCATTTTTTTAATGGGGGAGATAATCTTTGTTTTGTCTAGTGTCTTGAACTCTCTTTGTAATAGGTGCTAATATTGCATTTGCATGAGAGTTTTCATGCATGTTATTTTATTCTTGTCATGGTTGTGGTTTGAGATAATGTGTGTTTTGTCTAATGTTTTGGGCTCTTTTGTGATGTGTTAATTTTGTATGGGAATTTCATTGCAAGTTGTCTGATTTTTTTGTCATGCTTGTGGTCTGAGATATTAATTTTGTTTTGTCTAGTGCATTGACATGTCTTATGTAATTAATAGATGCTAAAGCTGTTTTAGATTTCCTTGCTAGTTGTTTTAGATTACCTGGTTCGTTGAGCAGCGGTTGTTATCAGCAACGCACAAGAACAGGAACGGTCGATCAACAACGGTGTCATGAACAAAGAACACACACCGAATTTGATGTTCTAGTGTTTTTTTTACTAAAATTTATTTCTATATATTAGTTGAGATGCATTGTAATGTGATTTGAGCTTTATTGTTATGTATTTTTTAAATATTTATAAATTTGAAAAATAGTAATATACAATTTCTCTCGAATGGCATATATTTTTTTTAATTTCCTAACCATTCATAAATAAAAAAATGTGGAAATAAAATTAACCAGCACATTATATTGCAAACTACTGTTACACAAATTTTGAAAATCTACAGAAAATACACGTTTATAAATTACAAAGAGTTTAGAGGAGATGAAATTCATTATATGAATATTTAAAATTATAGAAAATAATGAAAAGGTTTCAAGAAACTAATTAGTTAAAAAACACTTAAAGGGCTGATGCATTAGAAATCTTAGAATGAGAAAGGACATTTAAAACAAAAGCTAAAATGATGCAAGTATCGAAGGTTTAAAAATAATAAATTATATAAGATATACTTATATGTGGCATGTGATAAAGGACAAATGACATACATGCATTGGGCATAAGAGGTGACCACCAACATGTTTACAATAATTGAGGGAAAGATGTAGCAGAAACGGGAGGAAAACCAAATTACTAACAAAAATCAAGTATTGGAGAAATAATGTAAATATTAAAAATACTAAATGTTGCAAATACTCCTTTCATCGTCAACTTATTATATATTTGACTTGTATGCTTCAAAATTTTTGGCTCAAATAATTACTAAGATAAATAGTGAAAAAAATTCATAAAAAATATATATTTAGAATTGATAAGAATTATTGAACTTAAAATAAAAAGTATACTTGTAAAATAAAAATGTCCAAATTTTTTAAAAAATCAATATGCACAGCTATGAAGAAAAAGACACCTATAATAATATAAAAATAGAAATAGTAAATGATGTAAATACAATTTAACTCTATTTTTAGGAATAAAAAAATATACTTGTAAAAAAGAAAATGTCCAAAAAAGTTTATTAAATTTTTTTTTGAGATTAATATAAATCCATATTAACAAATCTTACCATACCAATTTCTCGTACAAAAAAATTGATTTTTTTAAACGCTTAAATGAGAGGAAAAAATTTAAAATATATCAGTAAGAAAAATAGTATGGATTATATAGAAATAATAATATTCAAGAAAAACAGCACTCCCACTATTCTCAATTATTTTGTCATTCTACAATTTGACTTTAAAAGTTGTTTTTTATACGCTTTAATAAGAGCGGAAATATGTGGGATATGTAATTTTTCAAGTGGATAAAGTCTTAAGGGCTACTTGTGAGTTATAAGGTTTTGGCCCAAATTATCCATGATTTATTCTAGATTTTGGGTGGAGAGCCCATGATTTACCCCCGAACTGTCTTATTCCGTCTCCTTTGAGCTTAGGAATAAGACGCCTCAACCGCCTCATCCAATTCCTTTGGCCACCTCGGCTATGTGCCTCAGCCGCCTTAGCTATGCACCTCAGCCACCCCGTCTATTCCTTGACCGCCACATCCATTTCCTCGACCGCCTCATTCGTTCCCCTCGCACCTCGGCCATGTCCCTCAGCCACCTCGGCTATGTGCCTCGACCACCCCGTCCATTTCCTCGGTCACCTCGGTCGCCTCGTCCATTTCCCTCGACCACCTTGGTTATGTGCCTCAGTTGCCTCGTCCATTTCCTCAGCCACCTCAGCCATATCCCTCGACCGCCTCGTCCATTTCCCTCGGCCACCTCGGCTATGTGCCTCGGCCGCCTCGTTCATTTCCTCGGCCGCCTCGGCCATTTCCTTTGGCCACTTATGAGTACGCTTTATTGATTTATATTTCACCTCTAAATTGTGATTTTTATGATAATTATTATCAGTTCTTGGTATTGGAGCAAGTGTTTTTGTAGGTGTCACATGTCTAAAGACAAATTGGATTTAAAGAGTCCAAAATGAACTGAATTGCGTGGAAAAGTGAAAGCAAGGATCAAATTGCACCTTCTGGAGAAGCTGGGGATGTTGGAAAGGCATCAGGACAAGTGAGCGACCAATGTGCGATCAAATAAGGACGATGAGCGGCCACTCACCATGAAGAGATTTTCTCTCGCAGCAGCAAGGGTGGTGAGCGACCAAAAAACTTAGTGTGCAATCGCTCACAGTGCCTTTGTGAGCGATCGCGCACTTCCCTTTAAATGACATTTTCAGTTTCATTTTTTGCTTCGGGAAATTGGGAGTTGGTGGCGATATTTCCGGATTTTCAATCATTTCATACTCAAACATAGCTCCTTGCTTGTAGGAACATACAAAAGTACTCTCCCACTCATTATTGTTGCTCATTTTTAAGTATGTAAGCTATAGGAGAATGTTTTATCCTACAAACCAACTCTTGTATTACTCCTCCTAGCTCCATATTTTGCTCTCTTAGGTTTTATGGTTATTGCTCATCTCTCATTCTCTCCATCATGTAGCTACGAAATTAAGAGCTTTGTGGATGATTTGAAGATTCTCTTGCATTAACCAAGAGACCATTCTACTCATTTTCCATCAATTGTTTTTTTTAAATTTTTTTGTTAGATTGTGATTAAAGAGTAGTTCCTCCTCTCCTAAGGTTGATTAATTGTTGTAGTATTATTGGGTGGTTCATGGTTGCTTGAATGTGTATGTGTTTAAAATTATATGGAATTATTGACCTTCAAAAATGTGTAAAAGGAGTAGAAAAACTCTTTACTTTTCTATACCTATCAAATGTTCGATGAAATGTTCGAGAGAGATTTTTTTGAAATTGACTTGAGGAATTACCCTAGATACTTTAGGATTAACTTGAGAAAGTTAGTCTAGGGTATTAGGAGACTATTGGCTTAACCTAAAGTCATAATGTTGAATGCAAGTGATGAAACTTATCTTGGATCAACATTATGAGCATAGTCCTAGTGTAGTAATTAGGACTTGAAGTTTATCCAACTCCTTGAATTCTTGCTAAGCATATTCATCAACTCACCTAACAATTTCAACATTGACCACCCCTATGAGACTTTATCTTATTGAATTTGATCCTTCATTTGCATTACATTGCATGAAGCCATAACTTCCATGTGTGTTGTAGTTTAAAGTAGATTAGACTAGTTGTTAAATAGTGTTCCAAATTCCTCATATCATTTGTCTCCTTAAATCAAAAATTAAAAAATAGAGCAAAAACTAGACTTCCATAAACTTCACTGCAATCTCTTGGGTTCGACCCCACTCACCCTACTACAATTGCACACCTTGCACTTGTGGTTGGATGAGTTTTATTACTTGATATTGTGTTTAATTCATACACATAAAACGCCCATCAGCCACCTCGGTTGTGTTCCTCGGCCGTCTCGTCCATTTCCCCCGGCCACCTCGGCCAAGCGCCTCGACCACCTCGTCCATGTTCCTCGGCCTTCTCAGCCATGTTTCCCTCCGTTTAAGTTTAAGGATGAGAAGCCCCCTTCATCCAAAGAACATCGTTCGAAGATGAGAAATCCCCCCAAAAGGGAACGTCATGGTAACCAATAGATTTTATTTATTCAGTTTCTTATTATTATTTTTTCTAATTAACTTTTTCAAGAACATATTTTCAATACTCCTTGTTCTTGAAGTTGCATGTTCATCAAAAAAAACTCCTCATCATGAACTTCTATTAGCTTGGCTTGGTATGATTGTGCTTTTGGCTTTCTTGTGGCATGTTCCTGACTTGTATGTGACTTGACTTGCTCTGGTTCTACGTATCTCTTGTTGTGGGAGATCTTGGCTCCATACGAGTGTACAAATTTTGACATTCATGTGTTGTGTTGTGAGAGTTTTTGCCTCCGTATGTTGTGTTGTGGAAGTTTCGAGCTCTATGTATTGTGGCTTGATTTGTGATGTGACTTGATATGTTGTGGCTTGTATTTGACCTAGGACCCTCAAGATCAATCATGCTCTGATACCAATTTATTGGTGTTTTTTGAGGATATGAAAAAAGAGATTTGTAAGAACCATGTGTCTACATTGTGTGAATTTGTTATGGAGCTTATTTTTATTCATCAACTTTCACTTTATTTATACATGAAAACAACTATTGAAATCCATTAACATAAATAACCTATTAATTTAGTAATAAACTGACTCATTAATATTAATATAGTCATTAACTAGCATTAATCTAACTCATTAACATTTGTCATAAACCTTGTAACTCCTTAGGCAAACCAATAGTTTTTATTTATTTAGTTTCTTATTATTTTTTTGCTAATTAACTTCTTCAAGAACATATTTTCAATAATGCATGCACCGTAATAAGAAAACTTTAATAGGAGTACTAGTTTGTGCAATTAGCTATCTGTAAATTATGTTTGTTAATGTTACACCCACCCCCGACGTTCTACACTTTTCTGTGAATTCTCGGCCGGAAGGTCAAATACTGTAATTTTCAGATTCCGAACGGCTTGTGTTTTTTTTAATGGAATTCAGTATTTGAATGTTAATTATGTGGTTATATTAAGTGTTCTATGTAGTGGGCAACTTTTACCAAGTTCCGAGGCGTTTCGCCAAAATTAGGTTTCGGGGCTCCATCCCGAGCTTGCGGGGGATGGGGGTTGTTTCGGTCAGTCGGAGAGATATCGGATTTTCTTCGAGTAACATTCTCGGAAATGTTATATTTGAGATCACATGAGGTCCCGAGTCTTTCCGCGGAATATTTATTTTTCGGGGTCGGGACGTTCATTTTCGGGCGACAAAATGGTTCCGTCGGGAAAAATTTGGGAAATTCACAAAATTGGATATTATGTTATTTGGCTGAATTTATGGTTAAAAGGGAGAAGATATTTGTGAATTTGGGTGTGAGTCATTGTGGGAACCAATCAACATAATCCACCATTTTAGCTTAGTCATTTCTCTCCTCCAATCACAATTCACCACCAATTCCTTCTAAATATAATGCAAATAATTGAATTAAAATTTGCATTTTCCTCTCCCTTGCAGCCGAAAGTCTCAGATTAAATGACTTATTCAGCTCATTTTGCTTTCCACACTTAAACATTTAACCAAAACACTTAGAAGCTTGAGAGCAACCTTGCTATCCTTGCTGTCCAGCAGCTAACCTTCTCCTTTCCATCCGATCTGCAGTTGATAGAGGCCGATTTGGTCTTAGTGGTCTTCATAAGAGTTCTTCAGCTATGTCTTGGCTTCAACTTTTCTGAAGGAAGCAAGAGCCAAAAGTGAAGGGAAGGTCCCCAAAATCGGGTTGCAAGCAGACGGGTTCTGCTGAGTTTCTAACTCCAAAAACCTAATCTTGAGGGTTTGAGTTGGGAACTTCAACAAGGAAGGTTCTACCACTCCCTACACCTCACAAATCAGTATTGATCAAGGTATGGGTGAGTTTAGTTGGATGAATCATCATGTTTTGAAGTAATAAACATGATTGAAAACTAACTCTTGTTTTGTGTTCTTTGGCCGAATTGTTCAAGGGAAATTGGTGGCTGTTTGGGCTCAACAATAGTTCATCCTAAGCTAAGCTACAAGTATCATCAAGGTGAGGATCACCCTTGTTAGGTTATGTGAAGATTTGGTTGATTGGGTGTTTATGATTTTCAAGTATGTTGAACTTAGTAGCATGTTGAAAATTGGATGTTCGTAAGGAATCATGAAAAGCATGTTGCTCAAAAATTCAAGGTCAGGCCGAATTCTTTGGATGCATGTTTGATGTTGTATGTTGAAGGAAGATGGGTAAAAGCATGTTAATGGTAGATTTAACATGTTTTAGGTTGATTGGAAAAATTTGGAATTTATTTGGTGAAAAATGAGGAGATGCCGAATTGTTTAGTGAAGGTGGATGTTGATTTGGTAAAGTTTAATTGGTGAAAAGGATGATTAAATGATGTTTGGATGAAGAAAGTAAGGGTTAAGTGGTTAAAACACAAGTTGGTAAAGTTTTGGGCCAAAATGAATTTTTGGCTAAAAGTTTGGGTTATAGCCGAATTATTGGATTAATTTGGTTATATATTGGTTTTTGTTGAAAAGTTGACAAAATTGGATATTTTGTAATTTTTTGGAAGTTCTTACGAAGTTTAAGGACCAAAGGTGTAATTATGGTAAAACTAAGGAAAAGTGAGCAACCTTAAATTTGTTTGGATAATTTATGGACATTTTAAGTATAAAATGTCATTTCTGTGAAATTGGGGCACTTTTGTCACTTTCCGCAAAGTTTAGGGACTTAAGTGGTAATTTTGGTTAATTGTCAAATTTGGGCAACTTTGGTTAAAGTAACTAAAGTGTTTAAGTGTTTCTGTGATTTGACAGAGTAGATCCACGTATCTGCGTTTTTGAGGTTTCTGCTGTGGAGCGTTGGTGGCCACAGTAGAGTTTTCCGTTTGGCTAAGGTAAGGGGTTTAACTTTCTTAATACGCAATACATGTGTATTAGGTTAGTTAAGGGCTAGTACTCGGGTCGAGGGTGGGGCCCGGTGACTCCCGGGTCTAGTCACATGGTACGTAGCGGTTTGCAGGGTTTTGCTTAAATATGGGTTATGAACGTATATCATATCGGACTTGCTTATCGGGGGGTCGACAACGGACCCATATTTATGTTCTTGAGAAGTCCGTGAGTTCGGCTGACGGGAACACCGGGACCTAAGCCGGTATGCCAACCGTGGTCGTTAACTCACGATGTTATGTGCCGGAATTGTGCCGCTTATGTCCGACAGTTAGGGGCGATATCCCCTCGCTGGTACCACGCGTTATGACCCGATCATCGGTGTGAGCTTAATAAGCCGTTGTAGGGTGCTGTCGAGGGTTCGGGGAACCTTTGTATTGGCGTACCACCAGTCCGACGGGACTTAAGAGCATCATCACATGTGCATATCATAATCCTGAGATACTTAGGACTGTATTATTTAGTTCATCGCACACTAACCCTTTATGCAGGGAAATATTTTCAAAGTTGTTCCGCTACCGTACCTACCTCCTTACGGAGTTCTTTCGAGAACTCACCCCCCACTTATTGTGTTTTCAGGAGATACGGGCAAACGACCTGCGGTGTAGATCTCCCGCAGTGATCGTTGTGCACATTTTGGTTTTAAGGTACTTATTCGTTAAGTTCGGGGGTGTTCTCGTTAGATACTTTTGTGTGATCTTTCTGAGTTATGTCTGACATGTATTCTCCTGTTTATGTTCAGCAGTGCAGCGGTTTTAGCTAAGCAAGGTAGTAATACCGTTTTTGGACTCGGCTCTGTAAGTGTTTTGCATATAGGTTACTTTCAGCAGTTAGGTCTGTATATTATTCGTAGGGAGTTTCCGACCCTACGAAGAGGGCGGAACTCCTTCTGCCTGTATTCCTTATCATCTGCTTATTTTCCCGCGCGCGATATTCCGTAAAACCACTAACTTGTCTCGGGTGCAGGTTTAGGACTAGAAAGACGTCGTAAAATCTGCAACACGACTTAACCTTAAAACCGAAAGGAAAACGTTTTAAGGGATGGGTTTCGGGTCCACACAAAACCATTTTAAGAGAACTCCGCTTTCACCCGCCGCCGACTCGGCTTCCGAGCTTCCGCAACTACTCGACAACCGCGCTTCCAAAGATCCGGGCGGCGGGGTGACAACTTGACACATTTATCATACTTTTTTTATTATACTTTCCTATTCCTGAAAAATTAGTGTTTCTTTTTTTCAAATGTTGTGAGAGATTCAAATTATTATTACAAAAAACTCATTAAAAATTTGGGAAAAAATATATTTAGACACCGCATATACTAATCTATAATTTGCATCTAAATTATTTGGTTTTGTAAATAAAAATGTTAAAAAAATTATAAATTAAATGTTAAAAAATGCAACATTTTTTTGGACAGAGGTAGTATGATTTAATACCACTTAACTCCACCCGCTAAACTCTCTATTTCATAGGGGTAATTTTGTAAAACGTTCACTTTTTATCTACTCGCATTAATGTCCATACCATATCCAAATGTTGGAAAACTTAAGGACCATAGAAAGTGCAAAACTTACCCACCTCGAACAAACAAAAAAAAAAACTTTAGCTTCATTTACAACCAATTTGGTTGAATTTTAGTCTTCACTTAAATCCAATTATGAGATGCGAAAGTTCTAAGATTTTTCTTGTTCTAAGATTTTTTTTCGGGTAAAATTAGAAAATTTACCGTTCAAAAAAAAGAATTCTCTAACACGAATTATACACCACAGGTTAATTAAGAAGTGCACATGGAATTCTGTTTCTTTTTTCATCTCATCAGAAACATAAAAGATAGTATGTACTTTTTTCAATTCAACATTTTGGTTAACAAATCCTGAGCCTATAAAAAGTCCAGCCTCTCCCAACAAAACCCACTTCAGATTCCTCTAACAATCAATTTGATTCCTCTAACAAAACAATCAATTTGATTCCTCTAACAAAACAATCAATTTGATTCCTCTAGCTGTCCTTTACTTGTATGCTCTCAACAAAGAAAATGTAATTGAAGACAACCTCAAATACAAATCCAATCTAGAACAAGAACTGCACCTAACACATACCTGACTATATTTCCAGACGGTCAGCATCTTCGCTATGTCATACCAATTCCTGCTGGAATTGGCCATCTACAATTTAAGCAGACATAAGACAATGATACAGCTATGCCTACAATGGAAAGACTAGCTTGACTTGCCCACATTCGCGGACTTACCAGCAAGACAGGCTGCCAGATTAGCTTGAGCATCAGCCTCACTATTGAATTCCTTAAAACAGAAATACACAAAAGAGAAAGGAAATGAGTAAGTACTGTAACAGAGAAACAATGTGAAGCAGACCGGAGTAGGAGCAAGAGAAGTCTTCGTCTTTCTCCAAGAAAAAATCAGCCAACCCACATCTAGTTGCAATGCAATAGTCAAATGGATTAGTTTGGTTTCAAAATGAGCTACCACATAACAACAATACAATCAAATGTGTGTAGCCTCACTATTCACTGGACTAACTATTTCTTCGAACATAAAAGTTTAAAAGTTTTATAGCCAGTAAGTACCTCTAACTAGTGGTAATTTGATCTATGAAATAATGAAATCGCAATAAGAGTGAGAATACAGCATACCCTAAGAACATGATCAATCCTGAATGATCGAAACTTATCCTTCAGCTTCTTTGCTTGATCACATAACTCGGTCATTTCCTGATGTCTAACTTTCCATAAGCCTTGAATCTGTACAAAAAACTACACATGTTAGCAGTTACACATTGCTATAGCCTTTAGCAACAGAAAAACTTGACCCCTACTTCTGTCAAACTTCATCATCCATCCTAGATAAAACCCTATAGTTGGTCTACCTAGTCCTTACTCCACTAACAATCTCATGCTGAACAAGAAACATTAAGTGTTCTATCCTCCAGTAAAATCATTCTTATTAGAATAGTGCCATCTTCTAGATTTGGTTCTTTCCATTTCCAGATTATGCTTAAAAATATCCAATACACCAAGCCAGATTGACTTTTATATCCCGAACCAACTAAACAAATGCCTAATTAATTAAACATCACATAATACATCCATCGGTGAATCAAATGTAGGTAAAAAAAAGGTGGGCAAAAACCTGCATAGCAACGAGCTTTGAGTCACCTCGGACAATGATCTTGCTATAGCCCATTTGAACAGCGTATTTCAAACCCAAGATTATGGCACGATATTCAGCAACATTATTTGTTGCTGTACCCAACCCTCACGCAACTTACAAATCTGCCAAATAGCATGTCAAACTCTTAAAAACTGATGGTTAAAATAGCCTTTGTACCACAAACATCTATACCAAATTTCCATCCTCAGTCCGGAGCACAGCTCCTGCACCAGCTCGTCCAGGATTGCCTTTAGATGCTCCATCAAACTCAAGAATGCAAGACTGCTGCACAAACAACATAAGCCCGATGTTCGGTCCCATATAAAGACAAGTTTCTCAATTGCTTGATAACCAAATCTATAATTTTTTTACTTTAAAGAAGAGAGATGACAGATAACGGTAGGCCTCTTAACACATTAGCTGACTTTATGCAACATAAGTTGCATAAAAGCACATTATAGGGGCAAGGAAAACAGGAAAGGCATATGGAAACTAAAACATGATAATACATCATCAAGCTACTCACATTACCAGATGATGCTACTGGAATAGCAACATCGTGATTTAATTTGACATGTTTCCCTGAAGGATCACTTGAACCAGCAAGATGGAATGCCCCCTGGGAAAGATAAGGATACATTACATTTGCAAGTTTATAATGGGCAAGATGTCCTGATAGAAAACATAATTACAAACCCAAAGGGGGGAATAATACAAAGCAGAGAAGATGAATGAGAAATTTATTACACTGATGATATCAAGTCATACAATGCATTGTCACATTTCCATGCATTCAGATGCAGTGACTGTAATATGTAATTTTTAATTGACAAGTCTTTGGAGAATCATTAGAGAAGGTTGCAAATGCATTCTCATTTTGAAGGAAATAGAAGCAGGGGTGACTTTTATTATCTCCATCCTCTTAAGGACTCTGTAATAGTGAGCATTGTGAATGCCAACTTACATCCTCTGGCTGAAGCACGTCCTGTGATCTCTTGCTGGGCAAGACTTTACATGATGTATCAACATTAGAAGTAGGATCCTGAAAACAGAAAAGAGCAGGAATATTACAAGCCCATTCCATTTAAGCATATAAGGTAATAATAATGTTGAATTACCAATAGAAGGAACAATTTCAAAACAACCAGAGAAGGTAACCCACAAATTTATCTATCATTGAGAATATTAATGGAATTCGGCTACTCCATTTGATCACATGAAAGTTGAAAACCTTTCGCAGCTTTCGTAAAATTACAGATACATATATTATTTCAAGCGAAATAAACTAAGATCCACATTTTAAAAATAAAATAAAATAAAATAAAACTAATGATTTTACCTTCCAGATGATTTGAATGAAAGACATCTCAATAAACAAATGAAAACAAATTACCATATACATGTCAAATACCCACTATCAACAAAAACAGAGTACAAAAACTTGCTTAAATTCAGTACATGAATTTTCAAGTGTGCAGCAGAAAGAGAGAGTGCTTATATAGAAGAGCAGGGCTACAGATGAAGGTTGACACAATGAATAGAGAGAAAATCTAACAAGATCATAAATGATAAAATATTTCAGAAAAGTGCATACTCCTTTAACTCTAGCGCTTACTTGCAATGCACAAGGAGTCAGTGAGCCAAACAAGTCGTCCGTCAAATCCACAGCTCTGATAGTGTAAAGCGCATTTTTAAGCCCACGTGAGACAAGGTATTCTTCACTCTCCTTAGACAAGGAGTTGCCTTTATAAACACTCACTGGAGGATCACGTATCTAGCAATACAAAATTAAATGTTACTAGAAATGGAAAGGCAGCAATAGAACAAAAGGAAAAGCCAGAAAAAACATATCACAGTTACCATGAAATTAAAATGCATAAATGGAATAGACTGAATATTTAATTGACAAAATGTGAATCACTCGACTATTAGTTTAAAGCAATTAGCTTTGATTCTCCTCTGGTGATTCCAGATCCGATGGCAGCATAAGAAAACCACTTTTAACAATAATCACGTGTCGCAAAAACAAGTGAAGACAAGACCTACAAAATTGTATTTGTCAACACAGACTATTGATTCAGAATTCTCTCATACAGAGTATTTAAACGAACTTTTTTGGTCATCTTTACAAAAAGCCCTATGTTCTCTATGCCCCAGAATGTGAAGAAAAAATCAACATTTCACTAAGAAAACAGCCATTAAAAGGATGTACTAGATCAAACATTTAAAAAACAAAAATAATTTATAGTTTAGGGGGGTGGGGAACAGCCCAGATTTAATAATATTATGACAAACACCATTTTCTCCAGCCAACAAATAAATAAGTGACTAAATAAAACATCTTAGACAAGATAGACATGCAGTAGAGAAAAAGTCACACCGATGATCCAACTTGAGCCTGGCACTCAGGCAGGCTCCTGTAAAAGCCGATAAGATCCCCCTTCCGTACAACAAAGAAGCTATCTTTTTCCTGTTCCATGGCTGGTGGTTCAGGCACCTGTTTCCTAGAACGAGATCTTTTTGCTGTGGGGAGGGGTGAGCATTCAGTTATTTCGGTTTTAACCGAACCGAATTAGTCGGTTTAACCGGTTTTCGACTACAACAAACCGAATAGGTCAAATAAAGGGCTAAAACCGAATAAACCGAAACCGAATATTTTCAGTTCGGTTCGGTCGAAAACCGAATTGGTCGAATTTCCTTGCAACTGCAGTTTGGTTCATTTCGGCTAGAATCCGAACCGGTCGAATTTTAATCACAACCATAAACCATTCATAATTCAATACAGTCCATATTACACTCCAACCAAATCTTAACAAACTTAATAGTCTTAAAAGTCTAGTAGAAAACATGCAACCAAAATGATGATGATGACGCATTTCTCTCATTGCCCATTCTTCAATAATACCTGCACTAATAAATGAAATCAACTAAATATCATAAACATGTTTTGCAATCTCAGATTATTTAATGTCTATAAAAAGAAGACATAATAAAAAAAATATCATAAACATGTTTGAACAAAGCCTTTACCAATCAGAACAATGATATAAAAAATACTACATCAAATGAATGATAATCCTATAATAAGACAAACTCAGTTGAAAATTTTCATTTTCTAAATCAACAGGATGTCTCATATCATTTAGTAGGCCAGCAATAATCAACATGATCACCAAAGACAGCAAGTATATAACAAGAAACAAAATGCAAAAAGATCTGATCAACAAGCTAGCTCAAATAATTTTCACAGAATGAAACGTCAATTGTCAAGGATGTAATTTTAGATAATCAGTTCAAACGAGAAAAAAATTCGACACACCATTCTACAAATTAGAACATGTCAGATTTTCATTGAAAGACGGAACATCTCCATTGCAAATTTGCAAACCATAATGAAAACAACAACCAACCCCATGCTTCAAAAACTCATCTGTAGTCTGTAGAGCATAGTTACCAACTAATCTAACCAGGCTGTTTGGTCATGTAAAAGGCGTAGGTAAACAGTAGGGTCTTTATGTTTCAGATACTATAATTTCAGGTTTGTACTAGGTTTGATCAGAGGATGAAATTGCTTCCTGATCAGAGTAATAAGTGATTGCTTCCTCCAACAACTTAATTATTAGCCGATAGCTTTGATGCTAAAAAATACTGAATAAATCATGATTTTCTAAATCATAGATTTATGTATCAAGAGGATGAAATTGCAACAATCTAAACATGGAGATAACAAAAACAAGCTGACCTTAAAATAATTCTAAATAGCTATATAACCGACTAAATGAGAAGCTGACCTTAAAACAATCAGAGTCGTATGTACCTTGCGACTTCAAGAGATGAGACGAGGCTGAGCGGGCAAGCAAGAGAGAGGCTTCGTGTTCGTCGGCCTCGTCGTTCGTAGTCGTCGTCTTCGTCGAGCAGAGAGCAAGGAGCAGAGCAAGGAGGAGGATTTGGGGGTAGGGTTTAATTTGGGCAAGCAAGAGAGAGGCTTCGTGTTCGTCGTCTTCATCTTCGTCGAGCAGAGGCCAGAGACAGAGAACAAGGAGGAGGAGTCTGCTACAGTGTTGCGTCGTGTGTGAGTGTGTGTGACTGTGTGCGTTTGTTTGGGGGTAGGGTTAGTGTGGGGTTCAATTGGGTTTTAGCCTTTTAGGAGTGCCCAGCCCATCAGGTAAGTATAAAATTGGGTTGGGCCTGATGGGTTTTAGGAGTGGGTGTGGTGTGGGCTAGAGTTTAAGCCCAAGACAAGATATACCGTCCGGTTTTCGGTTAACCGAACAAACCGATACACACAGCCGAAACCGGACCGAAAACCGTATTACTTAATTTCGGTTTCCACCAAAACCGAACCGAAAACCGAACAGACCGGACCAAAAAAACCGAATCAATTCGGTTTTGCGGTTTATTCGGTTTTAGTCGAACTCTGCTCACCCCTAGAGTCTTAAATCTTTTCAATTTAACATCTCAGTCCTACAACTTACGTTGTTTTAACTATAAAGTCCTAAAGTTTTCATAGAATTAAAGATCAAGTCTTAAATCTTCTGTTGAAATAACATTACTTTCCTAAAAGGAATACTCTCTTGTTCATTAACTTTTCATAGATTTTTCAGCTATTGCCACTTGGATCCCAAAATTATATTTTCTCTAAAAATTGTTTTATTCCAATAACCTATCTATCGTTATGTTGTTAGATATTACCTTTTCATTTTCCTTGATTACATTTGGTATTGAAGCCAGGTTGACTAAAAACAAAATTTTTGAAAACTTATAGGCCTAAAAGTGTAAGATTCGGCCTAAAAAAACATACTCATGAAGTTTTGGGACCATTTTGTTAGATTCCTTAGTTTTACGACTCGTGTTAAAACCCATAAATTTTTAGTCCAAAATTGGTAGTATTATGAATCCTTAAAGAAGTGAAAGTGCTAAGTATTGAGATATATCTGGACCCCCTTTTCATTGATAGATGAGCAACTTTGTTCGCAGGTTTGATATGAGAGTATGAAATGGTTGGCAAAACAACGTCCAAGCATGGTTGTAAAAACCGGACCGGACCGCCCGGTTGAACAGTAAACCAGTCACTAATCCGGCTCTGGTTCCGGTTAACCAATGACGTGGTCAAAACTGGTCAAAGCCGGTAAAAACCACTAAAAACCGGTCAAAACCGGACCTATAAACCGTTTTAAAACTAGTTCTAAAATATTGAAGGATAAAACGATCAATCATTGGTGTAGAAAAGAGATTAGAGAAATATAGGAAAAAAGAGATCCATAAAAAGGGAAAGATGAGTGAGTGATTGAGAACCCATTTTTAGGATTTTGTTTACTTAATTCCAATTTCCAAATCAGGCACAAAGTTTTATTTTTAGTACAAAGAAATCCCCGTATATCCCCGTATTTTTTATACTGATTACTTTCAATATCTCATTTTTTATAATTATATTTTTTTGTAAAGTCCCTCATTGTTTTTTGAGAATATTCATTATTATATTGTATATGAATTACTTTATGATAACTTTAAAAGATGTGTATTTATTAATAGTTTATAAAAATAAAATAATGATTTAACCATTGGTTTAATCGGTTCAACCTATTAAACCTTAAACAACTAATCAACAGCTTTAATGAATGGTTCGGTTTTTCAAACTATGCGTCCAAGGGTTAAAGGGCGATTCGCTTCGCAAAGGCATAATGAATGAAAGAATGATCCTCAGCTTTCCTGGTATCACTGATATTTAAAATGATATTCTAGCTTTGTTATGATGGAGACAAGTTATCCATGATAAGTTTGGTATTGTGAAGGGTCTTATGACTACCTTACACTCCAAGTCTCCAATACTGGTAATCGAAGGCATTAGTATTTCTTTTGTTAAACTCACTTAGTGCTGACATATTTCTTTCCCTAATTTGTTGTTGCAAAAAAAACACACCTCTAAACAAAGAGGCTGACACCAATTATATATGAATTGCCCTATCTATCCATGGAAATAAGAGACCTCGAGGGGAAAAAATTCATGCGAATGATCATCTTTGTAGATGAAAAATTTGTATTACAATGACATCTAGATCAAGTTATATGCAAAAATAGACACTGCAGAAAATCTGCTAAAACAAAACAAAAGATAACAAAATGAAAAAAAAAACATAGGCAACAAAGCATAAGAAAACAGAAATCTCACCCGAATGTTCCACTAATGTTGCTGGGTTTGATCGATTAAAAAAATTCAATTGAGACGTCTCTGTTTATCGCCTAATCAGAGAAATCAGATACAAAGCAAACACAATTAGCATAATCGGGTAAGAAAAAGAAGAGATTTTAGTGGAAAAGGAGAAGTCTCGAAATCCACAACATGACAGTAAATCAGAGCAATGGAGCTTCGTTAGGCTCACCAGAGTAGAGTAGTGGTTGCAGAGGAAGGAAGAAGAAACCCTTTTGGTGGTGAGAGGGCTGGTCGATTCTGAGAGAGAAAATCAATTTCACGTAAAAATTTGGGATCTTTCGTGATTTCTCCGGCCTTAAACTCCGCCTCTCACTTCTCTACCAGCGTCGGCGAAGGAGGCGAGAGAGCGGGTGAGGGAGAGACAAAAAAATCTACGACGAAAATCAAAATGACTAGTAAGCTTTGGAGATCGCAATAGCTTCAAAACCCATTGAGGATCGATGGAACTAGTCTTTTCCAAAGTCTGACTACGCCTAAAAACAATCAAAGCAGAAGACCAAAATCGAGAGAAAGCAGTAGAGCAAGAGAGCTTACGACGAAGAAGACTGTGAGAATCCGGGAGACGGCGTCTGGAAGATGAGAAGCACAGAGACGAAGATCGACCGGCGGCGAGGGGAGACCGACGAGTCCGGCGAGCGAGATCGGGAGTGTCGTAGAGGACTCGAGAGAGGAGGCGAGGTTTTCTAACTAGAAACTGAAGATAAACGTTTCCTGTTTTTTAATATTTTGAACGTATAAGAAAAGAAATTTCCTAAAAAATTGGAAATGAAAAAAGTACAAATAAACACATTTTCCTTTCAATTTTTTTATTTTTCTGAAAATACAAAGAAAAATGGAAAAAAATTCTGTATCTAAACGCATCCTGAGTTTGTTTTTAGGGTTATCTCTCACATCCAATAATATTAGTTTACTGAACTGTATTGAAATGTTTTGATTGGTCTAAATGTCAGTCTCTCATACGTTATTAAGTGATAATACCATTTTACCCTCTAGTAAGATTTCGCTTTAAGTAATAATAGAGGATATATTTCTTCCCTTCTAAAATAAGGCATACGTTATTTTGGAAAATTTATTTCCCACTTTTTACTTTCTCGATTAAATGGGAGGGAGTAAAACTGTAAAAGTATGAGTAGAATCGTGTTTTCTCTATTTTACCCCTTACATATATATGAGAAATAAGTGTTGTGGTAGTTGGTAAATTAAGGTCATTTTTTACCCAATGTTACTTGACTTATCCAAATTTGAGGTTTGAAATTTGTAAAGGCTTGAAAAAAAAAATTTACAGGTGCTCAACTAAACACAATCACAATAATTGTCTAAGATCCGGGATAAATTGTGCACATTTTAGACGTGCGCACATGGGCTTCTTTTATTTACAAGTTTACCATTACTACATATAGATCAACAACATGCTTTTTCTTGATCCGCATTATGAAAATCAACAATGTTGATTAGTAACGTGAGTTCTCTTGAACAATATTCTCAGAATTAATGTTGATCCGCATGGTTGATCAACATCGCCTTACATCTGATCGACAAGGTTGTCGTGCTTTATCAACATTTTAAATGTTGATCAACAACAAGGTTTCTCTTGAACAACATCGCAAAATAAATGTTAATCCGCATGGTTGATCAACAACTCATTACACCTGATTGATAAGATTGTCGTTCTTGATCAGCATTTTAAATGTTAATCAACAACATGGCTTATCTTGAACAATATCGCTAGAATAACTGTCGATTTGTATGATTGATCAATATCTCCTCACACCTGATTCGCAGCGCTACCGTGCTTGATCAACATTTTAAATGTTGAAAATGTTGATTAACAACATGGCTTTGTTGGTGTTTTTACGAAGATCTGAAAAAAGTAAAAGAATAGGAAGAGGAAAGGTATGTGCAAGAGAGCATTTTAGGAACTTTGTGTCTACATTGTCTAAACTTATAATAGACTTGTATATTAGGGGGTTTCAAACATACCCATTTTCACGTGAAAAACAAAGTTTTTCACCTCTTTTTTTTCACGTGAAAAACAGGACGTGATTCACCTCTTATTACGCGGACCTCAGGTGAAAAACACGAAAGTGAACTGTGTTTTTCACCTGAGAAGCCCCTCCTTATTCACCTCTCTTCAACGCTCGGCGCTCCCACTCCTGTCGCAGCTGAAGGTCATCGTCATTTCATCGTCTTCCTGCCGTTCGACCAGGTATCATTCTACTTTCATATTCTTCATCGTTGTAGCGCTTTATCTCTCTCAATTTTCTCTCTTTCTAGCTAAATACGGTACAAATTCTCGATGGGTTAGGGCAGAGGTCGCTTGATTTTGTCTTGGCTTGCTAGATTTGTGCTTGATTTTATCTCCCTCAATTTGAACTTTGGTGCATCACAAAATTGTGCGCAGCGCACAACTGTCCGCACATTGTCCCGCACAATATTGTGCGCGGAACACAGTTGCATGCACAGGCTTGCACACATGTGCACTAACCTCTCGGGACTCTCGTTATTCACACTGTGCACTCCTCCTTCTTCACGGGGTCCTCAAACTTAACCCTCCTCTTTTCACTTTTCTCACTCACCTCCAATTCACTCATCAATTAGGTGAATAACTTTTTATTCACTTCTTATATTTGAAACCCCCTATTATCATAAACTCACACCCCATATTTATATATGGAAAGTGACTCATGAAATCTAACATTAAATTCAGATTGTTGGAAGTGGTCTCATAATCCTACAGGTGAATTTTCGGTGTAAATTCTGTTAAAACCAATTGCTGCCCAAATTCTTGAAAGGAATCGGATTCAGCAACAAACATCTTGGAATGCATGGGTGCTTAAAAAGATCAACATCTTCATTTGTAGGCTACTGTTGGACCGACTCGCAGCCAATCTCCAGCTTGCAATCCGTGGAGTTCATCTAGATTTCGTTGTTTGCCCAAGCTGCCCCTGCGCTGTGGAAGATCTGGAACATATTTTTGCATCATGTCTTGTTGCAACGTCCTGCTGGAACTTTGTTCTTTGCTGGTGCTGATTCAACTCAGCCAATGCCTCGTCGATGCTTCTTAATCTGCAGTTTAATACCAACTCGAATTTGTCCAAAAATCAAGGAAAAAGGTTGGGATTCAGCGAATAACAGCTTGGAAGATATGGCACATCCGAAATAATAAGGTTCATAACGATAAATCCGAATAAATCCGACCCGAAGGAAGATTGGCCATCAACAAAAAAAATCAGGTGATTTTAACGCACTTGACCTATAAGTTATTAAAATGTTCGGTTAGACTATAAAATTTACTATCCTAGTTCATTTCAATCCTAAATTAGCTAAATTTGACGTGTGATTAACAAAATGCCTATAAATTAGCTAAATTATGACATGTGACTAACAAAATGCATATGTGGCGTTTAAATACATGCCGTCAATAGTGCACACATTGGACTAGGTCGAACGGTTAGAGGACTTAGTTACTTGGTAAATGTGCTAGCAGTTTTGTAGTAACATTGTAATCCTAACTTGTTTTTACTTAGTATTTAATCATAAATTTCATATGGTATGGGTTTAGATGCCATTTCATTAGAAATTTCATAATGAGGTACTGAGAAAGCATCTTGTACCACTGGACTAAACATACCATTGTAGCCACTTCCAACTATCATAGCATCAATTGCATGGTCATCTAAATGGAGTCTCACATACAAATCACCATGTAATTGTGTCCAATGTCCCAGACTCAATCACCTCACATCTTTGGTAAGATTCTTTTACCTTTGTTAGAAATCTGAAACTAGCAACACAAATTTGTTGCAGTCTATAGATCAAGAGGAGCTTTGGAATGAGACACTGAACAAATTGCTGCTCTGTTATGTCTCAGATGTACTTACTTAAATCATTACTGAAGTGAAGCAGATAATCAATAGAACAAATCACCAATTAAGCTTCTATTATATGCACTTCATTAATTTAAACTATAGATTTATACCTGCAAAGCACCTTACACTTCAAAACCCTATTTTGAACATAAAAACCAGGCATCACCATGATCTTTACCTTTGTAGGACCCTGTGTCCTTTGCCTGTCACTGAACATGTCCTCCATGAACTGA
Organism: Stellera chamaejasme; assembly: GCA_024586325.1. Lineage (NCBI taxonomy): Eukaryota > Viridiplantae > Streptophyta > Magnoliopsida > Malvales > Thymelaeaceae > Stellera > Stellera chamaejasme. Next base: position 8,581,688 of record CM044984.1, on the reverse strand, counting down.
GGATCAAACCCTCTGTTCTCATCAACCCTCAAAATATTTAATGGAGGACTGAAAGAGAAAGCAAGCAAATGAAGCAGCCATATACATTTAGCAGAAACAAAGAAAGCTTGGAGCAGGTGCTCTGGCCATGGCCTGGTCCATCCAAGTGTTGTGATTATCAAACTCATCTTCTGATCACAAAACTTGCTGAACTCTTCACTGTAATATTTGGTGCCTTTTCTTAACACTTCATTCCAGCTCAGATTCCGCAGCGCCACGAACGAAGAGAACTGCTCTTGCCGGTCCTGGTTAGGGTCCAACACCTTTGGTGAGCCATTCTTCTGGAACACACAGTTCTCAAAGTCTTGGTAGAGTGTTTGGTTTACAAATGATTCAATGTGGTACAATACAGCTTTGGAGTACTTGGAGAACAAAGCAAGTTTGTATGGCTGAAGTAGTGAATTTAAACAGTCAACAAGAGTGTGATCAGTTTCTTCAACCTGTGAAATGAGGGTTTTGCAGAACTGTTTTACTGATAACCTTGCTTCTGATACAATCTGCATAAATCCTTCAACCATGACTTCCTCACTCACAGGCATGGAATTCCTTTCATGTAAAGTTGCAAGCTTTTCATGTAAAGTTGACTCCTTGTCTTGTGTTGCTTGCTTTAGAGCTTTCTTGAGCTGTTCACAGTATGTTTCCAAGTAACCCAACTTGTCATTAAGTTCTCCCAATGAAGACCTCATCTCTGCAACTTCTCTTAATGCAGCGTCTCTATTCTCATTCGCTTCCATTAACTCCCTCTTCAACGCTTCAATGGAGGCCACCCCCAAGTCCTTGAACAACATCTGCGAGACTTCCTCAGACTGATCAGTTCTGTTCGGAGACTGGTCGATAGCCGCCGCCGCCGCCTTGTGCTTCCTCTTCAGCTTGGGGAACAGCCATGAAATCACTCCCCTGTTCTTGGGCTGAGGTTGAAGCGAGGAGTGGGAATCTGTTAAGGGCACCACAATGTTGGAGTGCTTCATGGGCCTGATGATGGTGGTTTCTGAATCAGCACCAGGCTTGTTGCGTCGGTTACAAGATGAGGAGATCGATTTGAAATCCCCCAAACTGTTCCTTCTACTGATTGGCCTGTAGAATTCACTGCCTGGTGAAGCTTGAAGCGCTGTGATGTGGTCGTTGACTGAACCTGTCACCGACTTTTGGTCATCAGTTAAAAAGCCTGTTCTTGAAGCTCCGTTAATGGCTTCCTCTACTTCAAGGCCATATTCATCCCAACTTTCTGAAATTTTACGGCTTCTTGGTGGGATTTGATTGTATGCTGGCACTGGTTCGTCTCCATAACTCTGCGAATCGATTCCTCAGATTTGTCACATCAAATATATAATAAAGTTTCAATTTTTAGCTATGCTAGTCTCGTCATATATAGAACTGACAAGTAAAGGTGTGTTCTTCCTATTAAAACACAACAAGAATGTGATAAATTATTATTTTTTCCTTTTACAAATTTCATATCAATTTTCAAAAATTTCTAAATTTCTTTCAAAAAGTTTTTAAAATTGAAAAGAATTGAGCGAGGATTTGGAAATTTTTAACTCACAGGAGTAAAAACAGGGTAATCATAGGCAGACAAGGGAGGCAGAGTTCGTGAAACGGGGGACTGGTTTCTGGGATTATTCGCAGGACTGCTTCCTTGCATCAGAGCAGCATGAAGTGCTCTAAGCTCCACAGCTTTGGAAATGGCGGCTTGAATCTCTGTTCTATTGACCTCATTGGTACTCTTTTCTCCATTAAAGACTTGTGAGAAAGCTGTGGCCATGAAACAGCAGAGAAGTACACATACAACAAAGGAAGAAACTTTCAAAGAAAAGAAGCTACTTAGAACTTAAAGATGGGATTTTTAAAAAGGATCAAGGGGAGGTGAGAGGCAGGTATTTAACGGCTGGATTTTATTTTGGCGGAGATGATGAGGCGTTTGGTTGTATGTGGTGTGCGATTTCTGATTAGAGAAGAAGCAGAGACTTGAGAGATTGGGGACATGTGTTTGTATTTGTAGCAGTGGATGAGGATGCCTTCTGTGTTGCGTCACCATTGCACTGTATTTTGTAGGGCATGGGTATCTCTAATGGGCCTCTTTGTTTTTGCCCTCACCTTGAGTTAACAGAATTGAAAGCATCTTAGGGAGAGAGAGGGTTTCTCACTCAAAAAAAAACTTGTTACATGATCATTTTTTATTTAAGGTAAATCACAAAAAAAAATATTTGAAAAAATCTTCGGTTACTTCCTAATGTTAAGTAAAACCTTCATTTATTTGTGGTTAACGCCCATTCTGTTGGTGTTTTAACATTTTTTCGAAATATTTAATAAATATATTCATCAAAATAAGAAATTTACTTAGATTTAAGGTCGAATTACATTTTCTTAATTCCATAAATGTATTAATTTAGTGGTTAACGTATTAATCCTCTTAATTAAGTTTAATAAATTTATAGTGGTTAATTAATCTAATAGATTAGGTTGAATTGATGTTTTGTTATTTATTTTTTGTTGGGAGGAAAGAACACGCCACTAATATTGTAGGGATTTCCCTAATTCATACTCTCTTCCTCCTTAAAAAGATAAGATGTACATATTCTCAGCTGCTGATTCTTTGAGCTGTTTCAGTAGCAGCTTGCAGGCCGCCTTTTCTTTTTGTCTCTTGGTCAGAAGGAAGGTCCTCCAGTTGTCCTGTTCAAGATGAAGCTTCTTCTCCGAGTTAAGCTTCCCGGCTTTTTTCTTAAAAGCCTTTTGTTGTAAGATTTGTTCTTTTATAAAATTTGCCTTGCCGTCCAAAAAAAAAATGTACATATTGAATTTTTCAATTGTATCGGACTTAAATTTCTACTAAAAAAATTGTTAAAAAGTTCTTAAATTTTTTTAAAAAAATACTAGAAATGTTCATTTAACATTTATATGTAAATTCTAAAACTTGTATACTGACGAAACAATGAAAAACAAAAAAAAAACATAAATGAAATGTTGATTAAAACAACTGCCAACTTTTTTTTAGGGAGTGATGGAGTATTTTTGTAGGACATCGTCTTTCTAACTTCTAAGTGACGAAAATAGAACCCCATCATCGGAGATGAGTTCATATGATTGATATATTTATTTGTTGTTTGATAAAATTGAACGAATATTTAAATCATAAAGATTCCTCCTTCTACAATAATGCATCCATGACAACCATCATACCATGTCATTTGAAGCGTTAGGTGGCTTCGAACTTTTTTAGAAGTGGCTTGTTTTTCGGAAGAAAAAAAAATGATTACTTGTCCCTATTATGCACCAACTGAAAAATTAAAGTTTGTAACTTTTTATAACTAGGATGGTGATCAAGTAAATTAATTTATTAAAAATACCATTAATAAACAAGAAAAAAAACACATTAGTAGTAATTTATATAAACAATAATACTTCTAACGGATTTTTTTTTCTGTTTCAAAGAAAAAGAAAAGGTAATATTCGGTGAATTTTGTTTCAGTTTAAAATTCCGTGTGTGTGTATATGTGTGTGTGTGTGTGTATATATATATATATATATATATATATATATATATATATATATATATATATATATTCTATAATTAATCCTGTTAAAGTTGTATATTAATTTTCCACACACGATGGAGTAGAACTAGAGTCCGTTTATTTATCACATATGTGGAAAAACACATATCTAAATATATTACTAATTAACTAACTTAATTAACTAATCTAATAAACTAAAAGACTAAAACACCATTCATAGAGATTTATTAAGAGGGTAAATTTGACATTTTCATGGTGTGTGTTTTTCCACATATGTGGTAAATAGACACCCACGTAGAACTATTAACTTTGCCTAGATTAAGGGACATCAACGGGAACAATGGGCTACGAAAATGGGTTGTGTAGTATTTCGAGGAAATTGAAGGGTTGTGTAGTAGTTCTATTTTACTGTTTACTTAAATTTAAATAAAGATAAAATATTTAGAATATTTATATTTTAAATTATAATACACATATGAAATATTTAATTTTTAATATCTAAATATTCATGAAAAAAATAAATAAATTAAATACCGTGAAATTATTAAAATAAATAAATTATTTTTTTATGGACGGAGAGAGTGGTTTACTTATTTGAGAAGAATTAATGGAACAATTATAATACTATTAAATTGTCTGGATGGAATTCCAGTTGGATTGGGATCACGAAGTCGTATGAGAATATTTTGTGAGGAAATGATGGATTGTTCCGAATCTGTATTCATTCATTTTGGTGGATTAGAAAAAAAAAAGGAAAAATAGCAAGTGAATACATGATAAATTTTAAAAAGAAGAGTGTTCATATAACTGTCCATAACATTTTTCATGGTATAATATATTCAAATGGAGTAATTAATTATGTGGAATTTTTCCAATGTATTAGAGCATCTACAACAATATTAGTTAATTTTAAATTAAATTGTAGCCAAAATGACAAAAAAAAACTATATTGGTTAGTAAGTTTAACATTGTTATTGCATCAATGCTAACTATTATATATAGTTAATGACATTTATTATTGATTTTTTTTGCACGATGCATTTATTATTGATTTGAAATCAATCATATTTATCATATGGCCAGTGTGATAGCTAGTATTGTTGGATCACAAATTTATCTACTTTTTCTATTTTTGCTAGTTATATTTGACTTAGGAGTGTGGTGATTAGTATTGTTGTAGATGCTTATAGGCCTAATTACCTATCTCTACTCTAAATTATATCGACTCAATCATTTTAATCTTTAAACTATAATTTTTTCACACTTAATCCATAAACTATGCATCATTAAATAATTTTCTCCTTTAACCGTATTAATATTATTCAACCTTAGTCCTAAATCTTTATAATCTCTACCCAAGTATCCCAATCCTATTTGATCTACCAAAGTTACCATCTATAGCTATTGGCCCACCTGTTGCAACACTAACTAAGAAGGAGCAAATGCCTTCCATGTAAAAGTTTATTTACACACCTTAAGCTGTGGATGTTTATAAGTTCCAATCTAAAACTTTACATTCTTACTTACAAAGCGTTAATATCACATGGAAACGAGTTACCGAGTTGAATGATTAAAGTGGTTGAACTTGTTATAGTTCAAAAATTAAAATGAGCGAATCAATATAATTTAAATAAGCATTAGATAATTAGCTTAAATTATATACTTACTTTACTTTGCTAAAAAAAACAGGATCTAATAATTTTACTAGTAGTTTTTTGGGGGTCAACCACTCCACTAAAAAACTGTAGGGCGCCCTCCACATGCAAAAAGCAAATCTAGACCTCTAAGTAACTTACCAAACCCAGGATATTGCTCAACTTAATCAAATAATTATCCTTTCGAAAATTGTCAAATAGCATTAGTTTATTAGTCTGTCTGTCTGTCTGACCTCTTGCTTCTCAGGTGCATTTGGTTACGTCAATGGCTTATATTTTAGGTCATATTATCTATTAGTCCCTTCAACTTTGTTTATTTGATCATTTTAGTTCACCGATTATAATTTATTCCGACTCAATCCCTGAACTATGCACCATTAAACATTTTACCCCTTTGATCATATCAGTGTTTGTTGACCTCATAGAAAAATACTTGGTTAGTTTTCCTATTTTCATAATCATAACTTAGGTATTCAAAACTTGTCAACATGACCAAATTAATGAGTAAAGTATACTGGTGATCCATTAACTTTTAGTTTCGTCCTATTTAGGTCGTATTTTAACATATCATCCTCTTAAAGTTCCATTTTAAAATTTATGCTACACTCGTGGTCTTTCCGTCCATTTTGCATGTAAGTTTAACAAAACTTCAAGGAAAATGATCATTTTAAGGGGAATTATAAATAAAAAACCCATGAGGTTTGCTCTAATCTCCACTCCCCCACCCGCATTTTTGATATTCTCGAAAGAAACCCCAAGGTTTGTGATATTATATAAAACACCCTAGTAGTCACCTTCCGTCAATTGTCCCGTTAGTTTAGTGGGACCCATGACAAAATCACTTGGAAACTCGAAAGTGCCCGTACATTTCAACCTTCACCCTTCATATTTTGACCTAAAATTCATCAACCCCTACATTCCTTTGTCATTTTGATCTTCATTAGCATCACAATTGCAGACCAGGATATTCACATATGAACAAAGCACAAATCTGGGACATCGAAATTCACTAGTTGACAGACCATATTATACAAGAGGAAGAATTAAAGAACCGCATAATCATTATGAAATAGCATAACATAATATACAATTAGCTATTATTATACATGGATAAAGTACACGTATAGTCCCCTAACTTTTATTTGTGTCATATTTTGGTCATATTTTAGGAATTCGTCTCAAATTAATCCCCTAACTTATTATTTTGTCCTAAACGAGTCCTTCAGTCACTTTTTCCGTCAGTCACTATTTCATTAAAGAAAATTGGTGACTCTAGCGATGGAGAGATTGGGGGAAATGGGCAGGAGCAAATCGAGCGGAGAAATTGGCGAGAACGATGGATTTCCTTCGGAGGGACCAGTCGAAAGACGTGATACGCCTTCCGTGAGCGATGTGCAGAGAGTCGCGACCGCTTAGGGGGAGGAGCAGCGAGCGGCGAAGGGCAAACTACGATGCGAGCAATAAGATCATGCATGTGAAGACGATGAAGCTGCTAGGAATGGTGTCTAGGAGCGGCCATGATGGGAGAGAAGTAGAGTAGAGTGAAGGAAGAGTTAAAAGTTTGGGTTTAAATTGTCAAATTTTTTAAAGATTGAGGGTTGATATAATAATGGGTTGGGGGACATTTATGTAAATTTACGAAGTTAATGGAAAATTTAATAGAAAATCTGACGAAAGGACGAATTTGAGACGAAATGAAAGCTAAAAGACTAATATGAGATGAATTCCTAAAACATGACCAAAATAGGACACGCATAAAAGCTAAGGGACTATACGTGTACTTTACCCTATTATACACTACCAAAATTTCAAGTCCAAATTTGAAATGAAAAGAAAAAAGAACTAGGCTGGAAAAATAAGAAGAAAACTAAAAGAAAGAAATAAGAGATCTTTTAACCTAATACTGGTAGTCCCAATTCTTCGCCTTAGCTCTCGACTGATTCTTCACGAATGATTCTGGATGTACGTAGTCCCAATTATCGAAATTGTAGCCGTGGTTCATCGGAGGGTCGCTGGGACCATGATGAGCCGCCACGAGTGCATCACGTGACCTTTGTGAGCTTCTTCTAAATCAGCACTGCTGACATGTCTTACACCACCTCCGAGCGCTCCTCCCCCTTTCTCATCAACGAAAAGCTCCGGGAAATTAAGCCTAAAGCGTTTGCTAGGCTCCCAGATCTTAGTGACTCACTTCCCCCACTTTCTCATCCTTATCCCCTAGTAGGAACTGTCTATCTTCCTTGTCTCCTTGGCGACGGAAGCTGCGGCTCCTGTTCCATTCTCCATGGTCTGACTTGATCGGTGACATTTGCTCCAACAAAAGTGAGCAGCTCCAACTTCTGGGTCTTGTGAAATTAGAACATTTTTTTGAAATTGGAAGTAGAAATGAAACAGAGAAGGGGTTGATGAATTTCAGATTAGAAGAGAGAGGGCGAAGGTTGAAATGTAGGGACCATTTTTGATATGATCACCAGATCGCTCTGATACCACTTGATGCGATCAAGGTTGATTACGCATTCGCCGAATCTAGTTCCAAGGAGTCGCACAAACAGGGAAGGATAAATTCGGCCTCAAACACCTTTCAACTACGAGGTTGAACAATATTTGAGATATGCTTGGGGAAGATGGAAGATCTAACACCTCAATGCTCAAAGATAAAGCAATACTAGATAACACCAAGGTGAATGGCGGAGGTAGCAAGTTGTGAGAACAAAGCTTGAGGGACTGAGCCTCTCAAGCAGCTTGAGGAAATAAACCTCTCAAGCATAAAACGTGTTCTACATATTTTATGTCTTTAAAAATACAACATAGGTTCATTTTATAGGGAGAGGAGAAGAGCCTTCGCGTGCAAATGGCGCTCGGGCGTCCGCCTGGGTTGAGGTGCTGGGCCTCGCCGGGAGGCTTCACATGGACGGCTTCGCAAGGGGCGGCTTCGCCTGGAAGCTTCTCATGGGCACCTTCGCCTGGGGTCTTCACCCTCGCCTGGAGGCTTCGCATGGGGGCCTCGCTTGGAGGCTTCGTAGGGGCGGCTTCGCCTTCGCCTAGGGGCCTCGCCCAGAGGCTTCGCAGGGGCGGCTTCGCCTTCGTCTGGAGGCTTCGCATGGGGGCCTTGCCTTCGCTTGGAGGCTTCGCAGGGGCGGCTTCGCCTGAGGGCTTTGCCTTCGCGCTGGAGGCCTCGCCTTCAATATTTCAATGCTCTTTTCCTTGTCCAAAAAGGGTGCTCCAAGCCTCATTCAACTTCATGTTCGAACTATGATACTTTAATTGTTGTTGTTTGTGGATCCTATGATCACATCAATTTTTGGGATTCCAAGTGATTTTTTCGTGGGTCCCACTGAACTAACAGGGCAATTGACGGAATGTGCTGTTAGGGGGGTTTGAGAATATCGAAAATGGGGGATGAAGATTAGAGCAAACCTCAAGAGGGTTATTTTTTGTTGATAATTTCCCTAATTATAACTACTGAACATTTCCTAAAAGATCTATTTGTACCCTTAGTTTTGAACATACTATGTTAGTCACCCTCAAACAATTTCACAAAAACTTTTCAAACTTTAACAATAATATATATTTATTCATTTTATAGGCTTAATTAAAGATAAAAATTTCACTTTCTTAGCAATGATTTGTCTTGTTATGATCATGGGTTAACCGTATTAGGTATATTATTTTTGACAAATTAGCAAATGTCAATGAAAAGTAGTTAGAAAGTGAAACAGCTATGTGTTGTTTAATTGGGCAAACAGTCCGACTCGTCAGTCAAAACAAGTATTCTGCTGTCGAAACCATTGGTCCGATTGGCCCATTTTCTTCAAAAGTTAATTAATACAGCTAATCTTATCCATTGTAGAGGGTGTTCTTTTGATAGTTTTTTAGAAGAAAATTGAAATTGTTGAAACTTGATAGTGTATTGGTTTTGCTAATTTTAGAGAATTCCAGAAATTTTTTTGAAAATTGATATGAAATGTATGAGAAAAAAATTGATAGAAAGTTGACGAAAGAAAGCTGGTGAACTACTAATGGGAAATATGAAAAAATGTCTAGTTTAAATTATAGTCTAATTTTTACACTAATTATAATTATCTTTCTGTGCATAAGGTGTGCTAATTAAAGGGAAATATAAAGCTTTTATGGTTTTCCATCTATATGTTGGAAATATTTTAGAAAAAATGGTGAAAAAAATGAATGAAAAATTATTTATTTCTACCATAAATTTGGAGGTTTTTTCACAATTAGTATGGTGATTTATAGTCCATTAGTATGGTGGTTTCTTAGCCATTAGTATTAGGGTTAATGGCTAGCTTTATGGTGCATTTAGGTGCCCTAATGGCTAGACCTACCCTAAACACTATAAAAGGGCACCTTCACCATGCTTATTTCTAATCCCTAGCACTCTTCTTCTTGCTAAATCTTCTTCCTCTCTTCTTGCAAAAAAAAACTCTTGCATCATTGTTATGGTACGTGAAAGGAAAAGGAGTTGAAAGTGCAGGTAAAATATAGAGTACTAGATAATTCCACCGAAAGAAAAAATAATAAAATAAAATAGTAGATATATACTATAAATTCAACTTTCTTACGTTGACATGGACAAATCGAAGCCTAAAAAGGCACAATGTCAAATGGGCACATGCACGTAGGCTTTCAATCTATTTCATAAAATTGTCCCATTATACAAATATGAAATATAAACCAAATACGAAGAACGGTTATTACTTCTAAACTTTTTCTTGGTTTGATCCGTTAATATTCTTGTTAATTCTAATTTATTCTTAAAATTAGATTTATAATGTCATACCGTTAATTTGTTTAATTTCCGGCATAATTTCTATTTAATTTCATTATAATAATTCTTGTAATTTATATATATATATATATAATTTCAGAATTATTTATGAAATTGGTAGAATAATTATATTGTCTTCTCTTTTATATTTTCTGCAATTCTACCCCATTCTTTTGTTTTACCAATTTTTGTTACTTACTCCTATTACACTATAAATAGTTGAGCATGCTCAGGGACACTTTATTTTCTGTATTTTCTATCTATATTTTTTAAAAAGAAAAATTCAGTAAGTATAATAATCCTGCTCTTAATTATTGGTACTCTTAATTATTGGTACGTGAAAGGAAAAGGAGTTGAAAGTGCAGGTAAAATATAGAGTACTAGATAATTCCACCGAAAGAAAAAATAATAAAATAAAATAGTAGATATATACTATAAATTCAACTTTCTTACGTTGACATGGACAAATCGAAGCCTAAAAAGACACAATGTCAAATGGGCACATGCACGTAGGCTTTCATGAATCATATATAATCATCAAATTGTCCCATTATACAAATATGAAATATATATATTTAATACGAACAGCCACCACCCTAAAACTAGAATGATAAGTATATTATATATATATTTTTGTTTTGTTTGTATTTATTTACGTATTTAACAAAATAATACTAGTAAAAATTTGGAGGCCTTTTTATATATAGCTATACTCCCGTGCATGTTGTTTTGGAGGTTTGTGTTTGGGAAGACATAGCTTGGAGAGGAATCCTTCTATTTCATTTTCTTGGGCTTGTATAGAATCTACGTTAAAAGGCGCGAGAAAGAAATGTCCCTTCTTTTTAACACCCATGCCAATATTGTTGTTAATTAATACTATTTGACGAAATCAGGAATTTGAGTTTGAAGAAGGTTATGTGGGTTTGTAACTTAATATTAATATTAGCTCTGTTCCTTTTTATTGTACTTTTAGTTTTTCTAACTTTTAATATATTATATTTTATTCCTCTAACATTTTTAGATACATAAATTTATAAATTTTATCAAATAATAATAATTTAATTTGTTCAGTTTCTAAATATATTTTCTTGAATTTTTTTCTACCCTAAATTAATAAATTAATGTATATAAATTGAATTCAAATGGATATCAAAAGTCAAAATGTTGCACTAATAAAGAGACGATGGAGTATATAATAATTCAATCACGAGTGACCGAACCAAAATAAGTAATACAAAAAAATACTCTAAATTTTACACAAATATCACAAAAATACTAATACACATATAAATGAATGATTCTTCAAACGGGTTTCCGACGCTCAAATCAGTACAATGTTCTAGAGTGAGAAAGAAGAGAGAAAACAGAGCTAAGTGATAAGATTATATATGCAGTTTTGCAAATGGGTGGCTTTTATATGAGGGCACTCTGGTGGCATGCTGGTAATTTGCTTAAGGTCCGAACATGGTGGCCGACCACCTTTGTGTGTCAGGCGACGCCTTTTGAGGAGTTCGGCTGGTCAGGGCGAAAACCTGCTTGTCCCCTAGCAGCTTTATGACGGCTGTCAGGTCAGGTGGTGAGTGGAGTCCCCAGGCCAATAATGGTGGCCATAGTTCCTTTCGGTCCTTCGGCGGGAAGCACGCTCAGCGTGTTCCTCCTTGTTTTGAGTTGGGCTTCCTCGGCCTTGTTGGCCCGGGTGGCTTTAGATGGGCTTTATTGGCTTAATGGGCTTGGAGCCCGTTGGGCTCCTAAGCCATTACTCCATATGTGGAACTGTGAAATAGTGTAATTTGACCACACAAACTTTGATAGTAAGCGCAAGTTAGCCACTCTACCATAAGTGGTGCCAAGAAGAGTGGGATGGGATCTTTAGAATGAGATAGGATGTAATGATGCAAGATGAGATTAAAATAATTGACATAGTATTTTATCCCTTGTTTGGTCACACAAGACAATGCAAGATGGGTTTAGGTGACATGTGATGATTAAAGTGTTGTTTTTCAAATATTAGGGACTATTCGACTGTTTTTACCAAAGATGACGATCACACATCTATTATTAATTTATAAAAGCGAAACATACAGAGGGATGTTTTTGTCTTTTTCTTTTTAGAGTATTCTCATGACGACACGTGTCCCTTTATTTTAGGAGTGTAGTATAGTTGAAATGGCATTTTTCATAAATATAAACTAGAGGTGAGGACAGTTAAGTAATAGTAAATAAACTAATCTGTTGCAACAAATCCGCATAGGATCCAATCTGTAATATCTCATTAGTTAAAATCCGCAAAGGATCCAATTTAAACATTTCCCTCCGAAACTTTAAATTTCGGAATTCAATAATCAAAATTCGAACTGAAACTCTGAAGCGGGAAAAAAAACGTATTTCGAAACCTTTGGACGACCTAGATGTTCTACTATAAATACAACATTTCGGATCTCATCTCTACAGCAACAACAATTAGAGGTGAGACAAAACAATGTCACAAGGAGGTCACCATTCCATAAGCCGGCGGCTGAGCGAGTTGATTGATCAACATGAGCTTCTATACAACAAGATCGAGCTGATCCACACAGAGGTAATTTCTCATTTTCGATCAAATATGTTCAATCATCACAATAGCGAATAAATAATATATACCAATGTTGCATTGTTAATATTCGCAGCATGATGCGAATCTTCATATTAGAACAAATTAAGCAGCTATTGTTTGAGTTCAGACTTCTCAATAGTCGTTTGGAGTTTATTAACAGAGAGGTTCGTGGTGGTTATTCATATTCAAATTGTGAACGCTTAGTAGAATACGAGATATCATACTAATGTGTTTATAATATGCAGATAAATGAGGTGAGATACCAAAGGGCCGCAGTTACAAGAGTCGGAAGGCGACTATACAATGAAACAACAATGTGGAAAGGATGGCGATAACACGTCGTGTTCTTGCTTTTAGTCCAGACAGACTTTTGTGGACGTCTGCCAATGAACATAGAGAAATAAATGAAGACTCCGCAACTACCAACCAAGATGAAGTTGCGTGAAAATATTTCATGTTTTTCGTTTAAGAATAAGAATGAATATCGAGTCATTAATGGGTCGGTTTCACCATGGCATAGTTTAGGATTTTTTTCACTGATGATATATTATTAATTTTTTAGTTATTCAATTGTGAAACTTTATCCTCATTCTGTTGTCTATGTAACATACACCAATTAAATGTGCAGAACGATAAACGAAATAAATTGGATAAGATACTTGAAAGTGTCAAAGCGATGAAGCTCTCCTTTGATATCAAAGTGACTGATTTTAATATTACAAATAAACGATCGGGGTTTACGGTCACGACATACTCTGAAATAGATTTTGCATCTGAGAGTCGGGAGATAATAGAAATCATCAAAGAGGTATGCTATGCCACATTAGCTATTTTAGTTGGATGTGTTTTTGTAAATGATTTATTTTCTAAATGCGTATATAAACTTAATTATCTTTCTGAATGCAAATGACATTTACGGGATAAATTAATCTTTGCCTCTTAAACGTTTAGTAGATCAAGATGATAGAAGTGGTGATAACACATCAAAAAGGTATTCGGTATTTTGAATGTTGATGGTTAATTAACTTTAGTACATTGATGTAATATTGTTTACTAATTTTTTTGTCTACGTTTATAGTTGTCTGGTTGTTGTAGAGACCGGAAGTTGCGATGTACGCCTAATAACAATAAGGGGAATAACGCCGACGTGCGTTATGTTAACACCGATATAGATGACACGTACGTACATCAATTTATGAACAATTACAGATAGAAGATATTTCAATATTTAATTGATTTTTGTGACATGTATTTGTAGATTGGAGCTACATCAACACTCGATATCTTCTATAACAAATTCGGATGAGATCATACGATGGCCAGATGTGATGATGATCGTAGATTTAACCTTTTGAGTCACTATTGCAGTTTACTTTGCTTTGGCTAATAAACATGTAACATTGTTTGATTTTTTATAATAATATTTCATTTGATGTTTAAACATGACTTACAATGATTTTTGTGTTCTGTTTGATGACATTTGTTGTTTTATTCTAATTCTTACCTATGACTTTTGTTACCGTGATTTGGTTAATTAGAAAATTATAATAATATTATAATATTTACTATAATTTGCATTTTATTCTTTTTTTTCCGTTCTGAAGGAGGGGGTACAAGCTAGTTGATTATATTGGAACAATTGGACATTAATGCGAATGATGGAAAAGGGAAGCCTTTTTTCTCCGAGAAGTTGTAAAAAAGGTGCGTAAAGGTAAATGTTGGTGGTAATTTTTGACCTTTTCACTAACAAAAACGTCAACAATAATGTTTGGTTTGAAACAGTTGTTTGCCCAACCAACCATGGTTGAGACAATTCAGCCCATGATGATGCCTTAAAAGGAAAAACAAAAAGAAAGATTAAAGCCCAAATTAAGCAGCCCAGCCCAGCCAACACCAAAGGAATATGTTCAGAAAACAAAAGAGGAAAACTGTTGTATCAGCCCATGATGCCTGATACAGTAGAAGTTTTGAATTAAAACTTAGTATATGATACAGTAGATTTTTACTAGTAAAAAAAATTTAAAAAATTAAAATTTCAATTTATGTTAATACTTATATGAATTATTTGATTTACATGTATACATATTTAAATAAGAATTATAGATAAATATAAAACAGCAAAAATAAAAGTTGTAATTTTTATGTTTACGGTAAAGAAGTACACTATTTGAATTTAAATAGACAAGTAATGACAAAAACGAAACAACAGTGACAGTTGTGTCCACCGGCCCACGTATCAGTTGACGACGTTCAAACTTCAAACGGTGGAGTGGAGCTTCGTTTTCTCGTGCTATCTTTCCCTCTCAACCAAAAGGTTTCAAATATTCATAGCACCCTTTCAAATCTTTCCAAACAAGCAGGCAGATACTGAAATCCCATTCCAATTGAAACCGCCAACTGCTCATCACGCTCCTCTCGCTCTTCCGTCTATCATGGCGGAAGACGCCGACGACTTCCAGCCGCCCCCGTCGCTGGTTTCAATGCCGTCATTCTCGCCGAACCCTCGACGGCTCTCCAGCCAGTTCTCTCAGCCGAGACGCCCCATGCCCGCCGCACGCCGGCTGTCTTGGCTCTCCCTGCACTCGGAGGAGGCCTGTACTTGGGCTCCAGCGATCGGCCGCGGCGGCGGGTTCAGCCGTGATGACGCCGCCGCGTGGCAGCTGTTTTCCCCGCTTCAGAGGTTCCTGATGGTAGCTGTAGTCGGTGCTGCTGCCTCGCAATCGGAGAAAGATTCGCTCATTTCTCAACTCAAAAATGCCGTCCAGCAGAGAGTTAGTAATTTTGAATTCGTTGTAATTTTTAATTTTAATCTCATCTGGACTTGGTTTAAATAAGCTTACTTATAGTGGGATATGTATGTTATGAGCGTATATTAATTGGAATTTAATTCTAATTGATGCAATTTATTAAAGATGGCTACTGAATATATCATGAGTAATGTGTAGAATTTGTATTTGACTTCCAATTTATTTACCAGGACGAGGTGCTATCAAGCATGCAGCAGAAGCTTGATAATTTGTGTGAGCAGCTATACTGTGCCAAGGACCAGCCTGGTTCTGGGGCTAAAATTCTAGAGAAGCTTGATGAAGTGTTTTGTTCAGACAGAAATGTCCATTTTCTTGATTGTGGTTGTTTGCTATGTGATCAACATGCTGATCTTTCTTCACTGCTGAAGGTAAGACTATGAATCATGTATAAAGTTAAAGAGTATTTCTCAACTGGGCTACTGAGTTTGAGCCTCATTTTTTTTAAAAACCTGTTCACACTCTAGGGAGACTCTGGAATGAAAGCTGGTTGTGATGATAAGCTGTTTCAGCAAATTTTGAAAATGGAGAGTAATGTTGAACATGAGGAAAGGCGTATGTCTGATTTGTCTGATTGGGCGGCTTCCAGCGTCACTTCAACTGCAGAAATCCAGGTGATGTGAATTGAGATACTCTTTTTCATACCTAATTTTGTGGTTGGTGATTTTGGGAAGATATAGTAACATCATCAACTTGTTTTTGTAACTCTTTTTGCAGTTAAACAACCTGGCAATAGAACAAGATATTTTCAACATAAAACGAGAGTGTGAAGAGAAAGATGCCATGATAAAAGAGCTGAATGCTCATGTGAAGTCATCTAATGCAGCTGGATCGAAGGTAATATACAGTTCAAGTTTAATTTCATTGCCACCTTCATCAGTCCTACAAGCTTCGTTAAGCATAATGTTTCTGAAAACAGAGAATATCAGAGTTGGAAGACATTATACGCAGAAAGAACACAACAATAACAAGACTCAAAAAGGACATGGTAGTTCTTGAGCAAAAGGTGAGATTCATTGAGTAATTTCAATTCAGGAGTCTTTTTTTTCTTTTTGCTTTCCACTTTTTAAATTTGAAGTGCACAGCTGAATCAAGACACTAGACAGTTAAGATATTGCTTTATATGTTGAATTTACATCTGATAAATTCTTCATCTGTGTCTGAATCATTGACTGCAGTTGGTGCAACTAACAAGGACTCAGAGACCATCCTCCTCTACCTCAAGTTTGAACAACTCTAGGCAACTTCCAGTTATGAATGATAATGTCCTTTATGACATGGATAGTACTACAAGCCCTTCCTCTTCTGATTCGGATGTTTCACCTCGAAGCCAGCCACAAACTTCAGTTAAAGGAGTTAAGGTGGATTATATACAGAATCATGATTTTTCTACAAGAAGACAACAAGGGACAGCCCCTGCCTTGGCTTTGAGTTCTGTGTCTGCAAAGTCTCGACCAGCAAGCCCTTTACAGGAGATATCGTTAAATGAGAAGTCTGACATGAGGTCTCCGACGCAGCTGTCAGCTCGTGGAGATCTCAAAGGAAGCAGAACTCGACTTCACAGAGCATTGAAGAATTCAACTCCAAGAAACAGGTGGCTTTAGTAAGAGACCACAAACCACATGCTTAAAGGTTCGACATATGATAATGTTCTAGCAGATACATCTCGTTTTCCTTGCATTAGAAAGTGGAAATATGGCTGTGAAATCTATAAAATCTGTCTTTTAAACAAAATTCTACATCTTTTGTACACATGGAAAAGACTTGTTCGTTAAAATCCGTTATTCTTTAAGTCAAGAGATAAAATTAGAGCACACTTGCATCCTAGCAGTGTTTTTTTTTACCAGTTCTCCAAAGGTTTGAACTTTTTAAGTTTTAGGCCTCTTGCAAAACTGCTTCCTTCTGGCATACACTTTCAATGGATGATCTCTAGATTCTAATGTTATATATCTTCCTACTTAAAGGTCAATGAGAAATGTCTACAGTGGAGAAGTGAAGATTGGGCGCAAGCTCAAACTTTTGTACAAAAGGCGAAGGGGAGGAAGAGCTTTGAAGGCCGCTAATTGTCACTACAAAGTACCTGAATAGATTTGTTGTCAAACAATGGATGTCATTGATACTGTTCCTGGTAAGCTAAACATCCATTCTGCATGAAATTCAGATTAGCAGCGGCCATGGCATGATAGCCTTTTATATTTGTGAACAACCTGCACAGTTTTCTCTGTACAAATCGGTCTTTCCAAATTTCATAAGATAAACCATGTTTATTGATGACATGCTTCTTTACAGAGTAATTTCCTCCAGGAACTGTAATGGCCACAGATAGCATGAGATGAAATGGACATTAAGATAGCACTGGAAAGCATTTTTGTTTTTCATTTTACTTTAAAAATGGCTTCTGGATGGATGTTGAAGTGAACTGTAATGGCCACAGATAGCATGAGATGAGTGGTTATTGGTAAAAAAATAAAAACCTTCCAGAAAGAAAAGGATACAGATAAGGAAGTATTGGTAGGGTGATGCTTGCTTAAGATGTTGGTTCCCTCACAATTGAATGTGAGACAACTACTTTGTTAGGTTTGAAGAATCTCAAAATGTGAGACACGTCAAGCCTGATCAGAATTTGCCCTTTATGTCCTCATAACACAATTTCGCATTCTAGGCCCATTTTTGTTTCATCAAAAAGACCAAGAAGACAAATGTTAGGGTTTGTGGCGTGGATTTTAGTGTCAAAAAGCAAAAGATGAGGGCTTGTCTGCTTCCGTGGGTGATCCTCAAACCCCTCTATTTCTTTCACCATTATGTCAATTATTGTGACAACTTACACCTACTTTGTTACCTGTTTGGTAAAGCATTACGCACCAGAAGTGAAGGTCAACTCAACTCCAACAACTTTAACTCTTAACTTGTGAATGTAAGTTAGGCCTAAAAGAGTACAAGATGGAGCAGTATTATTATCAAAGCTTTCTATACAAGGCATCTAATACTTCTATGAACATGGTAATTATCATAAGCCAACACCAAACACTTGTAGTAGCTAGTCTCATTGCTGCTGCTGGTAACAACAGGTACACCTTGCTTGGCTATCTGAAAGCACCTGGATTGATGAACAAAGAACAATATTAGAGTTGCGCTGAATCGCGGATGATAACTTAAACAAGTGCTTTGGCCTTACCTTGACTTGGTTTTGGAGGTCTTTAATATATTCCACAGCTAAATCCAACATGTCTGATGTGCTTGTTTGCTGTTAAGGACAACATAAACATGAGCTTCAATTATGACAAGAATCCAACCAAGCCAGCCATGGTGCAATTATTTTGCTTACCTTATCCATGTTGGGAACAAGGTCTTGGAGTTTCCTCATTCTTTCACTTATTTTGGTTCTTCTCACCTTTGCATAATAATGTACATGAAGATATCAGCATGATAAAAGCATAGGCTTTTTGGATTGGTGTTGGAACTATTTCACCATACCCAGGTTCATGAAACGTTGTAACCAAAGGCCAGCCACATCAATGTTATGTATGTATGTATGCATTATATGATGAACGGTGAGGGTAACAGTAGAAATTACCCTTTCAGCAATGCTTCTAGGATGAGTAGCAAAACCCCTCTTGGCCCTAATCTTACAAGGCACAGAGTCTTGAAACAGCAGCAGCTTCTCAAGATCAGACATCTCAGATGAGGTTTTGGGCAAGCTCAAATGATGAGCCAGAAGTGGCGGACGATTCCCCTGATCACCCTTCTGTTCAAAAACAAGAATCATATTACAAGATCAACACTTTAAGAACTTGAATTTACCAACTTGATTATTATGAATACCTGAACATCATCATGCACACTTGGTCCAGATAGAGTTCTATCCTCTTCTTTAAGCCTTTTGGCACCTCTGATGTTCTCAGGCATCAAGGTCTTATCCCATGAACTGGTAAGGAATCTAGCTGAGAGATCCCCAACATTCCTAGGGCTCATTGGTGGTTTACTTGAAGAACGAAATGCTGCTTCTGCGTTAGCTTTAGAATTAGTTCCATGTTCCATTTCTCTGGTAAGAAAGCCTGTCATTAGCACAAATTAATTAGTGTCCACAAGCCTGGTGATTAAGAAATATGTTTTCTTTTTTGATTTTTTTCAATGCCCAGAAGAATTCAAATGCAAAGGAGACTAATTGACTAGGAATCAAACGGTGAGGAAATTAGCTTACTTTCAATATCTATCTCTAAGTTGGCAAAAAGTCCTGCAGGTGAGCTCAGATGTCGAATCAGATTCGGATTCCCTCCGCCGGTTCTCATCGGCGGCAACCGGTCCACGCCCGTTGACGCGGCGGTCCTGGGATTCGGCGGCAGCCTCTGATGAAAATTCGGCGAAACAGAGGCGTGAGAACCGACCTGAGACAATGTCTGCTTTTGCGGCTCCGCTTCGGAAGCTGAGACGTTGCCGGAGCCGCCATCGCCGCCGCGACCGGCGGATAAGCACATCTCGAAATTCCGTTCAATTTCGGGACTTGCAGGCCGATTGAGGAAATCCTCGACGGATACCCTGTCGAAGAAGGTCGAAAAATACGAACTTGGAGCTGATTGGTAACGGGTCAGCCCTGAACTCATCTGTTTTTGCTGATTCTGGTGACGGTCGAGAAGATGGTGATGGCGGTGCTGAAACTCCGACTCCATTTTCGCTCTAAAGTCGACAGATTTAACAAACCCAGTTCAGTACATCTTTCTGTAAAAACTGAAATTGCAGAAAAATCCAAACTTCTCCTCCGGTCGTCTGTAAGCTATCCAATCTACTAAACCAGAGTCGGAGCTACTTTAAAGAGAAAAAAAAAATCTAAGCTTGCAAGAGACGATAAACAGAGCCACCAACGCCGGTGAGATTCCTAACTGAATCCATTGTTGAATTCTGTTTTCTCCTCTGGTCTTCTCTCCGTACAGGTGTTGACATGTTGCCGCCGGCGGTTGAGTGAAGGAAAACGAGAGACGGCCACGAAAAAGGATCAATGAAGGGAGGAGCCACCACCGTGATGTACCGGAGAAGGGTCCAGAAATCTAGATTACAGCAGCAGTCCGTCTTAATTTTGGTGCAAGCTTTTTAACCTGTCCCTCTCAAATCGTCACGTTCTCATTTCTGTAATTTTATGGTAGGTGTACCTTTTTACCTCGTGCAAAACTATTTTGCTTTCTATTTTAGGGTTTCAACACAAAAATATCCCAAAATAAATTTTCAATTTTTTTAATTTTAATTTGTAAAATAATCTTAAATACGTCAATTATCTATTAATATCTATTAAATCATATTTTTCTTAATTTTCTCTATTAACATATATTTTATCCATCATCAATCAATAAAAGCAGACATCGTCCAAATTATTAAAATTCTTTTCCAACTCCCTAGACCAAAACCTTAGATAAATGTAACATGATGGATCATGTTCTACAAGTACCTTTTCTCTCTTCTATTTTTTTTCTTTTCCTGTTTTTTCCTTTTCAAAACACAGGTTAAAAAAAACACAGGAAACAAAATTATAAACGCAAAGGCATTAATAAAGATGAAAGGAAGGGAAATTTAGGATTAACCCTGTATTATTAACGATTTGTGTATTTAGTCCCTAAATTACAATTAGGTATAATTCAATCAATGAATTACGAAGTTTCTGACACTTTGATCCTTTAACTCGCCAACCCGTCTATGTGAGATTAATACTGTCAAATTTTGAACAGTGGAGTGCCCTTTCTTTTTAACAAATTTAAAGCTTTTAGGACCTAAACTGATAAAAAAAATGAAAAAGGGGTAAAGATGCAACAATAGAAAATATTGTGGGGAGAACAATAAAATGTAAAAGTGACCAGTAGTATTAGTTAAGAGGAGTAACATGTAATAAGTCATGGGATTAAGGGGCATTCTAGTCAAACTAAAACGTCATTGCCCTTTTGCTTGGATGCTTCAAAACATTTGTCCTATTCTCACTTAAAAAAAAAACTTTTGTTAGGTTTCAAATTTAAAAAATGAGCGGAAAGTAATTCATTTTATTTGTATGGAATTCACAAGTAATTTTATATTTTAATTCACTTGCAAGAATTGAGATGTATGTTTGAAATCACAGTGAAAATGATAGGAGTGAGTGGTGAATTACAACTAAAACCTTCTTCAAATAAAGAAACTATCTCATCCACGTATACAAAGGAAAAAAGCGCACAGATTAGAAGAAATAAACCATGAACTTTGGGTGAAAAACTGACCCACTTCTCCTAATTAACGACCGTGATTTACATTCACTTCTCCTAGATTCACATTAAGTTCTAATTAGTTTAAGTGAAAAATTGACTAATTCACTAGTGAATAAGATGAGATGAAAAATTGATTAATTCACTTAAAAAATACTCCCTCCGTCCCCGATTAATAGATACATTTGTTTTCACTGTTTCACAGTATTTAATCTATCATTTTTTTTCATGAGTGTTTGGTCATTTTAAGTTTAATAATTCTTATCCATATCATAATTTGAAGTATAAATTTTCTTAATATATTTTTTTTGAATTTTTTTCATCATTTTTCTTAGTAATTATTTGAGTCAAACGGTGAACTTTGAAACAGCAAAGTCAAATGTATCTATTAAATCAGGACGGAGGAGTAGTAAGTTTGAAACCGGTAATGTTAAACAATTGGGAAATAGGTTGTTGTTATGGGATTTGTTTTTTGAATGGCTGATATGGGATTATCTAGATTGATAGTATAAGCATGATAATAGGGGGTTTCAAACTTAGAAATTGAAGGATGATTTTTTCACCTAATAATTAAGGGTTTGAGAGGTGAGTGAGAGAAGTGAGTAATGAGGGCCCAAGTTTGAGGAGCCCGTGAAATTGAAGGGGACTGGGGTGTGAATTCGGCATACCCAGCGTTGATAATATATCAACATACATACTTGATAGGTCATCATTGATAATAGATCAGCATGATAAGTTATTTAGATCGACATCGTCAGATCCACATGACTACCTTGTTAGATCGACATACATATTTGATTGATCAGCATAAAATGGTGATCAGAGTGATGAGTTGTTTAGATCGACATCACTATCTTGTTAGATCGACATGACTACCTAGTTAGATCGACATCACTATCTTGTCAGATCTACATAACTACCTTGTTAGATCGGCATACATACTTGATTGATCAGCATAAAATGGTGATCAACATGATGGGTTGTTTATATCGACATCGTCAGATCCACATGACTACCTTGTTAGATCGGCATACATACTTGATTGATCAGCATAATATGGTGATCAACATGATGAGTTGTTTAGATCGACATCACTATCTTGTTAGATCGACATGACTACCTAGTTAGATCGACATCACTATCTTGTCAGATCCACATGACTACCTTGTTAGATCGACATAACTGATTAATAGGTCAACATTGATAATAGATCAGCATGATAAGTTGTTTAGATCATCATCATCAGATCCACATGACTACCTTGTTAGATTGACATAACTACTTGATAGGTCAGTATTGATAATAGATCAACATGATAAGTTGTTTAAATCGACATCGTCAGATCCGCATGACTACTTTATTAGATCGACATATATACTTGATTGATCAGCATAAAATGGTGATCAACATGATGTGTTGTTTATATCGACATCACTATCTTGTTAGATCGACATGACTACCTAATTAGATCGACATGACTACCTTGTTAGATCCACATGACTACCTTGTTAGATCCACATGACTACCTTGTTAGATCCACATGACTACCTTGTTAAATCATCATTATCTTTAAGGCTAGGGTTAGATATGGTAGTGTGTCAATTATATTGTGCACTTATTTGTGTGCACATCTGTGTGCAGCGCACAACTTTGTGTGAAACTATGTGCGGACTGTCGTGCGCAACGCACATATTTGTGATCCACCAGCGTTCAAAATAAACTTCAGGTCAACACAAATTAAGCAAACCCAAGCAAAATTAAGCAATCTCTACCCTAACCCAGGAAGAATTTGTACCGTCCAAAGCTGGGAATAGACGATTGAGAGAGATCAAGCGCTAAAACGATGGAAAATGAAGTATAGGAAGTTTGGGAACGTCGGTGAATAACAAGGGACTACTCACGTGAACCATTAAGTTCACTTTGGTCCTATTCGCTTGAGGTCCGCGTAGAAAACGGTGAATTACGAGATCTAATTAACGTAGAAAAAGAGGAACGGATAACTCAGTTTTTTATAAAGTGCAAGGCAATCAGTAATTTGACTCCAAGAAACAATGGTACCACCAGTACTAAGCTGGTTAAAAGACACGAAGCTTGATTCCAGAATACACCAAAAGGACTTTTAAATAACTATTATCATGTAATTAAAGAAAACAAACATAAACTATTTCTATTATTATATTCATAATGGAGAAGCAATCTCCACTTATATAAAAAGGGGACCAACAAACAAACGACAACCACAATCGCCGTGTGGAGAGACACGTGACACCAAAAATACGGCTGATATGGACAAGGTGGGAAAAGAAGTCCAAAATCCTATGATCATTTTATTCAACAAATCACCCCTAAAGTTTCAACATCTTACCATATAAGTTATAAACATTTGAAATCATCCAACTCCACTATCACTCACACACGGGGATTTGGGGTTTTGCATAGAGTACTATGGTGTAGAGTTGGGGGATGAAGTAAAACCTAAATATAAAGATGGTCAAAGATAAGGGATGATTGGCAGTGGGTGTCTATTTACCACATATGTGAAAAAACACACCATGAAAATGTCAAATTTACCCTCTTAATAAATCTCTATGAAATGTGTTTTAGTCTTTTAGTTTATTAGGTTAGTTAGTTAAGTTAGTTAATTAGTAGTACATTTAGGTAGGTATTATAAACGGACTCTGATTGGCATACTTTAATTTATCCTACAATTAATTGAGCAAACAATAATTTAACGGTATGTAGTTAATCAGTTTCACGACTCAATCATTTAAATGCATCATCTTGCATAATTCAGGGATCAAGACCATGTGAATCAAAATTCAGGTTACTTGAATGTGAAGAAAAAAAAAACAAAAACATGGTGCGTAAAATTTCCACAACTATATGGACCTTATCATGAAAGCAGAGCCGTCAAATGTTGTTGCGTTATGCAACAGTTGAAAAATTATATTTAAAAATACATTAATTTATACTCATTCTGTTTGTCGTCCCAGAAGTAATGCAACAGTTGACTTTTGATATCAATTTGACTTCAATTTATCTATATTATTTTTTTAATGAAAAAAATACAAAAAAAATATATTCATAAAATTAAGAGATCAAATTTTTACCTGCATGTAAAAATTTCAAATTTATAGCTTAAATTTGATATAAAAATAAAATCATAGATTAAATGTTGAAAAACAAGTGTTGCATTACGAAGAGAGTAATATGCATTTAAATTATTTGATTTTACATATCAAAACGTTGAAAAAATAAAAACATAGATTAAATAGTAAAAAAATATATCTTGGAGTATTTTTTTGTAGGGAGAGCGGTAGTATCACATAGTTAGATTTTGACTTTATAGTATTATCAAAATGGTATTTATAGTATTAAGGAAAGATGTTCTTAGAATTTTTAGACAATATGAGATATGTCATTTTTTAAATGGATGATGTTTAAGGCCTTCATGTGAGCTACTCCTATATGACTTGGCCCAATATATACATGAACTATTCTAGATTTGGGTTGGGCAGCCCTATGAGGATGGTTCAGAACAGAGATGTATATTATACTCCTTCCTGCCTAAAAAGATTCAAACATTTCATTTTTAGAATTTAATTTTATGAATTTTTCAATATTTTGATGCAAAAAATTAAATAAATAATATGTAAATTCCAATTCAATGTTTGAAATTTAGCAAGTTCTTCCAAACTATAATTTGAGTCAAACCCAACATCAAAATCAAATGCTCAAATCTTTTTGGGATGGAGGTAGTATGATTGTATCCAATTTTTTATCCCAAAAAATTCAAAATATTCAATGGAATGTGTTTAGAGGAATTAATTCTTTTAATATCTGCAAAAATATTGCCTTATCAGGCTAAAGGTGTGGTCTAAATATCTAATCACAACAATAGTTACGGTTGGGCTCGAATTTGCCTTCGTAAAACACGTTCCAGGCCCTGTTGAAGCTGGGCTTCGTAAAGATTGTAGACGTTGATTCATTCTATAGTTTTATTTGACTCAATTTTTTCCAAATTTTAAAAATAAACTGAATAAATATAAATGAAAATTAGATATTTTATTTTTCATTTGCATGTAAATGAATTAATTTTAAATACCAAAATTTTGAAGTTAAAATATTTAGACTAAATGTTAAAAAAGAGAGACCATTTTGGTTTGATGGATTTTTTTTTTGAACAGCACTGCATATCATTAAAAGAAGAGGAACCAACAACAAAGAAAGGCCCTGGCGAGGTACCATGAGAGAAGGGACCTGGCAAAGGCAAGAACAAAAGAGACACAACAAAACCGACCAAACGCCAACGACAGAAGATCACCCCTAAGCAAGTAACCATCTGCCAGGACTACAAAGGGCCAAAAGAAAACAAGAACAGCAAACAACTAGCGACCACAATTAACCTACACTCTCCGCTGCCTTCAGGATTGGAGCAAGAAGCCAATCCGTCCACGAAAGGTTCAGCTTCTGACTTCTACCCAATATCCATAAATAGGATAACACCTGAATGTCTGCAAAGATCCGGGAAGCTTGCCAAGGGGTGTTTTGCATAACCACCCCGTTACGAGCAATTGCTTGCCAAACTGGAGCCGCTTTGGTCGGAACTTGAGAGGAAAAACCATCATCCATAATGTCTATAAAATCCATGAAACCATCAAGACTCAAATTGCACCACGAGCCCACTGCTTGCCAAACCGCAGAAGAAACCGGACAACGAACAAGCACATGATCCGTAGTTTCAGACGCATCCAAACACAACGGGCAAGATATTGAGTCTACCTCGATGCCACGTTGCAGCAGCTGCGCCCGAACTGGAAGATATCTCCTTGAAGCTCTCCAAATGAACACGTTGATCTTCCTGGGGACTTTATTGCACCACCGCATCGGAATATTGTGGCCCTCCGCAAGGTGGTCGCCAATCCTCTGGGCCAGACGACGAACGGTGAAAACTCCATCTGAAGCCAGCTCCCAGGACCAACTGTCTTTAGTGTCGTGACTTGGTTGAAACACCTGCAAAGCATTTAGCAGACGAAGGAAATCCCCTTCCGCCCTTCCTCTCAACCTCCTCCTCCAATTCCACTTCCAACTCCACACTCCATTCTCCCACCTACCCTTCTCCACCACTAGACACTCCTTATCCATCGCCAAGCCATATAATCTATTAAACCTATCCTTAAGAGCCCCACCCTCTATCCACTCATCCTCCCAAAACAACGTAGCATTCCCCATACCAGTCTTTCTCTTTGTTAGGTTCGCGAAACTACTACCCAAACTTTCAACTTCCCCCTGCCGCCTTAATGATATCTCTCCAAACACTCCACCCCTCCGACTCCTCCCCATACTTTGAGGCCCCTGGCACACCCCCGTTACAGCTAGCCACCACCCTCACCCATAAACTATCCGCCTCCATCAACCACCGCCACCTCCACTTAGCTAGCAAAGCTAAGTTTTTTGCCCTTAAACTACCCACTCTCAACCCCCCAACTTCACTATCACCAAACAACCTTTCAATCCTAGCCCAAATCATTTTTTTCCCTCCCCAGTGTCCCCCCAGAAAAATTTGTTACGGAGAAATTCAATTTTCTTAACGACTTCGAGAGGCGCGCGAAACACCGACAAGTGGTAAAGGGGCATACTTCCCAGAACTGAGTTTAACAACGTTAGCCGACCACCAATAGACAGGGACCTCGCCTTCCAGCTCGACAACCTGTTCTTCACTTTGTTGACTACCGGATCCCAGTTCTTTATCCGACTCATTTTAAGGTCCACTGGCAAACCCAGATAATAGTGGTAACCCCATAATAAACAGTGGTTTGATGGATGAAGTAATTAATAATGGGCAGTATTTTGGTCCAACCCGGGTTGGAGGAAACTCATTCAACCCCTGTATGTGTCATCTTATTATTAGTTGACGCACCACTGTTTATTATGGGGTTACCACTATTAATTACGAGGAGTGACAGTTCTGTAATTAACAGAAATGTCACCAACCAATAATAACATGACACGTATAACGGTGGCTGGAGTTTTGTCCAACCCGGATTGGACAAAAACATTTTCCATTAATAATCCTTATTAGTAGTAATTAATTTGTGCAGGGTAGCGTAAGTGGTTTATCACTCCCTCACTTCCCTCCTTGTGAAGTGCCGCATGTCTTCCGCCAATGCTTCACCATGCTATTCAACTTCCCCAGTTCACACCTCCACCGCAATATGTTCTTCTACCTATATTATAGAAATTTTAGGGTTATGGAGGGTTCGAACCCGAGCTTGAGCCGAGTTGAGCCAAATTGAGTTCATCTTGTTTACACTCCTAATAGTGATGATAGTCACTCCGTAGAGAAAACGCATTTACTGCGGCCTACCGCACAGTAGGTAGCAGTAAATGCGTTTTCTCTACGTAGTGAGTGGAGATGTTGGTGGTGGCCGAAGGAAGAGAGAGAACAGCTTTGTTGGCGATAAATGAGGGACAAAGTTGGAGGCCGTTAAGAGGGTAAATGTAGGGCTGTTCACGGGACAAGGCGGGATGGTTTTTGGAAAAATAAGTAGACACTGTTCGGGTCAGTTATCCGGTTATACGGATCATAAACCGAAACCGAACTGCACAGACACAGTTTTTACGGTTTACGATTTTACAGTTCACGGTTCGGATCATAATTTTGGGTTCACGGATTTTTTGAACATCCCTAAGTAAATGTAGGTTCAACATACATTGGGAAAGTAAGTGTAGATTCTTGAAAAGCGAGAGAAAGTAAAGTATAATTTCAGCAATCCCCCTAAAGTAGTTTTGACTATATATTATCTTTAATATTAATGTTTTATTTCAAGTTTTAATGCGAACTCAAACAACCCTGTTAATCATCACCCGGGTGATTTTTCACCCACTTGTTCAAATGACTCATCTATAAGGTAATTTGGAAGCCCAGACCCAATTAATTAGACAATTACATATCTATCCTCCATTTTTCAAGTGCTCTAGGTGGGTGAAAAATCACCCGGGTGATAAATAACATTGATGGAACTCAAAATGCGGCGAAGGCCGCATTAAACGTATATCGCATTAAATGATGCATTTAAAACGGTGCATTAAGTTTAATGCGATCTCAGCCACATTAAGACTCCATTAAACCCTTATTTAGGATTTTAGTTCCTCCTCATTTTTCATCTATAGTTTCATCTTCAACTAAATCTTTCTTTAACTCTCTTTTTCTCTTCATCTTCATTTTCTCCCTCATCTCTTTTCTTTCTTCTTCTTCTTGATTTACTTCGGGTAATTATAATGTGAAAGTTACTGCATTAAACAATATTTCAACTAATTAGTAGTGATTGGTTTGTGGTATCGCGACATTGATGTTTCTTTTGTTAAGTTACTTGTTTCCAACAAGCGCTCTGTCCAACTAATAAAATAGCATTACCTCAGCATATAATCTCCAAATTACAAGATCAGCATGTGCAGCAGAGTATTAATTATGGGTTTTATTGCTTCAATTAAAAAAATTTCAAGCTAGGACATATGTCTTGTGATTATCCACTTCCATTTTGCGGCAATTTGGTCAGGGTTTGAAATTCAAGTTTTTTCTTATATACTACATTGGTCGTACCAAAAACATTCCAACATTTGAATTTTAATGTTGTATTTGACTCAAATTACTAGTAGGGAAAACTTGCTAAAAAAATTTAAAATATACATATATTTAGAAATTAGAAGCGTTGAATTATCATTTTCATATAAATTATTTAATTTTTCACATCAAAATGTTCAAGAAAAAAAATCATAGTTTAAATGATGAAAGTGAAATGTTCGAATCTTTTTGAGATGGAGGGAGTAGAAATAGTACTACTACGGTATTTTTCTAGCTAGGAGTGATCAATATAGTGTTCAAATTTTGAGTGTTCAGCTTTTGCGTTTTGAAAAAAAAAACTACTCCACGAGTCTCAAATATAATGCAACACTTTGATTTGACATGAAGATTAAGATGATAAAATTTTGGTATTGATTTTTCCATTTTATCATTTTCTCTATATAGAAAGATGTAATCAAACACAGAAATCGGGGAGGAACGGTAAAACAAAATTAGACTATAACGATAAATATTCCTAGAATAAAAATCGAAGAATTTTATTATTGAATATAAAATTTTATTTACAGAAGAAATGGATCCATATTGACTTTTTTGTGTTTTATTTCTTTTTGAATGCCCAAAAGTTACCAAAAATAGAAGTATTGCATTACTTTTTGAATGCCCAAAAGAGAAAAGTGTTGCACTAATACTTTTGGGACAAATAGAGTATTTATGACTAGCTATTGTCGTTTAACCGTAACTGTTTGATCTTAACTTTAAAATATTGTCCAAAATGCAGCAACTAATTGAAACAATTGTTCCCAAAATCGAAGTTTAGTTAGAGGAATATATTATGAATGTATGGAATCGAACTACAAAAACATTTAAGGAAATAAAAAATTAAAAGCTAGACACCCACATATAAATATCACAAAAAAAAAAACTAAGCTATTGTAATTAATTGAAACATTTCTCTCTATGCATGATTAAAAGCTAGAACATAACAACATTATATATATAACAACATTATATATTAATCTTGTGCGTTTGTAATTCGGATGTTTCTATTGTGATGCGTACATCATGGGATATGTTGTTGCTAGCAAACAAATATTCCATCATGTCCTATATAGCTACAAGTTGCATGTTCTTGCTACCAGTACATTTTCAACCATATATGACAAAATATTCCTCCAGCTTAATTTGCATATATTTGTATATAATTGATTTGGATTATGAAACATGAATATCTTGAAGTAGTGGATTTTTCCTCTCTTGAGGAAATAAAATATTCATTGCTATTAAAAAAAAAGTTGAAAGTGGATCCTAATTATGAACATGCACGTTCCCTGATATATGATCAAGCTTAATTAGGATTATATGATCTTGGAATTGAAAATTCTAAAAAATAAAAAAGAAAGAAAAGTAATTTGGATAATTGGAAATTTGAAATATCGTATTGCAAAAGAGGAAAGAAATAAAAAAAACACTCCATATATATCCTAGTAATTAAGTATAGCATACATATACAGACAGGCTAATTAATTAGTTTTAGTAAATTAACCGTATAAGATCACTTGGATAAAATAATGCTTAAAATAAATACACATGAATGGTTACAGGCATCGTATACGATTTCATAATGGCTACATTCATGTGATGCATGTGATCTCCCCGTCGATATATACTCCAGGATCCACACTTACACGTGACATGTGATGGATTGTACCTCATCTCGGAAAGATAGGTGTTCATGTATACTAGAGATGTGAATCGAGTGGAGGATTCGGTCGAATTGGGTTCGGATCATTCGGGTTCGGATTAAGATTGAGTTGATCCGATTTCAGGTCATTCTGCTCGAATGGTTTAGGGTTGAGTTCGGGTCATTTGGGTTTTAGGTCAATGTGATTTCGGGTTGGGTCTCGTTCAGGTCAAACTGCTCGAGATGGTTTAGGGTTGGATTCATTTGGGTTTCGGGTCAATGTGATTTCGGGTTAGGCCTCATTCATGTCATAAGTTTTCGAGTTGTTACGAGTTCAAGTTTAGTTTGGGTTAGGTTCATTGAAGTTTTGGTCGGGTTCTGGTCATTTTTTAATCCTGTTAATCATCATCTAAGTGATATTTCACCTACTAATCAAAATGACTCAGTTACAAGATAATTTGGAAGCCCAAGCCCAACTAACTGAACAATTACATATCCACATCTCATTTTCCAAGTGCTATAGATGAGTAAAAATTCACCCGGGTGATAAATAACATTGACCGTCATTTTTGGGTTATAATTAGGTTGACGTAAATTTCATTTATGAGTTAATTCGGACTGAAATCTAGTAGGGAAAGTCATTGCCCGAACATACAAGCACCGTTGACTAGGAAGTGGAAGTGTGGAACCAGTCATGCGGCTTCTACAGATCAACCAATGCTCTCTAACCAAATGACTAGTCTGCAGCCCGCACTCAATCATACCAGCGTCTCTGCCTTTGAACTACAAGATGCTCCTCAACCTCGACTAGGGCTGTAAACGAGCCGAGCCGAGCTCGAACAGTGCTCGGTTCGAACTCGGCTCGATAGTTTTTGATCGAGCTCGAGTTCGGCTCGATAGCTTGACGAGCCTTCATGATACGGGCTCGAACTCGGCTCGTTTGATTGCTCGAGTTCGGCTCGATTGCTCGCGAGCTGCTCGAAACGTGTCAATAATTATTCAAACCACACCCGAGTTTAGCTCGATAGCTTCTCGAAATATGATACTTTGTAATTTTAGTCTTGGTGCTTTATAATTTTAGTCAACTAGGTCATACTACTTTCAAATTACTCATTATACAACATAATTGTAGTAAATTAGGTTCTAATACTTTAATTATTTACATATGAATTATCCTAGGTTCTTTTTAGTATGTATTGCTCGATAAGCAATCGAACCGAACTCAGCTCGGCTCGAACTCGGCTCGATAAAATTATCGAGCTCTGAACTCGGCTCGAACTCGAACTCGAAGCTCGATAATACATTGCTCAATAACATATGAGCCGAGTTCGATAACGGCTCGGCTCATTTACAACCCTAACCTCGATAGCAAGTCGGCAACTAGCTAGAAGCAAAAGGGATCAGACGACGTGAACATATATTGACCATCCCCGAGCCCTCATACAACTGCGCGCGGTAGTACAAAAAGATTGATTCGATAACTTATTATCGATGGCTTGGAGGTTAACCTTGCAAAAAAAAAAAAAATCTTTTGGAACATACATATATGCATGAAACGTAAGACATTAATCATGAATTCACGATAATGGATTCATTTGGCTGTAAAGCATCTCCAACAGCCTCCCTAAAAGTTTCTCCAAAATGGAGAAGCAAGAGCCATATTCTCCAAATTATTTTTGCTCTAACTCCAACAGCTTCTCCATTTTGGAGAAGCCTACATTTATTACACCAATAAAATATTCTACATATTTGATTAATAATTAATGAATTAATATTTTTTTATTTGAAACTGATTTTTGTATCCAATTAAATGTTGAGTTCACACCAATGAGAGGAGAGAGGGAGTGACTATTTATGTTGGAAAAGCAAATTTGGAGAAGGTTTTAAATTTTGGAGAATGCTCCAAATTTGGGGAAGGCTACCCATTTTTCCTTCTCCTTCCCCATTTTGGAGGATGGGATGGAAAATCTGTTGAACCCAAAAACAGCCCAAATTTCTCCAAAATTGAGCATTCTCATAAAATGGAGAACCTGTCGGAGATGCTCTAACTTACCAACAACTCCTCATCAAATTCCGAGGTTACAGGAGCAGCTGACAACGAGTAATTAAACAATGGTTACTCATGTCAGCTGATTCCAATGTTAGGGGCAAAAACGTCAAAATATAATATACATACAGCAAACAAACAAACCGTTATACTCCCTCCGTTCCTAAAAGGATGGTGCACATTCCTTTTATGGTTGTCCCTAAAAGAATGGTGCATTTCCTTTATTGGAAACTTTAGGTGAGCAACTTTACTTAAATGTCTTTAACTTTCCTTCCCAAATTCCACCACTCAACCAAAATAGGGGTAATTTTGACTAAATGTAACTTTTTCTACTCTTTTCTTAATCTTTGTGCTAAAAGAAATGCACCATCCTTTCGGGGACGGAGGGAGTATATAACTCTTCTCTTCCATGCAAACCTCCATTACCATTAATTTGTAGATCACTGCACAAATGAAGCAACCTCTCTGTTTCCTTCTCCTCCTCATCGCCGCCGTCACGGCCTGCCCGCCATCCGACAGGGCGGCTCTGCTGGCTTTCAAGTCCGCCCTCAACGAGTCCCAGCTCGGCGTTTTCAAATCCTGGGCCGGCGAAGACTGCTGCCACAACTGGCGTGGTGTCAGCTGCGACCCCCAAGCCCACCGTGTCGCCGACATCACCCTCCGCGGCGACCCCGTCATCGAGAAGGGCCAAAAGGCTGGCTTTATGACCGGCTCCATCTCCCCGGAAATCTGCAAACTCACCCGCCTCTCCAACCTCTTAATCGTCAACTGGAAAGGAGTCTCCGGAGAGATTCCGCCGTGCATCACCCGTCTGCCGTTCCTCCGTCACTTGGACCTCAGCGAGAACAGAATCGCCGGGAACATCCCTTATGGCATCGGACGGCTGAAGAGGCTCCAGGTTCTTAATCTCGCCGACAACGAGATTTCCGGAAGAATTCCGGCGTCTCTTTCCGATTTATCGGGGCTAATGCTCTTGGATCTGAGGAACAACAAAGTATCAGGCTCCATCCCGCAAGACTTCGGCCGGCTCCGGATGTTGAGCCGCGCTCTGCTGAGCGGCAACCAGTTTTCCGGTACCATACCGAGCTCAGTATCACAAATCTACCGTCTCGCTGATCTTGATCTCTCCATGAACAAACTCTCCAGCGTCATCCCTCCTTCCCTCGGGAAAATGGCTGTTCTTGCGACGCTAAATCTCGACTCCAACAAACTCTCCGGCGAAATCCCGCCGGCGTTGTTCGAGTCGTCGGTCACCAACTTGAATTTGAGCGGGAACGCGTTGGGAGGTAAAATACCGGACGCTTTCGGGCCGAGAAGCTACTTTACGGTGCTGGATTTTTCGTTCAACAGCTTGAGAGGTCCTATTCCGGCGAGTTTATCGGAGGCTTCTTACGTCGGCCACCTGGACTTTAGCTATAACCATCTTTGCGGGAAGATACCATCTGGGTCGCCGTTCGATCATCTTGAAGCGACGTCGTTTCAGTTTAACGACTGTCTATGTGGGAAGCCTCTCAAATTAGCTTGTTCTCCATAATTAACATTAATGTTTATCAAAAAAAAACTTGGAGATTAATGTGCATGCATATAGCAGTTATCATTCATTTCTACTTAATTTTGAGATAATAATATGTACCTTTGTGTTGTACTGTAAGTCATCAAGGTTAAGTTCACGTTCATGATCTCCTTTCAAAATTTAAGCTAGCTGCATTATGTTTCATGCACACTCCTTTGTTCCTTTAAAGTCAAGTCAAATATTTAACTTACATGTATATTAAGAATGGGATTTGGGTGCAAAAAAACGACTTAATTAAGTAGAAAAGTGTGAAATATCAATTACTTTTTTCATCCGCTGGTTTTAAACACTCATTTATGCTTCGCCAGTGCGCCGTTAATACTCAGACGTTAAAACGGCCAACTCAGCCGTTACGTTGGATCTGAGTAGATTAATATTGCTGACGAAGCAGCCCACGTTTAATCAGATGAAGCAGCCCACGTTAAGGCTCGACTCCAACAAACTCTCGGCGAAATCCTGTCGGAGTTATTCACGTCCCCGGTCCCCAACTTAAATCTGAGTGGGAACACGTTGGGAGGTTGTGCAAGTCAACGGCGACGGCACCGGCGGGAGCAAATCGGCCGATCGCGATGGCGGGAGTTGTTCCTTTCTGCTCGCAACGGTCGCGACGTCACGCATGTCAAAGAAATGACTATGTCTTTTGTCTACGCGGCCAATAACTTATCCTTATACCCACAAACTTTGGCTCGCTCTAGAACTTCTAAGCCCCCAAATCCTCAAT
Organism: Stellera chamaejasme; assembly: GCA_024586325.1. NCBI lineage: Eukaryota > Viridiplantae > Streptophyta > Magnoliopsida > Malvales > Thymelaeaceae > Stellera > Stellera chamaejasme. The sequence continues at coordinate 8,546,477 of CM044984.1, read as the reverse complement.
TGAGGAGAAGATGTTGTCAGATTCGATGCCGCAGAAAAGTCGTTAACTTTTGGGGAAGACACCGACATCGATGATGAGGGAGAAGACAGACCAAGGTTCGACTATGATCAATTCGCTGTCTTAGATGGGCAACAGGATTCTGAACAAGACAAAGGTGAAATATTCTTTGACTCAAATGCAGAAATTCTGAGTTTTAACAAGTTGATGGCGTGAGAGAGAGAAGAGATCACATGGGTGAGAGAGAGATAAAAGGGTAATGTAGTAATTTTAAGTGTAAAAATTGGCTAAAAAGGGGAAAGTTTCATTATTTTTGGGACGTCCCAACAAATAAAATGTTGCATTATTTTACTTTCTTAAAAGTTTCAAAAAAAAAAATTCTTCCAAAATTCATGTTTTAAACCCCAAACTTTTTATAATTTCCAAAACATTTCACTACGTCTCCACCACCATCTCCGATTGCTCATTGAAATCAAACCACGTTTGTTTTGCTCTTCTCGTGCAAGAATCTCAATTCCCATTTGTCATAATTGTGATCAATGCACCCTCAACTCTCTTGCCTCCAACAATCTTGGCCAGGTTGTTTCACTTGTATGGCATGTCATGGTCGGAATGACAATATATTGTTATACCCTTTAAGCCAAAATCGCAGGATTCTAGCTAGTTAGATCGATCAGCATAAAATGAGTTTAACAGATTGGTTACATAGCTTGAAAGTAACATGGCATACATACTTGATTGATCAACATAAAATGGTGATCAACATGATGAGTTGTTTAGATCGACATCACTACCTAGTTAGATCGACATCACTACCTTGTTAGATCGACATACATACTTGATTGATCAGCATAATGGTGATCAACATGATGAGTTATTTAGATCGACATCACTATCTTGTTAGGTCGACATGACTACCTAGTTAGATCGACATCACTACCTAGTTAGATCGACATAAAATGGAAGTATGTCAATTATATTGTGCACTTATTTGTGCGCACATCCGTGTGTCGCGCACAACTTTGTGCGAAACTATGTGCGGATTGTTGTGCGCAACACACAACTTCAGGTGAATAACGAGGGGCTACTCACGTGATCAACTAAATTCACTTTGGTCCTATTCATTTGAGGTCCGCGTAGAAAACGAAAACGGTGAATCACGCGGTCCTACTCACGTAAAGAAGGAGGAGCGAAAAACTCAGTTATTCACCCTCAAAACGTTAAGTTTGAAACCCCCTAATAAATCCCTTGCCCTTCGGGGTGGATGGGCGGCTGGAGGCATAGCGTCGCTGCCCGTGGGGTTGGGTGGCTGGAGGAAGTGCCTCGTCGCCTGGGGGTTGGGCGGTTGGAGGAGAGGCCTCGCCGTCGGTGGGTTGGGTGGCTGGAGGCAGTGCCTGAGGTTTGGGCGGCCTGTGGCGAGGCTTCACCATCGGGGGTTTGGGTGGCTACGCCGCCGGGGGGTTGGGTTGTTGGAGGCAGTACCTTGCTGCGGGGCAGCCGGAGGCTAGGCTTCGCCGTCCGAGGGTTGGGTTTGGGTGCCGGAGGGATGGGCATTGTGGATTTAATTTGTGGTTTTGATTCTAAAAATCGAGAAGTACTTGCAGGACTATTTTTCTTTTACAAACTGGCCCCGCATCTTTGTAATGTTTCATTTTATCGTCTTCCTTCATTTTATTTCTTTATTAAGTTTTTAATTACTTAGCATTTATCATCTGAAAATATTAGGAAAAAAAAGATTACACATTAATAATTGTGTGTTACAAAAAATATTGAGACGACTGTTTCAATTTAATTAAAAGATAAAAGAGGGGTAAAATGCACGGATAGTCCCTTATCTTTGACTATTGTCCTATTCTGGTCCTGTTTTAAGAATTCGTCCTGTTGGAGTCCCTTATCTTTAGTTTTTGGTGCATATGTAGTCCTTTCGTTAGTTTCATCGTTAAATGTTTCGTTAAGTGATTGAAATGACCAAAACACCCACAACTAATTTGCAACTTATTCCCTGATTTTATAAAATCTATCATTTTTAACCAAAAAATATCATTTTTTCATCTCCACCCTTCCTCTCTCCCAGCCACGCTCCACCACCATGATTCCTCCAGCAACGATGCGAATCGTGCAACCCATATCTGAGGTTGTATCGAGCAAGTTAGATTCGGAAATGTCGATCTCGGCGGTGAGAGGGGTTGCAGAGGGTTGTGGCCGCTGCAGCAGTCTTGGAGAGGATGGTGGCTGCTTCAAGCGACAACGGAGATTGCAGCAACGGAGCAGGAGGTAAACGCAAGAGGTAATTGTTGCCGCATGGGTCGCAAAATAGAAAGGCCTGGTATCCGATGGTATAACTGAAAAACGAGATCGCTCTCTGTTGCGTCGCTTTCATTCCCTCACCCACTCTGAAAGTCTTCTTCTCCGACCTCACGCCCAGTATCTGCTCCATCACTCACCGTGCGCATCTGCTTCTCCGGCAATACTCACCGGCGACTCTGCTGCTAAATCTTCCTCGACCTCCAACTAGGAAGCTAAAAAACCAACAAATTCGCCCGCCGCCTATCGCCAGAGCTCTTCAACCCGTCTACGATAACGTCTCATCGTGGCTTAGTTATCTTCCTCTTTAATGTTCCGTTTCTTATTTGTCACATTGATGTTGTGAAAAAGTTGAAAGATTTCTTTGAGTTTGGGCCAACTTCACATTGATGTTTCTTTTTCTTTTTCTTTCTCTTATTTGTGAATTTAGATTGGTTTTTCAAGTTCGTTTAATGCAAGCGAATGCAGAGCAAAACCTGGAAATTGTGTGTTTGATTTGTGTTGGTGGAAGTGATGATTTAGCGTTTCTCTTGTCCCACAAAGTTGGTTCTCTTGTCCCACAAAGTTGGTTCTCGTAGCAAGGATTATGGGGTCAACGAGACCCGTGGGCGTCGCCGCCATTGGAAGTCATCGGAGAAGCTAGCTGATGCGGAAACGGAAAAGGAGCTGAGAGAGAGAGAGAGAGAATGAAGAAAGATGGGTGAGTTGGAATTAAGAGTAGCAGAGAAAAAAAAACTTCAGGGAGTCATATGTACATGAACTAAAATTTTAATGACAATTTTTATATTAAATCTGTCCTAAGAACTATGGGTATAATCGACATTTCGCTGTTCATGGCTTTACATGCAACCACCTAACGGCGTAGTTGACGGAGCAACTAACAGAAGGACCATGCATGCATTAAAAATGAAAGATAAGTGACCTGAACAGGACAGATTCTTAAAACAGGATCTGAATATGACTATAGTCAACGATAAGGGACTATCCTTGCATTTTACCCGATAAAAGAGATTTCATATACCTTCTAACAAATTTAAGAATGGAAATAGACATAAATAATACTTGATTTTATTCAACCAAGACATGCAGGACCATCACAAGTAGCTGGAGACTCAACTATAAGCTTAAACATGTTCAGTTGATAAACCAACAAAGCTTAAACAATTCTGGAGACTCAACTAACCCAAACCCTCCCACATTTCTCAAGGCAATTAGCATGGGCAGCAGCAAATACCTTCGGCAGACAAACACCCAAAGTTTGGTCATAAAAAATAGCCAGTATTTAACATGAGATTAAAAGAATAATGATTTAACATGAGATTAAAAGATTAAAAGAATAATGATTAAAAGAATAACTGGACTTCGTATGTCGAGTACGGTCGACCGGACCTTGAGAGGTCGAAGAGTACAACAAAGGCAAGTCGGACCACGAGGGGTCGACAGGTAATGCAACGAAGTCGTACCGTGGGGGTCGATGCATTGTGCGAGGACGCCAGGTATCGTCATAAAGAGAATCTGGACCTGAATAGGTCGATGTATACTACAAGAGGGTGGTTGATATGATGGTGTAGATGCCAGAATTTTGATCTTCGAGACCACGAGGGGTCGGTTGTGCAAAACCCAAACCGCGGGGTCGGACATAAGAATTTCTGACCGCGAGAGATCCAATATGAGAAATCCAAACCGCGCAGGTCAAAATGACCGAGCCGAGTAACTGACAAATGGGGTCGTTCCGGACCGCATGGGCCGTGAGGGCAAAAGTATCTAAGAAGCAACCCGAGACTTGAGTGTTACTGGAGGCGAAGGCAGGGGTGTCACGGATAACGCAGATGCGCGCAGACAGTCGTTCCCCGACACTTTGGAGGGGCTGAAAATAAACTGAGATTGATGGTATCCCTGAGGCGTCGAAGACCCGTAATTTCCACGAAGATGTGATGCCGTCCTGGGCGACTGTTAAAACACTGGTGATTGTTAAAAGAAAAAGGCGATTGTTAAAAGAAAAAGGCAACTGACAATTTAAATCTCTTGTTCTTGAATTATGTTTGTCATACATAGAACATGGAATCCAGTTTTCGAGTATTGATTGCAAGATTACGGATCATGAGAAGCTTTGCTGGACAGTAGCACCAACATTGCTTTTCATCAGATTTCCAATCCAAGTGCAATTCTGATCAGGTCGACATTGGAAACTTTATCCTGACAAAAGATGAATTCATCTATAGCGGAATCGTGGCTTGATGGAGGAAGAATATGTGAGTGGCATACTCTGTAATTAATTGATCTTCTTAAGCACTCAGAATGTGCTTCAACACATCCTAAAGTGACTTTTATATATATATATATATATATATATATATATATATATATATATATATATATATATATATATATATATATATAATGCAACTGTTGTTTGCAGTCTGACACAGAAGTATTTTGGCCCCACCATCACTTAACTGCAATTTTACATATAAATCACAAACAATTTTATTTATGAGACCTCAACAATATACACGAATAGGAATCAAACCAGGTTTCATTGAACCTGCATGCATTCTTCACTAACAATGCAAACCTTATTTTTCTCATGAATGAATGTTGAAATAAACACTGTAAATCTCATCCACAAAGCTGAACAATGGTGCCAAGAGGAACTTCCTCTTCACACCGGTTGCCACGAAGCTGATGGGGTGATATTCACTCACTCCATTGTTCATCACGAAGCTAGCCGCCTCATGAACCTCCGGATTGCAGCTGAGCATCACCCTCGCACCCGCATTGTAGTTCACACCACTGTACACAAAGCACCCCTTTCTGGCTGCAGATTCCAATGAAACGGTTCCGCTGTTCCCATCTAATCCCGGGACCAGACTGAAGAGTGTTTCATCATCACCATTCGAAGAATTCTCGATCACGAGATCAGTTCCTGTCCCTTGGACCGCCAACAGCATTCCTGGGAAGTTGAACGGTTCGAGCATGACCGATTTCCCGACAGCAGCACCAATGCTTAGAAGCTGTGATGAGCTGGTGACGAGCCGGAATGTGGCGTGAGAGGCTGCAGCTGTGCCAGCTGCAGGCTCATTCTCCATTGTTAGTGATAGGTTTGAGTTTGTCAATGCAAAAGTGGATTTTCCAGACACTTGTGAGAATGTTACTAGATTCGAGTTGTAAGTAGCTGGGACTGGAGTGATCCAGTCCTTCCCAGTTTGAAGGTCCCAGTCGCCGGAGCTGTGACCAGCAAGTAAATAAGGACCGTAAAGTATCGCCTGAATTGAACCATACTCAGGCCGGTCATCTACACAAGTGAATCACAAGTAAGACACACTTGGTGCACACAAAGGGGAAAATCTGAAACACACTTGCTTTAAGCCTATAGGGCTTTAACAGTCACTTGCAGACTCTCCCATTGGAAACTTATCATATGGAAATTTTTTCTAACTTGAATATGCTCAAAGATTAAAAGGGCTATTTGGTTGGGCTTAAGTCATTGGTTTAAGCAGATGACCTAAGTCTAAATAAAATCTATGATATTCTCTTAAATCAAGAATGAATTCTATATATTTACTCACATAAATGATTTAATTAAATGGATTATTCTGTTTAAGCCGTTTTCGGCTTAATCCAATATATTATTCTCAACTCAAGTAAATTTACTGTTTCTGAGGGTATATCTATGAACTACAAAGGAAATATTACCAACTAGGCCATATATTGTCCACTCAACTTGCTTTGGGTTAAAAAGAGTAAACAGGTGACAAGTTTTCAATGGGAGAATGGGCAGTGACTGTTAAATCAACTGTGGCTAGCATTTCCCAACATAAAGTTCATTGCACAGATAGAGGTCATACCTTCAATGGCCTCCATCCTCAGCTGAATTGGCAGTTGAAGTGTTACAACATCATTCCCACTCCATTTCCTTGTGATAGAAAGAAAATTACCTGCAACAGACCAGAGACAAATTTGCTCACCAAATCCAAAGAGAACAGATTTGCTCATCTTCAAAAGTCATGTTCTGAAAATGAATGTATTTCAAACCTGGTGCTGGTACAGTCAAAGTCTGGCCATTTAGAGTTGCCTTGGCACCATCCAAACTTGTCCAGGCCGGTATGCGAAAATACATAGTAGATTCACTTGCCCCCTGCATGAATGGAACATCCTCTGTTATTTACCTTCATTTTTATCCTATGTATCAAAACACCATTGAATAAATGAAGTAGCTTAGGAAAAAAAATACCCCTATTGACGAAAATGTGAATGTCACGCGAAGATAAGGGTCCCAAGAAACAACATTTTCAACTTTCTGGTTGATTTTGGTGCTCCCGGTTTTCCAATTAAAACTGCTGGATATGTATTGGATAATATAAAGACCAGGATTGTTGCCTTCTTCTTCAAAATATATGGAATCTCCTAACTTGGAAAATGATTCAATTCCTACAGAAAAAGATACGCAGGTCATTATAGATCAGAAGAATTTTAAACTCTAAAGAAATTCACTTCAACTGGATGGATATCACCAGAAAGAATCAAACTTTGCCATACCTGTGCCATAGCAGCACCAGAAAGAATTAAACTTTGTTCCCCATCCATGATAACTTACTGCCTTCGAAACACCACGGCCAAGTGGGAGCATGTAGATCATAACTCCAGGCTCTTTCCCTCTTTGGATGCTCAGCACACCATTCGTCAAAGCACGTTCATAATAATCAGCATATGCGACTTCTTTTGTCCATCGAAACAAGTGGCGAGAGACCTGGACAAAAGTATCATGGTTATGGTCAAAACTGTTACAGCCACAACAGACAGTCAGATACACATATGGCAAACCATTATATAAATTTTTTTCAGTTTCACAAGTATGTTTTTTCATATAATGCCAACTGCAACCAACACCAATGGCTGCACCAAGCTGCAGAGGTGTTTGTAAAAGTGTTAAAAAAAAGTAATTCAAAATTTAAAATGTTTTCTGTCAGTGGTAAGTTTCAATTGCAGAGTTCAAAAAACTGCTTTCAAGGAAAACACAGTTGTGGTCTTTTAGTACTTTGAAAGTCTTGTTAAAAAAAAAGGTACTTTGAAAGTTTCCCATAATCGAACCTAGAAAGATATGTACGTAGATGAGAATATGGTAAGAATAATAATGAGGACGGTAGGTGCACAACCATAATTTCAGATTGCCAACTAGCAAGCATCCAAAATCCATAGCCATAGACCAGAAGTGAGTGAAACCATTAAAGTCATACCTTTAGCATGTTATATGTTGTGCATGATTCTTCATTCTCAGTCTCTAGAGCGGTTGCCAATCTCTTTGGATCTGACCTATTCATACAAATAGCAAAGGTTGTCAAACATTTGAGGGTCAGAAACTAGAACGCTTACTGCATAAAAAGTACTCATCTGTCATGTAAATATTGTTCTTTTGGTTTTCAGCATTTAATCTATAATTTATTTTCTTCGACAAGTTGACATATAAAGTCATAATTTTATATGCTATGTTATTTCAATGTGTCTAGTTACTAAATATATATATATATATATATATATATTTAGAAAATTAACAAATTCTTCCTAGTTAAAAATTGAGTCAAACACAAGTACAAAAGTCAAACGGAACAATCATTGTGGGACGGAGGGAACTGGTTAATTCAAGATGAGAAGAATTTAGCAATTGTTATGCATTGATTAAAAGGAAGAACATAGATATCAGAATTCCTAGTACCAGAACTCTCCAACTGATGTCCCTCCTGTTGCATAGCTGTGTGAAGAGTTAACGATGTCCATGAAATATGTACCTATTGTCTGGAAAAAAAAAGTTCAGAGTAAACATCAACTTTGTTAAAGAATATACAGGTTAGTATCGAAGCAAAAAGGTTTAATATAGTTGATGTTACCTAATACAAGCTAACAAGCAGGAGCAAAGAAGCATGTTCACATACAAATAGTACCTTGTAAAGTGGATCCCCAGTAATTTCATAACGCCTTTGAGCTCCAATAACAATAGGAATATGAGTATTGGCATGGAAGCCAGATATATCATCGGCCTACAGTTTAACAGAAATCAAACTCATCAACATTTCAAAAGATAACTTTACTTGTGCAGCAATCAGTAATAAAATCCAATTGAAAGATAATTGAATTTCAGATCCTTCGGTCTCATGCCCTAAAGGGAACAGGTTTCAGCATAAACCAGAAATAAATCTACAGGTCATCAAGCTCTGGGTCACAAAACCTATTCTCTTCTTTAAAGAAACTACTCAATGTCTATGCTGGAGGAGTAACTTGAAAAAAAAAAATTGAAGGCAACAGATAAAAAAGTTGCTAATGTGACAAAGATGTGTCAACTCACCTCAACAGCAAGCAATCCTAGAAAACAAGGTTTGTCAAAGAGATGAGCCAACAATAAATGTTTTGGATCATTCTGCACATTGTAAAATAGACAGTTACACACTTACACCTTCTGAATAAAAAACACTATCAACTTTTCACATGTACAAGCTCATCCAAAGATAAGGCTCAAAACAATAATGACCAGGTCCAAGCAGAATCAAACTTCTGTTGAACTAATTTATTAATTTCACTAACCGTTATGCTAAACAATCTGTACAGAACATCATTCATCCCACCGGTCTCCTCATTGAGTGACAAGTAATGTTTCTCGACACTGTACTTCATTATGACATTCTGTACACGATTGTAGAAGTACTCGACCATCCATGTCGTCATATTAAGAGCTTCACTATTATCAGCAAAGGAATACTGGTCTAAAAGACCTGCCAAAATCTGTCAAAGTAGAGAGGTAAAATGGTATTGTATGCTATTACATGAAAAACTCATTTCCACACCAATTTGGGTCAACTAGAATATGCATTACCTTGTGAATGGTATAATATGGAGCCCAAACTGGTTTTATCGCTTCAAAGCGATCAAACAGCTCAGATGGAAATGCAGAGAGGTACCCTGTTCCCAGCTTCTTCTGGCATTCAGATAAGGCTGAGAGAACTGCAGACATCTTTGCTTTGAGTTTGTCATTATGAGTGCTTGCCCACATTTTGGCTGTTGCACTCAGGTAGTGTCCTTCCATGTTCAAAGACAAACACAACTATTTATAAATGGAAAACCTAAAATGTTTTGAAGACATAACTAATGAAAAATGAAAGGATTGGCTTTGCTTCCTTTTGCAGAAAAAATCATGCTTGATCAATGGTGTTAAAGTCTTGACATAAGATAATTACAGAAGAACGAGGGAAAAGAAGTGATTAAACCATGTTTCTGTAGCTGCATAATCAAAGATTTAAATTTATTCTTCTAGCGAAGTGAGTAATAGTCATGTTTTGCATGATGAGAAGCTTTTAATCTGCTGACAGAAAGCTAACTAAGAAACAAAAGACCAGCATTAATGATTTGGCAGGTATTGCCTACACTCAACTGTTGAGAAAGGCAATTCTCATCATTCACCACAAGATAACAGAACTAACATGTTTTTGGGCAGGCAAGAATGAAGAATTTCATACAACAAACAACAGCAACTATGTTAATACCAACAAAAACTATAAACAACATAATTATAGCCCATGAACTAAATCTAGTACCTACGAAATGACCACGGAGTTCAACATCTGATGCCTCCCATCCTCCATAGGGCTTCCCTGGGGTTGGCAATGCTGCAGTTTTTCTAAAACTCCAAACCAGATTATCCACATCCAGCATCAACAGATACTCTAAGTTTGTTTGCTGTGCCTGCCAATGCAACGAACTCGGGTCCAACCTAACATCATGTAGAGATACCTCCTTAAGGAACACACCGTCCATCTCAGAATCACCGGGGTTTTTCATTCTCTTATACAGCATTGACCAACTGAGCTCATCTTCTCTTAATGCCTTTCTTGGCAACAAATTAGCCCAAGCAGAATCATCAGTTGGTGTCAAATGGTAGTGAGAGAACATTTCCTCTTTCCATGTCTCATTTCCTGAACTCAAAAGCTCATACCGGAATGTATGAGATGAGAGCGCGGTTGGTGTGTTTGTACACTCCTTGCTCATGGCAGTCCCGGAAAAAAGAAACAAGAAAAACAGTTTGGACAGCAAAAAACCCTCCATTTTCTCCCTTATGTTCACTCAAAAACCAAAAAATTAAGCCCAAAACAATTCAGAACTAAAACCCTGAGCCACCCAGAAAGCGTGGCATCAACATTCAGTGGAAGAGAACAAAAGACAAATTCTTTAACACAAAAAGCTCAGACTTTTACTGCTCTTTCATACTCAAGACATGGAACTCCATCTCAAAAAGAGTAAAGTCGGCAAAATCACCATCAGATGCACACAATTTCAAACCTCAATTGCCAAGGATAGACAATCGAACAGAAAGCACATGAAAAATTTCTACCAACCACAACTGGCATCGCCTACCCACTGTAAATAGTCAAAAGTATCATCCATCCCAAGTGAAAAAAAAAAAAAGAAAAACTTTCCCGGAAAAAATAAGAACTTGGCTATGAGTTGCCCAAAATAGGAGATAATTCTGAGAGAGGAATAATAAACGAATTGAAATACCCCTGGGTTAAAATGGAGTATTATGAAGCAGGTGTAGAATTGAGTCATTTGAGAGAGAAGGAGACAAAGAAGAATCACGGATAAGATGTCTATTTCGGCGGCGTTTAGTTGGATTCTTGACTGAGGAGCACAGGCAGAGCTGGTGATGGAATGCGACGAGAGACAACATTTTTCAGTAGTTGTAATTAACACAGATCATCAAATACTCTACTAATAAGCAGACGACGAATGAATGATAGACAACCAAAATCAAGCAAGTAATAAAGAACCGATTTTTCTGCCTTCATGGGGTAGCCCATCACTGATCGCTGCCCACTTAATCATTGACTACTGAAACCATTATTTCGATATTGCCGGGAAAACAGGCAGGCAGTTAACCTGGACTGTACGTGTAATTGTTTAATTAATTGAGTTTGGACTTTTAAATTATTTTATAATTGAACCATTTGAATTAGTGGGGATGATTAATAGGGTTGTAATGTTTAACGTTAAAGAGGTTTGAATATATATATATATATATATATATATATATATATATATATTAAAAATGTTGATAAACTCTAACCCTATAAATTTAAGAACTTAATTGATTTCATATAATTGAGCCCGTCCTCACCTTTCTTTAGTTTACATGAAGCTGTGATCCCGTTTGAAAAATAACTATTTCAATTAGTTGTAACTAGTATTTTTGATAATTTTTTAATAGTTAACTGTTAAACTAAAAAAACTATCGTTATACACAACAACTACTTCAAAAAATTATTATCAAACACACATTGCCAATATCATATATACATGTTGAAAAACCCCTGGGTTATTTGTGACAACAGTTCAATAAGTTAAAAAATTAACTGGTATTTATTTGTGTGTGTGGAATTGGGAAACGTAGTGTAATTTCAAACCAAAGGGTTTTGTAGGTAAGACATGAACATCAGCTGAAAATGATTGAAATTGAATTGCTTAAAAATGAAGAATGAATTGTGCACAAGGCAAGCAATTACTCTTTTGGGAGCTGTAGCACTCACTTGATCAAACTTATACACTACTCCTACTACTACATATAATATATACAAACTAGGATTTATTTTCTCGCATTTTGCTGCAGCTGGATGCATATTTTACATTTATTATGTATATTCATTATTTATTAAACAATTTATAGTTATGTTCAACAATTGTTAATCTAATTTTGAAAGCAAAATGAGTAAGTAAACATTTTTTGAAGTGAATGACAGAAAAATCCCAAGAAATTTAAAATGAAAATGGAAGAAGTACTAATAATTCGATGAAAAAGGCACACTGAGTAAATTATAGCAATAGTGTCTAAATTATAAGTAGCACAAAACATAAGGCCCAAGGAGATCAAGGAGAAACAATGAGCAAATTGAAAAAGAACATAGGGAAAAAAATGACATTGGTTTGATTTAAAAAAATGGTGATGACAAAAATGTGCAAATCTGGATTCATTTTGGTATGAATAGAACCGATGATCTCTTTTGTATTAAAAGAGCTAATAGTTTTTTTAGTCACTTTGACCCCCAAAACGCAATTTTCGTTAAATAGAGTAATACACACACCAAAGGAAAATATAAACTATATCAATTAAATCATCATTTTCATTTAGGTCATTGGGTATTGGGTGAGTAAATGTAATGTTGGATAGATATGTGTAATGAACAAAAGCAATGCCTTAAACGTAAAAAATAAAAATAAAGCTAAAGGTGGTTTGTATATTATAAAGTAAAATATGTCAAAATTGAGACTATTCATGATATCCCATCACATTTCCCTCAAATATAGTATGTAGTTATGATATATATGTCTATTCAATGTGAATGAAAATGAAAAATGAACAGTTTTTTATAAATAAATAAAAAGTAAAATCGTCTGCTTAACTCTTTTTTTTTGTTGATTAAACGTCTGCTTAACTCTTTATTTCACTTGGTAACAATAAAGAGTGCAATGCAAGATATGAAAGAGTTTGGGCTGAAGCCCACTTTCTTTACAGTACTAGAACCAGAAGAAAAGCTGAGTGAAGACCAAAGCCTGTTTGACTCAGTTGGGCTGGATTTGATGAAGGCCCAATTTTAAGTGGAGACCAGGCCCATGTGATTCAGTTATTCTGGATTTGATGTGGGCCTAATTAGACTTCGCCGTAGGCTTCTCTCACTCGAGTCAAGATCTTTTGTCTATTTTTTCATGTTATTTTCTTGTCCTGTAGTATCATTTATTAAAGGTTTTAATAAATTTGTTAACTTTTCACAGATTAGATAATGAGAAATAGGAAAGAGACATGAGAAAATGGAGGAGAGGACCTTGACTCGTAGCACACTCCCATGTAGGATCACTTGAACAAATTTAGGCAACTCTTGATTCATCATTATTTTTTCAAGTCCAACGATTTGTTAGAATTTTTGTTTTCAAATGGATAAATAAATTATTTAAAATGTATTTAGATTTTAGATATATATATATATATATATATCAGAAATCTATAAAATGTATTTAGATTTTAGATATATATTAGAAATCTATAAAGGATAAGAAAAACGCCACCGGTCACTAAAAATGACACTCATTTTTCTTCCTACTAATGTGATAGACGATATGCTAATATGTGAATTAATGGATGATAATTAGAAAAATTATGAAAGTATGGATATTGATATGGTAATGTACGTAGGGAGAGGCGAAAAATTCGCCTCAGTGAGAATAATTTTCCATCCCCACCTCATGAGTCCGTTTATTTACCACATATGTGGAAAAACTCATACCTAAATGTACTACTAATTAACTAACTCAACTAACTAACATAATAAACTAAATGACTAAAACATCCTTCGTAGAGATTTATTAAGAGGATAAACTTGACATTTTCATGGTGTGTGGTTCCACATATTACACGTATTACGTATGTTAATTAATATTCCTTTTCCAAAAGTGATAGTTAAAGTCAATCTGAGTTTCTGACCGCAGTCAATAAATTGCATGCAGTAAACCTAATTAAAGTGATTAAGATCCCTTAAGTAGCTTTCGACTAACAAAAAAGGGGTCATTATTAGTCCAAAAGTCCATTTTGACCCTTGAAAATTGACCATGAGGAATGATAACTTACATATGCATCAGGGACTTGAAACTTCTATTGAAAATTAAGGTTATTCTTTCCTTTAAAGAAATGAACACCTTTGAAAGAGAATAGGAATGGCTTTTGGAATGGGGTGCTCCTAATTTTCAAGTTTTTACTAGTAGGTATATACTATATTTTTTAGCATGCATACAAGGCCAAAAATATGGAAAATTCCAAAATAACATGCAAAAGAAAGGGGATCCATTTTTATTATAATCTCACATGCGTGGTTACGTTGGTTGGGGAACTTGGAAATTGCGGATCATTCAATTGTCCATATCTTATATTTTGTAGGTCCCAAATATGTTATCATTTTTAACTTTTTTTTGTATAAATTAAAATTGTCTTTGGTTATTAACTCATTTTGTATAAATTTATATCGTTACCCGTCCCCCTTCCAAATCCATTCTTATCATTTTCAATCCATACCCTACTCTTTAAGCATGTGCGTTTATAAGAGTTAAATTGGATTAAAATAAAACAAAAGTGAAAAATGATAATTTCATTCAGGATATATATTTTTTTTTGATGTTGTAACAGTATGTTTGAAATAGGGGATCAGTTTGTTTATTACTATCACAAAGTTAAGACTAAGGTAAAAACTTTACTCATACAGAGCCAATGGAGAGGAAACTAGGTCTGGTGCAACCACCATCATCTAGATCCATTGGCCCATAGCATTGATGGGTCTAAGGGGCTTCTGGCGGTCATTGATTGGCTTTTCGGTTGATCCTTTATACTTTCAAATCTATGACGGATTGATCCATCATTACAACACATACATCAATACATCCATTTGTTGTTACTATAATGACTCAGAACACTACGTGGAGATAACTGGGTTTACCGCAGCCTCCCAGGCGGTAATTACCGAGAGAGAGGTCGTGGTAAATCCCGCGGTAAAATAGCTCGCGGTAAGAAATTTACCTCGCACCCGGTCGCAGCAATTACTGCGGCTTACCGTGCACCAAACCTCAACAAAAGTTTTTTATTATTAAAAAAAGTTGATGAATCCGGATGAAATTCATCCGGATTCATCGACAAAAACCTAGAATCCTGCAACCTAGAAAGAGCACGCGGTGGTGACGATGGTGGGAGAGCGGCATCAGTGGGAGATCGATGTCGATGGGAAGAAGAAGAAAACAGAAGAAGAAGAAGAAGAAGAAGAAGAAGAAGAAGGCGGAGGAGAAGAAGAGAAGTAAAAAAAGGAGGAAAGAAAAGATGATGATGAAGAAGATGGTGGAGAAATGAAGGAGAAGATGGAGAAGAAGATAAAGTAGAAATGTAAGAAGTGCGGAGGATGGTGAAGGAGTGAGGGATCGAAACCCTAAAATGAGCGTTAATTTACCGCGGTACCGCGAGGCGAACCGCGCCACGTCCGCGCCGTTTACTGCGCTGGGTCACTTACCGCGGCCTCAATTGCAGTAACAACCGCAGTAAAAGTGGTTTTCTTCATGTAGTGGAACATCATTAATTAGTCCGTCATAAGAGAATGATGGTTGTATCCGTCATTCAAATGACAAATGACAAACACATATGTCATCAAAATAATGACATTAATGTAAATGAATATCATCCATCATAAACCAATTTCCATCTGCTTAATGCATGATCATATCAACGAGGTGATTGTAGTTTCATGATCAAACCTCAAAATAAGTGACCCTTATTTGGAACCACTAGCTAGGAAGGAATGAAATTACACTAATCACTTTCTCTAATATTCCTCTCAAATAACAAAGAGGAATAAAAATATAATATCTATTCCAGGCTTAATTAGTTATTGTCGTATTATCCTAGACAAATGCATGGCAACATTTGTTTAATTACGATCGGCACGTGTGATAAAAAAACAAAACTATTGATAACTGCAACATAAAATGACAAGAGCTCACATGCATATATGGTCGTAGTTGCGCTACATCAAAATACTAGTACTTGATATCCCCACCGAGTCGCCAAACACTGTAAATATTTACATTTCGCTACATGTAGTTACCAATTAGCCAGCCGTTTGAGTTGGGGTAAATTACAATAACCCCTGAGATTTAGTGAAATTTTCAATTTGCCCCTCTATTTTAAAAAATCTTCAATTATCCCTCCGAGGTATTGTGAAAACTTTCAGCTAACCCTCTTGACCGATTGTGGTTTTAGCCGAATATACAAATTTTTGGTGTAATTACACTAACTATACTCCAAAACAGTCAAATGGTGGTATGGGCGCGACGGTATGGTCTCGTCTGCGTCGTTGTGGCTGAACTCATCCGTGTTGCTGCGACGGTCAGACGGCAACGACAGCTGACATGGATGGCCAGTTGGGGAGGGAAAAAGAAGATAAATTAAATGATATTGAAATATTATAAATATTAGTGATAAGAAGTAGTTAACTCTAAAATTATTGACGGTCGACTAATATCACAAACGATCAATGATGCTAACCGAAGGTTTCACTAAACCTCAGGGGCTGAGTAACTGAAGGTTTTTAAAATATAGTGGATAAATTGAAAATTTCACTAAATATTGGATGGTATTTGTAATTTACCCTTTGAGTCAATAGTTACCAATTATTTTTGAGCCTAGAGGGCCGGATGGGTTAAAATGCAGGGACTGGAAGACAAAATACACTAAGACATAGGGTCCAGTAATGTTTTGTCTTGTAATGTTTCCGGCCCAGTTTCTTTTTTAAATAAAAAAATAAAAAAATCTCTTCATTCCATACATATTCAATTGTATTTATTTTTATGTTATTACTCTTGATTTTCTTTATTTAATACTAATTGATCTCAATATCCAATCAAATATTTAAATGTTTTTGCGACGGATGAAGTACTTATTTGATATTCTATCTATCTCAGTAAAATTGATACATTTTCTTTATTGGGTTAAGTTACTTTTAGTTATAGTATGTCTATTTTACTTTACTGCCATCTAGTGAACAATATTCTTTAATTTTCATACTTAATCAAACGTATCAGTTCTGTTAGGATTAAGGAAGTATTATTATTACTCCATCTATCCCTGAAAAATTATACACATTTCTTTTTTTGATTGTTCCTGAAAAATTATACATTTTCTTTAAAAGGAAACTTTTTTCCTCGCTACCAAACTATTTATACTTTATCTTTATTTTTTCTATCTTATTTTTCTATACAATCTCAACTCAAGGGCAATTATACCAAATTTCATAATATTATACATTCACCTGCTGCCGATTTACATGGGGAAATCTTTTGAAAAGTGAGGGAGTATTTGTTTTTTTATAAATAATGTCGACGCTGTGTGATTAGCAATGTTGCAGAGAGTTATAACGATCTATTGCAATAGCCGACAAGCGGATTGAAGTTAATTTCATTTCTTGTTTTTGGACTTGTCAACATTCACATCCCAGATAGTGTACGAAAGTCATAAATAACGAATTGGCCTCTTATTTTGTATTACATCTTATTTTGTATTACATCTGTACCCAAATAATTTTACACTTTATTTTTTAGTAAGCTTTTTAAATATATTTTTTTTGGATTTTTTAAAAATTTTTATTTTTGTTAAAATTTGAGCCAAACATTGAATATTGAAATAATAAAATCAAAGTGTAGAATTATTTAAGAGCGGAAATGAGTATACTTTTCATTTTCTTTACCAATAAATCAAATATTATCAGTTTTGTTTTTTTCCCGTTCTACATTTTTCATGAAATTGTATTGGTGCCAACAAAGAGAACCTAATCTTATAAGCCCCTACAAGAAGCTAGGAGAGCCGTATCATATAAGTATATTTAGTTATACGGGCATGTGAGCCTTTGGTGATTTGAACGACGATCAACCCGTGTCTGTGGCTGATTTGTTCTGTTTCAAAATATATGGACTTATTTAAAAGATAATGAATAGGTGGATTGCATCATTGTTATTTTACTGCTTTAGGCATCGTGATATACTTTTCCGGTTTCAGTAATCTCACAATTTCTTAAAATCATGATTTGGCCTTGGGGCCGAACAGAGGATCCAAATGAACAATTATTTGCAATTTATATCAAAATTAGGAAATTAAATATTATTAACTCAAGTCTAATGTATTAAAAAAAATTCATCTAACTATTGGATATCAACAGTCTTAAGAAAAAAGCGAAAATAAATAAATAAATTGTTATTCGTAGAGGCAATAAAAGAATGGAAATAAGTGGTGACAACCATCCTTAAAACCCGTAATTATACTAATTAAATTTTGTCTTGTAGATGTAATCATATGAAGCCCACCTTTAAGCTCCCGTGTCCATTCTTGTAAATTATTGGTGACCGACTACATGTAGAATCTAGATTTATTGTCCCAAATTTCCATCCCTCCATCCATGTAATATACTTTAATTAACTAAAAATGTTAGATATTTTATTAAAAATTTAACGAAATAGTTAATACCGGTAATTAATTAAAGTAGGTAATACTTCCAAAGAGCTTCCACCATTTTCTTTAAGGCCCGCGTTAAAATGCGCATTGCGCACGTGCGCATAACCGATTCGCTTATTTACAAGTTTGTCATTCGCTAAATTCGATCAGCATGATGGTCGTATTTGATCAGCATGATTAATCGATCAACACCGTTTCCTCGGTTGAACAACATAACAAAACTACTGATCAACATGTCAAGTCTACTGATCAACATGTCAAGTCTACTGATCAACATGCTAAAACGAAAGATCAACATTACAATTATAACAGAGATAAATATGCTAAAAAGAAAGATCAACATGACATAAAAGATAGATCAACATCGTAAGAAAAGATATCAACATAATAAAAAGAAAGATCAACATGACAGTAAAAGAGATCAACAAACTAAAAATAATGGTCAACATGGTAAGTAGAGAGATCAACATGCTGCTAAACAGAAAGAGCAACATAACAAGAGAAGAGATCAACATGCTGAAAAGAAAGATCAACATGACAAAAAATATAGATCAACATGTTAATAAGAAAGATCAACATTCTAAACAAAAAGATCAGCATGACAACGTGAGAGATCAACATGCTATATAAAAAGAATAATCAACATGACAAAAATAGAGATCAACATGCTAAAAAGAATCATCAACATGGTAAAGAATAGATATCAACATTGGACAAACATTGAACAAGAGCAAATCAACATTGATCAACAGAAGCTGATCAACATAAGAAGCCCCATCGATCAACATTGCACTACGTGGGGAAGCTTATTCTCACTGCGGCCTTAACTGCGGTTACGGCCGCAGTGAGCAGCTCCCCGCAGTGAACGAACTGCGCCGTTGTGGCAGTTCGTGTTACTGCGGCCTTAACCGCAGTTCGGCCGCAGTACGTGCCTCGTGTTCCACGTGCCTCACCTACCACCCACCCTACTGCGGCCATAACTGCGGAAGAGGCCGCAGTAGGGAAGTCTATAAATACCCCTCCATTTCCTTCCCTTCATTTCAACATGAGAACAAATTCCTCATCTCTCAATTTTCAAAGTGAAGTTACGGTGGAAGTTGCGGTACCGTCGATTTCAGGTGTATTATTGAGGTAATAAAATTGTATTTATTTATTTATTTATGCCTATAGAGTTTTTAATTCAATTTAAGTTATGTATGTAATTTTAGTTTATTTTTAAGTAATTTAATTAAATTAGCTTAGTAGTAGTTCTGTCATGAAAACTTGTAAGAATATATTTTTTTACACTTTATTTCAATACGTTGGAATAACGGTGTGAAATAATATATTGTACTGAAGTTTTCATGGATTGTCCAAGTTGGACGGTTTGTAAAAGTTTACTATCGGTGTATTAAACTTTTATGGTTGTGTATGTAAAGCGGCGGATTACATAAGTTTGGTCGCATTTTCGTCTTGTTCCACGTTATACATTAGGAGTAATATTCCGGAGAAATGGTATAGTGTGGAACTAAGCGAAATCTTTGCCGAAATTTATGTAATTACGCTTTTACGTGCGCAACGATAAAAGTTTATTCACTAATAGTACTTTTATGAACAGGATAGGACCCATGCACCACTGGATGCGGATTAGGCGAAAATGGTATGTGAATATTAATTGTGCATGTTTATTGTTTTTATTGATGAATGAACGATCATATATAGGAAAGACCGTAAATGGGCGAAGAATGTGATTGGATGTATCGGCGCTTTGAGGAAGGGACTCGCTATATAAGTGAAAGATTTTTCACCGGACTTGAGGAATTCTTGGATTACGCTTTTGTTGTTGCTAAATCGAATGGAGAAGAAGCTGGTGAAATGCCCGTGTACAATTTGTAAAAATAGATACTATTATGATCGAATTACAATTGGCAATCATTTCTTGTTAGACGGATTTACACCCAATTATCATGTGTGGGATTGCCATGGTGAGCGACACGAGATCAATCCATGTGTCTATCGAGGTTATCGCTTTGTGAAGTAGCGTCGACATCATCAAATCGCGCAAGTACAAATCTTGGAATACATAATTCTTCTGATGGTAGCCAAGAACGGCCGACTTACGAAGAAATGGTTCATGACGCTTTTGGGTTTCATGAGCACTCTAATAATTTTGAAAATGATCAGAGTAATGACGATGAGGACGTTTCTCCCAAGTGCCAAGCGAAAGGCGCAGCAGTTTTTGAACTAGTGGAGCATGCATCAAAACCTCTATATGAAGGTTGTGGTGATAAGTACACCAAATTATCGGTTGTAGCGAAGTTGTTGAGTATGAAAAGTCAACACAACGTATCGATGCCTTTTTCTGAGATGATCAGATATATCAATGAACTATTACCGGAGGAAATTCGTTGCCAACAAGCATGTTTAGTACTGAAAGCTATGTTGAAGGAGTGAGGTTACCGTATAAAATAATTCACACTTGCGAGAATAATTGTATGTTGTTCTACGGTAGCTTGACAAGTTATTGAATTGTAGGGTGTGTGGAGCGGATAGGTATCAAGTGTGTGCCCGGGTAAGAAACCGAAACCGAAAAAGGTTTTGCGATATTTACCAATCACCGAGCGGCTACAACGGCTTTACCAGATCGTCTAAAACCGCGAGTTCATGACGTATCATATTAGAGCGAGAGGAAATGTATCGCACTTGTTGGACATCCATCTCAAGGTGAGGCTTGGAAACACGTCGGCGAAATGTATCCGGATTTCGCGAGTACCGAAGCGTCACGATTGGGGTTAAATCTTGATGGCTTTAACCCGTTGTCCGAAGCAGGACAATCGTATTCGATGTGGCGGTATTCATCGTTGTTTACAATCTGCCGCTGATTTGTGCATGAAGGAGCCGTACACTTTCATGCCTCTGCTAATTCAGTCCCCGATCTCCTGGCCGTAACATTGGCGTGTTTCACGTCCACTGATTGAGGAGCTACAAGTTTTATGGAATACGGGAGTGGAAACTTGGGGCGCGCACCGTAATCAGAACTTTGTTATGCGAGCATGTTTGCTTTGGACGATAAGTGATTTTCCGGCGTACGGAATGCTATCGGGCTGGAGTACGCATGGAAGACTTGCATGCCCATACTGCATGGGTGATGTTAATAGCTTTCAGTTGAAGCATGGACGGAAAACCAGTTGATGGGGCTGTCATAGGAGATTTCTACCACGTCGGCATGCTCTGCGTAACAATACCGAATCGTGGGGACAAACTGACCGTAGTCATCCGTGTGCGTATAAGTCAGGTCATGAGATCTTAAGGGATCTTAATAGGATTGTATTCCCGGCATTCGAACACCGTGGGATAAAATGAGGGCTGACAAGTTTGGCGTTGAGCACAATTGGGTTAAGAAATCAATTTTACGGGAGTTGCCGTATTGGGCAGACTTGAGAGTACGCCAGCATGCTGGATGTAATGCACATTGAGAAAAAGCTGTTTTGATAACATCTTCTACGATTACGAGCGTGAAAGGGAAAACAAAGGATAATGCACAATCGAGGCGTGATTTGCGGGAGTTAAATATCCGTGATGAACTGCATTTGAGCATTGGCGGGCGGGAAACCATTTCAACCGAAGGCGTTATACGTTAAACGATGATCTGATTGCGATGATTTGCAATTGGTTGAAGCATATCGTTAAACTTCCCGATGGGTATGCATCTAACATTGGCAGATGTGTCAATACGGCAAACAATACTTTTTACAGTATGAAAACCCATGATTGTCATGTGTTCATGCAGAAGCTGTTGTCCGTTACATTACGTGGTTTCATCCAGCGGCATTTGGATGGTAATTGCAGAATTTTGCAAATTCTTTAGACTACTATGTTCTAAGGATATTCAGTTGGACGATGTGGAGAAGCTTGATGAATTGATCGTCGTAATATTGTGCAAGTTGGAAAAGATCTTCCCGCCATCATTCTTTGACTCCATGGAACATCGACTATGCATCTACCTTGGCACTGCGAACTTGCGGACACATCGGCTATTGGTGGATGTTTCCTTTCGAAAGGAATATGAAGAAGTTGAAAGCAAAATGTGCGAACAAACAATTTCGGAGGGCTCGATCATTGAAAAGTTCCCGATACGGAGGTAGCTTTTTGTGAGCATTACATGGAAGATAATCAAGGAACACGAGTGAACCCTCACATACGGAGCGAAATTAGTTTTCCGGCGGTTGTTAACGATCCGGGACTATCGATTTTCAGTCATCCTACAAGAACGTTTGGGAAGGCTCGGGCTCGAGATTTGTCTGTGAAGAAGTAAATCATGTCCAAACATACATTCTTGAAATTGTCGGGAGGTGGAGCAATTCGTGAATCGATTTAACGAGTGTCCATGACGGTTCCCAGAAATGAACGATGATCTTGTGGATAACTTACGGTGGCGAGTTCGCACGTTGGTTCAAGAATGTGGTTAGTTTGTGTTTATTTATTTACTCATTTATATTTGTTGCGATCTTAATCGATGCGAAATTTATATGTTGATTTGTAATTACATGCAGGCCGACTCAAATCGAGGCAGCCCTCCCACACGCACTATATGACTGGCGTGCGGTCCTAGAATGAGGGCTAAATCGTTCCCAGTGTCTATGTTAATGGGCTGGGCCTCACTGCGGCTTCGTGCGCGGTGAGGCCGCGATGAAAAACCCATTTATGGAAGCTGCGGCGATTGCCGCATGATGAGCCTTGATGGCCGAGATTAAAAAGCTGGTACGTCTTCTTCTTCGCATTTCACGCTCGGTTCGTCTCCCTCTCCTCCGAAAAACCACCGTCCCTCACCGCCGTCGAAGCCGTCGCCGCCGCTTCCGTTCGTCACCGCCGCAGCGCCTCAGCCTCCCCTTGCCCCAGGTGAGTTTTATTTTCGAATTCCACGGTTAGTTTTTGAGTTTTTTGAGTTTGTTTCATTGATTTGTGTTTTTGAATTTTTGAGTGGAAATTAGTTTAAATCAGTTGGAATTAGTTGAGATTAGTTGGAGTTTTGTGGAATAGGTTAGTTTGTGAGTTTTGTGGATTTATGAATTTTGTGGAATTATTTGAGATTAGTTTAGGATTTTGTGAATTTTGTTTAATTATTTGTTGAGATTGTTGGATTGGTTGAGATTATTTGAGATTAGTTGGAATTTTGTGAATTTTGTGGAATTAGTGAAATTAGTAAATTAGTGAATTATTTGTGAATTTTGTGGAATTAGTGAAATTAGTGAATTAGTGAAATTAATTAAATTAGCCCATTAGTGAATTTAGTTGAAATTAGTGAAATAGTTAAATTAGTGAATTTAGTTGAAATTAGTGAAATTAGTGAATTAGTTAAATTAGTGAATTTAGTTGAAATTAGTGAATTAGTAAATTAGTGAATTATTTGTGAATTTTATGAAATTAATGAATTATTAATATTAGTTGAAATTAGTGAAATTAGTGAATTAGTGAAATTAATTAAATTAGTGAATTAGTTGAATTTAATGAATTAGTGAAATTAGTGAATTTAACTAAACTAGTTGAATTTAATGAATTACTGAAATTAGTGAATTTAACTAATCTAGTTGAAATTAGTTAAATTAGTGCAATTAGATAAATTAATTAAATTAGACAAATTATTTGAAATTAGTGAAATTAGTTGAAATTAATGAATTAGTGAAATTAGTGAATTTAACTAAATTAGTTGGAATTAGTTAAATTAGTGCAATTAGTGAAATTAATTAAATTAGACAAATTAATTGAAATTAATTAAATTAGACAAAGTAGTGAAATTAATTAAATTAGTTAAATTAGTGAATTTTTAAATGGTTCGAGATATGGCGGACACACCATCCCGTAGCCAGGATGCGTCGACAGGCTCGGGTTCACGTGGCTCGGGCTCACGTGGATCGGGTTCACGGACGCTTGATTTCTCTCACGGGAGGCGTGGTCGCGGCTCTCACACATCGAGCCGCCCTAGACCGTCGTCCCGGACACCGGAGCACACCGAATCGGTGGAGTAGCCGATCCCTTCTCCTCGGCCCGATGCTCGACTCCGCCTGGGCCGCCGACGCATGACAGACCTCCGCGCCTCCTCTTCCCCGCCCGAGAGGGGTCCCGATGGGAGGTTGGTCGCGCAGATCGGCGATAAGTTTTTAATTTTAAGTTTTCATAAATTTACTAATTTTAGTATTTTATTTCGCACGTAACATTCAACTCTTATGCGGTTTGAAATGTGCGGCGTCGGGCGTGGCCAAGGCGATCGGGCGATCGTCGCCAAGAAGTTCAAAGGCTTCCCGCCACGTACTCCGACCTCCCCGCGGATGAGCAGGCCGACTACGTCCACGATTCTCGGTAATACAAATACTAATTGCACTATACATTTCTATATACTTTTTAAAACTAATTCTATAACTAGTGACGTTTTGATGTTTTACGGAACATGAGCGGTATTCGTGGACGGATAACAAATTCCTGGAGAAGCTCCATTCCCGGTTCACGGAGTTCTACCGGAACACCCAGGACAATATCCGGGATGCGGCCCAGAAGAAATGTCCCCTCGATCGCGAGGCTCCCAACTACATGGAGTGGCTGGACATTCCTCCGCCGAGGATAGAACTGCGAAGTGGAAGCCGCCGCTCGAGTATTCTTGCCCGGAGTTCAAGGTCAACTCCGCGCGAACAAGAGAAATGCCAAGAGCGACAAACGACCAGTCTTCAAGTCGCATGGCGACAAGTCAAAGGCGACAATTTATGAGGAGATGGTAAGTTTTTTAAAATATTTATACATAATTACGTATGTATAAAAAAACTTCTGAATACCTAACATATTTTAATTGGCAGTGCGAGAAGGCGGGACAGCGGCTACGGGTGGACCAGTTCGGGGAGGACTGGCTGGGCAAGGAAAATAGGGCCTTGGTAAGTTTTGGTCGTTTTTTAACCATTTATATGTTTAACGTATTCAATTTATTATTCATTAACACAAATTTTCTTAATCTTAACTAGGAGGAGTACAAGAAGCGCTTGATCGAGAAGTATGGGGCGGACGGGCGTTCCCGATATTGATGAGGACATCTACACGGATGTCTTGGGCCCACGTGAGGGCGATGGGTCGGTGTCCCGCCCAGCTTTCTCGGCCCGAGCTGTTCGAGCAACCTCGGCCGTCGCAAGTAATAGAATTGAACTTTTACCACTTCCATACCTTTACAAGACATTCATTATAAGTATAACATTTTCAAAACGTAATTTTGATTTCAGCGCGAGATCGACACGGAGGAGCAAGATCGGAGGGACATGGATGAGATCAGCGACCGAGATGCGTGGTCGCCACTCTCGAGGACAACGCTGCTCGTGCGCAGACAGACGTTGCAGCCAGTGGAGTGGAAGCCCGGCGTACGAGATGACGCGTTCGACCGGCGGCGATCAGCGGCATCGGTCGGCGCTACGCGGGGGACATGTCCGACTCTCCGGCGTGCGAGTCTTTTGTCGCCGGATCATCCCGGCCTCCTCCACGTCACGAGCATCCTCCGAGGCCGCCTTCTCGAATCCCGACCTCACCCTCCACTCCGCCCAAGATGAAGATCACCCGGAGCAGCCGCGGACATCTGATAACCCCCCGATCAACTGTTTAGCAACTTCCTCAATATGGAAGATCAGGATTTTGACGATTTTCTAAATCAGCGTCCTCCGAACAATTAGAATTAGAATTACTGTAAATATTTTTAGGATGTAACCGGTTAATTATATTCCAGTTCCTTACCAATTTATATTTATTTCAATTAATAATTACTTTCTTAATTAATTAACATTATTATTATATGTTAATTTACTAATTTAAATAATAGTTACTAAATATTTATAACAATTAATTTTTTTTCACAAAAAATTCTTTGTCTTGACTAAAGACGCAGTTGATGGCCGCAATCTGATTGGCGGCGCCGCCAAAATGGTTGGCACGTCGCTTATCGGCAATCACCGCAGTGAGGCCGCGATGCGTACCACGGCCTCGGCCGCAGATGAGATCAAAGCTGCCGACATTCCAATGCGGCGTTCATCGCGGCCGCCGCCGCGCTTATACCACGGGCCAACTGCGCGTTTGGCCGCAGTGAGGCCTGCCTTCTGGACGTAGTGTTGGAAATGTGCAGATCAACATGACTACCTACTCTGATCATCATCGTTTTCCCCAGATTTTTAAGTTAGAAATTGTTTCAGTTTTTCATCATTTACAAGTTTTGTGGTCCTTGAGCTTCATTGCAGTCAAATTTCGGTGGCGGTTGTGTTGTTGAGTTGTACTGGTTTGGTTTGTAGAAGCGAATCTGAAATCACGTTTGAATACGGAAAAACGTCGTCGGACGTGATCGAAACGTCGTCGATTAGATGAAAACATTCACCGGTATACACGAAATGTCGTCGGAAGAGACGAAATCGTCGTTGGTGATGACGAAATCTTCGTCGATGGCGACGAACACTTCGTCGAAAACTTCATCGGAAGTTTGAATGGTGATTGGAAACGATAGTGGCACTTGTTATAATTTTTTCATCTCTTATGCCCATATGCACACTATATAGCTACTTTACACTAGTAGCTAGTCCTTAGTCTCTGACATTGAGAGATTGACAAATTTATAGTCGGATGGAAAGATTATAATTTTTAGTGAAATCTTTATAATAATAATAATAATAATTTGAGTTAAATAGAAAATGGAAAAATAAGAACTTCATATTTGATTCCATAATTTAAAGAATACTCCTAGTTGGATGGAAATAAAGATTGATAGTTTTTCTGTAAACTGATCATGTTCATGTCAACTTGCATTGTTGTGATCATAGGGGTTCAAACCTTCTCTCCGGAGGTGAATTTTTGGAATATCACCTCCGGAAAATCCGATGAGAATCACTCCTCTTATTCGGACCTCACGGTGAACATCAGAGGCGTGAATGTTAAAAATGAGAAATGAGAAAGTGACGATGACCCAACGGTCTGAGAGATCCCCACCCGCGACAACCTCCTCACCCCCACTCCTCTCCTAGGTTGGCTGCTTAAGTTTATAGAATAAATTGTACCATCAATACCTAAACTATAGCCCATGTTACAAATCTATACCCGAACAAAACCTTGTTGCAAAAGTGGCTCTAAAGTACGAGTACGTTGCAAATCTATACCTGCGAGTTAATTTCCGCTAAAACTTAACGGAAATTGTCATAAAAATGTTCAAATTGACCCTCAGAATTTTTTAAAATGTGTTAAACACCATTTTAACTTTATAATTTTACTTTTTGAGTCATTATGTTCAATTACATGTGTATTATTTCAAATAATATTTCCGAATCATGAATATAAATTATAGATTGAGTCTAAAATATCCATAAAATATCAAATGAAAACAAAAGTTTATAATTATATCAATAATAATATTTTTAAAAACTACATTTTTATTGCGAGAAAAATAGTAATTAAGCAAAGAAAAATGTAAGAATGAATAAGTATTTTCTAAAAAATCTACAATAGCTATTAAATTATTTAGGTAATGTAAAAAATCTTCCACAATGATAGATTTTTTATAAAGAAAATTAGTATTATTCATTCTTACATTTTATTTTGATAATTACTATTTTTTGCAATAAAAAAGGTAAATTTAAGTACAAATATTGTTATTAATATATTTTTAAACACTTTTTTTCATATTTGATAAATTTTTTCTCGATATTTTAGACTCAAATCTGTAATTGATATTGTTGATTTGGAAAGATTAATTAAAATATTACACACATCATTAAGAATAATGACCCAAAATGTAAAATTATAAAACTAGAGGGTGTTCAATATATTTCAAAAACTCTAAGATTCAATTTGAGCATTTTAACTCGAATTTTCGTTAAGTTTTAACGGTGTTAAATCACAGGTATAGATTTGTAATTTACTCATATTTTAGAACTATTTTTGTAACAAAATTTTATTTGGGTATAGATTTTTAATATATACTATAATTTAAGTATAAATGGTACAATTTATTATTATTCAAGAGTATCATTTTAACTGTGCGTGTGATTGATGGGATTACCTTCCTTCACGGTTCAAACAGCTCCATTCTCATCATTACTTTCGGTATATATTAAAAAAAAACATTGCCAACTGATTTTGATCCAAATTCATGAACCCACTACCACTATTTCGTAGATACTGATTTATTTTCAAATTTTTTTAAACATTTGACTTTTTAATATTTACTGTATTTTAATTTATCTATTTTATTATTTAATGAAAAAAAATTCAAAAATTATGTTCATAAACTAAACACATCTTAAAAGGTTTAAGCTAGTGTCAAAGAAGTCAAAATAATAGGGGGTTTCAAACCTCGGAATCGGCGGTGAATTTGTTAAACGCGTTTCCGAGGAACTCACGAGTGGGTTTTTGTGATTAATTCACCGCAACTAAGTTTGAAGGCACCGTGAGAATAAGAATGAGGAGCCGTGAAACAGAACAAGGAGGAAAAGTCTCCCCTGCTACCTGAGTGGTTGCTTGACAGCGGAGAGCTGGCCGGTCGGCTGTTTCGCGGCGGCAACGGAGGGATTTGAGAGCCGGGCAGGTGACCTGCGAAATCACGGCCGCCGGAACCTATGAATCAAGACGAATCGAGAATCGACAGGTGGCGGAGGGAACGCGGATCTGGGGGCATCAATTTCCGGTGGGGACGGAGATGTTAGTCGGTTAGATTCACGATGGCCTTGAGGGGTGCTGCAAAGAAGAACGGGGATAGCACTAGTGAGAAACGCCGATCTAAGGAGTGGGGGGTGGGAGCGTGGGAACGTGGGCTTGCAGGGGCTCTTGGTAACATGATTCACGTCGTTTTAACGGTTCACGCCTCCGTGATTTTGGGGAGGTCCGATTTTTAGGAAGTGAGAAAGTTGCAAACTCACAGGTGAAAAGGGGAAGGTGAAAATTTTGATTATTCACTACAAATCTCCCAACTTTGAACCCCCCTAATATATCGTTACTAGTATGACAGAGAGGCTTGAGGAATGCTCACTTAAAAAACCAAACGCTTCATCCATAGATCGACAGAAGTCCTACATGCCAGATAATTCGCATTGTCATGCATATTTAGAGAAGACTTATAAACCATTCAAGAGCCAGTCTAGTTGGGATCAATTCATATTCTATCTCATAGGTTCGAGATATCTGTGAAAATCCAGACCTTGATAACACCTAGGAGTCAATTCAGAAAACACTTGAATTGCATGAGGAGATCCATGACCTAAGTAAAATAGTTGCTTTCAAAAAAATGAAGAAGAAAGAACAAGTTATGACTTCAGGTATTGCGTTTGATTAGCTCTGCTGATAAATCAATAGCCCCATCTTCAGACACACCAAACACCAGACCTCCTACCTTCAAAACAACACGAGGCACTCGCCATTTGCCAAGACAGGTCATCTCACTACAAAGAGACATCGGTTGCTGGACTGGAGGAAACAAAAAATCGAACCACCAAACTAAAGATAGAATCGAGGCCACGAAGCCAAGATGGATGGCCTTCAAACTCGATTCTTTGGCTTGCGAACCACCACCGTCGAAAGCTCAAGCCAGCTACAACTCCGCCTTGGAAGATACCATGGCGGTGCCATTGGAGGATGCCGATATCGTCATAAAAGACAATAAAGATGACGGTTATTGAAGACGAGAGAGCGAAAAACAAAGCCCCAACATATGAGAAGAAACCCCTAACCGCCCTAGAAGGACGCTTGGCCACATAGGAGGAGAAAGCGGAAAACAAACCCGACAAGTTTAAAGTCACGATAGAACCATGGTGTCTAACGACAAGAGCAGGGATGGAGCTACGCTTTGGCAGGGGGAGGCTGCTGCCACCCCCATTAGTTGGAGGGGTATAGTGTATATAATATATAATATTAAGATTAATGCAATAATTTATCCATTAGCCCCCTCTACTCAACCCAATAAAATTAAAGCCTAGTCAAAATTAAAATTCACCCAAACTCAATCCAATTCCATAAATTATCAACTCATCCATAACTCAATCCAAATACAACTATGTATTTAAATGTTTCATTTTTTCCCACTACCCATTCACTTTGTGAAAATCAATTGAAAGTGTCATCCCGCCGAATTATTCAATTATGTCCAAATTCCAATCCAAGTGTTTTAGACTTTTTTAAAGTGCACAAAAGCATACTCCACCCGTTTTCAAATAATTCTACATTTTGACTTTTCTGTTTCAAAATTCAATGTTTAACTCAAATTTTAATAAAGATAAAAAAATTTAAAAATTTATAAAAAATACATTTAGAAATTTTATACTTCAAATTATGATATGTATATAAATTATTAACTTTAAATATCTAAACATTCATGAAAACAAATCATAGATTAAATACTGTAAAACAACAAAAAAGTGTAAAATTATTTGGGGACGGAGGAGTATTTTTAAATTCTAGTAGGAGAGTAAAGAATAATTAAATTATTAATTTTAAATTATTTTTTATAGGGGGAACAATCAATTTAAAATTAATAATTTAATTATTCTTTACTCTCCCACAGGAATTTAAAAAATACTACACTTTATTTTTGTTGTTTTATAGTATTTAATCTATGATATTTTTCATGAATGTTTAGATATTTAAAGTCAATTATTTAAATTGATTGTTTAAATACTCCATTCACGTAAATTTTTAGAAATCTCAAAGAATATCATGTTGAATTTTGAGTATTTTATACGTGTATTAATTTGTGATATTTGTGTAAAATTTAGAGCATTTTTTTATAAAACTTGTTTTGGTTCCGTCACTCGTGATTGATTTATTATATACTTCCCCGTCCCTTTATTAGTGCAACATTTTGACATTCGATATCCATTTGAATTCAATTTATCTATATTAAATTATTTAGAAACTAGATACATTAAATTATTATTATTTGATAAAATTTGTAAATTTATATCTAAAAATATTGGAAAAATAATAAAATATATTTTATTGAAAGATGAAAAATAAAAAATTACAATAAAAAAGGATGAGACGAAGCTAATATTAAGCTACACACCTACCTAGCCCCCTAACCTCAAATTCCTGGCCGTCACTGAACAAGAGGAGCAAGAGCAACGGCCGTTTTGGTCGTTAGTCTATAGCATCTTCCTTAATTAAAATTTCAATTTTCACATAAACCCTGAATTTAATTTGGATAGAAACAAAAAGATTGATTCTTGAATTAGGAGTATGATTTATCCAAAGAGACTTTCGTATTCATTCAGAGGATACCATAGGCATAGCCGCGGTATATGACCACATCGTGAGTAAAACGCGCGCCTGAGGCGCGTTAGTAACGGCTAGCGCGGGAAAATATTCAAGAAATATTAACCGTAATTAGCCGTTTTAACGCTCTACGTTATTTTTCATGTACACTGAAATGAATACAGAATTCTTTTATCCTATTTCTAAAAATAACGAAAAATAACCATTTGATTGTCTATTACACGTGACTACCTCGCACACGTGTAGGTCAGTACTCCGCAAACGAAACATTCCGCCGGTGTTCCAACGACGGCGATGGCAACGGTGATGGTGGAAGCGACAACCGAGACGGTACCTTCAACCCGTCAAAATATCCCCTTATGTCGATGCCGCCGCCGCAGGTGGCTTTCTCCAGTTCCACTTCTTCCCTCGCCGGAATAAACGGCGGCCGGAGGACCTCCGTCAAAAGGTCCCACCTCACGCCTTTGAAAAATGCATGCTCCTTTATCTCAGCCGCGCCTCGCCGGAATCCTAACCGCTTCGTCGGGTCCTTCTCCAGCAGCTTCCGGATCAGATCCGTCAACTCCGTCGGCGGACCTCTCAACTCCGGCTGCTTTGTCAGAACATTGCGAAACGTCTCCTTCCTGTTCTTTCCCCTGAACGGCGATGTTCCGTACATCATCTCGTAGGTGAGCACCCCGAGGGCCCACCAATCGACGGCGAACTCGTGGCCGTCACCTCTGACGACCTCCGGTGCGACGTACTCCTCTGTCCCGACGAACGAGTGGGACCGCTCGCCTTCATCAAAGCTGAGTTTCCGGCGACTCAGAGGGCTGACACGTGCCGAATTGGATTTCTTGACCAGAGTCTTGGGATTCTCCGGTAGAATCTGTACTAGTCGGGTCCAGTTGCGGCGGCGGTGTTTCTTTATCTCGTGAAACGGTGCGCTTTGTTTCGTTTTAGCTTCATCTTCTTCATCAGAGCTCTGTTTTTTCGTCAAGCTCCGGGAAAGGTCGAAGTCCGTGAGGGTCACGTGACCGGAGTTTTGGATGAGGATATTTTCAGGCTTTAGGTCGCGGTAGACGAGGCCAATCAAGTGTAGGTGCTCCACGGCGCAGAGGATCTCCGCCAGGTAGAATCGGACGATGGCGGCGGAGAAAACGCCATCGTTCTGTCGGTGACGGAGGACGTTGAGGTCGGATCCTGGGCAGTAGGGAACCGCCCAAGCGATGAGGTCGGGCGTCTCTAGATACCCGAGGAGGCGGGGAAGGAACGGGTGGGGCGGGTCGGATAGTCGGGACAAGACCCGGATCTCCCAGCGGGCGCGGCGCTCGTCGTCGTGTTTTGATTTCCGGACGACTTTGAGGGCGAAAGGGGAGCGAGCGGAGGGGTCGGCGAGCGTGTGGTGAACGAGGAAGACGGTGCCCATTGCTCCCTTTCCGAGGATTTTCAAGGCTCTGAGATTGTCGAGGTCGAGCTTCGGCGGTGGATGTGACATCTGGGTTAGGAGAGATGAGGGAGGGAGTGTTGTTGGTGAGAGACAGAAAGGAAACTAGGAAGGAAGAAGAAGGTGGTTGTTTGGTTGGAGAGTTGGGAATTTGTGGCTTATATACTAGTGCACTGTCTGTTTTGGCTGCATGTGTGTGTGTGTGTGAAGGCACTTTTCTTCCTTTTTTCCAACCAAACACAAAAACTCTTCTACTCATTTCCTTGTTTTTTGTTTTTGAAACAAAATACTCTTTTAAGTCCTAATTAAATGGTATATTTTTTTGCACTAAAATTTAAAAATGATGGAAAGAAAATATTTTGGTAAAAAATACTCTCTAAATGAATGGTGTATTTATTTTAAATCTAAAATATGGATGAATGGTTAAAAATAATTAAACATAATAACTCACTCAAATTTTCTGAAAAAAGAAAAATAAATATTTGACGGTGTAGAACTCACTTCCTAATTCAGAAAAGGTAATTTGTGCGGTATTGACAAGTGACTAGAGAGAAGTTGGACTCGACATTCTCGAATGATTGTTCATTTTTTTATTCATTAGATATAAACAAACAGTGTGCGTATGTGTATATATATATATATATATATATATATATATATATATATATATATATATATATATATATATATATATATAAATCAAAATGGAGTCTATTTTTTTACCATATATTTCGATGTTTGCTAGTGGAAAAGGATGAGAAGAAATGAAGAACAACAGCGGTTGATGCTAGAGATTGAAATGACTTAATTCAACTAGGCCTTCACACTTATACCGAAAAGAATTTTAACTTCTAATAGATTTATAGGAATATAATATATATATATATATATATATAATATATATAGCGATCCTAATTTATTGTGTAGATCATCAATTATTGAATATTTAAATGCAGTTAGGTCCTAAGTCAACCTTTCAAAAGATGTTCAACGGAATTCTTTATTTTTTTAGAAAAATAAAAGTATGATCAGTCCATAGAGTTTAAGCCAACAAATGAATATTATCCAAAAATAGAGACCTTGACAACGAAGAAATTAAGTTGTTGCACGTAGTTGTGTCGACCAAATTTATAAGAGTTCTTTTTTTAGTTCTTAATTGTGATGTCAATGCCAGTTTAGAACCATTATGAGTTCGTGCGTGCGCACCATAAACTTAATTTGATTCCCTTAATTAATTACTATTATTTTCCCTTAATGTGTATGGTTGATTTTTTTATTTATTTATTTTTTTGAGAGTGAATGCATTTATTTAGAAACTAGAATAAAAGGTTAAAGGAAATGCCAATTCAGGGACCAATACATTTACATCCAAAAGAACCAAATTTCTAAACAAGAGTTAGCATAACTAGACCTACATTTCATACAATTTAAGGTTGTATGAAAATTAAGTTCTAAATAAAGACCAGAAAAGTAAATCCTAAAAGAAGATAGAAGGCATACAGCTCCGAAAAAATATAAGTGAATGATAGGCAGATCGACACCATTTCGGGATAGAATAAGCTCTTCATAGCTTTGCTATGCTTTAAACAGGCATTCGTGCGCAGCGTCTCACGTAATACTCGGTTACCGTTTCATCCACCAAGCTAGCTGTAAAAAGCAAGCTACACAAGACCTGGTCCTTGCATAAATACCTGGAAGAACATATCTAGCCATATGGCTTCAGAGTAAGATATCAAACACTCATACCAGAGAAATGTCCGAGTCAATTTGAGAAAACAAGTAGGATAGGAAGACTTCAAACCCCGCCCACCCAGTAATATAACACTCATTGCTCTAGGCAGGGCGGGCTACCAATGCCCTTCCCTACCGCAACAATTTCCTGTTCCTCTCCGTCATCACCAATCGAGTCCGTTTTTGCTCTCTTCCTGCCTGAAGCGGGGATTTCACTGTGTGGCCTACCACGTCCTCTCCCAGCTCCCCCACCTCTTTTCCTAACAGCAGAGGGAAGAACTACCGATCTACCACTGCCCACATTAAAGATGAAATGTGGATACTGGAGTGGTAACAACTACTTCGGTAATGGTGGCAAATTAGTGACCACCAGAGTCCTTTGTTCGACCACAGGAGTATCTGAAACCTCATCAGTGACCGGAACCAACTCCAACTCTTTCGGTGCCACAGGAGGGGCCGCGCATGACCCTTGGAAGGTGGAGGCCGCGACGTTCCTTGCCGCAGGAAAAGATGGTTGTGGTGTTGGTACCGGGGACTGGACCAGAGGGATTTTAGTCCAATTTCGACATGCTTGACCCCTTGGCGTTCCACGAGCTCTCAAACTAGGATTAAATAAATTGGGATGCACTGCCATACAGTGCTTTTTCACATGAGTCAACATCACACAACTGTAGCAGAAATATGGAAGTTTTTCATACTTCACTTCTAGGAATAATTTTGTACCGTTCATGATTGTTGGAATACCACATCATAAAGGTTTATTAATATCCATAGTAACTCCAACCTTCAAATCCGCTCCATCAACAAGCACATCAAGCACAATTCCCAAGTATTTTCCCAATGCTTCTCCCATAGCTTGGGAAGTCCAACCAAACGGTAAATCCAGAATTTGAACCCAGAAGTAAACATGAATAAATTGTATTGTGGAAAGTTGATCACCGGGTTTGAACACATTAAGCACCATTATTTTATTGTCAAAAGACCCTGGAGATAGACGAAGAATATTCTCCATATACACTTTTTCTCAAAGTCAAATAAAAACAGATTATCCTTGGGATTGCCGGTGTCACGGCCACCCCGCCCGGTTGCGGAGGCGGAGCCGGCCGCGACGTTCGGAAGCGGAAGCCACAGAGGAAAGCGCGGTAACGGTACTACCGAAACCCGCTGCGTGCAGTGGTCCCATGACCCGGCCCGCAATAACGGAATGGTCGTACTACGACCCGCAACCTACAAATCCCGTACATGGCAAGTATACAAAACAATTTAACAATCACAAATGCAGTTCATGGAATACCATTCATTACTCATGATAACCAAATCACCGAAACCATCTCATGCATATAACCAATATAGGCAAGTCGGGGCTCCGCCCTCGACTCAGAAGACAGATACAGAATCATCACATTTTCCAGAATATACGTCATACACAATATCATGATCCAAAATACATGCATGCAACTACACCTACAGAGCCGC
This sequence comes from Stellera chamaejasme, assembly GCA_024586325.1. Taxonomy (NCBI): domain Eukaryota; kingdom Viridiplantae; phylum Streptophyta; class Magnoliopsida; order Malvales; family Thymelaeaceae; genus Stellera; species Stellera chamaejasme. The sequence continues at coordinate 8,510,229 of CM044984.1, read as the reverse complement.
CAAACAAAACCTAGAAATACCTAAGTGCGGAATCCGAAAAACCTCTCGCCTAGAAGATTCCCGCACGAGGTACTGCCGTTGCTGCTGAAAACCAAAACAACCAAAAGCACCGCGGATCCCTAGTCCGCAGGCTACTTGTCAGATCAACCTGAATGGTGGTAAACAATAAGGGGTGAGTCCTTGGGAGGACCCAGTAAGGGCTGAGGTAAGATACAGTTTGTACAAGTGTTGCCGAGCCGAACCTGCAAAACAGAACAAACACATATACATATGCATGTATGCAAAGTCAGAGGTGAGCCGTAACCCATCACATGCGGTCCAACCGCTGACCCAAAACGACAGCCCTCTCTAAAAAGTCAAAATATACATAACAGAACAGAACAGAAGCACGGTACCGGTTGGGGTCGCGATCCCCAAATTGTCGTAGGGTCACAGAAGTATACCTGCACTCCCGGTGCGTGTATACGAACAGAATGTCAGCACCCTCAGTGCAGACACAACAAAACAGAACCAAGGAGCACCCGTGGCCTCTAAGACCATCCGGGTCTCGTCTTAGAATAGAACGTATCACCATGCATATGCAAAACAAAATATAATATACCAAAACGTATAAGCAGAAATATCGGCGCCTAGCGCGGATATACAGAACAACATATAAACCCGTGGCCTCCAAGACCACCCGGGCCTTGAAACAGAACAAATACAAACATGCATCTTACCATATGACAGGTCCCGGGATCATCGGACCACCGTCCTCAACCCGGAATCCTGCCTCAACTAGACCCGATATACATAAAGTCCCATTCCAGAATGTATAACGACAGAAGTTGAACCCTTACCTCGAAAATCCGCTCCGCATCACAAACCTCGGGAAATCCCGGCTCCCGACCCGAAAGTGCAAACTCAACTCTGATGGTCCCACACTGCTCCACCAATGCAGAATCAAGCAATTTCTTGAACCCAAATCCTTGAAGAATCAGCCAAGAAAAGAAGAGCACAAGAAGCTTGGGAGAGGGAGGCTATGGTGGCAAGGAGAGAAGAAGGAAGAAGAAGAAAATGAAATGATTTTTCATGAAATATAAGCCTTTTATACTTCTCTCCTTTTCCAACTTAAATAAAAATTGGACAAGTGTCCACCCTTATCCTTGCAGCCGACCTTCTCCCAATTCTGACCAAAAATATTATTGACTTTAGGGTTAATAACAACTTAGCCCTCCAACTCTCCAAATCTTTGCAATTTAACCCCAAACGCAAGTAGCGAACCCCAAATGAAACCAAAACTGACCACAACCCTCAGAATATCATAAAATACCCAAATCCTGTTTCCAGAGTCCATTTGGAAAATCAGAGTATCCCACCGAGCCCGCTGAACCCGAGTAAATCCCGACGTGCGTGTGTGTCGACACTGAACCAAAATCCCGTCACGCCAAAATTCCACAAATATTACCATAAAATCCGTCTTAAAATATAACATACTTTACGCCCAAGCCGTCGCAAAATTTCCATCCTGGGCCCCGGGATTCCCGTCCCGAGCCCCGGGAGTCGCCCGGGACCGAACGTCCCGTTCCAAAAAACATACTCCGTAAAAAGATGCAGGGCGTTCCCACGATTCCAAATATGCGAGCGGTTTCCTTTCCCGAGGTTCCGGGAGCGCTACCGAGCCCGCTGTACGTCCCGAGACACGTCACGGCCCCGGAAAAATATTTTCCGCGGAAATGTCCGGGGGACCCACACGACCTCAAAACCCGAAAGATTCCAAAAAATAATGCTCAGATAAGTCTCGAGAGCCATTTAACCGCCCAAAAACATGACCCGCAGGCCAAAACCGGAGCTCTGGGTCACCCGGGTCACAACCCGCTCGGGGTGACCGTAACAGCCGGTACCTTGACGAACCTTGAAGGAGACCTGCCTATATCATGCGACCTAGAAAACTTGCTCCATACGGTCCGGGTGAGCCTTTTGCTGGAGAAGACTCGAGTAGCAAGCGAGTAGGATGCATGTGGCGGCGCAACCGATCTGACTACGTCGATAGGGGCTGGCTCCATTCGTGTATTGCGATGGATGGCTGCAATGCTGCTTTCCAAATCTTCCAAAACCAATGTCCGAATTTAGATACAGGGAAGGGAGAAGGAGAAGAAAACCGAAGGAATAAGGGGGAGAGAAAAATCGGCAGGGACGAATTTCTTAAGAAGGAAGAAAGGCAAAACTTCAAAGCTCTACCAAACCCTATGGGAGTAAGGAGAGAAAATATTGCTTTAGAATATGTGCATGGTTGATCTCAAGTGTAATGAGTTGTTAATCCAACGACATTTTTTTTTCTAATTTTACCTAGATCGAACATTATTAGATCTCTTTGAATGGTAGCACTTCAAGTGATATTTTAAAGCTATATACACAAGACTTGAATCCAGTGGTGGATTATCATGGTGGCAGAGCTAGTATCCGCTGGGCTAATTTTTAGCCCAAAATCCTCTATATCTATAGATCAATCCAATCATTCTTTTGGTATTTTGATTTACAAATCTTATATCTCTTTCAATCGAATTCTTGATGAATTTTATATAAAAAATGTGTTTAAACTTATTATTTGAATATTGATTGAACTTTTTTTCCAGCTCACCTAGATTTTAAACCTTGGATTTGCTACTGTCCGAATTCAAGATCTTGCTTAAGGAAGAATGAATCATTGTTACTCAACCCCAACAATCATTAGTTTTTTCCAACTTACTTTTTTTAGGGGGAAATTGATATGATCACACAAGGGTTGTATGATCAAGAGCTTGATGATCTAGCTTGAGTGAGGAAGAACTCCAAGAAATGGAGCTTGAATTCGGCAATGGGGGAGGAGAATGGAACCTAGAACCTTTTGACTACTTGATCAAACAATGCTAGGTATTTAATTGGACCCTCTTGCATGGATCACTAATGGATTGATGAAGGAAGAATTTGAGAACAATGAAGAACAAAGAGCCTTGAATTTTGGCAACAATGGTTCTTACAAAAATGAGTTCTAACCCTCCAAATGAGCTTGCAACCTAGCTAAAATGGTAAGGGGAAGAGAGGAGAGAGATGGCTTAGAGACAAGCCTCCTAAGATTAAGGGGGGTGAAGTGAGGGGTGTAAGAGATGGATGGGAAGAGTTGAAAACCCTTTTCTCTAATTTCCATAAATCATATAACTCATATTTATGAAGTTACATGGTTTATAGAAACCAAAGATATTACAAAAGGGGCTGAAAATAGGAATTAAAATTACAAATAGTGAAAGTCAACAAAAATGGCTAGGTTTGGAGGAGCCAGGCGACCGCCTGATCCAGGGATTGGGTCGCCTGGATCTCGCCTGGTCCCCTGCCCATCACTGTAGACAAGCCAGGCGACCGCCTGGCTGGAGAAAGGGGTCGCCTGGTTCTCTCGCCTGGACCGGGCGACCGCCTGACTTCAAGTTTGGGTCGCCTGGTTCTCGGATCTTCACTGTTTTCTGAATATCTTGAGCTCCGGAACTCCGATTGAGGTGATTCAAAAGCCATTTTTCTCCTCTTGAAAAGAGCTTCAATAGGAGGTCCATTGCTCCAGCTTTGGATGATTACAGATCCACATCATTTGGTTTGGTCTTGGCCATGCTCACATCATTCCTCCCACTTAAGAAGATTCGTCCTCGAATCTAAATGGGATGAATCCTACAAAAATTAAGACACCGCAACAAACTTGGAGGATATTAGAGGTTAGTGAACTAAAGCTTAAACATCAAAGTCCCAAAAATGGTTTGAAGGAATGAGATGAACAATCCGCCATTTCCCTTCGCTTCAACCTTACACATAGCTTTAAGTCAATCTCATATAGATACTCATGTTTCTCAAAAGATACATGCATATCCATATTAAAGTAAGCAGACTCAAGAAGTTCAATTCATGCACTTCACTCATGCTAAACATGGCACTATTTCTACAAACCTCCATTTTCAACATGGTATGCTCAATGGTATATCCCGGGGTCAAATGTAAGCCTAGGCCATTCATTCTCATCGTCCAAATGCAAAGAGTCTAAATCATACATCAAAGAATGATCATGGCTAGGTGTGGGTGACATGGGATAGAGGTCATGTTCGCACATCTCATCTTGATAATAGTTATGCTCATCATCCGAGGGATACAACTCATAATGCTCTGACACTTCATATGATGAATGAGATGCACTTTCGTTATTGTGATATTCAAGAGGTTCTTCATGTAAAGAAGAGAAATCATCACATATTATGGAGTTAGAATCATTATTCTCTTCACATCTCAATTCATGCTCTTGAATAGAAAACCAATCATCATCACAAGGGTGAATGCAAGTATCATCACATGGATATGGATAATGGTTGAAGTTATTGATGCACATTTCATGGTCAACCGAATCATCATGCTCCATGCATTCAAGAGGGAATTCAAATATGTCATATTCATCATGGTTGAGAGAATTAAGCAATGGATGTGATGCATGCTCATTTTCGGATAAAGTGTCACATTCATGCTTATTCACATCATCACTAAAAGAAAAGGATGGGTTACCTCTCCCCAAGTTAGGGAAGGGAGGATCCTCCTCTAAAACCGAGACTCTTTCTTCTTCTTCAAGGCATTGTACATCCGTCTCCTTTTCTTCTTCAAATTCTTGCACAAACAAAGAAGAACAACAAGATTTAGAAGATGAAATGGTTAGTTCTTCTTGGAGATTGGTTGAAGGCTTGGGTGCAACATTCTTTTCACTCATTTGGCTTTGGAGAGCTCTTTTCTTTCTTTTCTCTTTTGTTTCCTTTTTCTCTCTCTCATATTCTTCAAACTCCTTCTTAAGCCTTTCAATAATTTGAGAGAGATCTTCATTTGGATTTTGGTGAGGGCTTTGGTTTGGGTTGTGAGTTCGGGTTGCACAAGTGTTGGGAGGTGGAGTACTTGGTTCGGCCGAGAGTGTTTGTAGGGGTGTGGGGCTCGGTTTCCTCCAAGGGCTAGGGTCCCGAATGTGGATGGAGGATGTAGGTCGAGAGGGGGACCTTCTTGTTTGGGAGTAGTATGGAGAGGGTGGCTCTTCTTGAGGTGAACCATATCTTTCCAATAGTAACCTCTTCAATTCACTCCAAGTCCGAATGGGGGCTTCATTGTATCGCTCTCTTTGAGCAAACTCTTGTCGACACCATCTTTTGGCTTCTCCCTTTAAGCATCTTATGGCAAGGTCTAACTTCTCTTCTTTATGAAATTGGTAATACCAAAAGTGGTACTCCAATTCATCAATCCAATGCCATAAGTCATCTTCAAGTTTGAGCCTCCCTTTCAATGGATGAAACCCAATGAAATGTAGGTTTTCATCCTCCATTTGGCACACCTACACACTTAGACAATAAAATTAGTACCACTCATTTCCTCACGTGTTTGGTTGGCCTCTCGGTTTCACTCTTGCCTTCTTCTCCACACAAGGCTCTCACAAGTTCTCTCACACTCCCTAAGTGTTTACACTCTTCTCTCGTGTTTGGAACACAATGATCCTCACAAGTCTCAATTCTAGTCACCAATCTTCTATTAAGATCAAATGCAAACACACAAGGAGAGTTCAATGAAAACTTAGCAAAATTCGAAAATTAGCAATGCAAAAAGTCTAGTTACTTGAACTAGGGTTTTGAGAAATGAGGTTGGTTGGTGGTTGAAAGAAATTAGGTGTGGTATAGAAAGACTCTTTTATAACACAAACACCTTTTGTGCAAGTTCATAAAATATTTTGGATCAAAGTTACTATTTACATGTGTTTGACATGAACTTCATATGAACTTTGCAAGAACACCAAGAACACTCAAGAACACCAAAAACATTTTTGCATTTCTTTTTCACAAATACTCTTTTTTTTCAACACTTTCTCTCTCTTTAAATTCGAAAATTCTTCTCTTTTCACAACAACTTCAACAACCACATTCAATCATAAACTTTGCCCTAATCACATGAACCAAACAAGGTTGTCCTAGGCACATGAACCACTCACAAATTTTCGGCCTCTCACAAGAGATACAAACCGAAATCTTCTTCAAGTTTTGAAAAGGAATTCAAGAGGATAACTTGAAGAAAATCATGCAAAACAACATTTACCTCATTCAAGCAAGTTGGCTCTGATACCACTTGATATGATCACACAAGGGTTGTATGATCAAGAGCTTGATGATCTAGCTTGAGTGAGGAAGAACTCCAAGAAATGGAGCTTGAATTCGGCAATGGGGGAGGAGAATGGAACCTAGAACCTTTTGACTACTTGATCAAACAATGTTAGGTATTTAATTGGACCCTCTTGCATGGATCACTAATGGATTGATGAAGGAAGAATTTGAGAACAATGAAGAACAAAGAGCCTTGAATTTTGGCAACAATGGTTCTTACAAAAATGAGTTCTAACCCTCCAAATGAGCTTGCAACCTAGCTAAAATGGTAAGGGGAAGAGAGGAGAGAGATGGCTTAGAGACAAGCCTCCTAAGATTAAGGGGGGTGAAGTGAGGGGTGTAAGAGATGGATGGGAAGGGTTGAAAACCCTTTTCTCTAATTTCCATAAATCATATAACTCATATTTATGAAGTTATATGGTTTATAGAAACCAAAGATATTACAAAAGGGGCTGAAAATAGGAATTAAAATTACAAATAGTGAAAGTCAACAAAAATGGCTAGGTTTCAAAAAATGGAGGGAAAGCTGTTTTCGGAGAGCCAGGCGACCGCCTGATCCAGGGATTGGGTCGCCTGGATCTCGCCTGGTCCCCTGCCCATCACTGTAGACAAGCCAGGCGACCGCCTGGCTGGAGAAAGGGGTCGCCTGGTTCTCTCGCCTGGCCGGGCGACCGCCTGACTTCAAGTTTGGGTCGCCTGGTTCTCGGATCTTCACTGTTTTCTGAATATCTTGAGCTCCGGAACTCCGATTGAGGTGATTCAAAAGCCATTTTTCTCCTCTTGAAAAGAGCTTCAATAGGAGGTCCATTGCTCCAGCTTTGGATGATTACAGATCCACATCATTTGGTTTGGTCTTGGCCATGCTCACATCAGAAATAAACAAATTCATTAATTGGCTAACGCCAAAAAGAACACAAAGAGATTAAACATGATGGAAAGAAGCAAACTGAAACAAAAACCTCTCGCAGGAGGCAAACAAACAGCAAAAAGAAGGAAAGACTAAAGTTCGAAGCCACAAATCTAGCATCAGGAAAAACTAAAACACCTCTGTGGCTTAAGCTGCAGGCCTTGAGATGATGAGGTATGGGAAAAGGCGGATGAGGCGACGGGATACCAACTCCATCAGTGACGTGCTCTCTCAAACGACTAGCAGTTCTCTTCCACAGCAGAGAGATTACTGATGAGTGTGATTTATTGATTTATATTTCACCTCTAAACAGTGGTTTTTATGATAATTATTGCTAGTTCTTAGTATTGGCGTAAAAGTTTTTGTAGGTTTCGCATGTTCAAAGAGGAAATGGAGGAAATGAGTCCAAAACGGGTTGATTTTCAAATAAAAGTGAAGGCAAGGACCAAGCTGCACTTTTTGGAGAAGTTAAGGGAGTTGGGAAGGCATCAGACTAAGTGAGCGGCCGGTGTACGATCTAGGAAGGACGGTGGGCGGTCGCTCACCGTGAGGACAGTTTTCACCCGCAGCTGCAATGTGGTGAGCGGCCGATGCCTGGCCAAAAATGTAGTGAGTGATCGCTCACATTGCCTTTGTGAGCGAGCTCTCACCCTTAGTAAGCAATCGTTCACTTCCCTTTAAATGACATTTCCTTCTTCATTTTGGCTTCAGGATAGAAGGAGTTGGTGGCAAAAATTATGGATTTTCTCTCATTTCAGACTCAAGCATAACTCATTGCTTGTTGGAACATCCAAAGTGCTATTCCACTCATTATTGTTACTCAAATTTTGGGTATGTAAGCCAATTTTAGGCTTTTCATCGAAAAAACTCCCCCCTCTCTAATTCTAGCTCCATATTTTTGCTCTCATATGTTTTAGGGTTCTTGCTCCTCTCTCATTTTCTTCATCATGTAGCAATAAATTTAAGAGCTTTGTGGATGATTTGAAGATTATCTTGCATCATCAAGAGTTCCTTCTACTCCTTTTAAATCAATTGTTCTTGTTCTTCATTCTATTTAAGTTTTTGAGTTATATTGTGATTGAATAGTAGTTCCTCCTCTCTTAGGGTTGGTTAATTGTTTTGAATGTGTATATGTATGAATTTATAGGGAATTCTTGAGTTTTAAGAAGGTGTAGAAGGAGTAGAAGAGCTCTCTACTTTTCTACACCTACCAAGTGTTCGATGAAATGCTCGAAAGAGGTTTTATTGAACTTGACCTAGGGGATACCCTATATACTTTAGGATTAACTTGAGAAAGTTAGTCTAAGGTATTAGGAGACTTTATTGGCTTAACATAAAGCCATAATGTTAAGTGAGAAGACTTTTTTGGGTTCAATATTATGAGAATAGTCCTAGTGTAGTAATTAGGACTTGAATTTTATCCAATTCCTTGAAATCTTGCTAAGCACATTCATCAACTCACCTAATAATCTCAACATTAACCAACCCCTAGAAGACTTTATTTATTGAGTTTGATCCTTCATTTTCATTACATTGCATCTAGCTATAACTTGCATTTGTGTTGTAGGTTAAAGTAGATTAGACTAGTTGTAAAATAGTGTTCCAAATTCCTCATATCATTAATTCGTATCAATTGTCTCCTTAAATAAAAAATCAAAAAATAGAGCAAAAACTAAACTTCCATAAACTTCACTACAATCTCTTGGGTTCGACCCCACTCACCATACTACAATTGCACACCTTGTACTTGAAGTTGAATGAGTTTTATTACTTGATATTGTGCTTAATTTATACACATATAAAACTCCCATCAACTGCCATGTTGATGCGAGTTTGAAACCTGCACCAGACAAAAGCACAAAAACACTGGAACCAATTCAATCCCCAAAACGGAACTTCAGCTATCCAGGAAGATCCAGATCCCGAACAGCCTACACGGAAACTTCATTTCTCTAGGCAAGGCACAACCCCGCTCAATCCAACCCGTGAACAAAAAAACACACCCCCGATCTTACCAACACCCTTTAGTGCCGAACCAGAACCATCCAAAACCATGGCTATCAAAACCCACAAAAAGAACCCAGCCTTAGAGGCCACGTATCACCCAGCCAACACCCAATCCAGCGCGGGTAGAGCACCAAGCTGTCGGGAAGGTAGAGTTCTAGCCCCCCAGCAACCAGTCCCCTCCCTTCTTCCTTTCATTTGCGCAGATCTCATTTCACCCAAAACTCGTTTTCTCTCGGCCGAGTTCCTCTTCCCTCCGGTAGTTGCACAGGTGACGAATTTCCTCCTAAATTTGTTATCTATTTCCTTTCATTTCTGAAGTACTTAGTTATTTTACTTGTTGAAAAATGTTATTGATGTTTAGTTTCAGTGATTCAGTCACATTATCTCCTGTTTAGTTTGTGCTTCCTCTCTCGTGGATCTGTGGAGTTTAAAGTAACAAAGGATCCCCGATTATATATCTCAAGCAAAGACAGAAACGATACCGAGCTCGGTATGTAGTTCTTTGATTTTCTTGTTAAGGTTTGTCTTGTTATTTAATTCTTTATTTAAAGAATTAGAAATTTTATAATTTAGATTTGAGCCATAGTTCTGCAGTGAATATTACGTAGAATATTATATCGGTAACATTAATTTCAGTATTTGAAAATAATGTTATGAAATTTAATATTCTATTGAATATTCATGGATTGTCCAGTTGGATGTTTGTAAAAGTACAATCGGTATGTTGAACTTTTATGATAGTTGGATATGTATAATCGTATACCGACATTAATTTCAGCCATTTTTGTCGGTCTTGTTCCTTATTATACCAAATTGGGTATTTGAAACCGGAAAAAATGGTATAATGAGGAACTAAGGCGGAATGTCAAAATTTATGTAGTGTGTACAAGTTATGCATATACGACCATAAAAGTTTAATATACTATTTGTACTTTTTTGAATAGGATAGGAACCATGTTCCTTTAGTTGTGAGAAATTAATTTAAATATTATTAATTTATGTAGGTTATAATTGAATTTGTGGTTTGTTAATTATTATGTGTTCGTATGTATTGTATGTTGTTACGTAGGAACTGAAAATGGCTGAAGGACGCGATTGGATGTATAGCGCTTACACAGGGGAGTCGTGAATTGAATCCGACATTTTGGGAGGGTTTAAAACATTTTTGAATGTTGCATTCACGGATGCAGAATCGAAAGGGTGGGACATGGTGAAATGTCCTTGTAAAAGTGCAGAAATCGATACTTTTTGATAAAGCTACGATTGGAACTCATTTATGTGATTATGGATTTAAACCTAATTACTACGTTTGGGATTGTCATGGTGAAGCTATTCAGATTAATCCGTTCATTTATGATGGTTCGAATTATGAAAGGAATTGTGAAGCATCGTCGCCCAACAATGGACGTGCGAGTCGGACCGGAATCGAATAATGACTATCAAGGATGGGACGTCCAACAAATGGTTCATGAAGGTTTAGGATTGCGATGACTCTTTACAACTTGAAAATGTCGAAAATCTCGAAAATGATAATGACAATGATGAAAATGATATTGATGATGTTGAAATGCATGATGATATTGGAAATGAGATGGTTGAAAATGAAATGGAAATGGAAATGGAAACTCCTAATGAAGAGGCACAAAAATTTTATAAGTTGATTGAAGCTGCCTCACAACCTCTCTATGATGGGTGTCGTACTGAGCATAAGAGGTTAGCTGTGTTGACAAAGTTCTTGAGCGTGAAATGTCAAAACAACATATCAGATGCGGCATGGTCTAAAATGATGAAAATTGTTGATGAAATATTGCCTGGAGAAAATGCATTGCCACAGAGCACTGCAGAGGCGAAAAAGATGATCAGAGACCTGGGGCTACCGTACATTAAGATTCATGCATGTGAGAATAATTGCATGTTATTTCATGGTAGATTTACTCATTTAATGCATTGTGGAGTGTGCGGTACGGAAAGGTATTTACAGGGGGGTTTGGATCGGCGTGGGAATCTAAAACTTAAGCCGAAGAAGGTTCTACGTTATCTTCCAATCACTGAGCGACTTAAGCGGCTTTACCAGTCATCGAAAACGGCCGAATCTATGAGTTACTATCTAAGGGCATCTTCAAACGTAACTGGTGTGATTGGACATCCCAGCCAATCGCGGGCTTGGAAACATGTTGATGAGCTTTATCCTGAATTCGCTGGAGAGGTTGGAAATGTCAGGTTAGGGTTATGCACCGATGGATTTAATCCTTTATCTGATACCGGTAGCACGTACTCGATGTGGCCGGTATTCATCACGATTTACAATTTACCCCGATTTATGCATGAAGCGGTAGTTCATTTACTTGCAATCTGCTAATCCCGGGTCCTCGATCACTGGACGTAACATTGATGTCTTTTTGCGACCGTTGGTCGATGAGTTAAATTGTCTATGGACGACTGGTGTTCAAACGTGGGATGCGCATCGGAAAATGAACTTTACAATGCGAGCTTGTCTGCTTTGGACAATCAGTGACTTCCCAGCGTACGGTATGCTATCTGGGTGGAGTACGCACGAAAAACTTGCGTGTCCATATTGTATGGAAGATGTGTCTAGTTTTCAGCTAACTAATGGGCGCAAAGCTTGTTGGTGGGGTTGTCATCGAAGGTTTTTACCCCATCGGCATAGATATCGTAATGATGTCACGTGGGGTTTTAGAGAGCGACGTGATGAAATCGTGTATAAATCAGGGTCACAAATTCTAGCAGAGATTAATCAGATTGAATTCCCACCCTTCGGTTCACATTGGGACAAACAGAGGCCGGAAGGTTTTGGTGTGTCTCACAACTGGATCAAGAAATCGATCTTCTGGGACTTGCCGTACTGGCCTCATCTGCTGGTCAGGCATAACCTCGATGTGATGCATATAGAGAAAAATTGTTTCGATAATGTCTTCTACACGGTTATGAATCAAAAAGGGAAGAGTAAGGACAACGAAAACTCAAGACGTGACCTTCAAGCGATGGGGATCCGAAATGAATTACATTTGTGTCCCGGACGTGATGGAAGACTATGTAAACCTAAGGCAATTTACACATTGAGCGAGCAGTTGGGAGTATTTGCAGTTGGTTGAAGAACACTCTGAAACTTCCCGATGGATATGCGTCTAATATTGGAAGTTGTGTAAACACATCCAATAATTCATTTTACGGCATGAAGACGCACGACTGTCATGTTTTTATGCAGAAAATACTACCAATTGTCTTACGTGGCCACGTTCCAGTTGATATTTGGGTTCCGATAGCGGAATTTAGCAAATTTTTCAGAATAGTTTGTGCGAAAGAATTCCAGTTGGAGGACATCGATAAATTGGATGAATTTATTGTCGTGACGCTGCAAGCTCGAGAAGATCTTCCCTCCATCATTCTTTGACTCCATGGAGCACCTAGCGTGCATCTCCCATGGCGGCTTAAGATTTGTGGTCTGTCCAATTTTGGTGGATGTATGGGTTCGAGAGATGCATGAAGACGCTGAAACAAAAATGTGCCAATAAACAATTTAAGGAAGGCTCGATTATCGAGAAGTATTTGATACAAGAGGTTGCACATTTCGCGAGCACTACATGGATGAAAATCTCGATGCACGCATGTCAACCCGCAGTACGCAACGAAGTGTACGTCACAATGTGTCACGAAAATGGTTTATCGGCTTTCACCCATCCAAGATCACACTTTGAGGAACTTAGGAGCAGAATCGGCGGACAAGGAAGCGTGACATGTGCAAACGTATATTCTCATGAAGCTGTCCCGAGAAGTTGAACCATATTTAAGGTAACTATCTTGATCTCATAACCTAGTTTTATTTCATTTCCTTACGTTTCAAATTACCCGTCGTCATTTGTGCGATCAATTTGACGAGGTTGCATGCTCTCGATACCCGGCATTGGCCACGATGGGTTAGATAAGTACCGCTTTTCACATTTTTTGCGTGGTTCAAGAACTTGGCCGAGACAAATCGATGGTCGTTTCCCCGTTATTGTTCGACTTAGCATGTGGACCACGGACGACGGTCAAATCATGGGGTGGCGCATTTGTAAACGGGTTCAGGTTTCATACAAAAGAAAATGGGCGGAGAAAGACAACTGCTAATTGGGGCGTCTGTGTCTTCGGTGATACAAATGAGGATGACTGTGTAGATTTTTATGGTTGGATTGATGAAATCTTGGTGCTTCGCTACAACGAATCGAAACTGACGGTGTTCAAGGGGACTTGATTTGACCCATACACCGGTGTAAGTACAGATAAGCATTCTGGGATCATCGATGTCGATCACACATCTCGATTAAAAACGTATGACCCTTTCATACTTGCAAGTCAGGCACAACAGGTCGTTTATATCGAATACCCCTCTAAACACCGGGATTTGAAAAAACGATGGAACGTTTTCAAGATGAAGCCCCGACATTTCAAAGGTGAAGGTCGTCAACGATCCATGACAAGTTCATCGGAGGATATCACCGAGCAGAGGAATGAAGTCGATCCTCTACAGGAGCCACGAATTAAAGAAACCATAGTCGTGGTAGATAATGATGTGAGCGTATCACTAGTTGATTGTCAAGCCGAACCGGAGATACTCGAATTTGACAATGATGTACAGGGTGAGGCGAATTAGGAGTTTGCTTTTATGACTATGCACTCTACTCTAAGTTTGCTTTTTAAAGTTTGTAATTGTTGACGGTATTTATAAATGTTGAAATTTAGAACAAAAGTTGAATCCATTTATATTTTTATGATTATATACATTAATGTTAATTTATATGATAAATATATTTAGTAATTTATATTTTTATGATTATGTACATTTATGTTACTTAATATGATAAACATATTTAGTACTTTATATTTTTATGATTATATACATTTATGAATTTGTTTATATGATAAACATATTTAAGTAATTTATATTTTTATGATTATATACATTTATGTTACTTAATATGATAAACATATTTAAGTAATTTATATTTTTATGATTATATACATTTATGTTAATTTATATGATAAATAAATTTAGTAATTTAAATTTTTATGATTATATACATTTATGTTAATTTATATGATAAATATATTTAGTAATTTAAATTTTTATGATTATATACATTTATGTTAATTTATATGATAAATAAATTTAGTAATTTAAATTTTTATGATTATATACATTTATGTTACTTTATATGATAAATAAATTTAGTAATTTATATTTTTATGATTATATACATTTATGTTAATTTATATGATAAATATATATTTTGTATACATTTTTATCATGGTAGCGGAATTTGGTAGGGGGTGCCGCTACCAACGAAATTATTTGGGCGGGCCGTTTGAATTTTGAAGGTGTCTTGGAAATGGAAAAAGCATTGGTAGCGAAATTTGGGTAGGGGAGCCCGCTACCTGGCCGCAGTAGCGCGCTCGGTAGAGGTCCCCGCACGGCTCACTTAAAAACGTCCAGCAGCCCCTTCCCTCATTTCATCTTCATCTTCAACCTCCTGCCCCTCTCCCTCGCATCTCCGGCGGTCCGCTCCAACACCACCGTCTCCGGCCGCCTCTCCACTCTTTTTACCGTGGATCTGCTCCATTTCGCCTTAAATTCGGTTATAAATTGAAGTTTCTAACCATTTTTGGTTTTTGGTGTAAAAGCTCCGGCCTCCTCCAATTTTCGTCTCCTCCTCCGGCATTCTCCAACACCACAATCACAGGTATGTTTTATAGATTAATGCAAATTTTTTTTTGTTAATTTTTGTATTTTTCGTGTTATTTATTTATTTATGTGTAATTTTGTATATTTGTGGTATTTTAGTATATTAGGAATAATTTTAGTATTTAGGAATTAGTTTAGGTATTTAGGAATTATTTATGAATTTGTTAGTATTTTGTGGAATTTGAGTAAATACTTTACATATTTTAGGAAAATAAGAATATGTTGTTTATTTTAGTATATTAGGAATAATTTTAGTATTTTCGGAATTAGTTTACGAATTTTAGGAATTATTTATGAATTTGTTAGTATTTTGTGGAATTTGAGTAAATACTTTACATATTTTAGGAAAATAAGAATATGTTGTTTATTTTAGTATATTAGGAATAATTTTAGTATTTTCGGAATTAGTTTACGAATTTTAGGAATTATTTATGAATTTGTTAGTATTTTGTGGAATTTGAGTATATACTTTACATATTTGTGGAAAATAAGAATAGTATTTTAGGTATTACTTATGAATATTGTGGTATTTTGGGTGAATTTGTAAGATTTCTTAAAGTTTGGGTTAATTTGAACCTTTTGAGTTTTCTAGTGGTACTAATTATTAAGTCTTCTAAGGATATGACGTCTCCGACGCGTGATAGTGGCCATGGGTCAGGTCGTGATTCCACGGCCGGGGGCCGTTCGAAGTCGCCGCCCGGCCGTCAGTGGTCGTCGCACTCCGCGGTCCAGACTTCGCTTCATCCTCGCGCCGACGGGTCACGACCGTGGAGGAGCAAAGATGACACCGACGGATGACGCGGTCGCAGTTGCTCCCACCTCCGAGAGATAGCTCCAGATGGTAGGAGGTTGATTCTCGTGGGCCAGTAAGTGTTTACATTTATGTTTAATTTTATAATTTTAATTTATGCATATAGAGTTTATTGGTTTAATTTTTTTTACTTTCAATTTTCGTAGTCTTGGCTCGACGTTTCACAATGTCTACCAGGACATTCAGACCATCTTCCGTGAGCGTTATGTCGGTATCCCGCCGACTTACACGGAGCTGTCACAGGAAGACAAGGACGCATGGGTGGCGAAATTCGCGGTATACTTTTGCTTAATTAATATGTTGTTTATTGATTAATGTATTGTTATATAAATTATTAATTACATGTTTTCCGTCTCCAGGAAAACTATGTTTTGCGTCCCGCGCACGTCTGCTGCAGATGATGTAGAGGAACATTTGCACCAGTGTGGACCAAGATGCACCGGGGAGGAAGAGTAAGATCATCTCCGACTACCGGTCGAAATACCCTCACCGAAGAGAATCCGACTTACGATCACCGCGATCAAAGAGGCCGAAAGGGATCCCTCAGGCCAACTGGGATAAGCTGATTGATGGGTTGAACACCGATGAGTTCAAGAAGATCTCCGAGAGGGCTCGAAAGAATGCGACCTCTGAGGCGGCATTGAAGCCGCGGAAGAAGCACGGCTCGAAGACGGCGCAAAGCGCCTACGAGGAGATGGTGATCCGGGAGCGTCGGCTAATCACCATCACCGACTTCCGACGTCATTGGGATGGTGCGGACAACACTCAGTTCGAGGTAAAAAGATCAAAGTTATCGGCCTCGTAATTTGTGCATTTACATTTATTTATCCTAACTAGTGCATTATTTATTTACTAGGAGGATTATACACGCATGGTCTTTGGAGAAGTACCGGATCATGACTCGCCCCCTTTTGATGCGGCGATATTCCGAGTCATCACAGTGGGCCTTACAAAGGCCGTTGGGTTGGCGCTCCCCCGCAACTAGTCCATCCGGAGCACTTCCGACCACCTCGGCCATCTCAGGTAAAGTAACTCGAAACAAGTTAGAAATTTTCTACAATACCTACAATATTTAAAAATTTTCTTAAGTTATTTTCATTCACATCCTTCCAGTGAGCTTGCCGGCTGAAGAGGCGCGCCGCAAGGCGAGGAGGATCGCCTCGGGATGGAGGATGAGTTGCGTACACGAGGAGCGTCGGGCTGAGTACGAGGTTCATATGAACCGTACTCTTGTGCAGGACCGACGTCGGGTCGAGGAGATGCACAGCTCTTCGTGCGGAGATGCGGCGCGATGACGCATCCTTCAGCGTCCTTTGGCCGGCGCTTCTAGAGCGGGGCATCGTACAACAGCATCATGTGCCCCAGGACTTGGTTGCGGGAGGATCATCTCGGCCACCTCAGAACCAGTACGTGTCGCCAAATTACTCCTCATTCATGATCCCGGCCGCCGCGGCAAAGGTCTCGGTGGTCCTCCCGCGCACGACTACGAGGCTTACAGACGCCCAACATTCGGGGTTCTGATTTTTATACCCGATTATGCCGACGCCACAAGAAGAAGAATCTCGGCCACCTCGGCCCGCCGCACAATAATATGTTCGACCGGAGTTGTTCAAGCAGAGTAACGCGTCGTTTAACCCATTCTCTCATAGCTGCGAGGCTCAACTAGTGAAACTGTGAGGACGACTCGAATGTATAAAACATAAATAAATTTTGCCGTGGCAGGGAAGGACCCAAAATAACCTCAAACCCCCAATGGACTCGATCCCATAAGAGGCGAGCATCGCCGAAAATATGGGGAGGAAACTCACACTCTCGAAAACTAGCCTTAGATTTGAACAGGGTAAGCCTCGCCGCCAATGACGGCAAAGGAATTGCACAGGAAGCATGAAAGTGGCGGAGCTCACAACCCTTGACCGACAAACAAACACCGATGATTCTAAACTATACATAAAAGCAGATTACTTATAGAGGGGGGCAAAAGAAAGAAAATGAAATAGAAACTATACATAAAAGCAGATTAGTTGGATTAATGCACACGTGTAAAGATTAGGATTTAAAGAATATTAGTCATGGTTATTATATAATCACGATAATTAATTAGGAATTGGATCTTGTACGTACGGTTCTCACATGGGTTTCCCATAATCTAAAGGGTTATGGATCGAGCGGAATAATTAGAATATGTGTGCAACCATTCCATTGTCGTCATTAAATGCCTTAATTAATTAAATATATTGGGTTTTTTTAATGATACAACATATTAGGTTTCTATGATTGGTTTCCGTTTATTCCATTGTGCTACTACTGGACGACTGCCATTGTCACCGACTGGCTACACATGATCACTAGACAACCGCATGCGAACGCTGGAAATTAGCTGCGTCACAACTCCCCAAACTCGCACTACCCTCACACCTCACCACCGCCCCGCCATGCTCCATAGCCTTGGCCTCCTCCAAGTCCTTGTGATATATCTCCAAGACACTTCCCACACCTAATACTTGATTGCGGTTGCACATATAATACTCTACACATACTCCCTACGTCCCAAGTTGGTTGTCACAACATCAAAATATTTTTGTCCCAAATGAAATGACATTTTTTCACTTTTGTTTTATTTTACACTATGTAGCTGATGGAACTTTTGTAGCGCAGTTGTAACGTCTAGAGGAGCTACAAACCAGAAATTTTAATTGTAGCGACAGAACACTACAAGCTACAACACCTTTTGTAGCATGAACAAGCGCTATACGGGCGCTACAACAAATTAAATTCGAATAAAAGCATATGGAACTCAGATCTGAGTTCATTTATCATTTTTCACTCACTCTCTCTCTCTCTCTCACTCAAAACTCTCTCTTTCTCAAACTCTCCCACATCACTCATTTCTTCATCTTACCCAACAATCTCTTCCGACAAGTCTGCCGACGCCAACGGCCTGCTCACTCTTCCGACGGCATCAACTTTCAAGTAGGGTTTTTTATATATAAAATTTTTGGCCTCCTATCTCTTCCTTTCTAAAAAATGCTAAGTTGATGTTTTTTTGTCTAGAGACTCCTCTCTTCCGGCGAGTTCAGAGGCATTTTCGACGGGATGCTACTCTTTTACGGTGACCTTATCCTCAGTTTCGGCGAGTTATGTATGATATTTTTATTAATGAAATTGGTTGTTTTAATTTCTGAGTTTTTGGATGAAGTTTTTGTTATTTTTCTGGGTATTGGAATGAAGATTGAGTTATGTGTTGTTGTTTTTTTGGATATTGAAATGAAGATTAGGCTCGAAGATTGTAATCGATTAATGGTTTGATATTTATTTTTTTGTGATGAATTTATGGTTTGATTTTGATTTTTTAGGAATGAAAATGTTGAAGATTGATTTTATGAAGATGAAGGTGGTTGAAATCTGGATTTGGTTTATGGGTTTATCACTACGTAGAGGAAACCGCTTTTACCGCGGCCTCTATATATTGCGCAAATGGCCGCGATAAAAAGTAGCTCGTGGTAAAAGGCCGCTGTCACCGGCGCTGCCATTTTACCGCGACCGTTTGCACTGTAGAGGCCGCGGTAAGACCTCGTTTCCCACGTGGCCTCAGCTACCCCTCTTACCGTGGCCGTTTACTGCAAATTTGGCCGCGGTAAATATCTCCTATATATATCTCCCCAAGCAACCCATCCATTTTCACACCCTTAACAATTTGTTTTTCTCTCCAACTTTCTCTTCTTCTTACTAATCTCACGAGAGATTTTGGGGAACTTAGACATCATCTTTTGCTAGATTTATTTGAGGTAATAAATGTTTTATTTTTAATTAATTTATGTTTATTTATTGAGCAATATGAGTTTTTTAATTTTTTTAATTTACGTATTTGATTCGCTTATGTGGTTAAATTAAATTAGTTGAGCTATAGTACCTGTCTATGAAAAGTTGTAGTAATATATTAATTTACACTTTATTGCAAAGTATTGGAATAACGTTGTAAAATTATATATTTTACAAAGTTTTCATGGATTGTCCGATTGGACAGTTTGTAAAAGTATACTATCGGTTAATTAATCTTTATAATTGTGTATGGAGAAATTATGAGAATTACATAAATTTCGGATTCAATATTTGGTCTTGTTCCTAGTTATACCTGCTCTAGGCGTTACGCCAGAGAAATGGTATAATGGGGAACTAAGATATGAAATGCTACCTAAATTTATGTAATTATATCATCAGTTTCTACATACACAAGATAAAAGTTTGATTAACTAATAGTACTTTTATGAATAGGTTAGGTCCAATGCACCCTGAATTAGGAAAAAAACGGTACTGAGAATTTTTTATTTAAGTTGTGTGCTAAATATATATTAATTGTTATGCTTTGTCATATTGTTTTATTAATACAATTATAGGAATTGTACAATGGCCGAAGGACATGATTAGATGTATCAACGTATTCAGGAGGGGACTCACGATATTAGTCAGAGGTTTTGGAACGAGACTTCTAGAATTCCTGGATTATGCTTTTCTTGTTACTCGAGAAAAGTGAGAACAATTTGTGAAATGTCCTTGTAGAAAATGTAAAAATAGATATTATCATGATCGAGAAACAATTGGCAATCATTTACTGTTAGATGGATTTCAACCGAATTATCATGTGTGGGATTGTCATGGTGAACGACGTCAGATAAAT
Source organism: Stellera chamaejasme (assembly GCA_024586325.1). NCBI lineage: Eukaryota > Viridiplantae > Streptophyta > Magnoliopsida > Malvales > Thymelaeaceae > Stellera > Stellera chamaejasme. The sequence goes on along the minus strand of CM044984.1, from coordinate 8,489,916 downwards.
CCTTTTGTTTATCGAGGTTATCGATTTGATGAGGCATCGTCATCATCATCGAATATTGCAAGTATGAGTAGTGCACTTAATAATTCAATTGAGTGTAATGAAGAAAGGCCGGGTGATTACCGTGAAATGGTCCGCGAGGCATTTGGGATTCGTGATCATAATAATAATTTTGAGGGTGATGATATTCATCAGATGGATGAGAACGACATCACACCCGAAAAGCCAAATGAAATGGCTCAAAAGTTTTTCGATTTATTATGTGATGCGTCGCAACCTTTATATGAGGGATGTATTGATAAGCACACGAAATTGTCAGTTATTTCCAAGTTTTTGAGCATGAAAAGTCAACATAACGTATCTGACGTTTTTTCTCGGAGTTGATTGAATTTATCAATGAATTACTGCCCGGAGAAGACGCGACCTTGCCTACGAGCATGTGTAGTACAAAAGCTATGATGAAAGAGTTTGGGTACCGTACAGAAAAATTCGTGCATGAGAGAACAATTGTATGTTGTTTGATGGCAGATATGAAAAGTTAAACAATTGTAGAGTATGTGGTGCGGAACGGTTCGAAGAACGTGAGGTGAATCAGAAACCAAAAGCTAAAAAGATTTTACATTATCTACCAATCACTGAGCGGCTCCAACGGCTTTGCCAGTCCTTGAAAAACCGCTAAATTTATGACGTATCATCTTAGAGCTAGTGAAAATTCGGTGGGTATTATTGGACATCTATCCCAAGCCGAGGCATGGAAACATGTCAATAAGTGTTATCCTGATTTTGCATGTGAGTATAGAAATGTTCGATTGGGTTTATATACGAATGGTTTTAACCCGTTTTCAGACTTAGGACAATCATATTCTATGTGGCATATATTCATCGTGGTATACAACTTGCCTCCTGATTTATGCATGAAGGAAGCTTACATTTTCATGCCATTACTAATCCCTGGCCCAAAGTCACCGGGCTGTAACCTTTGATGTGTTTTTACGTCCGTTGATCGACGAGTTGAAGCATCTATGGAATATAGGCGTGGAAACTTGGGATGCACATCGTAATCAGAACTTTAACATGCGAGCATGTCTGCTTTGGACAATTAGTGATTTCTCGGCGTACGTGGTTTTGCATGAATAAAGGTATTCGATATGATAAATTTTTAGGGTTGACTACCCATCCAGACTTTATCATAAGACCCATTCATTCTTGTCAGCCAAGCGGAACAAGTGGTTTACCTTGAATACCCTTCAAAGAGAGAAAATTTGAAAAACTGATGGACCGTTTTCAAAACTAAACCGAGACTCTTTAAGGATGATCCGTTGCAAGAGCCGGAGATAGGTACAACTAATTCGTTGCAAGAGTCGACGACAATTGGTGAAAGTATACACCCAGGACCAGATGTGATCTCATCATCATTATTGGATCATCATGCAGATCCCGAGCACGTAGATCATTTAGACAACCTTCTGGAAGAAAATGATGATGACGATGATCTGGTGGAGATATAGTATAGAAATTTATGGTGTAATTTGACAACAATCTCACAGTTGAATGTATCTTTAATTTGAATAATATGTTAATTTTAAGTTCCAATTGTAACTTTTAAAGAATTTAAGATCAAATTGCAAGTTTTGAAAACATTTGGATCAAATTATAAATTTTTAACGCTGAACGGGATGAATTTGGGTCTCATTTAAATGGCCCGTTAGGCCCACAATATCCATAGACGTTTCTGAAATAGGGGAAAAGGAAAACTTTAAATTGGATGTATCTATGCTTACCGCGGCCTTACCACGCGGGAGGCCGCGGTAAGCTCCTTTAAATCCACCCGGACTCTTCTTCTTCTTCCTCTTCTTCCTCTTCATTAGTTTTGAAAAACTTTTTCGCATTCGCCAGTCTCCCTTCCTCCGGTGAAATTTGTGGGTCAATTTCAGGTAAGTTTTTAATTTTTTTTGGTTGAGTTTCCTTTCTCTATGCATCATTTCGGCCTATACAACGCATTTTCATATACTTTTCATTACTTTTTTTGTTTTTTGGTTTAGTAGTTTTCCTCTTCATCTCTCCGCCGAACCACCGCCGCACCGTTGGACCGCCGCACTACTACACCAACTTAAGGAGGTAAGGTTTTTGGTGATATTTGGTGATTTTGTTAATTATTGATGATTTTTTGTGGTTTTTTTGAATTTTGGTAGATTTTTATGATTATTAGTGGTATTATTTGTTTAGTTGCAATTAATATTTGTGCATTATTTTGAATTATTGTGTGTTTTGAAAATATTTGCGGTGAAAATTGCAAGTTCTAAAAATTTTAGGGTAAAATTGTAACTTTTACAAGATTTTGGGGTCAAATTGCATGTTTTGAAAATATTTGGGTTAAAGTGAAACTTTTGGGGTCAAATTGCAAGGTTTGAAAATTTTACGGTGAAAATGAATCTTTTACAAAATTTTGGGGTCAAATTGCAAGTTTTGAAAATATTTGGGGTTAAATGTAAACATGAGTACTTGTGTTCATTTTTAAATATTTTTGAGTTATGGCGTTTACTCCCGATCCTCGAGATGGTTCAGGCCTGGATGAGTCGGGTTCGGGTACCCAGGGACGGTCATTCACCCGTAGTTCTCGTGGTCGCACATCGAGGTTATCCCGACCGCGTACGGAGGACTCTCCTACAGGGTCCAACGATTCGGTGCATCAGGATGCATCCGATGATGCACCTCGTGATGACGCTCCACCGCCCCCATAGCGTCCACGTTTAGTGCCACAGCCCCCGCCTCCACTACCACTGCTGGTCCCCGGCCCTGATGGACGTCTCATTGTTCGCATCGCACAATAAGTCTCAAATGCATACATACATTGTTAGATCAGCATGACTACCTTGTTAGATCAGCATGACTACCTTGTTAGATCAGCATCACTACCTTATTAGATCAACATGACTATCTTGTTAGATCGACATGATCAGCATGTGTTTGTATGCAGTTTGCATTCGGAGCAGATCACAAGAGCGATTTCTCATGTCTACGCGAACCGCTTCTCCGGATTCCCTCCCAAGTACTTCCAGCAGACGGCAGACGAGATCACCATCTAGGCAGATAAGTTCGTGGTATTTTAAAAATTTATTAATATTTAATATGTTACATTAATTAATATTGTTATAAACTATGATGGATAACGGTGATGTATTTTTAATAATTAACAGGAACAACATATGTGGGATAAGTCGAGCTTCTTGGAAAAGTTGCACTCCCGGTTTGCGGAGTTCTGTTCTACTAGAACACGGAGAACAACATCCGGAAGAAGTGCAGACGACAAGATTCTCTGGATCCGGACAATCCTAACTACCTAAGAGGCGTGGCTTGGGAAGGAATTGGCCGTTCTGGAATTATTCCTTTTTTTTTCCTAAATTCAAATTATTGTTTCTTTCAATATTATTTAACGTAAGTTTATTTGTATTTACTTAGGAGTATAGGACGCGTCTCGTTGACAAGTATGGGCCAGATGGGCCGTTCCCGGCGATCGATGACGAGATCTACAGATCCGTTGTGGGCCAGCCCACCCGAGGATGTTGGGTCGGTGTCCCTCCCCAAATTAGTCATCCGGAGCGCTTCGAGCCACCTCAGCGATCTCAGGTAATTAAATTATCGTTTTATTAACTTCTATAATTTAACTTGTTTATTTATATTACAAATATTAATTTTTTAAAAAATTTAACTTTCAGCGCGAGATTGAGCTGGATGACCATCATCGGAGGGACACGAATGAGATCCGTGACCTCAGAACTCGGTTGCGGCGATCGAGGTTCGGGAAGTTGCTTTCAATGGTTGGAAGGTGGACACATTGCGATCATTCGATTCGGCCGTCAGCAACATCTGGTCGGCTATGCATTTTGGGGGGTACATCCTGCTTTACGAGACGCCGCACTTGTCAGCTGGATCTTCGTCCCTGCCTCAGCCATTCCAGCAGCCGCCGCCTCAGCCTTTCTAGCAGCCGCCTCATCATCCCTTCCAGCAGCCACGGCCTTAGCCCTTCCATCCTCCACGGTACGAGCATCTTCAGCAGCAGCCCAATGTCGACTTGGGCCTGGGCTTCACACATCCCCAGGGGGATTATCAGCCCGAGATGCCGATCCAGCAGCCGCACCGGCGGGCATTCTTAGACGGGTTTAGGGGGCTTCAGGATGATGACTTTATTGATTACTTGAACATCGACCCAAACGACCATTTCTAGGATTTTTGTAAGCATTATTAGATTTTGGTGTAAATATATATATATATATATATATTTGCATTTAAAATTAATTTTTAAATACATTTTTTATTTAAATTATAAATATACAAACAATTACACCATTATTTTACCAAATTTTCATTTATTAAAAAAAACCTTTACCGGGGCCAACAGCGCAGCTGGCCGCGGTAGAGGCTGCCATCCGCCGTCGCAAGCTTACCGGGGCCTAGCTGCGCGGTAAGGCCGCGGTACAAGCTGCAGCCTGGGCATGGTAATGGCCTCTACCGCGAGCTCGTTTACCGCGGCCTTTTCCCGCGGTTGTTACCGCGGCACTACCGCGGGAATAGCCGACGTAAGCCCTGTGAGCTCGGCGTAGTGTATGTTGAAGGCGATGAAGGTGGATGAAGATTCAGATCTGGAAATTTCCCAATCTGGTTGATTTTTTTCATAGAATAATGTTGTAGCACCTTGATGCGCTACTAGTGCGTTTGGTGTAGCGGATTTGAAGCCCACCACTAAAAAAAGCGCCATTTGTAGTAGCACTCCGAGGCGCTACTAGAGTAGCACTTTGGTAGCGAATTAGGTGCTACAAAGGTAAAAATAACTACGCACTCACTCAAAGAGTCTAGGAATGAGTTGAGAGGGGTTAGAATGAGTTTGAGAGGGGGTAATGATGGAAGTTCATGTATAATGAGTTAACACCCAAAGACAATCCTAATCTACATACACAAAAAAATTAAAAAGTGACAACCCACTTGGGACCGAGGAAGTATATTTCTTTAGGGGTGAGCATTCGATTTGTTCGGTTAAAACCGAACCGAATAGGTTGGTTTGATCGGTTTACGGTTTTCGACCGTAACAAACCGAATTGGTCGAATTAGATGTTGGAACCGAAACCGAATTTCTACGGTTCGGTTCGGTTTTAAACCGAACTGGTCGAATTTTTCCTTTAATTCTATTTTGTTTCGGTTTCACCTAACAAAATCAAACAAATTGAATTTCAATTATAACAATTCATTCATGTAATCGAATCGGGTCTTAAATAGCTAAATAAAGTCTTAAACTACCATAAAAACAATTATATAAAACATAAATAGACCAAATAAAAAACATAAAATTCGGTTTTCGGTTAACCGAATAACCGGCTAATGAAAACGAACCGAAACTGTTTAGTATAATTTCGGTTTCGACCGAAACCGAACCGAAAAACCGAACTGAAATTTCGGTCCTATATTTCTTTCATCTCATAAGTAATGCAACACTTTCTATTATAAGATGTCTCAAATTTATACGTTCCTATTTTTGGTAAATTTTTACATACTAATTTACTAAATCAAACTAAAAACCAAAAAGATATCAAACGAATCTTTTTCTTCTCCGATTAAATTTTCTCTTTCATTTTTTCAATTGTGTTATTCTTTTTAGAATGTTTATCATATATATATATATATACAATTTTCTTTTATAATTATTCCTCCATTTTGATTTTTATGTTTCATTACATTTTCAATAAAAAAATATAAAATGGGAAAGTTAAGACCTACAATATCTCAATCTTAATTAATCACCTTGTCATCAATTCCATATGTTGAAAAATATATGAGAGGGAGGGAGTTTACATTTAAACATGCCACTACTACAAGAAGAGAACATATAAATGGGTTCACTTTAGTATGTATATGTATGTATGTATGTATGTATGGTGTAGATACATATAAAAATTTATACATGCATGCATATATGTATGAAAATACTCCTTCCTTCTTAAATGGGTTGTCATTTAGTGTTTTTGTATATATAAATCGATTAAGATTGTCTTTGGTTATAATTAACTCATTTAAAATAAATTTTCATCATTACCCTCTCCTAAACTCATTCTCACCCCTCCTATAACTCACCCCCCTAAACTCTTTGAGTCAGTGCACTTGCAAATGTAAAAATGGAATAAAATAAAAAAAAATTAAAATGAAAAATTACCATTTCATTTAAGATGAAAATATTTAGACCAGTAATTTGTCTTGTGTTTGCTCCATAACTCTCAAACATGTTGTTTTCTGAAATTAATATCCGTCACTTTCAGCCCAATAATTCATCTCCCCAAATTCAGCATCTTATTAAGTATAGTAAATGGTAAGATGCTGAGATAATGGTTGCATCCGTTGTGCTGATGGGTCTGGGTTAACAAAAAAAAAACTTGTAAAAAAATGTGAAACTTTAAAACCAATTACCAATAATAGTTTTGTGATGAATTAAGTATAGTAAATGGTAGATAGTATGTATGCATATAATTGAGGACCCTAGCTAGCTAGCTAGCTAGCTAGCTAGAGATCATGTGTATAATCAACTTTCTAATTCTTTAGATAATTAAGGACATATCCCTCCAAACCTAGCTAGCTACAACACAACACAATGCCCTCCTTCCTTTGATATATAGATGCCTTTTTGAGCCTATATATGTTTGGACACTCATACCCCACAAAGAAATACTTAGTTTTCAACAAAGTCCCCCAATTTCAAATTCCACCTCATCATTGGGTGGGAGAAATTAATTGGTGTGAGCTTCCATTAAGCAAAAGCAAATAAAACCTCCTGTTACTAATGATTCACATATATGATTCCCCACCACAGTGCCAAAGTTTGGAACATATTTGTACTTTAAAGCCAAAGCTACCTACACTTTGTTGATGCTCTTGTCGGCCATGATTCTTAATTTGCACCATCTTTATAAGAAAGAAAGGGCCCCTAGCTAGCTTTTGTGTGTGTGTTTTTTTTGCATATATTTTCATTATGCCTTTTGGACCATTGAAAAGGGAAACAGTAGACCAACATTTGTAGAGAAAGTGTGGTTAAGATTATTAATTCATGCATGTACCCTCTAATTAATTAGTTATTCAGCGATATTTAACTAGCACTTGCTCTTAATTATATGATTGTGGTACATTGTTGATTAATTACTCTTGTTGTATTATGTTCCTGATCACCACGATCAATCTCTATGTGATTAAAGAGATATACTGATCACTCTATCACAAAAGTATTGCAAATACTTATTTTTCAACATTTAATTTATAATTTTATATTTATAACATATATTATATTGTAAATTTAAAACTGTTATGAACGACTAATAATAATTCGATGTAGTTATATTATATATATATATATATATCATATGTATATCATATGAGAAAATTTACCATTAAAACGAACGCCTTTTTCTAATAATTTATTATGAAAGTATACATAAAAATTTAAACAAAATGATTTGGCTATTTGAAATTAGTTAATTAGTAGAATATTTTTGTCTCATTTAGCAGGGTCTATGTATTTTCCTTGTCAAATAATCGTTCCCCATTTGATGATGATGATATCTTTGTTAGGATATGCACATCAATTACTAGCCAGGATTAATCGATCGATATCGATATGACTTCTTTCAAAATGACACCATTTCTACTTTTCTACTTAATGAACACAATCTGAGAGAATATATGCTTAATTCTAACTATTGACCATGAAAATTAATAACACTTCATTTTGGTTGTTCTAAACTTGATGGTTTTGTAAGAGACAAATTATTCTAGTAACTATATCATTAAATACATTAATCTTACTCTAACTTTCCATCAATTCCAATAATATTATTATAACCAACCTTTTGCATCAATCCTACATATATATATTTAGATTTTTAAATAATATTTCTTCAAGGGAAATTCGTCACTCCTTCCTCTTAATTAATCTGGGTTTGGTTCCAGAATCCCGAGGTAAATCTTACTAGAGATTCACCATTTTGATCATTAACCTTTTGTTTTAAGATTCCACCATAACCAATGTTACTGGCGTCAGTCTCAACAATTAAATTAGCATCTGGGTTTGGAATACTTAAACAGGGAAGAGTTTTAATATTTTCTTTGATTAATTTGACAGCTTCAGTATGCTCATTAGACCAAGGTTTTGGATTTTTCTTTAACCTCTGATATACGATTATAACATTTTCTTTTAATGCGGATTCAGTAAGGTGTGTATAAGTTGTCTAAGACTTTCCCATAATACCGTTAAAAACAAATTTATTAATTAATCTATCAAATCTATCAATTTATTAATAGATTGATTGCATTATGAAACTGAAACTCGCCATGACTTGAGTACGTAGAAGCATGGTTTTAAAAATCGGTTCGGTTCGGTTCATTTAATGGTTTAATGTTCAACCATTTAATTAAGCAGGTGGTCAGATAATATTTTCTTTAAAAAATAATAGTAGATATTCACGTAATTATAAAGTTATTATAAAAAATTCACATATAACAAAATAACGTATATTTCTACACATGATGGAGGGTCTTTATTATTTTTGAAGAAATTAATGCAAGTAAATACATCTAAATAATGTAAAAGTTAATTTGTATAGTAAAAGGAAATATTTGATGCTAATTTATAGTATAATAAAGGAAAGTTCAGTGACTATTTTGTTAATATTGAATTGCTCTTTGGTTGAATATCAAACCCGTTCCTCGTTCAGTTTCATTTTTTTTAATTGAATATCGAATTGTTTCTGTAATTTTGTTAAAAAGTTCAAACTAACCTCAAAATTAATAAAATCGTCAATTTAAAGTTCAACCGTTTCAAACAGTTTATATAATTCTATACGACTTTGTATTTTCCACTTAGTTAACCGAAATCATAACCGGGATAAAGACCAGCTCACAGCCCAATCGATTAGGGTAGCTATACAGTGTGCATCTGAACATTCTATGCGCATAAGAGATGAACTAAATTACAACAAGTGTCACTCCCATTTTCGACGACGCTTCCAACGAAGCTCTCATCGCCGCCGAAGAAGCTTATGTCGCCTCCGATGACGCTTTCATCGTTTCCGACGACGTTCTGCGTATTCTAGTGAAGCTTTTCATCGGAATCCATGACATTTTTGTCACTTCCGACAACGTTTTTCTGTATCCAAAGGTGAATTCAAATCTGCTTCTACCAACTAAACAACCACAACTCAACAAAACAACCACCACCAAAATTTGACTGCAATGAAGCTCTAGAACCACCAAACTTGCAAATGATGAAAAACTGAAATTTTTTCTGACTTAAGAAATCTGGCGAAAACAATGATGATCAGAGTAGGTAGTCATGTTGATCTGATTTTTTATAGTGATCAAGTGTAAGGACATGTTGATCACCATGCAGATCAATGCTAATCATGCATAAGGAGATGTTGATCACCATGCAGATCAACATTTATTCTAACGATGTTGATCAAGACAAGTCATCATGCTGATAAGCACGACAATAATGATGCTGATTAGATGTAAGGAGATGTTGATCACCATGCGGATCAATGTTGATCTGGTGTAAGGAGATGTTGATCACCATGCGGATCAATGCTGATCTGATGTAAGGAGATGTTGATCACTATGCAAATCAACATTTATTCTGGCGATGTTGATCAAGACAAGTCATCATGTTGATCAACATTTATTGTTAAATGTTGATCAAGCACGGCAATGATGTTGATCATGTGTAAGAAAATGATGATCACCATGCAGATCAATGCTGATCTATGTGAGGAGATACTGATCACCATGTATATCAACATTTATTCTGATGATGTTAATCAAGACAAGTCAGCATGCTGATAACAATATTGAGCAAGTGAAAGGAGATGTTGATCACCATACAGATCAACATTTATTCTGTAGATGTTGATCAAGATATGATGTTGATCAATAGTTAATGTTGATCAAACACGACAACATTGTTGATAAAAAAACTCGCGTATCAAATTTGTAAATAATCGAAATGGTTGTGCAACCAATCGATTAAACCTACCGGTCTGATGATCTTACAAGCATGAGTTGAAGATATCTAATGATGATGAAAATCTTTGTGTACACGTATGAAATGGAAAGAAAGAGCCTCGTCAAACGTGTGCACGCACGTATGCACATCGATGATGTATGAAATTGAGAGTTTTTTTTTTTTTTTTGATAAGGGAAATTGAGAGCCAAGAAAAATCTACATACATAATATTTATTTATTATTTTTCCCCAATGATTTATCCACTATCTATCACGTGTATTTAAAAATCAATTATATGCATAAATGAGCCATTTCAATTATTGAGACGTTGTTTTTTGTAACAAAAATTTCACAACAGAATGTAGAGTGGAGAAAACGCATTAGGTTACTTTTGTTGTGTGCAATATCACCCTCCCCCCCTCTTTTTTACTAAGTCCATCCAAAAAATTGGTGCATTTTGTTTTTAGCATTTAATTTATAATTTTATATTTTTAACATTTTAGTATATAAAATCAAATATTTTAAATGAAAATTATAGCTTAATGTATTTTTTTCGATATATATTTTTTCAAAAAATTTTAATGAATTTCTTCTAGTAATAATTTAAATATCTCACAACATCAAATAAAAACGCACCAATTTTTTAGAAACGGAGGAGTATTAGCTCAATATCATTTATACTTATACTTCCCTTCAAGGAAAAGGAATCCTATATATATATATATATATATATATATATATATATATATATATATATATATATATATATATATATATATATATATATATATATATATATATATAGTGGCCATTCGACATTATTAGGAATATTTGGGGATATGTTGGGGGATACCAACTTGCAAGGTTACCACTTTGAATCTCCAAGACAGAAACGATTTTGGGATACCAGCTCAAGGCTAGTTTTGGAGCCGAGAGGGCTTGGAAGTAATTAGTGGGTGGAATAGTATCACTATTCCGAAAGTAGTCATTAGGAGAAATCATTATATATATATATATATATATATATATATATATATATATATATATATATATATATATATATAATGGAAACTCAAGATACAAGTTTGTCACGTATAAACATTTAATGAGGAGGAGCTATCAGTAATTATCATTAGAGGACTCAATTGTCTTTTAGTTATTACTCATTTGCTATAAAAAAAAGATTGTCAAAGTTTTTTTTCTTTTCTAACAATTAATTTTATTATCTTATCATGTTATCTTATACTACTAGTTTGGATCTGTTAAACATCTTCTTTCTTTTCATTCATTTTAAAATTCTGGTCCATCCGATCACTTTGTCTTTTTGTTTGTTTTCAAGTAGGTAAAACTGTTAAAACACTAAATTACTACTCCATATATAAATGGTGACAAATGAGAACATACATGATATAGAGTAAACACTATTCATGGTTTTTAAGTTATATTATTGTCCTATTTGAGTCATATTTTAAGATTTTATATCACTTTAATCATTTAAGTTACATATTTGTCTTATTGACATCTTACAGTTACTTTTTCCATTAAGTCAAAGGACATATTTGTAAATGTCTACAAATAATACATCAGTTTAATCCCAATTTGAATAAAAACCAACAAATTGATCCTAAAGTTTGAGAAGTTACATTTTAACCATCTCCTACACCAACCAAAATATGCTACCATGAGCCTGACCCCGGACACTCCCCTTTTCCCCGGCCAGCCAGACCACCCCAACACTCGCCGAAAGTACCCACCAACACCCCTGTCATCCGTTCCAACCACCACTCTTCAAGCCTTCAGCCGCGCGCCGAGATTTGTTGTCGTTGAGTCGTCAGATCCGTCCTAGACCACCTGTTAATACCAGCGATTAACATTAAATAATATAAATGTCGGAGCGAGGGGGAAGTACCTGATACCGTGTCCAAGAAGGTTGGTCTCCCAAAAGGAAAGAATCATGCCATGCTGCGACGATGTTGGGGTCTTCCGAGTGGCTGCGTCCTTTGCCGAGGGACTCCTGAGATGAGCTACTTTCGTCCGCTGCCGAGCCGCTCCTGAGACGAGTTACTTCCGAGGCCGAGCAAGCATCTGGTACAATTCTCCGACGCTCAAGTTAGAATTCGCACAGTAAGCTAGCTAAGGATCGACTGAGTTAAAGTTGGGCTGTAAGGTAAAGTTTTTAGCTAAGGACCGGCCTCTTTTGTGGGGCGCTGAATGGAGTATTTATAGTGCCCATATGGGGTATGGGCAGCGGTATAGGCCGGGGGACAGGTGTCCTCCGCACATCATGGGGACTACAGTATTCAGAGGCTGGGTCTACGGGCCGGCTTCTGGGCTTGACAATCAGCCTCCCTAGTAAAGGCCACAGTGCTTGCGAGCCGGAATGGCGCCGGCCTCTGGGCTTAATATTTGGCCCACACCACCACCTGAAACGAGGAGATCTACAATTGAGGAATGAAGCAAGGAGAGCTAACTGCCGCCAAGCGCCGCGAGCGGCAGTAGCAGCAGGCACAGTGTTGCATCAGCAACCTCAACAAGAGATTGTGACCCATCGCCCGACCATGGATCCAACGCTAGACTCAAGAGGCTTTATTCCTCTAAATCCCATCTCTTCGACTTTGACAAGAACCTTGCCATTATCCTAACCTCCCCTTGACCTTCTTCTGGCCATTGCCGGGGGGTTTGTCATCGGGTTCTATGGTGCTTGGCTGAGGGCGTAGATGGGATGTGAAGAGGGAGGCAGAGGCGAGGCATTGGGTGAATTTGTAAATGTTAAAAAAATGGTTTAGTTTGAATTGTGTTCTAAAATTTTGGGTTAAATTGAATTTTAAATCCGGAATTTTACGTAAATTCACTCACTTTAACGATGAATCTAACAGAAAATTTAACCGGAGGACTTTAATAGGACGAATATGTAACTTAAGCGATGAAAGTGATACAAAATCTTAAAATGTGACCAAATAGGACTGTTGACACCCGATTTTTGTCGACTACTAAAATCTAGTTAAGTAATTTTGATTCTTCGTATTATTTTCGTATTTTTCATTTTTACGTGATTTTGTCATTATTTTTTGTGTTTTTTGTCAACATTTTTTGTACTTTTCGGTCATTGTTCATGTCAATTTTATTGGGTATTTTAGAATTTAAGTGTGTTTTTGCAACAAAAAAATTAAAAAATGAAAAGTAAAAAAAAAAAAAAAAAAAAAAAATAGAATAAAGCGGATGAAAACGTGAAGCAACAGTTTGCTTGCTGCAATTGTGCGAGAAAGGTGCATTAATGTCAATGTTGCTTCAAATCCTCATCCTTAGCCAATGAACAAAACTTGCATCAATCAAATGGATAAATGCGTGCTTCAACTCTGAAGTTTAACTATAAATTGAGCCCAAATTGGACTGAAACAACGGGAGAAAAATAAAAAAACGTTCACCGGCCAAAATTCGTCCTCCTCCTCCATTTTGCATTCCGGCCACCCTCACCGCCAACCACCACTCCCATCCTCACCGTCAAGCCTCCAGCAACCCGAAGGTACCCCCGTCCTTGCCCAAAACCACCGGAAAGCGAAGAAAATCGGCTCAAAACCGAAGCCGACATCCACCCTCCACTCCCCTCTACAGCCCTTTTCGCCTCCAAAACCCACTACCATTACCTCCCCCATGACGATACGAAGTTAGCCCACCATCTCACATCGCCGGAGCTGCACCGGAGAAGGAGAAATTGGACAAAAACCGCCGCACGGTTCAACGTTTAACTGCTTCGATCCGTCATTCCATCCGCATTCGGCCGCTCCCACCACCACCGTTGGAACCACCGGCCCGTTCTCCACCATCTGGACCCAGGTCCGCCGCGGAAATTCACCGGACACGGGCAGCTGCCGGACGCCGCCGCCAAGCCCAGAATCCGGCGAACTGCAGGGAAGAAGAAGCTGAGTTTTTGTTCTTTTGTGAAAATTACAATGTTGGTCCCTGTCCCTTTACTCCTCCCTGATTTCACTTAAACCCCTTATTTATCCTTGGTTTCATTTACATCACTCTTTCAAGTTAAAAACTCAACATTTTGGGCACTAGGCCTAAACCTTTTTCGTGTTTTAGTTAATATTTTTGTTATTATGTCAATTTGATTTATTTTAATTTTATTTTCAAGATATTTTGAATTTTTATTAGTCATGTGAATTACTAAAAATATTTTTCTTCTATTTTTGGTTTTATTATTTGTCTTTTTCTTTATTTCTTAAAATCAAGCAAAAATCTAAAAAGAACCCGTGGTACCAATTTTGGGCGTACGAAAATTAATCATTTTTGTACGTAACTGACGAACGATTCCAGATCTCTCGTAGACCATTTTCAGGTTTCCAATCGACCTAGGAAAAAGATTGGTGGCGACTCCATGACGAAAACCACGTCACTGAGATGGCGACTCTGTGGGGAGTAGTCCGCCAAAAGGGGTTTATTTTATTTTTTTTCTTGATTTTATTTTATTTTCGACTACCATTTGTTTGTAATTGTTATGTGTTGTAATTAATTCTTACATCATGCATCTTCAAGCTCTACACCCGAGCTTTTCATAGCCATATTTTTGTGAATACACGGGAAAGGCTAGTTGTGTGTGACAATAGTCACCGCACTTTCTCTAGACCGTAGTGGTTAGTAGCGTTGTTCGGGTGTGGCGTTAGTCACCCAATGGAACCGCGAAAGCTGCGACCCGAATTAATCCTTCCTTACATAACCCTCGTGGGTAAGGAATTGGGCCTTTTCTAGTTCGATAGAACTTAGTAAAAGGGATTCGGGAACCTACCCTTGGCCTTCTTCTTTCAAACCGCCCAACGCATATAGTGACCTAGATCCATCCCGTAGGCTTTTGCACATGTACTTGTATATATTTGTGATTTATGTGCCATTATGTTATATTGATTTTTGTTACTAATGACTTATTCCCTTTTTGTCGCATGCATTGCATATTAGGCAACACATAGCACAATTTTTTGATACCATGGACATCTCGGATCTACTTCCGTCTAATGTCGGCAAGACTTCTCCTATCTGCTAGAAGACTTCTCCTATCTACTTCCGTCATTGATACCATGGACAATTTTTTTGATACCAACTCGATGGGCTTTGATTATTTTTTTGTACAAAAAGAGTTGTTTCTTTCAAAATTGTCAATACAACTCATTTGTTCTTTATACTTGTATATTTTTGTATATACCATTTGTACTAATCGTTGTTCTTTTTCTTTTTGATAACATTCACATACATCATTTTTTCAATTATCAATGACACAATTATTCATCGATCATGCATTTGGTCATTTCTTTTCCACGCATGTCACTATACATTTTCATTCATACACAAATAAAAACATCTTGCAAAAGAGAAGTGGACATCAAGGAGTTTGAGGACAATTTTATGATGTGATGAAAACTGATGACTCCCATTTGTGACATGGAAAGACAATTTCTCACGAGTCGTCTTTAAGCTGTGTCTAATACGTTGATCAATATGAATTGATGAATAATTGGAGAAATCTTTGAATTTTTACTCAAATCTTTGAGAGCTTGCCAAGATAGCTTGAAAGTTGAATTACCTAGATTTAGTCCAGAATCTAAAGTATTGTCTTTGTTGCAATGGGCAACTGTTATTCTTTTCCTTGAAATGAGAAGGGATAGAATGTGCACTTTGGCATCCTCCAAAGAAACTTCACATTACGGACTCCACATTCTTTCGTCCCTCCATCCCATGTTTCTTTCACCAAGCCACAACAAAAGAGTTTCACCAAGGAGATAAAGGAAGACTTGATAGTAGTCATCTCGAGGACATCGCTCAATCTTATGGGAACAATTTCAAATGTGGCTTTTCAATTTTCATCTTGGGATTCTTCTTCAAACAAATTTGATCTCGACTTACTTCAGAAGATCCTTCCAGAGCATCAGCAGAAACTCTCTCCAAAAGGCAAAGAAACATCATTCATCAGAAGAAAAGGGGGGACATGAGAATGAAAATACATTTCGGATCATTGATGCACCATCAAGGTTGAGATCAAGCCAAGTTTCTTCAATTCATCGACCCCAGGTCTCGTCAAAGGTCAAGTCGCCTTCAACTGTCAATACCCATGACTCACAAAAGATGAGGAAAATAGAAAAAGAGGTCAATATAAATTCTACTCCATTGTCTTTAGCTTGAAAAGGTGAAGCTATGAGTAGTGCTAGTAGCCATTTGGCTTTGCATTTTAGTCAAGTAATCGGGCCTAGGTAGCAACAACTATATATGCTCGCATGAAAATGACTAAAAACCGCGAGTCAAACAAGGTCCGACCTAAACAAAAAGAAAGGAAAAAAAGAAAAAAAAAGTGAGTCATGGAGTCTAAACTGAAAACCTGCAAGGGCGGTTTAGAATGAAGGCACAAATTGAAGCAGAGGTTACAATCTCAATGACGCAAGTAGGGCAACTCACATCTCAAGCAGCATCAACAACATCTCAAGTCTCTAAGAAGCAATTCCACCGATCACGAAGAATTGGGGGCAACATTTGAGATAGTTTCTCATCGGACAAGGCGATGTTTTCGTGATTGTCACTATCAGGTTTTCCTTTTAGAGAAGTCAAGCCATTAATGGGTGACATTGCAAGAGGCCTTTCGCCTAAAACACCCATCTTTTCACCAGCCCATATCGGTGAATGCCATTGACCTTACAAAAACCGTTCAAAACACATTCTTTCTTCACCTCGACATTCCTCCATACGAAGAAACCCTTACACTATCACCGCACATTCTACTCCTTCAAGCGGAAAAGGGAAAGAATACAGATTTTAATGATCACACAAGGACCATCATATATTTTGTCAAGCTCTGCAAATCGATAAGAGTTTTCTTTGAAGATCAACCATTACGCATTAATGAGTGCGGGTCGGGACGTAAGACATGGTTTAAAGACTCTTCTATAGAATTTTGCACTTTTATGGTCACGATTGGGGCAAATGGATCATTCACCCATATAATTGTTACGACGTCCAAAAGGATCAAATAAATTTTCGATCACCTTGAGTAAGATGAAAGGTATTCATGAGGTAAAGTTGAAAGGTGTTTTTGCATCTACGGCATCATTGATTAGTCATGCATCATGTACATCATGTATCATGCACATTGTCATTACGGGTTTCAAGGAGCACATTGAGCAAGGACTTGAACACGCGCTATCCAAGTATCTCATCAAGGAAGTCAACCAAGACTCGACACCAAGCAAGGTTCTCTAACCTCTTTTCGAATAGAAACATGTCTCCCATAAAAGGTTGAAAGTCTTGCCCAATGTCGATACACGATTTTCACCAAGACAAGTAAGGATTAGCTTCTCAACTTCATCAAGAGTCAGGTAAGAAGTTCATACTATCCCTTCATATTTCATGAGCCAAGTCTATGGTTCACAGCAAGAAAGGTAAGGAAAGTTCCTTAACCCATTCAAAGAGAAAAGTTTCTCTTGCAACATTCGAAGTTTAGTCATTTTGTCAAACTTCGTCACTCTCAGGGATCTACTCGTTTCGTGGGATTCCTTATTTTTGAAAGTTTAGTCATTTTGTCAAACTTTCTATCATTTTCGAAATATTCTCGCTTTGTGAGGTTTCTCATTTTTGAAAGTTTAGTCATTTTGTCAAACTTTCTATCATTTTCGAAATCTACTAGCTTTGTGAGATTTCTCATTTTTGAAAGTTTAGTCATTTTGTCAAACTTTCTATCATTTTCGAAATCTACTCGCTTTGTGAGATTTCTCATTTTTGAAAGTTTAGTCATTTTGTCAAACTTTTCCTATGATTTTTGGAAATTCCATCATTTGGTTGGATTTCTCAATCTTTGAAAGTTTAGTCATTTTGTCAAACTTTCTATCATCTTCGAAATCTACTCACTTTGTGAGATTTCGTTTTGAAAGTTTAGTCACTTTGTCAAACTTTCTATCATTTTCGAAATCTACTCGTTTTGTGAGATTTCTCATTTTTGAAAGTTTAGTCATTTTGTCAAACTTTCTATCATTTTCGAAATCTACTCCCTTTGTGAGATTTCTCATTTTTGAAAGTTTAGTCATTTTGTCAAACTTTCTATCATTTTCGAAATCTACTCGTTTTGTGGGATTTCTCATCTGAAGTTTAGTCATTTCGTCAAACTTCATCATTTTAAGTGATCTACTCATTTTGTGGTATACCTCAATTCAGGAGTGTTGTCATTTCGTCACACTTCTCAATCAATCAATCAGTCATTCTTTCGAGCATTGGGAAGGTTCTCAATCTCAAATTCTTTGGAGCAAGGAAGGTTTCTTCGCTTCACGAATAACGAGAATGTTCTTGTTATTTCATCTCAACTTTCATCCAAATCAGTCATTCATCTTACTTTTCTTTGAGCATTGGGAAGGTTCTCAATCTCAAATTACCGGAGCAAGGAAGGTTCCTTCGCTTCACGAATAACAAGAAAGTTCTTGTTATTTCATCTCAACTTTCATCCAAATCAGTCATTCATCTCACTTTTTCGGAGCATTGAGAATATTCTCAATCTCAAACTATCGGAGCATGGAAGGTTCCTTCGCTTCACGAATAACGAGAAAGTTCTTGATTCAATCAGTCATTCATCTCACTTTTGTCGAGCATTGAGAAGGTTCTCCATCTCGAATTACGGAGCAAGGAAGGTTCCTTCGCTTCACAAATAACGAGAAAGCTCTTGTTATTCCATCTAAACAATCAATCAATCTATCATTCATCTTACTTTTGCCGAGCATTGGGAAGGTTCTCAATCTCGCATCTTTGGGGTAGGGAAGGTTCCTTAACCTCGAATAGTGGAAATGTTTCCGCTATTCAACTCAATAGGAAGGTTCTTATTGAGAGAAGCGAGGAAGGTTCGCTTTGCTTCACGAGTAACGAGAAAGTTCTTGTTATTCAATCCAATCACAATCATCTATTTTCACCGAGTATTGAGAAGGTTCTCAATCTCGAATCTTGAGTAAGGAGAGTTCCTTAACTCTACAATTAAATAGCGGAAAGGTTTCCGCTATTCAATTCAATAGGAAAGTTCGCATTGAATGAAGCGAGAAGGTTCGCTTCGCCGGAAGGGTAAGAAAAGTTTCTTCCTTTCATGAATAATGAGAAGGTTCCATGTTCCATGTTCCATGAATCACGCAAAGGGGGGCAGCTGTTGACACCCGATTTTTGCCCGGACTACTAAAATCTAGTTCGTAATTTTGATTCTTCGTATTATTCGTATTTTTTCATTTTTACGTGATTTTTGTCATTATTTTATGTGATTTTTGTCAACATTTTATGTACTTTTCGGTCATTGTTTATGTCAATTTTATTGGGTATTTTAGAATTTAAGTGTGTTTTTGCAACAAAAAAAAAAGAGAACAAAAAAATTAAAAAATGAAAAGTAAAAAAAAAAAAGAGAATAAAGCGGATGAAAACGTGAAGCAACAGTTTGCTTGCTGCAATTGTGCGAGAATGGTGCATGAATGTCAAGGTTGCTTCAAATCCTCCTCCTTAGCCAATGAACAAAAACTTGCATCAATCAAATGGATAAATGCGTGCTTCAACTCTGAAGTTTAACTATAAATTGAGTCCAAATTGGACTGAAACAACGGGAGAAAAATAAAAAAACGTTCACCGGCCAAAATTCGTCCTCCTCCTCCATTTTGCATTCCGGCCACCCTCACCGCCAACCACCACTCCCATCCTCACCGTCAAGCCTCCAGCAACCCGAAGGTACCCCGTCCTTACCCAAAACCACCGGAAAGCGAAGAAAATCGGCTCAAAACCGAAGCCGACATCCACCCTCCACTCCCCTCTACAGCCCTTTTCGCCTCCAAAACCCACTACCATTACCTCCCCATGACGATACGAAGCTAGCCCACCATCTCACATCGCCGGAGCTGCACCGGAGAAGGAGAAATTGGACAAAAACCGCCGCACGGTTCAACGTTTAACTGCTTCGATCCGTCATTCCATCCTCATTCGGCCGCTCCCACCACCACCGTTGGAACCACCGGCCCGTTCTCCACCATCTGGACCCAGGTCCGCCGCGGAAATTCACCGGACACGGGCAGCTGCCGGACGCCGCCGCCAAGCCCAGAATCCGGCGAACTGCAGGGAAGAAGAAGCTGAGTTTTTGTTCTTTTGTGAAAATTACAATGTTGGTCCCTGTCCCTTTACTCCTCCCTTGATTTCACTTAAACCCCCTTATTTATCCTTGGTTTCATTTACATCACTCTTTCAAGTTAAAAACTCGACACTTTGGGCACTAGGCCTAAACCTTTTTTTGTGTTTTAGTTAATATTTTTGTTATTATGTCAATTTGATTTATTTTAATTTTATTTTCAAGATATTTTGAATTTTTATTAGTCATGTGAATTACTAAAAATATTTTTCTTCTATTTTTGGTTTTATTATTTGTCTTTTTCTTTATTTCTTAAAATCAAGCAAAAATCTAAAAAGAACCCGTGGTACCAATTTTGGGCGTACGAAAATTAATCATTTTTGTACGTAACTGACGAACGATTCCAGATCTCTCGTAGACCATTTTCAGGTTTCCAATCGACCTAGGAAAAGAATGGTGGCGACTCCATGACGAAACCTCGTCGCTACAGCTGGCGACTCTGTTGGGGAATAGTCTGGCCAAAAGTGGTTTATTTTATTTTTTTGCTTGATTTTATTTTATTTTCGACTACCATTTGTTTGTAATTGTTATGTGTTGTAATTAATTCTTACATCATGCATCTTCAAGCTCTACACCCGAGCTTTTCATAGCCATATTTTTGTGAATACCCGGGAAAGGCTAGTTGTGTGTGACAATAGTCACCGCACTTTCTCTAGACCGTAGTGGTTAGTAGCGTTGTTCGGGTGTGGCGTTAGTCACCCAATGGAACCGTCCTTCCTTACATAACCCTCGTGGGTAAGGAATTGGGCCTTTTCTAGTTCGACAGAACTTAGTAAAAGGGATTCGAACCTACCCTTGGCCTTCTTCTTTCAAACCGCCCAACGCATATAGTGACCTAGATCCATCCCGTAGGTTTTCCACATGTACTTGTATATATTTGTGATTTATGTGCCATTATGTTATATTGATTTTTGTTACTAATGACTTATTCCCTTTTTGTCGCATGCATTGCATATTAGGCAACACATAGCACAATTTTTTGATACCATGGACATCTCGGATCTACTTCCGTCTAATGTCGGCGAGACTTCTCCCTATCTGCTAGAAGACTTCTCCCTATCTACTTCCGTCATTGATCCCATGGACAATTTTTTTTTGATACCAACTCGATGGGGTTTGATTATTTTTTTTTGTACAAAAAGAGTTGTTTCTTTAAAAATTGTCAATACAACTCATTTGTTCTTTATACTTGTATATTTTTGTATATACCATTTTTACTAATTGTTCTTTTTCTTTTTGATAACATTCACATACATCATTTTTTTAATTATCAATGACACAATTATTCATCGATCATGCATTTGGTCATTTCTTTTCCACATATGTCACTTTACATTTTCATTCATACACAAATAAAAACATCTTGCAAAAAGAGAAGTGGACATCAAAGAGTTTGAGGACAATTTTATGATGTGATGAAAACTGATGACTCCCATTTGTGACATGGAAAGACAATTTCTCACGAGTCGTCTTTAAGCCGTGTCTAATACGTTGATCAATATGAATTGATGAATAATTGGAGAAATCTTTGAATTTTTACTCAAATCTTTGAGAGCTTGCCAAGATAGCTTGAAAGTTGAATTACCTAGATTTAGTCCGAATCTAAAGTATTGTCTTTGTTGCAATGGGCAATCGTTATTCTTTTCCTTGAAATGAGAAGGGATAGAATGTGCACTTTGGCATCCTCCAAAGAAACTTCACATTCTGAGACTCCACATTCTTTCGTCCCTCCATCCCATGTTTCTTTCACCAAGCCACAACAAAAGAGTTTCACCAAGGAGATAAAGGAAGACTTGATAGTAGTCATCTCGAGGACATCGCTCAATCTTATGGGAACAATTTCAAATGTGGCTTTTCAATTTTCATCTTGGGATTCTTCTTCAAACAAATCTGATCTCGACTTACTTCAGAAGATCCTTCCAGAGCATCAGCAAAAACTCTCTCCAAAAGGCAAAGAAACATCATTCATCAGAAGAAATGGGGGGCATGAGAATGAAAATACATTTTGGATCATTGATGCACCATCAAGGTTGAGATCAAGCAAAGTTTCTTCAATTCACTGACCCCCAGGTCTCGTCA
Source organism: Stellera chamaejasme (assembly GCA_024586325.1). Lineage (NCBI taxonomy): Eukaryota > Viridiplantae > Streptophyta > Magnoliopsida > Malvales > Thymelaeaceae > Stellera > Stellera chamaejasme. Next base: position 8,467,633 of record CM044984.1, on the reverse strand, counting down.
AAGGTCAAGTCGCCTTCAACCTGTCAATACCCATGACTCACAAAAGATGAGGAAAATAGAAAAAAGAGGTCAATATAAATTCTACTCCATTGTCTTTAGCTTGAAAAGGCTGAAGCTATGAGTATTGCTAGTAGCCATTTGGCTTTGCATTTTAGTCAGAAGTAATCGGGCCTAGGTAGCAACAACAATATATGCTCGCATGAAAATGACTAAAAACCGCGAGTCAAACAAGGTCCGACCTAAACAAAAAGAAAGGAAAAAAAGAAAAAAAAGTGAGTCATGGAGTCTAAACTGAAAACCTGCAAGGGCGGTTTAGAATGAATGCACAAATTGAAGCAGATGTTACAATCTCAATGACGCAAGTAGGCAACTCACATCTCAAGCGGCATCAACAACATCTCAAGTCTCTAAGAAGCAATTCCACCGATCACGAAGAATTGGGGGCAACATTTTGAGATAGTTTCTCATCGGACAAGGCGATGTTTTCGTGATTGTCACTATCGGGTTTTCCTTTTAGAGAAGTCAAGCCATTAATGGGTGACATTGCAAGAGGCCTTTCGCCTAAAACACCCATCTTTTCACCAGCCCATATCGGTGAATGCCATTGACCTTACAAAAACCGTTCAAAACACATTCTTTCTTCACCTCGACATTCCTCCATACGAGAAGCCATTACACTATCACCGCACATTCTACTCCTTCAAGCGTAAAAGGGAAAGAATACCAGATTTTAATGATCACACAAGGACCATCATATATTTTGTCAAGCTCTGCAAATTGATAGGAGTTTTCTTTGAAGATCAACCATTACGCATTAATGAGTACGGGTCAGACGTAAGACATGGTTTAAAGACTCTTCTATAGAATTTTGCACTTTTATGGTCACGATTGGGGGGCAAATGGATCATTCACCCATATAATTGTTCTGACGTCCAAAAGGATCAAATAAATTTTCGATCACCTTGAGTAAGATGAAAGGTATTCATGAGGTAAAGTTGAAAGGTGTTTTTGCATCTACGGCATCATTGATTAGTCATGCATCATGTACATCATGTATCATGCACATTGTCATTACAGGTTTCAAGGAGCACATTGAGCAAGGACTTGAACACGCGCTATCCAAGTATCTCATCAAGGAAGTCAACCAAAGACTCGACAGTCAAGCAAGGTTCTCTAACCTCTTTTCGAGAATAGAAACATGTCTCCCATAAAGGTTCGAAAGTCTTGCCCAATGTCGAGACACGATTTTCACCAAGACAAGTAAGGATTAGCTTCTCAACTTCATCAAGAGTCGTAAGAAGTTCATACTATCCCTTCATATTTCATGAGCCAAGTCTATGGTTCACAAGAAGAAAGGTAAGGAAATTTCCTTAACCCATTCAAAGAGAAAAGTTTCTCTTGCAACATTCGAAGTTTAGTCATTTTGTCAAACTTCGTCACTCTCAGGGATCTACTCGTTTCGTGGGATTCCTTATTTTTGAAAGTTTAGTCATTTTGTCAAACTTTCTATCATTTTCGAAATATTCTCGCTTTGTGAGGTTTCTCATTTTTGAAAGTTTAGTCATTTTGTCAAACTTTCTATCATTTTGAAATCTACTCGCTTTGTGAGATTTCTCATTTTGAAAGTTTAGTCATTTTGTCAAACTTTCTATCATTTTCAAATCTACTCGCTTTGTGAGATTTCTCATTTTTGAAAGTTTAGTCATTTTGTCAAACTTTTCCTATGATTTTTGGAAATTCCATCATTTGGTTGGATTTCTCAATCTTTGAAAGTTTAGTCATTTTGTCAAACTTTCTATCATCTTCGAAATCTACTCACTTTGTGAGATTTCTCGTTTTTGAAAGTTTAGTCACTTTGTCAAACTTTCTATCATTTTCGAAATCTACTCGTTTTGTGAGATTTCTCATTTTTGAAAGTTTAGTCATTTTGTCAAACTTTCTATCATTTTCGAAATCTACTCGCTTTGTGAGATTTCTCATTTTTGAAAGTTTAGTCATTTTGTCAAACTTTCTATCATTTTCGAAATCTACTCGTTTTGTGGGATTTCTCATCTGAAGTTTAGTCATTTCGTCAAACTTCATCATTTTAAGTGATCTACTCATTTTGTGGTATACCTCAATTCAGGAGTGTTGTCATTTCGTCACACTTCTCAATCAATCAATCAGTCATTCTTCCGAGCATTGGGAAGGTTCTCAATCTCAAATTACTGGAGCAAGGAAGGTTCCTTCGCTTCACGAATAACGAGAAAGTTCTTGTTATTTCATCTCAACTTTCATCCAAATCAGTCATTCATCTTACTTTTCTTTGAGCATTGGGAAGGTTCTCAATCTCAAATTACCGGAGCAAGGAAGGTTCCTTCGCTTCACGAATAACGAGAAAGTTCTTGTTATTTCATCTCAACTTTCATCCAAATCAGTCATTCATCTCACTTTTTCCGAGCATTGAGAATATTCTCAATCTCAAACTATTAGAGCATGGAAGGTTCCTTCGCTTCACGAATAACGAGAAAGTTCTTGATTCAATCATCATTCATCTCACTTTTGTCGAGCATTGAGAAGGTTCTCCATCTCGAATTACGGAGCAAGGAAGGTTCCTTCGCTTCACAAATAACGAAAGCTCTTGTTATTCCATCTAAACAATCAATCAATCTATCATTCATCTTACTTTTGCCGAGCATTGGGAAGGTTCTCAATCTCGCATCTTTGGGGTAGGGAAGGTTCCTTAACCTCGAATAGTGGAAAGGTTTCCGCTATTCAACTCAATAGGAAGGTTCTTATTGAGAGAAGCAAAGAAGGTTCCTTTGCTTCACGAGTAACGAGAATGTTCTTGTTATTCAATCCAATCACAACAGTCATCTATTTTCACCGAGTATTGAGAAGGTTCTCAATCTCGAATCTTCAGAGTAAGGAGAGTTCCTTAACTCTAATTAAATAGCGGAAAGGTTTCCGCTATTCAATTCAATAGGAAAGTTCCCGCTTGAATGAAGCGAGAAGGTTCGCTTCGCCGGAAGGGTAAGAAAAGTTTCTTCCTTTCATGAATAATGAGAAGGTTCCATGTTCCATGTTCCATGAATCACGCAAAGGGGCATTGTTGACACCCGATTTTTGCCCGGACTACTAAAATCTAGTTCGTAATTTTGATTCTTCGTATTATTTTCGTATTTTTCATTTTTACGTGATTTTTGTCATTATTTTATGTGATTTTTGTCAACATTTTATGTACTTTTCGGTCATTGTTCATGTCAATTTTATTGGGTATTTTAGAATTTAAGTGTGTTTTTGCAACAAAAAAAAGAGAACAAAAAAAAATTAAAAAAATGAAAAGTAAAAAAAACAGAGAGAATAAAGCGGATGAAAACGTGAGCAACAGCTTGCTTGCTGCAATTGTGCGAGAATGGTGCATGAATGTCAAGGTTGCTTCAAATCCTCCTCCTTCGCCAATGAACAAAAACTTGCATCAATCAAATAGATAAATGCGTGCTTCAACTCTGAAGTTTAACTATAAATTGAGTCCAAATTGGACTGAAACAACGGGAGAAAAATAAAAAAACGTTCACCGGCCAAAATTCGTCCTCCTCCTCCATTTTGCATTCCGGCCACCCTCACCGCCAACCACCACTCCCATCCTCACCGTCAAGCCTCCAGCAACCCGAAGGTACCCCCGTCCTTGCCCAAAACCACCGGAAAGCGAAGAAAATCGGCTCAAAACCAAAGCCGACATCCACCGTCCACTCCCCTCTACAGCCCTTTTCGCCTCCAAAACCCACTACCATTACCTCCCCCATGACGATACGAAGCTAGCCCACCATCTCACATCGCCGGAGCTGCACCGGAGAAGGAGAAATTGGACAAAAACCGCCGCACGGTTCAACGTTTAACTGCTTCGATCCGTCATTCCATCCGCATTCGGCCGCTCCCACCACCACCGTTGGAACCACCGGCCCGTTCTCCACCATCTGGACCCAGGTCCGCCGCGGAAATTCACCGGACACGGGCAGCTGCCGGACGCCGCCGCCAAGCCCAGAATCCGGCGAACTGCAGGGAAGAAGAAGCTGAGTTTTTGTTCTTTTGTGAAAATTACAATGTTGGTCCCTGTCCCTTTACTCCTCCCTTGATTTCACTTAAACCCCCTTATTTATCCTTGGTTTCATTTACATAACTCTTTCAAGTTAAAAACTCAACATTTTGGTCACTAGGCCTAAACATTTTTCGTGTTTTAGTTAATATTTTTGTTATTATGTCAATTTGATTTATTTTAATTTTATTTTCAAGATATTTTGAATTTTTATTAGTCATGTGAATTACTAAAAATATTTTTCTTCTATTTTTGGTTTTATTATTTGTCTTTTTCTTTATTTCTTAAAATCAAGCAAAAATCTAAAAGAACCCACAGATTAATTTTGGGCGTACGAAAATTAATCATTTTGTACGTAATCGACGAACGATTCCGCATCTCTTGTAGGCCATTTTCGGGTTTCCAATCGACTTAGGAAAAGATTGGTGGCGATCATGTGGCAAAACCACGTCATTCTGAGGACAATGATATAACTTAAGGGATCATAGACGGAGTTTACATTAATATATGTTGCCGCGTTTTACTTTTTACTGGTGATTTTTTTTCTTTAATCTTTTTGCTTTATATGCGATCTTCTTTTCCTTTTCTCTTCTGTTGTTAATAATTAACTGTACGTTGTGATGATCGTGGTTGATTACACGAACGAATTCAACTCCATTATCATTTCATTTTCCATTTCCAACCACTCAATATATATATATATATATATATATATATATATATATATATTATCTAGTATACATATACGAGTAGACATTAACAGGTCATACGTACGTGTTCTCCTTTTTTTCTAATTAATATATCAAACTATTGAAGATATATACTGTACTATTGCTATAAATTTTTATTTTTTTAGAAAAAAGGGTTGAAAGAGAGAATACACGTACTTGGTTGGTCAGTGGGCTTCTTCCTTGGGCCCAACTCAAAAAATGATGTAGCCTTTAACTTAAGGCTCTATTTGGACAATTTCAGATGGGTAATGTGCTACATTGGGTGTCCCCTTTCAGATCTTCATAGGTTGTTGGGCCACTTGGGCTTTGATACCAAATATTGATATGGTGCATGATGGGCTTGTAGAATAGAGTCCAACATAACTAGCATTCAAAAGAAAGATGCCAATTTAATTAAGGGAAATGCTAAGGACACCCTCTTAGATACTCATTTTGGACACTCTCATTCAACAAATGCCATGTAATCATTTTTATAGATCTAATTGATTTTGGGTCCACCAAAATGAAGATATGTCAAATATTGAGTGAGAGAGTGTCTAAAGTGAGTGTCCATAACATTTTCCTTTAATTAAAGACCCATTTGATTAGCGCGAAGTCAATCACGTTGGAAAATCGCTCTTATTTTATCCCACATGGACACTAGAACAACTACACTACATTTGGGGGTTCAACTTTAAAGGGGAGGAAAAAAATTTAGGTGAGATTTCTGATTTCTCACCGGTGAGAAACACACGGTGAGAAACACAACCGTATTCCACTTCTGCCCCGGGAACCCTCAAACCAACCCAACCAAAGTTCTCACCCCCACATGCCTCCTCCTTGCCTGCTAGTTGCTAATCCAGCCCCCGAAAAGCAGGCAGCCAGGCAGGAGTAGGGGTGAAATCGAGCCGAGCCGAGCCCGAACCTGGCAGGCTCGAGCTCGTGAAAATCAGTCCCGGCTTGAGCTCGGCTTGAACTTCATCGAGCTCGATTTTTCGGGCTCGAGCTCGGCTCGTGAAAGGTTCGAGCTCGGCTCGAAAGCTCGTGAGGCTCGATTCGGGGGTAGCTCGTTTAGGCTCGATTATAAAGTTCGGCTCGATTAGGCTCGAAGTGGCTCGTGAAGCTCGAAAAAATTGAGATATATGAAATTAATTCAATAAAATATTCTTAAATTCACGAGCTCGAGCTCGAATCTAATAGGCTCGGGCTCGGCTCGGCTCGAATCTAATAGGCCCGAGCTCGGCTTGGCTCGTTTGTTAGGCTCGTGTAGGCTCGCGAGCCTGATCGAGCCGAACCTTCGAGGCTCGAGCTCGGCTCGTTTAACAAACGAGCCTAAAAAACGGCTCGAGCTTGAGCCTCGAAAAAGCTCGGCTCGACAGGCTCGTTTGAGCTCGAACGGGCTCGATTCGTTTAACAGCCCTAGGCAGGAGAGGAGTTGGGGTACCGCAATCAGTGCGCCTAGGGGGCTGGGATCTAGGTCAACGGGTTGGGCTCCTACAGAAAATCACCGTGAACCTCACTCGGTCAACGGGTTGGCTCCTGCCGAAAATCACCATGAACCTCACTTCCGGCGTGAATCACCGGACCTCCGAAAAAAATTGGAAATTCACGGTGAATAATGGGTGTGAGAAGTTGTGATGATTCACCACAAATGCATCAACTTTGAAACCCCTATTCATTCATTGTTTATAAGCCTCTCCTTTACACTTACACTGAGTGTTCGATAACATATTTCATGGAAGTTGATTAAGATTGCTTTGATGTTGAATCTCTTTCACAGGTTTCTATTTTTTTTCTTTTTGAAGAAGTGCACCATCTTATACTTTGTATGTGTGTTTTTAATTTTGTTAAGTTTTTTTCCTAATGCAACAAATCCTATCTGTTCTTGGTAACTAATTGTGGAAGTGCACTAAAAGAAAACAATATATATATATATATATATATATATATATATATATATATATATTCAGAGTTAAGGAATCTCTATATATAGTCTATACACGTTCTTATATTCAATGATCACCATCTTATATATAAGATATTAAATAGTGGCTTCGCACCTATATAATTTTTATTCAACCTCAAATTGAGTAAATTTATTTGAAGCATATATGTTTATCAAATATTTAGATAAAATAGAAAAGATTTGAGGGGGTAAGGCCGTATCATTTAAAAAGTTTTGGGTTTAATTGTTCAACCTTGTTAATTATCATCTACGTGATATTTCACCCACTAGTTCAAATGGCTCAACTACAAGGTAATCTATAAACCTAAGCCCAATTAACCGGACAATTACATATCTATCCATCATTCTCCAAGTATTCTAAGTGGGTGAAAATTCACCCAGTTGTTACTGTTATAGATTTCCGGGTTGAAAGTTAGATATGGACATTGACGTAAATGTCCTTAATTTCTAGCCGAATTAACTGAAAATTTGAGAGTATGACCATTCTATTTTCTTATGCTTATTAGTCGTAATATTATGGACTATAGTAAAAGCTGAAGTATGAGGTTTTGTTGTTTTTACTACTTGACATCTTATGATTGGATTCAAATTTAGGTTCTGCAAGATCCCAAAATTTGAAAGATCCTATTGTTTTTTTTTAACAAGATCTGATTGTTCTTACTTATTAAATGACATTAAAATTTTAGCTTAAAAGATTAGAATATGGTAACTTTGAATCTCTTATATGTTGAGCGAGTTATAGAATTTTCAGATGTATGTAATGAGAGAAGAATATTGGCAACCAAAAATTGTTTAATCACTCATGATATATTCTTGCTTTTGTTATTGTTTTCTGCTTTTGTTATGGTTTTCTCTATTTTATGTCATGGATTGATTAGTATAGTTTAATGTTAATACAAACTTTTAGGGTAAATCGTTTTTTGTGAAATAAAAGGTTAATCAATATACTAAAATTTATATTTTAAAATGATGAGAAGTTTTAAAAAAAAAGACTAAAACTGTCATTTTTGTAATGTTTTTTTGTTAGAATTTCAAGGTTTGTGATAAAATTTCCCTTATTTTAGTCTAACATTACTTATAAAATTCTCATTTTCCCCTATATTAAAATTTGAATGTTAGTTTTGTGAGATGAAAATGTGATAGAAAAGTTGATTTTAAATATTAGGGTTTTTTATCGCAAAATAATAAGACGTTGATATATATATATATATAAACTTAAAAAAATGTTCAATCCGTAATTCACAAAAAATGAATCTAATTCACTAGTGAATTAGATTTCTAATTCACATTGTGCAAGGTTTGAGGGATCCGTGAAAAATGGTAAGAATTAGTGGTGAATTTAACATTAATTCTTCCCTGTAAATCAGTGTTGCCGGAGAAGCTTCTAACTTTGAAGAGGAAAGAGATGACCGATTGTTGAAGAGGAAATAAATGGCGATGGTGAGAAGATGAGAAATTTACACATTCTCAAAATCACCTCAAGTCCTAATTAGATGAGGTGAATTAGGGACAAATTCACTAGTGAATTATATGGTGTGAATTATGATAATTGTGCATTATCGGTATATATTTAACCTCATTTCATGTGCTATATCGATAATTAGGTTAGTACTTAGTGTGGACGCAAGCATTTTTGTAGGTAATCCATGTTGGATGCAAAAGGGGTGCAAAATGACCATTTTCAGACAAAAAAACATCAGGAAATGAAGTCGAGGACCATTTCACTCATCCTATAAAAGTTCAAGGAAAATGGAGAAAAAAGGGTCAGGCGGCACCCAAGCAACCCCTTGTCGAAAGGCTGGGCGATCGCCTGGACAAGGAAAATCCTATGACGGATTCTAGGAGGCCAGGCGAGGGTCAGGCGACCCAAAGGCAAAAGTCAGGCGGTCGCCTGAACCCAGATTTCACCATGACAGGTGGACGGGCGAGAGTCAGGCAGACCAAATCCTTAGGTCAGGCGGTTGCCTAGACGCAATTTTCAGCAATGACTTGTTTTTTTTGCGAAAAAAGGCTTTGAATGACGTTTTTTCCACAGCTCTCAACAACTCCTCACTTTTAGACTTGCTCTTGAACCCATCTAGAGTTCTTGAGCTCTCTTTTCTCCTCCCTTTTTATTACCTATGAATTTAGGGAAGTTTATGAAGGATTAAAGACTTGAAAACCATTTTCTAGCTTCTTCATTCTTCTTTAACTTCTACTTTCATTTTTGTTCATAGTTATTGTGAATTTCGTGAATATCTTGAATATTGATTAGTTCATCATCCCTAGGGTTGGTTAGCATGTTGTTGTGTTGTTAGATGAATTATAGTTGTTTGATTGTTGAATATAGATATATATGGACCTAAGGAAACCGTTTCAAACACTGACGTCGCCACTACGAGGACCCCCTCCTCGTCTATACGACGAAGGTCCTCGTATAATCCTACCAAACGGATCCCCAACGCTCTCATAAATCTCAAAGGGGCCAACCCCCACAAACGGAAACAATAATCACAGGGATTCTCATATGGAAAATCACCATCACCATAATCACGCACGCATTTATGATGCAATCCCCACAATTAAGGTACTCCTAGACGAGCACCGGCACCAACCAATATAGGGGGTGTCTCCTTCGAATAAGGTACTTACTACACACCCATCTCCATTGCTCTTCTCTACGCTTGAGGAATCTCTGTGTCTCTCATTTGAAGGTCATTGAGGTCATCTCTCTCCTTTTCACCAGCCGTCCCCTATGGTCAGATTGGTGCAACACTATCAATTTGGCACCGTCTGCCGGAAACGAACCCACCACCACGTCTCTTTTCTCGGATACTTTTTTGTCTTAATGGCCAAGACAAGGAGGACTTATAATGCTGACAACAACGCACTGGTCGAGGACTCTAACTCTAGCTCCTCAGGTACACCCTCCCTACTCTTGGCTGGCAGAGCAACAGGGACCCAGCTGCCCACACACCAACCAACGGTTGATATAGTAAATCTCCCAAGACCTTCCACGGTCCCGTGGCCCATCACCATCGATCTTGCTCAGATGATGTTACTTCAATCCAATATCCTCAACGATATGAAGGCCTTGATGGTTCAAACCATCAAAGCTGAATTACAAGGCACGTGCGCCCCACACCCCAACGACCGCGAAGAGCAATCCTAGAATCAAAACAACAATACTTCTGGAAATCTCTGTGTCGATAACCTCCTCTGACGCATCAACATGGTCCAAGAGCAGGTCAAGACACCAAATCAAGTCCTCGATGATATCGAGGTCCTCCTGATACAGCCCTTCACGGAGGATATCATCGCCGTTCAGGCACCAACAGGCTTTCGCATGCCCGTCATCGAAAGCTACGAAAATTCCACTGATCCTATCGATCACCTACGGCGCTACATCTCTCAAATGGAGATGGCATGCGCCACAGATGCAATCCTCTACAAAGCTTTCAGCTCCACTCTCAAGGGGCCGCATCCACATGGTCCGGGACCCTACGGGGTCAACACTTTAAGTGTTTCAAATACCTGGCTTCGGCTTTCCTCCCCACTTCATGGGCACCCAACCACCCCCAAAGACAGTTCAACACCTGCTCAGGGTGAAGCAACAAAAGGAGGAGCCCCTCCGAGATTACGTTCGACGGTTATAGGCGGAAGCGGTCCAAGTCCAGGGGCTCTCCCTAGACATGTAGCTCCTGGATATCACTCAAGGCCTTCAATGCAAGTCAAGACTTGCGTACAATATCAACGAAAACCCTCATCACAACAATGGGTGAGTTCATAGATCGCGCAACCCGATTCATGAATTCCGAGGAAATCAACAAACCCTACCACCGATCTTGTTCCAATGATCGAAGCAGAAAATACAACAAGGGGTCCAACACATTGAAGTACCCCCTATCGACGACCGCTTCCAGGGGCTCCGATCCCCATCCACCTCTCCGCGACACTCGCACGAACATCTTGTGCTGCTCGAAAAGTAGAACAAGGACCCTAAGTGGCCCCAGCCCATAGAGCACAAAACCACCTAAGGTTTTGACAAATTCTGCCTGTACCAAAAGGATCGCGGGCACGACACTGAGGCCTACTGGTAACTCAAACATCTCATTTCTTAGATGATCGAGCAGAGAAAACTCAACGAGTTCCTCTCCCACTCCAACTCGCCCTGTGAGGACCTTTCGAAGGGTCGTAATAGGGACGGTGACAGTGACGTTCATGACAAGATATGAAGACGTCACAACAGTCCTCGGAGGCAAAATCTGCCACCACCCCCACCTGTGGGCACAATCCATATGCTCACCAAATCGAAAGGCGCCTCTAGTAGGAAGCGTTACGCAAGGGAGATCCTCTAGATTGACCACCTGGAGGAGAATGTCATCTATCGCCCTGATGGGACTAAGCTTATTTTCCCACACTCCGACCCACTCCTAATCATGGTGTGAATCGTGGGATACGACACCAATAGGGTATACATTGACACGGGTGCAAACACCAGTGTCATTTTCAAGCCCCGGTCTCATAGAAGAAAGCAGAGTAAAACGGAAAGGCCATGCTCGACATGCTCGAGTTACACATGTCCACATTTAAGAAAAGCTTCGGTCCCACATTTTCCATCGGTCACGATATCGTCCCAGCGATCGGGGTCGTCAACCTCGCTCTCATGCTAATTGGAGAAACGCAGCTCAAAACCCACATTTGCCATCGGTCGCGATACCATCCCAAAGATCGAGGTCGTCAACCTCGCTCTCATGCTAATTAGAGAAACGCAACTCAAAACCCTTGAATACCACTCCGTCATTATGGAGTTCCTAGTCCTCGATGTCCCCTCAGCCTACAACGCTATCATCGACCGGCCCAGTTAGGTCAACTTCCACATGCGATGTGACATCCGCTCCCTCACCGTCACTTTCGCAACACCTTGGGGAGATGCTCACATATAAGTCGACCAATGGACCTCGATGACAAATTATGTGGCTACGCTGAGTTCTGCCATCGGTCCACAAACCTTAAGTGCCAAGGACGACCCGATGGACTCCGAAAACCATCCACGTCTTCGCGACATCACCGATGAAGTCGAGGTCATCACATGTAAAAAATTTAAGATCGGAAAGGATCTCAAGCAAAAGGAGAAGGTGACCTTCATCCACCTTCTCGAAGCCAATATGAACGTCTTCGCGTGGGAGATGAAGGACTTGTCGGGAGTAGATCCCACCATCATCATCCACAAACTGAATGTATTTCCTGATGCAAAACCGGTTAAACAGAAGAAAAGGGGTATGACCCCCTCTAAAAACAATTTGTAAAAAAAAGAGGTTTTCAAACTCTTTGATGCGGGAATAATAAAGGAAATTTAGTACTCGGAATGGCTCGCTAACATAGTCTTAGCTGATAAAACTAACGGGGACCTCCGTATGTGTGTTGATTTCACGGGACTCAACAGACAATATCCAAAAGACCCATATCCATTACCAGTCATCGATCAACTTGTTGACGCGACTTGCAAATATAAATACTTGTCTTTCATAGACGCCAAAAGTGGCTACCATCAAATCTACATGGACCCAAACGACGCCCTCAAAACGGCATTCACCACGGGTGATGACTTATATTACTACGTTCGAATGCCATTCGGTCTCATAAACACTGGAGCCACATACCAACGCTGGATTAATAAAGTCTTTGCCCATCAAATGGGTCGTAACCTCGAAGCCTACGTGAACGATGTCATAGTCAAAAGTATGAGCTTCGACGATCACCTACGAGACCTCAAAGAGATATTCCAATCATTCCGACAGTACAACATGAGGCTCAACCCCGCAAAATTCTCCTTTTTCGTCGGAGTAGGGAAATTCCTCGGATACATGATTTCCGAAAGGGGAATCGATGCCAACCTCAAAAGAATATCGGCTATCACCGATATGCCACCACCAATAAGTATCAAGGAAATCCAATAATTGATTGAGAGAATTCAAACATGAACAATCGATGGCCCTCCGGCACTCCAAAAGAAAATAAGAACACAATCCTCGCGTCACATCGTCATAGACGGAATGCTATGGCGCAAAGGGTACTCTACCCCTTTGCAAAAGTGTATTAGTCTAGAGGACTCCCAAATTGTTCTACACGAAGTCCACTCCGAGGTATGCGGGGCACACATTGGCTCCGATGCTCTGGCCCACAAATGCTTGAGCCTCAGCTATTACTGGCCAACATTGAAGAAAGACACACACGACTTAGTGCGAAAATGTCACAATTGCCAACTTAACTCCCGCGTCCAACGACAGCCTTCCAACGAGGCAGTGACAGAGACCCACCCAATACCATTCGCATTATGGGGCCTCGACCTCATAGGGCCAATGCCTAAGGCTCCTGGACAGTTTAAGTTCTGTATAGTAGCGGTTGATTACTTTACCAAATGGGTCGAGGTCAGACCACTCAAAACAACTAGCTCTGCCAAAGTCATACACTTCCTATGGCACGACCTCATATCCCGATACGGTACCCCAAAGGCCATAATAACGGACAATGGGACCCAGTTCACAAGCACCAAGATTAAGGACTGGGCCCATAGGATGAACATCCAATGGTTTACGCCCTCGTAGCTCACCCACAATCAAATGGCCAGGTCGAGGTTACAAATAGAACAATCAAGGAAGGGTTAAAAAAAGGCTCGATGCCGCCAAAGGAAAATGGGTTGAGGAATTGTCTAGCGTCCTCTGGGATTACAGAACCACAACTCGAGGACCAACAGGAGAAACACCTTTCGCCTTTCTCTATGGCATGGAGGCCCTACTCCCAATCGAGGTGGTTGTCCCAACAATCAGAACCCTCTATTACGACGCACCCCACAATGAGAGCGACCTTCGAGCTCGTCTAGACCTAGTTGAAGAGTTGCATGAACGGGTCAGACTTAAACTGATGCTCTTACGACAACTTGTCAACCTCGACCACAATGCAAAGGTTCGAGTTAAACAAATCCACGTAGGTGGAATGGTCTTGTTAAAAGCAGAACTGTCGGGCCGCAACACCGGACACGGAACACTTCGTTCCAGGTGGGCAAGACCATACGTCGTACACAACAAGGAAGTACATGGGGTTTACAAAATAAAAGATTACTAGGGCAAAATCCTCAAAAGCTATTATCACGTGGATGATCTGAAACCTTACTATGTATAAGCTATGCGCTGCATATCAATGAACTCAAATCCCTATGGCGTTTGGCCAGTTCAATTACTCTATGTAAATAACGTGAGTTGAGAAAGAAAATTCCATTAATCCAAAAAGTAACATTACAAAAAGGGCACTAAAACCTACTTGGAGCATTTATCCTTCTGAGGCAGATCTACAATACTTTCCACTACATGACTAGGCAAAATGTCATAAGGGAAGTCAAGTCCCAACTTCTGCTCGGATCTACCCCATTCGAAAAAATAGTACTCATCAGACTCCTCCACCTTCATGGCGTCAATAGTTTGCAGCTCTAGCGCGTCGCCCATTGCCTCCACTTGATACCGGCAGCGCAAAAACCCTTCGACAAAGCGAATACCCTCGTTTGCCTTCACCTCGACGACAGAATCTACCATCACTTCAAGGGCTTTCCTTACTCGGCCAACTCTCTCAGCAATTATCCTCAAAACATTTGGTGGCTCGATGCACTCACCTTAAAATAGCCCGAGGCTAAGACTACCCTCGAGCTGGGCGAATGCCACTAACTCGGCAGCGCTAAAACCAGCGGCTTCCCCTAAGGTCGCGACGCATGTTCCCAAATTGGACATGGCTCTTGAGGATAACTCCTCGGCTTTAGCTGCTCTGATGGATAGCTCCTCGATCAACTTGTCCTTCAAATCCATATCATTCTTCAGTTGACTAATCAGGGTTTCTTGGTCCTCGACAACCTTTGACAGTTCGTCAATTTCCTGCTTGTAGCCTTCACCCAAAGGCTTATGTTGAATGACGCTCACCCGAGCCTCCGTCAATTTCAGCGCCATGACATGATCCTAGGCCTCCGTCAGGTGCAAGCCTTTCCAGGCAAAGGCATTTGCTCGAATCTCCCGCCGATGATCCTCCCAAACCTGGGGATCATACTTGGGATCAAGCCCTACCAAGGTCTTCAGAACCTTAACAGGTAGGGGTGTGCATGGTTCGGCCAAAACCAAGAACAGAACAACCTTTGGTTTTTTCGGTTTGGTCAATTCGGTTTTTCGGTTCGGGTTCGATTAAAACTGAATATCAGTTAATTCGGTTCGGTTTTGGTTATGAGCGAACTCATTTATTTTATTTTATTACATTTAATTTATGTTGGTATTGTTTTCATTTTTTGGACATTTTTTGGAATCATCTTGTTGCAATTATTTAATTGTTTTGTTTCATTCAAAGTGTTTAGGGAGGTGATAGAAAAAATAGGGAAAGATCGATCAAAATTTTAATTTACCAAAATTTTTGGTTTATTCGGTTAAAAAACGAACCTAACCGAAACCGTTCGGTTTCGGTTATTTCAGTTTTATGGCTGAGTTCGGTTTATTCGGTTTATTACGGTCCAAAACCAAATTAACAGGTCAATTCGGTTCGGTTAAAACCGAACCGACCGAATACCCAGCCCTATTAACAGGCATTCGAGCGCCATTGCAGCCCATACGTGCATCGACCATGAACCTAGTAGGGGCATCGGTACCCCTAAAGGGACTGGCAGGCCTCTCCGCCGTGGCAATGCCCTTACCTTTGTCCAAAGTTGGAGCTGGACAGCTGTCCGATGACACGTCCATCCTATCACCTCCTAAGAAGCAAAAAATGGACAATCAGCACCTACCTCGTAAGACACAAACAATACAATAGTGCATTGAATCGAACCTTCCATACGAGGACGCTTCCTCCTGAGCTGCCCTCACTCGATTGAGTCACCACTGCTCTCAACAATGACCTTAGGAATAACCACGGAGACCGGTTGTGCCTTGGTTACAACGGCTTCAGGGCCGTATGGAATTCAAGCGTTCAAGGCACCCTCCAATGAACCCTCATAAACACCTTGAACGGGCTCCACAGCGCATTCCTCTGCCACCTTCTTCATCAAGGCTTCTCTAAGGTCCTTTTTTTAGAAAAGAGGTTGTTAACCTTTGTCATCGGCACTACAATACAACACAAAAAGATGGATTACAAACTCACTTACCAACAAAAAAGCGTCTTAAATAGAACAATGCAACTAATAGTTCTCGATCCTAATAACTGCACAGATCCACTCACACAGAGTATCGAGAACCCTCTTCCCTTCACTCCCGGCCCAGATGGAGGGCTCAACGAACACCCTGGATTCTCTCTCCCTGATGAAGTACACCGGAAAACCTCAGCCATTCTCCTTCAATATAAAGAAAAAGTAGGGCTTCCAAGTGCCCCACGAATTGGTAGTGTCAGAAAACACGCCTTTCTTCACCATCTTGTTACTCACCTTCATCTCCTCGGTGGTAAGCTGATAGAAAGGATGACCACTAGGCCTCGTCAAGGTGTAAAACTGAAGAAACACCTCAAACAGCACCACTGTCCTCACCAGATAATAAGCCACTATAAAGGCATTTATAGTGGTGAAAACATTCGGGGCCAGTTGGCCAGGGAAAACACCCCGCCATTCACACAGTTGTAGCAGTAGCGAGCAGAGCGGAAGCCTCAAACCGGCCTTCAACTAGGCCTCGTAGACCACCATAGTCTGCTCCCTCATGGCACCATCGCTTACCTCCATTTCCGCCTTCCTCAAAACTTCCGTCGTAGATAACCCGCAGATCGCCCTCGTGTAAACGTGGTGGCTTTTACAAATGTCAGCCATTTTCCTCTCCGACAATGACGTACAGGGCCACAATTCCCCAATATCAAGATCTACGCCGGGATTACTTGGGTTCTTGGGTTCCATCTACAAAGTCAGTAAATCAAAAACCCTAAACCCAAGAACCCAATTAAGGTGAACTACGAAACTAAATATTCGTCTAAATCACCGTCGAATACACAAAGAAGGGAAAAAATCTCTTACGATACGAGTCGCAGTAACGAAGACGGAAATTCGCAAGACAGAAATCTCTCCAAAACGCAAAGGAATGTTCTCGCTGGAAACGCAAAAGCCAAGAGAAGCAACAATGTTCAGGTGAACTAATTTCACTCACGTGGGATTGCGTTCAAATATTGGGAAGGCGCAAAACTGTCCCACTTCCCCATAGTTATAAACGATAAAAAATATTAACCCCTTTACTGCGCCGCCACGTCATTCAAAACGTCAATTACTCTCCCTCATAAACCGCCGCAACCTAAAATGGGTGGGCCAGATTATGGGCCTCACCCAAGGAAGCCCAATTCAGAGCACAGGGGCCCATCCCATGCTCCGCTGTGGAGGGAGGGCATACTGATATATATGGGCCTAAGGAAACCGTTCCAACGCTAACGTCACCACTACGATGACCCCCTCCTCGTCTATACGACGAAGGTCCTTGTATAATCATGCCAAACAGATCCCTCAAGAGATAACAAGAGGGATTCCCATATGGAAAATCACCATCACCACAATCACGCACGCATTTATGATGCAATCCCCACAACTAAGGCCCTCCTCGACGGGCACCGGCACCACCCAATATCCTATATATTGGGTGGTGCCTTCTTCGAATAAGGTACTTACTTCCATCTCCTTTGCTCTTCTCTACGCCTGAGGAATCTATGTGTCTCTCATTTCAGGTCATTGAGGTCATCTCTCTCCTTTTCACCAGCCGTCCACTGTGGTCAAATTGGTGCAATACTATCAAATATGCATGATTAGTAGCATTTTCTTAGGCTTAAAGAAGGTAGAGGTAAAGTAGAAGACCAACTACTCTACTATACCCACCAAGTGTTTGGTGAAATGCTTGAGAGAGCATTTTGTTGAATTGACCAAAAAAAATTGGTTAGATACTCTAGGATTATTTGAGAAGATAATCTAGGGTGTTAGAAGACCATTTGGCTAAACTTAATGCCTCCATAGTTGATACAAGTGAAGAGATTCTACTTGGTCTTCTATGGAAAGGATGATTCTAACTTAGGAGGTTAGAACTTGTTAATTATCCAACTCCTCTAACTTGTCATATATCACAACCAAACACCACATCTAGTAGCTTCAACTCTAATCAACCAACATTTATTTTTTATAATTGTTTGTTGCATAGCATCCTAATTTTATTTGCATTAGTGATAGAAGTAGACTTAGTTAATTTAGATTTATCATCCATCTTATCACTTGTCATCTAAATCCAAAAACACCAAAAATATTGCATTTAACTAAACCTCATAAATTGCACTACAATCTCTTGGGTTCGACCCCACTCACCCTACTACAATTGCACACTTTGCACTTGAGGTTGAATGCTTTTTATTACTTGATATTGTGCTTAATTCATACACATGTAAAACACCCATCAAATTATCAACTAAATCGCTTAAAAGGTTATAAGTTTGAAATAATGTGAAAAGGAAAGGGAAAAAAACTAAGGAAAAAAGTTATTTTTACCACTAAAATCTTAATCGGTGCTCATGTGGAGTATCATCGGATGATTACATCACTACGTAGAAAACACAGTTTTTACCACGGCCCTTACTGTGGCGAGGGCCACGGTAAAGCCTGGGGCACGATAAAGGTCGCTGCCAGCTCGCTTCCACTGTTTATCGTGGCCATTTGTGCGGTAAGGCCGCGGTGAGATTTTTTTTTCATCTACTTCTTCTTCTCTTATTTTTTTCTCTTCATCTTCTTCCTTCATCTACTTCTTCTCCCGTTTTCATCTTCATCTTCTTTCCTTTTTTCTTTCTTTCTTTCTTTCTTCTTCTCCCGTTTTTTTCTCTTTTCCTTCTCTCTTATTCTTATTCTTCTTTCTTTCTTATTCTTCTCCCGTTTTTTCTCTTTTCCTTCTCTCTTCTTCTCTTTTTCTTTCTCTATTCTCCTTTTAGTTATCTCCTCTCTTCTTCTTCTCTGTTCTTCTTTCTCTCTTCTCCTTTTAGTTGTCTCCTCCTCTCTCCTTCTTCTCTGTTCTTTCTTTCTTTCTTTCTTCTTCTTCTTCTTCGGATGAATTTCTGAGTCTTTCTGAGTTTTGTGGATGAATTCGGATGAATTCATCCACTTTTTTTAAAATTATTTAAAATAGTTATTGCAGCCAGGGGTGCGGTAAGGCAGCAGTAGTGCTGCGGTTTGGGATGCAATAAGGCCTCTACCGCGAGCTGTTTTACCCCGAGAGTTACCGTGGCCTCTCCCTCGGTAATTACCGTGACGCTACCGCGGAGGAGGCCGCGGTAAGCCATGAATGCTCCACGTAGTGCGTGGACTTTGACTGTACATTTTGTAGGGTTAATATCTTAATTCCACTTAAGATTTGTAAAACTAACAATTTAAGTACCCTTAAAAATTATGACTGAAATTAAACATTAACCCTACAAAATGTTTAGTCCATGTCCACATAATCACCTAGTGGCATACCACATGAGCGTCTTTTAAGTGCATCTCACTCCCAACTTCGACAATTTAATGTCAAATGACAAATTTACCCCTTAAATTAAATATGGTGAAATTCTTGCTTTCAAATGAACTATGATAATAAATTTAAAGATTTTGTTAATTTAAGTATCAAAATTACTCTTTTTCCCACAAAAAAATATAAACCTACTATTGGAGTATAAGAGTAGTTTACACTTGGAATTTTCTTAAATATCATATATCCAAGGATAACATATCCGCTAATATTGTTACAAAATTTGGGCTCTATAAGCTGAGCCCATGCAGGATGACAATATCCAGCCATTAACCATTTTCTTCTAGGGGTCAGGTCAGTAGAATTCCAAAGAAAAATCCGCAGCGAGAAAATAAAAAACTTAATGAAAAAAAAATATAAAAGGGTAAAAAATAAAAAAACAAATCTTCAAGTGACAAAAAAAAAACAAGTTACTGCTAGTTAAAACTCAACAACAAATCAACTGATCATCCCCGGCCGCCATTGTTGATCTCCTCATGATCTTTCAATCAATCATTCCACATCGTGAACATGTTGGGATTCGAACCTTGAACCGTATCGGCCGACCACGCGCCGTACCCTCCGGCCGGCATGTCGTAATCCACTTTAACGATGGGGATCTCCTCCGCCGTGGAGTTGGCGGAAGCGATTCCAATCCCGTTCCCCAAGTTGTAGCCAGTACCGTTACTGTAATTACTCCCACTTGAGCTTCCATTGTTATTCTCCATATTCCATCCATGGAAGAATCCTGAGCTGTTCTGTAGGTAACTGTTGTAAAGCTGCGAGCTTTGGCCGTAGTTCGAGCTGGGCTGCTGCTGCTGCTGCAACTGTAACTGGGTTTGTATGTAGCTCTGGTGAAACGACGCCGGCTCGTGGCTGTAAGACGACAGATCGTGGTGGTTCTGTAACGTCAGTAGCGGTTGCGCCGCCGCCGCCGCCGCGTCGTAAGCCGACTGGAGGAGAGGGTAGGGATGGTGCCGGGCTGAGGTGGATCCGCCGCCGTACTGGAAGGAGGAGGAACCGAGTGCGATCATTTCGTCGCGTTTCCGGGAAGATTCGAGGGCCTGAGCCTCCTTCAGCCGCTTGGCGGCGCCGCCGCCGATGGGCAGCGTGTTGCTTTCGAGGATGGCTTTGACGTCGTAACGGCTCATGTCGAAGTTGGTGACGGCGTTAAGGCCTCGGAACTTTATGGCCGCTATGTCGTAGGCTTCGGCTGCCTCTTCCTCGGTGCCTAAATTGCAAAAAAAGAAATATTTCGGGTCCTTTTATGTAAAGCATTGAAAAGTGGGGGATTTTGTTAAGATTTATCAATTTTGCATGGCTTACTGAAAGTTCCCAAGTAGAGATCTTTGTTCCCAGCAACTCTTCCAATCCTTGCTTGCCATCTTCCATGCTGGTGATGTCTGATCAAGCCACAGTGAGTTAATTATAATCTTATTATATACTCTTTCCGTCCCCAATTAATTCTACACTTTGTGTGGACATGAAGATTAAAGTGAATGTAAGATTTTGTGTAATTTGATATAATTATCCTTGAGTGGAGGTTGCTCAAAAAATAAGATATAAAAAGTTAAGATAAATTAGGGATAGTTTGGTAACTTTTGAGGAACGAAGTTTTCATTTAAGAAAAGTGTATAATTTTTAAGGACAACCCAAAAAGAAAATGTGTATAATTAATTGGGAACGGGGGGAGTAAATTACAATTAAGTAATTATGGAAATGTTAACACTTAACAGTAGTTACAATTGAATAATTCTTTGCACATTTTCTTGTTAATTAATGTAAGAAAGATTTTAATGAGAATGTTCAAACAATTGTTAGCATTTTCCTTAATTAAATAGCATACTACTAATTACCTTGTCACCCCACGATACATAGAAGCACCTCTCGAGAAGCCACTACTTTTTCTGCAAAATAAAATCAAACCATGTAGAATTTATAAAATCCTATCGTGTTTAATCCAAATATTAATTGCTAAAAAAAGTTTGTTAAAAAATAAAATAAAAATGCATTTCTAAAATATAAAACGTCAATTTAACATTTGCATGTAAAAAAATTGCGTATAAATTTTTAAAATCTATACATTAAACATTGAAAAAAAGATGAAATTTGAGCTAGGCAAATATTCCAGACAAAAAAGAGTATTTAATTAGAAAAAATAACCTAAGTATATAGCCAGTAAAGTGTGAAATAACTAATAAGTAGGAAAATTTACCTTCTAATGGCAGCAACAAATTCTTGCCTAGTCATGTGCTTCATCTCTTCCACTTCCTTTTCGTAATTACTGATCTGAGTACAGGATGCCAAAGAAAACCATGACAAAACTGAAAAGGTTAGATATATATAGTATGATGAATAGCTGTAAAAATAAAAAGAAACATTAGGCCAAATTAGTTCAATTAATCATCATCAGAAGAAGTTGATTGCTGTAATTAATATATAGTAAGGAGTACTAATTAGTTAATTACTGTAATTAATTAATTAATTAAGCAAACAATGTACCGGGAAATTGGTAGTGGTTGATGTCCCCCAGTACTTCAAAGCAGCAAGATCATAAGCCCTAGCTGCCTTTTCTTCCTTATCATACCCACCTGCCAAAATTTTATTCATGAACCAGGAATTAATTACAAACTAATTACTACTACATTAATATACTTTGAACAACATGTAAATGAAGTAAAATCTTTTGACAAGAAACAAAAAAAAACCAGAATCAAGGGAACATAAACTGAATCAAAATTACCTAAGTAGACTTCACAATCCAACCAGCGGCAAGCAAGACCATGAAATTAAGCAAGAGAAAAGTAATTAATTAGTATATACGTACCAATTACTATAATTAACATATCTCTCAAAATAACTAGTAACTTTAATGTGAATTAGGTTAAAGAAAATATTTGTACCTTGTCTTCCTTTCCTTGATTGCCCTTCCCGTCTACAACTATTATCCCAAAGATGAGCTTCATATCTTCCTGTCCATCGATGCCTACAAATGAACAAAGAAATTACAAAAAAGAAAAAAAGCCAAATCAGTCTTACCATTAATCTATAACAACTAGAAATTCATAAACTGTTTAATAAAAATGCATGTGTAAGAAATGAATGGAGAAACATATAATATACCTTGTTACACCTCGGTAAATAGAAGTTCTTTGGCCAAAGGTATCTAGAGTCCTCCTAGGGGTAGCCTCGACGATGCTGGTGGTGGTGGTGGTGTTGGTACTATTATCTGCAGCAGTAGTGGTAGTAGTAGTAGTAGTAGTATCAGAGGCGGTGGAACCTTTACTACCGCTACCCATGGATAAGGTGAGGGATTGAAGATTGTTGGGATTCTCCTGAAACTGATCATGAAGATGATGATGATGGTAGTTATTATTGGTGGCAACCACAGCAGCGTTTGAGACCAAACCGCTGTTGTGGAAGTAGTGATGATGATCCGAGGACGAATCATTGTTATTATTGTTATTGTTGCACTGATCAATTTCATTGAACACAACGAGATCCAACGATTGGTTGTTTTCGGATTTGGAAACTCCTAGGAAATCCGCAACCTTCGGTACTTCGCTTGTGCTGTCTTGGCTACCATTTATCATGTTCCATTCTGATCAACACACACAAAACATAATTAATACACCAAACAAATTAAAATAAAATTAGTAACATGCATGAACTCAAATTGATATTACCTTGTGGTTGAAATGGGCTCTCTAAGTGATCATTTACTAACCCTAGATTGAACTGGTGGGATTGACAAGTATGAAGGTGTGAGGGCAGGGGGGCATGGGTAGGAGAAAGAGGAAAAGAGAGCCAGTTGTTTGAATTCATTGAGCCCAAATATAAAAAATATATGTATATATAGCTCTCTCTATCTTTCTTTTGATATTTGATTCTGCAGCTTCTTCTCCAATGATTGATGGATGTATTTTCTCTACTCTCCTCTGAAACCTCTTCAACAAAATTAAGCCCTCTTCTGCAACACCCAACAAAGGACAAAACAGAAATATCAGATGATCATCATCATCACCACCAGAAGAGAAGATAGTAGTACTATATATTAACAGGTAGCTTTTGGCAGATAAAAAGTAGAAAGAAACAAAAATTACTTCAAGAGTGGCTAGGGTTTGTGCAGCAGCTACCTCTCTCTCTCTCTCTCTCTAACTCTCAGCTTTTATGGTATGTTGTGAGATATTGTAATGGCAAGCATTATAGAGAGAAAGGAGGAGAGAGCAGCTGAAAAGAGAAAAATCTTTAAAAGGCTTTGAGATATATACTACTTATAAGTACTTGTTAAAATTTGCTTGCCCTAGCTAGCTATAGCTGTGACTTCTTTATTTCTCTCATGCTTGGTCTAAATTAAAGACACTCCTTTAGGACTGTCCATTATTTTAAGGGTCTTGTTTCCATGACTACATAT
This sequence comes from Stellera chamaejasme, assembly GCA_024586325.1. Lineage (NCBI taxonomy): Eukaryota > Viridiplantae > Streptophyta > Magnoliopsida > Malvales > Thymelaeaceae > Stellera > Stellera chamaejasme. Next base: position 8,443,983 of record CM044984.1, on the reverse strand, counting down.
AAAATAATACTTCTAATATTCCAAATTTTTATTCAAGTAAGGTCGACAGGTTAGGGACACGAGTGTCACACAAATTAATTATTAACTTGATCAAGTATAATGAGAAAGACTACATATGGGCTATGTTCATAGCTAGGGAGTGAAATGTGATCATACTCCCTCCGTACTTTAAGGATTAAATCATTTGACTTTCATATTTCGAAGTTCAATATTTGATTCAAAAATTTAGAATTAAAGACAAATAGTGCAAAAAAAACAAAAAAAAAATAGAGAAGGCATTTTGCAAATTATGATACATATAAAAAAACATTTAGCTTTAATTAAATATCTAAACATGCATGAAAAAATCATAGATTAATTACTGTAAAATAACTAAAATAAATGGTGCAATATTTAAAGTACGGATGGAGCATTAGATTTGAGAGAAGAAAATAATTGAGAAATTATTAAGAGAAAAATGAAAATTTGAAAATATTGGAATTTTAACCAATTGTGTGTGTTGTGTGTAAAAAAGATTCACCATTCTAAGTTACTTGTATCCTCCAAATCTTGTTACTTCCTTATTAATCCAATTTAAACTATTATACATAAAGGATTAATAATAAAAAAGATAACTTTGTAAGATATTTCCAACGAAAGGACAAAAAGCTAACATGTCTCATGACTTATTTAAATGTTTTTAAACATGCATGTCAAGCAATATTATAAATTACTAGTATATAAATGAAATATTGTGTGATCACTGAGGATCTAATTATATAATTAGTTTGTTGGTGAAGTAATTTAAAATCCAAGTGTAGTTAAAGTTTCTCCCTCTCTAACCCCACTTGGTATTGGAACTCTCTTCCTCGTTAAATGCAATATATGACTCCCCAAAGCCCAGCATTCCCACACTCTGCAAATCATCTCTTTTACTCCATGGAATTGACCATTCTAAGTAAAGTTAATTGGTCACTCTCCCATATCCAAATTCACAAAATTACAAGAACCAACCTATATATGTTTTTTATTTTGCAAAAAAAAAATATTATATAGAAACCACTTTGGAGTTTAATTGGAGATAATTAAGCTATATATTACGCATGAGCATTTCAAAGAATTTCTGATAATTAAATCTCTAATGTTAATCCAAAATGATCTTTCCAAATGGAAATTAATCACAATAAGGTAAAAAGGAAGTGTGAAAGATTAAGTGAGATAAATGGAACCAAAATAAATTTGTAGATCCCCGAGTCTTTGCATGTGTTCAAAGATAGATGTGTACGGACATGCAATATTTTAGGGCAAAATCCCAACATATTAAATATTTCAGGAACTGAAAATGAGTAAATTTTACTCTTTCCTTCTTGAAATATCAAAATATAACACCTTAAAAAACTATTTCTACTACAAATTATTAAATAACCCCTTAAAAAACTAATGATAAATTAAGGATTTCATTTGTTTCTCCCATGTAGAAATTTGTTGACCACTAATCGGTTTGCGTTCCCGTCAAAGGGCGAACACACAGTCAGATTATTAAAAATTTTACCTTTAATTACTTTCAAATGGAGCCTCTTTTTACCATTCGGGCATCGCATAGGATTAAAAAAATAACTTTACTACGTGATTTACCACTTATATATTCATAGACATATAGTAAAAGAAATAGAATTAAGATCAATACCTATCCAAGCATATAACTAAGATTAAAAGAAATTCTTTTGACAAAAAAATTTTCAGGGGAGGTGCTGGTAAAATTTTATTTAGGGGTTTTGCTTCGTGCTGTTGTGCTTGGTGAGCTTGGGCTGTGTTCTCGTTGCCGCCCTTATCTCATGGGCAGGTAGCTGCTGTGTTTCTTGTTGTAAGTTTTGATTTTAATGAAATTATTGCTTGTTGTTCAAAAAAAAGAATTAAGATCAATACCTATCCAAGCATATAACTAAGATTAAAAGAAATTCTTTTGACAAAAAAGTACTACTTCATTCATCGATCAATGTTTGAAAAATTATCTATTTCTAAATTGATTTAGATACATACTATTATACTAATAAAGTCGATCAATACAATTGAAATTAAAGAAGTATGTTTACTATTTTATATATAGGCACACAAATTTATTTTGAAGATACTGCTCATGCATTCAGTACACATGCATACTCCAAAAATCAAAAAGATACGAGTACTATATTGAGAAATATGATTATCAATCATGGGTCCAAGCATATATATATATATATATGATGAAACTCTTGTGAAGCTAAAAAAACAAACAAACAAAGAAGAACAAGTAAATCCTACTGACAAGCCTGCATGCAGGTGCAAATTAAGAATATATATTTATCCTACATATATATGATTAATGTTGTCCTACACATAACTAGTGAGTAGCATATTTTTAGTATATACAGATTTGGGATTTACAATATCATAGATACTCCTGCAGCCAGTTCTATTTAGTCAGTACTGAATCTATCTTTCCATTTTAGAAACTTCCCATTTCTTCAGACTTGATTAATATGAACTTCACTTTCTCTCTCACTCAAACTCCTTTTTTTGGACAGCAAAAAAATAATAATCTTAAATTCACTAATTACACCCCCTACATTATGATTAAATCAACCAATTCCATTAATCTCTTTTTTTCATGCACTTCTGATATAAAAATTATTCTTAAATTCACTAATTACACCCCCTACATTATGATTAAATCAACCAACTCCATTAATCTCTTTTTTTTCATGCAGACAAATACTCGAATCATATATATGATTCATATCCACAATAAGCAAACATCCCTTGTAAACCAGATCATGCAAGAAAGAATACGAAGAGAAGAAGAAAAAAAAACAGACTTGGAGTTGAAGCAAATCACAGAAACGATGGAGTATTGAAGATATATATATATATATATATATATATATATATATATATATATATATATATATATATATATATATAGAGAGAGAGAGAGAGAGAGAGAGAGAGAGAGAAGATATTTCAGAGAAGAACATGGACTTACTAGTAAACTGTGTCACAGGAACAAAGAATCTCTATCTCTTCATCACAATTTTTTTTTTTTTACTCTTTGCTGTTCTTGGGAAAATGTGGGCAGAAAATTATGAAGAGAGCCAATTAAGCAAGGCGACCACCGGCCATTCGTGGTAAAAAAGAAAAGGAAAAAAAATAGGAAGTAATTACAAAGATGAAGAAAAATACATTATTAATGTTGTAGAGGTAAACCTACTTTCACGTCGTTTCAGATATTGCGGCCAAATACAGAGGAATGTGACTGGGACCGTGTCAGTTGTTTTTCAAACAGATTTTATGTTATTTTTAAAATTTTGAAAAAAAAACATTAATGGTGTGTTTGATTTCGTGAAGTGATCAAATAGTAAATGTGAAGAAAAAAATGTATTATAGAATTGATGATGTTGATGTTTGTGAGATAAAAAAATTGATGAGATTGAAAGATGATTTGGCAAAAGTTTTGTGATGTTTTTGTTGTATTTTGCAAAAGAAGAACACACCCTAATTGTTTCATTTTTTCTTCAATGTGTAATTTAATGTGAAGTTTCTTAAACATTTGATATACAACTCCTACTAATTATCGATAAATTAATATTCATGTATTAATAAGTATATTTTATTCGAAAATCTTTTAAAATAGCTTTTCTTTTTTTTCTTTTTGTATTATTATTGTTATTACTTAAAGTATTTGTTTAGTAGGAGATATAATTGGTTGTCAAAGTTTGCAGTGAGGTGAGCCAATTATCCGTTTTGCATGCTTTGCACAAAAAAACACACTTAGAAGCTTTCTTTGACCACGCTCTGACCAATTGCCAGCTAAGCTATTATTAATTGATCTTATTTATTAATTCCCGTTATTATCTTATCCCAATATATATTTCCAACATTAATTTATTTCTTGCTCCTGCCCCTTTTCTCTGCTAACATTCTTTTTGTTACATGCATATACCTAGCTATATAGTAGCAGTAGTAGTAGTATAACATACACAATCCATATAGTGATCAGTAAAATTCTCTTAATTAAAAAATGTCCATAATTTCATATATCATGCCATTAAAAAGTTAGAAGGATATGGAAGACTGCTTTTCTTTCCTTTTCCTTTTGTTTGCCTCATATATATTGGAAAGCCAATGGCAAAGTGTATTCTTACAGTTTTCAGTAAGAGAAGAATATTGTAATAAATACTAGATAATTATTAAATTTGTAGTAATTAAACATATGTATTGTACTACTAATATATATATATATATATATATATATCACCCCAAGAGCTATATAGAGAATACCAACAAACCTAATTAGAGGAGAAATCATCATTCATCAACAATATATACTTGAATTAAGATTGATCCCTTGATTTCATAAGCTGTCCTTCTACATGGAAATATCAATCAACCCAAACAGGGGTAATTTTAGGAATAGTAATAATAATAATAATATAGCATTTTATACTGTATTTTCCCATGATACCTCATAGATATTTTTGTATTTGGTTATATACACGGAGTATTATTATTTTATTTTATTCATATAAATTCTTTATTTATTTTTTTTGTTTTAGTAGTAGTTGGATTAAAATGGTGGCATTAAATGGTAAATAGAGGAGAGGAAGGAGGGCATTGATGGGCTGGAAACAAAAGTCTCTTGTAACGAAGCGGAGGTGGGAGGAATCGCCGGGAAAGTGCTCGCTCGCTCGTGCGGGCCTGCCTCGAAATCTCACACTTAAAAAGCAGCCTATTGGATTTTCGAACCCCCTCTCCTTTCTTCTCTCTCCTCTCTCCTCTCTCCTCTCTCTACTATGCCAATCCTTGCTAATTACTACTCCCTCCATCCCCAAAAGATTGAAAGATTTGGTTGGATGCAAAGATTAAAGTGAATGTAAGATTTTTAATATCTTTATTTAATTGTCCCTTGATTGAAAGTGCACAAAAAAAGGTAGAAAAAGTAAAGATAAAGTAGAGATGGTTTAGTAACTTTAAGAGTGAGAAGTTTCCTTTTAAGAAAAGTTATCAATTTTTCTGGGACAACCCAAAAAATAAATGTGTTCAATTTTTCAAGGACGGATGGAGTATATACTATTATGTTTGAAACCTCGTTTCATAAAATAGAAGACGCATGATTTGTATTAAATTCAAGGATAAATTACAAAAAAAAAACCCCAAGGTTTAATGAAACCTATAACTACACCTCACTTAAACGTTTTTGCTATTAATTGATTGTTAAGGATTTTAGGTTTTAGGGATAAGTACTATTATTGTTACTAATATTTCTAGCCCTAACACTTCGACCCTAACATTTTTGTTTCTCTCATTTCTCCCTCCTCAAACCTACCACCCTGCTTGGCATCGCAGTTGTCAGGAGCTCATGATGCAGCAACGCAAGCGAGCTCAGCTGCCGCAACGCATGCGAGCCTAAGTTTTCTCTTCACTGTTTTAAAGTATAGTTTGTGTAATTGCCTCCTAAAATCTTTAACGTCAACTAACACCACAAACAATCAAGAGGGGAATTAAACCGAAGTTTTCAATATATTTCGCGGGGATAACTGAAGATGAAAATAAATGGAGCAAACTGAAAGTTTCACTAAGCCTTATGAGGGGTTTATGTAATTTTTTAAAATGCTCTACCACTCATGTTTGCTACAAAATGTTGTAATGTCTTTAAATGTATTGAATGATATTATAGGATAAATGCCCTTAGGTATTATTAAAAAATACACTTAGCAAATACACGTAGATACTTGCGGTCCAATCCGCTTAAAAAGTGTACAATACAGTACCCGCATATAGGATACCAGCACTCGATAAGTTAGATAATATTTTCTTCACTTCTTACTCGCAGATAAGAATTTAACTGTCTGTGCTTCACAGCACGTGGGTAGATTACATAGTTTATATGAATTTGATAAAGTTGTAACATAAAGCAAAAAAAAAGGGTCATAAATAGTGGTTTAACTTTCAGAAAATAAACAATAAACAATGATTATAGGTAAAAAAAACTTAAGGAATTTTAGGTCTAAAACATTTACCGTTATAAGTGTTGGGCCTCATCCAAGTTCCTCACTCTACATTCTACATTATTTGTTCTAAATTGTTGGATTGTGCAGCGAGAACATACCTATCAAGATTGTTTTGCACTTGATTTTCTTTGACCATGGTATGAGAAGGTCTCTAGTACACTTCATGCTTAAGCTAAAGATGGAAGATCGGCAACACTAAGGGTCCATTTAGTTTTGGAAAAAATTTCATTCTAAATTTGCTTTATAAAAGTTTGAATGTAGAACTAGTTATTTAGTGATGATATTTAGTGATGAAAAACCTTATTTTTCAAATTTTGAAGAACTTTAGTATTAAGATAGATTTCACCCCTTTAGTTACTGTCTAATGACTTTGTATTTTCTTCCTTTTGGTTTGATAATATAAGGTCTTTTCTGCTCAAAAAATAAACTTCAAAATAATATTCTCCAAATTAGTACTAGAATTCTACAAAATTTGAAAAATAAGATTTTCCATCTTAAATAACTAATCATACTTACAAAGGAACTAATCACATTTGCAAAAGAGATTTGAAATGGAGAATTTTTCTAACTAAACGGACGTTAAGAATTTGTGCTCAACTAACTAGGCCCAAATTTGGACTTTGAAGTGGGGGCGTTACACGATACAAACAAAATTCACATCAAACTTCTAAAACTCCAACATTACCAGCTGCTTGAAATTCAAAGTTCTTCATAATGAAGAAGGAAAACATAGAATGCAATACCAATAGGCTCAAGAGCAATCCAACGGTATGTTTAATGTACATTTTCTAGAAAACATTACAGCCAGAAGCTCTTGCCAACGATGTGATGAACATTGTTCCTAAGTTAAGCAACTACAAGACTATGTACATGACAAGATATATCCAGCAGTAAATTTACATGGCGAACGTCGTCGCAAAACTACTACTCCTTAGAGCAGCTAAAGCTCAGAGCTTGCTCACAAAGAATGGTTATTTCCTAAAACTAAGGCATCTCTCAAAACATTGCATGTCAAAAAAAATCAAATTTGATGGCTTGTATTCAGCAGCAATGGACATGATTGGGTTCTCACTATCTTCCTAATCTATCTTTGATGTTATTCACACAGGCTCAAGATAAAATTGGGTCTGTCCCATACTTCAGCATTGGAAGCGTATCAACTCTGCAGATACAAACAGGAACATGGCAAAAGTCAGATTAAACATTTCTAGGTAAGTTGTTCCAAAGAGTCATCTAACTGGATAACTACTCATCATTAGAGACAACCTTGGTATGAATTGTGAAATACAGGTTGCCACATTTACCATCCATACCATAGGATTGGGGATGATGATACATTCTTGATGATAGAGAAACAAGAACTTCAAACAAGAACCAAATAAAGCATGAAGATCTTATAGCTGGTTTCATCACAAACATCTTCCAAATTTGCAATGCAATTCAAGCACCTGATGATTAAGGCATAGCATACATGCATAGGATAGGAAACATTCATATAACCACATGTGATGTGTAACAGATTAGAATCTGTACCATCAGAACCATACCTCTGCATAAGCTTGAAGGCTCCAGTTCCCATCAACATAGGAATACCCATGATGATGCATTCACTAACTCCGTCAATCTTGTCATCTTTTCTGGTAACAGCTGCACTGAAAAGGTGGACTTCAGTCCTCTCAAAAGAAGCCAGCATCAACACATTTTTGTCCATTTTTTGGATGCCATATCTTGTGATACCGAGAACTTCACCCTGTTGCAATAAAATAATGGCAACATTCAGTACCAAAATACAACCTTGTCTTTGAATCTGCATGTGAAAGAAAAGGTTACTGACCCTATATGTCATTGTATCAGCTAAGAGCATCATGTGGCGGATGTCGATGCTCATCCCATGATTTCCCATGACTTCCTTTATCTCATTGATTATACATGTTCTTGCTGCTTCAATTCCTAGTATTTCCTGTACTTCCATCACATGATTACTCGACGTCTTTCGTCCCTCAATACCTTCAGTACCCATAACCGCTTTAAGTCCAGTTCTGAGTTGCAAAAAAATGTATCAAAACATAGACTAGGAATCATGGAGTTGTGACACACAAAGCATTGAACTCAATTTTCTTGTACCATTTTACTCCTGATTTTATTAACCTGTCAAATGCTAAAAGGAAAATGGACCCTTAACCCTATTACTTCATCAATCTCCCCTTAACTAGACCTCTGCCCAAATCCTTCTCTAATCCTTGTCAGCAAAGTAAACAAAAATGCGAGCAGAACAGACGGTATAAGACAAATCTACCACCTTTTTCAGCAGAATCTAGTATCTGTCTACATAACAGATTTCTAAGCTACTTCTCTTGCAGTAAAATTTGCTTTGAGAACTGGTGATTCTAACCTTGTACCTAAATTTATATGCAAACCAAAAAAGAGGAGCATGTTTTAGGAAGTAAACATTCAAGACCTCATCCCGCTGAAAGTTACAATCTGACAATGGGTTTGAGCCTTCTGAACTAAAATAATTCAACAAGCCAGGCACTTGATATCCATCCCCCCAACATCAATACCAAAGAGGAACAAGCTATTTTATGTAACAGACCCTTCCACAAGCAACTGGTACTTCTTTGCAACTGGTTTTGTTTTTTCATGTTTGCTGTCCATTTTTTTCTCCGCAATGACTGCACGTTCAACTGTTTTGATGCCCTGACATAAACAAACATATGCGCTAAGAATATAATTGGACTCATGCTTTAAAAATCTACACATAATTACAGATCTCACCTTCACTACAGCTAAAGGTAGCGTTGTCTTGTAAAAATGGAGCTTGGCATACAATTCACTTCTATCAGCATCAGGAACAACTTCCAACTTACTAGAACCCAACGTCTTCACATTCTATACAGACAAGCATAAGATGGCAATAGTTGAGAAAGAAACAGATACAGAAGCAATCAGTTGGCATTCTTCCTTTATAAGAAGTGAGAAAAACCTTGAAATCTTTTTAAGTGTTGTTTCACCCCATAAAGTGTTTCTCCAACAGTATAAATGGGGCGCTGAAAGTTAAAAAGAATGGTAAAATGCAAGAACCCTTACTTCTGGTTTTAGTTTGATTCTTGGTATCTCCAAAATGGCTTCTCTTACAATGTCTGCATCTATGCACAAATGTGCATCATGAATTCGTTGCATGTCCAGTGAAATCACAATTGATGCTAATCTAGGAGTCATCTCAATCCTGATGCTTTTAGCAACCTGCACAAAAGTCAAGTCACTGATAATAAAAAAAATTACAAGGGAGCACCAAATAATTCCTTCATGAACAAATTATCAATGAAGCTGAGCAAAGGTACATACATCGCAATAACTGACACATCCTCTATTGCAAAAGAGCGGCTCTTGAAACATTTTCCGCAAAAAAATAAAGAAAAAAAAATGCTACTCTTTATCGTGAAATTCCTTTCATAAGCTCTTAGTAACGAGCAGATATACTGCATGAGTTATTCCTTGACAATTTACATTTTATTGGTAAAACCGGATACTACCTCCGTCTAATTTGACTTTCTAACATGTATTTGACTCAAGTAATTGGTAGAGATTAATTAAAAGTTTGAAATATATTTAGAAAGTGCAAATGTGAACTTATCATTTGCATTTAAGCTATTAGACTCCAAATATCAAAATGTTGTTAAATAAGCATACTCCAGGTTGACCCTTTCTCTAAATTTTCTTGTCCCATGCAACATGACTCGTTTCTACTTTGGTCTTTTTTCTTTTCTTGTTATACCCCTATATCACCATATTTTTCCATCCTCATGGCAATCCTCTTTGTGAATGTGGAAGGGGTGATAGTGGAAATTCATCTTAAATTTTACTTGTTTTCTCACACAACCTAAATTTATACTCCCTCCGTCCTCAAAAAATTGATACATTTGTTGTTTTTTACAGTATTAATCAATGATTTTTTCCTATGAATGTTAGACATTTAAAGTTAAATAATTCATATGCATATCATAATTTCATATCCAAATTTTCTAAATGCCACTATATTTTTTTGTGAATATTTTCACTATATATCTTTGTAAACATTTGAGTCAAACATTGAACCTTGAAACATGAAAATCAAATGTATCAATTTTTTAGGGCAGAGAGAATATTAAAAAATGGAAAGGGTACAACCGGCTTGGGACAGAGGTAGTATATTAAATGTTGAAAATATATAAACTAAAAAGCTAGAAACATTCACTTATCATTTGCATATAAGCTAGATGACTTCCTATTAGTAACAAAAAACGTAGCAACTATCTTGGAATGGAGGGAGTATAACGAAATCATGGTGCCTTTCATATTTTGTACTCCCTTCATCCCAAAATATTTGGTTCGTCTGACTTTCAATATTTGTATTGGACTCAAATTATTGTTAAGAAGAATTTGTTCAAAAATTTCTAAAAAATATATTTAAAAACTGGAAACATTGATTTGGCATTTACATATAAATTATTTAATCTCCTTTTTCAAATGTTGAATTAAAAAAAAATCATGCTAGGACATAGAACCTAACAAAAGCTTAGATTACAAAGCAGTCATATAGAAGGATACACAGAGGATTACTTAAAACACACCTGCCCCAACGTAGTTTTCTCAATTCGACCTTTTACCATTCGAGCACTGTTGACATTGTCATCAAACTCCAGTTCTGCAGTAATTATGGGAGTGCTAATTTTTTTAGCTGCATTAATGATTTCTCTGATTCGGGGAACTCCCTGTGTTATATCTAAGCAGAGTAAAGGATCATAAAAAGTATCTGAAAAAACCCGCCCTGCCATTCTAGTCATTTACATGTAAGAACAAGGATACTCATGCTTGCCACTCCCGCAAAGTGAAACGTTTTCAGTGTCATCTGAGTCCCAGGTTCACCAATGCTATGAGCCCCAATAACTCCAATAGCAGTTCCAGACTCTACTCCTTTACAGCGGTAACGGGAAATGCAGTTTATCACAAAGATCTACATAAAACGAGAAGAGAAGCAGACTTCAACAAATTCTCCATAACAAAGGTGAAGAATGGGGAAGGAATTAGGCTCAGCATAATTTGCATAACAAAAGCAAACTTCTAGAATTCATTATTACTAATATGGATCATTCTAAGGGGACAGACAATAAAGTCAGAGTGATACCGATTAAGTTTTTACAATGATCTACAAAGTAACCATACTAACCTCCAGCTGCTTATCAGTGATACCGTAAACTTTGTGGCCAGTTCTTGCGAGCACCTCCAAATCACTATTTTCATAAGAATTATCAGGTAATTTGATTGACATCTCTAATTTTGTCTTCTCCCTTTCGATGAAGTTTCTCAAAGATTTTCTGAAGGCTTCAGAGCAAACCCCAGTGGAATCATGCTTCTTTAGAAGTTCTCCCATGAACTCTGTGATCTGTACAGGAGATAAGTATTTCTGGCCAATTGGAGGACATGTAGCCTGAGCAAGGGGCATCATACTGTCAGCATTGAGACATCAAGCCAAAATTATAGATACAGAGAGGAATAATCAAACACACCTTTACTTTCAGTAACATTCTCTCAAAATTCAATGGAAAGCTATTCTTTCCTTCCATAGTTGCAGGGTCCATTCCATCATCACCATAGAGAAATTGAACAATACATCCAGATGCATTACGTACAGTACCATCGTATTGAATGCTCAAATCCTCCAAAGCTTTGATCAATCTACGTGACATGTAACCAGTATCAGCTGTTTTCACCTGTGACAACACAGAGAAACAGATTGGTGCCTGAATAGTTTTTCGCGTGTTTACTATATTAAGCTAGATACATTGTCAAGCTTCATTTGCACAAGCAATGAACAGCAGCCCTACTCTTAATCCTCCAATCATTTTCCATTCTTACAACAAACTTCATGTGGATGCCAAGATGACCTTTTCATTGATTAAACAGCCCTTACTGCAACATATTGCTTGACCAACGTTTTAATGCTAGTCAAACCCTTCCTGAAACATTCAAAGCTTGAAGACCCTTAAGCTGTCAACTGCCAGCTGCTTCAATTCCAGAATCATTCAAGGTAATGCAAGACTCATGCCTAATTCAAAACACACCCTGATATGACAATACAACAGACATATCCTAGTGCTCACAAGCAAACAATTTGACAATGCTGCAGAAAGAGTAAACATGCTTATCCATACCGCTGTATCCACAAGGCCCTCACGTCCTCCCATTGTGTGAAAGAAAAACTCCGTTGCCGTAAGACCAGTATAAAATGAATTTGCAACAAATCCTTTACCCTGCACCGAAGGATATAAAATTGTTAATTTATCAAGAACTCTTTAACTTAAATATATCATGCTTTTTTGAAAGCAAGTAGAGATGCAGAAGCAACATTGAGAAATTGAAAACTGATCTATCCACCATGCAAAAACCCTTTCAATGACTATCAGCTGTCGCAGCAAATGCACATTACTAAGTACGTATCCACGGTTAAGCAGGAACAACAAAAGACCTTGGGTTATTCTGGAGTTTAAAGTGTCTAGTCAAGTGTGGGTGAGACTTATTATCCATGGACTCTCAACTCAATCAAACCTTAAAAGATAAAAAGACATCTTTCAAAAAATTCACCCACACAAGTCCAAATTTAAACTGAAAAGGTCACTTACAGCAGGAGTCTTATCTTTTCTTGGGAAATGAGGAAGACTACGATCAATGAAACCATTAGGAGCTCTACGACCACCAACTGACTGCTGTCCAACACATGCAACCATTTGACTAATATTGATAGGTGATCCTTTCGAACCGCACTGTGACATGATCAATGGACTGTTTCTCCAATGTAAGGTATCCATACAGACCTGTGTAAACAAAATGGTTAGGGGGACTGGTTAAACCAACTCCTGCCTGAAGTGCATTACATATTCATCACATCTTAAGTTCTCAGTTCCACCAGTAAGCCTTAAAGGTTTACCAATATTAGGGAATTAAGAAGAGAGAATAACACAAACTCCAAGAAACAGCTTAAAAGTCAAACAATACAGCTTTTACCTTTCCAGTTTTATCTCGAATCTGATTGAGTATCTCTGAAATATTAGCTTCAAGTGTCTGAGCAGAATCACAACCAGGTCTGAGTTTAAGCTTCCCTTTGTTGAACTTCTGTATCTGATCATCACATTTCTGGTAGTCTTCAGCAAATGTTTCTACTTTCTTGTCATTCACTCGTTTATTTGGTTGAACATCATCTATCCCAATTGAGAAGCCATGATTTCCTATCCAACGGGCACTTAGAATAAGATATAAACACGTCAGCTATTCTCTTTCTGTCATCAACCACAACAGAACATATATTGTAGCAATCTAGAGGTAATATGTGGTCCAAACAGTACAAATTTCAACAAGATGGATCTAGATATAAGTGTATTGCAAAATACAAGGGCAATAGAATACTAACCAGCCCATCTGAGATCATGAGAATAGTACCAGTAAAACTAAAAACATGATCAGAGAATACAGTGTACCTATCGAGCAAACATGAGAATATACTATAATAAATTACGTATGAGTGTTACTTCCTTTCGATACCAAATGAGCAAGGAAACAACAAACGGTATATACGTTGGTAGATGTTATGTGAATGTGCACACCCACCTTATCGCGAGTCCACAGCTAATCTAAAGTGAAGCAATATAAAGTATATTCTACAGATTAGTCCATGCTACAATTTTCACGTTAATAAATATATTTGTGCAAGAATTAGAAGCAGTTAAATGAGGTATATGCTCTTTTCCAAACCCCTCATACCCCTTCTTTTTCACCTGCCCCTCCTAGAGAGAGAGTCACGAAAAGAACTGCATCTGCCGCATCATCTCAGGTACTGTTTCTAAACACACTAGTACCATATCAAGACAAGTCTGAATGCCAGAAACAATTATCTATAGGCCAGTTTAACAGCAAAGACAAAATATCCTCCGTCCCATAAACATTGTTCCATTTGGTTTTCAGCATTTAATTTATGATTTATTTTCTTTGAGATGTTGACATATAAAGTCAAATAATTTATATACACATGTTATTTCAATGTGTCTAGTTTGTAAATATATATTTTAAAAAAATTAACAAATTCTTCCTAGTTAAAAATTGAGTCAAAAAAATAATTATTGTCATATTTTAAAAATGTGTCTGTTTGGGTCCTATCCTATGGTACATTGTCCTATTTTGGTCCTTTCCGTCTACTTACCCGTTAACCTTGACGGACCACAATGAAATGACCGATTTACCCCTCTTTTCCTCCCATTCGAAGCTCCCATTTCATCTGCAGATGGCGAACCTCAAGCACCACGGATGAAATGGGAGCTTCGATTGGGAGGAAAAGAGGGGTAAATCGTCATTTCATGGTGGTCCGTTAAGGTTAACGGGTAAGTAGGACAACGTATCATAGGATAGGACCCAAACAGACAAATTTTTAAAATAGGACAAAACATGACAATAATTATTTTTATGACCACCAAATGAATTTACTCTTAAAATTGAGTCAAACACAAGTACGAAAGTCAAACGGAACAAGCTTTGTGGGACAGAGGGACTACATGTCACTGCAGGGAAGCAATAACAATTCCAAACTACAGATGCTACTTTCCAGAATCGGAAATCATGATTACAGTTAGTCCCAGAGGTAACTTATGATTACATTCCTAAATAAAACAGAGAAGTGAGATAATAACAATATTCGAATGGCTAGATCATAGGGCAAAGAAAAGATGCTAGACTATGCATCATGCATCTGAGAGGAGACAAATCACATACTCCCTCCGTCCCCAAATAATTCTACACTTTGTTTTTGTTGTTTTACAGTATTTAATCTATGATTTTTTTAATGAATGTTTAGACATTATGCATATCATAATTTGAAGTGTAAACTTTCTAAATATATTTTTTTTCTGAATTTTTTCTAAACTTGTGATCTTTGTTAAAATTTGAGTCAAATATTGAATATTGAAACAGTAAAGTCAAAAGTGTAGAATTATTTGGGGACGGAGGGAGTATAAAAATAAAAGAAGTCGTTTTCCAATGACTATCCCTGGAGAGTTACCTCAGCTTAGCGAGTCGGTTCATGCAAGCTGCGGCAGCATGAGAACCATAGTCTCTAAGGAGAACAGAATAAAGTCCATCTTTGTTGCCATTTCCTGGATTATAATAGCCATAAGTAGGATGAACAGAATTTACGATCATGAATAGTTTTCCAGTTCTCAACCCAAGTAAGCAAAGTTGGAACAGAATTTTGTTTCTTTATGTTACTCTACCATCTACTAACATTTGGCACCATAATCTAGGGAACAAAAGTTAAGTTGGGTACTCCTTAATGCTTCTTTCATAGAGAGCAATTCAATCTGGCATAAAACAAAATTTCAGGTCGTCCAGCTTCATGAAACCCTTTAGAATTCATGAGGGAGGACTTCTTTCTCAATTCACGAGGATATTAAAACAGTTAATCAAGAAGAGAGCTGCATAGTTACAGGAAGAGCACAAACACACCTCTCCGACTTCTTAGATCATTGTATTTTATGTGCATCGTTAGAGACAAGTGAGAAATCGATGACTCTCTAGGTTAGCATGTTTAGTTAACAGTGTTCTGAAGATGCATGGTGAGAATCCAGCTTGCACACAAAACAGGGGGAAAAACGTATGGTCACAGGAAAAGAAAACAAATGAAAGCCACAAACCAAACCAAAACTACAATAAAAAATAATTACTAAAATACCAAATGGCTGGAAGATAAGTAAATCTCACCTAAGGTTGCCTTCCCCAGTTGCCCCGATATCAGTTCACTATTTCGGAAGTAAACAAACCCATCATTTGGGCACATAGTTTCTACTTCCATATCTTCATTTCCAAGTTTTCTCATGACCTTTCTGCTATAAGTTTTCTCCTTAACCATTAAATTCACATAAACCCTCATTGCTGAATTTGGGCGCAGAAGAACATTAAATAATTGCTTGCCGGTCCAAAGCTCTACTGGCTGCATAGTAACAATACTACCTAAATGAGTACTTGTAGAAGTACCAAAGATATTTGACCTAAATTTCTCCTAAGGTGATAAGGAAAAGCTCTTCATCACCTTGAGAATTGCTGGTGTTGGCAAATCTATTGGATCCATGGCATCACTCATGTATGAACACATAAGTCCAAAGGCTGCACGATCATAGAATGTATCCTTTCGTGTTATGAGAAAAGATGATGTCAGAAAATCTTGTGTCGACGCAACCAAAATTTCTCCATTTTTTGGTGTGCATAAATTGTTTTGTACCTGCAACAAAATGTATCCAGTAAGGCTTGCCTTAGTATAAAGAACCATATAAAATTGAGGCATCTCTAACATGAAAGGCACAATTCTTTTAATTAGATTTGTATTTTACACAGCACTGCATGCAAAATGATTTTTTAATAAAAAAAACTAGCACAGCTGCCAAAAAGGAAGGACACTCCGTCTCTGTATAAAGAGTTGGCTAACTCACACTTCTAAATCCATCAAGTCCTATGAAGCCAAAAAGAATTAATAAAATCCTCCCACGAATGGACAAACCCTCCTCCCCCTTACAAGCCCATTTATTTCACTCATAATAAACTCAAGACTTCCTTTTTGTTCCTAATTGGCAAAAGCTAGGCCAGACCAACCTTAACAACTGACAGTGCCACCAACCTTCCAAGAGATCAGGAAAACCGAAAGAACAACCCATGGCTCTCTCAATATAGGATTGCGGCATCCCATATTCACATGGCTAAGTACCTAAACTAGCACAATAGCACCTTATCTCATGGAGAAGTAAATATCTTGAGGGTTAGCTTTTAATTAATGAAAAATCACCTAGGAATCCAACCTATTTGCATTTATTGAGGAAACCTTGCAAATGATTGCATTGGTCAGATTACTTTTTTCCTTCCCAATTCCTTAGTCTTCTGGAATGCCAGTCATTTCTGAAACGTTTGAAATTCGCAACACATTGTTGGAAATGAGAAATATCTTTAACTATTATTACTGCTGTAATTAGGTATATGTAAAGTGTGACTTAATATGTAAATCTCGGTCTTCTAGTATGTATATATTCTGTGAAAGATATAAACAGAATAGGATCCCTGAAAATCGGGGATTTGATCTTGGGAGAACATACTTTCTATTCCTTGGTGGTTCACAACAAGGAAATGTGTATTTAAACGCTTGAAAATGAGGAAATCAAAATACAGAATTGTCTTTCACACATATTCCTGAGAATAAAAACACCTTTATCGTCAGTGTTTGTAAATTATAAATATTACCCATTTAGTTATAACCGGTTCTCCAATTGACGACTTGAATGTTATATACCAACGTAAAGTGGTAAAAAAAATGTGTAAAAAATAATTAAAACATAATGACCAGAAAAAAAGAAAGACAAAAAAATACTCCCTCCATCCCAGAAAGGATGGTGCATATTCTTTTTAAGGGTGTCCCTAAAAGAATGGTGCATTTCCTTTCTTGGAAACTTTGGGTGTGCAATTTTACTTGGCTGCCCCTAACTTTCCTTCCTAAATTTCACCACCCAACCAAAGTGGAGGTAATTTTGACCAAATGCTTCATTTTCCACTATTTTCTTAATCTAGTGTCCAAAAAAATGCACCATCCTTTGAGGGACGGAGTAGTAGAAATGGATGCAGCACATAAGGTCAATTAGATGAGAAAGAACTAACCCCCATGAGCATAAGTGCTTCTGTCCGGGCTTCTTCTGTTTGCGGCACATGCATATTCATTTCATCCCCATCAAAATCAGCATTATATGGATTACAAACAGATTCATTAAATCTCAATGTCCTCCATGGCATAATTCTTGCCTGTAATTACAAAAGCACAGAATTTGTGAACACTGATAACTTGATGAAGGCCTACAAAAAGGAAATCGAAGAAAACAGCTTCAAGGGAAAACATTATTATAGTTACCCTGTGACACATGATAGACATTCGATGCAAGCTAGGCTGTCTATTAAAAAGAACCAAGTCTCCATCTTCCAAATGACGATCAACTATGCAGCCATATTTCAGTTCATCAGCAATCCGCTTCCGGTAATCACCTATCAGTAACCTGGCATATTAAGATGATGAGCATCATAAACTGAAGCACCCTGTCAGAAAGAACACAATGATATGATTGCAGGATGAAAGGATCACTCAACCTTGAAGAACCATCAGGATATCTAACCATCCGTGCACCAGGATATTTAGAGGGACCATTGCGCACACAATGCCTCAGCTTTTCAATATTGTGAGCAGAAACTCGTTCTGGATAAGATAATATCCGAGCCATAAGGATTGGAATGCCGACCTATATTTAGTACAACCAGTGGACAATCAATAAACCAAAACCTAAGAAGGCACAAGAAGAAAGATAGCAGCATTACTACCTCTGTGATTTTCAAATTGGGGTCAGGTGATATGACTGTTCGGCCTGTGTATTCTACACGCTTTCCAGATAAATTCCCACGGAAACGACCCTGCTTCCCTTTAAGTCGCTGCACTAAACCACTCAGTTTTTTTGTGGTTTGATTGTTAATTTGATCTTGGCTGATGCGTGTATCACTGTTTATGAACAGTGCAACTTCACTTTGAACCGCCTCCCAATTACTCTAAAAAGATTCAACATTAGTGCATTTTCAAATGATAACTCTTTGATTCCTAGGTACAGATACAGTACATACTACAGGTCCAAAAAAGTCACAGGGCACGAGCTTGGAGTGGTAGTGACAATGAGGTAGTGCTGGAAGGTTCTTGACCTCTTATAAACTCTATAAGAATGTGTCACGTGGGCCTTCCAAAGAAACGCATTTTTGTTTTTTGGGCTCGTAGAAAAGAAAATTAGGGATATCTCAAGACTTTCTTCAAAATCATCTTCAACTACAGATTCTTTCTATTCAGGAAACAGTGAAAAAAAAGTAGGTAAATCCCTTCAGAATATGAAGAAAGAGAAGAATATATGGGCGCAAACAAAAGGTCTCTCACATAAAAGGGAGTTGAAGAGGTTGCAACGGGATATGGCGGGTTAGAACTAATCCTAAATTTTATTGGGTGTTAAAATTAGAGGGGCTTTTCGTTCAGTTGAGGGTTAAGTTTATAATTTTAGCGTTTAATGTCATTTAATTTCTGTAGGAGTTTTTTCCCCAAAATCTCTTCTGGGATAAAGTTGTAACATCTTCGGATTCTTTTATTTATATAAATATTAAATTGCTGCTCAAAAAAAAAAGTGTCACATAAGCTCAACGCAAACAGCTATAGGATGGTCATTTGACTATCAGATCAAGTGCTAGGCGATTCAGACAGGACATGGGAAAATACTAGAGCAATTGAAATGGGACTTCCCATCGGATCTCTCTGGTGAATGAAGATGTAAAAACAGAAAATTTAGGTATAAGCTGAGTATGTCTCTGTTTGAGGGCAAAATCAGGCCAGGTTGTGTTAGATGGTTTTTATTACATTTAGCATAGGCCAGATAGAAGAATCAGTATCTAAGCGCAATAAGAAGAGAGCGGGTTGGAAAAGAACGACATAGCAAAGACTGGGTAACAAGCAATAAAAAGGTGTCCTACTCTTCTAGCTTAAATATAACTTCCCCTTAACCATGCCGACTGGAGATAGTATAATCCGATAACCCACTTTAACCACCTGAGATCAAGCTTTATTAGTTGAATAGTAAATTAATATTTATTCTCAAAGATGACCTTACACTAGCACTAAATTTAAGAATTGCTCTCCCTTTTTCCAGAAAAAAAATACAAATAGAAATAAATAAAAAAAGAACACACATCAGTTTGTGGCCTTCTGAATGAAACGTCCCCTCAGATTTTCAACGATCAAGGAAAGCACCTTTTTTCCAGGGAGAAGAAAGAGTAGCATATAGGCTTAACATGCACTTAAAAGAAATTCAATTATTTACATTGGAGCAGAATATAGTGAAGTAAATCCTACAATCAATGCAGAAAAAATAGGTACTGAAAAGGTGGAACCTTTCCACATTAAAAAATCACAGAACACCAGTCAAAGTTGCAGACAGATAACAGTGTTTGTAAAGATGATTATACAAAACCAAATACATAATGCAAGCCAGTCAACTACAAAAATCAAAGGTAAACAATTGAAAGAGGAAGAAAAGAAAAAAGAAAACAATGTGGTATACAATATATATGACATAAAGTAATTGGCATTGCTACGTACTCGTAGTATGTTATAGTAATCATAGTAAGTGGGAAAATAGATCAAAATTCAAGAGGCTTAATTTCAAAAGCTTATTTCATACCATGCATCTTGATGGTGTGTTGGTATCTAGTAACTCTTGATGGAGACAGGCATTACAAATGATGATATTCTTCAACCTCTCAGTAATATCATTCTCATTGCTGTGACATGGAAATATCACTTCTTAGCTTAGAAAGGCGTCACACAAACAGAATCGATGAAACTTCTCTAAATGTGAAGTGAAAACTTAATAAAATAAGCTTTTAATAACCTTCTAGATCCATCGACCATGACAGAAGGACGAATAGGGATAGGAGGAACAGGGACACTGGTGATAATGAGATCCTCAGGTCTAACAGAGAGATGAAGCAGTTCACAATCCTGTTATGCAAGAAAAATGATGGAGGATTATAAATTTGCCAGAGAGAGAGAGAGAGAAGGTGGTGGGTGGGTATTCTATATGTAAGAATCTGATATTGCGATACCTCATCAGTCATCCTCTTAAAAAGGAAGAGCACTTTGACGGGATTAAGAACATTGGTGGCTTGATGGAAATTTGCCCCAGCCTCCTTGGTGTGAGCAATTGCAGATTTGAATTCATTGAAAGTTGAATCATTATGTTTTGAACGTTCATGATGTATACCTAGGGTACCGGTTACCTTTTTAACTGTACCTGAAAGACATTACAAAGTCCGAAACCGAGAGTTCCCTCAGATTGTGTTCCAGAAAACCAGCAGACATACATCTCCTTAGAAGTATGAGAAAACATTATGAACTAAACAAACTCACAGATCAAGGATGCAAAACAGTGGCACAAAACAATACAGCTGTGTTCATTTGGAAATGGTTCAGTTTTATAAAGTAGAGTGGAAAAGTACAGAGGACAATTGGAGGGAAATAATAAGTTTGAAAAGTTGTGGAATTTGTTCCTTTTAATGAACACAAGCATACAATACAAGAGTAGAAAGACAAGGGGGTGTGAATTGCATAGTGAGTTCTTTCCTTCAAGAGTCCCGAAACATGTAACACATACCATTAACAGATCCACATCGTAAGCAATGTATAGCTTTACTGCTTGCCACAGAACTGCACTTCTTTACAATCTCCTTCATCAACTGATTCTTTCTTAGACCATCCATCTTCGGACTCCGCATCCTCTTCAAATAATCAAGCCGTAGTTTCTCTTCCAGGAGTACACGAGAACAGGTCTGCGATATCAGCATCAACACTAAGAACCAAAAGAACATAAAAGATTCCGTGCAGAAGTTAAGTAGTAACACAATACCTTGCAGATGCACTTCAATACATCAATAATTGTACTCAAGTAACCCACATTGTAAACAGGAAGCGCAAGAACCAAGTACCCAAAATGTCCTGGGCAATCCCCAAAGCCCCCATGACATGTGGAACATCGACCGCTTTTATTTGCAGGACCCTAGAACTCACATACAGTAAGAATTCAAAACTAGTTATGCACACATCTGCTTGCATACAAATCATACAAACAATCATATAGAGAAAGAGAGCCGTGAATGTACCATCCGGGAATCTAACAAGCCCCCGTCAATTGGTTGGCCTCTGGTATCATAATAACCTGCATTCCACACCTGCACTTCGCCTGTTTTGCAAATTTCCGAGGGAGAAAACATGGAGAACTGCATGTTCTTGCTGCATTTTGAAGACCAGCACAGTATCATTCAAATTAAGAAGAAAACGCCCCAGAAATCAAACAGGTGTGAAAACAACGAGAAAGAAGGTCGGTACTCACATCTTGCGAGGACCCACGTCCTCCACATAGGGGCGCTTTGTGAAAACTATGTCCTGCGATTGGGTTTGCATCTTCGGACAAATTGTGTGATCGACAAGTTGTCGGTGAAACAGGGGAAGAGGTGAAAAGACGAAGCAACAGAAAACGAATAAAAGGAGAAAGAAAAGAAGAAGAAGAAAAAAGGGTCTTCCTTTGGGGTTTTACGTTTTAGTTCTAGGAAGGGAGAGGATGCAGCCGGCGCCACCACTACCACCGACTGAGGGTTTACGGTTGTTTAGAGGTTTTAGTAGTAAACTAGTTCCAGTTACACGTTTCTCACAAAAATTGAGGGTAAGACATTAATAAAACATTTAAAATAAATAAAAAATTTTACGATTTTACAGTAATAGTACATCAATGTTATTTATCACCCGGGTGATGATTAACAGGGTTGAGTGTTCATACAGTCGCAATGAAGTACGAGTATAAAATTTAAGAAAAAAAATAACAAAAATATATTTAATAACTTTATCAAATTTTATGGAAAAAATGAAGGAAAAAATAATTAAATGTTGAAAATCAAAAGAAATATATTTAGAAACTTAAAAACTCAAATTAAGGTATGCATATATTTATCAATATTTATGTAAAAACAATTGAAGAAAAGAATAGTAGTTAATTAAATACTAATAACTAATAAACAAATAATGCATTTTTATGGATAGAATGAGTATGGGAAAAGGGGGTTAAAATGCCACTAAAGTATTCGAAATCTCTCAATATGCCACTAAATTTTATTTTGAAGCTAAAGTGTCATCTAACTTTTGAAACTAGGTTAAAAATGTCATTGCCGTTAAAAAATCTGTTAACTCTATGATTTAATTACAAAAAGTAATGCTTTCACAGAGCGGCAGCCAACGGCGGCGGTCGAGTTTTCACTGCGGACTTGGGCCAAGATGGTTAGACAGTGACCGGTGGTGACAATGATGGCGGTTGAAGCGGCGTAGGACGGCTGGAACGACGAATCGAAGTGGTTATACTTGGAAATGAGTTGACGGTTTTTGTTGAAATTCTCGCCGGTTGGGGCATCTTCGTCCACGTGGCTGGTTTGGGGAGCTCCGGCGTGACCAGGCGGTTCTGATGGTGGCCAAGGTTGAAGAAGAACACGTACTTACCTTAGCCAAGAAAAAGAAGCATCAATAGCTCCTCTCCGGCGGCGCAACTCCAGTCATGGTGGAATGGGAGTCTAATGCAGACGAAGGCACCATAGATCGTTGCTCCGGTGGATGGTGAGGGTGTTGGCGATGATAGCGCGACAAACAGAAGCCTGGATAGTCCAATTCGTCCGGGCTGAGCAGTTGGTCGGAAACGGGTCGGCGTCGATTTCTCCGTCCTCCGGTGACGTCAGGTGGAGATGAAGGTACCGATGGCTTCCTTACGACTGGCTGGTTCTGATAGGATAACTATTGGCTGTGGGGAGGCGGATTTAGGGAAAAGAGGGGTTGGAGTTGAATGGCTCGGTCACGAGAGAAACAATAGGAAACAAGCTCAAAGCAGCTAGAAAGTTGCAAAATCGTCTTAGGCTTGCGAATCAAATATTTAGGATCAAATTTTAAAGGGTTAAAAACTTTAAGCACTACTTTCTGTAATTAAACCATATAGTTAACAGATTTTTTAACGGCAGTGGCGTTTTTAACCCAGTTTCAAAACTTAGATGACATTTTAGCTTCAAAATGAAGTTTAGTGGCAAATTGAGAGATTTCGAATACTTTAGTGGCATTTTTACCCCATTTCTCAGAGAGTATTGGTTCTTCCAAACTTGTATGCCAGAAAGTGTGAACTCTTTCCACTAATGTTTGGGTGGTGGAGGGTTTTTACCACTCAACTTTTTTACTTTTTTCGTACGTAAATTTGTCATTAACGTTTGTAAATGAGACATCATTTGCCACTGAAATTTGTACTGGGTGTGACTTTACCACTTGCTCCGTTAACATATGGAATATTTCTTCATATTCTGTTAAAATACACTGTTTTAATAATCAATTTAACTCTAAACTTTTAAAAACTAACAAATTAACTCTATATTTTTTCAAAGTTTATAAACTGGCTATCTCTCTGGCCCGACTTGTCTCCACTCCCCCTTCACCTTTCAACAAAAATTTAGATCAATCTAATATATAATTTGATGCTCAATTTCTCAATTTTTGGGCATCGCCACTTACTCTTCCTCTCCAAACTTCCTCATTCACTTTGTTTTTTGGGTCACGGGCACCGTCGCTTGCCTCTCTCTTGTCTCTAACGTCGCCTTCACCGCCGCCGCATGAAGTGGAACCGCTTTGTTTGATCAATTTCTGCTCATCGTTACATGGTTATGTTCCCATCTCAGTCAACTCCGGTTCCTTGTCAGTTCTGTCTCTTCTTCTGCTTTGTTCCTTGCTCGACAACTTCTGCCCATCTCAATTTCCTTACTCTTTCCCTTTTGCATCCTCTGATTTTCACCTAGGTTTTTGCCCTTCCTTGTCTCAAGGAGTTGTCTTTGATTGTGTGCTCCAAAGATGGGGTTGATGATGATGAATTTGATGAAAATAAGGGAACTAGATTGTTATCGAGTGAAGAATTTGATCGATGATTGGGGATGGAAAATCTCGGTTTGTTGGGAATCAACCCCAGTGATCTGGATGTCAACTTTTTATGGAGGAATTGTAAGAGACTCAAGAGACTTCAACTTAAAAGTTGCGTAAGTATCATCAATGGAGGGTCTTTTGTTATTTGCCTTGGGGAGCTTCAAGAAGTGGAACTGAGGAAATGTAGGGCATTTATCGATAGTGCGTTCTTGAAATTGGCAAATTGCAGGTGTGGCTTGCAAAAACATAGTGAAGGTGGAAGTTGGGAGAGGAAGTTGGATGAGTTTGTAAAATTATAATATTTGGGGTAAAATTTGTGGTTATTACAAAGTTTATAACGTCGGGAGGCAAACGGCCACCCATTTGGTAACATTAGTGGCAAATTTACGCCCGAAAAAAGTTGAGTGACAAAAACCCTCTACCACCCAAACATTAGTTGGGAATTCGCACCTTCTGCCAACCTGTATTTGATCTAAATTATTACTAAGAGAAAATGTAAAAACAAAAATCAAGAAAAATATATTTAGAAACTATATATCAATTTTGCACTTCAACCCAAACTTTGTTAGTAAGTATAGCTAGTACATCATTCTCATCGTATATGTTTGGTCGTCATGCTCGTGCTTCCGCTTGATTGTAGTTCTAAATATCTAGGTAGTAGAGTTGATGATGAGTATGATAGATTGGGGGTTTCAAACATGATACTGTATGCCATTGATACACCAACCACCATCGATTGTGGCAGGGACGTCCGCCTCTGCCGATCCTTCCGCTCTCTAATTTCTTTTCTTTTTTTTTAATTGGGCCCTATTAAATAATTTTTATCAAATTTAACCTTACAACTTCAAAATTATACAAATAAGACATTAAACCGTTAAAAATTTGACATTGTTAATCTAACGTTAGTCAAGTTACCGTTTCAAATGACTAAAGTGTTGGAAACTACATAGTTTAAAGATTGAGTAGTTCAAAGTCGGAATTCAGGGACTGAAGAGAACGAGTTAAAATAAATTGGGGCATTTTGAGAAATAAGAAGGACCAAATTGCAACTTTTAAAAAATTATAGGGTGTAAATAGTAAGGTGTTTTTGCACAAAAAAATGAATAATGAAAGTTGTAGTTGTTGTTTTTCTTAACTTGTAGTTTTTTTTCTTAACTAAGGGATTAAGCCACATCATATTACAGAATTAAGGAACTAATTTTCAAAGTTAAGGACCTTATTTATGTTTAATTTATGTTAAGGGATCAACTCATGCATGTTGAAAAATTTGGGGACTGAAGATGCGATTAAACAAAAAGTAAGGACATGTGTCGGTGTAACCAAATTAAAGTGCTATATGGACTTACCATAACAAAATCATAAGGTTTTATAGTCTTATATATATTGGAAAGAAAGAAAAGAGTCCATTTGCGAAGTATTGAAACAAAAAGTCCAACATTTTTTAAATAATTACAAAGGTACCATTTGAACTTTTTATAGAGTAAATTGCGCAGGACATACCTACACTATACCACTCGCTGCAATTCTATATATGAACTAAAATTTGTTATAAAAATGGCTTTAAACTGTGATATTGGTGCAAATCTATATCTAAACTATACGTAATTTTCAACTCTGTTAAAATCTAACGAAAATGCTGAAAAAATGCTCAAGTTGACATTTCAAATTTCAGAAACTTGACGAATATCCCCTAAGTTTATGGTTAATTTTTTCAAGTCATTATTCTTACTAATAGTACCATATTCTCTAATAATTTTACCAAATTTACTATTAAATTTACGTTTTTGTTTAGAACTATAAATAATCTAAAAATTATACAAATGAATAAAAATAACAATTACAAAGTAATATTTATGAAAATTTATATATACTTTGTTATGAAAATTAATATCACATTGTCAATAATTTACAAAAAATCATCATAACGTTTCAAAAAATATAAATACTTCAAATTTGTCCAACTCACCCCACCTATTGACTAGTCCACCGCCATCCCAACCCAGCGTAGTAGAGGACATTGATGTTGGAGTTGGCACTGGATTGACTCATTTGACACAATTGGGTTGCAGTGAGCTTCAAATTGATCAGATGTGGTGGGTTGGTCGGGCATCACATAATGGATATTGGGTGGCTCGTTGACGTTGGTTAGGTGGGTTGGGAGAAGTTTGGAATTATTAATATTTTAGTGTTATTTAAAATTATCCTTTGCTATGATAGATGACCTTAAAAGTAAGATATAAATCTATGATTTTGTTTATCACATTTTAGAAACTAGATAGGATAAATTATACTGATAGTCTCTTAACTTTGATCTGTGTTCCATTTTCATCATTTTTAAGAATTCGTCTCAGATCTGTCCCTTACCTTTAATAAATTATGCACCGTTGGTCCTTCTATTAAAATTTCGGTTAAGTCTCATCAAAATAACTAAAATACCCTTACCCAATAATCAATTTGACCCGTATATTTTAAAACACTTGCAATTTAACTCAATTACCTTCTTAATCACGCTATGACCCTTTCAACTTGCACCACCGTCATCAACCTCCAGAGATCTGCAACATAAAAAATTAGTCTCAACGCACCACTCCCTTATATATCGTTTTTCAAGCCTGACGCCAAATTTCATGGCTCTGGCCGCCGCGTCAAAATCCCAATGAGCCTAATTCCATCTCTAATAATCGATTTCAAGAAGATTTTCTTGGATCTCATAACACAATGAAGAAATTGAATGAAATGGGTCGAATTAAAGCTCAAAAATTCGAAATTATCAAACATGGACAAAGGTTCACTTTTATTCAGCTTCTTCTCTAACAACCTGTTTGACGAAGTGCCTCCCTCAAGCCGCTTCTTAAGCACGACGATCTCCGATTCTTTAACCTCCGCCGCCGACTCCATCTTAAATCATGATGCCAAAAGTCCACATCAAGCTCTATGCTCCTGAATCTCCAACAACATCAACCTTATTTACGGTAGAAGATCAAGCTCCTCAGACATCGCCCTCTGCCTGAGCTTTACGTCGTCGCCATTTCTGTGATATGGGTCAGAATCCTTCTCCGAAAACTTGCTCTGAAGACCGAGAACACCGATTTCGACACCATTATTAGAGGCAATCTTGGTGGATGTTATGCTGCCGGGCAACACTGCTCTAGTGGGTGGGAGTGAGACTAGTGTGTGGTGGTTTTTCGTGAGTTCAGAGGTATCATGGAATCAGAGCACCTCAGATCTGGAACAATTGACATTGGACTATGCAAAGGCATGTGAATCGATGCCGGAGGTGGTCGAATTAAAGTCAGAGGTGGACGCTAATCAACGCCGGAGTTAGGGTTGGGCGGGGTTGAGGTTGGTTTGGCGTCCGACGCCGGTAAATATCTAAGGCCAAGCTGACCTAAACTTTGTTCTTACCTGTTGGGTTGCGTCCCATTTGTTTCAAAGGATGAAGAGAGAAGAAGTTTTAAAGTTTTGGCTAAATAAAACTTTTATTAAAAGTACAATGACTATATTAAAATTAAAAGTGCAATTCACCTCATAAAGAAGGGGTAATTATGTAAAAATAACATACGTAGTAGCAAAATTAACGGAAAAGGTGATGGAATGACGAATGATGCATATTAAAGGTAAGGGACGAAACTGAGACGAATTCCTAAAACATGACTAAAATAGACACATATTAAAGTTAGGGAACTATATGTGGACTTTACCAAACTAAGTAGGTAAATTTCAGCATTTTTCCAACGTTTTCCGTCATCAATTAACGAAATTTTTAACGGATAGATATGCAACAAGTTTATGCTTTAAAGTCATTTTTGCAATAAATTTTTGTTCGGGTATAAATTTACAATCAGGGGTATAGTTCATGTATATCATATGCAATTTACCCAACTCTTGCTACTTCTCATGATGTTTTAAAATAATAGTATTATAATTTTCAAGGTTGAGTGAGTGAGCTACGCTTAAGCAAATTGCTTAAGCCCCACTAAATCGGATCTTAGCTTTAATCTACAGGGTCCATTGGCTTCACATCATCCAAATGGGTTTATAATTTTCTCCTGAGCCTTCAGAAATGTGTCGTTACATATGAAGTATAATAAAATCTACAAAACACATAGTGGTTTGATTGTCAAAAATTTAGGATAATGCTTTAATTGTACTCTTAACTTTTGAAATCTAACACTTTAACCTTGAAATTTATTGTTTCACTTTTACTCATCCCCTTTATCTCCTCCCATGTTGTTGTCATCAACCCCCGTCGTCACTAGCTAGCCTCCCCGATGACGACCTGCATGTAGTAACCCCATTCTCCCACTCATGATTTCGCTGCTCGGAATTATGAAATCTTTCTCCATTATCTATTTCATTCTCTATCGTGTGTGCCCTGTGCCATCATCTCAGTTCCTATTTTGGTCACAACAATTAAAGTTGTGCGAGGGTTTAAGACCTGATCATACGTTGAACACACAAGTTTAAGGCTCGCTCGAGCCAGCTTTGCTAAGCCACCACTTGCGACTATCACCGAATCTCGCACCTCATATGCATCGAAACTCATTTGTTACCGTAAATCCCAGATCTGAGAGAGCTAGATAAGAAGCACCATGTTCTAAAAGGGTGAAGGAGAGCTAGGCGGCACATTTCGAAGGCGGGGGGAGGGCTAGGAGCATAGATAGGTGCTGGGGTGGGTGGAAGGTTAGGTGTTTCAACCTTATCATCAACGGTGTAACAACTAATATAACCTAATCTTTTTTCCCATGTCACTAACCTATAATAAGTATTTAGATTTGGCAACCACTAACTATCTCATCATTTCAACGAAAGATGCTTAAATGAAGTTCCTCATGTCAATCATTTTTTCAACTGTTTGTCATCCTAACTGTGCTTTTAACCAGTACTCTCTTATAATGTCTCACCTAAACTAAGTTTGTGTTCTTTCAACCACTTTTCACCAACTTAATATGAATTTTTTTTCAATATCCAACTTCCTCTCCAACCTTTTTCTCACAAAATTTCGTTAGTTTTTCTAGAACACCAATTTATCTTCACAATTTTTTTTGAAGTTGCAAAGTAGTAGTAAATTAAGGAAAGGCCGAAGTCATACACCCTAGTGTTAAGGCGGGAAAAACCTTCATCGAGCAGCTAAAGTCCCCCTACACATAGTAGGGTAAAAACATGCGAAACATAGAGCTTGATCATAACAAGACAAACTAAATAGTAACATAAATAATCAGTGAATTAAAAAAGATAGATAACAGTTGGAGCAACCATCGAGGTGCTTCAAGGAGACCAGTTGTAGCGGCCCAGAACCAAATCTTCTTCAAATCTTCTTCAACGAGACCAATTGCAGTGAGATGCTACAAACCTAATGTAAAGCCCCACCTAATACTAATCAAACTCTGGGCAGGGAAACTCGCGCCATCCAAAACGCCCCTCCGTACCCATACTTGCCACCGATCGGAATTCATCCCAGCAGGACAAAGACGGCTCAGGATAGAACCCTTCGCTATCACGACGCCAAGACTATAGTGAATCTCACGCATGTGCCGATTGACCGGGTCGCCCACCAGACCAGCAAGCTCCACGCTCTCCGTTAATGCTAGAGTGGGAGACAAAAATACACCACCAGGCGCCATGGAGTCAAATGCTCGAGGACGAGAAGCCACGGATGGGCTTTAAAGGTTGGAGGACGCACAGCCACGAGAGCCATGAGTCCAAGTGGTGACGCCATGAACTGGTAAAAGAACCAGTCACAAGCAGAATCGGTTGCACTGCCGAAGCATGCTGAAGTAGGACACGAACGGCCGCCGAATATAAATGAGGGCAGCACCAGTGAGTAGATGAGCGAAGGCGGCAGGATAAAGCCCTAGGAGAGCCCGAATTAAGGAGTATGCGCGCGCTGTCGGAAGACGTCGAGGCACCAAGATCACCGGGTTGAAGATGTACGCGAGAGGCAATGCACTGCCCACTAAACTCCAATCTTGGCCAGTCTAGGATGGAGAACACAACAACATCACTTGAATAGCTTGCACTAAGCCATGGAGACCATTGATCGCCCAGGTAGAGAGAGGCACGATCCAGCAGCGCTTGAAACCTTAGGGGACACATTGGTTGCTATTGGAGTAACTTTGAGTAGGGCTTCTTTTTTCTCTTTTTTTCACAAATTTATTATTCAGATATTTTTAAGAAATTAAAATGTTCACATTTGTATCTTCATACTATTAGTTTTATTTTTGATAAAAATGTGGAGTTACCAAACCCAGAAACCCGGTGGTGGAGCATATTTGATTTGGTGGAGTGGTTCCTGCAAGAAGAAGGCGTTAGAAGGACTCGGGGTGTGACCTTGGGGACCATCCCTAATGCTCAAGTCAGTATATTGGAGAAGAGAGTATGAAGTAGGGGTGTAAAACGAACTGAGTCATTCGCAAGCTAGTTCGAGTTTGAGATCAAACATATTAAATGAGCTAAGCTTCACGAACCACGTACCCGAGCTCGAGCTGAAATTTTGCTTCGAGTAGTAAAACAAGCCAAGCTTGAACCTTGAAAGTTCGGCTCGAGCCAGTTCGCGAGCCAATTCGAGCTAGAGCTATATAACGAACCAAGCCATTCACGAGCTAGTTAGGTAGAGATAGGAACATCAATTTCTCTTAATTTCCATGACAGTAAATTAATTTGGCAACTTAAGGTGTGTTCTATGAATGAAAATTTGAATAATTTAGTGAAGTATTTAAAATTAATGTGATATTTTTTAAGAGGAACACTGAAGGAAAATGATTGATTTGATGATTTCTTGATAAAATTTTGTTGAAAATATAAATATACTACACAGCCTTAAAACGGTTAGTGGTTTTATCGGCTGGAAAAAGACTTTAGTGTGTAAATTGGATATAGTAGAAACATGCCATGGCCTTTTGGTTGGTTCTGCGCATTGGGGAAGTAGGCGTCATTCGCACCGCTTCATGCCGAAGAACGGCGTATCTCAATTCTCAAGAACAAACAGCTCCGAATTCACCGTCGGTCGTGATGAGCAGACGACTGACGAGGGAAGATGACAAACGAAAACGCCCACGAACAAGTTTGGTATTAACCGTCGATGAAGTTTCAGCTGAAATCTCAACCAAAGCTTCTTCCTTTCCTTCAGTTCATCCCTTTCTTTATAACTAGATATTCGTCGCCCTTCTCTCTACGTTTTGGTCCTTTCGTTTAATTTCATTTGGTTAGTTGATTTCTCTTTAAACCCTTGATTTCAAGTCCTATAAAGTTCATTACTTTCCGGTCGAAATTCCAACCCCGTTTCTCGGTTCTCCTTCTGCGTTTCTCTTATCTGCACATTGACTGACTTGGGTTCTTTGAGTGAGTGAGAGAGAGAGAGACATTTCCATGGATTCTCAGGTGCTGGTGGCGCTGGCTCTCTCTCTTGTGGGTGGGTTGAGTACTTCTTTAGGTAAGCATATTTTTGTTTATCTCAATATTTGCTTGATTCTTACTACGTTCCATCTTTTCCCGGAGTTGTTGCCTTCTATGTGAATTTAATTTCAAGTTGTCTATATTATCAGTCAATCTTTCTAAAGAATTATGTTCATAGACTATAAATATCAAATTGTATATCCATATTTCAAAATATTGGAAAAATAAACTGTTTTAAAAATTTCGAGACGAATGGTGTATAACCTTTTTCTGGTATATTTATGAACAGTTTTGATGGTGTCGTACCTATGCTCTGTGGTTGGGTGGACTTAATGGTTCTTGTATTAGACTAGCATTGAGAATTGTGTGAGTGTGTCAATATGAGAGTTTGTGACATTGAATTAATTCCAAGTCACTATGTTTTTAGAATAGTCAAGCTCTCTTCTAGTTAAATGCTTATCATTTTGAGCACCATATCAGCTGTATATTGTCAGAAATAGCTTGTTATTGGATAATAGAAGAAAAAGATATTTGAATGAAGTACTATCACGTGGATGGCCTGCTCTGTCTATTGCATTTGCGTTCGTTAAACAAGCATTGGTACAAGTCAAAATGTTCTGAAGGAAGAGGTTTTAGTTTTTGAAAAATGGAGGAATGTGAGAAATTTTGCTGGAGGAAATGTTTGGTTTTAAAAAAAGATTTGAGATTTTCTTTTTCTTTTGAAGAACATAGCCCTAACCTTTTGTTTTCGGACTTCTGATCAAGCTAACTATTATAATTGTCATGAATTTCTATATGGAACTGATTCTCAGGTATGCGATTTGTCTCTTCTAATTATAATTACGTGTAAAACAGGTGCACTTCTTGTGATTCTTAATCCAGCTCCGAATATGAAAATGCTTGGACTTTTACAGGTGATGCTCTGTGTGTGTGGTACATTTTATTTGTTTGGTTCTCTCTATTGCTTACCATATAGTACTCCCTCTGCTCTATTTGCTTGTAACATTTTTGTTTGGAGCAAAGATTAATGTGTGTAGAAATTGTTGAAAAGAGAATAAATTGTATTGTGAGTTATGTTGAATTGATGGAAAGAGAATTGAAATGAGGGTAATATGATAAACCGATCTGTAAAAGATCACAGAAGGGCAAATTTAGATCAACTGATTTATTTTGTCTAAACCCCAAGTTGGTCGATAATGCAGGGATTTGCTGCTGGTTTGATGTTGAGCATCTCATTTCTTGATTTGGCTCATAATGCATTGAATTCAATTGGGTTCTTGAAAGGCAATCTCTGGGTGAGATATCGATTTTTCTCTCCATCCACTCATTTGCTGCACTCCTAAGTTATGATCGTTTGTGTTTACTTTGTCTAGTTTTCACCTTGATACAGTTTTTCGCTGGTGTTATTTTCTTTGCTGTGATCGCCAATTTCATCCCTGAACCAACATTTGCTCCAAGCTCTAATGCAAAGGGAAAAAAGGTTTGGATGAGATGATTTTGGCTTGTTACAATATCTTTATGTGTTTGCTATATCTAAAGCTTTTTATGTTGTCTCTGAGAAAAGAAAGTTGATGATGAAGGGGGCAAGGACATAATAAAAAAGCATCGCCGTCAAGTTATGTTTAGTGGGATTATAACAGCAATAGGTAATCTTTCTTACATTTGGTTTAATTTGTTGATGGTGAAGACAGTCAACATTTAAATTAGGTTATTTACAAACCAATCTTTTGTCTGCCTTGAATACGCTAATTAGTTTGTAATTCTGCACGGGACTTTTAAGTTAGGCATAGTTGGTAGGAAATGTTTTTTTTTTGCCTTTTAATGAATATTAGTAATTCATTCACTGCAAAGTTAGCAACTTGAATATTAGTATAACAAGATTTCAGATGGTGTTCGAATGTTAAGTCTTCCACTGTGTTGCTCATGTCGCTCTGTTTGAATTTATTCCCTTTTTTTTTTACATGAGCGCTAGAGCAGTCAGTTTCATGTAAGCCTTTTATAACAAGTTTATGTCCATTGTTAGCTACAGGTATAAGCTTGCACAATTTTCCAGAGGGCATGGCTGTGTTTCTTGGATCTATGAAGGTACTCTTCCCTCAACTTTTGAAGTTCCCTTTTTAGGGGCAAAACAAATGAGAAGGATCTGAGGTGCAGGGGTTCTTTGACAGTAAAGGCCTGAAGGGTAGTGGATGTTCTGGGATGAAGCTTTTCAAGGACTTATAACCAGTCAGTATTTCAAATGAATTTCTTGATGACTCTTTTCTTCTCTTTTGCAGGGCCTTCGCGTTGGCGTTAATTTGGCATTGGCCATTGCATTGCATAACATTCCCGAGGTACATGATATGACATGACAACTAAGTGCTACTTACACCATCAGCTCGGCTGGTTGGGAATCTGAACATAGATTTCTTAACTAGCCTGCCGATACTCATACAATAACCACATCTTTTTTGGCTTATCTATTCCAGGGTGTTGCTGTGGCTCTCCCTGTTTATTTTGCCACACAGAGGTACCATATGCTTTCTGCCGCAAAGCATTGTAGGCAACATGTCTCAGCTATACGTTGTAAACAATAGTGAATTGCTAATTTTGTTTGCATTATCCAATAAAAACTACAATTCAATCCATGCCCCACTGTTGATTGATGTTATGAGAGTCCTAATGAACTCATCCTTGATGAGTTGGAATGTTCTAACCTAACTGAATTTTGTTGCTTTATTTGCATGTCTCAGCAAGTGGCAGGCTTTCAAATTGGCAACCCTCTCCGGCTTTGCGGAGCCTCTAGGTGTTGTGGTTGTAGGTGGGTATGACATCATTCGGAGGTTACACATTCTTTTTATTTCTTTATAACTTTTAAGGCTTAATCAGGTATTGGGTGGGGAGCTACCGATTTCTCAGTTGAAAAAAGAACCAATAAACATGATTCTAGTTGTTCTTATTTGCTAAAAAGGGCAGCGCACTTGCCCAATACAATGCTTGATTAGCTTACATGCTGTGTTTCTCTTCTTATTTTGCATCTTATTTCAATTGTCCAAACCACAAGCTTACATTTGTTTGAGGTGGATCAACCTTGCCGTAACATATTGCATGACTGTGTGTTCTCTATCCCACTTCATGGTTTCAATACTTGTAAAACACATTTCTGTTCGCTCATTACAGCCTACCTGTTCCCATCAAGCTTAAATCCGGAAGTTCTAGAGGGCTTGCTAGGTTCAGGTTTGCTACATACCTCCTTAAAATCTAGTGTGGTTGTAGAAGTAGAACACATACCTCCTTGCATTCAACTTTACGAATTTCGTTACAGTCGGTGGAGTAATGGCTTTTCTGACGCTACATGAGATGCTTCCATTGGCGTTTGAGTATGCGGGACATAAGCAAGCTGTCAAGGCTGTGTTTATCGGAATGGCTTTCATGTCTGCAAGGTACATTCTTCCCACCAAACATCTTCGTTTTCAGGAAGTCGTGTGAATCCTAGTGCTTAACCAAGAAATCACAGAGGAATCTAACACCATAGAAATAAGAAACGGTTGCATGTTTGCCATGTTCCTTTCTTAAAAAGTATCTGTGTTGTGTTCTCTGCAGCCTTTATTTTCTGGAGATAAGCTTACCTGCAGAGATGAGCTTGTAGTTTCGATTCAATCGGCCGGATTGATTGTTGTGAAGTTCATTTTATGATCTTCAAACAGAAGGCTATATCGATCTCTGGCATGGTGAACCTCACATATTCATTTACAAAATGAAACTTGAGACAAAACTGGTAAGGAAAAGAACATTTGTGGATTGTACAGAAATCTTAACTCTGTAATGGCTAAACTCCAGCTTGGTCCTTTACTTTCAAATTATTAGCCGGTTGGCCCTTGAATGATTTCGATACTAAATAGAGTAATGGTGCTTGGCTGCTTGCTGTTATTTTGCACTTAAGTCCTGTTTTTTTTCCCCACAAAAAACGTACATAACGAATGCTGTAATTTTAAGTTCTCTTTGTTGCTGAAGCCAACATCCTGATGTATTAAGGTTGGGGTTTATATAAAGGAAATTAATGGTAATAAAGTAAAAATGGGTAAAAAATGGTGTTGAAAGATTTCCCTAAAATAAAACAATGAAATCTGCATTGGGTGTCCTTGCTCATCGAGTAGCTCTAGAAGCATGTGTACAAGCTAGTAATGAGATGAGAGGCGCGATCTTGCTCTGGAAGCATGAATTTTTTGGCGTAAAATTAAAGGTAACATTTTTGTAATTTTACCATTAAATATTACGAAATCTCTTAATTTGTCATTGAAGTTCATTTTGAAACGAGAATGTCACTAACGTTTTATTTAATAAGTAAATTTGTCACTGTACGTTAAATTGTCCTAGTTGGTGGTGACATGCGCTCATGTGGTATGTCACTGGACGATTACGTGGATATTGATCGTACATTTTTGTAGAGTTATTCAATCACTCGAATAAAGTTGTAGTACAAAGTAGGGGTGAAATCGAGCCAAGCTCGAACCTGCTCGTGAAAATCAGGCTCGGCTCGAACTTCATCGAGTTCGGCTCGTGAAAGGTTCGAGCTCGGCTCGAAAGCTCGTGAGGCTCGATTCGGGGATAGCTCGTTTAGGCTCGATTATAAAGTTCGGCTCGATTAGTTTCGAAGTGGCTCGTGAAGCTCAAAAAAATTGAGATATATTAAATTAATTCAATAAAATATTCTTAAATTCACGAGCTCGAGCTCGAATCTAATAGGCTTGGGCTCGGCTCGGCTCGTTTGTTAGGCTCGTGTAGGCTCGCGAGCCTGATCGAGCCGAACCTTCCATGCTCGAGCTCGGCTCGTTTAACAAACGAGCCTAAAAAACGGTTCGAGCTCGAGGCTCGAAAAAGCTCGGCTCGACAGGCTCGTTTGAACTCGAGCTCGAACGGGCTCGATTCGTTTAATAGCACTAGTACACTTGGAAAACATTTTGTTTCCTTCTTTTGGCATTAGGGAAGTAGAAGTTGCTAGTACACGTTGGTGTGCCTGTGGGATGTGAGTGAATGTACATTTTAGAGTTGAAAAGACATTTCAAGAGGGGGCCTTTGACTCTCTCTCTCTCTCAGCAGCAGCAGCAGCAGCAAAGGAAAAAGCTGCCACCAAAATCCCATTCTCTTCCAACTTCTCTTCTGTTTCATTCATCTATCCTCCTGTTTCCATCTCTCTCTCTCTCTCTCTCCAAGTAGAGTATTATACACATACCTAATCATTTGATGGATTTGGATTCACTTTTGTCAATTTCTTAACAACATAACATAGGAGTAGTAATATATGTTCTGTCCATCTCTGAAAGTGAAAATTACACTCTTTTCTCCTCCACTGACCAGAGCTAAAATGCCATCAAGTACCTAAGCTAGGCTAGCTACCATAAAGCTACCTCTTTCAACTATTCTAAAGCGTTTTTCATTCTATGAGGGAGGAATGGATTACTTGTGGGAGGGATATATCTATTTGTGAAATTCAAAGTAAGAAAATCTGGTGTTGTTGGAGATGGAAAAATATTTTCATAATAATCTTTTCTCCTCCACTTTTTTATGTATTCATTTTGGTGAAGCTTATCATAATTCATTAAAATCTTATCATCATGTATTCATTTTATGTAATGTGATGGGAATTTTTCATTTTATGTATTCATTAAATTCATTAAAAACTTATCATGTATTCATTTTCCAAATGATTATGATCATGTCCATAGCATTTCTAAAATAAAATAAAAAAACTAATTGAGCAAGTGCAATAATTACACTATTCCCCTCTCTCTCTCTCTCTCTCTCTAGCGCTTTACCAGTCAGACTATGGCAGTAAGTTCTGTAATACAAATCCCAGTTGATGAATAGCTAGCTAGCTAGCTAGCTAGGTAGACCCATATACAAAAGGAATTATTATGTGGTGCCTAAATGGTGACAATTCCCACATGATTCATAAATAAACTGTTCCAACTTCGATCCACACTCTTTCTCCCTCAATTCATCACATTTAGGTTTTTTGTGGTGAATATAATCGGATATATGCGTATATAATTAGATATGAAAATTTGGAAAAGAATAGAGAAAAAATAAGTGAGAGAGAGAAAATCACGAATATTATACTCCGTTTCTATTAGATATGTAAAAAAACGGATCGATTAATAGATGTAAAAATTTAGATCCTATTTAAAAATAAATGTTTCAATTAACTATAATAATTTGAATTTTGAATGTTTTTTATAGTTAAGATAAAATAATGTACCGCATGTGTGTATATATATGTCATTAATTAATTTAATTTGTCCGCTTCCATTCATTGTTCAACTCATGAGGCTCACAGTACGACCTAGAAACCGGTGGGTGATGGCAACTGGTGATTTGGATTTGGAGCAAACTATATTTACAACTTAATTAAATACGGGCTAAGGTTAATTAGAAGTATAATACTCAAGTTTATAAGAAAAATAACCACATTTGAATAAGGGTATAATTATGTATATATATATATATAATTTTATTAATATTATAAGATCTAAAACATGCATTTTACAAGGGGGTTTGGAACACTAATTTTTGTAATTAAGAATGAAACGTATCAATTTTGTGTGAAATATAAAAAAACATATTTCTTTGAGGAACGGATGAGTATTGATAAGTACTATTTGGATAATAATTTAATGATTTTGTATATCAAAGTTTCTCATTTTGCCAAACTCAATCCTATAACTTTGAATTTTACCATTTCAGGATCTTAAATGTTAGCAAGCATTATTGTGTCCGTTTGTATTAATGATGGTGATGTACATGTGGCAATGACATGAATATGAAGCCGTTAATTAAGTGACACGTGTAAATGTAGGAGAAACCCGAGTTATATAGAACCGAGAGTTTGAAGTGGTGAAACCTTATGGTCAAATTAACAAGTAATACTCTCATTTCCATACAATTTGCAATTTAGTCACTGGCTTCTCCAGTGGGACCTGTCCTCAACATCACTTGCGACAACGACTCGAGGAAAGGTAACAAAATGAGGATGTGATGAAGTTGCTCGACGGTCAATCGGCTAGGTCGGTAGTGGACGAAAACAAGCTAAAAACCAAATCACCACGAAAAACAAGATCAGTTGGGGACCAAAGTGAACAAAGCATATAAAATGGAGGGCAAACAAAGCAATATGAAAATATTTTAGATAGTACTCCCTCCGTCCCATTATTTTTGAAACGTTTTGACTGGGCACGCTATTTTAGGTGGAGCTGATTTTGAGTTGACTTGGTAGATGGAAGAGAGTGATGAGGGATAATTGAGTAAATTCATGTACAAAAATTTACTAAAAAGGAAAGTGTTTCAATAATTTTGGGACGGATGAAGTAATAAAGTATACAACTTTCAGATAATTACAGTATAAACCATACATTCCGAGTACAATTAAACTCTCAGTGACACTATGAGATTCAATCATTTCCCTTAGTGGGCAAACTTCACCCGAACACATATAAGAAATTAAGAATCTCCTGATGGTTACTATGTGGAGTATAATTTAGAGTGCTATATACATATATAATGGTGGGTTTTGGATTCCATTAATAAAAACTTCCATTGACATCCATATTAATAGGAAAAAAGGAAGGTCATTTTATCTTACTCTCATAAACTATATTAAACTATAGTGACTCGTGAATTTTAGTCACTAAATTATAACTCGACGTCACTGAAACTTCAAATTATCACTTTAATTAACTCGTTTCAGTGACATTAATATCGTCAAATGTTGAGAGGTTCAGAGCTTTTCTTTAGGAATTTAAAGTTTCGAATTACAATATACAAATGTACATACTTTAAGTGGTAAATAAATTGGTCACAAATGGTCTTTTAAATTAAATTGTTCCCCTACATTTAACCCTGAGTTACCGCACCACCACTCACCCCACCCTCGCTCCGGCCAACCAACCCCCACCGCCGTCCCCGCCTCGTGTAGTCCACCCTCGCCCAGGCCCACCTAGCATCCACTCTCCATATAACTATGACCCATGAGCCGCACCGGTACCCGTTTAAATCTGCAGATTGTGGCATTCGGTAGGGGTGGAGACGGGTTGGGCGCACGAGTTTGAGGAAGGGTGGGGTTGCGGTGCACGAGGTTGGGGGCAGATGAAGACAATTACTTATTCGCGCGAGGACCATAACAAGTACTCCATTTTCTTAAGGTCAACAAACAATGATGTTGTCCAATGGGTAAAATAAAATGTTCGACGCTGTATAGTTTAGGGATTGAGTCTCACTCTTAAATTATAATTTAGGGACTAAAATACTTTAATCACTATGGTTCATGAGTGTGAAAGGTAATATGGCCAAAAAGAAAAGACCAGGAGAAAGGGGTGGAGAATGAGATATGATGACTTAATTAGTCAGTATTAATTAGTCAGTATTAATTAGTCATAATCACTATTCTAAGTACGTTATAGCAATTAGGTCCAAATGTTCCAGTAATTCATCAATAGCTAGCTAGCCTAAAGTACTCATTGAGAAAGTACACATCTAAAGTAAATAAACATACATGCATGCATGCATGCATGCATGCATTATAAGATATAAGGTAGCTATCTCAATTTGTTGTCATCAACTATGTAAGATGATCATGATCAGGATGTCACTGAGATGGAAGAATCATTGATCATTATCTTGCTCAATCTCAGAAGCAGGCTCATCCTCCTCCTCAAAGGAGTCAATCCCATAGGCTGCATGGCCAGACCCAAAAGCCCTAATGTGGTCCTTGAGAGACCTCTTGTGCTTGAAGTCAGAGCCACAAGTACAGTACCATAGTTTACCACAGTTCTTCTCATGGGTCCTCCAGTCCCCTCTCACAGCAAAGGCCTTGCCACATTTCCTACACATGAAGGGCTTGATCCCATGCTTCCTCTTGTAGTGTGTCTGGAGGGTCCTGAAGTCTTTCAATGGCTTGGCCCTTGGATGGTCAATGTTGTTCTTGCACCCTGGTGCACAGCAGTAACATGGAAGCCTCAGCATTGCTGTTGGCTGTGTTCCTCTTAATGACTCCGGGCCTTTTCTGTATTGTGATCCATGCCCCCACATATGCATCTGCAATATAGTAGTAATTATTTACTGCTAATTATTTATCATCTCATCATTAGTAATTTAGTGCTGCTAATTATTGGAGACCAGAACTATTCAACTTCTACATATGATTTGAAAAGGTTGAAAAATATAAGCTCCACCACAACATCAAGTCCCTTTAAAAAGTTAAAGGAGATTGGAGGAAACAAATTATTAAAAAAGAAACTAACTAAAAAGTTTGAGTTAAAATAAAATCACTAATTATCGGATTAGGACTTCTGATATATACAACAAGATGTTTGAGTCGACCTGCAGCCCAATTATTAATGAATAAAGCTAATAATTATTTGCAAGAAGAGGAAGAAGAAGATCTATGTGAGTGTATTTGCAGACTACACAAAGTATATAAGATTCTTGTCAGGAGAGAAAGTGGTCTTGATTTAACTTGTGATTTCAGAGTCAAGATGGAGCCTTTCTGGGTAGGATTTTCAGGTCAAAAAAAGGGTTTATGTGGGCATTGAAAA
Source organism: Stellera chamaejasme (assembly GCA_024586325.1). NCBI lineage: Eukaryota > Viridiplantae > Streptophyta > Magnoliopsida > Malvales > Thymelaeaceae > Stellera > Stellera chamaejasme. The sequence goes on along the minus strand of CM044984.1, from coordinate 8,402,374 downwards.
AGTTTCTGTCTTGAAGGTTTTTGTGGAGATTGTATGGGAGAAGTTTTTTTTTTTTTTTTTTTTGTCACCTTTTTGTGATCAGTAATGGTAGCTTGCTGCTCTACGCACTAGCCATGATCAGGCAATGTACTGAAAAACGCAAACTTCAAGGAACAAAAGGTATAATATGCTTGTCTAGTTCAATCACATAAAAGAAAGGCAGTGATCATCTTATTCTTATCAGTGATGGACCATGGCAGACACACACATATACTCCATATTTATTCCTTTTCTTTCCAAATCCCCAAAACCCATAAATCATGCAAAAAGAGGCACGGTTTTTGGAAAGAAATTATCAGCTGGTCAGTGCTAAAGAACATTTCAAAACGAATTGAAAATTCCTCGAACCCTAACAAGATGTTTCTGGTTCCTCAAACTGATCTCATCATCCCAATTCAAAATCTCTCGAGAGCTGGAAAAGGAAGATAAAGTTGACATCTTGCTAGAAAGAAGCGTACGAAGCAAAAGAAAGGGCTTGGATTTTCTGCTTTTCCTACAAAAAGATGACAATGTTGGGAAAAAAAAGGGAAATTTAAAGCAACTGGTCCTCCTTTTTCTTCTAAAGTTCAAAGCTTTGATTCTTATATTGAGTGAGAGAGCATACCTGCATGTTGTTGTATCTATTAAAGGTCTTGAAGCAAAGAGGGCATGAGAATTGGGTAGGGCCAATGAGAATCTGGGCAGGAGTAGGAATCCAATACTGGCCTCTATTTAGAGCAAACCCAGAAGAAGCAACAGTGACTTGATCATCTTTGTTAGAATCAGAACTCATCTCCGCGCCAGCTTCTGAAGTTGATCTTGAGATCAAGTCAGCAGAATGATCAGCTGAAGATGGCAGGCCTAAGTGAAGGGCAACAGTGACAGTACTTTCATGATCATCAAGACATGAGAAAGTAGAGCTGATCTGATCATCTGGCTCCTTGTTAACATTAATCATAATATGACTGTTATTATTACTGATAATATTTGTCTCAACCTCCATGGCTGCACTGGAAGAGCTCTCAAGCTCATGGTCTTCATGTCTAGCTGGGGATGAGCTGAGGAGAGGAAGAGCTTCCCTGAGGGGAGGTGATGGAGGTGAAGAATTATTATAAGAGTACTGATGATTGAAGTGGGAAAAGCAAGAGTTTTGGATGTTGCTGGAGTAGAAATCGTAGCCATATTGGGAATAATTAGAAGGATTTGAAGCATAAAATGATGGAGTTGAAGAGTGGTGGAGGGTACTACCACTGTGATTCAGCCATTGATTGAAGTAATTGGAGTAAGGATCAGATTCAGACATGATGAGTACCACTGAATGAAGGAAGGGTGATGAAGAAGATAGTTGGGTAGATAGGTAGGTTAAGATCAGAGAGAGAGAGGGGGGGGGGGGAGATGGAGGGATAAAGGTGAGGCCAAAAGGTTAAAGGGTGGTGACTGAACAAAATCACCAAATTAAAAGAAGTCTAGAGGGTCAAGTTAAAAGAGAGCTTGGGTAGCTAGGGGAAAAAAGAAAAACAGAAGAAAGAGAAAATAATGGAGGATTAAGGTCATGTGTAAAGTAGACTGATGCAATTTGAGTAGGAAAAGGAGAGACAAGATAGCACTTGGGGAGGTGTGGCTCAAAACTGGGTAAAATATATAGGGGGGAAATAAAATGAAAAATGAGGATAAAGTAATTAATAAAGCTCAAATTGGGAGGAGAGAGAATAGAAGACAGAAACATGGTAGAATGGGGTAAGTGGGGAAAAGAAGATAGTCTTGGGAATTGGAAAAAAAAAAAAACTTAAGCTAGTTATTGAAGAATTGAATGTTGTGTGGTGATAAAAAGATCGAAGTTTTCTTATTTTATAAATTGAAGATGAATATTTGAAGATCTTCATTTTTGTGTTGAAGTATTCATAATATTATCTCTTTTTTATCAAAAAATACTATCTCTTTTTTTAACAATAATATTTTCAGTTTTTTTTTAACAACGATATTTTATCCATGAATAAATTTTATATGCACTTGAAGTGGAAAAAAAAATTTTCACCCTCGTAAAAAAATGGATAGAATGTCCACATGTTTAAAAAAGTATTACTCACTCTTCCGCAAAAAGTTATATAATTTGTTTTGACAGTTTTACAATATTTAATCTATGATTTTTTCATGAATGTATGGACATTGAAAACAAATTTTTCATAAGTGTATCATGATTTGAAATCTAAATTTTCTAAATACATTTTTTATTATTTTTTTAATGTTTATATTTATTAAAATTTGAATCAAACATTGAACCTTGAAAATAACAAGGTCAGACGCTATAAACTTTTGCGAGGTAGAGAGTATTAACTAGATGGACCAAAATATTTTCATTAAAGAGTGATGATGGAAATAAAGAGTCAACCATTAATATCATGACATACATGCATGTTGTAGGATTTTGATTTGAGAGAAGTTCTCTCTTTTAATTCTCTACATTTTTACTATCAACTCTTGTTCAAAGATTTTGATCAAGTTTATATATATATATATATATATATATATATATATATATACCAAGGTTGAAGAAAGAGGGTTGAATACATCTTCCTTCCATTGGCAAAACTTCACTTTTGCTTGAACTAATTGGATTCAAGAATGAATGTTGGCTAATTTTATCAATCCATTATATATAGTCAAGAAGAGATCCTTCAATTGGGTTTCTTGATCCATAAAAATACACATCAGGTCTTTACCACACGACCACAAATGCAAGCATCACCAAATTTGTTCATTTCCTTAGGCTTGGTTCAGTTACAAACTTTTGGGAAAAAAAATTTTCTCACTTCTTCAATTTTCAATACACCAACAACCTTAAATCCATCAATTCACTATCAATTCTCTATAAAATAACATTTTCTCAAATTCCCCTACTGACATACATCTTATTCATTAATCAAAAACACATTCCAAAATTTTCCAAATTTTTTTCTTCGAAACGTCAAAATTAATTTAAAAATTTGTTACCTATCAAACAGTACTGAATGTATTTTTAAGCTCTCTAATTCCAAAGGACCATAACTACGTATTATGATGCAATATTTTCAGTGTCTTTAAGAAAATTTCTTGTTACTTTTCAACAAAAAAAAAACTAAGATGATTCATAAGGAGTCGGTTCATTAGAGATGAGAAATTGTCTTTAAGAAATATGGAGATGTGTGATTTGATTGATGAATAAGATGTATGCGAGTAGAGAAATTTGAGACTGAGAAGATGATTTTGACAGAGAATTAATGGAAAATTGATAGATTTGAGGTTGTTTTATGTATTGGGATTAAGAAAGCTAGAAAAAAATTGAGAAATTTTGTAAATGAACACTACCAGGGTCGACCAACTAGTTGAGATCTAACTCTTGATTGATATAGTTACTATATATAGAGTATTATTATTATTATAACTATTTATTACTAGTTGATAGTTATTGTTATAACTACTCAATACCAAACAATACCGACAATTCATACTCCCTTATTTCGTTTTTAATTAATTGTTAGATTTGACATTCGAGAACATGCCATTTGACTTAATTAGTTAATCGATCTAAAAAAAATCAAAAATATACTTCCTTTATCCGTAAATAATTGACCCATTAAGTTTCATCAACAAATGTTTGATTTATTCTTCAACATTTTCATATAAAAAATTATTAAATTTATATTCAAAATGATACTTTTCTATATATCTTTGAAACATGGAGTATATTTTTTAAAATTAAAAATTATTCTTAGTAATAATTTAAGTCAAATACGAATTCAAAAGTAATTAACCAATCAATGACAGATGGATGAAGTATATATCTCGAAAATAAAAACATTTATTTACCTTGTGAATAGTATTGTTTAAAGTTATACATATAAAAATGTAAAAGAAAACTTTCTATAGATTAGCTAAAAAATAAATATACTCCCTCCATTTTTTAAAGAATGCAGGATTTGACTTTCATGTTCTCAGTATCAGTGTTTGACTCAAATTATCTCTAAGATAAATAGGAGTAGTAAAAAATTCAGAAAAAATACATTTAGAAAATATATACTTCAAATATGCATATGAATTTTAAACTTTATACTTCAACAGTCCCTAATTAATCTTACATTTTTTTTTGTAGTTTTAGAGTTCAATATTTGACTCAAATTCAAAGATAAAAAGTTTTAAAAAAATTAGAAAAAATATATTTTAAAAGTTTATACTTCAAATTATGATATGCTTATAAATTATTTAGCTTTAGATGTCTAAACATCAATGAAAAAAATTATAGATTAATTAAATGCTCTAAAAAAAGAAAGTGTAAAATTAATTAGGAATGGAGGGAATATATCGAAACATTCATGGAAAAATTACAAATTAAATACTGTTAAAACAGTAAAAAAAAGGGGGGATTAATATTTGATGCACCGACAATGGAAAAGATTTTTTCCACCATCACCTTTTTATGGATAGAAGATCCCACAAATTTATTATAAATTATTATTCAAAGTAAGGGATCCGCCGAATTATTTCCATAAAAAAAAGATGGTTGAAAACATCTTTTCCACCGCCGGCGAATCAAATATTAATCCTAAAAAAAGTGTTCAATTTTTAAAAAATGGTGGTAGTAATAATTTAAAATGGATGGAGAGTAATACTGATATGGAAAGACCGTATTTAAAGCAGTTATACATTATACATACTTCCTCTACCCGTACGTTTTTTATAGGGTTTTTTTTTAATAGGGCCTCTACCCGTACGTAGCACCACATTCCAACTTTGTTATAGTACACTCAAAGGCCAAAGCTGTATTTTAGCGAGTAAAAAAGTTCTTTTGCCCATCAAGCTTTAGATGCAATCTTAATATATAATCGCAAAATAGATGTTTCAAGTAGATTTATTAGTTTGAATAATTTTTTAATGGTTAAGATTAAATAAGTATATATCCAATAAAAAAAGAGATTAAACCGCTACAGCTAAATACTAAAAGCTACTTATGAATAACTTTTTCAAAACATAAAAGCTATTTGTAAAAAACTGTTTCCAAACATAAACATAATGCACCAAACATTTAATGAAAAAAATAATATAAAAACTGAAGATTAAGGGAATTAACAAAAACGGCCCAATTAGCACCGTCGTAGAATTAAGGATTTGGAAATATAGTATTGTAAATATGAAAAGGTAGCTAGCTGGCATGATTATAATCTTAAAAGTGGGGCAGAAGACAAAGCTGGTAATTAGGGTTCTTGGATGCGTGGGGTTTGGTCTCCTCCAAACATACCCATACGTAGAAAAACTAAAATTGTTTAGGGTGCATTTGGTTGGTGCACATCTATTCCCTCCATATCAAAACAATATTCCGCGTAATTTGTATGGATGCCGGAGATTAAGGAGAATGTAGCTAGAGAAGGGAAAAGTTTTCCGATTTGCCCTAACGAAGTAAGAATCACAAATAAAAGTTAATGGCATTTTAGTACATTATGTGATTAAAATTTTTCTTTTCGGGAAAGTGGAAAATCTTAAAGGAACAGCCTGAAAATGAATATAAAATTATTTGGGGATGTAGTGAATATATGAATTTCTTCTTCTTCCAATTTATCCAAATACTTCTATTTGATAAATATATGCTTCAAAACAATGAATATACTCAATTTGATGTTGAATTACAATTTTTTAGTCATAAAAGGTACTATTAATTTAATGGATTGATTAGGAAAAAAAACTTTCGTACAGGTGTGAAGTCGCACCAACCAAGTGGACTCTTAGCTAGCTATAGTCCCAAAAAATTTGAAACGTTTCGTCCTAAAATTATTTTCTAACATCTCTCTTATATAGCTATACTAAATTTCTCTTTTCAGCCTAAACATTGTTAAGAGAATCATAAACTAAATATTGAAAATGAAACAGTCAAATTTGTATGGGGTGAATGGGGTATTTTGGAAATTGATTAAAAGATGTAGAAATCAACTATGTATGTGGTATGTATGTATGAACTCTCTCGATCTATCCGATTTAATTGTTACATTTCTTAATTTTACATCATCTAATACATGAATTTTTTTGTTCAAAATATTGATATACATTTAATGTCAAATAACTTATATGTATTCGATAAATTAATGTAAACATTATGTTTAGAAAAATCCAAATAAAAAAATAAGTACACATGTGAGTGTATACATTAAAAGTGCGTACCTGCATTAATTCGTAAGAAGTTGAAAATTTGTACTACTACTACTTACCCTTTCATCAATGTAATACTTATTTTTCAATATTTAATCTATAATTTTATTTATTTATCAATTTAAATTATAAATTTGAAAATTTTACACATAAAAATTTGATGGACTTGATTTTATGAATATATATATTTTTATATTTTTCTATTAAAAAATAATATAAATAAATTAAAATCAAATTGATAGTAAAAATCACTACTTTAGATGAAATGAGTATGTAATTTTTTTTTTGAGAAGTTTAAATGTTTAATTTTTTGATCTATAGTAATTAAACATATAAGTACGTCGACAGAGATTGGCGTTGGAAAACAAGTAGTCGCAACCCGACCCAGCACTAACTTTGGTGGGCGCGCTCTGGTCGGCTAGCTTCTCTCTTTAACCATCATCTCTCTCTCTCTCTCTCTCTCTCTCTCTCTCTCTCTCTCTCTCTCTCTCTCTCTCTCTTCATGCATGATCACCATAACATAACAACATGTAACATACCTAGCTACTTCATTTCCCCCTACATCTACATGCATGCTCATCACTTCCTCTTTTTGTCCTGGAAAAATTTACCAGACAAAAAAAAAGTAAAGATATGTACTGTTTTGTAAAGATAATAAGCCAGAACCAGACACAAGACTTGATTTTTAAGATAAAGTTTTTATCTTTAATTAACTAAAGCTAACAATTTTAATTTTCATTTAAGGATAATTAGATCCAAAGTTCACAACTTTAGTAAATTGCAGCAATTGCTGTGATGAAGTCAACCAGCAAGCTGAAGAACTGTACATTTTACCCTCCTGTGCATGCATTACACCCAGTATATAGTACTGTACTGATGCAGGTAATTAAAAATAACAAACAAAAAAGTAAGATTGGTCTTGTTTCTTCTTCATTGTTTGGCAGGAGGTGTCATGGGGTGGAAAGGGAAACTTAAGAGCATTTTACTGAGGCAAGTACATGGGGACATAAATACTCTTCCACTGGGGTAAGAAAAATCTTGAGCCAACCTTCTATCTCCTGACCAAAATCCCTTCTTTGGGCACCATTCCAAACAGTACCACACCACTCTACTGTGCACATAAATTATAGTCCAATCAAGCATTAAGATTAAGAAATGTTTTTGATTATATGATAACAAAGTAAAACAGAGATATGTAGTATAAGATAAAAATATTTTTTTGATTGAAAAGAGAAAAAAAAAAGGTAATAAGATAAAGTTAATACTACAAAAAAAAAGGAGGAAACGTATCAATTTTATTAAGACATCATACAAAGAAAATTTGTCAGTTATGTTGGGACTGAGTGAGTAATTCGTATTTTGGTTTCTGCCCTGCATGAATTTAATCAAAGTTGCCAGGACAGAGTAACAATTTTAATCCTTACACACTTTTTATTAGTATTTATATTTTTCTATCTCAAACATAAAGGTTATATGGACTGTATAGATTTTTATAATCTGCCAAATGTTCGGTTTGTGAGGGAGACTAATTTTGGGTTTTTTTTTTATCACTTTGACAATCCACCAACAATCCCCACTATACAATATTGTAGATATGACATGCACGTAAAGAAGCTGTGGTTTTACTGTAACGGAGACCGCAGTAAGTCCATTTACTTTCACGGTAAATGTTGTGATAAATGACATTTACTGCAGCAGAGGTTGCAGTAAATAGATTATTCTAGTGGTATTAATTGTTGAGATCCATAGATTTATTATAATTGGAAATTTTTAACAAAGCCAAAAAACTTTCATTTATTATAAAGTCGCTAACTTTTTTGTTTGATTTTTTTTTACAAAAAGTCGATGAAATTACATATTTAGTTGGCACAATAGATGACCTCAAATCAAACAATGAAATAAACCCAGAGAAGGCCCTGAAATTTGCATGCATGCTCCGTGAAAGTTGACCTAAACCGAACTAAACATCCTTCAATAATATTATTGGCTGATGAAAGAGACTCGTTTTCAGCTAAACACATGCATGACATCGACCGTATTGTGCATGTGTGTATGGGTGTGTTCACCAAAGATAAGATAAAGAAAATTATTTTGAGAAATTTGGGGAAGTGTATTTTGATTGATGGAGAAGATATGTATCAGTATACGTGAGTAGAGAAATTTGAGGATTGATAGATAATTTATGAAAAATTAATGAATTTAATGTTATTTTATGTATCGGAATTGAGTAAATTAGAGTTTTTTTTTTGTTGAAAAAATTGGTTGTTGAACACTACTTCTGCTAATTAACTAATTACAAGCTAGCACTGGATGGATTGATCGAAGCAAGTGATCGAGTGGAGCAAAAAGTAGTACTATTGATATTGATAGCGTCGCGCTTGTTTTCGCATTAATGTCATCTTTTTTAATTAGTACTATTTCTCATATTAAAAAGTAGTATAATATTTGATGTTACTTTATCCTAGAAAATATGAAACATTTTTATGAAGTGTTGAAAATTTTAGGGTTAAGTGTAGTGATAATTCTATAACTTTAATTATTATCTTATATATCATATGGTAGTACCGTGCATTTTTATAATAATACACCTGCCCAAACTAAAGCCAAAGGTTGGGGAGGAAAGAAATGAATGAATGCTCTTTTTGGAACAAAAGCCAAAGGTTGTAGTCTTATTATCAATTTTTTCAGCTATATTTAGCGGATTTTGAGAAAAAAATGATAAATTCAACTGTTGTTGAAATTTTCTTAATTATTCTATTCGAAATCGGCATAACATAGTAGTTAAAGTTACCATGCACTTTCCACATATTGACGCCCAAGCCTGTGAATAGTCTATCTAGGCTCACGATTTGCGGCCTTGGGTGTCCTATTAATTTACGGCCAATAGGTGGTTCCGGGTGATTCCGGTGACGGAGATCGATGGGATGGTTTCGATGACGGAGAGCGGCGACCATCCGATAGCATGTAAGAGGATGGTGACTTAAATGTGAAGGAAAGAAGTTTAAGGGTAGAATTGTTTGTTTTAATAAGAAAGCGGTGGATGGTTGCAATCCCCAAGTCGGTAGTAAACATAGAACAGGAAAACGTACATGCCGTCAAAGTGGACTGGACTTGACGCAAGTCTGTCATCGATGCCTACGCCATAGATCTTACCACTTGCACGTGCACCATCATCATCACCACCAGTCAAAACTTTACAATTCAGTATTTATATATTTCCATTAATTAATTCTTTGCTAGTAGTGAGTATAATAATTTATTAACATTCATTTTACTCAAACCAGGGGTTTGTTGTAATTCTGGTTATTGTCCCCCTATCTCATGGGATGAGAATGATTTCTCCCTTTTTTAATGATGAAAAAAAACATTTCATTTTGTATGCAATAATTACTAATTTAGGATGTCCCAAAATCTTTGAACCCTTTCCAATTTTAGTAATTTTTTTATCATCATTTTATTATTTTACCCTTACATGTAATTACTGAAATAATTCTACAAGGGCCCATAAAAGTACGATAAATGATAGGGTAAAAGGGGGTGCATGAATAAAAATGATGGTTTCAAGTGTTTACTCTCTCAATTGTATTTGAACTTGAGACTTTATTTAAGGAAAGACAACAACCGTTTGTCAACAAAAAAAAACGTTTCCATTAACAAACACTTATTAAATAAAAAGTAATCTCAACTAAATTATGATGGACGGATTGGTAAATGTTATTTAAAAATATACTACTAGTATAATATTAGCTTTGTTTCCTTTCTATAAATTTACTTTCACACTGTAACCAACGGTCTTTTGTTTTAAATAGTATATATGATGAAATTAATTATATAGGTAGAAATAGTATATAGTATAAAATATAATGAGGAAATCAATAAAAGTGGAGTTCATGTTGGATTAGATCCTGCATGATGTTCCCAAGACAAGGATGGAAGAAGGAGTATGTTGGTGTGAGATCTTTGAACCTACATTCATGTCCATGTTCTGTTCTTAGATCCCCAAACATCTGCCTCTATTCCCTCCTCTCTTTGACTCCTACCCATAAATAATTTACTACTATTTCTTTTTACTTTTGTCTACCACTGTCTTTTTACTGCATGCATGCTCTAGTAATTATCCCTTTTTTTTTAACTTTCACACTTCGGTGACTTTGGCTTTCTAACTTATAATAAATCCACTCATCGGGATGTATGCATGCGCCATGCATGGTGTGTATATCTATCATACTTAATTATTCACATATATATCATGGGGATCATTTCTTCCTTTGTGTACAATTGCTTGAGTAAAAAATTGAGAAATACTAGTATAGTAGCTAGTTGCTTATGCGGTTGATTGCATATTCTTTCATAAAACTTGTGTCACAAGACCATAATTTAATTTGACCGATATTTGATCAGAAATAAAATTATCACTACAACTTACACTTGAGTGAAAAAAAATTCACCATTTCATACGTAATTTAATTTCCTTTTTACGCATGTTTCCCTAAATTGACGTGACACGTGCGAAGAAAGGATGATGCACGTGGAGAATGTGAATGTGGGTAGGGAGAGTGGGAAATGGAAAGAGGTATACATGCAAAAAATACAATAAGCAATTAAGTAAATACAGAGAAGGTTAAGTATACAAGCAGTAGTACTGAACAAAATACAGATGAGTCGTAATCCAAGTTCATTAGTTATTATATGAGTCACATTAATGAAATTTTTAACAAAATAAATTTGACAATTTATCATTTGGCCAATATGATGACTGGGCCCTTGGGCATGTACTGGATACTTTGAATGTATCAAGTCACCATGATCACATAATGGTGATCACATCATTTAACAACATGGTTATTCCTTTTTTTTTTTGATACAGAGAGGTAGGGATACCGAAGACTCGAACTCGAGACCTCTATAAGTGTCCTCAAGAGCACGACCACTAAACCAAGTGCTCAAAACTGATTATTCCTTTTTTTTGATACACTGGGGGGCTAGAGGTGAGGATTGTGGAGGTTTGAACTCAATACCTCCACTATATGTCCAAAGAGTATAGCGACTAAATGATCAGGACAAATGGTTATTCCTTCTATATATCCCATATTAGGATAAATTCTTAAAAAAAGATTTGAATAAGACAACAGATAAATCTAAGATACTAAAAATGAACCTTACATCCGCCCTTTAATGCGGTTAAGGGCGGATTAAGCATCCGATACATTAAATGGTGCAGTAAACGGTGAATTAAATATTTAATGTGGCTTTAGCCGCATTAAACTCTTATATAGGGTTCACCTCCTCATTTTTCATTAGTCGAATTAATTCATCCAATCCAAACAGAGGGTTAGAGTTAGAACTCAACTCCAAATGCATGATCACATAAATATATTTTAGTTCAGTCCTCTAATATATATATATATATATATATATATATATATTCATTTAAAGGTTAAAAATGAACAAAGAGCAAAAATCACACTTTTTTAAAAAAGGAGCAATTTATGAAACCTTAAACTTAACTCAGCAAAGTAAAATATTGTAATTAAATATGGTAAAAGCAAGAAAACTAGTCCCCTAACCCTTTATATATATGTATATTGAAAAAAGTTCAAGGATTAAATTTGTAGTTGCTAGTCATTTTGTGAAATTTTAGAAGTTTGTGGACAATTTTGTAAATCTAACTTTAAACTGATTGAAACCTCACCTCACCCCACCCCACACACATCCAGCCCGTAGGCCAAGTCGGAGACCAACCCATTCGGTGCATACATACCATACCTTAGGCAACACCATCACTGACCTGCCACTCTTGGGCCTTGCCTTTGCTTTGCTTTGCAGCTCCCTTAGCTAGGCCTGGTAACAAACAATACTTTTGGGGGCTATCCTAAATAAAGTACTCCATCAATTTAATTTTAAGGGAGATTGCGAAATTTTACCATTATTTTTTAATAAAAAATATATATTTCGTCACCAATTTTTTTAGAGGTAAAATTACCACAAAAGTTGGTAATAAAAGTAATGCACCATTCAATTCGAACCCTCAACATATGCATTCGAACCTAGACTCAATTCAGAAAGTTCATCAGGTATCGGGCAAAGAGAACAGATGAAAGTGAGACAATTTTGGAAATTTTCGTGGAGCTGAATTATTTTTTTGATATTTTTGTCATATCTTACATAGTTGGATGGTGCATATTATTTTTACCTTTTGTTCGGTCAACATTCATTACTCACTTGTCTGTCCACATTATCTTCAAAATACTCATTTGCCATCCATAATAGCTTAAGAGAGAGTGATAAAAATAGCTCAAATGAGAAAACGTTAATAACATTTTTACCAAAAAGGTTGATGGTGAAATGAGAAATTTTTAAAAGGTTTGCGAGAAAATTAGCCTTTTCCCCTTATTTTAAGGAAACTTTTTCAAGTTATATTACCAACTTACCCTTAGGTTTTACTATGTCTTTTTAAAATTAAGATCCACCAGAAGGTCTACTCTTTAGGAAATTAACAAATACTACATGAGATTTGCCATAATTTACAGTTTACTCCTCCGATTTTCAAAAATCTACAATTACCCCCTTTAAGTTTAGTTAAAGTTACAACTACTGCCCATGGAAGTTGGATCCTTATTAACTCTATCTTTAGAAAAATTTATGGCTAAACTAGTTGCATTGGTCTCTATTTTAAAATTGTATACAAATGTACCTGAAGCTCTTTTTTAATTTCTTTTCCCCCTCATCACACTCTTCGTCTTCTCTAGCGTCTACCACATTCTTCAAGCTGCCACCATCTTTAGGCCGAACTTTCGATTGCGATCGTTGCCTCCTATGCAGATGCAATCACGTTGTGCTTCCTCTCACACTCACCTAGCCCACACCTCCCCTCCCCCACCACACCCAGTCGTAACCTCGCCCTTAACCTTCGTCCACTTGTACGTCACCGCCTGCTCGGTTGTCGCTACATACTACATATCTATCTCACCCCACTCACACTCACCACGCCTAGCGCCTTTACCATCGAAATCGGCCTCTCTTATTCATCAACACTGGATCTAGCCCTAACCTTTACCTCGATCAATTCATCATGCCACCATGTCCTACCCAATGACCTCGGTAGCCTCACCATTGGCCATCACCATCGTAATTGGTGGGCGCCATCACTAGCGCGCCAAGATGAGCTTCTCGCGCTACGCCGAGGCGTTGGCCCAAGGACGCCCCACCAAAATTTGGGAAAATAAAGGAAATAGTGTATGCAATTTTATAAAATATGTATTTTACCCCCTTGATTTTTTTTATCTGCCCGCACTCCCCAAATTATTTGTTAGTTTATTGCTTATACCCCACTCACAACATTTCTTGGCTCGGCCCTTGGCCTGCCAGCATGCGAAGCCGAAGTCCGATATGGACTTCGACATTTCATGTGATAGGTTGAAATTGGTCTGCATGGAACATACTGGTAAATCTGATGGATATATAGCTAGGTAGTGCAACAATGCATGAGGAACAAGTGGTGGTGGTCCTCATGAGGCAAAGGCCATGGTGAAGATATGTAAGCCACAACCAAAACTCACAGGGGTACAATAAGAAAAGATGACTTTGTCCTGTTAGCTGGCCACAAGTTACAATTCAGAAACCTATACATGTTCTGCATGCATTATGCATTCTAGCTAGGAGCCATACATAAAACCCATTTAATCAATAATCACCCCTCCTCTTCAACCAATTTTGGAACTTCACCAGTGCAGTACCAGCCCTACCATGCTATTGAACAATTCCTCTCCTGCCTGATTCAATAGGTCTTTTGGCTAAATTTAATTAGTTCAATTTTGAAATTCATTAAATTAATATTCATCACTCCTACATTATAAGAAATTAAATTTATGTGAATTATTGTATTCATAAAAAGTAATGTGCAATTAGACATTTTAAAATTCAGTATTTTTCTTACAAGAGTTTTTAAGTACTATAAATTTTGTTAAAACTAATTTTGAAGTTGTGAAAATTTATTTTTATTTTTATTTATAAATATCTTTCCTTTTATATCTAACTCCAATTTTTTTTTTTTAAAAATCGAAACATTTATAGAAATTATTTTCAAAATAACACACCATGAATCAAATTGGGGTTGATGCTAGTAAAATTAATTAAGCAAGATGGTGGGAAAATTTCAAACAAGACGTTAAGATTCAAAAATTTAAACACCGAGTGAGCTATAAATACGACAAAAGCCCTCCCAGTTCCGTGTAACAAGCGACTGATTCTCTCTCGCGCTGCTTCTACCGTCCATTACGATTCTTCCGAAAAACCCTAGAAAGAAATTATCCTTTCTGATTACTTCGCTTACCTTTCTCTCTTCTTCTCCGCCACCGCCGAACACCCAGCAGCTCACTTCCGGCCGATCGTCAAGGATCAATCACCGCTTCGGTGAGATTTTCGTTACAATTCTAATCATGAAATATGTGCTAGCTTTCTGAAGTTTTTTTGGTAACTTGTATTTATGAATTAATCGGAATATTAGTATGTCACTTGGTTTCATCGTGACAGATCATTTGAGTTATCTGAGCTGAGCTCCTCTTTGATTTGATTTGAATTCTGGGTTGGTTTTTAAATTTTACTGTATATAATAAGAGATTCTTGTTGATGTTTCCGGTTGGGTTATGGTTTCTAAGTTTGGGGTATAGTTAGTGTCACTGTAGGTGCGTGGAAGCTTTGTGTTGAAATAGAAAGGATGTACTGGGAAAATGAACAAAAGAGAATTTATGATGGCAGCAGAGGGGTATACTGCGTCTTAATTAATAATTACTGTTTTCTTCTGTATCAACTTTAATAGGCTTGAATTTGAAATTTCCATTTCTAATTCTGTTAATTTTATGTGTTTTGTAGTTGTCATCTTTCCAGGCTTTGATGAATAGTGATTTGAGAAACGGGCATATGGCAGCTAATGGGATCTCCGATCTTAGGACGCCGCTGTTGCAACCACCGGATAGTATTTCCATCACCGTTCCTGATGTAGGTAATAATAGCAGAACAATTAAGTTTAAAATACGGGAGATCAAATGTGCATCTTGCGTGGCATCTATAGAATCCGTGCTTGAAAAAATCAATGGTGTGGAGAACGTCATGGTGTCACCCCTTGAAGGTCAAGCTGCCATTAAATATATTCCAAAGATGATAAGTGTAAGTTTTCTTTTGGAATTCCTTGTAGTTTACATCTGCAAAGTTTAAGTAGACTAACTTGCTGTTTTTCACAATGAACACTTTGATATGTCCTTGGAAGTGTGGGAAATTTCTCAGTATTCTATTTCTTTGTTATTTATAACAAGAAATCTGAATATGGAACTTACGTGCTCATTCGCATGCCTCTCATCACCCCACCTTCCTCCCACCTCCTTCGAGAGGACGGTTTTAAGTGTGTTCTGCATGTCTCTTACAGAATTTGGTTTCTTTACATTGTTTATGCTGTCACAGAACGGATGTAATCAACAACTCAAGTGTTGATGATTCTCCACTGTTTCTGTGCTGCTTAACAGTATGAAGGAAACACCTTGAAGTAGTTCTGATTTGATTTCTATTTACAGGCAAAAAAGATCAAAGAGACCATAGAGGATGCAGGGTTCCCAGTTGATGAATTCCCAGAACAAGACATAGAGGTTTGCAGACTAAGGATTAAAGGAATGGCCTGCACCACCTGTTCCGAGTCTGTTGAACGTGCTCTTAAAATGGTTGATGGAGTGAAGAAAGCAGTGGTTGGTTTAGCTCTTGAAGAAGCAAAAGTTAACTTTGATCGAAATATTACTAGCGTGGACTTCATTATCAAAGCAATAGAGGATGCTGGCTTTGGAGTTGAACTCATTAGTTCTGGAAACGATGCAAACAAATTGCAGCTTCAAATTGAGGGAATTAATTCTGCAGAGGATGTGAAGATTATTCAGTCATGTCTCGAGTCAGATGAAGGCGTGAACCATGTTGAAATGGACTTGAAAGAAAACAAGGCAACAGTTGCATATAACCCAGACCTTACTGGTCCAAGGTCTCTGATAAATAGAATAAAAGAAATTAGCAATGTCTCGAAACCATACAAGGCTAGCTTGTATATTCCATCTAGACGAAGGGAAACTGAAAGAGAGCATGAAATCTGGATTTATAAGTACCACTTCCTGTTAAGTTGTCTCTTCTCAGTTCCAATTTTCTTGTCCTCCATGGTTCTTCCAATGCTTCACCCATTAGGAAACTGGTTAGAGTATAAGATTTACAATATGCTCACAATTGGGATGCTCTTAAGGTGGATTTTATGCACACCAGTGCAGTTTGTTATTGGGCGAAGGTAATCAATTGCTAACATCTTTATTAATTTTTTACATGTTTTCATGCACAATAACAGAATGTATTTGCTTATGTTATCAGGTTTTATTTGGGATCATTCCATGCTTTGAGACGGAAGTCTGCTAATATGGATGTTTTAGTTGCACTGGGCACGAATGCTGCATATTTTTACTCTGTTTATGTACTGGTGAAAGCACTGACTTCAAAAGCATTTGAAGGGCAAGAATATTTTGAAACAAGTGCAATGTTGATATCCTTTATTCTCCTGGGAAAGTGTCTAGAGGTCATGGCTAAAGGAAGGACTTCAGATGCTTTAGCAAAGCTTACTGAGCTTGCTCCAGAGACATCTTGTTTGCTAACAGTAGATAAAGATGGCAGTCTGATCAGTGAAACAAAAATTAGCACTCCGTTGCTACAAAAAAATGACATAATCAAGATTATTCCTGGTGAAAAAGTTCCAGTAGATGGAATTGTTGTTGATGGTCAAAGCTATGTGAATGAGAGTATGGTCACTGGTGAGGCAACACCCATTGCAAAAGGACCTGGTGATAAGGTACCATCTGTTTGCTGATTTATTCATTTAGCTTAGTTTAACAATGCAAAGTGGTTTCTGTTTGATAACCTAATAACCTTTCAATATCTATGACAAGGTTATTGGTGGAACTGTAAATGAGAATGGGCGCTTAATTGTTCGAGCCACTCATGTGGGTTCTGAGACAGCTCTTTCTCAGATTGTTCAGCTGGTTGAAGCAGCTCAGCTTGCTCGTGCACCTGTTCAAAAACTTGCTGACCAGATTTCAAGATATTTTGTTCCTGCTGTGAGTTTTCTGTTTTTTTTTTCTTCTGACAATTATTTATACACACATGGATGTGGTTTCCTTGCTGTAATTCCCTAGCTTCGTCATCATTCTCAGTGTACCACTTTCATCTCTATCTGTTTTCAATAGTTTTGGGACACTGAGGAGAATTGGCTATCAATCAGATGAGACTCTTTGTGCCTTTTCTCTGTCATCACATGGTCAAACTGCACGTATCTCTGTTGATACATATCTGTATTCCCCATTTACGTAAGAAATAGAGGATGACGCACAAACTTGTGATACACATGCATCATCTATTTCAAGTTCAAAAGATAAAAAGGGGATCTAATAAAACTTACCTTCATGATAATTCTGATTACAGTGTATCTTTTCATTACATATCAGGTGGTTATAGCTGCATTTCTCACATGGCTGGGATGGTTCATTCCTGGTATTTGAAAAATATTTCTATTTACTTTCATATATATATTTTCTGTTTAATCTTAATGCAAGTTGACTTTGATATTGAAAATGGTAGATGTTTACTGCTAGAATTAAGATTTATAGTCATATTACCCTAATCCTGCAGGTTAAAACCATTGTATTCGATAAGATAGGGACTTTGACCATTGGGAAGCCAAAAGTGGTTAGTGTAGAGCTTTTCACCAGCTTGTCAAAAACTTCTGCAGTTTGACCATTGCTGCTGAGGTATTTCTTGATTCTTAATAATCTCAATTGACTATAGATTCGAGTGAATTTCCTGATGTAAAATCTGTAGAGGTTTGCTTCTCAAGCTTTTTGCATGAAAACCCAAGTTTATTTTTTTCTTCTGGTTCTCCAGTTTTGGTCGAGTGGAGTAGAAACTTATCTAGTATGCATGAATACTGACCTCTGGTCATTCTGCAATCTGGGAAAGCTCACTATATCCAGAGGACCAGATCTACATAACAAGAACTCTAAGGTTGGTTTGACTATTGAATTTTCAGGTAAACAGTGAGAACCCAATAGCAAAGGCTTTGGTGGAATATGTGAAGTTCCAAGAAGAGACTATCTCTGAAGCTGCCCATTCTATCGAAGCAAGGGACTTTGAGGTCCACCCCGCCGCTGGGGTCGGTGCTAAAGTTGATGACGATATAGTTTTGGTCGGAAACAAAAAGCTTATACAAACTTCTAATATTCATATTAGCTCTGTGGTCGAAAGGTCCTCATCAAGAGCAATTTGGAAGATGTAATCACTTCAATGGACCTCTCACGAAAGACCATGTCTCGTATCCGGCTCAACTATGTATGGGCTCTCGGCTATAACATACTCGGTGTACCCATCGCAGCGGGAGTGCTGTACCCTTTCTTCAGAATACGGTTACCTCCATGGCTTGCTGGTGCATGTATGGCTGCGTCCTCACTTAGTGTGGTCTGTTCCTCTCTCTTGTTGCAGTGGTACAAGAAGCCATTGTAGGCCTAATGATATCCAAGTTGTAACATCCTCTGTCACCTATAAACCAGAGGCTCATTTGTAATTTAAAGAAATGCGAGACCCGATTGCTCTAAGGCTCAAATTAATGTGCCAAATCTGATACTTTTGGCATATGTTCAACATTTGTAAAGTAGAGAGCTGACTTGTGAAGAAGCTACTTAATAATGTCAGTAACAATGGATTCCAGGACATGAATCAACTGAAGCAGAGATGTCAAATAATAGTTGAGCTCGCATTAATAAAAAATGAAAAACATAGTCATAGTCAAATACTCTGGCAGTCCATGTTTTCATCTCTATACAGCAGAAAAGCCAATTACAAATTGGCTTTTCTGAGAACAAAATGGAGAGAAGAATCCTAGGATATAAAGCCAACTGATTTCTGCTAAAACCCTTTATGGAATCAGCCAATCAATAAAGATTGTACCGTTGACTGTGAATTTGACATCATGAAAGCAAGCCTTTTTTCCTCGAACGAGTGTTCAATCTCTTCATGAATCGCCTCAACTGGTTTTACAAGGACTGAAATTGGGACGGATGCTGGGGTCATTGCTGTCTGCATAGGAATGTGCATCGCTTTTGGCGTTCTGATCTCTTCATCAGCTAAAGCTGTCACCATCTTCACTGGTGTTCCGCACAATGGATCATTCGTTGGTATCATTTTCTGCAGACAAGAATCGCCATGATCATCTATGTTTGCAACACTGTTGGCTCTAGATGAAGCTTTCAAAGAAATGGGAGAGAAGGGTTTTCGAACTAATTCCGCCTCTACTTCTTTGGCATTAAGAGCACCCGATAACTGCTTTTTTACTGCAACATCAGCCATGTCAATTCCTCTTCTTGCTGCATTATTGTCAACAGTTCTGTGAGTTTTTGTACTTCAAAAAAAGCTGTTATTAAAAGATGGTACTAGTATTTTCTTTTTTCCTTTTTCTTACTTGTTCATGCAAAACGAAAAGCATAAGAACTTAGTCACCTACCCCCAGATGAAGCTGCAAAGCCATTGTTGAGACGATGATTGAATTGCAAGTCATTTTGAAGTATCTTATCAGGTTTTTTGCTCGTCCGAGGCCGAGGGGTAGCTTTTGTGGAGTGGAAGGATTCACGTTTTGGAGTCTGTTGAACTGCCCCTCCCACAGAAAGTCTTCTGTTGTTTGCACCTCCAGTTGAAAATCTAGGTCCTTTCTTTACACTCTGGGGTTTTGAAGGGCTTGGTTTTGACCCATAAAGTGCCTCTTGTTCTGCTATTAATTGTCCTTGAAGCTTCTTTTGATCCTGACAGTCCATAACATAAACAAGAAAATGTTTCAGAATACCTTAACAACTCTGCAAGCTCAGTCCAAATTCATACGAATTTCAAAGGTGAATATAGAAAGCTGTAAAAGTGAGGATCCAAAGGCACATACTCGTAGCCTTTGCCGTTCTTGCTCTTTCTCTTGGCGTAATAATGTATACTCTTCAAGCATAGACAGCAATCGAACCTGCATATAATGGATTTCAATCAGCATGCAAAACATCTAGGATGTATACCAAACTTCTCAGTAGTAAACATTAAAGAGTATATGCGATACTGACGCCATCATAAAGAAATTCCACGCCTGTCTCATTTTCCCACTGTATGGTCTTTGAAGCAAGTGTCTCCACCATTCCTGTGAATATACTTTGAATTACTTAATGGAATCGACTAGCTGCTGTTATATCTCTCGTACAGGAAGTTGAAGAAATATAATTATGCCGAAGCTGTTTTTAGTCCATCGGCATTTAATACTCCTATAACATTATTACCTGGAAGTTTACTGACCAAGGCACGTGCTTTTTCTGCACGTTTAAGCACAAGATGAGTTCCCTTCCCAGCATTGTATCTGTTCTCATCCTGCGCACAAAAAGGAGAATTCTCAGCAAGGAGATTGAAAGAAAGGTAAATACGAAGACAATCTCTGTTCATTGTACCCTATTATACTCTTCAAGCCAACATTCTTCGTCGCAGGCAGCTAGCCATTTCTCAACCTTCTCAAGTACTTCTTTCCTGCCTAAAGCTTCCTCTTTAATCCTAGCAATCTGAACCTCAATTTGCTCAAGTACCATAGCAGCATCAACAGTTCCTGCATCATTTGGAATATCCAGAATTGTAAACAACCTGTAAGATGAGTGAGATCTTTGTTGTTCTCATGAATGAGGGATCACCTGACTCTATCGCATCCATGGTATCTTCAAAGCAACTACCAGACTCTGGAATCAGGTGCGTCTTTCTACAGATCTCCTCTAGTTCGGATCTTTTTTTGATCACAAGCTCTTTCATTTTGCTTAATTTAAACTCTTCTAACCGTGAAACTTCAGCTTCTACCTGCACAGAGATTTTGTTGACTAAAAAGTTAAGGGGCTGGGCCATCATATTTACAGAAAAAGTATCCATGTGAAAACCAGGACTAATGGCATTGCTATAATCTAGACTTACAAAGCTCAGGAGGTCCACTGATAAAATGTTGGGTTCAGTGATTTCATGTTCTGAAGCAGCTATATTGGAGGTAACTTTTTGAAACCTCTGTTGTTCTTCTACAGGAGTATCCATTAAATTCCATAGCTCCAATAATGCAGTCGCGAGATCTTGGAGCTGCCGATGCTCAAAGGGTTGGTCAACAGGAAAAGAATTTAGGCAGGACATGGAAAACCAAATATTAGCAACATATACCTTCTGCATTCGCTGAATCTTAACATCACGCAACTTCTGGATCGCCATCTCCAGCTTCTGTATCGTTTCATTGCTTATGCTCTTACTCGCTTCTGAGTTGCCTAAACTGGGGTTAATTTCATTAACTGTAATATTGAAGTCCATGCCCATCACTGAACAAAGCGACTCCAAAGTATTTAGGTGCTCCTCAATCTGCTGCAGCCGATCACTCTAAAGAACGAAAGATCAGCACGTTAGACCAAGAAGGAGCTATAAAACTATTCATGAGACAACTGAACATATAAATGATTGATGGATTGTAAAATCAACCTTTTCTATCTTAAGTGAATGGAGCTGTCTCTGATATTCTTCTAGCTTCCTCAGTGAGAGGTCGGCTTCATAATCAACTGTTCCATGAGTAACAAATTCCGTGGAACCATTAAGTTCATTCTTCAGGTTCTGTATTTGCCCTAGAATTTCTATGAATTGATTCTTTCTCTCAGTTTTCCTTTTCCGCATTTCCTCCACCTGTGGGATTATTAATGCAAGCTCCTCCTTCAAGCTTCTTACAGCCTGATCAGTCTGGAAAATGAACCACCATCATGTAAGATATCCAAGGAAAACACAATCCCTTGTGTAAAATACAGACCCATTAATATGAGCTTGAGATACTGGTTCAAGAGATTTAGTGATTTAGGGATGTTGATAACTATGTATCATGTATCTCAAATTCAAGTATTCTGACAACTGACTGCCCCTGGCTACAAAATTGATCAAGCAGTCTACCACAAGTTGCAGTTCTAATGAAGGAAGATTGGATGATTTCTTATGGACTCAGATTCTTATTGTCATACCTGCCTAATATGCACTGGCCTCTCACCCATTGCTGAGCATATAGCTGCTAATTCAGCCTCAGAATCAGCGATGGCTCGCCTCAGCTGAGCCCTGCACCGATTAGCCTGGTCCACTTTTCTTCTGTACACTTCCAAACACTCCTGCTCAAGCTCAAACAGCATCTTGTCTCGGTCAGCATCTGCCTCGCCAACTTCGTCCCAGATTATCTGATTTTACCAGGTAACCATGCCCAAAGTAGAAAAAAACAAATTAGCATGTGCAAATCATTACATAAATATAGAAGCAATTCCAGCGTAAACCAAAGATAACTTAAGAACCTGAAGTTCATAGAGAAGTGTTCCGCATGTAGTTTCAACTTGAAGAAGCGAATCAGGTTGCGGACTCGGCATTTTGGAGTCCTGTTTGTTAAGAAGGAGCGAAACAGAACAAATCACGATTCAATTAGGACTAACAAGCAACGAGATTTAGCAAAGCCATAGCTACTTCACCAAGCTTCCTTATTTGGGAATATCTCAAAACTGATAATTTCACATCACCTTTCTGATTTGTTACTAAAATTGGCCAAATCAAGTCCAAAAGACCCTACCCTCTAGTTTCCTAATTAACACCAGAGCTTCAGTTCCAAACTTCACATGGAAACCCCAAACCATCTACCTTAAGCAACATCATTCATTTCCATGGTGGATCCCTGAATACAACTTCACTTGTAGACCAGAAACCAAAATGGTCGAACCTAGAACAAAAATTGCGAAATTGAAAAGAGAAAGTGAACCAGAAGAACATCGCATCGCACCGGATCTGTGAAGCCCATCTATGTAATCCAGAATTGGATGCGTTTGTTGGTCTCAGAATCCGTGGATAGTAGCAGGATGAAGAAGGGGAGTGTGGGATTGAGTTTCGAAATTTCCGAGAGCGATAGTAGCCGTTTAAGGAAAATTGACCGTTGATGAGCGTTTTTTGGCTTAAAGATTCGCACTTTAATATCGAGGGTGTTTCGATTCCCTGGAACCAAGTGTATTTGAATTTCAAATTCCAACAGCACAAAGGCAGCGATATCCTGTACCCGTTCCCTTCTATCCCAAATACTCTTATCACAAATTACTACATACATCCGTTCCATTAAATATAGTGCATTTGATTTTACACGAAAAATAAGAAAAGTGGTTGACTAAAGGTAATAAGGTAAATTAGGTATATAAAACAAAAATAAATTTTTTGAGTGAAGATAGTAAGGTAAAGTTGATGTAGAAAAGTTTCTTTTTTATGAAACGTTGGAGTTTTACTGGGACGATCCAAAAATGAATATATTGGATATTTGCTAGTACAGATGGAGTAATTGATAGATTTAATATTCCATCTCTCCTAGTGGAGTACTATATATTGTGTTCTCCAACTGAAAAACAAACGATATAATATCAATTCAACAATAAAACATCAAATCATCATATTCTCCCATTGTTTTTCTCACTCATTTCTTCTCAAAATTTAAATGCTCCGTACCTAAAAGATTGAATAGTTTGATTATGTACAGAGATTATGGTGAATGTAAGATTTTTGTATATGTTTACTTAATTGGCCCTTGGTTGAAAGTGCACAAAAATCGAGGTAGAAAAAATAAGGATACAGTGATGATAGTTTAATAACTTTGAGAATAATAAGTTTTTTTTTAAGAAAAGTGATCAATTTTTCTGAGACAATCGAAAAGAAAATGTGTTCAATTTACTAAGGAGGGAGGGAGTACTTTTTTGTGTTTCGTTTCATAAAGAACACAAAGGTGTGTTCATTTCCATTAACTTCTTTAACTTTTTTTTAAGACTTTTTATCTTAAAGTTCAATTTTTTCTTAAGTTTTCTTCTCATAAATATCACATTTTTCTATGAGAAGCACAAATTATTCTTTGTGAACAAAAAGATTCTTGATCACACAAAAATTTAAAATAAATATGTAAGTAAAAAAGGAAGAGAGATTGAAGATAAAATAAAAGTAAAAGTATGAATTTTTGTAGGACGAAGGAGTAGAAAACAAAACAAAGTTGAAAACAAAACAATTCTTATCCTTATTAATATGGGTACTACTTTGACATTTTAAGTTAAAACCGGTCTTATTTGTAGCTCACATATTTGATAAGGTGCCTCTTTGCAAATTTCGGTCTTTGGTCATCATCCCCACAGAAAGCTGAAACTTTTTTACAAAGCTCCAGCCTTTCCCGCGTTCTTTCAACAGATTGATGAAACTTCATTTTGTTTTCAACTTAAGATCTCTGCTTCCGTTCCCAGAACATCTCCGTAATCCCCCTGCTCTTCTTTTTCTTCTCTCTTCTCTCCACACACGCTCTCTCTCGCCGCTCAAATTGAAGCCCACCAATTGGAACACGAACCACGCCTTGGTTCTCAGCAACCCACTTCTCTCCGTCCTCGAAAAATGCAAATCTCTGACCCAACTGAAGCAAATCCAAGCGCAGATGACCCTCACGGGGTTTATTACAGATGGGTTCGCTTCAAGCCGCCTTGTCGCCTTCTGTGCAATCTCAGAGTCTCGGGATCTCGATTACTGCGCAAGGCTGTTGTTCAGTTTGCAAAATCCGAATGTGTTTTCCTGGAATGTAGCGATTAGAGGGGTCTGCGAGAGTTCGAATCCGAAGGAAGCCGTTATTTTGTACAGGAAAATGTTGAGGGATGGTAGCTCTAGACCGGACAATTACACTTACCCTTTGTTGCTTAAGGTTTGCTCTAGCTTGGGGTTGAAATTCGTGGGTTATGTGATCCAGGCTCATGTTTTGGCGCTGGGTTTTGATGCTGATACATATGTTCACAACGCCATTATCCATTTTATGGCATCTTGCGGAGAACTAGAATTGGCACATAAGGTGTTTGATGAAAGTTGTGTGAGAGATTTGGTATCTTGGAATTCGTTGATTAATGGTTATGTTAGGAGCGGAAGAGCAGATAAGGCGATTAATCTTTACAGAGAAATGGAGGTGGAGGGGGTCAGGCCGGATGAAGTGACGATGATTGGGTTGGTGTCATCTTGTTCCCAGATAGAGGATTTGAAGCTGGGCAAAGAATTTCATCGTTATATTGAAGGAAGTGGCTTAAACTTCACTGTCCCACTGGCTAATGCACTCATGGACATGTATATTAAATGCGGGAATCTTGAGGAGGCAAAAGGAATATATCAAAAGATGGAGAACAAGACAACCGTGTCAATGACTACAATGCTTGTAGGTTATTCCAAATTTGGGTACTTGGATGATGCCCGCAAGCTATTTGATGAGATGCCTGAAAGGGATGTGGTGCCTTGGAATGCTATAATTGGAGGTTATATTCAAGCCAAGTGTACGAAAGAGGCTCTTGCTTTGTTTCATGAAATGCAAGCTAGCAATGTGACGCCAGATCAGGTGACCATGGTTCATTGCTTATCTGCATGCTCACAACTCGGAGCACTTGATGTTGGGATATGGATTCATCATTATATCGAAAGGCATAATCTTCATGTTAATGTTGCGGTAGGAACTGCTCTAGTTGACATGTATGCAAAATGTGGGAACATAAAGAAGGCTCTTCAGGTTTTCCATGAAATGCCAGCAAGGAACTCTTTGACTTGGACAGCCATCATCGGAGGTTTGGCCCTTCATGGTAATGCTCAAGATGCCATATCTTACTTTTCTCAAATGATTAATGCCGGGTTGATCCCAGATGAAATTACCTTTCTTGGGGTACTATCAGCTTGTTGTCATGGCGGTTTGGTTGATGAGGGTCGTAGGTATTTTGCTGAGATGAGTTCCAAATTCTGTCTCTCGCCTAGGGTAAAACACTATTCTTGCATGGTGGACCTTCTTGGTAGGGCTGGTCTTTTGGATGAAGCAGAGAAACTCATCAACAGCATGCCAATGGAGCCTGATGCTGTTGTCTGGGGAGCATTGTTCTTCTCATGTCGAATTCACTCTAATATTACGATGGGGGAAAGAGCTGCTGGGAAGTTGCTGGAGCTGGACCCTCGTGACAGTGGGATTTATGTGTTGCTTGCCAATATGTATAGGGATGCAGATATGTGGGAGGAAGCTAGAAAGGTAAGAAACATGATGAAGGAGAAAGGAGTTGAGAAAACCCCTGGTTGTAGTTCTATTGAGGTTGGTGGCATTGTTTATGAGTTTATTATTAGAGATAAATCTCATCCCAATTCCAGAGAGATATATGATTGCCTTGTTCAGCTAGCAAGACAAATGGAATTTGTTGAATGTGCAGCAGGTTTTCCTTGCGATGTATGTAGCTGGGATTCTGATTTTGAAATTCAAGAAACTTCTGGAGTTAGTAGATAGCCCAATGACTTGCACAACATTTTACATAGAGTTTTCATTCATATCATGGTTTCGTGGCTACGTCTAAGTTGTTTGCTGGTGTCAGGATATACTCATATAAAGGATGAACATCATGTTCCTAACCATTTAATTATATTGCCCAGAAGAGTTCTTGCAGCTTTTTCCATGGGAGTTTGAGCAAACTCAATGGGAGATTCAGTGTTACAGAAGAGCGATTAGACTTCTTCGTGGTGCTCTGAAGGGTCTGTTGGTTCAATGTCCACACTTCGTCAAAAACTGTGAATTTACAGTTGTTTCCTCTTCAACATAACCTTTGGTACCTTGTATCTCTCGATTGCCTCTGTTTCCCAGGACTCTTTGACTTGCTCGAACAGACTTCAGCATTGCTGCATCAGAACTCGACTCTTATAATCAGCATATGCTTTAAGGTCCATCAGTTTTCGGACAATGATAAGCTCAAAAGGTACCTGATCCATTTAAACATAAACATCACTCTAGACTGAACATAATAATACGCAGTATACCTTGCTGATGAAGACTTGATTTTAGTTTACTATGCTTTCGCTGAGATGCTTTTGTAGATTGTGTGTACTTTTGCAAGATCTATTATTTGCTAGTTTTATAATAATTGCTTATTTAACAAGCTTGTAAAAGGAGCAAGAGTTGGATAATCTGCTTTTCTTTTTTTTTTTTCTAATCTACAACGCAATTATCCACCTTTAGTTATATATTGATACAAATATCATTTTGTAATGTTTTTTTTCCCATCTGTTTTGGCTGATGTTAGCATTGCCATAAAAGTCTTTTGCTTAGATAGAGGATCATAAGTTGCTTACCTTGTGGATCTTTATTCCTACTGCTGATTTGGAAACATCTGTAGCAATTTGTCTTTGTGAGGAAGCTTTAGGATTACTTGTTGTGAGGAGCAGCTGATCCTCCTTTTAAAGTTTTAAACTTCTTTGTTTTTTGTTTTTGTTTTAATTATTCTTCTTCATTTTTTTTGGGCATTAATTAGTTGAGCCCAAAAGACCAAAATAAAGATGAGATCTTGATCCCAAGCTCCCAGTACCCTTATTCCATCGGGCGAAAGTTACAGCCTTTGTCACTGTTCATGTTTGCCATCTTGACAACAACTTTTCTGTTTTTAAATTTGATCTCTTATCTTGTATTCCTTCTTCCAGGCATCAGATTTTTAATATTCAAGAACAGGGGGATTCATATATCCCTGAGCCAATTGGTCAAGTTGACTTGTGAGGGACCCGGATTATAAGAATGAAAGTTTTTTTTTTTTTCTCTTGATCATGATGCTTCAAAATCAAGAGCACAGATAGTGATCATACGTGAGACTACAAGTATCTAGTGTGGTCACATACATATACTGTATTAATTAACCAAGCTGACAGGAATTAGGGCATATGAAACGTGGAGACAAAAAGAATGTGGGAATATTATTATTATTATTATTATTATTATTATCATTATTATTGTTATTGTTATTGTTATGATTCGTCTTGCTTGCACGCTAGGTTTTGTTGAGCTTCTTCATTCTCTCTCACTCTTCATCATTCATTATGTCTGCTCTCTCTCTCTCTCTCTCCACATGCCTGACAGCTTTGGAGACACTATTAGCATGGCAAGAGATTGCAGCAAGCAGCCAATGGATTTGGAAGATATTGTGTTGGGGGAGTCACTTGCTATTGGATTGGACAACAACATTATTATTATTATTATTGGGAAGATAGCTACTCTTTTTTTTTTTTTTTTCAGAATCACTTAGACACCTTTTTATTAAAAAATTGTCACAGTGTCATTTTTGTATACTCAAAATCAAGTAAAATTAACATTTTGATCTTTGAGCATATTTGAGTCCATAAAAATCACTGCATGTAACATTTTAGTAGAGGGTTTCAAAGTTGATAAATTTAAGGTGAATTAACACAAATTCTCATATCCACAAATCACCGTGAATTTTCAAGTTTTTCGGAGCTCCGATGAATCACGTCGATGTGTCGTGAATTTTTGGCGAAAGGAAGACCCATGAGTGACATTCTAATACTCTATGTACCATCCAAATTGGGGTGACACAAAACGTGATCGATAGAGCTAATCTAATTGAACTATACTATAAAAAAGTATGTGTTTACTCTACAATCGTATCTAAATATTCTCATAATTAGCTTTTAAATAACGTCAATTGGATATAAAAATAAAAAATAAAAGAAAAGGCATGTGAACCAGAAATATTCCTAGAACTAATAAGACTCGATTGACCTATTACATAACTCATCTTTTTAATTACAACGTGTTCATTCTTTATACATCAAATGGAAGATGGTCGAGTAAATTAATCTATAAACATGTTTAAGTTCAAAAGAATGAACATGGTGTAATTTTTTAAATGAGAGAATATCCAAGCATAAAACATTCCCACAATGCAATTTATTGAATTCCCACAATGCAATTTATTGAATTCCCACATGCTTAATTATCCCAACAGGAGTCCCAAACTCCCAAATTTATCTTATACAGGATCCAAAGTGAGAATAAGTTAAAGCTTTGCTAGTGCTGAGTAGATGATGAATGAAAACATGCCAAAATATTCCAAGTAAGCAGGCCACATGGTAGGAGCCTAATCATTATATGAATCAACAACCCTACTTTATCCTATTTTCAATTTTCCTTTACTTAACAAAGTTTTTTTTTGAAAGGTAACTTGAGTTTTTCTATTAAAAAAAAACCCTATACCCAAAACCTTAATCTGGAAGTATGATATGAATTCTTTACATGGAAGGGGAAAAAAGATGCTCTCTTCAATTGACTGCAATGTTATTTAAAAATAAATCATAATGTTGATTACTTTTTTGGTCATTGAAGCTAAAAAAAAGGAAGAAGAAGAAAAGCAAGGAGACCTACAATGGAACAGATAAGTTTTGATCCCAATGTTATTGTCATAAAAAAATAAAGAAAAGAAAAGAAAGAAGGCTAAACTGTTGAGCCAAGAGAAGACTTTACCATTTAGAATCTTTTTTTTTTGCATTGGTAGATAGATTCTTCTCAACAAGACCTCAACTGATCCCAACTTCCCTCTTGAGGTTGTGGTCAGTTGGATTTGGTGACCTCTCTCAGGACTCTCAAGACACATCAAAAGCAAAAAGAAAAGTGTCCATCTTCTTTATTTAACACAGCCACAGGTAACAACAAATGCAGCTAACAGCTACACCAACACAAACCTGTTTTCTGCCACTTGGGTCCCATCTTCTACTTTTTGTTCAGTTGAGCCCTCCTGTCTGTACAGCTCTCTTTTGACACCCTTTGTATGGTAGGTCACCATCTTTCCCTTTATTCTCCTTCCATTTGGGTACTTGCTGTTTATGTTTATCATCTGAATTTCTCCTTTTCCCCAATTCGTTTGTCAGATGGAAATTTCTAAATATAAAACACAAAGATTAAAAAAAAAACAATATTTCCAGATTAAAGGCATCAAAGTGTTTTTTTTGCCCCACAGTTTAAAGAATTCAGAATAACATAGCCTTCTTCTCTAAGAAAAAGAAACTGACCTCACCTTCTTACTCTAATAAGCTTCCGTTTTTAAAGAACATTTTTTTTTTGTTTTACTCACTCCACTTCAAAAAAGTTGATATGTTTTCATTTTTGTTATACTACAAAGAACTTGTTAAAAAAATAATAAAAAATATATTTAAAAACTACAAATTAATTTATAATTTACATTTAAATTATCTGTATTTGTATATAAAAATATTTAAGAAATAAAATCACAAGTTAAATGGTAAAAAAGAAACGGAACATTCATTTAGAGATGAAGACAGTAGAAAATAAGGTTGAGAACGAAAACTAAGAATTTTATTTATTATTATTATTTTTTTGTAAATTTTGGTGAAAAAGGTCTCAATAATAATAAAACCAAGAAATTAGTTCTAAAAACATTAGTGAGCGAAGGACAAGGAAGCAACAGAGAAAATGAAAGCCAGAAAAATATAAAGAGAAAGCTCAGAAGCAGCTTCATTTCACTCTTCTGGTTCTGGAGGAGGAGGAGGAGGAGGAGGAGGAGAAAGCGATCAATGTCGGCTCTTTAATCTTCCATCATTTTTAAGAGAATCTCTCTTTTCCCACACTATATATTGCTCTCATCTTCACTTCTCTTTCTCTTTCTTCCTTGGCTTTTCGATTTTCCTCTTTCATTTCCCCAGAGAATCCGAGGTTTTCTCTGCGGTTACCGATCTCAGATCCGTGATTGTACAATGGGCCATTCTCTTCCCAGGTAAAGCTTCGTTTTTTATTGCATGGTTTGTGTGGATTTGGCTGTATTTCTTTGGGAAATGAACGGGGGATTAGTTTACTTCTTCATAAAGGTGGCTCCTCCTTGTTCGATGAATGAAGCATTTGATGTCGTGGGAAAGTCCTTGAATGATAGAAAACCATAAAGCTTGAGGATTTCATGATGCATCAGTTAATGCTACTGAATTTGCAATATTAAAAAGCTTGTTTCCTTTTGTAGGAAAGTCTGATGATAGAATCGGAGTGAATTCAAGAACCTTGGGAAATTTTGCAGACAGGTTGGAATCTGCTCCTGTTTCTTCTTCCGGTTGATAGCCATGTTTTCTCATTGTCGTATTTGCAACTTTGGTAGCAATTATGGAGTAGGATTTTTTTTTTTTTTTTTTGCAGTTCATATCCTTAGGTTAGAGGGGTTGGAATGAGTTGGAATCAGCACATGGATGTTCAGTATTTCAACAGTAGCTACCCTTACAACAGTGCTGGGAGCTTTATTGAATACTTCGAAGGCCTCACATACCAGCATGTTAATTTCATTTTTGATGGCTCCTCCCATGTTCAGGTACCAATTTATGCCTAGATTTTCAAGAATCATATACGAGAAATGATTTTTTTTTTCTTAAAAAAAAGTTCGATTTACAAGTCACCCTCGTTGAGAACCATGGTTCTTGTTTTCTCTGTGCAGGAGAGTGTCTACCCATCAGGAGCCACTGGCTTTTACAAGTTTGGGCCTTTTGATTCTGGGAGTTTCCCCTATTATGGCCAGTCTTATGAACTGAATGATTGTGAACCACGTAGTTACGAACAGAGAAGAACAGTGGAGAATTCAAATTTAAGTAGTGAACAAACTACTGCAAATCTAGAGACAAGACGAGGTGCAAGGACCACAACTCGTGGAAATCCTGTGGACTGTGAGTTTTAACTCTGGCTAGGTTTATAATATATAGTATTTCCTAGATGATAGTCGGTTTGTCGGATGGTAGTATGTATATATGTAAAGCATTTTGCTAAGGGCATTTATTGATTTGCTAGGAGTTCTCCTCTTGAACCACCTGTGCTCCACTAAATAGAAAATGATCAGGCCATAGCCATTGACACAGCCTTAGTCCCAAACATTTTAGCATTGGTTGTACGGATCTTCTTCCTTGCCTGATCTATCATCCATGAAAGCTCTAGCTTCATTCCTTGTCACCACCTTTTTCCTATGAAGTTTTAGGTCTACCATTGTGCTCTTTTTTCCACATCCCAAACCGCACATAATAGGGCATCTCTTGTTCTTCACTGATGCCAAGCCAAAGCATAAGATGGAAGTATTAGTTTCTGATGTTATTCCAGTCTAGGATTTCTGCCACTTGTTCTCTTCAATGAGTTGGCTTTACTCAAGACATGTGTCTTCTAATTAGAGGGGTCGCAAAGGCTACATCTTGAAACATGTTTCCACAGTGAAATGGCTGTCTGCTGTGTTGTGTAAGACAGGTAATGGGATGGGAGCATTGGAAACTAATGAAGCCAAGTGTCTCTGTATGTGTTGTTAGAACTCAGAAAGACTTTGACTTTTCTTATTATTCGAGCTGATAGTGTATTAGATTGAAGGAATTTGCTAGTTTTAATTTTTTGAGGCTGTCATGGTAGAGTGTGACTTTGTTCGGTTTATTAGCTTGATGTAGACCAAAATTTTGCCTCTTTTATTTGCTTTAGTAGTAGCCAAGCACAATTACTCAGAACTGCAAACTGTTTTAACCTCATTTTTCTTCTGTTCATCATTTCTAGGTCCTCGCAGAAATAATTCTGCTCATGACTATCAGGTGTGTGTTTTGTATATATATACACACACATGTAAACAAACAAACCTTAAGATTAATAAATGTCAGCGTAGTTCTAATTTCTGATTTTTTTTAAAAAACAATCCAGGTCATTTGGCAAGACAATGTTGATCCTGACAACATGTCTTACGAGGTTAGAATTCTATGTTCAAAAGTTACATTCTTGATAGTTTCTTTTGTTTACAAAACAACGAATTTACTTAATTTGAGAATAAATTTCAAATTTCTAATCGTATAAACTACTTAATCCATTGGATTAAGCTGACAGTTGCTTAAGCAGAATAATCCATTAAATTAAGTCATTTATGTGATTAAAAATTTTGAAATCATTTCCGATTTAAGTAAATTTACTGTTTTTAAATGTATATTTATCCAGTAGTTTATTAAGTTGGTACTTAAGCCATATGGCTGTTCATAATTCTCCTAGTAGTTATGATGGGGTTTCAATTCCTGTTCTATGTTAATGATTCTTTCTTTGTTTATTAAACTTTAGGAACTACTTGAATTGGGAGAGAATGTAGGGACTCAAAATCGAGGCCTTTCCCAGGAACTTATCTCTTTGCTTCCAGTTTCCAAATACAAATGCAGCATATTCTGCAGAAGGAGATCAAGGACTGAGAGGTACACTTCTGAGCTTTGCTTATCAATCTTTTTAACCAAGAAGTTGCTGCTTGCTGTGCTGCATTGTGGTCAATGACTGCATGGCACATATATTGCACTCCATGTACTTTGCTTGTTTCCTAAAACTTCTCTTGTAGCCCATCTTGACTGTGAACTTTGTAATCTCTATCCTTTTAGCAAGTAACAAATCATCTCTGATATAGAGAATCTAAGATGCTTCCCATGTTGGAACCAGGTGTGTTATCTGTCAGATGGAATATAAACGAGGCGACAAGCGGATAACCTTACCTTGCAAGCACGCTTACCATGCTAGCTGTGGAACTCGGTGGCTTAGCATCAACAAGGTGAGAAAACTCTGAATTGCTAGCTGTAAGCTGCAACTTTTAACTTCTTCATTGGCAAGGTTTCAGAATATGCTCATCTTGTATTCTCATCCTCAGGCTTGCCCGATATGTTACACCGAGGTGTTTGGAGATGCAGCAAAACGTTAAGGAATAGCGGATTCATCTGAAAGATGTTTGGATAGTGTCTGGCGTAGAAAGGAGTTGGTTCTTCATTCCTGTATTCCAGTAAGAAAATGCACCAGTGTTTTTAATAATCAAATGAAATATAGAATAGAAGTGAAGATGCCGTTGAAGATAGTCATGGATTTGTATAGAAGTTCTCTTTCTCTTCTTTTATTTTTTCTTTTTCTGACAATTTGGTGTCACTCTCACTAAGTATTTGATTCAGTCATCTTTCAAATTTCTTGAGTCTGCTTAGAAGCTCCCATCTCTGAGGAGGTACTGTTTTCGGTTTTTAACAAATGTTGTGGGTAAATGTAGCAACTTCTTGCTTCTTTGGGGGCACATACGTGCATTTTCTGTCGCCTAACGTACCGTAACCAGACGAACAATCAACTGAAAAGGAAACATTTTTACAGAAAGGCGACAGCTTTTCTGTCGTTTATCACCGCAGATGACTAATAACCGATGACAACACTGATCAGAACCCAGAGCCGATTCTCTTGATTGGGCAATGGCTATGGCGTTGGTCAGAGCTCTCACCCGCCTGGTTCTGGTAGTCTGCTTGATCAATGAGGCTCTGTTCCTCCAGTCCCACGGCGTACACGTAGCAGTCAAGAACCGAGTGGGGGACGGAACAGCGATGACATTGCACTGCAAATCCAAGGACACCGATCTGGGGCAGCAGAACGTCACGGACGGGGGCGAGTTCGGTTGGGACTTTTCTCCGAACATCTTGGGGACGACTCTGTTTTACTGTGATTTAGCGTGGGGGAAGTTGCAGGGGTATCAGTTTGTGGCGTATGACTTCCACAGGGACTGCGTCCGGTGCGCGGCGGAGTGTGGGTGGCTGGTGGCGGCCGAGGGCATGTATGGATTGATTGGACAAAGTGATTTCTGGGAATTTTTCTACCAGTGGCCTGATTCTGTCAGCAATCTGAA
Source organism: Stellera chamaejasme (assembly GCA_024586325.1). Taxonomy (NCBI): domain Eukaryota; kingdom Viridiplantae; phylum Streptophyta; class Magnoliopsida; order Malvales; family Thymelaeaceae; genus Stellera; species Stellera chamaejasme. The sequence continues at coordinate 8,367,575 of CM044984.1, read as the reverse complement.
AATATCAGAGTGATGGTATCATGTTCATCCATTTTTCAGGTCATGCCTTTGTTATGTTTTGTCATTCATGTATTTTCAGTTTGGCCCATAAAATAAAAAGTACTACTTTGGTCTCATGAAGATGGTAGAGCTTGACAGATTTTCAAGGGACTTTGTCACCTCTAAGTGTGCAGGATTGAGCTTGAGTCCACTATATTCTAGTTTCAAGGGACTTTTTTTCACCAAATTGACCAAATCCGGAAAAAAAATTCGGTTATTTCGGTTTAACCGTAAAGTTGATCAACCCTAATTGCGTTATCTTCTAATAGGTCAATGCATGAAAATTATTATAGAGCAACTCCTAAGACTTTAACGTCCTCATCACTTAACAAGTCTTTTTTTCACAATACAAACAAAAAGAAATCTTGGAGTTCTTTGTCCTCCAAATGCAAAAAACGCGGTTTTTAGGTGTAAGAAAAGGATCTCAATTTCCACAGTACAGCTTGCATGCTAACAACTCCATATCATGTTGTTGACCAATTGTTGATCATACAAACTTGCTTGCTCTCCCCTTATCAGTGTAGTAGTGGAGACCCAAATCACCAATTTTGAAATCCTAACACAAGTCCATGTCATCAAATTCAATCCCATTATTATTATTATTTTTCCACTCAATATTCCAGCCTGTCTCCTTCTTTGGACATTACATGTATGTCTTAGTGTCACAAATAATTGGAGAGTGGACACTATAAATCTCTGGCCCTTGCAACTCACTAGAGCATATAGCTAGCTAGAGGCACCATTTAAAAAGATGAGGATTACTATACCCCATTCCTACCTAGCTTATGCTCTCACATTTTGCCTTTTGGCAATTGCTACCACGGCCGACGACCAACCGGCCAAGTTCCCGTGGTGGCCACCGAAGAATCCGTGGCAGCCACCGGCGCACTTTAAGCCTCCGCCTTACTATTACAAGCCTCCTCCGGTGAACTATCCATGGTTGCCACCTCCATATTACTATCAATCCCCACCGATCCACTCACGTTCACCACCTTTGCCTTATGTTTATGAGTCCCCACCACCACCATATGTCTACTCATCACCTCCACCACCACCTCCATCACCTCCGCCTCCATATGTTTACAAGTCTCCACCACCTCCATGTTGAGAGTTGTTGCGAAGCGCGGAATAATTCCTCCGCCCTAATGGGTACGAGAGTGAAGTATTGAATCAGAAACCACACTAAGGATAACTCCCGGGAAAGACGGAGGGGTCACAATGGTCCCACTTAAAACCCGACTCCTTAGACAGAATTTCCTCTATGTAATTTTAGAGCGCAATATATCACTACAAATATACCCTATCGCAGCTACTTGGATAATAACAGATAATAAATACCGAAATTAAAGCATAGAAGAAAGAAGACACCATATACGAGGTTCGGCAATTTGCCTACGTCCTCGGACCCCACCAATATATTTCACTAAGAAGAACAAGTGAAATAATACAAGAAGAAGAAAGAACAAAGAAGGAAATATCAACTTCTTTGAGGGATGATTTAGAATGAGAAGCAAGGGTCTCCTTATATAAGCTAGAGTCCCCAAACCTCCTTGATAAATACTCCATGTGGGATGAGTTGCATGAATAGTAACTTCATGTGACTTAATTCCACACAAGCCAATCACTTTGTTCACTTCTTCAAATAAGGCCTCAAAGTTTGGAATTGGATAAGTGGTACCTTTACCACAACAATCTCCTCCAATTCCACAGAAGGAAGAGATATCGCACCGTGCTTTACACGGAGCACATGCCGCCGCAAGGCCGCATACCCAAGCTTCTCTGAAACGATCTTTGTTAACATGTCACCGCATTGTCATCTCAGTATGGATTTTCTTAAGCTTCATAAGCTTGTTCTCGGTTACCAACCGCAACCAATGGTACCTCACCTCGATGTGTTTTGTGCGAGCATGGTACATTGAATTCTTGCTTAAGTCAATAGCACTGGGCTGTCACAATGTACTACATACTCCTCCCGCTTCAAACCCAATTCATGAAGGAACCGCTTCATCCAAAGCATCTCTTTACCCGCTTCATTGGCTGCTATATACTCGCCTGCTGTGGACAAGCAACGCACTTTTGCAACTTGACCGCCACGAGACAGCTCCCCAAAGAAAAGTGAAGATGTAACTCGATGTTGACTTCCTTCCATCAAGGTCACCAGCCATATCTCTAAGGTATTTGAAAATCCACTTCACCGCTTCCTGAGGCTTCCCGGATTAGATAGAAACCTACTAACCAATCCAACAAAGATGAGCAATATCTGGCCGAGTACAAACCATGACGTACATCAAGGACCCAATCACGAGGAGTAAGGAATAGATGACATCTCTTCCTTTTCTTTTGCAGTTGTTGGGCACAACTTCTTTGACTTGAAATGATTCGCCAAAGGTGTGCTAACTGGTTTAGCATCTGTCATGTTGAACTCACAAGAACCTTTTCAACATAGGACTCTGTGACAACCACAACTTACTGCCTTCTCTGTCACGAACAATTTTCATGCCTGAATTTGCTTCGCCGGTCCTAAGTCCTTCATGTCAAAGGATTTTGACAGCTTCATCCTTCAACATGCGAATCATCAAAGCGTTTTTCCCAACAATAAGCATATCATCAACATACAATGTAAGAATAATGAAGTTACCATCAGAAATGTCTTAACATAGACACAAGAATCTGCAGCAGCTTCTTTTATAGCTCTTCCCGATCATAAAAGAATCAAACTTGCGGTACCACCGCTCGGTGCCTGCTTCAAGCCATAAAGACTCTTCTTCAATCTGCAGACCATATTCTCATTCCTTTCACTTCAAAACCTTCTCGGTTGAACCATATAAATCTCCTCCTCTAAGTCGCCATGTAAAAATGCAGTTTTCACATCAAGTCGCTCAAGTTCAAGATTTAGACTGGCCGCTAGTCCAAGTACAACCCGAATGGAACACATCTTCACAACAGGAGAGAAGATCTCATCAAAGTCAACTCCCTTCTTCTGGTGAAAACCCTTCACAACCAAACGAGCTTTATACTTTACCAGCTTGTCACCATCTTTCTTTAACTTGAACACCCATTTGTTTTGCAATGCTCTCTTACCCTTAGGTAAGTCCACCAACTCGTAGGTGTTGTTCTTCTCAAGAGAACTCATCTCATCTTGCATTGCAGAAACCATTGGTCCTTATCTCGCATGAACTCGCACATCTTGGAAGCTCTGCTCCCCGCATCAATAAGCATGACATAATCAGAACTAGAGTACCCGGTAGATGGACGACGCTCTCTAGTAGACCTCCTCGGCCGAGGCTCTACTACTTCCAAGGGATGGGGCTGCTCCCCTGCTCAAAACCCATGTCATGCTCAAAGAAAGTCGCCATCACCTGCTCATCAACAATAACCGGCTGCTCCACTCTAGGTTCTATATCATCTCCATCCGTGGCAACTAATGGAGTAGGTATAGGTGTTAGATCATCACCACCAGCAGATCTCAAGTCTCCTCTTGCAGCCCAATATGATCAATGTTCTCATGCTCACGGAAGACAAGATCCTCGCTTCGACCACCTTCTTCAACTCGATCCCAAACTCAAGCCATACTCCTCACCACCATATCCAACAAATATGCATGGTTTGGCAAGATCTGTCCCAGCCTTCGATCTCTCGATCCTTGGGCACATGTATGAATGCTTTGCAACCAAACACCTTTAAGTGTGCATAAGAAGCATTCTTCCTGTCCATACATTCTCCGGAACCTGAAAACCCAAAGGAACTGATGGAGTCCGATTAATAAGATAAACAGCAGATTTACAGCCTTCACCCTGAATGTCTTTGGCAATTTAGACATCCTCAGCATGCATCTGACTTTCTCAACAATGGTGCGGTTCATTCTTTCCGCTACCCCATTATGTTGCGGTGTACCTGGTGTCGTTCTCTCATGACGAATACCATGTTTCTTGCAATACCCCTTAAACTCATTAGAGGTATATTCACCGCCATTATCGACGGAGACACTTCATGTGCACATCAGTCTCTCTTTCAACCATGGCGTGAAAAGTTTTGAAGCAGTCAAACACCTGACTCTTCTTCTTCAACATGTACACCCAAGTCTTGCGTGAAGCATCATCAATAAAAGTCACAAAGTACCTGTTACCACCCAATGACTCCACCTCGAGGGGACCACAAACATCAGAATGTATTAACTCAAGTTTTGTTTTCTTTCTAGTCGAGGCAACATTGAAAGAAACTCTATGATGCTTCCCTAACAAACAGAAATCACAAGGGTCGAGTGATGTACCTTTGGCAATAGGAATGAGGGACAGCTTTGCCAAAGTCTCCAACCCTTTCTCGCTGATGTGTGCCACCGCTTATGCCACAAATTCTTGGAAGCACCATCTTCAACCACATTCAGCGAACCACCGCCACAGCATACCAACTCGCGTTCTATACAAGGTGCAAGAAAGATCACCTCTTGCCACCATCAAAGAACCACGCTCAGCCTTCCACACTTTGTCTCCGAAAGTCTGGTCAAACCCTTCTCGGTCAAGAACATTTACTGAAATAAGATTATGCCGCATATCTGGAATGTGTCGCACATCCCGCAACGTCAATGTGATACCCAAACTAGTACGCACAATAATATCACCGATCCCCAAAATCCTAGAGTGGGTAGTGTTACCCATCTTCACTACACCGAGGTCAATCTGCTGTAAGTAGTGAACAACTCTCTCTTGGGCGAAACGTGATAGGATGCAGCCGAATCGACAATCCACTGGACATTAGGATCACTAACATGATCGCAGCCCCCATGTGCACAAACTAGTACAACCGGATCATCACTTACTGACTCTGCAATAGCAACTGTATCTTTCTCTTGAGCTTTACCCTCCTTCCGATCCTTTTTCCTCTTCCAGCAATTTCTTTTCAAGTGACCAGTCTTTCCACAAGAATTACATTCTCTCGCTTTCTCTAGATTTCGAACGATTACCAGATTTTCCCCGACTACTCTTAGATCCCTTACTATTGCCGCAACCTCTGACTTCAGTGACAAGAGCCTGTGAAGACTCGGTGCCCGACTCCTTCCTCCTTGTTTCTTCGTTGAACAAGTTATCTTTGACCAAACTCAATGTGAGCTTGCCATCTGCAGTCGAGTTACTAAGAGTAACTACTAAAGTCTCCCAGCTATCTGGTAAGGAACTCAACAGAAGTAAAGCTTGCAACTCATCATCAAGCACCAACTTCATATTAGTCAGCTGATTAATCAAGTTCTGAAAATCATTCAAGTGTTCAAACCGATTGTCCCTCTTTAAGCTTCGATTAACAAGCTTGCGAATTGTGAAAGCTTTGTTCTGCGGTCTTCCTCTCAAACAAGCCTTCTAATTTTTCCCACGTAGCTTTAGCATCTGTCTTCATGAAACATGGTGGAATATACCGATATCCACCCATCTTCTTATGGTACCGAGTGACTTGCGCTTCAGATTGGTCCATTTGTCACCGCCATATCTGCAGCTTGGCGTAATCACCGCAAGAGGATCATGCAAATCGAGGCAATACAAGAGATCCTCCATCATTGGCTTCAAACTGAATAGTTCGATGAAGTCAATTTAATCATCGAACCAAAGACCACTGCCACCCATATCTTCTCCTCTAACCAAACCAAGGCTCCTGCCGCGAATGCGGATACCAACTAGCTTAAGGGAATCTTTTCGATGTGGAAGATCAGATTAAACCGCAACCACAGAGCATACTCGGAATAACCTTGGCTCGATACCACTTGTTGAGAGTTGTTGCGGAAGCGCGAATAATTCCTCCGCCCTAATGGGTACGAGAGTGAAGTATTGAATCAGAAACCACACTAAGGATAACTCCCAGAAAGACGGAGGGGTCACAATGGTCCCACTTAAAACCCGACTCCTTAGACAGTAATTTCCTCTATGTAATTTTAGAGCGCAATATATCACTACAAATATACCCTATCGCAGCTACTTGGATAATAACAAGATAATAAATACCTAAATTAAAGCATAGAAGAAAGAAGACACCATATACGAGGTTCGGCAATTTGCCTACGTCCTCGGACCCACCAATATATTTCACTAAGAAGAACAAGTGAAATAATACAAGAAGAAGAAAGAACAAAGAAGGAAATATCAACTTCTTTGAGGGATGATTTAGAATGAGAAGCAAGGTCTCCTTATATAAGCTAGAGTCCCCAAACCTCCTTGATAAATACTCCATGTGGGATGAGTTGCATGAATAGTAACTTCATGTGACTTAATTCCACACAAGCCAATCACTTTGTTCACTTCTTCAAATAAGGCCTCAAAGTTTGGAATTGGATAAGTGGTACCTTTACCACAACACTCCATCTCCCTCACCACCTCCTCCATATGTTTACAAATCTCCACCACCACCCCCACCATATATTTATAAGTCGCCACCTCCACCATCTCCTTCACCACCTCCTCCCTATATCTATAAATCACCTCCACCTCCATCGCCTTCCCCACCTCCTCCATATATCTATAAATCTCCGCCTCCTCCATCACCATTTCCTCCACCTCCGTATGTTTACAAGTCTCCACCACCTCCTCCTCCATACGTCTACAAGTCACCTCCTCCACCATCCCCTTCACCTCCTCCTCCATATGTTTACAAGTCTCCACCACCCCCATCTCCGTCACCTCCTCCTCCTTATATATACAAGTCACCTCCTCCACCATCTCATTTACCTCCTCCATATGCTTACAAGTCTCCACCACCCCCAACTCTGTCACCTCCTCCTCCATATGTGCACAAGTCACCTCCTCCTCCTTATGTTTACAACTCTCCACCACCCCCATCTCCATCACCACCCCCTCCATATATCTATAAATCACCCCCTCCACCATCCCCTTCACCACCTCCTCCTTATATCTACAAGTCACCTCCTCCTCCTCCTCCTCCTCCTTATGTCCATAAATCACCTCCGCCACCATCACATTCACCTTCTCCTCCCTATATATACAAATCTCCTCCACCCCCATCACCTTCTCCACCTCCCCCATATTTATATAAATCCCCACCTCCTCCTTCTCCATCTCCCCCACCTCCATATGTATACAAGTCACCACCACCTCCATCGAAGTCTCCTCTTCCATATTACTACAACTCACCACCACCTCCCGAAGGATACTAAATCAATGGTTCCTTAGCCAATTTACCAAATTTTGTCATCTTTTCTATAAAATAATAATTAAGTTCTTAAGAACTTGTACGTTTGGTATTTTGATTTCATCGTATTGTAAACAATTGAGGGTATAATGCATGCCCTTAACCAGATTATATATGCTTCAATTATTCATTGAGATACAATTTTCTTTTAGATTGATCATATATATCGCATTCATTTTCCATTAAAGAATATAAGATGTTATATGTTTGATATTTTAATCGACCGGATCACTAAAATGGTACGTACACAAATATAGAGACAAAGAATTATTAATGTTGTAATCATATTTGTTACTGAGTTAGTAGAAGGTAATGAAAATGGTTAAATTTATCAAAGCTCTGTTTTAATCTCGTTAACAAGCAAAAAATTCTAGTAGCGCCTCGTGACTTAGGTGTCGTCTAGGAGTGAATGCGAATCGAGCCGAGCCAAGTACTAGGTTGTTCATGCTAGGTTTAAAAATTATATCGAGCCTGAAATTGTGTTTAAGTTTGGCTTGAAAATAATATGAACGAGCTCGAACGAATTTTTAATTGAGCCAAACTCGAGTTGTTCATTCAACTTTCACCCCTAGTGTCATCCATTCCAAATCACTCTCTCTATCATAGAAAATTAATTATGTTTGACTTTCCAATTTGTATTTGATGACTTAAATTTTCATTACAAATAATTTATAAAAAAATCTTGAAAATGTAGTTATAAACTACTAATACTGAATTTTTATTTGTAAATAAACTTGTAAATTTTATGAGGTAAAATGTTGAATGAAAAAAAATATAGACTAAATGTTGAAAAATAAACCTGATTATTTTCCTAGGACGAACAGAGTATATTATAGCTAACACTTTAGCCAAAACACCAAAACATGGTAGGTTCACTTTAGCTAGGAGCAAAGAATAAGATTAATTAACAACCAAACTACTAAAAGCATATGGATCTCCTAACCATGTTGTGGTGTTTAGCTAAAGTGCGTGTTTGATAATTTGAGATCCAAATTTGGCTAATGTATATTGTGTATGGATGAAACGCGGCTGAGAGAGCTCCCCTTCAAAGAGATCCAACAATGCTCTTGATCTAGGCATGGTTTTAAAAACCAAATCGGATATCGAACCGTTCACTTAATGGTTCAATGTTCAACTGGTCCAGTCATTTAAACTAGTGGTTGGACTGTATTTTCATAAAATATAATTGTAGATATTCACCTTATAAACTTATTATAAAAGATTCATATACAACATAATAATGCATATTTCTACACATGAGGAAGGGACCTTATTGTTTATATAAAAGATAATAGGAGTGCAAGTAATGAATATAAAAAAATGTAAGAGATCATTTGTATAATAATGGAAAGTTTGATGCCTAATTTGTATAATAAAAGAAACTTTAATGACTATAGCTTTGTTAATATCGATGGTTCATTTAGTTGAATATCGAACTTGTTGACACCCAATTTTGTCCCAAATATTAGGAGCTTAGAGGTATTTTAGGGGGTTTAAACGATTAATTAATGATGAAATTGAAAACTTTTGGGATTAAATTGAACGTTGTAAAACGCTGTGGGCCAACTTAGGAATTTTCTCTAAATTTGCTTGTTGCAGACGACGATCACGGAGACCGGAGACGGTCACTAGAAAAAAAAAAATTAATTCAGAGGGAAGCAATTTCGCCTCTGATCCGGTGGTGCTCCAGCTGCTGCCGGCCCCTTCCAAGTAACCTCGTTTCGTCCGCCACCGTCCTACCACCGTGAGGTCTCCCGATCGTGTTCTCAGCCACTGCAGCTCCGCCAGACTCATTCGTTGCTGCCGTGCCGCCATTCGGTTCCCAGGCTCACCCACATTCCGATCTGCTTGCACTCCGAACTTTTCTCGAATTTCTTTGCTACTCGAAGCCGGAAAACGCTATCGAAGCTTTTGTCTGCTGCAAATCTCTCTTTTCCAGGTCATGGAGGATATTACAGAGACGAACCGAAAATTGCAACTTTCGGGAAGAAGCTCTTTCATTTGAATAGGTGTAATTACGATTTGTCCCTATTCTCTATCACTATGTTTTATAAAAGTCCCTGACTTTTAGCATGTTGCACTTAAAGCATCCTTGTAAAGAAGTTAATAGTACATTGGAGGCAGTGCGTTGACTTCTGTTGTTTTCTTCTTAGTCTCTTTTTGATGAATTCAAGTTGTCTGGTGGTATTAGGATTGTGTAGTGTAGCCATTTGCCATGATTTTTAGCTCTTTCGTTTTTTATTGTTTTATTTATTTACTTTTTTTTACAAATATTGATTTACCTCCTTATTCGTTTATTTTCCGTTGATTACTTGTTACACCTTTTTTTTTTGGAAAATCGGTTGAAGTAGGAGAAATAAAATTAACCTCGTGGTACATTTTTTCTTGTAATTGACTAACGGACTTGAGACTTTTGGTAGATCAGTTTAGGTTCCCAATCGACCTAACACAAAAAGATTGGTACGTAGCGACTCCGTCGAAAACTTCGTTACTACAGAACTTGTTCTCTTTCTTTTTCAATTTTCTTAGTTAAATATCAAATTGGTCCTTTAGTTTTGTTAAAATTGTTCAAATTGACCCCAACATTAATTAAAATATCGATTTATGGTTCAACCGGTTATTATGATTTTTTTTACGGTTTTTACAACCTCATCAACTGATTAACTGGAACCATGATCGGAATAGAGACTAGTTCACTATCTATCCGGTTGAACGGGCCGGTCCGGTCCAGCTCTTTCAACCATGGATCCAGGTAAAACTGGAAAAAAATATTGTTTAAAAAAACAATTAAGTATCTCAAATATTTGAACATTTGGCAATGGAAATTTACGTAAATGTTGAAAAATAGTAGAAAATGTAACGTACTTCAATTTAACGGAATGTCCAATGAGACTTATTGTGAAAGCTAAGAGACTATAGTTGTGTTTAGCAACAACTTTTTCAAAGTAGATGTTCTATTTTAAAAAAGCTATTAATGATAGTTTGTTGAGTTTAGCTGTTAGCTGTTTGAAAAAAAAGAAGAAGGAAATTGGGTCGCTAGAGTTCGAGCAAATGAACGCCAAAGTTTCCAAATGCCCTCCGAGGAGGCATCTTCAGGAAGAATTGTTGATTGAGTTAGAGCCAGTTGGCAATTAATATGTTATATGATTACGTATTACTGACCGGGATTAACAATAAATTGGTAATTACCAGGTTGAATGATTAATTAATTAAAGCTTTTTGCAGCAATTAACTATGTGGTTATGTAAAACTACGAAAGATAAAAACACCCTTTTGATAGAGTTTGTCTGAAACTGTTTAAAAAAGTCGTATATCCATAAACAAGATGTGCTCAACATGAATCACAAACTTTAATTTATTCTATCCCATAACCCCCCAAAAAAAAACAAAGAAAAAGTACACGCATAAAACAAAACATAAACCTCCAAATACTTAAGCTGTTTATACTATAAGATACCAAGAGAGAGAGGTATATATATGAAATAGACAATTCCATATGCATATTCTTCCTTGGCTTATTACAATGACAAAGAAGATCTCACTTCAATCTATAGGTATGAAGGGGAGGAGTGGATTTGGAGGCCCAAACAGGTGTTTTGGTGATTGGCATCCCTCTATTTGTAAGGATAAGGTGATGGTGGCTTGTATGAGGGCGTGTAACTGTCCTTAGGAGATTCGTAGGCGTATGGTGGAGGTGCAGGGGACTTGTAAATGTAGGGTGGAGGGGGTGGAGACTTGTACTCGTATGGTGGAGGTGGAGGAGACGAGTAGTCGACATATGGTGGAGGAGGCGGGGACTTGTACTCGTATGGTGGAGGTGGAGGAGACGAGTAGTCGACATATGGTGGAGGAGGCGGGGACTTGTATATGTATGGTGGTGGTGGTGGAGGAGACGGGTAAACATATGGCGGCGGTGGAGGAGATGGGTAAACATATGGTGGAGGAGGTGGAGACTTGTAAACATATGGTGGCGGTGGAGGAGATTTGTAAATGTATGGTGGCGGTGGAGGAGAAGGGTAAACATATGGTGGTGGAGGTGGAGACTTGTAAACATATGGTGGAGGAGGAGGGGATTTGTAAACATATGGTGGCGGTGGCGGAGATGGGTAAACATATGGTGGAGGAGGTGGAGACTTGTATTTGTATGGTGGCGGTGGTGGAGACTTATAGACGTAAGGTGGAGGAGGTGGTGACTTGTAAATGTAGGGTGGGGGCGGAGGAGATTTGTATATGTATGGTGGAGGAGGTGGCGACTTGTAAACATATGGCGGTGGTGACTTGTCATGAACATAAGGCGGTGGTGGCGATGGTGGCGGTGACTTATAGTCATATGAAGGTGGTGGCGGTGGTGGCTTGTGATAATCATGTGGTGGAAAAGTGTATGCATATGGTGCTGGTGAGGGCTTGTATTCATCGGGAGGAGAATGGAAATCATCTTCATGATCACCAGCGGCTACATGCTTGAAAATTAGGAAACATACTACCAATAGATGAGGGAGGCTACGCCAAATGGTAGCCATTTTGAGAGCAAAATCAAGATGGGTACCACTAATTTGGTATTTGGCTAAAAGGGCTTGCTTGTTAATGGTAACTCTTTGAGAGTGATGAGATTTTATAGTCACAATCTTCTTCAATGTTGAGTAGAATTTGTCAATGTTGCACCAATCTTCCTTCTAACAACTTTGATAATTAACCTTAAAAGATTCAATAATTAATACTCAGTCCATTTAATAATCCTCGACCCTGAAAAGTTGAACAATTTATTTTCTTGTTTTTCATATATTTAATCTATTATTTATTTAAAGTTGAATAATTCATATGCATATTATATTCAAAGTCTTGATTTTTAAAATATATTTTTATCGGAATATTGTCCATATTATTTTAGTAATAATTTAAATCGTACATTCAAACACAAAACACAAACCATTCAAATTTTTAGGGGCGAATGAAGTATATCCATGAAATATTTTTCTTTTTGGATCGTTTAATATGCATACCATAAATTGAAGTCTTTAGTTTGTAAATATACTTAATTTTCAGAATAAAAAAAACTCATAACTTTTCTTAATATACTCTGAGTCTCATAAATTTGGTAGGTTTAATTAAGTTTTGGGATCTCCCGTAAGATTGATTCTAAGGAAACTTTTATTTACCTTTTTTTATTTTATTACATTTGATTTTCTTTCACACACAAAATTTAAAATTATATTATATACCTACTTTACATTATTATCTTCTACACAACTTAATCTCCACACTAAGTAAAAAATATCAATTAATAGAGTAATAATTTTCTGGGAAGAGGAAGCAATCCGTCTTGAAGATAAGGGAAGAGGAAGCAATTTTTTAGGATAGCGGGTCAGATGGATCAAGGAAAACTATTAGGAGTGAAAAACCGATTAGAGATAAGAGGTGTGTTGATAAAATTCACAAATTTCTGGGATGCTCTCTTTTGAAGGTTGTGAAGGAGTCGCGTTAGAGATTTAGGATGAGACGTTCAAACCTGTCAAAAGAGGAGTTTCAAATTCTGGGTCTCGTGCCAAACTGAAGAACAAATTAAGAAGATTGCGATGAAATTTCAAAAAATAGAGAGTAAAGTGCCAAAAGAGGGATTTGGAAGCACTCATAGACCTACATCGTCTTAGTTTTCTATAAGTTCATGGTGAATCAGGATTGTAAATGATACGGATTTTTCTCTTTTGCGATGGGATAGTTCGATACTGTTTTTTGTTTGCTTTAAAGATACTTGGGTTGTTATTTTCATTGGGTTTTCATTCTAGCATCTCACTGGAGTTTTTGTACTTTTTAATAAACCAATAAAATTGTTGTTGTAAAAAAAGAGAGTAATAATTTAAGTTAAATATAAGTCTAAAAGTCAAACTCCAAAAAAATTCCAGAATGAAGGAGTAATTTTCTTTTTGTTTATTCTTTTACAGAGTAGTGATAACTAGCTAATCAATGCATCAGTGGAAATGGTCACGAGTTTGAGCTTCTAATTAACCATATAATAACCCGGAGTTTATTGATTTACTAGGTGCAACTGGGGTTATATATAACAGCTTTTGTTATGATTAAGTACACCAATAATTTGATTAACCACTTTCGTTAGGTTAGTATAGAAAATTGCTAAGAACACTAAAAACAAATAAAAAGATTACGTTAAAAGGTGGAAATGATCGTACTTGCTGACTTTTCAGCTCTTCTTAATCTGTTAAATCATCTTTTAGGATTACAAATTAATGAAAGAAAAGAATTCTCTTCTAGCAGCTTCCCTCACCAATTCATTTATTTATTTATTTTTACATGATAAAAAAGCTATGAAATGATGTATGCAATTGAAGGCTTCAACCTATAATTAGCTGTCTGTTGCTACAATATTAGTTAAACCTTGATTAATATATTAGTTTTTTTTATACTCCAATTGGACCTACAAAATGAAAGTAAACTTGTAAATTTAGTCCTTTGCCTTGTCACACAAATTTCATACTGTCCTTTGTTTGTATCAAAAGACATTTCTGTAATACAGTAGTGTATATACTACTACATCTTATTACATCTTATAATGTCAATTATAATTATCTACATCTCATATATACTATAACTTCATGTGAAAAACATAGTAATAGAGTTTTACACTGAGTACTAGTACGTATTTCTGTGGCAACATTCTTAAGAATGAAAAATTAAATTAAATTCTTGTTGCTAAAACTGAAATGAAACTCTAAAACAATCATGGTCATAGCTAGGTTAATTTCTTCTGATTCCTTTTATTTTGGACAAGAGATGGAAAATACTATAATAAATAAAAACAAACTACAAGAACTTGTAGCTTACAAATCCAAAGGGTGGCTGTTTACATGATTTGAAACCCCTTTCTAGGCCTTTTCAAACCTAGCATTACAAGAAGCATTCCAAAGTAATCATAATTGTAGCCATGTTCTATAAGGTCCATCTTCATGCTATTCCATGGAGGAAATCTGAACCAGAAATCAGTCAAGAAGCTTCTCCTTGCAACTGCTTTGCTGTGACTGAATGTATCAAATGAGAATTTCCCATGGTACTTTCCCATCCCACTCTCTCCCACCCCTCCAAATGGAAGTGTATCAACTGCAAACTGCATAATTTGTAGTACAATGTTCTTTCTTCACTTAATTCTCTGGTCAAAAGGAAAAACAAAAAAGAACACAAGAAAATAAGTATGGTGTCACTCTTTACCTGAAGGATTGCATCATTGAATACTATGCTCCCAGATGATGTTTCAGACACCATTCTTTTCTTGAATGCTTCATTCTTGGTGAAAACATAGATTGCAAGAGTCTTAGGCCTTGCATTGATGAACTCAATGCTTTCTTCAATTTTCTCCAACTGTTAAAACCAAATTACCATTCCTCAATGTCATGTTACTCATGTTGCATAATCATAATCAGGTGCATCAGATCAGTATTATAGACTTAACTGTGATGATGGGGAGTAGTGGACCAAAAACTTCTTCTGTCATTAACTCCGAGTTAAGCGGTGGATCAATCAATATGGTCGGTTCAATGTACCTTCACGAATCGAGAAAGAGAAACATGTTACATGATAACTTCCTGCACAAGTAACAATAGTTCCTGAAGAAGAATAAGAAGATTATGCTTAAAGATGAAGGTACTTACAAGCTATCTTCATCCATTGAGCCACCATAGACTATACAGTCCCTAATGTTCTTCTCACTCACCAGTTTCCGCAATCTCTGGAAGTGATGTTTGTTGATTATCCTTGAAATGCTACGCGATTCTTTCGGGTGTTCTCCAAATATATTTTTGAGGTGGACCTTCAGCAGTTCCACCTGAACATCACACACCAGTGAACTCTTTTTCATGCCTCAACAGAATTAATGAACAGCTGAAAAATAAGCATATCTTTTTAGGCCATACCAAGGTTGGTGCAAATGATTTTTCAACCAAAATGTAATCAACTGATACACATGCTTGACCAGCACAAGATCCAAACTTTGCCCCGATAATTCGACTTGCTGCAGTCTTACACATCAACACAACCATATCAAGCTCAAGAAAAAGTAGAATAGGAAAATGTTCAACTGCAGAAATTCTACTCAGACTGACTGATAAATTTCAGTAACAAACTGTCTCAGAAGCTTAACCAAAGAGTTGAGAATGCTCCGTTTAGTTAGGATAATTTTCCGTTCTCAATTTTCTTTGTAAATGTTTGGATGTATAACTAGTTATTTAGAGATGGAAAACAATGTTTTCCAAATTCTGGAGAACCTTAGTATTAAGATAGAGAACCTTGTTTTGATGTTTTCCATCTTAATACCATAGTTCTCCAAAATTTGGAAAACAAGGTTTTCCATCCATAACGAACTAGTTGTGCATCCAAACCTTTACAAATGGAAATTTGGAATGAAATTTTTTCATAACTAAACAGACCCTAATTTTCTCAGTTACCTCTTTATCCCAAGACCATGATAAAGTATCAAGAACAGCTGGGCACTTTCCTCCAAGCTCTAGAACAACAGGAGTTAGATGCCTTGAAGCAGCTTCCATAACTATCCTTCCCACCTTTGAACTTCCTGATCCATTGTTTTTTTTTCCATAATTTTCCATTTTAGAAAACAGAAATTCTTTAAAAGGGGCATAAAAAGATCTCATTTTTACTATGCTATGAAAAGTTTTTTGTGGATCTTTGTATGAACCTGTGAAGAAAATTTTGTCCCACTTCTTCTGAAGTAACTTTTGACCAAGATCTGGGCCACCTTGGAAAACCTTGATGGCTTTACTGTCAACATAATCAGGAATTGAGGTTGCAAGCAGAGAAGCACAGGCAGGAGCCAGTTCTGATGTCTTGAGAACAGCTGCATTCCCAGCTGCCACTGCTCCTATTAGAGGCTCCAGGGAGAGGTCTGTTTTGGTAAAGTTTAAAGTTAGTGGTCTAATTGAAAACTAGTGAGGAAGTGAAGGACTGATTTTGAGTTAGCCGAAAACAAACCTATAGGAAAGTTCCATGTAGAAATGACGAGGATAAGGCCCAGGGGCTCTGGAAGGACTTCAGCAGAAGAGCCTAGTGCAACTAAAGGCAGCTTAGCCTGTAAATTGCACAAAGAAACTCCGTCCTTATTGATCGAAATGTTTGTTTTGACTTCAAATTATTTATATTGTGTTTTAGTAGAAAAATTTGAAAAATAAACCCATAAATTAAATATATCAAATTAACATTTTTATGCAAATTTTTTAAATTTTTAGTTCATAATAATAGAGAAATAAAACCATAAATTAAATTTTGAAAACTAAATATTTCTATTATTTAAGAACAGACGGGTATTAAATTTCAAGAATTAACCAGCCAATTGTACCAACTCTTGCAAGTATTATCATGATTTGTTCATCTAGAATTTTTCTGAAAATGAGTTTGCAAGTTTATATTGGTCCATCCTCTTTAACTATTACATTTTCCTTTTTGAGAATCTCTAAATAATTTTTACATTTTCTTTTGAAGAAAAGTTTATCTACCTTATTTATGATATTATCCTTACTTTCATTCTCTTTCTACCAATTTAGCATAATTTTCAACAAAATTTACCTTTTTACCGGTTCTACGCAATTTCCAATAATTTTAGAGTTCTTAATTATATTTTTTTAACTGTAAAATTAGAAAGTTCAAACAAAATTAATGTAAGGATTACCTTTTTACTGGACATCCATCCTTTAAGGTTTTGTAATGCAAAATTTAAAGATTTTCTTAGAAGCGCCACCTGTAAAAACACAAGAGGAGAAAGCTTACAAATTGGAGAACAGCAATATTACGATCAGATAGAAAAGATAATAGAAAGCTCTACCTAGCCGACAATTTATTCTATCCCGTTAATTTTTTTATACTCAATTTTCGATCGGTCTATGTGATTTATTTAAATATTCACTATAAAGATTTTTTTAAAAAAAAATGGGAAAAAATGTTTTCGTTTTTAAAACTAAATTTATAATTTTTGTAACATTTACATTTCATTTTAAATTACAAATTACCCATTCGATCATGTATGTCCTTTTTAAATTAAAAGGCTTTAATTTATAAAAACTGGAATATTATCCATTACGCAATAATTCAGAGATCTTATTTTTTTAATTCATGAGATTCATACTATGTTTTATAAGATGACAATGGATAATCCAGTAAAACTGGAAATAAAGATAGAGGCAGTGATTCGATTTGATTTTGGGCCAAATGTATAGCTAAAGGGTAAATCAAGATGAACCCCCTGAACTAAGCTAAAAGTCTTACCAGATCCCAAGAGTTTTAAAACTACCCAAAACGATCATTGTCTTCCCTTGCCTCTCCCTATCAAATTATAGCATTGTCATTGAAGATCCACAAACTATTTGATGTTTCTATAATTAATCTGTGACATTATCAACTAATCATTACTCAAAGATCATTCTTTTCTCATTTAGTGACTAAAAAACAATTTTGTTTGTTAATATTTGGTCATTTATTTTTTGCAAACGAATTTTCCAAAGACAGTTAATTACTGTGCTGTCCGCTTCCATGTAATCATCAGGAGATTGTACTTCTCCGGTCCCTACCATTTCTCTTCGAGAGAATCCGGCCCCTATATTTAATTTTGAACTACAAAAGTGGACTTTTCGTCCTATCATTATAAAAAAAAAACACATGCAAAATTATCAAAACTATATTTCAAAGTGTATGATTAGTTCGATAATACTACTATCAATTAAAGTCTAATATTGCAGAAAAGGAAGAAACGACCTAAAATGATACTTATGAAACAAAATTAAATTAAATGAGTGGGAAATAAAGTTGTGTTCTTTTAGGGGAAGAAAACAAGATGGAGTATTATATATATATATATACATATATACATGTATACATATATAGATACACACACACACACACATATATATATTGAAATATGAGAAGGTTGTAAACTTTGAAAATCTCTAATATTGAAATATGAAAAGAATGGAGAATAAAAGTTGGAAAATGACTGAACTGACCTCATCTCTAAAAGCTTCAATGTGATGCTTGCCCAAATCCTGTCTTAGAGCCTTGAAAATTTCAACCTCTTTCTCATTGAGAAACCTCTGCAAGCCTTTGAGCTGAGCCCTTCTCCAAGACTCTTGCTTGGTCCTTCCAGATCTGTAAACCCCTCTGATTTCTTCAACCCCTCTCTCAATATTCTCATCCATGATAAATTAACACTTTTTTTATGGAGGTAAATTAACTCCTTTTTTTTGGCTCACTCACTAACTTTGTCCAGCACTTGAGTTCTTTTAGAAGCTCTCATTAATAAGTAGAGACTTGTACCCACCTAACTCTTCTAAATGATGTGGGCTCAACCAGCTACTTCTACTCCCATCCCCAATTTATTCATTCAATGCTTCTAAGCCCAAAGCTTTTTCATTTCTCTCTTGTTTTTCTTTTTCTTTCTTTCTTTATTGGTAACTAAAAACAAAATAGTGCTGTAACTATTATGTATCCAGATTATAAGACTCATTTTGGTATTTCACTTCTTTGAGTCTTTAAGACTACTTGAAAATATCTTGACTTTAGCCGCTTAAAATTGAATGAAATCATTTACTGTAAAACAAACGAGACTATTTGAAAATAGTCTTAAGAAAATCTATCCACCTGACCGTAATCTGTGTGGCTGGCTCTCCTTCATTTTCTTATATCCATCTATTTGTCAATAAATAATTGACTCATTTATCTTTACTGTTTTACAGTATTTAATCAATAATTTTTTGATTAGAGAAATCCTAGTGATCGTGTAATCTTATATAAATAGACATCTCTTTTAGTAACAACTCTTGATTATACATTAACTTCTTTTCGTGGACCAGTGCAAGTTACAAAATTTTCCTCACATATTTAAACAAAACCATGAATGTCCTCATGTTTCTTGTAGTATACTCCATATGATTTTTTTGAAAATAAAAATTTATGAGTTGAACCCAATTTAGGTGTTGCAAACAACTTTTCATAATCATATTTAATTCACTTCATTAATGGAAACAGATATTAGTATTTAATGATCCAACATATATTGTTGCATCCAACTGTGTCATCAGCCTTACTAATTTTACTCCTTCGTTTTCCCTTTTTTCTTTATTGTAGTATGATAGTATATTTATGTGATATATAATAGTAGTATATGTGAATAATTGAGTATATAATATGCAATTAAATGGTAATCATTAAGTACTTTCATAATATGATATGCACATAAAAGACAAAAACCAGTTGATAAAATTAGTTACATTTGTTTTTCAGTAGTATTGTGTTTTTTAGAGAGTAAATTGGAGAGAGAAAAATGATTTTTTTAGGAAGAGACAAATGAATATTTAGTTAGAATTGTTAGAGATAATACTACATCCATCTCATGAGTGGTGCTATTTAACTTATGATTTTATTTTTCTATAATTTTGTATTATAAATTAACTTAATTAAACTTTTACTTACTTGATGTTTAAACTTCACAAAACTATTAGAAAAGGGCCACAATGCAACTTAATTATAGGTTGATCATAGTAATGGTCAATTTTTTGATGAATGTTCTTAGCAGATTTTTGCCCATTTTCTCATAAAACATTTTTTTGATACCTAGGATATAGGAGATTGTAGATAGTGGAGACGTGAACACAAGATATCTATCTCATATCCAAGGAATTTTAGCCACTAGGCTATTGCTTAGGACATTTCTCATAAAACAAATTAAGAAAATCATGTCTAATTAAAACTTCATATAATTAAGTTTCATAGAGTAGCACATGGGCTAATAAACGTTCGCAACTACTTGTGCAATACAAGTTTAATAATAGGTAATGGGCGAATGCAGTACTCTTTATCTTTAACCGTAAATGCTACTCTGTCCTATGATCTATGTCCCATACTCACATATCCATCTAACAATAGTTGACACATTATTATTAGGCTTTATTATCATTTGATCCCCTCAACTACTCCAACTCATGCACTTTAGTCCCTCACTCGCAACCTAGCTTCGCTCGGTCCCTAAACTCTGTTACTCCAAGCACTTTCGTCCCTTCACCCTGCAGATTGGTCACGTGGCGTCACGTGTTGGAGACTTCCGTCAACAACGTTAACTGGGAAAGGATTATAACTCAGTGTTGGCCCCAATCGTACTCCTCATTCAGTTCGACAACGAACCCTAGCACCTGATCCATCAAAAATTTCTCTTCAAGCTCCTGATTTAGTGTGCTCTCGCAATTGAAATTTGATTTATTACCCACCCTTTATCAATTCCGTATTCGCATGAATCATCGTCTTTTACTGGATTCGATGGAAGGGACGAGGACGAGTTCAACGAGGCTTTGAATCCAATCTATAGTTGTGGAATCCGGACATTCATGGCGGAGGCTCGATGAGAAATGGCGAATTATGGACGCCGCTTCTACCGTTGCAACCGTTGCAGAAACTACAAGGTATGAGCTATGCTGGGGTGGTCAAGTTTAAAGCCCTGCTATTTTGTTTGTCTGCAAGAACTTAGTAGTCAAGTCTTTATGTTGTTATTGCAGAAAAAGCCAAGTTGTATGTTCAAGTGGATTGATGGTGAATTCACAGAGCGCTCCCAAACGGTTATTCGACGATTGATTGCGAAGGAGAGGAATCTAGAGTTAGGCCTTGTGTCGTGGACGCTATCTTAAACTCGGTCATTAGACCGTCTAATCCTCTCATTTAATCTTAATGAGACACGTGCCAGGATCACTCGCTCAAAAATCATATTCAAGCGCCAGTTGCAAGTGGGTACAATATTTGTAATGTATTAAAACATTCATGCACTATAGTAATTAACTTAACAATGCAATGTATATATAATTGGCATAAGGAAAATATTAAGTTTTCTTCTTAAACATTTTACACATGACATGCCCTACAAAATTTCTTAAAATTTCCTTAGCCAAGAAAACAACATTTATTTATTTGCCTACAAATATTGCCTATGTGCCCGACCCAGTTTTGGCACATCAAAAAACAACCATAACTAGTAGACAATTCGCATAGCTTAGAATATTTACATATTCAAGGAAAACTGTATATTTTAGAGGCAACTAGACTATACACATAGAGTCATGTTCCGAAACTTCTCAAACGACCAACCTACTTGTGAAGTTGAGATAATCCTAGTACCTCTGTGCAAATTCTAACCGTTACCCTTCAATCTCGAGAAGGTCCCTTACCCTTTATATCTGCACAAAAATAGGTTAAGGGCGTGAGTATTCGAAAATACTCAGTAAGAGGTTGAACCTGCAAAACAATCTCACCACAATATATAGCAATAATACCAAATATGAATATGATGAAAATGATAATGATGCCAATGCAAGTGCATATGCAAAGTTAGCATGCATGTAGGACTTTTCTCAGCATTGATAATTTATCACATGTTGTCTCGTGTACTAAGCTCCTCATACACGTCGGCCCTTAATAGTGACCGCTATACCGGTATCATTCAATGATTGTCCTACTATCATCAAGGATTACTTTCCTTGTCTCAACAATCATTGGTTGTTGCTCCTTACTTTAGCAAGTCTTATCTCGCCTTTTACTCATGTTTTTTGTGCATGAGTTGTTAAACTACTTTGGTTGATCTCAACTCATTATGATTACAATAATTATATAAAAATTCTCAAGTAAGATAGCTAATTAAAGATCTGCTTTGATTCCACTCAATAACCTCTAATAATTGCTTGGCAACTAGTAGGTGATGGCAAAGCCCCCCAGGCGAAGGTGAAGCTCCCAAGCGAATCCGCCCATGCGAAACCCCCCAGGCGAAGACGAAGACCCTCAGGCGAAGGCGAAGCCCCCCAGGCCCAGGCGAAGGCGAAGCCCCCTTGATCAGTCACCTGACTCCAGTTCCTCCCTCTCACAGCCTTGGCCTGATTTGGAGTACCAACTTTGGATGACCATATCTCACTCAATATAACTCCAAATCACAAACCGTAAAGTTTCACTTATTCCTCATCTTCTCTAGAATAACTCAGACCAAAAATTAGGATTTTTAAGCAAGCCAAATGGCTCATATTACCTCTACAATCTGACATACACGGATTGTGCTTATTTGGTGTATACCTTCACCAAACTTTCATTTTACTCAACCAAATCTTAACAATTAATTCATATCTCATCCTCAACATCTCAGTACACATATAAGGCATAGAGATATTAAGTGCATCAGGTTAGAAATCCCTTACCTTGGAGCAAAACCTTGCAAAAACACAACTATTATAGCTCAACACTCCTAGCTTGTGTGCAACCTTACTTCCTTGTGCCTAAACTATCATCAAGACACATAATTAAGCAATCTAGCATCAAGATTAAACAAAAATTTAACCTTGGACAACTCCCAAATTCGGATTTATGCATTGCCCAAAACCTAAAAGTTCACCCAAGCACATATAAGCTCATCTATACTCCCTTATGGCCCTAGCATCTTCCATTACATCATTTAGCACTAAAAATAATCTCAAATACCCAACAAGAACAGTGGTTTCATCTATCCCAAACTCAACCACAAAGAGAAGAACTAATTACCTCGATCAAATGTGAGATTAAGCTTCACCATAGTTGATTGCTCATAAACCACCTTTCTCCTTGAAGAAATTGATGAATTTTGGCTTGGGGAGGGTTAAGGGTTTGAGTTTTCGAAGAAGAGGGTTGCTGGAATGAAACTTATGTGTTTCATCAGAAAAACACGTAGAGGAGAAGAGATAGATGTGTCAATTTGGCTTGTGTGGGTCCCACAAGCAAGTTTGGGCTACCTAGCCCAAATCTTCACTTAACCCATCCTCTTCATCGTCAAGCCCAACTCCAATCCTCCAGCAATAATGAGACCCAAATCTCTCATTTAAATGGTCAACTTTGACCATTATTGCTAGGCCAAATAGGTACTTAAACTTTCCAAAGTTACAACTAGGTCACTTAGCACTAAAATGACTCTTTCTCCCAAACGGTACATAGTTTGGTTATAAAACTTGTCATGTTATTACATAACATGATTTTAAACCTCTCAAATTGAAATTTGATACTTCCTAACTGTATTTTGTCGAAATGACCAAAATACCATTGATGTCATTCCTAAACCGATTTTTCCAGAAATAACCTCTATTTGCACACAAGTCTAGTTTAAATTCTAATGCCATAAAACATGTATTTAATACATAGTAATTAAATTATAATTACTAATCTCAACCATTTACCGCTAATTCATTTGAGGGTCTTTACAACTTGTGAAGAAAGCAGGGGAGGTTAAAGCAAGGGAGCAGAATGGGGATTTGAACGAAGTGAAGACCCTGTTGAAGTCAATCAGGATGGTGAGGATTGTGATGCTGGCAATTTTAGTGATGTGTGTTTGTAGCATGTGTTAAGAGTCTGAAATTCGATTTTAGTGCACTCTGTTTGTGGCACTTGTATCAATGACTTTCTTATGGAAGAGTTTAACCACTGTGTTTCTAGCAATCTGAGTTCACTATCACTACCACACTGTTTCTACCAGATGCATAAAGATACTCCTTACAGGTCAATAAAGATACATTGCAATATGTTTGTGCTAGGGCTGATCAATTTTTTGGTTTAACCGAACTAACCGATTTAAACAACTCATCATGTTGATCACCATTTTATGCTGATCAATCAAGTATGTATGTCGATCTAACAAGGTAGTCATGTGGATCTGACGATGTCGATCTAAACAAGTTATCATGCTGATCTATTATCAATGCTGACCTATCAAGTAGTTATGTCGATCTAACAAGGTAGTCATGTGGATCTGACGACGATGATCTAAACAACTTATCATGTTGATCTATTATCAATGCTGACCTATCAAATAGTGATGTGGATCTAATAAGGTAGTCATGTGGATCTGACAAGGTAGTGATGTCGATCTAACTAGGTAGTCATGTCGATCTAACAAAATAGTGATGTCGATCTAAACAACTCATCATGTTGATCACTATTTTATGCTGATCAATCAAGTATGTATGTCGATCTAATAAGGTAGTCATGTGGATCTGACAATGTCGATCTAAACAACTTATCATGTTGATCTATTATCAATGCTGGCTTATTAAGACAACAATGTCGATCACTCTGCAGATGGATATTCATTCTGGCGATGTCGATCGAAATAACATGTTATGCTGATCTATATTCAATGTTGATCTATCAATATGATATGATCACGGCCGGAGAAACCGCGATCACGGTTGCGCCGATCTAGCTTGGCGGAGGCGTACAGTAACGAAGAACACAAGTCGGCCAAGAGAACCTCCTCACTACGAGGTGAGGCAATGCTCTTGATAATGCCTGGGGAAGGAAATGAGATCTAGCACCTCTTGATTACAAGATCAAGCAATACTAGATATTATAGTTGAATCCTCTTGCATGGATCACAAAGGAAAATGGAAGTGCAAGATATGAGAACACAAAAACCAATCTCTTGAAGAGTTTTGATTTCAAATATATTCTGCCTTCATTCGGTTACAAGCTTTCCTTTATATAGGATGAAGATGGTGAAAGGAAAGAGCTTGACTTTGACTAGGGAACCACCTTCCTTGATTTATGGTGGGCGAAGTGAGAGGAGGCAGATGATGGGTGATATTGTAGGCTAACTGCTTCTGTCGCTTCCATTTCCCCAGGATTTATAATTGGCGGGAAATGGGAGGGAAGGCCTCTTCATAATTCCATCGGTTCGCCTGACTGTGGCGGAGGGAGGCTTCTTCATGTTGGCGAACCCCTGGGACTTCGTGGGTCTGAACTCCTTGCATATGGCCTTCGCCATTTGACCTTGCGCATATGGCCTCGCCAAAGGGCTTCGCCTGCATCTGGAAGTCTGGCGCAGAGTCTTTGCCATATGCCCTCGCGTAAAAGGCTTCGCCTTGGGGCTGTGCCTGCATCTGGGAGTCTTGCGAGGGGGTATTGTCTTTCCCTTTCTCAACCAGACTTACATTCAAGACGCCCAAGGGCTTCGCGAACTCTCCTTCTAGGGGAATGCCGAGACGACGAAGCTGCAGGGTCCTTCCTTGTGCTTCCGCTTGTTCTTCTGCTTGCGCCATCAGTTTTATGTAGGCATTAAGGCCGGCTTGGACTTGTTTGAAGCGTGACCTTGTCATTGGCCTTCCTATATTTTGGAGAGGATCTGGGGCCTCGCGCGCTTGGGGTTGAGCTCCGCTTTGAGTCGGCGATGTTCTTGCAGGGATGTCCTCATCACAATATAACAACATCGACCGAAAAATGAGAGTGACAAACTTGTAATTAAACAAAGCGCTTATGCGCACGCGTACATGTGTGCACATTTTATCCTGACACTCAAAATACCATAACATTGTTCCTAATACATTGAAACTAACTTAAAACAGTTGAAAGTGCATAGGTCAGACTGAATGTAATCAACACCCTGGTGGTCGACTAGGTTGACTTGAAGTGGCACCAAGAAGTTCTTTCCTGTTACAGCCGCCACGTGTCGGACGACTTCTGAGGTAGTTTTCGTATGATTTACGATCCATTTTCTGATTTCTATAAATATCGGGACTTAAATTTAAAACATGTTTAACATGTTTTCTGTGTGTTATGAAGTCCCGGAGTTGGTGTCAGAATTTCAGTTCAGTTGGAGATTCCGTTAGGAAGTTACGCAAGTTGCGGTTGGACTAAATCGCAACTTTGCAAAGTTTGAAGGGCCAATTTGTAAATGTTGAAAATTGAGAGGTTTCCTCTTCCTTAAGGTACGGGAGGTCGGTTTCTTGGGATAAAAGGAGAGAGAGAAAAGAAAAGAGGGAACATTTTCATTTCATCTTCTCTCTCTCTCTCTCTCTCTCTCTCTCTCTCTCTCTCTCGTCTGCCTCCTCCGTGAAAGTTCAAGAATTGAAGCTCAAGTGATCTCCACCAATATTGGCCCAAACTTTGAGGTAATGATATATGTTATTCACAGTGAAGAGTTATACGCTTCCTACGGATCAGAATTTTCATTGCATGCTTTGTTGATCAGTTGTGAAGAAAGAAAACTGAAAGTTTGCAGAAATTAGTATCGCGGATGCTCCTCTCCGCCGTTGTTTCATGAACTACGTTGTCTTCTCGTGTGCAAAACGAATGGGTTGCGTGGAAATCTTCGGTGTATAAGGTAAGAGTTCAGTTTTTCCTTGATTTTGATTCTGGGATGCTTATAGTATGCATATCTGGTAAATTGGGGCTAAGTTTGGCTAAAGGGTGTGTCTGAGGGCCATCGCCGATCTGGGGAAGTGGCTTCGCATGAGTCTAAGAAGAGGTTTCGCATGAATTTGAGAAGAGGCTTCACATAAGTCTAAGAAGAGGTTTCGCATGAATCTGAGAAGAGGCTTCGCATGAGTCTGAGAAGATGCTTCACATGAATCTAAAAAGGGGCTTCGCATGAATCTGAGGAGGCTTCGCATGAATCTGAGGGGGTCTTCGCATTCGCTTGGCGTCTTCGCATGGGCTGCCGCGCTTGGAGGTTTCGCCCTGGAGGACTTCATCTTCGCCCGGGTCTCGCTTTCGCTCTGGGGGATTTTCCTTCGCCTGGGGGACCTCGCCTTCTTCTGGAGGGGGCCTCGCCTTTCTTAGGAGGGACTTTGCCTTCGTCTGGAGGGGCCTCGCCTTCGCTAGGAGGAACTTCGCCTTCACCTAGAGGTTTCTCCACCCTTACACTTTCAGTATTGCGATGCAGCCTTCAAATCCCTCTAGCCCCGGTAATACCGAACTTAGCTTATGGAATAGGCTAGAGTATGCGATTGGATTCTGTTATCTGCTTCGGGATAACTTGTTTAACAAGTTTCCTTATGTATTCTGTTATCTGAATCTGTTCTGTCGGCAGCGGGGATTCCGGACCCCGGGCTGGTACCAAGCCTCTGATATATCTGTAAAACCTCTTCTGTAAGGCTAAGAGCCTCAGAGGTCTGCCGATTCTGTCTGACTACTGATATTGTTATCGTTATTATCTGTATATCTGTTTTCTGTTTGTATCTGTATTTTCGATGCAGGTATTGTTAGTTCAGTATACTTCGGACTTCAGAAACCCTACCCTATGCCTGACCCTTACTGAGTTCTCATCGAGGACTCACCCTTATATTGTTCACTTTTTCAGGCTCGTCTGATAAGAAGCCCGAGGAGTAGAGTCTCTCGGTGCTTTCTGGTGTTTGAATTTCAGGTATTAGTAATTTCGATCCTGTCTTCTGATTTAGAAAAAAAGGGTAGTCCTGTTTGCGATTTTCTGTTATTCTGCAAGATCCGATTCTGATTTGAGCACATTCTGAGGTTACTGACGGTTGTCTTCTGTTCTCTGTTTAGCAGCAGCGGTGACCTACGTGGAGTTGCTTTCTGAGGATCTTGGTGTACCAGATCCCTCCACACACGTAGGTATTTTGGATATTAGGTTCTGGCTCTGTATATGTAAACGCGAGCATGTAAAGTTATGTTGCATCACATATGTATCTGCATGTGTGTGTATAAGTATGTTTGAATTCAGATGATTCTTCTTACTTGCACTACATGTTATTAGTATGAGTAAAGTGAAATTTTAATCGGGTGGAATTGGACCGCTACACCAAGGGAACTCCGTTTTCTGTTTTCCCAGATTTTGGTTCCCGCTTACGCCACCGGGCGTTCCGCATTACGTCAGCTTCCGCGTAAGGGGGTAACAGTAAAGGTGGTATCAAAGCAAGTTTAGTCAAGTACGAGGATCGGGTAAGGTTGTGTTCTGAGTCTGGTATAGTCCAGAGGTGGACTTCTGTTCTGTGTACGGGCTTGATAGGGCGAGCCACTGTGCTGCTATCTGATTCCAGGGATGTTCGGTAAGGGGTCTGGCCACCCCCTTACTTGAACATTTTTGGAAGAGGGGTTAGAGTAGGGGTCGGTTCTTCGAGACGTACTAAACATGATTAGATTGGGATCTCAGTAAAGGTTGATGCTCAGAGTTAGAATTTCTGATATGCATGTGTGAATCTGAGGAATTGGTGTGATTGCATCATGCATTGCATTTACATTACAGAGCCTATAGGAATACCACTGCTAGCTTTTGTTAGACACTTACCGTCTTGTATGTGCTCTTGGTATTTGTGAATTTCAGGAGGTATGGTTAATACTCGCCGTCAGTGAGAAAGAGATCGGGAGGAGCGGGGCAGGGATCCCGACTCTACGAGAGATGTCCCACAAGAGCTGGATCTGGGACAACAGTTGCATCTTCAGAAGCAGCCACCCCTTGATCTCACACAGACCCTGGAGCAGATCCGGGATATAGTTACAGTGTTACTGCCTGTATTGGCTCAGGCTGCTATGGGGGTTCAGTAGGTTCAGAGCGAAGAAAATATTGTTACCCGTGCTACAGTTCATACGGATACTCCATCGCAGGAGGAGGATTCAGAGAGACACCCTCGATCTAGGAGGGTACGATCAGAGGTTGACCGTGAGGTCAGATCTGATTGTTATGAGGACGAGCGGCACTGGGATGACGGGAATTGGCACCATCACCGATGACAAAGAGGTGATGAGTATGATGAGTCGGAGAGTTCCCGCAGGTCTCGCAGGCGACTTGGTCAGTAGGAGCCCCGATCCGGGGATGTTAGACTGCTTGAGCGATTTCTGCGTCTGAATCCGACAAAGTTTGATGGTAAGGGAGGACCAGAAGCAGCCGAGACCTGGCTTTTTGACATGGAGAAGATGCTCAGGATGTTACACTTGTCTTCCACTACCATGGTATCCCTGGCTACATACAACTTGGCTGGGCAGACAGATCATTGGTGGAGGAGTGTACAGAGCGGCAGGAGAGTACAGTTTGAGCGCAGAGATGAGCAGGACCCAGGTATGGGTTGGGAGGAGTTTTCCCGAGTGTTCCTGGAGTACTATATCGGTGATGCAGTCCGAGATCTCCGTCAGAGGCAGTTCAACAGTCTGCAGCAGAGTGACAGGACCGTGCAGGACTATGAGCAGGAGTTCGATCGGTTGGTCCGTTTTGTTCCTCAGTACTATGAGTTTGAGGAGCAGAAGGCCAAGCGGTTTGTATGGGGACTGCGCCCCGATATCAGATGGGCGTTGTGACCCCTGGGTATCACCACTTACCGCGAGGCAGTTCAGAAGGCTCAGCTTCTGGAGCAGGAGGAGTCTCCTTATCGACCTCGTGAGAGTGTACCGGGTTCCGGATTTCAGAGATCACGGAGACCTTTCAGGAGTACTGGGCAGACGTCTAGGGCCGGGCCGAGCGACAGAGGAAAGGGCATTGTTGTAGTCAGGGGCGAAGGTATGTGGGGACTAGGGATGGCAGTGGCCATCCTGAAAATTTTGGGAAGTTAGGGGTATATAGTATACATTTAGGATAGGTAGGGGAGTAATTTGTTATTTTTAATTTACTTCATTAGTCTTAACCCACAAACCCATTACCATTCCAGCAATCCAGCCCATTATCCCCCCACTTGGGCCCAAACTATAACTATTTATCCAACTCATTCAACCCAACCCACCCCATTATACAATATAACATTTGATCATTTTTGTTTTTTTTTCCACGTTTTCATTTTTTTTAGTCCCTCTTCTTTGTTTCCTTTTACATTTTGCTCTTTGTTCTTCATTTATTTTTACGTTTTAGTATTTCTCCTTTGTTTATTTTTACATTTTGGTCCTTTACCTATATTTCTTTCTCCATTTTAGTCCTTTTCATTACTTCCATTTATGTTTTGGTCCTATAACTTTGCCATGTTAAGTACTTAGATCCCTATTTTTCTTATGCATGATCGTTAAATCAAAATTGCTTCTTTAGATATTAAATTTGCGTATAAATATGGATATCTGACACTGAAAAAAGTGAACGAAAGTTCAAACTCTGAACAAATTAACAATGGAGTATTTTAAAAATTCTTAACATGACTATTTTTATTTTTATTTTAAAGGATTAGAATTTTTCAATTTTCAAAGTTTGACTTATTAATTTATAAAAGTGGTTTACCATAATAACATCAAATTGAGATAAGAGTAACATTTATGTACATATCAGATTAAGATTATTCAATCATGCATATAATTTTTTAGTTCAATTTTAAAAATCCCCCCTAAACCTTATACTTCTTTAAAAAATGTATATAAACCCTAAACATTTAACATGAAAAGTACTTAGGTTCAACTTTACCTTTTCTACCTAAATCACCTACATAATGTATATAAACCCTAAACATTTAACATGAAAAGTACTTAGGTTCAACTTTACCTTTTCTACCTAAATCACCTACATGAACGTGAAAATTAACATTGTATCGAATGAAGTGGTGAAGCCTGAAATTTCCAATTACTTCCCATAAAAAAAAGACATGTTGTAAAAGTTAAAATATCTAATATGATTTTCTAATGATATTCTATTTTTGTATTGATTACCAAATTAAAAAAAACCATAATAGTGTTTCCAACGAATTTTTCACCAAGTTCACAAAATAAAAAAGTCTTTGTTTCAGAAATTTACATTCATCGTTTCTATTTTTTTAATTGTCACCGGCCGCGAAGCGCGAGTGGAAGAAGCACTAGTTCAGTTACACAAATTAAAACAATTTACAGACAAACAAATTAAACAATTAACAGAGTTGTGTTGGGTTCTCACGATTCAATCCGAGTGAGCACAGTGGCTCACCCTCTCTCTTGCCTCTAGAACCAATCTTCTCTCCCACTCCCTCCAAAACCCAGTCCGCCGGTGAGTCGGTGACCTCTGCCTCCATTCCGGTTCGGCGTCCATTCCAGTCCAGCGAGCAGTGGTATAGGCGGAGCAGAGCAAGGTAGCAGTAGTAGCATCCAACAATCCAGATCCAGGTCTGCGAGTTGCTCTTCTCCGTTTCCACCGGTGAGCCGACAGCGCCTCGTTGCTCCAACCACCTCCTTCGGACGGCCTTTATGGTCCTACAGTTTACGTCTGCCTCGGCTACTCTAACAACTTAGCCCCAACTTCACGCCCAAATTTCAGTAAGTGAACTGTGAACTTCAAAATTTATTTGAATCAATCATCAGCCACCCTGAAAATTTATTCCTGGCTTCGCCACTAGTTGCAACACCGTCTGGACCTCATTGTCGCAGTTGTGGGACGTTTCATACCGGTCAACCATGCTATCGAGAGTCTGGCTGATGTAAGAGATGCGGGTCCACGGAGCATTGGATCCACGACTGTCCTCTGATACCCAGACAGTAATCCGGCAGTTTTCCTCGGGCACCACCTCCACACCAGCCTAGTGCACGCAGGGGGTGGGAGGCACATCAGAGAGGTCCGCGACAGCCAGTACGACCACCACTTCCGCCAGCATAGCAGCCTCGAGCCGGCAGAGTCTTTCAGATTGAGCAGGGCGAATCAGCTCAGCAGGGAGCGCTGAAAGGTACATTGCTTCTGAACGATATATCTGTTAATGTGCTTTTCGACACTGGTGCTTCCACATCGATTGTAGCACAGAAATGTACTCAATCTCTGCGATTATCTGTTTATCAATTGTCTGATGTATTTCTAATTAAAACCGTTGGGAGTCAATATTTGTTTTCGAGTGAGATGGCTCGGTATTGTGTCTTGACAGTGGGAGGACACAAATTTCTGTCTGGTTTGTTAGTTTTGGATGTTCCAAAATATGAAGTGATTCTTGGGCTGAATTGGCTATCCAAGAATTCTGTTCAGATTGATTATGCCCAGCGGCAGATCAGGGTATCTGGAGAGGTAATGCCTATATTTGTTGCGCCGGATGTGGAAGTTGTGGAACACAGTATGGAGCTTTAGGTTCTGGATCGGGTCCCGGTGGTGAGCGAGGAAGAATATTACGAATTAAATCCAGCTGATACCAGAATGGAGCTGGAGAAGATCCTGATTGTAAGATATTTTCCACAAGTTTTTCCAGAGGATCTTCCAGGGCTACCACCGGAGCGGGAGATCACGTTTGAGATTGAGCTCCAACCGGGTTCTACTCCTATTTTTGTTCCCCCTTATCACATGCCTATAGTTGAAATGAATGAGTTAAAGAAACAACTAGATGAAATGCTTGCAAAAGGGTTTATCATACCGAGCACTTCTCCATGGGGTGCTCCGGTTCTGTTTGTGAGAAAGAAGGATGGAACCTTCAGATTGTGCATCGATTATCGAAAGATAAACGCCATCACCGTGAAGAATAGATATCCGCTACCCAGGATCGACGATATGTTTGATCAATTGATGGAAGCAAAGGTCTTTTCGAAGATCGACCTGCGGTCCGGATACTTCCAATTACGGGTTAAGGAGGAAGACATTCTGAAGACTGCTTTTCGGACTCGGTATGGATACTACGAGTACACGGTTATGCTGTTCGGTCTGACTAGCACTACTGCAACGTTTATGGATCTGATGAACAGAGTCTTACGTCCTTACCTAGATTCATTTGTTGTGGTGTTCATTGACGACATCCTGATTTATTCCAAGGATGAGAATGCACATCAGGACCATCTGAGGATGGTATTACAGATACTGTGGGAACATAGGCTATATGCCAAGTTCTCCAAATGTGAGTTCTGGATTCGTGAGGTTGCTTTTCCGGGTCATGTTATTGGAGAACATGGCTTGTCTGTCGATCCAGAGAGGGCTATACGAGATTGGAAACAACCCACGAATGTGCGTGAGATCAAGAGTTTTCTGGAATTAGCTGGATACTATCGGAGGTTTGTTCAGAGCTTTTCCGTTCTAGCCTCACCCCTTACTCAATTAACTCAGAAGGGGCGTGTTTTTGTATGGTTTGACGAGTGCGACTGCAGTTTCTAGGAGCTTAAACAGAGGTTGATGAACGCTCCAATTCTGATATTACCAGATCCGAGTGTGCCGTATGTTATCTACACGGATGCGTCACGAGTCGGATTGGGATGTGTTCAGATGCAGGGGAATAACGTCGGTCGAGACAGCTTCGACTGCATGAGCAAAACTATCCAACACATGATTTGGAACTGGCTGCAGTGATATATGCTCTGAAGCAGTGGAGACATTATCTGCTCGGGAGCAAATTTTAGATTTATACCGACCACAAGAGTTTGAAGTATTTGTTCACTCAAAAGGAGTTGAACATGAGGCAGCGTCGATGGCTCGAGTATATTAAGGATTACGATTGTAGCATCGAGTACACCGCTGGTAAGGGTAACTCTGTGGCGGATGCTCTGAGCAGAAAGTACACAGGATTGGTCAGGGGTGGAGACCCAGATCACAGGACCAAGGAGGATGATCTGGTGTGCTTATGGCACGATTGGAGGCATTGGGAGGACGCACAGGTGTGTACTCTGACTATTCAGTCTGGATGGTTAGATAGTGTTCAAGAAGCATAGGGAAAAGATCCAGAGCTGAAGAAGATATCTGGCGAGAGCAAAGGAGCTTTGTGTCAATTATTTGAGTACAAACAGGGGTTGCTGTACTTCAGGGATCGACTACATATGCCCGATATTCAAGCACTTCGGAGAGAGATTATGACAGACGCTCATTCGAGTCGGCTGAGCATACACCCAGGAGGCAAGAAGATGTACAAGGATCTGAGGACGCACTTCTGGTGGCCTGGAATGCGGAGAGACATTGCCACATATGTCTCAAAGTGTGCTACATGTCAGAGGGTGAAGTAATTCTTGAGACGAAGTAATTCTTTCATTTTTTATATCAAAGTTGGTTGGAATATAAGAAAAAACCATTTAACAAAGTAAACATCATTTATGTATGACATAATTAATTTTTGAAACATTCATGTGGGATATTAAATGGAGCAATTGAAAAAAAAAATTTACTTAGTAAATGATGATTGACAAATTACTTGCTAAATGGAACAATATCAATTGTTGGAGGCATGTTTTTTGCAAGAAAATATGTACCATACCAAAGGTTGGAAGTCTTATGGTACCAACGGGCTGTCCGTTGGTAGTGTTGGTGGTACCAACGGAAAGCCCATTGGTAGTGTCAATGATACCAACGGGCAGCCCGTTGGGGCAGCCCGTTGGTAATGTCTTAAGTTGCCAATTTATACATTCTATGCATTCTTTTTATTTCTAAAATATGAATATGATCAAGCTTTAATGTGGTTAGAGTTTTACTAAAAATATAAGTTTTATGATGAAATAATCATAATTAAGAATATAATATTGAAGATAAATTCAAGTTAAATGAATGACTAATATTGAGACGAAGTAATTGTTTCATTTTTTATATCAAAGTTGGTTGGAATAAAATAAAATATCACTTAACAAAGTAAACATCATTTATGTATGGCATAATTAATTTTTGAAACATTCATGTGTGACATTAAATGGAGCAATTGAAAAAAAAATATATTTTTACTTGTTAAATGGTGATTGACAAATCTACTTGCTAAATGGAATAACATCATTTGTTGGAGACATGTTTTTTTGCAACGTGTGGACCAATTGGTAGAGATACCAACGGGTTGACCAGTTGGTATTGCTATACCAACTGGCTGACTCGTTGGTTCCTCAATTCCGGTCACCGGATTTTCTCACCAACGAGTAAGCCAGTTGATAAAGAAAAATAATCAACATGTAGGCATGTTGGTTAAAATTATACCAACGATGCAAATACCAATGAGCTTTTACCAACGGGTATGTCAGTTGGTTTTGGCTTATTCCAACCGTTGGCCTGTTGGTAGTGACTGTTATTTTTGCACCATTTTCTAGTATTTTTTTTTATATAATTTGTCATCCAAAAGATTGTGACAACAATTGAGGAGATCGTCACAAGGTCGTCACAAATAGTGGCATCACAAAAGGTTTTTGTGTTCAAATTTTATACCATCACAAAATATTAGTCTTTTATGAGAAAATGTCATCGTAATTAATATATGAAATATTTGTCACCATTAGTTTTAATTTTGTTTTTAATGACATAAGCAATGGACACTGAATATATACACATTTCTGTGTCCAACTTATTTTGTCACATCTAACATTCATAAATGTGACTACTTAATTTGTAAGTAATGAATCATTTATCACTTGTGATGATAAGTTTTATAGTCCGTATAATTGAATTATAAAAATAAATAGTTCAATGACAATCATTTCTCATGACAAATGACGTTATCAATGTGAAATAATTATCACAAAATATGATTGTCCATATGACACTAATGAATTGAGATATGTTATTTGTCACTAATCATGGTTACTATATAATAATTCAATAAATAAATTAAATACAAAATCCATAGTACAAATTGAAGTACAAACAAATACATCAACCATACATGTTTTATACAAGACCACCATCTCTGGAGGATTATCAAGGCAGGACCGCAAGTTCCATCCGTTGTTACTGATGATGGAAAAATAGAACCAAAGCCTCTTAAAGATTATACTCCAGAAGATGACAAAATGTGCACCATGAACGCAAAGGCGGTAAATGTGATTTTATGTGCTTTAACTCCTGATGTTTTTAATATTGTTTCTGCTTGTGATAGTGCGCATGAAATTTGGAATAAGCTACTGGTGACCTACGAAGGAACGGATCGAGTCAAAGACACCAAAATGTTCATGTTGGTCAAGGCTTATGAAATGTTTGCAATGGATCCAAAAGAAACAATCTCAGACATGCATAGGAGATTCAATGAAATCATCACTCCACTTCGGCAGTATGGTAAGATCTATACAAATGAGGAATTGGTAAGAAAAATTTTATGGAGTCTACCTTCAACTTGGAGGAGTACCGTTGAAGCCATAAATGAAGGAGGTAGTATCAAAACTATTAGTGTTGATGAATTATTTGGAAAACTAATGACTTATGAAATGAAGGATAGAGAAGATGAAATGATGAACAGGAAACAAAAGTCAATTGCCTTGAAGGCCAAAGAATCATAAGAAAGTTCCTCAAACGAGGACGAAACCGGTGATGAGGCGGCAATGATAGCAAGAAAACTCAAAAATTGCTCAAGTATAAAGGGAGATATCAACAAATGAAGGACAAAAGGAGCAGCCCCTTCAGACCTCCAATTTGCTATAAATGTAATGGAAAAGGACATATGCAGTTTGACTGCCCAGCAAATGAGAGTAGTTCCAAAAAGCAAAAAGAGAATTCGGACAAGAAAAGAACCTTCAAGAAAAGAAGGCCCGGATTGAAAGGAATGACAGCATGGAGT
This sequence comes from Stellera chamaejasme, assembly GCA_024586325.1. Taxonomy (NCBI): domain Eukaryota; kingdom Viridiplantae; phylum Streptophyta; class Magnoliopsida; order Malvales; family Thymelaeaceae; genus Stellera; species Stellera chamaejasme. Next base: position 8,331,216 of record CM044984.1, on the reverse strand, counting down.
GATAGCTGTTCAGATACAGAGGAATCATCCTCAAATGAAGAAGAAGAGGCGCACATATGTCTGATAGATGATGAAGAAAGCTGCACATTCCAAAGCTGTCAACCTGTTGACTGTAAACTGCAGACAGGTCAACCTGTTGAGACATGTTTGATGGCTACCGCTGAATCGGAGGTAATGAGTAATGCTGAATCCTTTAACTCTTCAAGTTCTTACACTGATGAAAGAGCTCAATTGTTTAAAGAATTCGCTAAAGTATGTCAGGATTATGATACTCTAGTTAAAAAGCTTAAAACCGAAAATATGGCGTTGGTAGATGAGATAGCAAAATTGAGAACTAAGAATGAAAAATTGGAGAAAACCCTAGCAGGATTTGTTAATGGTGAAAAGAGCTTAGACAATCTTCTTGAGAGTCAAAAGTCTTACTATGACAAAACCGGAATAGGTTATGGTCATAGAAAACCTTGTTCTCAAAAGAAGCTTGCTAATGTTACCTATATAACCTGTGAGAAATGTCATCAAAAAGGACATAGTAAATTTGAGTGTCTTTTCAGAAATGGATATTTCAGGTATGGTGTTAAGCAAATTTGGATTATCAAACATGTTACTAACATTTCTGGACCCAAAAAGATATGGGTACCAAAAGTCAGACGTAATGTTCAACCTGTTTAGGTCTTGAAGAAGCATACATGGTACTTGGACAGTGGCTGTTTAAGGCACATGACTGGAGATAGGAGCAAGTTCTTCAGTTACACACCAAGAAAAGGAGGTACAGTATCCTTTGGTGATAACAGCAAGGGCCAGGTACTCGGTATTGGTAAGGTCGGTAAGATTGGGTCATCAACTATCAATAATGTTCTTCTAGTCGAAGGACTGAAGCACAACCTGTTGAGTATCAGTCAGTTGTGTGATAGTGGATATTATGTTACTTTTAAATCAGACCAATGTCATGTGGTTGATAAAATGTCAAACAGCATTAAGTTTATTGGTAAAAGATGTGGAAATGTTTACACATTTGATTTAGATGACTTATCTTCTTTTAATGTGAAATGTCTTATTGCCTCTAACAAGGATGATAGTTGGCTTTGGCATAAAAGACTAGGACATGCAAGCATGTACACGATTGCAAAACTTTCAAAAAGGGACTTGGTACAAGGACTGCCAAAGATCAAATTTGACAAAGACAATGAGTGCGAAGCCTGCTTGAAGGGAAAGCAAACAAGAGCTTCCTTTAAAGCTAAACAGGTTGTGACTACAGCAAAAATCCTGGAATTACTGCATATGGATCTGTTTGGTCCAATCTCAACAACAAGTCTTGGAGGTAAACAATATTGTTTCGTTATTGTTGATGATTACTCAAGGTTTACCTGGACTTTCTTCCTTGCTAAGAAAAGTGAAACTCACGAAATCTTTGTCAATTTTGTTAAGAAAGTACAAAATGAGAAGGGTGATAAAATTGTTGCTATAAGAAGTGACAATGGAGGTGAGTTTGTTAATTCAGACATGGAATCCTTTTGTGCTTCACTTGGAATCTCTCACAATTTCTCTTGTGCAAGAACACCCGAACAAAATGATGTTGTGGAAAGGAAGAATCGCACCATTGGAGAAATGGTAAGGACCATGTTAAATGATCACTCTCTCCCTAAGTATTTTTGGGCAGAAGCTGCAAGCACTTTATGCTACATACTCAATAGGGTTTTGATTGGGCCAATCCTAAACAAAACTCCATACGAACTTTGGAAAGGTAAAAAGTCGAATATTTCTCACTTTCACATATTTGGTTGTAAGTGTTATGTGCTGAATCTGGACAAACAACATCTCGGTAAGTTTGATTCAAAGAATGATGATGCTATCTTTCTTGGCTATTCTCTAAAAAGCAAAGCCTTTAGAATTTTCAATAAAAGGACTCTAAAGGTAGAAGAATCAATACATGTTGTTTTCGATGAGACTAACACTGTTGTCAGAGAAGAAGATGATGCCTCTGTAGAGGAGGAGGACGCAGGTCAGAAGACCAATGATGCAGCTGAAACTCGGACAGAAATCAATGTTGAAAATACGTCTCAACCCGTTGAGACGGTGCGAAAGAGCAAGATTCAAAGAGCAGTCCGGACTTCTCAAGTTCTTCCAAGTGAATGGAAATTCAAGCATAAATCAAGTCATCCTCAGGAGAACATCCTGGGTGATATAACAAAAGGGGTAATGACTCGTTCAGCTTTAAAGAATTTTTGTGCATTTAATGCTTTTGTTTCTCTTGTAGAACCCAAAACCATAGAAGAGACACTACAAGATGAAAACTGGATAAATGCTATGCAAGAAGAGCTCAATCAGTTTAAAAGGAATGAGGTATGGATACTGGTACCAAGACCAAAAGACCATTCCATAGTTGGTGCTAAATGGGTTTTAGAAACAAACTTGATGAAAATGGTGTTGTCACTCGAAACAAAGCAAGGCTAGTTGCCAAAGGCTACTCACAGGAGGAAGGAATAGACTATGATGAAACTTACGCTCATGTGGCTAGACTTGAAGCAATAAGAATGCTTTGTGCATTTGCATGTTTCATGAACATTCAACTTTTTCAAATGGACGTAAAAGTGCTTTTCTAAACGGGTTTATCAAAGAAGAAGTTTATGTTGAACAACCTCCAGGATTTGAGGACCCTCATTTTCCAAACCATGTCTTCAGGTTAAAAAAAGCTCTCTATGGTTTAAAGCAAGCTCCTAGAGCTTGGTATGAAAGATTGAGCACTTTCTTAGTTGATCATGGTTTTACAAGAGGAAAAGTTGACAACACCTTGTTTATTAAGTTTTCTGAAAAAGACATATTGCTAGTACAAATTTATGTTGATGACATAATCTTTGGTGCAACTAATCAATCTCTGTGCAAGGAATTCTCTAAGTTAATGCAGGGAGAATTCGAGATGAGTATGATGGGCGAACTTAGCTATTTTCTTGGACTTCAAATCAAGCAATCCAAGGAAGGAATCTTTATAAGTCAAGTCAAGTACATTAAAGATATTTTGAAGAAGTTTGGCTATACGACAGCTAAACCAAGCCTCATTCCTATGAGTGCAACAGTCAAGTTAGATGAAGACTCGAATGGTAAGCAGGTTGAGCAGAAACTTTTCAGGAGCATGATTGGCTCATTACTCTATCTTACTGCAAGTAGACTTGATATTCTGTTTAGTGTTTGTCTATGTGCTAGATTCCAATCAAATCCAAAGGAATCACACTTGCATTGCATAAAAAGAATTTTTCGATACCTAGTTGACGCACCAACACTAGGGTTGTGGTACTCGAAAGAAACAATTTTTGAACTTCATAGCTTTACTGATGCAGACTTTGCAGGTAGTAAGGTAGATCGAAAGTCTACAAGTGGAACTTGTCAATTTTTGGGAAGCTGTTTAGTTTCTTGATTTTCAAATAAACAAAACTCAGTTGCTTTATCAACTGCAGAGGCCGAGTACATAGCCGCTTTGGAAGTCTGTGTAGCTCAAATTTTGTGGATGGTTCAACAATCAAGGACTTTGATTTTAACTTAAAAGTTCCCATTAAGTGTGATAATACTAGCGCAATTTGCTTAACTAAAAATCTTGTTCATCATTCTAGAGCAAAACACATTGAGGTAAGACATCATTTTATTAGAGAACATGTTGCTAATGAAGATGTTTTACTTGAGTTTGTGGACACAAATCATCAGCTAGCATATATATTTACAAAGCCTCTTTGTGAAGAAAGGTTCACTTACATCAGAAGAGAGCTGGGCATGAGCAACCCAAGGTAAAAGTCAGGTATGATTCTTTTGTAAACCTGTTTAGAGTGTGTCAAAGAAACATGGTCACATAATATGAAAATTAATTTCATATGTATGCGATCTTAACTTTCTGAAATCAAGTTGGTACAAAAATAATCCCAGATTAATTTTTTTTAACTCTACTGCTTTTGATCTATTCTTCTTTTTCGATCTGGACCTTTTTCGGAAAAGAATAATGAGAAAATGTTTTTGAACACAAAAGTTTTTTTTACAAGGCTGTAAAGGTATTTTTTCAAATTAGTTACCGTGTTTTCTAAAACCCTGATCCCTCAGACTTCCTTTCATTTCTGACACTCCACCCTTTCTCTCCCAAACCCGAAATCTTTCAGACGACAATGGCCTCTTCATCCTCAAACCCTAAATCCCGCAGCGAGAAATTCAGCAGGGCGGATTGATAACTCGACCGATACGAGCGGTGAAGGGAAATCGGTCGACCAATCTTGCGATAAACCGAGAAATCACGAGAGGCGGTTGAGGTTCTTAACCCGATGAGTTCGGACGAGCTAGAGAAGGTCGTTGGTCGGCCTCTTCCTCATCACTCGACAGTTTTGACATGGCGATGACCCTAGCAGATCTACAGAACAGTGCAAGGAAGTGGAAAGACCTGGAACCGACTTACCCGGTACAGAGAAGACGAACTAGGGGAGATGGGCTGCAGACTCTTCGCTCGAAACTGGCTCCCATGGTCTTAGAAAAACCAAAGAAAAGAAGCCCTCCTCTTCGGTTGTGAAGATCAAGCCATTTAGGGCAGAACCAAAGAGGATTGCCTCTCCTTCAGAAAAGAAGAAATCAGCACCTGCGGCCAAGGAAGTAACTGTCACAAAGGTACACCCGAAATTCACCAAATTTCTTCGCCATTCATTTGTGACTAGAGAACTTCTTGAATCTTTTGGAGTCTCTGAAATGGCTGAGTGGTTAGATGTTTATGGCCCGATGCCCTTTGTCTCAACACGTGCTAAAGGATATACGAACTTGGTATCTGAATTTCTGTCTAAACTGCAAGTGGACTCATAAGAGATAAGTGTTGAATCCAAGGTTCAAGGGCAATTAGTAAGAATATCTCACATTCAGTTCTCTGCTGCCTTAGGAGTGCTAGATTCTTTTCAAGAAACTACTAATGATAGTGAGTTTAAGGAGGAAGCATTTAGGTATTTCTTTGGGGATATTGGAATTCCTTTTCAATCACTACCCTATCAGTTCACCTGCATGCTGTTTAAAGATTTCAAACATAGAGTTTTACATTGGATTCTCACTGCCATTATCTTTCTCAAGGAAGATACTCAATTGGTGACTTTGGGAGATATATGTTTAATGTATAAGATAGTGAGAGGAATGGAGGTTGATTTCGGCAGCAGGGTTGTCGAGTTGCTAGGATTGTTAGTAGAGGGCAAACATAAGGAACATATGCCCTATGCTGGAACCAGGAATCATGGAGCACACCCCAAGTCACCAATTGAGTATTTTATGTTCCTTATGTTTGCCCTCTACTGACAATCCTAGCAACTCGACAACCCTGCTGCCGAAATCAACCTCCATTCCTCTCACTATCTTATACATTAAACATATATCTCCCCATGTCACCAATTGAGTACCTTCCTTGGGAAAGATAATGGCAGTGAAAATCCAATGTAAAACTCTATGTTTGAAATATTTAAACAGCATGCAGGTGAACTGATAGGATAGTGATTGAAAAGGAATTCCAATATCCCCAAAGAAATACCTAAATGCTTCCTCCTTAAACTCACTATCATTAGTAGTTTCTTGAAAAGAATCTAGCACTCCTAAGACAGCAGAGAACTGAATGTGAGATATTCTTACTAATTGCCCTTGAACCTTGGATTCAACACTTATCTCTTCTGAGTCCACTTGCAGTTTAGACAGAAATTCAGATACCAAGTTCGTATATCCTTTAGCACGTGTTGAGACGGCCATAAACATCTAACCACTCAGCCACTTCAGAGACTCCAAAAGATTCAAGAAGTTCTCTAGTCACAAACGAATGGCGAAGAAATTTGGTGAATTTCGGGTGTACCTTTGTGACAGTTACTTCCTTGGCCGCAGTGCCGATTTCTTCTTTCTCAAGGAGAGGCAATCCTCTTTGGTTCTGCCCTAAATGGCTTGATCTTCACAACCGAAGAGGAGGGCTTCTTTTTCTTTGGTTTTTCTAAGACCATGGGAGCCGGTTTCGAGCGAAGAGTTCGCAGCCCATCTCCCCTAGTTCGTCTTCTCTGTACTGGGTAAGTCGGTTCCAGGGCTTTCCTCTTCCTTGCACTGTTCTGTAGATCTGCTAGGGTCATCGCCATGTCAAAACTGTCGAGTGATGAGGAAGATCGCGACCAACGACCTTCTCTCGCTCGTCGTTCGAACTCATCGGGTTAAGAACCTCGACCGCCTCTCGTGATTTCTAGTTTATCGCAAGATTGGTCGACCGATTTCCCTTCACCGCTCAGACGGGTCGAGTTATCAATCAGCCCTTGCTGAATTTCTGGGTTGCAGGATTTAGGGTTTGAGTATGAAGAGGCCATTGTCGTCTGAAAGATTTCGGGTTTGGGAGTGTCAGAAACGAAAGGAAGTCTGAGGGATCAGGGTTTTAGAAAACACGGTAACTAATTTGAAAAAATACCTTTACAGCCCTGTAAAAAAAACTTTTGTGTCCATAAAACATTTTCCCATTATTCCTTTCCGAAAAGGTCCAGATCGAAAAAGAAGAATAGATCAAAAGCTAGTAGAATTAAAAAAATTAATCTGGGATTATTTTTGTACCAACTTGATTTCAGAAAGTTAAGATCGCATACATATGAAATTAATTTTCATATTATGTGACCTTGTTTCTTTGACACACTCTAAACGGGTTTATCAAAGAAGAAGTTTATGTTGAACAACCTCCAGGATTTGAGGACCCTCATTTTCCAAACCATGTCTTCATGTTAAAAAAGGCTCTTTATGGTTTAAAGCAAGCTCCTAGAGCTTGGTATGAAAGGTTGAGCTTAGCAGATTTCAGGGAGGATTTCGTGCTCAAGTTCAACTCCTTTGGCCATCCTTGGAGGGGCCTTTCATCCTTAGCTATGAGCTCATCTTTCTTCTTTAACTTTTCTTCCATTGTTGTGATCTCCTGTTAGTGAAACCACAAACAACTTATAGAACATTCCAAATAAAATACAATATCATAAAATTTATTTGAAGTCTCACTTGCTAGTTGTTTAATAATATATCCATGCAAGGGCCAAATTTGATCAGTAGAACTTTATGTACTTCATATCTGGAGTTAAAAACACCTTAGGATCATCACATATTATTAATCAACTAGGTGAAAGAACAAATGGAATGACTACACACCAACCACTTCAGTTACCTTTCCAAGTGTTTCAGCTCTGGTCAGTTGATCTTCCCTTAGCAGTGCAATGAAGTGTTGCTGAAACTTCTTGGCAACCACCATGTAATCTCTAGTTGTCTGGCATATCTCTCCACAAAAACTGAATAAAATCCATTCAAATGAAGCGTTAATGTCAAACTAGTTCAGCTCATTATGCAGATTGCATTTTCAATTCAATCAAGTTAAGAGGGAAAAAAGGTCAACCACCATTACTCTTTCAGGTCAGAATTTTCATTAATAAATAGGGAAACATAATGATTCTTATTTCGAAATAAAACAAAGAAATACCACTATTTCATCTTCAAGAGGAGTTGAGCAACCTTCATCATCTTTTTTCTTTTTTGAGATGCTTTTCATAAATCAACAGCACTAGGCCAAGTCTTGGACTCTGATATTCGTTTCTTTTAAATTAGATTGATTTGAAATAAAAGTTAACAAAGAAGAGTGCATAGACACATTCTCACATCAACAACCTAGAAGGCAAAGTAGAGAAACAATCAACTAGTATAAGTTTTACAGAAAAGGTCTTATTTAACTCTGACACCAGAAGATGGTCTTGAATTTGAACCAATCAACCAGCTAAAGCTTGGTAGACTCTTAACTAAAAGACTTTAAGGCAAGGGTTTAGCGAAGCATGCTTACCAAACAACACTCACACATGGTACTAACATTATGTTTCCAATGTCAAGCGACAGCCACCGAGACAATAACCAAGTCTAATAAACAACTTACCAAGTCTCTTACCCTAGGTGCATCCCAGGTACAAGATAAGATCTTATAAGCACTAACCGAAACATGAGGAGGCATTATACCGAACACATAGGAATTATCTTCTTAATTAACCAACCAAAATCAAGAAGAGACGAGCAACCAGTAACTTAATACAACAAGGGCAGGGTTGAACTCAAGCTAGCAAGAAAATATCAAAACAATAGACAGGTGAAACATCTACAAGCTTAACGTACCAAGTAGCCACCAAACCAAGCAGGCGTTTACCAGCTAAGAAGGCTTTTAAAGCCAACGAGCAATGTCAACAAGGGAAAAATACAGAACAAGCTCATGCTACTAAATCTTTAGGCAGGGTCGAGCGTTCAATTAACAGAAAAAAATAAGATCAGAACATGCAAAATTTAACAAGCATCACAGTCAATTACTGAGTTCAAGAGCCTCACGAAGCCCCGGCCTCGAATCACGGCATGCTAAGTCGACTCTGACCGTTTCCTATTCTGTTATTGGGCTACCGTGAGTCCAATCATCGGCCAGGACCTCCACCGGAACAGCCGGCGTCACCGGACCAACCACATTCCTCGCTACCGCCCAAGCTCTAATTGTTTCTGAAAACATCTCCGCCTGTTCGCCTCACGTCTGCTTCCAGGTTTAAGCTCGAATGGTCGAGCTTAGCTCCGGCATCCGAGAAGGCCAGCAACTCTCGCTTTGCGTTTGTGATTCGATCATTCGAAGAAGAGCCCAAAATCCGAGTCCGATTCAAAAATCGGAACTGATTCTTGCGGCCATCCTCTGTCGAAGCCGCATCCATATCTGCCTCCCTTGGCCTGGCGGCCGCCGTTCGCCGGACCCCTCCCTCGGCGGTCTCCGCCTCATGCACCGCCGTCTCGCTCTCTCCTTCCTTTTCACTGTCTCACACTGAGACTAAGGACCAAGTCCCCAAATCGGACTCCCCCTTGATCCCAAATCCGTTAAAGTAGTTTAGTTTTAGGTTATTACCATGCCAGTTCTCTAACTTAAGGTTTAGATGCTAAATGGCCCCAGCAACTTTCAGTTCCTTCAGTTGACTAGAAATTTCCGTCATCAAAAAATCAGATCACAATGATGAGTAGATTTTTATAGATTCTAAATTAAGTAGAAGATCTTATCTCCGTTCAAATATGCAATTTGCTTCTCTTTTTTTTAGGAGGATCTACTTCTCCTTTTATATATGTTTCTATGTAAATATAAAATTTATTTATTTTTTTAAAGAATATCATTAGGCTTTTACTCTTCAGATCTTAACCTAAATAATACACACACCAGAAAGCATACATACATAAAACTATTCTCAAAAAAATGAGAGAGTGGAGAGAGAGGGAGAGGTTCCACCATGGTTGGGCAGCAGGGAAGCGGACAGGTGCTTTGGGTAAGTTCCACAGGAGCGAGTTCATCAGCGTTCTAGACAGAGCGGGCACAAGTATTTTTTTCACCAATTTCCCTGAGGATTGGAGGAGAGACAGTATGTGGAAACACTTCTCGCGTTTCGGGAATGTTATTGATATCTTCATCCCTTTTAAGAAATCTAAGGAAGGGAAGAGGTTCGGTTTTGTGAAATTCAAAGGAGTGAAGGACGTTAAGCGTCTAGTTCAGGAATTACGATCTATTGCAGTTGGGGCAGATCTGTTATTTGTTAATGAAGCATTGTCTAGGCGTGGGAGAGGGGAAGCACCGGCGATAGTGAGAAAAGCGAGTCAGAAGGAAGTGGGAGCCCAATGGGTGAATGGAGGCCAGGGGCTCTCTTTCGCAGATGAGAATAGATCCTTTTCCGATGTAGTGAGAGGTCTGAGGAGTCCCAAACAAATGGTCGTGCCGGATAAGGAAATGAAGGCGGTGGTGACGACAGTGGTCAAGAAAGAGGACCTGGATTGGCTTCAGAGGTGCGCTGTTGGAGAAGTGAAACATGTGTCTCTGTTAGGCAGTGCAAAAGAGCTGGTGAAAGACGCAGGTTTTGAGAATTGCTTGGTAAAATACCTTGTGGTTTGAGGGTGTTGATTGAATGTGCCTCTGTGGAAGAGTTGAACAGGTTTCTTGGCGAAGGTCCAGCAGCTCTTGCGGACTGGTTCTTGGAGTTAGTCCCTTGGAATCTGGCCAAAGAGGAAGCACGACCAGGGAGAGTGACTTGGCTAAACGTTTCGGGTGTCCCTATCCATGCCTGGCACCTTGAAACGTTTCGGATGGTTGCATCAAGGTGGGGCGAAGTGGTTGAAGTTAAAGATCTAACTTGCCTCAAGACTCAGCTGAACATTGGGAGGGTTTGTATCCATACTTTTTGTCCAGAAGTGATCTGTTCGTTGATCAACCTGGATGTTGAGGGTAGATTCTTCACTGTAAGAGTCACGGAAGACTTGAGTGACTTAGTGGATTTTGGCCAGAGGTACGCTGCTCCGGCGAAATATCCAATCTCGGAGTCAGAGGATGAGGAGTTAGACGGAGACTGTAACTCGAAAAATGGCTGGGTTGGTGGTGGCGAAACGGTCGCGGACTCGGTGCCTGATTCCGATTCAGGGCAACGGTTTTGCATTGCCTCCTTGGAAAGCGAGCCGCGTTTTCCGGCACAAAAGCTGGTCGCGGACAGTGCGCCGGCTCTAGGGGCAGAGGAAGAGTTGACGTTGCATAGGGAAGGCAATTGTTCGGTCCGACTGGAAAAGGAGAGGTCAAGTGGGGTGGCTGATGTCAGGCTTTTATTTAAAAAGTCTGATGTTGGTGTGGGTGGGCCTCACTTATTAGGTGGGCCGCTGGAGAAGGGAACACCAAAGGAGTACAAGTCTGTTGCGCTTGGGCTTGCGTCAGTGGCTGGTGGGCTTATTGTGGATGACTCACATCAGGATAATAGAAGACAGCTTAATGACTTAGCTATTTTGGGCTGCTGTGAGAGTACCTCTTCGCAGGAACAGAGTGAGAGCTACGAAGTCGGGAAACAGAGCGACGCGAAGGACAGGGCGGTGCAGCAGTCTCAGACTTCTGGGCAGCAAGATCGCCCTTGCTCGGAGGATATCTCAGTGTTCTCAAAGTCGAGCCAGTGTGCGCCTGTTAAATCTTCAGAGTTGGTCTCGGTTGAGGAGCGCGGTAGAGTAACGCGGAGGAGGAAGGGGCAACGGCGTTTTTCGAGATCCGCCCACTGGATTGAGGTACAACAGAAAACTGGTGGAGTAGCGGACAGGGTCTCTCTGCGAGAGTTTAAGAAGGCTGCTCGGATGAAAGCGGATCGCATGGCTCGTGGGCTAAGGAGAATTACTTCTGTTGAAGAGGCAGCAAACTTGGGTGCATCGGACGCTTCGTGGGGGATGAAGGTGGTTGTCACAGCGTCTTCTCTGGATTGCATTCAGGTAAGGGTAAGTAATGAGCCCTCTGGTAGTAATTTTCGGGCAATACGGTCGGCTGTAGGCTTTGTGTTCAATGATGTTGCAGACGCAGGATGTTTTTTAGGAGAGACTTCTATTCCTAAATGAAGATTGTATCGCTTAATATAAGAGGTCTCGGGAGCATGGAGAAGGTGAGGTTGTTAAGGTAGCTTTTGGCAAAGGGGAAGGTAGAGGTTCTGGCTCTTCAGGAAACGTTCCTGTCTCAAGAGGTGGGTGATGTTTTTAAACAAGTTTGGATGCACAGTGAGTTGGGCTTTGCGCAGCAATTGGCGGAAGGAAGGTCAGGGGGTATGATTTTCTTCTGGAACAAAGACGTTTGGTTGATAGAGGAAATAGTAACAGGGGTTGGTTATATCGGTTTAGTTGGGCAATGGAAAGGTAGGCAATCCAAATGCCTCCTTCTTAACGTGTATGGGCCTCAATCCTCTAGCCAGAAGAGAGCTCTTTGGGACGATTTAGGCACGGTGTTGTCAGAGTTTAGAGGCTGTGTGTGCGCGATGGGTGATTTTAACGTCGTCAGAAGGGCAGAGGAGAGAAGAGGGAGTAGGTTCAAACCAGGTAGAGTAGCAGATTTTAATCGCTTTATTCGTGAAAGTGAGTTACAAGAGGTGAAGCAAGGTGGGCGTAGATACACATGGGTTAGTAGTGATGGCCTAATGATGAGTAAACTGGACAGATTCTTGGTGAATAATTCTTTCCTGGAGGAATGGCCAGATGTTGTTGCAGTAGTCTTGGAGAGGACGTTCTCAGATCATTGCCCAATTCTGATGAAGTCAGGGGCGTTAGATTTTGGCCCAGTTCCGTTCAAAGTTTTTGACCAGTGGCAATCTATGGAGGGTTTTGAGGAGGTAGTTAAATCTGCTTGGGAGAAGGCTACGGTGACGGGGGAAGCTGACTTTGTCCTCAAGGAAAAACTAAAGGCTATTAAAATCAGCATCAAAGAGTGGTGGAAGAATGTTGGATCAGGTTCAAGAGGCAGAATTGAGTCTTCGAAATGTGCCTTCCTCACTTTGGATAAGAAAGCAGAAGAGAATGACCTCAATGTGGAAGAGCGGTCCAAATGGCAGGAGGAGAAAATGCGGTTTTTTAAGGAGCAAAGAAATCTGTCAAAAGAGCTGAAGCAGAAAGCGAGGGTGAGGTGGGCGATTGAGGGTGATGAAAACAATAAATTTTTCCACAAGGTGATTAAGGGGAGAAGGTCTAGGAACTCAATGCAGGGGTTGCTTATTAATGGAACTTGGACGGAGGACCCAAAAATTATCAAAGAAGCGGTTTTTCAGTACTTCAAGCAGCAGTTTAAAGAGCCAGTAGTAGGTAGACCAGAATTTGTGAGCAATAGATTCAGACACCTAAATGAAGAGGAGATCCAATGGCTAGAAGGGCCGTTCACGGAAGAGGAAATCAAGAATGCAGTATGGCTCTGTGGGGGGGATAAAGCCCCAGGCCCGGATGGTTTCAATTTTAAGTTCATTAAAGCAAACTGGGAGGTTGTAAAAAGAGAAGTGGTTGCTGCGGTTAAAAAATTTGAAGCTTCTGGGAAGTTTGGTTCAGGCTGCAATTCGTCGTTCATCACCCTGATTCCCAAGGTGAAGGATCCTATTCTCTTATCGGATTTCCGGCCGATAAGTCTTATCGGGTGCCTTTACAAAATTGTGGCGAAGCTTTTGGCAGAGAGATTGAAGAGGGTTTTGCCGGGATTGGTGGGGGAAGCTCAGTCAGCCTTCATTGAAGGGAGACAGATTACGGATGGGGTTCTGATTTTAAACGAGGTGGTCTCCTGGATCAAAAGGGAAAAGCGTCAGATGTTGCTCATCAAGGTTGACTTTGCGAAGGCGTATGACAGCATTAGTTGGAAATTCTTGGACTCAGTGTTGCAACAGATGAATTTTGGGGCAAAATGGAGGAATTGGATCTCTGGGTGCCTAGGCTCTGCGAGGGTATCGGTCCTTGTCAATGGAAGCCCTACGGCGGAATGCAGTATGGAAAGGGGAATTCGTCAGGGGGACCCGCTCTCTCCCTTTCTATTCATCCTGGCTGCAGAAGCGCTGAATGTGATGATGGAGGAGGCGGTGAGCCAAGAGATTTTCCAACCGGTAAAGGTAGGAGGAGGCAGGGTCTCGCTCTCCCATTTACAATATGCCGACGATGCGGTATTCTGTGGTGAATGGTCCCTTCAGAATGCAAAAGCCCTTATGAGCTTGTTAGTGTGTTTTGAAATGGCGTCAGGTCTGAAGATCAATATGGAGAAGACAAGAGTCTTTGGCGTGGGAGTGGATATGGAGTCGGTTGCCTGAGTGGCGCGAGCTCTCGGTTGCACAGCGGCGGCCCTTCCGTTCACTTATTTGGGTTTGCCGGTGGGAATGAACATGAGCCGGAAGAAGAGTTGGGATCCAGTGGTGGAAAAAGTGGAGAAGAGGCTGTCGAAATGGAAGTGCGATGCTCTTTCGATCGATGGTCGGTTAACTCTGATTAACTCGGTAATTGGGAGCTTACCCTTGTATCACCTGTCTGTTTTTCGCGCCCCAGCTGGAGTGGTTAAGAAAATTGAAACTCTGAGAAACAAATTTTTTTGGGGGGTGTCTGGGGAGGGAAAAAAATTAATTTGGGCTAGGATTGACAGGTTGTTCGGTGATAGTGAAGCTGGGGGGTTGTGCGTGGGTAGTATTCGGGCAAAAAATTTGGCGTTGTTAGAGAAGTGGAGGTGGAGATGGTTGAGAGAAGCGGACAATTGGTGGGTGAAGGTGGTGGCTAGTCTTTATGAGGGGGAGCCAGGGTCGTTACAGTTGGGAGTTGAAGTAGGTGGCTGGAGTGTTTGGAAGGATATTAGGAAGGCAACGGAGGAGGTAGAGAATTTTGGTAATGGGTTTAAGAATCTTTACAAGAGGGTAGTGGGAATGGGTAATTTTACTAAGTTTTGGGAGGATGAGTGGGTGGGGGTGGCCCTTTGAAGTGCAGATTTAGAAGGCTGTATGAGCTGGAGGTGAATCGGGAGTGTAGGGTGGTAGAGAAGATTAGGTGGGTGGATGGGAGGTGGAGTTGGGTTTAGAGTTGGAGGAGGCAATTGAGGGGAAGGACAGAAGGTGAATTCCAACATCTTCTTCATGTGTTACAGGCTTTCGCTCCGAAGCAGGATATCAAGGATTCCTGGAGGTGGGAGCCGGCAACCGATGGTGTTTATACGGTTCGTCAACTCTCCCTGATGATTGGCGCAAATTTAGCAGCAATTCAAGATTATCCGACGTAATGGTGCAACAAAGTCCCAAAGAAGGTGAATGTGTTTGTTTGGCGGGCTGTTCGAAGTCTCCTTCCGGTTCGAGACCAACTGTGGAGGCGAGGAGTGCAGGTGGAGTCGGTCTCTTGCCCGATCTGTCCAGAGCGGGTGGAGACTGTTGTTCACGTCCTTGTGAGATGCTCTTCTGCGCAGGACATTTGGAAAGCAGTGACGGGCTGGTGCAACACACGGATGGACGGTCTTCGGGAGGTGGTTGATGTTCTGGGGGGTGAGTTCATGGCCCAAGTCCCCTCAAAGGTCTCCCAGGTGTGGCAAGGGATCGTCTTCATCTCTGCGTGGTCCTTGTGGAAGGCTCGCAATGGTGTAGTTATGCAGGGTCATCCCTGGAGCACTTCGAGAGTTTTCGCGGATATTCAGGTTATGTCTTATCTCTGGATTTGCAGCAGAACTCCGAAGCTCCGTCTGTCGTGGGCGGATTGGCTACTGGCCCCGTTATTAAGGGCAGCTGATGTTTTGTCTTAGTTAGTTTCTGATGTTTTTGGTCTTGCTTTGTTCTTCTACTGAGTTTATGTGGCTAGTTGATGTTTTGAGCTTGCAGGGGTGGTTGGTTTTGTTGCTTTTTCAGGGGAAGTGCTGGCGAATTTTTTTTGGGGAGGGTTGTGTTGGCTTTGGTGGGTGAGTGTCCCTTTGTTACCCCTATCTCAGGGGTTTTGTATTTGTGAACCTTGTCATGTTTCTCTTTTTCTGTTTTCTATTGAAATGCCTTTGGTGCCGTTCAAAAAAAAATGATTCAAATAATCTTGAATTTTGATTTATGATAATCTAGCCATTATATTTATTCATTTTTAAAAGCTATGGTTGTTATTATATATGGGTTTTATGAAAAGAATAGAATTATCAAAATGCTTAAATTCGTCACAACAAAGTACTATGAATTGTGACCATCCTTAAATAACACACATATATATATATATATATATATATATATATATGTTATTAGTGTGGAATTTTTAGTGTTGCAATTTCATTGTCACTAAAAACATTTTTTGTGTTAGAAAATAAACCCATAACTACTTATAAGCATCAATTGTTACGAAAATATTCACTGATCACAGATATGTAGAATTTAGTGACAAATTATGAGTGACAACTACTGAAATCGTCACTTTATAATGGCTCGTAGATTAATTATGACAAAACAATTGGTTTGTCACATTTAATAAAAATAATTATGACAAATCTTAATTTTCATCACAAAAAATTCGTCACTCAAAATATAATTTCTTGTAGTATTCATAATGTTACATCACACTAAGAAGTTATGACAAATGTATATATAATAATAAAAGGAGTTATGACAAATGTATATATAGAATGAGTGTTTATAGATTATAAATATAAATTCTTAAATTATTTAACGAATTATTCACAATAATAATTTAAGCAAAACAAAAGTTAAAGTTTTGGATATAAGAAATGTCCATGAACAGTTGCAAGCGATCCTTTTGTTCCTGGCAAGCCTTCGAGCGATCAGTGAAGTGGCGTGCCTGGGAGAGTTGCGGCACTTGAGTTGTTAAGGGAGGTGGAGGTTGTGGTACATATGTAAACAAAATAACGTTATGGTAATTTTAATATGGTTAATAATTTTGGGGTTCAACCATTGTGAATAAATATGAAAACTAGGAATTAGTATTGGGAGTTAGCCTTTAGGGGAAAATTGTATATTTCATCAAATCTTTTGGAGTTTTTAAAGAATTCTAAAAATACAGGAGAAAGTGAAAACTATGCAAGATATTTGATAACTACCCTTCTTTATTTGAACATTTTGATAAAACACATTCCCTAACAACTTCTTGGCATATGAAATAAATTTATGTCATTTCTATGTACATTTTTTTAACAAAAATACTTCCAAGTAAAAATTAAATCAAATAGAAAATCTAAAGTCAAAGGCCGTGATTTTTTTTCTTTTGAACCTGAAGGAATGCCTCAAGAAATTTTTTTTAAAAAAGGATCAATCATTTTGATTCAACCGTGTTTGGTCAAAAAGAAAAAAAAAATCAACCATGCAGTTCTATATCCTGCAACCGCAACGACCTGACAATAGAAAAAACACAACTAATAAAGATTACACTTCAGTTCATTTAACTTTCATTTGCTTCAAAATCTCACAAGTCAGAGTAAGGTCATTCTCATAAGTGCAACTGTGAGCCCTGAATAGTTTAAGAGCTTGCTCCTCTTTGTCAGCCAAGGGAAAAGCATTGATGGGATGGTGTGGGGTGTAGTGTAACTGTGTAAGATGATCTGTAATATAACATCCTTTGTAACATTAAAAGATGAACTGGTTGGTGACAGTGATCCAGATTTTAAAAATGGTTTTCTTTCTTCATTGAGCTCCCTGGTCCATGAGTTTACAATCCCAAAATGTATCATGATTTAAAAGATGAACTTCACAGAGAAAGTCTGCAAGATACTTAACAACTTAAAATCAACAAATTGTCCTATAATAGAGAATGACCTTAAGAAACGCCAACTTGTTGCTCTGCCGGACATTTACCAGGAACCTTCAGCACCAACAGTCGGGTTCTTGAATGCAGAGAACCCCCAGAAGGTCTTCAGTGCGTATGGCGGGAATACTGTGACGCCCTCTTCTGTTATCTTCGATATCTGCAACCAGCCCCAAAAGCTATCAGTCACCATACACAAAAGAACCACCAACCCATGAAGCGTAGGTGAGAAGGTTCCCAAACAGGCGCATGCACTGACCAAATAAATGGCAAGGGAAAATGCCAACTTTGGAAGGTCTTAAGAAATAGGGGCCAAGACACAAACCTGAAGCTTGTTGACAGCAGACCTGTCACGATACAGCAGAGTACGCATGCAGCTCTCCAGTAACTTCACAGCATCTTCAAAACTCATGTCCTCCCTCCACCCTTCACGAAGGATTGGGCGTGCAAGGTGATTGCCGAACCCAGTTGCAACATGATTGTCCTCAAAGTTCACACCAATCATGCTAACCTGGCCAGTACAAGTTGCGAAAAAGGACCCATAACCATGAAACAGTGCAGTCAATTGCTTAGCATCGAAGAGGAAAGGAAATAAGAATAAAGAAAGTAAGATTCATACCATTCCAAGGTATTTCTGCCCATTCTTGATTCCACCAAGCACAAGAGTATTCCACAGAGGATCGAACTTATTACGCCTGTTGTACATTACCCGAGTCAAATAGTTGTGCACCTCTTTAGGTCCCAAAGAGTTGCCATCATCCCACATGTTGTCATACAAGCTGCAAAAAGACAAACACCCAAAGTTTATAAAGTTGAACATATTATATGGGAATTAATTTCTTCACTCTATCAGCAAGTTGAAAAGTTACATAAGCTCATCAAGATAACGCAAAATCTCTTGGAAATCACTCATTTCACCACTAGCACCAATGAGAGAATGCTTGCCAACAGGCTTAATTCGCTCCACACTCTTGTATCTTAGGGTTGATCCATAGGAAGCTGTAAGTGAACACAACGAAGAAATAAGAATACGATCATCCAGTAATTACATAACAGTGAACTGGATATGGCATGGTAATAGACTGCTCATTCAAGTCAACAGCAGCTAGGTGTAACTTGAAACAAGTTCCATGCTAAGTCAACCAATAGACGACATCAAAACACTTGCATCCCAGACATGGCAACTCTTCAAGAATATGCTCTCACGAAAATGAGACTATAAGAGGCATCAGAAAATGCACATTGTCCCAGAAAAACTTCAGGCTCCCAAATTCCAAAGCTATTCAGGACAGATATTTCTAATGATTTCATTGCAGGTTCTCTTAATGTATCAGCTCAGAACATTGAGGTGCAACTATCTAATACGAGCAGTTAGACTATCAGCTTAATACAGAGTATAGTATATAAGTACAATCTAACAAATACCAGGTATTGAAACAAAAATGCAGTACCAAATCCAGAAACTTAAATTTGTCCGTGATCTTCCATAACCCTGGTGCACTTCCTATCAATAATTCGCCAGATAAAAATCAAGCTGAAACTCACCACCGAGTAAAACTTTTCAGAAATTCCCTCTTATGAAATGAAAGCGGCCGAGTTAGGGCACGTAGGAGACTAGTGCTCTGGCTGATAAACCCTAAACCTTAAAATACTTATATCTCATACTATAAAACAAGTATTTCGATCCCAGATAATCAACCAACTAGTCCATAACCAAGATCGACCAAAGAGACCAACAATCGAGGAAAACGAAAAAGGGGGGAAAAGAAGATCAGACCTCCCATATCAGCAGCCATCAAAATGCCATCTTTGTACTTCAGAGCCACAACAGAAGTCCCTGTGACATAAGGGTACCTGCAAAGGTTTCGCACATCACAAACATCATCACAGACCAAAAACCTGGAATTACTGGCGAAACACGCGAACAATCGACTGAACTTACTGCGTCCTCTGAGAATCCTCTACGACCGCAAGGAGGTTGTTTCGCTGTTGCCCGGGATCCATGGTGAGCGACGATGACGATGACGACGACGAGAAAATCACAGATGAAAGAAGCAAGACACAGATGGCGATTCAAGAAGAAAATTTATGCGAATGCATTAATTATCTTTCCCTTTCCTCAAGAAAATTAGTCGAACCGGGTCGGGCTGTTTTGGGCTATCAGTCGGATATGGGTCGGATCCGATTTACAGAGGAAATTGGGCTTGAGTCCAATTTTCGGCCCAAGTAATCATTCCCTTTTCCCTCTTCATAGACCCATTTGCTATTTTCTTTTTAACTCGTTTTGTTTGTACTATTAATTCATTGAATTATTAGTTCATCTACATGAAGAATTGTTTGAAATTTATTATCAAGTTGAGTAAATTTACTATCGTCAATTGTATATTTTTTACGACTCCATATATACATTTTAAAACGAAATGATTAAATTATTAGATTAACATAGATTAATATGAACCAAAAAAGGCAAAAGAATAGTCAATTAGGATGGATTGTGTAAAGTTGCATTTTCAAGTATTTTGACTCGCTCTATTCTATATAATTATTACAAACTGTAAAGGTTGATGCACTTATATATGCCTTTCATCGTTTTAACATCTGTCCTTTATCTTTCAATTTTTTTTTCTTTCAATTTTGAAGGTAAATTAATTATCTGTCTCTGTTTGTGGTTTTGTGAAATCATGCTGATGCAGCATTTCCCATTACAGCACTGCATTTTTATTTTCTCCTATATCTGGGTAATCGTACGTTTTTCATTTAGGAATACTTTGGGGAAAATGTAGAGATGGAAAACTGAAATAAAGATTTAAATTTGAAAACTTTGAGAATCCGAACCGAAGCGAACAGTGAACAGTAATTCAGTTTTGTTACATTGAACAGTAATCCAGTTTTTTTAAAACTTACTTTTTCGAGAAAATATATATATGTACCATGAATTCATGATTTATGCATGAAAATGATGGTCTTTTAATTTTACCGGCACTTTGTAGTAAGAATTTTGAATCAATTAACTATCAACTATATGTTGTATCCCTTTTATGCTACAACAGTTTCGTCTTGAATATTCTTCAATTTACTTTATATTTTGAGGAAAAAAGACAACCAAATTGGAACAAATGATAAGCTCCAAATTAAAACTAAAGATGTCATGATTAATAATTCCCTAAAAATTTATCAAAGGGTGGAGAGCACAAGTAGAGCTTTGATTTATTTGCCTGTTAATTGCTCATGGGATTGATGATAATCAGATGTTCCAAATTTGTAGGGCTACCTTAATTTATCCATTATGTATTTCTTAGATTTTTGCATTATTAATTAGTATAATAAATTCTACAATCTTTTGAGGATGTATTCACTTAAGGAGTCTAGGGGTGCATGGATTGAGAAGGATGAAAATGAGTTTAGTAATGGACAATAATGATAATGTATGTAAAATGAGTTAATAAACAAAGACAATATTAATCTATAACAATATAGTTGTCTTCCAAAAAAAAATCTTAATCTATAACAAAAAAAAAACTAAGTGACACTCACAAAATTTAGTTAGTTATATACTACCAAAGTGAAAACTACTTGGCAATTGCCATGAGAGTTGTGTAGGTTGCACCTGCTAATTATCACCACCATTAAGTGTAATAATTAGGTTTGTTGAAGTCTCTTTGAAATGATGTGTTTTAACGAAATCATCTTATAATTGGAGAGTGATATTGGTATATCGATCTTAATTAGTTTACATTTTTAACGTCAATGTGTAGATAATACGCACACGACTTGTACATATTATATATAGAGAGAGAAAAATAATAATTATTGTTAATTTAATTGTAGTAAGATTTATTGTTCATCTGCAAGAACAAGTCCCTACAGTCAACCCAATTCCCGTTTAGCAAATTTCCTTTTTTTTGAACGATAATGCACTTCATTGAAGATCTTTAGATCAAATAGAAGTTCCAAAACAACCCTATAAGAAAAAGATTTAGCTACCAAGAAGAAAAAGAACAAAAGCAAGAAAACTACCAAGCGAAAGGAAAGGGGGACACCACAAAAGCCCAAGATCTAAAGGAAACAAAAATCACCCCTCCGCCCCCATTTGAATCGGGGCTATCAACCAATCCGTCCAAGACTCATTATTTCTCAAACTCCTTCCGAACCCAAAGGTAAGACAATACCGATATGCTGCAAGAATCTTGAAGCATGCCACGGAGTATCTTGCATGGTCACCTTACGGCCTTTCCAGATCGCCCAAGCAGTGACAAAAACAATTGATTGCCAAACCTGTCTTGAGCTATATGGAACCTGTAAAATAAAGTCACCACTGACTACCTCAAGAAGGTCAACAGAACGAAACACCTTCGTATTACACCAAATCGTCACTGTTCGCCAAATCTCCATCACCACCGGGCAGCAAACTAAAGCCTGATCTACCGTCTCGGTCACGTCAGAACAAAGCGGACATAGAATAGAGTCTATCTCCATCCCTCTCTCGCATGACTACGCTCGAAGCTGGAAGGTATTTGTGGGTACGCCCGAGATAAACACGTTCACCTTCTTGGGCACCTTGTTGCACCAGATGCGTCGAATATCGTGGTTGGCTGCCATGTGAGTGTTGATCCTTCGGGAAAGGCAATGGACTGTAAACACGCCGTCCTTTGCCGGATCCCATCTCCACGTGTCCTGGACTTGCTTTTTTGGGGTAAAGTTCTGTAGAAGGTCAAGTAACTTCAAAAAATCTCCTTCCGTTCTCCCTCTCAACCTCCTTCTCCAATTCCACTCCCAACTCCACTCCCCCTCCCCCTCCCCCCACCTAACCTTCTCTAAGACCGAATAACTCTTATCCTCCTTCAACTCATAAAGTCTCCTAAAGCGATTTTTAAAAGGTCCCCCGTCCACCCACTCATCCTCCCAGAATAAAGTGTTGTTACCCATGCCCACTCATCCTCCCGAATAAAGTGTTGTTCCCGAATAAAGTGTTTAGCAAATTTCCTTGAAATAATAGTTATGACTACCGTATCCGTTTTATCATAACTATAATAGAAATGACCGAGAAAAGTTATATTAGGTGTCATATATCTCGTAAATGACTGCTCAATCCGTCATACGTTATGACGGAAATGTGACAAATACATATATACATATATATACGGAATTAAAAATATATATTCATAAAACATATATGAATTATTATTATTTTGATGAAAAATGGATCTAAATCTAGATTTAAATCTTAGAAATACATGAACCCGTAATCATCAAACATATTGCACCACAATCTTCTCATACTATACTTAGAATTTTCTAGGACACCTTCACCATATCTATCATATGACCATATCTATCATATCATATCAAAATAGAGACTAAACAAATCTTTTAGTGTTTGAGTTTTCGGGGCGAAGAAGGTTGAACGACGGCAGTAAACGATGGCGAAGATGACAACGTCCAACAGAGGAAAAAAATGAAAATTTTAGAAAAATTGGAATAAAAATTGATGGATAATTGAAAACGTGAAAAAAACTAAACAATTAATTACCTTTTGATGCGTTGGAGGCGGTGATATCTTTGGAATCAATGAATGGACGAGACAGTGGAGGTTTTAGGGTTTAGGGAGAGAGGTCGAGAGCGAGAGATACAGGGGAGAGGAGGAAGTTTTCTCGAGATGAAAAAATGAAGGGACGAGAGAGGTATAAAGTGTTTTCTTGAATGGTTGCATTGTGAGTAGCGGTATGATGGCCATAGGGGCGATTGGGGCTATCACTACGTGGGAAGACAATTCTTACTGCGACCCTTATTACGGTTTGGGTCACAGTAAGCTCAAAGACGCAGTAAAGTGACACAGCTTAATGGTGCGGTAAACTTTCTGCGGCGGGGCATGATAAGGCTGCGATAAACAAGGCAGCGGTAAGGCCGCAATAAACCATTTTTAGGGTTTCTTCACCCGCCCACATCCTTCATTTTTTCCATCTTCTTCTTCAGTTCTTCTTCTTCACCATCATCTTCATCATCATCATCAGCATCATCATCATCTTCTTCTTCTTCTTCTTCTTCTTCTTCTTTCTTTTCGTTTTTTTTCTTCTTTCACTTTCTGTTTAATTATCCTTGCTTCTTCATCTTCTTATTCTTCTTCGCTTCTTCTTCGTACTATTCTTCTTCCTCTTCTTCTTATATTGTTTCTTCTTCTTCTTCGTTCACTTTCTATCTTCTCTCTCCTTTCTTCTTCTTCTTCTTCTTCTTCTTCTTCTTCTTCTTCTTCTTCCTCTTTCTTCTTCTTCTTCTTCTTCTTCGTTGCCGACGCGCGCCGCTCCACCAAGGTCGCTTTCTCACCGTCATGACCGTTGCTTGCTCACCATCACCACCGACTTCTAGGTTTTACGAGTTGGTGGATGAATAAATTCATCGGATTCATCCACTTTTTCATTACGTAGTTGCAGCTGATGTCGTAATGCACAGAGTAACGCCCAAGGCGTTACTGTGGGGTCGAACATCATTGAAGGCATTACTGAGGGCGCTACCGGTCAGAGCCTGTCAGAGCTAGTAGCGCCCTCGTAACGCCTTATAGCGTTACCAGCCACCTTTTTCATTAATCTGGTAACGCCCTCGTAACGCATTGGGCTGAAGTAACGCCTCGATTTGTAGCGCCCTGGTAACGCCCTTGTGCGTTACATTCGTAATGGATTGGTAGCGAATTTGGCGTTACCAGGCCTCCTTCAGATACGTAGTGTTTTAATTAATAAATTTATTTATCTTTGCGGTCATGGCTGTAGTAAGGCGCGATAAGTCGCGGCTATTACTGCAGTGAAGTTTCTACCGCGCCTTTATTTACTGCGGGAAACACTGCGGCCTCTCCCGCAGTAGTTACTGCAGCTCTATTGCGGTTTTGGCCACAGTAACTCGTATTCTCTCTACGTAGTGTATCATTACTGTGGATGTGTGTGTGTGTGACGATCGGGTTCATCATACAATTGTCATTACGCTAATGCATTTCTATAAGTCTGAAATACACTAACGGCTTTGGCTTAATAACAATCTAGATGGATTCATATTTGTGACGGCCTACACCATCACAACGCTATCATAGATTTGAGATAAACTGCTTAGTGCATTGCCTGAACATAGTTTAATGATTGATCAATCACACTGGGTTACTAGAATGCATAAATCATTATAGTTAGGAGATAAATAAAAAAGGGAAAAAATTACACTTTTTGTCAATGAAATTTACGAGATCTCTAAATTTACCACTGAAGTTCATTTTGAAGCGAGAATGCCATCAACGTTTCATTGAATGGATAAATTTGTCATTGAACATTAATTTGCCACTGATGGCCGCCAGACCCAATCTAATAATTAGAATGCCCGAAATGGCCTAGCAAAAGGTCCAAATTAGTAGCCCAAAATGAGGGTCTCGTTATAAAACCCAAATAAACCATAAATACCCAGACATGTTGAGGACGTTCCCAGACCATAAATACTCGAACATGTTAGAAACACATGGACGCGCCGCCATACTATATTGGGATATTACAATATTACCACGACTATGGATTATAAAAGCACTTATGATCAACTCCCTTGGGGGACACAAAAAAAATGAATGCTCTGGCTGTTGTGGTATCACTCACCCAATATTCACTAAACATAAGCAGATGACCCCCCCTCTATTCCTTTTTTCTCGAATTCTGAGTCCGTTGAATTTTGCACGGATTCTCATGACGTTCAACAATGTCAGAACACGGCAACACATGAGGATCGTGACGGCTGCCCACACAGATCCACCACTAGTCACAGTTGGCGCTCATGATGTGGCATGCCATGCACTAAGCGATTATGTGGACATTGACTGTACATTTTTGTAGGGTTAATATTTTAATTTCACTTAAAATTTATAAAACTTACAATTCAATCCTTAAACTGTGACAGATTTTAAGGTGAAATTCAATTTTAACTCTACAAAATGCACTATCAGTGTCCACGTAATCATCCAGTGACACGCCACATGAGCGCCAAGTGGGATAAATTAACATCCAATGGCAAATTTACACTTTCATTAAAACATTGGTGACATTTTCGCTTCAAAATAAATTTTAAATTTAGAAATTTTGTAAGCTTTATTGATAAAATTAATTGGCCTTTTACCTATAAAAAAATTGGCCAAAATCTTTCGGCAATTCATAAAAGATTTTTTTATTATTTTAAAAAAAGGTATGGATGACTTGTCTAATCGATTGGCAAATTATTTCGCACGTGGAAGAGGAACATGAAAACTCAAATTATTAATTACTATTTGAAAGAGGTAATTATAAGTATGGAAGGGATTATGTGAAGTGGAAGCAAAATTCCTAGCTTGCGAATTCACATACAACATTACCATATATCTTTATTAAACTGGTGCACTTTTACATTAATTAATAATGTATTAATTAATAAATAAAGGTAATTCCTTGAAAGTGAAGAAATATATACATATATGTGGCTAGAGTAATTCACAATAACGCCATATAGTCAAACACTCTGGAACTTTTTTTTTTTTTAAATTTCTTTGTGAGCTGAGTACCTATATATCCCTCTCAAAACCGTTTTGCTATTTGGACTCATCAACCAACTCATAAAAAACAAACAACATCAACAATCTCTCTCTCTCTAGATCTCTGTCTCTGTCTCTCTCTCTCTCTCTGATCTGTTAATTAATTACACTAGCTAATTCCTTCCCTGTGTGTGTTGTAAGCAAGGAGAGCCCACAAAAGGGTCTCTGTCATAATCATCACCATTCCCACTTCTTCAAGTCTCCTTCATCTCTAGCTTCCACCATTTTTAAGTTACCTTGCAGCTAGTTAGTAACTAGCTATAAAGTGTTCAGTTATCTCCATTGAAAACAGGTGGTTATGATGATGAGGAAGCCAGCAGCAGCAGCAGCAGCATCAGCAGCAGGAGGTGGTGGTGATCATGTTTATGATCACAGTAATAATATGATCATGAGGTCGACGTCGACGACGAAGCTTCGTAAAGGGTTGTGGTCGCCGGAGGAGGACGAGAAGCTGATGAGGTACATGTTGAGTAACGGGCAAGGTTGCTGGAGTGAGGTGGCGAGGAACGCCGGCCTCCAGCGCTGCGGCAAGAGCTGCCGTCTACGGTGGATCAATTACTTGCGGCCTGACCTCAAGCGCGGTGCCTTCACACCTCAAGAGGAGCAACTCATCATCCACTTCCACACCATACTTGGCAACAGGTAACTAAGTACCAATTTGCCTCATTTTCTTTCTTTCTTTCTTTCTTTTTTTTAATAGAACTCCTTTTAATGCTAAAACTTAACGAGAAGCTGATGAGGTACATGTTAATTTTTTTTTAATAAAACTTAACGGAAATTCTAGTTAAAATGCTAAAATTGACACTTAGAGTTTTTGAAATTTGTTAAACACCTCTCCAGCTTTATAATTTTACATTTTGAGCCATTATTCTTTATTACGTGTGTAATATTTCAAATAATCTTTCCAAATCAATAAAACCAATCACAAATTGAGTCCAAAATATCAAAAAAAAAATCAAATATAAAAAAGTGTTTAAAATAATTTCAATAATAATACTTGTACTTAAATTTACCTTTTTTATATGATTCGGAAAGATTATTCAAAATAATACACACTTAATTAAAAATAATTACTCAAAAAGTAAAATTTATAAAGTTAGAGGGATGTTTAGGACATTTTAAAAACCCTGGTGTCAATTTGAGCATTTGAATCACAATTTCCGTTAAGTTTTAACTGAAGTTAACTCGCATGTATAAATTTGCAACATACTCATTTTAGAGCCACTTTTGCGAAAAAAAAAGTATTCGGATATAGATTTGCAACACGGGTTATAGTTTAGGTATAGATGGTGCAATTTACTATATATATATATAAGTTTTAAATTTCTAAATCAAAGTATTATAAAAATAAATAATACTCATAGAATACTAAAAGATGCATGGTGCAATATTTTTGATGAGGAAGGGAGTATGATTAAGGGGCAAAGTATACTTTACTCTTACTTCTATTACCAAATAGTCATCGATTCTTGGCAATATATACGTCTACCTTATTTCCGTCGAATACAATATACACCTACCGGTCATGAAGATTTTATACCCTGATTAAACATCTTTAATGTTACACACACACAAAGTAAATAATTAAAAAACTTAATACAACTAATCTTCATTTAAAGCATTATATAAACTTTGTTTTATATATAGAGTTTGTTTTATATGTAGAGGTAGTGAAGTTTTATGTGTAGAGGTAGTGAAATGGTGGAGACTTGAATCCAAAAACTTCAATTCATATATTTAAAAGTTAGGTACGATTTTTTTTTTTTTTTGAACTTAGAAGGCCGGTAGCGTTATGGTAAATGCCTTATAGTACTACCACTCCCCCCGTCACAAATATGTTGTCACAACATCAAAATATTTTTGTCCCAAATGAAATGATATTTTTTCATTTGTGTTTTATTTTAGTTTACTTCTACCCTTGCAAATGCATAGGGAGTGAGTTGGGAAGGGTGAGAATGAGTTTAGGAGGGGGTAATGATGAAAGTTTATGTAAAATGAGTTAATGACCAAAAACAATCTTATTCTATCCAAAAAAACTAAAAGTGACAACCCGCTTAGGACAGATGGAGTTTTATTTAACAAGTTCCTGTTTTGTTGTTTAAAAGAAAAGAAAAATCAAATTCAGCTAATAAGTACTATATGAATTAAACGAATAGCATGTATAATTTTATTTTGAAGTAAACTTGACAATTTCCAAGGTTTAATTCAATCTTCTAACTAAAGTACTCATATATAAATGATCATTAATCATAGTTCTTAGACTTTGAATTCAATATTGTTCATCCATTTAGGTAGCTAGCTCCACTTAAGTGCATAGAGACTAGTACATATATGTATAGATAGATACTTCCTCCATGTACGTATTGTCACAACATTTTAAAAAAAAATTGTCTAAATGAAATGACCATTTTCCACTTTTGTTTTATTTTCATCCATTTTTACCTTTGTAATTGCACTCACTCAAAAAGTTTAGAGAGGAAATTAAGATGAGTAAGAATGTGTTTGTAAGAGGATTATGATGAATATTTATGTAAAATGAACTAATTACGAAAGATAATCTTAATCTATAAAAATAAAAAGGAAGATTGGAGACAAAACCTGCGAGGAGACGCGGAAAGATTTGCATGTGATGATGTTGAGGATTAATATGATTATAATTAAGCCCCTAATTCCTCAACCCATGGTGCTTTGCATGTGCTCAACTTGCATTGTAAAGCCATAATTCAAGCCTCTAATTGATTAGTAAACACAGATACAACAGTTGCTTATAATTATACATTCTTTCATTAAAAAAAGTATCATGCAATAGTATATATTCATTTGGATATAAAAAGATATAAGTTGGTTGGAAAATTTAATTAATTTTTGAGAATGTTTTGGTCTAACTAATTAAAAGAATAATTAATCGAAGAGAGTATGCAAGCTTTTAATTAGAAATGTTCAAGCTTCAGAATTTTTGTATCATAGTGTGTTATATGATGATTTCGATGTATTTTCAGCTTGTTTCGATGTTTTTATTTATTTATGTGCCTGATTTTTTATTTGGTTGGATATCGGTTCTAATATTTCTTTGAAGTTTGTGTACTTTTTGTACATATAAAATTATTACGGTTCATAAAAAAATGTAAACAATTGTTACTAGTATTTCTTGAAGTTAATTAGGGCTAACCCTTGATTAAGAGTAGCAGGTTTCTCTCTCTCTCTCTCTACATATGGAACTTGAAGTGAAAGGGACAGTGGTCTTATCTTAGCTAGAAATCTTAGGTCTTAGGTTGACATACATGCATGTATGCTGTCGTCCAAAAAGTAAATTAATAATTAATTTTGATATCAATTCGATTTTAGTTTATCTATATTATTTTTAATAAAAAATATCAAAAAATACATTCATAAAATTAATATATCAAATTTTTAGTTGTATATAAAAGTTTCAAATTTATAATTTGAATTGATAAAAACATAAAATTATAAATTAAATACTGAAAAAATCAGTATTGCATTATCTTTTAGATGGATGGTGTATCTCTATTCTTGGAGTTGAAGACACTCAAACAACTAACTAACAATACTATACACCTAACAAACTGTTTTTTGTTTTTGTTTTCCTTCTAACGTGCAAAATAGTTAATAAATTAATCATGAGAGTTACGTTTTCTATAAACAAATGTAGCTTCAAATTAATTAATCATGAGTAGAACATGCTAATTATATTGTGAATTAATTTGTTTATTTTGTGAAATTATAATTAGGTGGTCTCAGATTGCAGCTCGGTTACCAGGACGAACAGACAACGAAATAAAGAACTTCTGGAACTCCACAGTCAAGAAAAGGATGAAATTAAACACTAATGCACAATTAGCATCTGCTAATTCCTCACCAAACCCTAATTACGATGTGATCATCAGCTCCAGCCAATCTGATCATCATCATCATCATCATGATCCTACGTACGGTGGAGATTTCATGTCACCATTGCAGAGGTACATAGACTTATCTTCTTCATCCTCCTCCTCAGCTGCAGCTGCTACAAATTCTTCAATAATGTGGAATTACGGTTCTACCCTTAGAGATCCTGATATGGCAGAATTATGGGCAAATGGTAATTATAACAGCAGTACTTACAGGGTGCAAGGAGATCATCAAGCAGATATGCCCCCATTAGAGAACATTATAAGTTGTTATAATAATGGAGTTGATGAAACAAATAATATTGATCATCATGGGGATCAAAAAGAGAACTACAGAGATTCCCCTAATAAAGTGGAAACTGGAGTTGGTAATTTTTGGCTGCAGGGAGATCATCAAGAGCTGATCAAACATGGGGAATATTATTGGGACTTGGAGGAGATGATGAAATTAGATGTTTCTCACTTCCCATTTCTTGATTTTCAAGCTGGATCATAAGTACTTAATTTGCTAGCTTCCTATTATTATTAGTTAGCTAGCCAGCCAGCCAGCCAGCAAATGATCAGATACTATATACTTGTTCAATGTATGTATTATAGAAACAAAAATTAACATTCATACTTTAATTTGGAGGCTTCATAATAAGAGCTAGCTCCTTCAACGTGAAAATAGGAGAAAAATTGGCCAAAGGTCTGAGAGGATATATAAAAGGTAGCTAGCTAGTTAATTTTGATGTACAAGTGAATAATTGTCATTGTGTATGAAGATTTTAGAGAGGATAATAAAGATTTGTGAACACAATTCATTAATAGATAGATATGGACTTGATAAACAGATTGTACTTATACATCCGTTTGATCCCGTTCACGTTCAGTAATAACTGTTTCAATTAGCTGTAACGTTTTGAATAATTTTTTAATGGTTAATATCAAACAGCCACACCTAAGTATTAGGTATTAAAAGCTATACGTAAATAGCTTTTTAAAAATGTAACAACTACTTGAAAAATTGTTACCAAATGCACACTTTGGGTTATTGATTTTCGACTACCAATGTTGCACCAGCTCAAACCTATTATAACAAAAAAATACTTCATCCGTCCCTGAAAAATTGAACACATTTCCTTTTTGGGTTGTCCCAGAAAAATTGATCACTTTCCTTATAATGAAACTTCTCACTCTCAAAGTTACTAAACTATCATCACTTTATCTTTACTTTTTATACCTCGTTTTTTGTGCACTCTCAACCAAGGGGCAATTAAGTAAACATATACAAACATCTTACACTCACCTTAATCTCCGTATCCAACCAAATCTATTAATCTTTTGGGGACGGAGGGAGTATATATTTATGTGAAAATTAGCTATACACCACTTTCTTATCATGAAATTAAAAAACCAACTGGGCCTCAAACGAAGCCCGTTTCGTCAAGTTCAGCCCCATTGCAACAGTTGCACTGACACGAAGCGAAGCGACGACAGCGACTTGTACAGTGGCAACTCTTCTCAGCTTCTGTCATGTTTCATTTCATTTACATTTCTGATCTCAAATCCCAGATTTCCAAATCCAAATTACCCAACCACTCATATTTCTCCACGTGTTAAGAATGTCCAAGTCAGCAGAGCCAGCCCCCACTTTGAATCCGCCACGTGATCAGCACTTTTTAGGCTGAACTGAGTGAACTCTGTTTTTGTTCGATCTAAAGGCGGAGATTTCAACTATACCGAAACGACGAAATTAACGAAGCTACCACAACCGTATACTCCAAACTCAAATCTCCACCCTCCGATCTTCATCCGACGGTCCATATCTCTCCCTTTCTTCTCCATCTATAAAACTACTCTCTTCATACTCTTCTCTGTTTCTCTCTGAACTGAGCACCAGACGCCGCCCAGGAAAAAAATGGCGTCTTTCGCTCTCACTTCCACTTGCTCTCTCGGCTATTCCCGGGTCAAGACCCGGATCCAAGCTCGGAGCCCGTCATTTCATCTCAGATCCGACAACAAGTCGCTGGTTCTCTCAAAATCCTCACTTTCGAGCTCCAATTCTGTAAATCCCCTATCTTTGACTAGGAATTCGAAAAAGTTTGAAGATTCGAAAGGGCTTAAGTTGACGGTGAAGGCTGCGCCGGTGACGACGTCCCCGGCTGCGCCGGCTCCGCAGCCGTGGCAGGGGGCTGCAATTAAGCCGCTGCTGGCGGCGATTGCTACGGGATTGATCATCTGGTATGCCCCCGTTCCGGCGGGCGTTTCCCAGAACGCGTGGCAGCTGCTCGCGATTTTCCTCGCTACGATCGTCGGGATTATTACTCAGCCGTTGCCGCTCGGCGCGGTGGCGCTGATGGGTCTCGGCGCCTCCGTACTGACCAAAACCCTGACATTCTCCGCCGCTTTCTCCGCCTTCGGTGATCCGATCCCCTGGCTCATTGCGCTCGCATTCTTCTTCGCTCGCGGATTCATCAAGACCGGCCTGGGCAACCGAATTGCCTACCAATTCGTCTCTCTGTTCGGTTCTTCTTCATTGGGTCTGGGCTACAGCTTGGTCTTCAGCGAGGCGCTCCTCGCGCCGGCAATTCCATCCGTCTCCGCCAGAGCCGGCGGCATCTTCTTGCCGTTGGTGAAATCCCTTTGCGTCGCTTGCGGGAGCAATGCCGGTGACGGAACCGAGAACAGGTTAGGGTCTTGGTTGATGCTCACGTGCTTCCAGACTTCGGTCATTTCGTCGGCCATGTTCTTGACCGCCATGGCAGCGAACCCCTTGAGTGCTAATCTGGCTTTTAACACGATAAAGCAGACAATTACTTGGACGGATTGGGCAAAGGCCGCCATTGTGCCCGGATTGGTTTCCCTGATTGTGGTTCCGGCGTTGCTGTATCTGATTTATCCGCCGACGGTGAAGAGTAGTCCGGATGCCCCGAAGCTGGCCAGAGAGAGGTTGGAGAAAATGGGACCGATGAGTAAGAATGAGATCATTATGGCCGGTACCTTGCTTCTCACGGTAATGACACCATATGCTTTTAGAATTTGATGATTGACTAACTGCATTAGCTACTGATATCTTCTGCAAGAGCATACTGTAGATGGAGTGTCCTATTAATTGGGTTCAAATTTTGCCATTAACAGTTCCCCGAGTGAATATTTGTTCGTGTGACATTGCTCTTAGACCGTCACCTAAGCATAATCCTGTTATGATTAGTTATGTCTGCGTTTTCATTATAATCTGATGAAGCTGCATTCTCATGGGTTGTCTTTTGTTCTGTTTCCAGTCTTAATTTGCACCAAAAATTTTCACTTTGAATGCAGTGGGTTACAGTTTGATTGACAGTCATAGTACCACAAGATGCTACAAACTGCTATGTTTTCATAATGTTGTTAGTTAAAAGTATTGCTTATGCCCACTTTTTAATCATGGTAGGTGGGACTCTGGATTTTCGGGGGAAAGCTGAATGTTGATGCTGTCTCTGCTGCCATTCTTGGACTATCCGTTCTCCTCGTGACCGGGGTAGTAACATGGAAGGAGTGCTTATCAGAAGCAGTGGCTTGGGATACACTCACCTGGTTTGCTGCTCTTATTGCAATGGCTGGCTACCTCAACAAATATGGCCTTATCACATGGTTTAGCCAAACTGTCGTCAAGGTTAATCTCCTCACCCGCTCTGCATAATAATGTCGTTTTTCTCACAACAGCTGTCAATCAACTTCTTAGTAACTTGTGAATCTAGAAAAGATTTATCTAACTTGCTCAGGAATAATAATTTTAATCACTTCTCATGCATCTTTATACCTTTGGCATTCATGTCTCTTGGATCCATTTTTCAACAATTGGTTCCTTTCGTGATTTTGTTGTCTGAGATGTTTAAACTGATGTGCTTTCTGAGTCTTGACAAGTTGATTTGGTTTGGACAGTTTGTTGGAGGATTGGGTCTATCATGGCAGCTGTCATTCGGCATTCTGGTTCTTCTGTATTTCTACTCTCACTACTTCTTCGCTAGCGGAGCTGCTCACATCGGTGCCATGTTTACCGCCTTCCTATCAGTGGCTAGTGCTCTGGGAACACCACCATACTTCGGAGCCATAGTGCTTGCTTTCCTCTCGAACCTCATGGGTGGGCTAACACACTACGGGATCGGTTCAGCGCCTGTTTTCTATGGAGCAGGCTATGTACCGCTTGCGCAGTGGTGGGGCTACGGATTCCTCATATCCATTGTCAACATCATCATCTGGCTCGGAGTTGGAGGTGTCTGGTGGAAGTTTATCGGCTTGTGGTGAAGCCGATATATAGCTGCAGAATTCGCCGACCAAAATGCCTGACCATTGTAACTGTTCTCTGTCTTTCTTCTTTAAAACAGTTGCCATTTGGTTTCATTCATTGTTTATCCTTGGAATTATACACACCTTAGATACAAATCTGCAGTGAGAAATGCAAATGTAGAACTCTGTAGAGGAAATTTTGGCATGGAAACTTTTTGCTGGCCGTGAGTTTTACTACAACAGCTTAGTGGCTGTGATGGAGTAATTTATATTTGTTGAGTGGATGAGGCAAATAAAGCTGCAAATGTGAATAATTTGAGCGTTTCATTTCATATGTTGCTAGCAGGGGGGAGGACTTGAAAAGTCCTATTTGTTTTCACATTTTACTACTATATTTCTTTATTAAAATTTGATTTAAATTTTAAATGTTAAAACATGAAAATCAAATGGATCAATTAAAGATATTAGTTACGTGTCAATTTTTACAGTTTTGGGAAAGAAAAGAACTACGATTTTAAACATTTAAATTGTTTTCTCATACTTATACTCGAAGTTGTAAAATTGAAATTGCCATTTTCCAAGAATTGAAGTTGCCGACAACCTTCATCGAAATGCCCAAGAACACCCTCTAAGCCACGAAACACAACCCTAGGTGGCAGATCCGCAGCCCAGGGCCGCTTTCGCTGGCTAAAGGGTTCGAATTGTTAGCCCTAGGCTGCGAATCGCGACCTCGTGGTGCTCTGACGGCAGCTTGTGGCTTTTCGGCGAGGTCCGTGGCGTTCCGGTGGTGGTGGGTTAGATGGTGGTTGAGATAGGTGGAGTTGAAAAATTTAAGGTAGATAGGAGGGTTTGTTTGTAGAATTTTAAAATTTGAGGGTGTAAATGATATAATAAGAAAAATTCAGTTTATACTCGTAATTGTACCATTCATGTGAAATGGTAAAATAATCGTAAAAAGAACCATAGATAAAGAAATTTTTTGAAAACAATACTTTATTAATACAAAAAGTTAAAACATAACTTAATGTATGATAATTTAAGTTACAGGACTATGAATGTACTTTAACCTTTCCCTTTTTGTTATTCAAATATTTTCCACTACATGCTATAGTAGTGCAGTGTTCATTTGGAGAAATTCTAGATCGATTTTTAAAAAAAAACTCGAGTGAAAAAATAGAAAGGAAAGTTTAAGAAAAATTTGCGTTCTAAATTTGTTCTATTGCATAAATATAGATAAAAGAAAATACGACCAATTTTTTGCTCATTATCATCATTAATAGCAACTTAACCCATTGGATCGATGACATGATAGTATCGTCCATTATAAATTTATGCAAAAGCATAAAGTTTTAGGTCAGATAATTTACCCGTTTGTTTACTTATCATAATTTATGCAAAAACGTAAGGGAAAAACCCCGAAAATGGAAA
This sequence comes from Stellera chamaejasme, assembly GCA_024586325.1. Lineage (NCBI taxonomy): Eukaryota > Viridiplantae > Streptophyta > Magnoliopsida > Malvales > Thymelaeaceae > Stellera > Stellera chamaejasme. The sequence goes on along the minus strand of CM044984.1, from coordinate 8,296,002 downwards.
CCACAAAAAGTAAGTCATAAAAACAGACAGTCGCTCGTAACCTTTTTCAACATTTTCAGCGAAATTCGCCATCCGAAGTTCCAGAACAAGAATTTAGTAAACAAAAGTTCAATTGCTCGGAGCTTTCCTCGCCGGATAAACCGCCGCTGATCTCCGCCATGCCCAGCACCGCTAGCAGCCGCCACCGACCGAGCGACCTGCTCACACGGCTAGCCTCAGCTGACTCGGAGATCAAGCTCAAGGCTCTACGCGAGGTCAAGAACCAAATCATCGGCAACCGTACCAAGAAGCTCTCCTTCCTCAAGCTCGGCGCCGTCTCCGTCGTCGCTAATGTACTCGCCGATGCCACCGGCTTCGTAGCCCACAAAATTAAAGAAGACGTCGATGATATTCTCATCCAATCGGCCGCCGTGATTGGTAGTTTTGCTTGCGGCTTCGACGACGGGGTCCAGGCCGTACTCGATGCCGGCGCCTTCTCCAATCTGTTGTTGCTCCTCTCGCATCCGAATGAGAAGGTAATTGTCTTCGACTTGGAATATGTGAATTTTTCTTTCAGCCGATCAGTTTTAGTATTTTCGTCTCGCGCATAGTTCACAAGCCATTATCGAAAGCCGTTGAAAGAACAGCTAGAAAGGAAAGAGATCACCAGACTCAATCGGAGAAAAGTCACTTCTCTGGAAGAAAACCGTATTAGTTCAGTATTGGATATAGTAATTAGCTACGATATAATCTATCACCGAAACTGCATTCTGAGCTCCATGGTGTTGGAGAACATTCTTTGATCTTGAATGTTAAGCCAGCCTTATTTGTAGTCAGATCTGCTGCTTCTTCATTTATGCCAATTACAATCTCAGAATAGTGCTGAGACTTCAGCTGTTAATTTTCTACGTTTTTTGTTCTTAATTGATCCGTTATGTTAATAGTTGCATATATTTTCATATTAACAGATTGTATATCAAAATGGTGGTAACTATTTTGTGGCTGTTCATTAGGTGATCGATGCTGGTGCTCGTTCCCTCAGAATCATATATCAATCGAAACTAGCTCCAAAGTATGACTTTGTTCGGCCAAAAAGCATGGTATTTCTGTTGAATCTACTGGATAGCAACAATGAGAATGTTAGTGGGCTTGGTGCCACTGTTATTGCTCATTCTTGTGAGACAAGTTCAGAGCAGAAGGCGTTGTCTGATGCTGGGGTGTTGCAGAAGCTTAGTGGTCTTCTTGAAGGTTCTCTGAGTCAAAAGGAAGCTAGCCTAGAGTCTTTGGCTATGATCTTCAAAAACAATTATGAAATTATTTCCAGATCTTTGGGAGCTGAAAGTGAAAGCCCTTTAAGTTCAATAATTGAATTAGCTAAAGATAGGTGCTCCAGAACACGGTTGTTGGCTTGCACGTGTTTGATTGTCATTAGGAACGTTTCTCCCTCCTTGTTGCAAGATATAGATATCAAGAGAAAGTTAATACATATATTACTGGAGCTTCTTGATGAACCTGGTCAAGTTGGAGATGATGCTGCCTTTGTGCTTTCTAATTTAATCCAGAAGAAGGAAGATCTTCAGAAGTTGGCTCATGAAGCTGATGCAATTAACAAACTCTATCAGCAGTTGCAGAAGGATTTACTGCAACCCAAACGTTTTGAAGGGTTATTGCTAGCTTTGGCTGACATGTGTTCAAAGTTAGAGAGTTGCAGGTCTAGGTTCATCGAGTTGCAGGTGTGTTGTTTCCTGCCTTTTTATTGCTTCACTGTTTGATGGCATATGGTCGAGTTGGGTGAAATTTTAAGGTTGTTTCAGATTTCTATTGTTCTTTTACTTGATGGTGAGGCCAATGTAGGCCAAGAGGTGTGCTGATTGGTCGGAGTTTTACTCTAGATTCAAGAGATTTGTAAGGGTGGAACAAAGCACATATTTTGGAAGTCTGAGATGAATGAATTTTCAGACTTTGGAAGGAAGCTTCCTCTAATCAATCGAACACTGACTAGGGTTTATAGGCATGATTACTTGTTGAATTCCATGCAATTGCAGTCAAGGAAACATGCACTAAGTAGGTTACGAGACTAATTTGAAAGTAGAGCTTAGTTTATTTTTTCAAGCTGTTGTGCTGGGGACTTTCTGAGCATAAATTGCTAGGGTGCTCAGGGCCTGAAGGGCTCTTGCTGAAGATGAATGTTTTACTAGTTGTTCTGGTGAGGAATCTTGTAGAAAACAGAAAGTTTCTCAGGGTAAGGTTTTCCCTGAAAGGATGAATCTTGTCTTTGGCCCTATTCTCAGAATGGCGCAAAGTTTACTTGATTTCTATATGCATTGTGCCCTTTTATATGAGGAGAATGAGACAGTTTCTTATGTCATGATTTTCATTTATTTTGCTACCAGCTCCTTGCAGTCTTGGCTTAATAATGGATTCATTCCAAAAAAACCTATGCTAGAAGTGGAATCCTGTACTTGTTTCGTGGTGAATTGTTTGGTGTGGACTAATGTGCCTTATCTATAATAACAGACTTACCCGGATGCTTGCAAGGTGAGAGGGAAAGATAACAAACTAATTGTATCAAGAATGTTGTCGAGGATGATTGTTTAAGTTGATATCTAGCAAAAAAAAAGTCCACACTGTCACTAATATTAGTTAAAGCGCTTAGAAACTTGTTTATTAAGTTGTTTCCTCGAAAATGGTTTTGGAGCATGTTCTCTCTTTTCTGAACCCATTAGCCACAGATTGATACATAGCATCACTTGATCCATATATTGTTTACATCCATTTAGATTGAGCTATGACATGATGTGAAAGCTTCTAGATCTGGTGGATATTTCCTTCTTTATAAGTTGGCTCATGGTTTCCATTGATCTTTAATTTTCTTAAAGTGGCAATCATTTTGTATGTATTTATTTTACAGAATATATGAGTAACAGGACTGTTTCTAATATATCTATTGATTTTAGGTATTGGATTATGTACTTGAAGCGATGGCCTCTGATAGTGCCAATGTACGTGCTGCAGCTTGTATTTGCTTAAAAAGTGTTTCTCGGTCAGTTAAGGTTTGTATTATTATACATCATTTTGGCATATTTGACATTTATAAGGGCAAATTCACTCAATGTTTGTGTCATGCAGAAACTGAGTGCAGGTTATTTCATGAAAGGCAAGATTGTTATGCCCCTAGTTCAGCTATTCCATGATACTTATCCTTCAGTTCAGGTATGTATCATCATCTGTGTTGAGTACATCAAGATTGAAGGGTGGAATGTTGTGTGCCATTCTCCTAGGTCTCTCTCTTCCAAGTTCATCTGTTACACCTTTTGTCTCTAAACCTGATTCATGTAGTATCAATTTTTTGTTCTCCTTCATCCTTGGTGTAACTCGTAAGTGCTATAAAAAAATGGTTGTCTTTTACTATATGCAATGACGACTGCCAAAGAGCGTTTATATTATCAACTTACATATAGCATTGAGCAATTTTAGATTATATTAGTAGATAACTCTGTTCTATAAATTATTCTAATATAAGCATCCAACACTTAAAGCATTCTGCAAGCTCGGTTATCTTTTTCTAATGTGTTGTTCTATCTCAGCCCTTATGATTCAGTAGGTATTACTGAAATTGTTTGTCCTTTATTGCACAGATTGCAGCTCTTGGTGCTATGAGCAACATTGTAATTGATTTCTCGAAAAACAAGAATGCGTTGATTGAATGTGGTGGGCTGAAACAGTTGATTCAGTTATCAAAATCAATGGATGCAAATCTAAGGTCAAATTCTTTATGGACTCTGAAGAATTTGATATTTCTAGGAGACAGTAAGTTAAAGGAAAATGTTTTCTCTCAGATGACTGCATCATTATTGGCGAGCCTTATTTGTGGTAATGATCATCTGCCAACCATCTGTGTTGCAAATTCTTTGTTATGTATGAGAAAATTTTCATATTTCTTGTTTTGGCAACAAGGAAAGTTAGATGTCATTTGTGTGTCAAAAATTTTCCTACTTTATTCTAGTTATCATAATGTCACTTCTTCAGTTCATGATTCTAGCTTTTATGAAATTTATTGCAGACCCAGAGCCTTCTGTTCAAGAGCAAGCTTTGGCAGTTGCCCGTAATCTTGTTGATGGATCTACAGATTTCATTGACTTTGTATTTTCTGAAGACGGTATTATATTGGATGCTATGAGAAGGCAACTACAGAAGGCTTCGAAACCTGAAGTTGCAATTCAGGTTAGGACTCTTCTTGCTGGATAGTTTGAGAAGATCTCGTGTAGATGATCATTTTCATAGTTGAAAAGATTGTTTATGTTAGTAATCAATGAAAATTTTCATTACTCGACTAGTTTATGTATGTTTTAGCAAATTTTTCGTTATTAAATATGGTCAGGTTGCGGCAGTGTGGGTGAAGCTTTATGTAGACCACTTTTTGTTACCTAATTCCTGGTGCATCACTATCAGTTTTTTTATTCACTGCCTATTTGGTCATATCATTTAAAAAAAAAGAAAAAAGATCTTATGGTTGGTCCCGATAAGACGATAGGAAAACAGTAATAAGCAATGTAGGTCCAGATATGGGAATGCTGTCAGTTTGTATTACCACATTCAACTAGCTGGATTACATGCCAATTGCATTATTCTTTAGATGCACCTCCAAAGTCGAATTTGTTTTGGCATATATATGTGTTGCATGTTCTTTCTGAAACGACATGGTGCAATTACTCTGCTGTATCCATGAAATAATATTTCTGTGATTAATCTTTGCTCTCCTTTTCTTTCCCTCTTTAATTTTTGTTCCAAACTTCTTGTGTTATAGGGTATGTATGCGCTTGTCAACGTGTCAAGTGGAACTGAGCTTCATAAGGAAGCTGTTATTCAGCAATTCCTTCCACAAGACAATGACACAAGCCAGTCTTTTGCAATCAAGTTTTTGCAAAGTAATGACAGTCGGCTGCGTACAGCTGCTGTCTGGGTCATAGTAAACCTCACTTCTCCATCAAGTGCCGGTGCGTTTGGCCGGGTGGTGAAATTGCACAATGCTGGGATAGTGTCTCAGATAAAGAGTATGGTTAATGATCCCTGCTTGGATGTAAAGGTAACTCTTTGGTCTTCCCTAAATGATTTCAATCGTTAACCAGACCTGATCTGTAATCTGTGATGTTGCAGCTCCGTGTAAGAACTGTTCTTGGACAGTCTATGGCCTTCGGGGAGAGCTAACCTTGATCATATTAGATCTTTACTAGGCAGAAGCTTGAGACTTCATTGAACAGCTGTTTTTTTTTGGTATCTAACCCTTCTCCAGATGACCACAACTAAAGGGTAAATGTTCCTTTTCTGCATTAAAATGTGTGTTTCTCCTACTTTTGTTGCTTTCAGAACTGAATTCATTTGGAGTTGCAGTGGATATCACTAATTCCAATGTGTTGGTATTTCAGGTGCATTACATTTTCTTTTTCCCACTTTCTATCTCTTAGGCAGACTGCTGCAATGGGTAATCATTTTTCCAGTACCATTTTGCAAGTTTTGAGTAGGCAGGCTTGTTTCGTTTAGATGCTGCAGTGTATATCTTGTGCCAATTTCTTGTTTGTATGTATCCAATGATTCTTCCGGCGCAACTGTATGCATCATAAACAACTTGCTTATAGATTGTACCTCTCAGGTGGCATGAAATGTTGTACTAGAATCTTAATATCTTATGCACACACATTGTCCCTTATCATAAAGATGATCAGGTAGGTTTATCGGGACACTTCTTTTGCCCAGGAGGCAGTCCATTTTTACGCTTTTTCGTTATCTTCGCCTGTAAATGGAGTCTACAAATTAGACCACCTTTATCTGTTCTCAGGCTCTGATCCAACTTAGTTTCACTTGCTGCACGTTACAAGGTCGTTCTGTCATGTATGTAAGTCCATTTTCCGTCGAGGACAGAACGAGTCCGCCAAAAATTGCCTCATCATTTTTTTTTGACAGGTTGGGGGTTTAACTTAGAGCAGAAAGAAAGAAATGTACAACTCTGTAGAGGAAATTTCAGGATGACAATTCTTTCTGCCTGTGATGGAGTAAGTTATCTTTGTTGAGTGGATGAAGCAAATAAAGCTGCTGTGAATTATTTGAGCGTTTCATATGTTGCTATAGGCTATAGCATCACATGTTCACATCTAAAGTAATATTCATTTGCATGAATATTGCATGTCCTCAATCTCAACTATGTTAATTGTTGGTGACATGGAATTTATAGTGCGGGTTCATTGTTTAAATGAATGAACACTATAAATTCATGGGGAAAAAATAGCAAGAAGCTAAAGGTGTCCAAAGTTGTCTAATAAAGTTATTTGAATCACACTGAAGTTCTAAATTCTAAATTTTCGATGTGAACATGTTATTTTAAATCAAAGTGAGACGAGGTTAACGAAAAGTCGTGGTGTCTTGAGTTGTGGTTAAGCTCTCAAAGACAGGAGGTGGAAACCTTGAATTTAAGTTTCTACTATCCTCAATCTCATACTCCCATGTATCAAAAGAAAAGTCTATTGGTTCCATAGGAGGATGTCTTTGTAAATCATACTCCCTTTGCCCCTTTTTAGATGTCCCTTTTTAGATGTACAATTTTAGATGTAACAGGTTGATTTTTATATTTGTGTTTAACTCAAATTTTCATTAAAAAGTTTTCGTTAAAAAAGTTTTTATATATATAGAGAGAGAGAAATTAGAGAGGTTCATTTATCATTTGCATATAAATTTATTAAATTCTATACTCCCTCAGTACTTTAAAGATTGTAACATTTGGTTTTTATGTTTCAAAGTTCAATATTTTACTCAAATATTTACAAAGACAGATAGTGCAGAAAAAAAATCCATATATATATATAAATAAAAGGTATATTGCAAATTATGATACACATAAAAAATAATTGACTTTAAATGTCTAAACATACATGAAAAAATCATAGATTAAATACTCTAAAACAGTTAAAACAAATAATGCAACCTTTAAAGTACGGAAGAAGTATGTTAGAGCATTGAAGAACAAAGATCATATATTAAATGGTGAAAAAAATTGTAGTATCTAAAAAGGGATGAAGAGTACCATGTAAAGGAGGCAGGAGATGACGATCATTATAGTTGTATGGTAAAGCATGATCTAAAAACCTTTTTATTTAGGGCTTGTTCTTATGAAGGAAAAAGAAGTCATGTGAGTTATATGTTTATCCTAAACTGGTCATAGAGGATGCCCACAAAATTAAAGAAGTCGTTGATGGTATTCTAATTCTAGTCCAGTCAGCCGTCGTTCTTGGTAGCTTTGCTTGCGGCTTCGACGATGGGGCTGTAAAACGAGTCGAGTTGCTTGCGAGCGAGCTCGAAACTCCAGCTACATCAAATGAACCGAGTTACACGAGTCACGAACTCGAGCTCGAACTTGAATCTTGGCTCGTATAATAAACGAGTCGAGCCTCGAACCATGGGAGTTCGGCTCGTCGAGCTCGCAAGCCGAATTCGAGCCATACATAATTACAAGAATGCCCCTATAATCTAACCCAATTTCATATTCCTAACATTGATCCCATATTCCTAGTATTCAGAGCATCTACAACAATATTAGTTATCACACTCATAAATCAAATATAACTAGTAAAAATAGAAAAAATGCACAAATCTTTGATCCAACAATACTAGCTATCATGTTAGCCATAAGAACTTTTGCTATTTGGCTCTCTAAAAATTTAGAAGTGAAGAGAGAATTATTGCTAACCAAAAAATAAATATTGTTGATTTTAACATAATAATAAATATGACTATCTATAATAGCTAGTATTGATGTAGTGATAATGTTGAATTCACTACCAAAATAATTTTTTGTCATTTTAGATATAATTTAACTTAAAAATACCTAGTATTGTTGCAGATGCTCTCAATTCCCCATCCTCATAAATTTGCCAGATTCCACAACTAGCTACCACCATCAACCACCATTGATCTTCTCTGCTACATTCACCTGTCATCGGAAAGCCACCATTGTTTCTTTGTCCTCACCGTCAAGACCCGTCACCAAATCGTACCCAGTTTCCCAACACAAGCTAGTTACAATTCATCACAGTACCTTTGTCATGGGCTGCTGCTCGCTTTCACTTGGGCTGCAACAAATCCTCTTAATCCGTCGTGATGGTTGTAGTGATGCCGTCGGCAAGTTCTCTATCGCACATCCACAATTAATTTGTGGAGGAGGGCTCAGATCTAAGTTTCAGATTTTTTTAAGACGAACCCAGAATCGAGAACGTGAGATTTCAAGAACAGCGATGAAATGCACAATTATTAGTCTTACTTTGCGAATTAATTGAGGATGGTGATTACAATGATGGAGATGAGCGGCTGTTGCCTGCAATTTTTGCTCGATGGGAGAAGAGAACTTAGCAGGTGAGGCCTAGTCCAGCGTTTTCAACGGTAAAATTAATATGTAGTCCTTGTTTTTCCTCGTTTAAACAAATCTTACCCTATTAACTTTGATTTTGAAGCATTTAAGTTATCGAGCCTATTGAGCTAAAAGGCTGGGTCCCCAATTTTACATCCAACTATTTCCTTAGGATGTGTTTTGTTATTTCCTTTCAGCCGAATAAATGAAACAGAGCGTTTAGGTGCTGCAGCTGCAACATGTCACGGACTGATTTCTCAGCTATTCCGTGCGGCACTTAGACACAACTTCTTGTGCTAAATCAGCATCGACCCAATCCTAAGATGCCTTGAAGGCTTTGAGAAAGCTTAAGAGAACTTGAGAGTGTTAGAGAGCTTTTGAAGGAGAACTTATATTGATTACTTAGAAATGCTTGGATGGATACAAATGAGCCCCAAGTCGGGGTATATATAGGTCTCAAGCTTCTCAATGGACGGCTAGGATCATCTTGATCCAATGGTGGAAATTAAGTCTCTAGAATTCTCTACAACTATCTACACTTATCTATAATAGTCTAGGCTTCTCTAGAAGTCTCTAGAAAGCCCTAGAGAGTGTGAGAGCCTTTTTGGAAGGATCTAGCCCCTTTAAATTCGAATTTGGGCCTAGGGTGCTTGATCTACAGGCCTGGTACACCTTGGAATTTAGCAAGACTCACCAAGGCACTCCCCCCCTCACGGTTGACGATCTCGCTCCCTCTCCCATTTTAATTGAATCATGCATGATTCATGAGCTCTATGTGCATGCTCCTCTTCAAGAAAGTTGATATTGTTGGTTGAACACAACAGTTAATAAATATTGTTTTTTTTCTACAACTTGTTTTTTCCAGTTTTACTGGGATTCTGGGGAGAACCTATGATCAAATTGTTGTGGGGGCTAATTTTCTTTTAATATACAACTTTTTTAAGCTATCTGTACTCAATTAATTGGCTTTTGACTTTTATTTTTGTATTTAACTAAAATTATCACAAAGAAGAATCTGTCAATTGTTTAAAAAAATAAATATAATTAAAAATTAGAAACATTTAATTTTCAATTGGATATAAACCTAATGATTTTTAATATAAAAGTGTGGGAGAAAACAATCATACACTAAATGCTGAAAACTAAATAGGCCAATTATTTTAAATATGAATGAAGTATTTAAATAGTGGTGGTATCAATGGGTTGTAGTGATGAGATTGTAAAGGAAGAGGTTGAGTGTACTTTCAGCTAAAGCTTAAGAATATCTGTGTAATAAGAGTTTAGTAGAAATTGTGTTGTGACAAATTACATAAATAAGATTCAAATTTATGAAAGATATACATATATACCCTATATTTTGTAAAAATTCAGTAGGGGTCGTTGCCTCAAGTACCCTCACCCTAGATCCGCCTCTAATTATTAGAATTGAGCATTATTGGATTTCTTCGAGGGATAACACTCCCGGCGGTGTTTCCTTGACTTTAAATAAACATATCAATTTTCTTTTGAAAAGATATTATTGACTTAAAAAGTTGTCTTTAGTTTATCATGACAAGAAGTTTCCTATTTAGAATTATTTGATAATTATATTCCTGTAATAGGGAGTATAATTTTTTTAAAAACGGGAAATGACCATTAAGATTAATCTAAAGAGGTAAAAAAACACTAAATGAGATAAAAACTCATCCAAAATGTCCAAGGAGGAAAAAAGCCACAACCCCGCCAAAAGTAAACAAGACTAATAAGCAAATCTAAACTTATAATGACGAAAATAGGGAAACAAAAGACCAAAGTTTGTGATCTGACAGGAGCCATAGTAGGCGTTATGCTTGGTAGTTTGGAAAGATTTCTGGAACGTCCACAAAGGGTCGTAGAACGCACCGAAAATATCATGGGAATGTCGTAGCAGCATCCACTTTCGTGGAGCAAGACGCCCCCTCACTATGCAAGTGGCATTGAAGTATCCTCGCCACCTGTAATTAACTTGTAACACCACTACGAATCTCCAGCTCAGAGCAAACACAACAAAACGACACACAAAAGAAAGAGAAAATGAAAAATGAAAGAAACATAGACCAAAGGAGGGGGTGCATGCCAGGTGGTCCTCAGAACTCGGCAGCACCATACCCAGAAAATCATGGTGCTGGGTGGGACTGGAATTCCCCTAGCCCCACCAGATTGTGAACCACCTTTTCTTCCCCAGTATCTGACATAGGCAGGTCCGGCTTAGGTTGGAGATCCTCCAGAGTCGATCTGGCCGGGAGAGCCTTGGCCGCGGTGGGCAAACCAAGTGATTTGATGACGGTGTTTTGGTTGATCGCAACAACCTCCTCCGCCATCAAGAGGTCCAAGTTCGCGAGGTAAGAGTCCATCAACGGCGGTTTGATTGGGAGGATTCCAAGCTGTGGTGGGATGGTGGGTACACATGAAGCCTTGGCAGACTCGCTTGAACAAGCGGCTGCAACAAAAAGAAAACAAACCCTAACAACCATGGGGTGCAACGCAGGGCTCATCAGAGAAAACCTAACAGATTATCTATTGTAGGATTAAGTCAAGAGAATCATGGAGGGATGGGGAAGAAGAAGAAGAAGAAATTGAAGAGGGCGAAATTTGGGAAGGAGAGAGAGCAGCGGCTAGGGTTTCGAAAGCTTAAAAATGAGGTTAAATTCTTAAGGACACAAGTTAGAGGTGTTAAGTTCAAGCCTCCATCATTCCATGTCCCTTACCCCTACTTATCATAAATTAAGAAAACTCAGGATATAAAATTTAAATCATCTAATAATTTATTTTTTCGTAAAAATTTGTTTTTGTCTTTTAATAATAATCTAAATTTAATCATGCAATCATTTAACAACGGAGCTAGTTTATAATGGGCCATTCAGCCCATATCCCGTGAAAACGAAATACTACAAAATTAGAAAACCGAGAAAACAAAACGGCGTAGTATTATCTTCAGTTTGATTTCAGAAATCGTGAGAACCCACAAAGGCTCAGGCCCTCCTCCGCTCCGCGCCTCTTCGATTTCAGAGGTTGTAGCGCCGAATCAGAAAGGAGAAAAATTGAAACTTTTGGTGTCAAGTTTCAAGATGTTCTACAGGGGGTAATAATCGTTTTCCTTCATATAATACTGGGTTCTTTTCAGTTTTCAATTTCGTCGGCTCGCTTTGTGCATGTGATGATTTTTCATTTTGGGTTTAATTTTCAATATCCTCGTTGATCCATTTCTGTGTTCTTTCTTCTGTTATTGGGTTCGTTCATGGACGCCCAGTAATTGAATTTTAGCTCTTTTCTGTAGTTCTTGTTGATTTTGGATGGTTAAGTTGGTTTAGTTGTGGACATGGAAAGCACATGAGCTCTTTGTCTGGATGGTTACTATACTGTGTTACATGGATTTTTTTTTTCTGTCTATTTTCAGATCCTTTCGTTGTATTGTGTGGTTTTCTGTGAACTTGGTAACTTTTGAAGTTTTTATGACATGGGAACAGGTTGCTGGGTTCTGTTCTATGTACATGTAGTATAAGAACTTTTAAGAACTAACTGTGAAAATTGAAAAACGAAAATTGGAAAATATGTACTTTGAAGTGGCAGGTTTTTAAATGAACTACTGATTGAAAGGCCTGGATTGCTCTACAGTTGCTTTAGGTCCTGTGGTTTATCGAATTCAGGCTCTTCTCACTTGATTTCTATTGTTTCAGATAGAAATGAAATGAATCTTTTTGCTTAAGTTGTATACTTAACTTTTTCCTACTAGCTTCAGAGACCGTTCCTGCAATAATACTAATTGGCATGTACTGGATTTACTTTCCAGCATTAGTTTTGTGTTGCTGATAATTTTCATATTCGATCAGTGGTCCTGCATAAATGATAGGTCACTTATCTTGTTAGGTGCAAAGGTGAGGTAGCTAGCTTTTCCTAAATTGATCACATGGGAAGGGGTGTTTAAAGAGTTGATTTTCTCTGGATATGGCCAATGGACTTGTAAATGCTTTACTGTCGATTTGGTATCTGATAACATCTCAATGGGGTCTGAGGGGACAAATGCATTACGGATACACAGTAGGCATTTTGCAGTGTTTCTGCTGTAGCAGTAACTATGGTAGTACAAGTTAAAACATTTTGGAAATCCATTATCATTTATGCCTGATGGTGATCTTTGCATTATTTGGGACAACAGTGTTGATTGTTTTTTTTGGCTCTCTACTTTTTATTTTTTATTTTTGGATTCAGAGGCTACAGTAAATACACCGATGTTCCTGATGGTCGTGACTTTGGTGCAAAACGCCAACGCTTACTGGAACAAAGTTCATCTTTTTATGGCCCCTCTCCTGGTTCGGGTTATATGTATAGTGCTCCACCACCTCGTCTTACGCCTCCACCCCCACCTCCGCCATACACCTATGTGAACCAACCTTCACCTTTTCCTGTTGTTCGTCTCCGTGGTCTTCCTTTTGACTGCACTGAAGCTGACGTGGCAGAGTTCTTTCATGGTCTAAACATAGTTGATGTTCTTTTTGTTCATAGCGGTGGCAGATTCACAGGTGAAGCATTTTGTGTATTAGGGTATCCTCTTCAGGTAGATTTCGCTCTTCAGAAGAATCGGCAGAATATGGGAAGGAGATATGTGGAGGTCTTTAGGAGTAAAAGGCAGGAATACTACAAGGCCATAGCTAATGAGGTCAGTGATGCTCATGGGGGCTCACCTCGCAGAAGCTCTAGGGCAAAGTCCTACGATGATGCGAAGGAATCAGCTGAACATACAGGAATATTACGATTGAGGGGCTTGCCATATTCTGCTGGAAAAGATGAGATAACTGACTTTTTCAAAGATTTTGTGCTGGTCCCGGATCGGGTTCACATAGTAATGAACTCAGAGGGTAGACCAAGTGGTGAAGCATTCGTTGAGTTTGCAAGTGCAGAGGAGTCTAAAGCAGCAATGGCCAAAGATAGGATGACACTCGGGAGTCGATACATTGAGTTATTCCCCTCGAACCATGAGGACATGGATCACGCACTTTCAAGAGGATGATGATGATGAGCCAGTCGCGTTGCTTGTTTGTTGTTCTGCTGCTGGTATGCACCCTCTTGCCTGTAATTTTTTTTGTCAAACTTATCTTTCTTAGTTTTTTCGAGGTGACTGCTAAAGATGTCACGGTTGAACTGGTTTACTAAGAGACTTTTTTAACTAATGCCATGGATTGTACTGCTTAACATTCATCATGCCTTACAAGCTGGTTTTCTATTGAATGTTTGTAAACCAGATGAGGAACTAGATGTATATGTTCTTGTTTTTTTCCTGCAGATTCTTTGATGCATCAATCAGTTCTGGAAAACAATGGATGATGATCTTGCAAATAAGCCCCTGAACCCTAAAACTTTTATACTACTAGTTTATACTACAAATGAGCAAGCCTTAAAGGTGATTACTGCATTGGAAGCTCTGATTTATGTTAATTAAGGTATAACAGGGTGTTGATTTGTTTATGGTTGAGCTGAGAGCTCACTGTCCACCGCCATTAACTGAATCCTAAATCCCTGTGCTGATCTCATGTGCTGCGCGCGCCCCCAGCAGTCCGGCGAGGGGACCGCAACTGCAAATAAATGAAGCTGCCTTATTAATACCTATATTTTCTTAATAGGAAATTAGGGAAATTATGCATTTTAAGTTAAAATAACATAAATGTTTTCTTAATGGGATATCAAAAAAAAATGTATAAAAAGATTAATTTCTATTTCAATCATATTCTATTAAGATATGATCATTCCAGTTTCCAGACCAAAGTCAGAATGATACAAGCGTTTTAATTCCAACTAGAGAAACAACTAGCACCGTGGGTCCCACCATTTAAAAGAGTTTTAAGTCACTAAAGTTCTAAATGAAGTACAAAGAAGTCCTTAGTAAATAAAACGTTCGTTTTATGCACAACTTGGTTCTGATACCATTTATGCTCAGAAGTTAAACTGATATTAAACAGAGAGATAGATAGATAGATAGATAGATATGAATTATCACACAACTGGTATACGAATATTAAATATGAACTTACAGTAATCTGGTGAGTACCAGATGGTTACAGCAAACAGTAGTTGTTGGATAAACACACTAAGCACACCAAGCTTCCAACAACCGCAACACTACAAATCAAACTTGAAACTAGGAAAATATTAACAGTAGTAGAAGGATGTTCAACACATGAACTAGGAAGACAGAGAGAAAGATGTAATTCTAAGTAATGGATGTCTTCTTCATTTGCCGAAGTCTCCTTATATAGGCAGATTACTGTGAGGAGGGTCCTCATCTTTCTTCCAGCTGGAATGCACTAATGCTACAGCTAACATATTATTGCTGAGTGTGTTTCCTTTACAGAAGTGGATAAAGGATGATTGCCCCACTAATGTATTATTTCTTCTTCTCCACATGGTTATGTCTGTCATTATGTTGGTCCACCAGATGATGACCATTGGTTAGGAAAATTTTTGCCAGTTTTTCTTTGACAGATTTAAAAGCTAACTTCATTAGCTTATCCTTCATTTCTTTTAATGGGATATCTGCTAGCTCTGATCCAGAGTAAAGTTTCCCAAGAACAACATCAATGTTTTCTTCCTCCAAGAGTTCAGACAGACCAATTCTCTTGAGAGTTATATTTTCTATGAGATATGCATTAATAATGCATTTGTCCCACCAATGAGAAACTCAAACTCTTTCTAAGAAGGGAACATATTTTTCTAGATTCGATAAATGACCAAGAAATAAAATTCAGAGAAAGGGATTACCATCTTTCTAGATTTTTGTTTGTTGAACTCATCAAATTTTTCATAAGATTCTTTGACAGCATCTGGAAGTTGTTCTGAGACCAATCCTCTTTTTTCAAACCAGTGATGAAATCAATTTGGAAATCTTATCTGGTATGTTTTAAAGATTATTAGCCAAAAATGTCTTAATTCTGACTTCTGGAAATTAAAGATTTTTTTCCATGCTTGAATATAGTCCCAATAAGTGTAAGCATGGTTACTATAACCTCCAAATAAGAACCTTTTTATGGAATGAGGAACTCCTCATTCTTCTGGAGTCCATACCTTCAGGACACTCAGCTTAGAAATTCTTATTTCCTTGAAATACCTTCCTTCAGGGGATTTGGTATTCCTGCTCTTGTGTTCTATCTCCGCAGATCTTGTTTCTAGGAGAATTAATTCAAAGAATTCATTTTTTCTGATGGGATGAAACTCCTATACTGGATGTCTATCTCTAGGCCAATATTTCCTTGCTAATTCTGAAGGAGTCAAAGCTTTGAGATCATTGTCTTCTACCGGAGAGAGAGACTCTCTTTCTCCATTTCTCTTTTCTCCGGAGGAATTCCTAGAGAAAATAAAGTAATATCCTGAGTTTTTGCATTAATTCTAGGAATCAGTGTTCCTTCAAAATATTTATTATCCATGCAATAAGCATGATGATAGGGGTAAGGGAAAACCCTTCCTCTTTTTAATTCTTTAGGATAAATAGGTGTTATAGAAACATTCTCCTTTGCTTTCTTCTGAGAGGGTTCTCATCTTTCAATCCTCAATTTCTGTCCAGTAGGTAACTCATAAAGTTTCTCTGAAATTGGATCATGAGCTCCTATTTGGAGATATGGAGCTAACTGGCTTTCTTCATGAGAAGATTGACATTCTATGTCCATAGGATTATTCCCATGAAACAATGTTTCCAGAAGATCTTCTTCTATGTTTCTTATTATTTCATTCTTGGATTTCCCCATGTCCTCCCTGCAAAAATTCTCAGGTCAGAAAGTCAGACAAACAATTTTTTGATCCACCAATATGTTCAATATCAATGTCAAAAATAGCTAGTATTGATTGTCATCTAGCAAATATTTGTTTAGACGCTAAATTTTTAACATCCTTAAGCAGAACACTTTTTGTTGCGATACAATCAGTTCTGATCAGAAATATCTGATTTAGTAAATTCTCTTCAAACTTTGTGACACAAAGAACTATTGCTAATATCTCTTTCTTTATTGTAGCATAGTTCTGTTGAGCTTGATTCCAGACTTCAATGTGAATCTTACCAATTTTTCTTTCCCATCCATTTTCTGTTTTAAGATTCTTCCATATCCTATTTCAGTAGCATCAGTTTCAACAATTTTGAAAGCTTCAAGAATAGGAAGAGTGACACAAGGGATTTCTTTAACTTTTCTTTTCACAAGTCTAATTGCTTGTGTTTGTTTTTTCCCCCATTCTTGAAGATTTTTCTTTAACCTATCAAACAGAGGTTTGCAATCTTTTACCATATCTTCATAGAATTTTGAGACATAATTCAAGCTACCTAAAAACTTTTGTAGTTGCTTCTTTTCCTTGATCTTATAAGGAAATTTTTCTGTGAAACTTATTGATTTGTCAATAGGTTTTATCGTACTCCTATATATTATATGTCCGAAAAATCGAACATTAGTCTGAAAAAGTTCCATTTTCTTTGCAGAAACCACTAATCCAGCTTCTTCAACTATTTTCATAAATTTATGTAAATGTTTCCAATGCTGATCAACAGATTGTGAAAACACCATCACATCATCAATATAAACAATAGTAAAAGAACTATAAGGATTAAAGATTTCATTCATAATTCTCTGAAATTCTGAGGGTGCATTCTTTAAACCGAATGACATCACATTCCATTCATAATGCCTGAAAGGAACATTAAATCCTATTTTATATTTATCATATTCTGCGATCTGGATTTGTCAATACCCAGATTTCATGTCAAACTTTGAAAATACAGTGGAACTGTATAATCTTGACAATAGGTCTTTCTTATTAGGTATTGGATACCTAATCCATTTTAACACTTTGTTTTTTCCTTTCCCAAAAGAACAACATACTAAAAGCATTTTCTATTCGAACTGCATTTGTTTAAATTAAAATAGGACATGAACTTCTTGAGTATTTATTTTCTCCTCGACACTCTTATGTCTAATATCTTATTGAAGACTCATCAGTGTTTCTTGCCTATTATTCAAATTTGCAGTAAGTTTTTCTAGTAAACTAGTCCTATTTTCGGCGGAAACGTCCGGGGACCCACACGACCTCAAATACGGAGGGTTCGCCAAAATGATACTCGGATAGGGCTCGGGAGCCGCTGAACGCCGAAAACGTGACTCCGCAGGCTAAAACCGGAGCCGGGTCACCTGGCCGCAACCCGCTCGGGGTGACCGTAACATTCTCCCCTTAGAACTCTTGGTCCTCCAAGAGTAGCTCAATCAACCGACAGTGTCGCTACCAACCGTAAAATATGAACACTCCTCAACCTGAGAACAATCGGACCACCGTATCGGGTGCGGCGGAGTGGTAGATTGTGAAAACACCATCACATCATCAATATAAACAATAGTAAAAGAACTATAAGCATTTGTTTCATTCTTTAAACCGAACTTCCATTGAGTATTTATTTTCTATTCGGAGGTTCAAAGAAACTTAAAAACTATTCTTCTCCCAAACTTCTTGGTAGTTAAAACCATTTCTATCAACCTTATAGGGTGTGATGGCACTAAGAAACGGTGTTCCAAGAATTACATTTTGGTTCATCTAGTCAAACACCGTGAAATGTTGTGAGATACAAATTTCCTCATTGCAGACATCTACATGAGTTAATTTAAATCTCATAGACATTACTTGATTATTGGTTGCCGTGATATAACCAAAAGTTTTTTCTAAATATTTATGGGGAATCAATCCTTATTTGATCACATTCCTATTAGTCCCTGAATCAATTAAAACGCAGTTGTATCTCAAATTGTTCTTTAACCTTCAGAGTAATTAAACTAGTATACCTTTGATTAGGTACATATTCAATTTCATTTATCTGAAGTGGTTTACTCACAAGGGGTAATTCAATAGCTTTTTCTTCTTCAAGCATTATCATTTTTTTCTTCTGGTCATCGAAATTATTTAAATTTTCAATGACAGTGTCATCTTCTTGGGGATAATTTTCTATCCCATGTAATTCTAAAATCTCAATCATTCTTCTGAGATCTTTTACTTCATTCTTAACCTGGTGAAGCTCATTCTTTAATTCTTTGACCGTAGGTTCTCTATAACTTATCCGAGTCTGGCCAACTCTATTTAATTCTCATTAAAACTATAGATATGAGGTTTATTCCATTCTTTCCAATCTGGATTCTTCTTTTGCCATTTTGGAGTTTCTTGTTCTTGATTGCTTATTTTCTCTAGATATTTTAGGAGAACTTCTTTTCTTGTATCTGGATCTTCTATATTTCTTGCTATTTCCAGAATTCTTTCATCTTCTTCTGTAATAGCATTTATCTGAATCATATTTAATTCTAATTTTTCAAATGCCTTCTGAATGTTATAGGAATCACATTGGCATTTAGAATCACAGCTATTATCAGATTCTTGACTCTGCTCACTACTTGAGTCTATTTCATTGAACTCATTAGGACTTTTAAGCTTTCTGAATCCTTTCCGATTAAATCTTCTCCTGAATCACTATTTAACATAATCTACATAAGACTCTACTTTAAACCTTTATCAATATCAAGAGAGTTTATTTTTTGTTTAGTCCTACATTTATTTTGGAAATGTCATATTTTTCCACATTTCCAACACACTGGTTGTTTAAAATCATTTTTTCTAAAATATTCAGGCTTATTCTTCCTGAATTTTCTTTCCCTGAATCTATTATACCTTTTAGGCCTTTCTTCTCTTCTTTCGAACCTTCTTTCTTTATACCTTTTATAAGGTACATATTTTCTATGCTTCTTACTGTTGTTATCATCAAGACTGTATCCATATTGAGCACAAAAACTTCTCATCTCTTTTCTTCCTTCAAGTCTTCCCTTCTTGACTTGCTTCCTTCATTTTAACTCATGACACATTTTAAGACCGACTTCTTTTTATTTCTGAGAATATTTGGCCATATGTATAATATTCAAAATTCAAGGTTCCTTGATTCTTGTCCCTTAAGTGATCAATAACTAATTGACCAAAATGTCTTGGTAAACCCTGAATGAATTTTCTTTCCATATAATGGAATTGCAATCTCCTCTTTCATAGACTGTTGAAAGAAAAACATATTTATACCATTCTAGGTCTGACAAAGTCTTACATTTTATATTAAGCAGGAGTTCTCCATTTAATTTTTGCTTAGACTCTTCTGATCCTATAAAATGCAAGTAAATAGTCAATATTAAAGTATTAACAACATCAGATTTGATGATACTATGGTTTCATTACCTTGTATCATTGTTATTTC
Organism: Stellera chamaejasme; assembly: GCA_024586325.1. NCBI lineage: Eukaryota > Viridiplantae > Streptophyta > Magnoliopsida > Malvales > Thymelaeaceae > Stellera > Stellera chamaejasme. Next base: position 8,276,368 of record CM044984.1, on the reverse strand, counting down.
TTTCTTAGCATTTATTATTTCATACTTAGCTTGTTCTGACATACACTTATCCCACCAATTTCTCAGTTGCCCTGAAAATCCAGAGATTATCATTTCTGCAACTTGTTTATCAGGTGGGTTTGTGGATGTACTTCTGACTGCTATCTCATACATTATCATATGATGAATGATTTGGGATATTTGCTATTCTTAAAGACCATCAATATTCCATTCTCTTAACTCATCTCCTCTATGAGAAACAAACGGATCAGGCGGTCAGAAATTATTTTGCCTGATATCAACCGGAGATGGTTTAATGGTCTATGGATGTGAAACGTTCCATACCCTTGAAGGACCTCCTCTTTCCATCTTAATTTTATTAACCTGAGGAGTCTCAACAGAGAGTTGGTCTTCTTTTCTGAAAACTTCTTCCTTAATAACATTAATCTGAGGACTTTTCTACTTACTATCTTTAATAGTAAGTTTTCCTACTTGTTCTTATAATTCTTTTACTCTTTCGGAAATCTCATCATTTCTTCTTCCTAATCTGAAAGTTGGAACTTTAGAAGGAAGATAAATAGGAGGTTTTGAAGTAGTAATCTTCTGTTCTGATTTCTTATTATCTTCAATTTTACACATTTTCTTTCCTAACGATTGTAGGTAAAGATTTGTGTAATTATTATGTTCAATCAAATATTAAATATCATTTGTTTCTGCTGGCTTAGAACTAGCTTCCTTGCCAGTGGTTTTGAAAGGTGAGGTCACCACCTGTTCTCCCAAAGCAATTGTCTTAGAAGGATGATGTATAGTAGTTACTTCTCTTACCTCTTCCCCTTCTTTGACTTTGTAAGTATTCCATGTTTCTTCTAACACAACCAAAGTTATTCCATCTTTTTTTTATATAAAACTTGAAACAAACCATTCAAAGAACTTTTAGGTTAGTCATAGTTTGTCTGATTCTTTTATACCAATGTCCTTGTATTATTCCTCTTTATTCCTTGGTATAATTATCACCAAACCATTTTCTTTTGATCGTATTTTCTTCCGATCCAAAATCCTTTCTCAGACCATCATAATTTATTCTAAAAAGTTCTCTTAACATGTTTATCTCAAAATCTGAGAAGCTAATTCTATTATCCTCATCTAATTTGGATGATTTTCCTTCTTCTATTTTAATGGAATCCATTTTATAAACTGGGTAAGAGACATGTTCTACAGATTGTCTTACTCCTCCAATTACTTTCTCATATTCTGATTCTGGCACATGTGAACATGATGCCCTAATTGGAATTCTATGAGGTTTTTCTGAGAAGTTGATCATTCTAGTTATTCTATATTTCCCAAATTTTATCTCAACTTTTCCATTTTCAAATTTTACTATTCTTTCTACTTCTGTTGTTCTTAATGATTTAACCGTTTTTTCATTATGCATTACCCATCTTTCAGGTAGACGAATATCACTCCATTTTATGGGCTTCGAAAGAACAACATTAGTTTTCTCGGTATTAGCTTGTATTAAAAGGGTTTCACCATTTGTATCAAATTCTAGAGCCTTTGGCTCAATCTGAGTTGTCATCACCTTGTAATAAATTTTGTATACAGGGCTAGATTCTGAGATCCTTCTAACATATCAAAACCTGAAGTGAATATTAGCAGATAACACCTTCATGATATGTGGATCCTTTAAGGGCACCGTAAAATTAGGATGACAATTAAAGTATATGGGTCAATCACAAAAACTTGATTCTACCATACCTAGCAAGGAATCAGTAAACTTGTTATGTCTTTGATCTCTCAAAGTAATAACAACAGAAACGTTTAAACCATTCCTTGTTAGAGGTTTTTAAGCAATTTAAACTAATCCAACATGCAGATAGTTATAATGATTTTCTAAATGATCTTCTATCATGTGTTTGGACATTCACCGTTTTAATAGCGTAAGAAGTTCTGAGTTCAAAAGTTCCCTTGCGGTAAACTTCGAACTTGTTAATTCTTGAGATATCACAGTTTCAAACTTTTCTCAATATCTCTGATGATTAAGCCTTGAGCATTTTTCACTTTTCCTTTATCTTTAGAATCTCCTTCTTCAAACCTTTTAGAAGTAGATTTTGTCAAGTTCTTAAAAATTTCAGCCATAGAAGAACAATCTTAATTTCAAAGTTTTAATGTTATCTGTCAACGAACCTTTTACTCCTTACTGCCTCACCTTAGGTCTTACAGAGGAAATGCAACTTGGGTTATAGTCACCAAAACCTTTTAAAGTAATTTTGAAACTTCAAAAGCAAGAAAGTTGAAGAGATTGAACAAATTCTAACTTCTTCAAGTTGAAGAACAAAATCTAAAATTTTGGGGTAAAAGTGATAAAAGCTCGAAGACTGGATAAGGCGTAAAACGGTCTTTTACAAGTTATAAGTTTTCTTAACTAGTTGGTAATTAGACAAACGAGAATGATAGCATTAATTTACAGGACGGCATGATGATATTGTCAACTAGTTTTATACCTCAGCCACGTGTGCAAATGGTGAACTATACTTGAGATTGGTTTAGGATCCCCTGAAGAGAATCTGAATTTGTTCAAGGAAAATATAAAAAGAAGATGGTGGTTAAAACCAGGTGAGGTAGTAATTATTAAATAGTACAAAGTAAAAAACTTGGAATATAAAATTGTCTGACCAGATGAGACTGAGCTTAAGGGGTTGAAGACAAGCTGTTGCTCTTCCCAATCCAATTTCATTTGTTCCCATATCAAGCCTCAACTCAGCCCTTGTCTAGTAGCAATATAATTTCAAGTATTTTTCGCAAAATTAAAGGAAAATACTATTAAAAGAATAAATAAACTAAGTTAAAAAGTCATGTGAGAACTATTCCAATGTTTTCATTGGTACTAATATGAAAGTCTTATGAGTAACAATATTGAGATTTGATGTTTTCTTAAGATAGAAATGATTTGAGGAAGTCATTCAAAACTTACTTCAAGTTAATGATAGGTGAAAGAATAATTTCCTAGTTCTTTTCCTTTGATTGAAAAGATATGTGAAAAAGCCTTATAAGCCAAATGGTACCAATCAACATCATTAAACAAGTGAATTAATGAATGAACATTCAAATTGTAAAGCTTGGGCAGCTTGGGCAGGCCTGCCCGAACCACCATAGTCAATATAAACCCTCTTAAGATTCTAGACAGCTGAAAAATCTCTATGCCCATTCTCACCTTCTCTGTAATCATTCTTTTAAGGGTTTTGACCCATCAGACTTTTTTTACTTCTGAGGTTTTAGTGCCTCTTGGGGCCAAATTCATGTCCAACCATTCTGTTGAACTCCAAGATTAGGTTTTTATTCTGCTCTTGAAGATATATGTACCTGCATACACATAACCCATCTTTCAAGCTTTCTTCTTATAAGCTTCTGCTCCTCAACCTACAGCTTTGTGTACCAACTTGCAAAAGCTTGTATCTTTCTTTCTTTCTCCCACTTTTTCAGCCAAGTTTTTGTAGCCAGTACCACCAAAGAAGGCTGAAGCAATACCAGTGACAGATTTTTGCTGATCACAATACACCAGTTTTTAGGTGTGTACTTGAGCTGTTGCAAGGAAGCTTTTTCTTTTTGGTTTATCAGTCTCTTCAGAAAGATGGCACCATCCTTTAACACCAGAAGCAGCAGGACAAGAACCAGAAAGCAACCCAGGAGGAGTACTCCAGCACAGCAGAAAAGGAAGAAACTCAGTGAAGCTAAGAACAGCAAGAACAGTGCTGAAGTTGATAAAGATTTGTCCTTTTGCACCTCTTCTATCACAAGTATTGATTTTGATCAGGATCATGTGTCCTCAAGTCCTTGTTCCACACCAAAAGCTGAAAGATTTCAGATCCCAGAGATAACTACATGCCCACCAGCACCAAAGAAGAGAAGACTTCTTCCAAGCTGCTCCCCATTACAAAGACACCCAATAGCCTTCTTTGCTCCACCAGATTTGGAGCTCTTCTTCTTCTTTGCCATGAACAATATCTCAGCATGAAGAAGACAGTTTTTTTATCTCCATTTTCTTTTTTGAATGTAGCTGTGATGTTTTAGCTCTATGATTTTGAATGAAAGTACAGTGTGTGAAATTTTCTTTTTCGTTTTTTTTTTTGAGTGTTTGATTTAGGGAGTAGGTACTTGCATTTTTTGGGAGGGCTTCCAAGTTTTGGTTGGAAATTTTCAAATTTGTAGGGTATGCTAATCACTAAGTTTAGCTGGGTCCTGTTCCTATCCAACTAAATTTAGCTTTAATGACTGCTTTTGCCTTTTTAAATACTAGTATATCTTTGTATTGCTATTGCTGAGTCTTGCTGCTGTACAGAAGCGTGTATTATCTTCAGTAAATTAACTAATTAATGGGTTGTTATGATCCTATAACGGCTTCTTTATTTTTAACTGTTTGATTTTGACCCATATTAACAAATCAATTGTGAACAAGCCCAACGATAAGTCATAGAGACTTTTAAAAGTAATTTATTTGATTATTAATGGGATTGGGTTGGTGAAGAAAATCATAATACTATATATATGAAGCTAAATTAATAATGGCTAAATTAGTGAAATTGGGGGGCCCATGAAGAGTGGCTGGCCATCATCAAGTATAATGATGGGAATTAAGTAAGATGTATACTCTAGTGTTGAAATTAATTAGCCAAGTTCCCATTGCTATTTGCAGTTCAGTATATCTAGGGATGCAGTTCAGTATATCTAGGGATTGTTCTTGTTTGGGACAAATTTTGAGTGTGGAAACAGCAACTTAAGGTTTTCATATTTCAAAGTTTATTTGGTCTCTGAAAAGTGAAAACTATAGATGCTTATGTAAATCTTCATAGGTCTGATGTAAGCATAGAAAAGTTCAATAGATAGTGGATTGGAATTAATCGTTCTCAGACCAGAAACTGAAATAAACACATATTATTTCGGTAAATAAAGAAAAATACTCCTCCGTCCCATTGGAATTAATCGTTCTCAGAGAGTTGAAAAGAGAGTGATAAGAGATAATTGAGTAAATTCATGTACAAAAGTTTACTAAAAATGGAAAGTGTTTCAATAATTTAGGGACAGCCCAATAAGGAAAGTGTTTCAATAATTTTGGGACAGAGGGAGTAATTAAGTTGCATATTTTGTTCAGCGAAAAAGGGACACACACATTTTCAAACAGAAGTGCTAGCTACACTCTTTTTCGATGTTGCATTTTTTATGCAGGAAATCAAGTGTATGGTGCGTTTGGATATGAGTTTTCTGTTTTTTTGACAGGGCTGACCCTAATTAACTCGCGTTGTTGGGAGCTACGAGCTCTCATCATGCGAACTGTTTAGGTCCTGGGTTTCCTTGTACAGTTCAGACATTTCCAGAATCAATCCCTTTGTATTATCAAGGACCTGGAACTTCCTGAATAACTCGAACCTGTGCGACGGGAGCTGAATTGTTCCTACTTGGGTTCGCTCTTGGTAGGTTTGGAGGTCACCTCCAAATCTCCATGGCGGGTTTGATTCCCTAATATGTGTAACTTCTATCATTCTTGCGATAGAGCGCGCAGTTATTAAAGTGGGTATCCTTTAGGCCACTATTTCATACTCCTTGAAAATTGATTTTTAGATCACTTTCCTTAAAAGGAAACTTACTTCAAAGTTATTATATCCTTTTATCTTTACTTTTTCTACTATTTTTGTGCATTTCACTTAAGTAAACATATGATTGATCTTTGACACTATGAAAATCAGTTTAAGTTTAAGCTGTGAATATGTATTGATAATTGATCTTGAATTAGCTTTGTGCTTTGATATTCTTAATATTCCTTTTCCCCCTAAAAAATTTATCATGTGTTTACTTTTATGGATCCACAAAAGTTTCACAAAACAACAATTCGATAGAAAAATATGCAAATAGTATTTAAGAGAGTGTTACTGTTATTTCTCGATTTCAAATACGGTTAATTTTCCATAAAACTTGGAGTGTAATAAGCAAAACTTATAAAGAAAAAGAAGGAGAGAGTGGGAATAGTGTTTTTTTAATTTGTTTGATAGTGAAAGGTTTTAGATCAAATTGTCAGATATGTGGGTGCCTTTGTGTCTGAGGAGAGCCAAGCACCACCAAGACCAAGAGAATCCTATGGAGAGACTCGTGCGGGTTGTGATAATTGTCGCACTAACAGTAACTGAAGAGAATCTGCATTCTTTTTTCTTTATTTGTTTTTAAAAAAAATACAAGTTAAGTTAATCTGTACATATATATACACACACTCCTTTTGTCCTAAAAAAATACATACATTTATTTTTACAATTTTAAAATATTTAATTCATCATTTTTAAAAATACATACATTTATCTTAATAAATATTTAAGTTAAATATTAAATCTTAAAACATGAAAATAAAATGTATACATTAATTGGGGACGGAGGAAGTATAAATATATATATATATATATATATTTCTACACTTATTTTTTATGTCCTTTTTCTGGTGCATGGTAATTATTACTGTTAATAATTATTTGTATTCCGATTGGCCACTCTACGGCCGGTCCATATTTATATTCTGAAGGCAACTAGCTAGCTATCTGGCTTCAATTATTTATTTTCAATCATTTTGATCTGGTTATGATATTTGCCACTGATTGGAATATTATGGAAAACTCCATGGAATCATACGCACAATATTATACCTCAGTTCCATCAAATCTGAAATGTATATGGTTGAAAATTTGAAAGTATTAAGTAAAATAAGCATATAACATATAAAAGTTAAGTTAAACTTATTTTAAAACAATTATCAGGAAATGTCTCATGACAAGCCCTTTTGAAGGTAATCCACTAAGTGGAAGCCCCAAAAAAATTTCAATTTCTCTGAGATAAAGAGCGTAAAATTGATTAATGTTGTGTTTTATGAATTTTTAAATAAATTGTTTTTTATATATAGTAATTTGAGTCAAATACTATATAAATTTTTTAGAGTTAAATGTAATGAACTTTGTGATATATAGGTGAGTACATTTCATTACTTTGTAGGTGGTCATAAGCACACAGGTGCTGGTGTTACAACAGTCCATTTCAAAGTCACAGCCAAAGTTCAACTTTATATCCTTTTTTGCTTGTTTTCCCATTTCATGCTCCTGAGTTGCAGGTGAATGCATGCCACCTTTGTGCCTTCATATTAATCATGGGTGTCTTATTTTATTTATTTATTTTAAAAAAACTATTCTGAAATATATTTTTAGTTTCTAAAAATGAATGGAAAATTTTAAGAGATAAAATAAAATAATAATTGAAGAGAAATTTTAATTTATCACATAATCCTATTAAGAATTTGTTTAGGTCATGGCATGTACACCTTTGACCATAGAGTAACGGATTCAGTGGGGGATCCTGAAATTTTTTGCTGGGGGTAAGTTTTAAGCTATACTAAAATCTTAAGTAGATGGATATATATAGGGTTTAATGTTTAGTTTCTAAATAAGGTGAGAGATGAGAGTAATTTCAAGTATAATATAAGGATATGTGTATAATAAATTGTTAATATTAATTGTATTGGGAACAAATTGCAAAGATAGGGTTCAAACTTTTATATATATATATATATATATATATATATATATATATATATATATATATATATATATATATTATACGGCGTTACCCTCATTACCCATACTAAGTCCGCCCCTGATAACAGCCCTATAGTAACGACTCGCCGTTATCCAACGTCCATTCACTACATTGTACTATAGGGTGTAGAAACTGTTAATTTCAATATATATATATATATATATATATATATATATATATATATATATATATATATATATATTGAATGAGAAACAAACATAAGGAGATAGATTTGTATAGTATGTAAGTGATCTAACACATGAAGTTTTACAATTTGAAATCAGAAAGAATCTTAAACATCAATTAGTAAAGTAATAAATCAATCGAGATGGAACCAGGGTTTTCTCTCATTTCGCCGCCACCATTTTTCTGCTTCATCCCTTCAGCCACTAGTGCCGTTTTTCTGCTGCTGCTCTCGTCCTGTCGTGTCTGTCTCTTACTAGTTGATGTTGTCCACACCTCCACTGATCGCTGGCCGTCGAGCGTTGCGGCCTTGTTTCGCCATGGTCCGTCGTCGTCTGGGCCAAGCCGTTCTTTTCGGCAAAGGATCAGTCGCTTTCGTGACGTCCTCACTGTCTTGTTTTTTCCCAAGCGCCGATCTGGATTATCCCGGAGAGCGTTGGCCTTGGGGCTTCACGCCTCGCCGTTGTGGGGCTTTTCCGAGGCGGCCTCCGGTTCTGCATCCACTAGTCCGGAAGTCAGATTCTTTTATTGGTCGGAACAACCCCTTGCTTCATGGGGTTATAAGGCTTCTATTTTTCTACTGGTGGGAAGTTTGGGCTTGGCTGCCCCCGGGGTCTGTTCTACTACCGTGGTGGGCAAGAGGGAGTTTGGTATGGCCGGTGCTAGTATGGTTGTTCCAAAAACGGAGAGGTAAGGGCCGGTTCAGGGGTTATGGAGTAGGTACTGGAGATGGATGCAAGTGCAAACTATCTATCTATCCGAAGAGCGGACAAGGGGGAAGATTTTACAACAGGGACGAGCAACAACTCCTAGGGCAGTGAGGGCTATGCTATCAGGTAGAGTGTTGGTCTGGAGTCATCTTTCAATACCTAGATATGTGAATTGACTCGGGTACATCAACATTGTTGTTGGTTTATGATGATTTCTTTGGAGTAACGCTTCGTATATTCTTCTATGTATTATTGTCCATGCCTTTTGAAGCTTGCTTTACGCGACTTGTTTGGTGGAGGTGGTCGGTGGCGGGTATTACGTGAGAGATCTTTGTCGGGAGATACCGATCCAAGCCAATGGGCGGTTTGAAGAACATGCGGTAGTCCGACCTGGACTCAAGTACTTCATCATTTCTCAACCTTATTGGATGTATCTTTTATCGTGTTATAAGTCTCTTTTCATTATTTTGTTTTTCGATTCTATGGACCATATGACCTTAAGTTATCTAGCTTTTAGTCATTGTACCGCTCATTGTTGTCAAGAGCATTAGCTTTCTTCAGGACCTCTTATCTACTTGTTACACGCACGTTATCGGCACTAACTGAATGATTTTAAATGCAAACATTCCATTTCAAAAAAAAAGTAATAAATCAATCAATTAATTAATGTTGGCCCTGAAATTGATAACATTCTGATGAGTTGATGGCCCTAGATAGATATTAGTAGTTTATTCCCAATTACTTAGTACATAGTACATATATCATTATGTATTCAGCCTGCACCTCGACGTACCAAATATATATATGGAGAGAGAGAGTTTACCAGCTGCTCGATGATTAATTCGAATCACGTAAATGTTGCACGTAGTTAATTACTGTAACTGTCAAATTACCATTAATTCCTGTATAAAAAATCACGTGAATCTTATCATTATACAAATCCACTATGCAAGTAGTATAATATATCGCCAACTTTTTTTTTTCCTTTTGCCTCTGTTTTAATATTTACAGCTGGATCCACCTCTTTTGCTGCCGCCACCGTTTCCAGTGGTTGGCCACCGTCTTAGCCACCACATTTGGAACCAACAACCGTCCACATGTTCCCAACGTTGTGGTCGAGATCGAGGATATAGGAGGACTGATCACTCCCAGTAGGAAAATTAAAGTATCATTCACAGATAATTAATGGAGTATGTAGTTTAATACTCCCTCCGACCCGTCACAAAAGTAACGCAACAATGATTTTTTATGTCAATTTGACTTCAATTTATCTATATTATTTTTTAATTAAAAATATAAAAAAAAATACATTCATAAAGTTAAGACATCAAATTTTTTGTTGTTTATAAAAGTTTCAAATTTCAAATTTGAATTGATAGAGAAATAAAATCATAGATCAAATGCTGAAAAACAGTGTTGCATTACTTTTGGAACAGAATGAGTATTAGTTTCAACAATTTTTATATACCACACTGTCGAGAACTCTTTTTTTCAACGTTTTTTATATATATAATCAAATATTATACCCAAAAATATAAAATTAATGTTTGTAATTTCCAAATATGTAATCTCCCAGTCCAACAGGTGGTTGCAAGTAACGCTTGATTTTCAATGCCAATTCTACTTCTATATCATGTATTTATAATATTAATCATTATTATCAAAATTTATTTTTTTACGAAAAATATGTTTACAAATTATTAAAATTTGCAGCTCGTAGTCAAAATAGAAGTTACACTTCAATATTTGCGTATTAAAATTTTCCATCCTTTATCTAACATATTTGTAGCTCAAACTAAAAATTTCATTATAGATCATTTCAATTAGATCAAAACCTTATCATATCATAACAAAAACTCCATTCATTCCAAAGGTTGTAGAATTTATTATTTGGGCACGGATATTAAGGAAAATTTGAGAATAAGAGTATGTTCACCTTTTTACCTGAGGTATAAAAAAGTATGCATGAAAATAGTGTTTAAAATGATAAGGATAAAAATTTGATAAAGTGACAGTGGAAAAGTTTCTTTTTTAAAAAAGTTAGTAATCTTTTGCACAATTTAGTATAGTAATGTTGACAACGTTTATAGAACGGAATAATACATGGTTTATGTTGCTATTCAAGCAGGGGATTAATGCTTGAATTTGCCATGGATAAAAATTGCAAGAAGTAAAAAAAATAAAAAAGGCAGCAGCCAGCAGTGCGTGTATAATAATTATACCGTGTGTGTGACAAAGAGAGAATCATTAAGGTGTAAGAACCTCGGAATGAGGAAACGCTAACTTCATGCAAAAAGACTCTTCATAAAATTAAAGTTGATGGATTAATTGACTAATCTTACTTATTAAGCTAGATAGTAATAAGTAAGGGTTTAAACTTTAGAAATACTTTTTAAACTTTAGAAATAGAGACTTACTATATAGATAGGTTTTGTATACATATCCCCTTGATCTGCACCGATGAAAATTATATTTTCCTCAATGACGTTTTTTAATTAATATAAACGCGTTCTCTACTTTTCTTCATACTCGATAGTCGATATGGAAATAAAATTCATGTAAACATGTGTCTTGAAAATGAAACGTATTAATTTTATTTGATCTACAAAAGAAAAAGTATCAATTTTACTATGCATGGATAGAGCATAATTTATTAAAAGTATGTACTTTTCAGATACAGTATATATATACTTAAGTTATTTTAAATTTTAGTTTAAGTTAATTGTACGACAATAATATATACCACTAGTTTCATTTTTTTCTGATACATAAGGGCAGAGGAGAGGAATGAGGATGATGGAGCTTGAATACAAGACATCCAAATCATGTCCGATGAACTTAGTCACTAGGTTAGATGTCAGGACACCACTAGGCTCAATTAATAAGAGTAGAAGAGTATCATTTTACTTTTTGATTGGTGTTGACTTAAAACTTTACTAGAAAGAAATTATACTACTCTATTTAACTTCATATATCAAATTTTTATATACTCATTCCGTCCCAAATATTTTGCAACATTTGGGATTGACACGAAATTTAAGAAACCTCAACTTTTCACAAATCTTTCCACTGCTACCATTCCTCTTCACCCAGCTCACACCTGCTCTGCGACTGCATCCGAACGTCTAACTAGTAGCTCAGTTCTACGTACCCAAAACAAAAACTGTCAAACACATTAAAGCTCATAAATCAACGCATAACACCACTCAATTGAAAAAAATAGAAAATTGTATTGAGTAGAAAGAGGCCCAATTAGCTATATTTTCTATGTCAATTAAGATTTGGAGTGGCTGCTAATCTGCACCAAAGGAGGGGCTGAAGGAGTGTTTGCCGACGGAGGTGTTGCCGCTTACCGTGCAACCGGATTTGTTTGCCAATGGACAAGTTGACTGAAGGCTTGGCCGCGTAGAAATCTGAGAAGGATTGTCGGAGGAAGGGTTGGCCGGAGAAGGGCCTAGGCGCCTATACTAAAGAAGAGTTGTATGGAGGTGATGCTGGCCGGAGAAGGCTGTAGAAGGATTAAAATAAAATAGTGAAAGTTGATTGAAGGGGTAGTATGGTAAATTAATATGTGATAATTTGACAAAAGAAAAAATGTTACAATATTTTTGAGACGTCCCAAAAAGAAAAGTGTTGCAAAATTTTGGGGACGAATGGAGTATATATATATATATATTAAATGTCGAAAAACAAACTTGGCAATAAAAAGGAAGCTTACGTAGTCTTAAATTACACTAAGTGAACTTAAAAGGTTTGCTAATAAAAACCCTAGCTCGTGCGACGCAAATCACAACATTGGGCTCTTTTCTTTGCCCGTAAGATCTGGGTGATTTCTCCTCTCCAACGGCCTCTCATTGATTTCCTCATGGACGCGCTAGACTCCCACCTTGCAAGCCTCGACCTCTCGAAGAGTATGGTGGCAAACGAGGATCGTGGTCGTTTAATAACAGACTGATGGTTCTGATTACTCTTCTTAAGAAGGGAGGCTATCCATCTTCGTTGGCTCTTAACATGGTGGATTTTTTTATGCACATTATCAATAAACCGTTCGATTGTACACTCAGGCTATGGCTTCCTCACTTGGTGCTTTGATCAGGACAGTGAAGGAAGTGCAAACTGATGGTCCAACCCTAAGGCTCCAAATTTTTGTGAATATCTCTAAGCCTCTGCGTAGGATTCTTAAGGTTGCAGTGGATGGGGAGACTAGATCTTTTTCTTCCCAATATTAAGCCTTACAGATTTCTGCTTTCAATACGGACGGTGCAATCATATTGAACGGGAGTTTTCACTCCGGTGAAGGGTTTGAATGCATCTGCCCAATTTGGTGAGACTAAGGTACCGTGGCTCTCGTAGGAAAGAGCTAAGGGATGTAACAGTTGCTGGTGCAACGCAGATGGAGACCGTAGTCGCGACCCATAGGGGCTCTCCTCTGACTGATCTACTGGTTGTGGTTACTCTAGGTGTTGTGATAGGCGCAATTTAGCAGGATCGTTGATATGTGATATGTGCAACTCCAGTGGTTCCTGTTTCGGTGGATGTGGTGGACAAGTATTGGTTGGCTATGGTTGAGGTAACGGTGGACCAGGCTCCGCCTTCTTCTCTGACTGCAAGTTCTTGGTTTAGGGGAGCAAAGAGGCATGGAAGGGGGCATGACTGGACTATTGGCCTCGGTGTGGGTCAACCTAGGAAAAAGCCTCAACTTTCAAAAGCAGTCGTGGTTTGGTGGGGCAAGGGGACTTTTTGCCTGCCCTATGATGTGTAGCATACACATATCACATTTCTAAGTATTTCAAATCATTTACATCATACATTTGAGTGAATTTGATCATATTTACGCGTGTTATTTAGTAAGTGGTTTATTTGTAGATGTACATTCATATGGTAGAAATGAAGCTTGAGGAGAGCAAAAGGGAGAATCTCGCACATTGATAAGTGGAAGAAGGATCTAACCACCAAATCTTTATAGAAATGAAGGCTCGGACTTGAAGGCTATGCACCGGCAACCTCTAGCGCTTGGAATATGAAGTTTTTGGTGCAAAAAGCTCGCGGTACAATCGCGGAGCCAAGCTGGCTCTGCGTGAGCTCTCAGTCTCAAAGTGATACACTCGTGGCGCCATCGTGGCACTATTGTAGCACCACCACCTGTAACTTAAATGTTTCGGGGCCACTACAATGTTTCTCGATACACATTTGCACCGATTTTTTTGAACTATTTTGCCCTCAATTAACACCCTGAAGGTGTCGAACATGTCTAGGAACCCTTTAGTCATTATATCTATGTATATAAACCCAAATAGAGCAAGTTTTAGGTGACACTTACCATTTGGGTGAATTTTCATATTTACATTGGTTCTTGGAGTTATTCTTCTCTTCTAGGGCTTTGAGCCCCTTCAACCTCAAGAACATGAGAGGTTGATTGGGGCTCTTGTGGATGATCTTATAAGGGTGATTTCTTCCCACTGTTTCTTTCTACTCTTTCATACTTGTGTTCTTGAATGCTTATTTGAGTAGTACCATGAGTATGAGTAGGTAGATTTTGCTTCTCCTTGGGGATTGTTGTTATTGAGCATATGTTTGTGAGTTTTATAACTTGTTTGAATTTAGATATAATTTCCTTGATCATTGAATGCTTAAGTATGTCAGAGAATGACTAACTCTAGCATATGCATACAAGGTGTTCGTAGAAATACTCGAGAGAAGTTTTAATGAACTATGCCTAAGGGATTTGATTGATTGACTCACTGTGTGTTAGAGATAACCTAGGAGTCGATTGGTGAATTGATTAAGAGCTTTATGTCTTATCTCCTAATGCTAATGCAATGAGAATTGGTTAGGTTAGTTGATTGATTGAGATTGGCATGCTATCTAGAAATGGAAGTATGTTAGCCTTTTGTAATCCACCTCTGAATCATGGTTAGAACTCGTAATCACTTCTCAATATACATGCAATCCCTAGGAGATCTCTATATTTGAAAGTCCACAAGAATTTGTCATTGCTTGCATTCAACTCTTGCCTTGCATTTAACTTAGTTTAGTAACTCCTCCCATCCACCAACATATCATTTAATTGTGTCCTTTGCATTACGTATTAGTTTAGTTACACACTTAGCATACTAGTCTAGGAAAGCTCGATTCTCTTGAGTTCGATCCCTTACTCAAAGCCCTTTTATTACAATAGACAAAACAAGAGCGAGTAAAGTGTTTATAAATGTATTTGAATCATTGCATTCATGTTTTGCATTGAGAAAAACGCCCTTGATCACCCCACCCGGCACCATGAGAGGTTGTCCTTGGAGTGAGCCGGATCTTAATTGGGCCACCCTGATTTGCTCCTGCCTGTAACTTTTACACCCGGTTTAGGTTGCTTTCTTTCTTGCTTAGGTTCTGTTTTTTGTCTAGTTTTCGTGAAGGATTGCTCTGGCTATTGTCTCGTGGTGTGTTTCTTCTAGTTTTGACAAGTCTACCTCTGCTAGCGCGTTTGTATAGAGTGCTTTTTTAAGACCTTAATTTAGTTGGTCAGTTATGGAAGTTGATGTTTCGACTAGTGTTGTATCCTTTGTTATTTGTTCGTAGGTTTTTTGCAAGTTACTGTTTGTCGGTCTTCTTTCTAGATCGTGCTTTTGCTTCTTTCTTAGTTTCTTTGGTCTCTCTTTCTTAGGGTTCATGTTGTCTTTTAGTTCTTTTATTATGGGTTTTCTCCGATCTGATTTGTAATATCTTCTTTAATGGTAATTATAAGTCGTTTTGCTCTCTGGGCACTAGCTTGGTTGGTCAGGGTACAACTCTACCACCACAGTGAACCAAGTTCGACTAGCCATGGTCACGAAGAAAATCGTGAAAGCCTGGTGTGAGTTAAACACAAGGGTCTATGTCTAGTTGGTCTTTTCCACCGACATTTGAGCGCCTGATCAGCACACTTGTGGCTGCCCAATCAAACAATTGGGGAACCCGTCTATAGGGCAGCCTGAGCAAAGCTTGGGTGGGGCGGTTAGTGTCCCCCAATTTACACGGGCTTCAGGCGCCTGTGCTTATGGGTAATCAGTAATAAGTCGTTTTGTTCTCAAATTACACTAAGTGATTGGAGTAATACAGAAAATAAAAAACTTTGATTGTGGTTAAAGATTTAACAATAAGGGGACAAGTGTAATTTAACTATAGTTTGAGGGTAAGTGTCATGTGATGTAGATGTGTGGTGCAGGATATCTGACCAGGCATTCGTAGCGGCCTCATAACGAAATGGGCCGTTACGAAGCCCAGTCAAGCTTGTGTCGTTACAAGCCCGCTTCAAGCATTTTACTGACCCACTCACCCCTTTTAATTTCATTATTTTACACCATGATATCATTTTCGTTTCTTATTTCACTCACTTCTCATATGTCCCTCTCTCTCTCTCAAGATCTCCACTTTCATCTCAAGCTTTCCAGAAAGATCTTGCCCCACCATCGTTCTCTCTGCTGTGTTGTTCGTCTTCCACCTGTGATGACTGACGAAGCTCCCTCCTTCTCCCGTTGGTGGCTCACATTCAAGGTTAGGGTTTGTTCTGTTTCGATGATGATTTTTTGGTGATCTGGTGATGTTTTTTTTGTGAGATCGAGTTGTGTGTTGATTTTTGGCGATTTTGTGTTGCTTTTTTTTCTAGATCCGAGATTTGAGGAAGATTTTTTGTGAGATCCAAAGGAGGTGACCGGTGGTGGGATGAAGATTTCTATTTTTGATGAAGTGTTCAAGATCTTGGTTTATTCTAGGTTTTTTTTCTAGATATGAGTTGTTCAAAATTTCTGTTTTTGATAAAGTTTCCGATGAATCAATGGTTTGTCTATGTGGTGACCGAAAATCGGATGGAGATTTGTAGTTTAGATAAAGTTTTTTTTTCAAGATTTGATGAATGTTCATGAAATTGAAAAACACATATCTAGAATTCGATTCTAGATCTGGTTTTTTTTAATTAATAAAATATTGTTGATGCGGCATTGAAGCGATTCCTCATGTCCGGTTGTTTACGAAGCGACCAATTACACAGCCTTTGTCGCTTCAAAGATAGCGGTGTCGTTACGGATCTTCCATTACGAAGCGTCCAGGAACTACGTAGTGATATAGAATGGGGACCAAAATTAATTAATTGATTGATTAATATATTTACATTTATGCACGGAGTTCTAAGGTATTATCGACACGAAACTATTAAACCGGTCCAAAAAGAAAGTTCAAAAGGTATAACCTCTATTCTTTTATCTTTTCTTTTACCTTAATATCCCCTTTATTTTATGATCAAGGCATAATTCCTGTATCCCCTCTCGAATAAGAATCTTATAAAGCCTTATTTTTGTAGAATTTTAATAATATTTCGATTCGGAAGCTTGATAGGGTATGAAAATTAATGAGTGCAATTAACAAATACCATGTGTGTTTTAATTATTGTAGCTGGAAAAAATTAGTATAAATTGATCATTGGATATATAAACATATAGGACTTGCAATTTTTCAAGTATTTCTAGCACTCACAACTCTCTCTCTCTATATATATATATATCATGAACTTTGGAAATTGCAAAAGAGTCCTATGTTTTTTTTACAAAGCAAATCCCAACGCTTTTGATGTTGGGATTAACATTGGAAACAATGAAGAAAAGGACTCTATAATTATTTTTGCTTTGGTCCAATTAGGCCACTAATGTCTGCTAAATTCGGATTCAAACCTTAAAAGTCGACTTAAGGCTGTGTTTATATACCCGTCAAAAAAAAGGCTGTGTTTATATATGTGAAAGAATATCTGGATTAATAAATATGATTATTTTTTTCATACGGATATTGAAAAAATGTAGCAAAAAAATCAGATTACACGTACGTTGAGGGAAAAATGTGAATTTGATTTATGGAGAGAATTGAAAGTTTCTAAATATGAGGTTGATTCTAACTGTGGACGTCGACAATTGTGTTTTTTTCATATTTGTTAAGATTTTTTTTTTGAGGTTTATATAAATGAACTAGTTCTAATATCCGACTTCGTCACGGGTTTAATGAATTAATAATTATCAAAATCTTTAATGTATCAAATAACAATATATTCGGTGTAATCCAAAAAATATAAATGTAAAATACAGTAACTAATGAAAGTACATGCAATAGTAAAGATTTGCATGCATCCAACTATGTTCTTAGTGTGTTTAAGTACATTATACTTGATCACCAGGATCCACAGTTGGACATAGAATGTCTCTAAACCATTCTTCATCTTGCTTATTGGTTCTGCAACTATTTAGTGTTGCATCCTTAATCGTGAAATAATTTCAGTAGGCCGTTATAATGGTTGTTTATCCATGAAAAATGGTTACTTACCTACCTCACGGTTAAGTTATTCATCTTGCTTATTGGTTCTGCAACTATTTAGTGTTGCATCCTTAATTATGAAATAATTTCAGTAGGCCGTTATAATGGTTGTTTATCCATGAAAAATGGTTACTTACCTATCTCGCGGTTAAGTTCTTCATTTTGCTTATTGGTTCTGCAACTATTTAGTGTTGCATCCTTAATCATGAAATAATTTCAATAGGCCGTTATAATGGTTGCTTATCCATGAAAAATGGTTACTTACCTATCTCGCGGTTAAGTTAGGTCGTTAAAATGGCTGCTTACCCGTCTCGCGGTTATGTTAGACCGTTATAGTGGTTGTTTACCCGTCTCCCAGACTAAGGATGTAATACTAAATAGTCATAAGACCAATAACAAACATGAGAATAATTTATGGATTTTTTATATCATGTCAAATAGTTTAAATACCCGGCTCATCGCAGGTGCAATAATTTATCAATTAATCATGTTAACCCCACCAAACATGTTAATATATAAAAACATTGTGTGCAATATGTAGCAAAAAAACACATATTTTTATGTGATTACAAAGGAAAGTATGTAAAAATTTGAGAAGTGTTGATGTCTAATTTAATAAATGTTGGGTAAGAATAGCTTAAGTTTAAAAAAGCTGTGACGTATTGTAGCAATTAATTAAGGGCAAAATGGAAATTTTCATACATCCACCTGATTAAATGCCAACATAGACCGAAAGAACTCGATCAAGACAAATTTTTTTGAAAAAATGACTAAAATAGACTGAAAACTTAAAACGGAATTGAGGTTAAAGTGAAATATTCCGTTAATATAATTAAAGATAAAACCAATTGAGTTAATTTTGACACAGCTAAGAAATTTGAAAAAGGAAAAGAAAAAAAATGTCAGACTATTGTGTAATTAATAGTGGGATGTCGCGGTTTGTGTAGGAAAATTTGGTTTGAATTTGGATTCCTCACCAAAAAATCAACACTTCTCATTACACAATCTCATTGTGTTAATTAAGATTCTCATCCATTTTTCTTTTTCTTTTTTAAAACTATTTTTTATCAAACATTTTTGTCTACATATTTTTATTTCATTTGTCTCATCTTATTTTTTCGTTAATCCCGTTTGAGGGGTGAAATTAAAAACTAATTCCTTACAAAATGGTAGGTTGATTCCTTAAAAAGTGGTAGGCTGATTACTTAAAAATTGGTGGGCTATGCATACATAGCGCAAAAAAAAACTCTTAGCCTAGTTGGCATCTACGTGGATCCTAGCTGTCATCACGAAATCGCTTCGTTCACTTTTTTTTTGCTATTGTGGCAAAGCTCCCGTATTAATATATAATAATAGATAATAGATTATAGATTAATACTACCAATTAATGAATTGAATATTTTTTAGATAATCAATCTAATTAATAAATTCAATATTGAGAAAATCAGTCTAATTAATTTGAGGGCTGAAATTGGAAACTAATTCCTTAAAAAATGGTAGGTTGATTTCTTAAAAAGTGGTAGGCAGATTCCTTAAAAAATGGTGGCTGATTGATGCATACATGGCGCAAAAAAAACTCTTATCCTAGGTGGCACCTACGTGGATCCTAGGTGTCCTCACGAAATCGCTCCGTTCACTTTTTTTTTGGCTAATGTGGCAAGGCTCCCGTATTAGTATATAATAATAGATATATAATAATAGATAATAGATTATAGATTAATACTACCAATTAATGAATTGAATACTTTTTACAGAATCAATCTAATTAATAAATTCAATATTGAGAGAATCAATCTAATTAATTTGAGGGCTGAAATTGGAAACTAATTCCTTAAAAAATGGTAGGTTGATTCCTTAAAAAGTGGTAGGCAGATTCCTTAAAAAATGGTGGGCTGATTGATGCATACATGGCGCAAAAAAAAACTCTTATCCTAGGTGGCACCTACGTGGATCCTAGGTGTCCTCACGAAATCGCTCCGTTCACTTTTTTTTGGCTAATGTGTCCTAGGTGGCACCTACGTGGATCCTAGGTGTCCTCACGAAATCGCTCCGTTCACTTTTTTTTTGGCTAGTGTGGCAAGGCTCCCGTATTAGTATATAATAATAGATATATAATAATAGATAATAGATTATAGATTAATACTACCAATTAATGAATTGAATACTTTTTAGAGAATCAATCTAATTAATAAATTCAATATTGAGAGAATCAATCTAATTAATTTGAGGGCTGAAATTGGAAACTAATTCCTTAAAAAATGGTAGGTTGATTCCTTAAAAAGTGGTAGGCAGATTCCTTAAAAAATGGTGGGCTGATTGATGCATACATGGCGCAAAAAAAAACTCTTATCCTAGGTGGCACCTACGTGGATCCTAGGTGTCCTCACGAAATCGCTCCGTTCACTTTTTTTTTTACTAATTTGGCAAGGCTCCCGTATTAATATATAATAATAGATGCAGATTTTGTGAGAAACAAAAAACGAATGGAACATTATATTTTTCACAAAAAAAAATAACGATACTTTTTCAGAAGATGTACACCGCACATGGAAATTGTTCACTTCCAATGGGGCACTCCTTGACAATAATGTTTTGATTTGGATTTTGACTAAATGTATAATTGGTTTTAATTAGTCGGCCTTGATAGATTAGTGGGCCAAATGGGCCAGTAACAACATCTTAATGGGCTCTTTCACGCATTAATCCTATTTTACTCAAATCTAAATTAGTAAAGTACTATATGTAATTAGACAAAACGAAAAGTCTTGAGCATGTAGCATTGTGGCTGAGCTCCTAAGGACATGAGTTGAAGTTCTTGCATTTAAGTTTCCATCATCCGTAAACATTCAGGGTTCATTAATTGAGAGAATTTTTCATTCCAAATTTCATTTTGTATAATGTATAGATTTATAGACTAGTTGGAAAACCTTGTTTTCTAAATTTTGAAGAATACTAATATTGAGATGAAGAACTTCAAAACAAGGTTCTTCAAATTAATACTAGAGTTCTCCAAAATTTGTAAAAAAAAAAAATAAGGTTTTTCAACTAGTTATAGATCCATACATTTATAAAGGAAATTTGGAATGAATTTTTTTTCCAAACTAAACAGAACCTAAAGTATTTGGATATGAAGTTGGATATGAAAAGATAACACCTTCCATACAAGTGACAGCTGAACATGCTATTGTAGTACAATCACATATATAAAGCTGATGAGTTTCTCTTCTCTTGTTTCTTTTTCTTTTGATCCCTTTGTGTTTTTTGCAGATGAATCCTCTTCTACCTCTGCACATCAATTATTAGGAACACATCAGAAATGGGCCTGACTTGAAAAAGGAAAAGTGAGAAATTTTGTTAAGAAGATTCTTCTGGAAAAATAAAATTAAAGGAGGAAAAATCAGAACTTGGCTTTTGTCTGCCTTTACCTTTGCCCATCTTCAGTTGTTGTTAGCAAAGCATGGTGGAATTGGAAAGGGCCTTATCAGCTCAGCTTAATTCATCCCAGGACATGAACCCACAAAAAAAAAAAAAAACAGTCAAGATGTATCATTAATGTACAAAAGCTAAAGCTTTCAGGCATATTTTACATCTTTTTAGACTGTATATTCACATCCATTCATTAATTTCACTTCTATAAGTTATATAGGGAGTACTTCATATGCCCTTATTAATGTTTATCTATTTTTTGTTCTTAAAAATGTACAATGAATGAGACAACTATGAGTGATAATTAATGAGAGCTGAGTTTAGCTAGCCCAAACATGTTACTTGAGTTCGGCTCGAAAGCTTGGTAAAACTCATGTCATGCAAAAAATAACTAAGTTTGTATGGTTCGATTAGGCTCAAAAGTCCTACTTTGAGCTCGTTTTAGGCTCGAGTTACTAATGCATGTATGCCTAGGGTTGAGTAAAATGGTAATGTTAGCATAAAAGCTCGTTTAGACTGACGAAAGTTGAACCTATTAATAAGCTTCAGATCGGCTCATTTAATAAACGAGCCTTAATTTTGGGTCAAGCTCAGCTCAGTTGACTCAATTCGAGCTTGAGTCAGAATCAACTTGTGAACGGTTCGGTTCATTCATCAACACTAGACAACCTGGGTAGGTTTGAGGAGTAGTATATATTAGTAGTATATATATGTCAAAAAGTCAACCGGAGAAAATATGAAAAAAGACTAAAAAAATCATGAACCCCATGAAAGAAATAATCAGCTCAAAGTTTTGCATTAATTGATATAAATGTAAAGCTCTTTTTTGTGTTGTATTCATGTGATGAATAAGTATATACCCATTCATGCATATATATACCAGGAATATGTATGACAGAAAGGAAGAGATTCACAAGATTTATGAAGAATAAGAATAATTTTGGATCATAAAACTGCCTGGATATTCAAAATGATCTTGTTCTTTTGCAGGCTTAGCTTCTTCATCAAGGAAGTAGAATAGAGACCAGAAAGATAATCAAAGCTTTATCTTTTTCCTTGGCAGTTGGGATTATTCCCAGCCCAATGTCTCTTTTTGTTGTTGTTGTTTTCATTTTTGTTCCTCTCCCTTTCCTTTGCTACCCTAGCCTGTCTTTGTATATTCAACAATGCTGACTACAAAAATGTTCCAATATTGTTAGTACTGTCTTTTTGTTGTTGTTGTTGTTGATACAATTGTTAGTACTGTCTTTATCTATCAAAGAGAAAGAAAGAAACCATCTTCAATCTTTAATCAGAATTATTTATTTGTTTGCATGTTGCTTGAATATTGGTCCACTGATTTGAAACATAATATAGGTATTTAATATTTATTCTACTACTCTTTATTTCTGTGGAAAAAAACAGACCATAGTAAATCATATGACTATTGCTAATTTTATGAATTCAATAACATTTGTTTTTAACAAAAAATAAAAACGTATGACTATTGCTATAAATATTTATATCGAAGCCACGTTAATTTCTACCAGATTAATTTCATATTAGTAGTAATCATATGGAGAAACAAAGCATGGCCCAATTGTTTCTTCAAGCCGGGCCTGGACTTCAATATGTGGCCCATTTATAATGGATTTGGAATTGGACTGAAAGCAGAAGTGTAGAAGTCTCATTGTCTTAATGGGCTAACCGAATACCGATAAGACTAACTTGGGCCTTTAGGACTAACTTTAGCCTGTTAGTCACTTAATACGTTTTGGTTTTAATAAATATTTCGTTCGTCCCAAAAAGATTTAACAGTTTGATTGCATGTAAGATTTTATATAATTTGATATAATTTTTATTGAGTAGAGACTGCAAAAAAAAATATATAAAGTAAAGATAAAACATAGATAATTTGGTAACTTTGGAAGAAAGAGTTATCCCTAAACTAATTAAACCAGAAAAATGTTAAAAAAACAAAAGGAAAATCAGTTTTTGTGGTGAAGTTGGTGAGGAAATAGGAATTGAAGTGAAGATTGAAAAGGAATGCAGAAACACTGGAACTTGGTTTTGTAGGTGCATGCGTGTGATTTGAGGTAGACTCAGTAATACGGTGTCGTTTTAAAAAATCAATGAGCAAAAGAAAAAAATACAGACGTATTAGGTGCCCGCGCTTCATAGTGTGTGAATAATTTGATATTTATTGTAATAGAATTACTGTATTGGAAAAATAAATGCAAAAAACAATAACTACATGAAACAAAGATACATTTAACTAACATATATAAAAAAGAAAAAAAATGAGTACAAAAATATAATAAATTTAACGAACATATTAGATATATTCATTCAAAATACTGACATAAACATAAAACAAAGATACTTAAATCAAAATATTTAAAGGTTTATATGGAAAAAAAACATAAAAATGTAGGCCAGTAACGGAATTTTTCCATAAAAAAATAAAGCTATACAAAAAATCAAGAATTGAAAAAAATTGAAAATATATGGGTCTTATGTGCAAAAAACCATAAAAATATAGGGGGGGGTGTTTAGGACAGAAAAAAAGGGATTGGATGTGATATTTGCTTCCTAGAATCCTTAATGAGCAAACTCCCTCTGAACAAATAAAAGAGAAAGTAAAAAAAAGTTTGGAAATTTTAAAATAAGATAAATAATAAAATAATAAGAAATTTTTTTAAAAATGAAACATAAAGGAAAAAATAGAAGGAAGGAGCAAATGGAAAGAAGAAAGGTACAAAATAGTTAATTGTTCATCAATGGTTATGTTATGAGGATGTGATATTTGCTTCCGAGGATGACAAATAAAACAGAAAGTTAAAAATAATAAATAATAATAAAATTTAAGATAAAAAAATAAGAATATGAAAAAGAAAGGAAGAAACGAAAAAAAGAGAAGGGAGGAGCTGGAAAAAAACGACTTCGTAGTGGGAGATGGTTAAAAAAATAGAATTGAAGAATAAAAACTTCCCAAATTGCAAAAAGTTTTTTCCCCTTAGCATAAGATTGAAAAACGTTGTTGCATATTCTAATTCCATGTAATTGTTGAAAAAATAATTATATGTTAGAAGTTTTAAGTTTTACACACACTCTTAGATGGTTTCAATTCCCTACTTGTGGAAAATTTTACTGGCTATTGAAAATAACACAATCATTTTTGTAAAATATAGGTAGGTTTTTCGGGGTTTGTTGCATTGATCAATATAATATGATTTTCATGTTTTAATGTTCTTTGATTTAAATATTCACAAAAATATGTTGCAAAAAAAAACCAAAAAATTACATATTTAGAAAATGTGTGTTGCAAATTATGATATACATAAATTATTTAACTTTAGATGGTTAAACATGCATGAATAAAAAATCATATATTAAATACGGTAAAACAACTAAAATAAATAGTGTAATTATTTGAGGATGAATGAAATATTTGTTCCCCTTTATATAAAAAAAAAATCTAACTACACATTTTACTTAGTCACCCTTTACCTTTTTTTCGCTCCGAAATTATTTTTTTTATTATCTGACTTCCTTGTGCATATAAAAGACATCAGAAAAAACTCTTCAAAATCCGATCAAACCTATCAAGTACTCCCTCCGTCTCACAAAGATTGTAGGGTTTGACTTTTATATTTTATATTTGACTCAAAATATAAGTAAAATATATAATGCAATAAAATATATATATATATATATATATATAAGTTCATACAACAAATTATGATAATCATGTAAGTTATTCAAATTTCTATATCATAACATTTGATGAATAAAAATCAAAGATTAAATACTCCAGAAACATGAAAATAAAATTGACAACCTTTGTGAGACGCGGATGGAGTATAAGACAAATGAAGCATACTGAAAAGTGTTTATCACAACAACAAAACAATCAAAATCTATCAAAATAATTTTACTATAACTATTTTCTAACATAAAGTTAACTTTTTAACATTCTTGCCAAAATTATACCATGAGAAAAAAAAACAAGTCTATAGTAAAAAAAATTAGTTTATAATAAAATATTTTAAAAAACTTGTAATTTTTTCTTCACGTTTTAGAATATGCATAAAAGGGGAGATGCTAAAGAATGATGAAAGGTACTTACAGTATAAGGGAAAAATGACGTCCATTTGGACCTTTGGTGAAGTGCTGAGTTGTGAGGTAAATAGGTGACAAAAAAATCATTTGTGAAATCATTTTGTAATTACATGTGGCAACAAGGAAAAATGTTACGGCGTCGTTTTTTGATTGGGGAGAAAAAAGGATAAAATAGCAACTATTCACCACGTCCCATCAAACTATCACCAACAGGAGATAGTACAATTTGTAGAGCTTATGAATATATATAATTTTTTGTATATTAAATCCTAAAAATTTTCATTTAATTATACTCTATAACATTTGTAGAGCTTATGAACAGTGTTTTTTCGTCCTTTAGTGTTTTTTTTTTCGTTTGTTTTTTTCCGTCCTTTTCTTAATGTTCTATTATGTTCACATATACATTTTTTTACGGTTTTTGTATAATACTCCCTAAAAATTTTTATTTAATACTCTCTATCCCAAATTTTTTTGAAACATTTTCTTTATTGAATTATCCAAAATGAGTTTACCTACTGTCCCTTTATCCTCTCTTATACACAAACAGTACTACTTTCGTCATTTAGTGTTTTTTTTTCCGTTTTGCTTTTTTTTTTCCTTCTTTTTTGATGTTCTATTATGTTCACATGTATTTTTTTTTTTACGGTTTTTGTTTTTGTATATTGATGAGAGAAAGCGTAATTTTGTCCCTAACCTTTTTTCTGAAGTAAAAATGTCATCGACATTTTATTTTATGAGTAAATTTCCCATTACTGAGTTGAAGGCGGAGATAGTCATGAATGATGCGCTAGAGATCGGGAAACATATCAATGACTCAAGTGCGATGGATTAGAGCCTTAATCAGCTGAATCGATACCGGTAAGGTCGCATTTTCCATCATGAATCTGTTTCGATTGATAGTGTTCCCGCACTGGCTGAGTGGGAAAAAAGCCGATGTTGATTCGATGGAGATCCAACAAATGTTAGGGGATGATTTTTCCTTCCAAGTTAATGATTCTGTCATGCCACGTTGCACCGTCAGCTCAATAACGACAAATTTACCCCTAAAATAAAATGTCAATGTCATTTTTACCCCAGAAAAAGGTTAGTGGCAAAATAAGAAATTTTTAAAAGGTTAGTGACAAAGTTACATTTTCTCCCTATATTGATCCTTAAGCCTTTTTATTTAATACTTTCTCCGTCCTAAAATTTTTAAAACATTTTCTTTATTGAATTATCCCAAAATTACTTAAACACTTTCCCTTTTAGTAACTTCTTTTACATGAATTTATCTAATTATCCATCAATCCCTTTTTTTAACTCAAGAAGACAACAAAAAACAAACTCCACTAAAAATAGCCTAAAATAGCGTGCCCAATCAAAAAATTTCAAAAATAATAAGATGAATGGAGTATAATATGTTATCATCCTATTATTATGGTCAATGTTATTTATCTGAATTTTCACCCACTCACTTGATTGGATGTGTAATTATTCAGTTAGTTAGACTTGAGTTTTCAGATTACCTTGTAACTTAGCTATTTAGACTAGTGGGTGAAATATCACCTAGGTGATGATTAATATGGTTGTATTATTATATACTCTAACATCTATCAGCGTATTGACAATGTTTCTTTTTTCTATCTTTTTTGTTTTGTTATTTTTTGTTTGTTTTTGTTTTTGGTTTTCTATGGAATAATTTAAATGTTTCCCCATTATAAATATGATTTGTGCACATTAACTCCTATAATTTTAAATATAAAATATCAAAATATTCTTTATCTATTTTTTCATTTTGGTCCTTTCTTTACTTTATTTTTGTGTTTTGATCCTATTCCTTATATGATTTCTCATATGATATTATATTTTTCATCAACTACCACCCACATTCAAGGCCCTGATGCCGAACGGGTTCACCTTTCATTTTATCAAGACAAACTGGGAGTTGTTGAAGCCCGAGCTGCTAAGTTTTGTGAGGGAGTTTGAAAGATCCGGAAAGTTGAGAGCGGGATGTAACTCCTCCTTTATGATCTTAATACTGAAGGTAAACGATCCGATCACACTTGCAGATTTCCGACCAATCAGTTTGATCGGGTGCCAATATAAAATAGTGGCCAAAATCCTCGCCGGAAAGATTAAAACCAGTGCTCTCGAGCCTGATTGGAGAAGCGCAGACAACATTTATAGAGGGTAAGCAAATTACAGATGATGCTTTAATGGTGAACGAAATTCTAAGCTAGTATAAGGAGGCCAAGAAGAAATTGCTACTGTTTAAACTAGATTTTTCAAAGGTGTATGACTGTGTTAGCTGGGACTTCCTGGACAACATTATGCAGCAAAGGAAGTTTGGGGGAAGATGGAGAAAATGGGTCAGAGGATGCTTACAGTTTGCAAGAGTGTCAGTTCTTATAAATGAAAGCTCAACGAATGAGTTCAACATGGAACGAGGTTTACGGCAAAGAGACCCATTCTCACCCTTTTTGTTCCTTATAACCGCAGAAGCTCTGAACATTATGATGATTGAGGCAGTAAACAAGCAAATTTACAAGCCGACAAGGATCGGTAATGAGGAGGTCATTGTCTCACATCTTCAATTCACGAATGACACTATTTTCATGGGAGAGTGGTCGTCGGAGAATGCAAAAGTAATGATGTGCCTCCTAAAATGTTTCGAGAAAGCTTCAGGTTTAAAAATTAATCTCCAAAAAAGCAAGCTGCTTTGAGTGGGAGTAGCCACCCAAGATGTTCACAGAATGGTAAGAAGGCTGCGTTGTTCGGTCTCGGAGTTGCCTTTTACCTATCCGGGCCTCTACCTGTGGGCAGCAATATGAGCAAGTCAAAAAACTGGGAACCGGTGATCAAAAAGTGAAGAAGAAACTTAGTGAGCAAAATCTCTATCTATTGGTGGCAGTTTAACTCTGGTGAAATCAGTACTTGGCTGCGTTCCCCTCTATTACTTCTCCTTGTTCAGAGTCCCTCCAATGGTGGTAAGACAGTTAGAGATTATTCGTACTAAATTCTTCTGGGGGGCTTCCGGGGAGGGTAGAAAGTTAATTTGGGCCAAGATGTCAAGGTTGTATCGTGGCTATGACTTGGGAGGGTTGTGTGCGGGTAGTTTAGAAGGGTAAAATCTCGGGTTGCTAGACAAGTGGTTGTGGAGGTTCTTGCAGGAGGAAGATAGGCTCTAGTGTCGGGTTGTTAGAAGCATTCATGGAGGGGAAGGGGGTTGAGTTGTGCGGGGAGTGGAAGCAGGAGGTGGGGCTTTGGAAGGACGTGACCAAGCTAAACACCGAGTATGAGAGTCTAGGAATTCCCTTTAGCTCGGGATTTAAAACGGAGGTGGGGAAGGGCAAGAAAATTAGATTTTGGAATCATTCCTGGGCTGCAGAGTGTACCCTCAAGTTTAAATTCCATAAACATTTTTAGGTTAGAAGCAAACCCGGATTGCCTTGTCCAGGAAAGATGGAAGGAGGGTGAGGGTAGTGAGTGGAGGTGGAACTGGGGAAGACCGGTTAGAGGAAGGGCGAAAGGCGAGTTGGAATAGCTTTCTTTAATGCAGGAGATACACTTAAAGATCAACAGAAACGATGGTTGGTGCTGGCACTTGGACGGAAACTACGAGTATTTGGTGCAATTCATGTCTAAGGCGTTCGACAAAGCAAAGGCCCAAAACATAGGCGATCTGATTCATTGGTGCTCAATAATTCCAAGAAAGATCAACCTCTTTGCTTGGCGTGCAACTCAGAATCTTCTACCGGTGATGAATCTTCTCCAACATCGAGGCGTCAGGCTTCCTTCAGACCTTTGCCCGTTGTGTGGTAATGCAACCAAAACAATCAACCATGCAATTGTTAGGTGTCCTGTGATGCATGAAATTTGGAGAGCAATATCCTCATGATGCAACATGGATGTTAACTTCCTCTTTGATGTGTCTAAGACCATTAGGGGTTAATTTATTGACCAAGCTCCTCAAAATGCAAGATTGGTGTGGTATGGTATCTTCGTGATTACTGCTTGGGCAGACTGGAGAGGTCGCAACAAATTGGCTATGGAAAATCAAATCTGGAGAGCCTCATCTATTTTCTCAGATATTCATTCTGTCTTTCTCGTGGTTTTCCAGCAGGTGCAAGAAATTTAAAGTCCCATAGGAGATGTGGCTTTTGGCGCCTCTGCTATCTGCAGGTGGTTGAGTGGAGTTTGATTTCTATGGTTTTTGCTTGTGCTTGTATTCAGGGGTGTGGTTGTAGTATGTTAATCAGTTAGGTGCCTGCTCGTGTTAGTGCTGAGAGCAGGTTTGAGTTCGTTTTGTTCCTTTGTGAAGTGTTGTTTTGTTCTTCAGGTCCGATAGTTAGGTTTTCTCTTTGAGAGCCCCTGCCTATTTTGTGTCCATTTTTTCAATATATCCATCATTGTTGTTTAAAAAACCACATTCAAAACCCGTAACAATTGGGGGTTTCAAACATGCCTCTTAACACGTGAGTCACGCCGTTTTTCATCACTTCTTATTCACGTGAAAAACTGGCGTGAGTTCACCTCGCGCAATGCAGACCTCGGGTGAACCGCGCGAAAGTGAACGTTGTTTTTCACGTGAGAAAGCCCTTATTCACCAGTCTTCACCACTTCGCCGCTCCACGAGTTGTTTTGCAGCTGAAGGTCATCTTGTCTTCGTCATCGTCTTGCTACCATTGTACGAGGTATGTAGCGCCATATCTCCCTGAATTCATCTCTTCCCAGCTAAATACGGTAGAAATTGTCGATGGGTTAGGTCATCTCGTCTTGCTTGAGTCTGTCTCGGGTCGTCGGAGTTGTGCATTTCGCTCCCTGATGTGTAAATTTGAACTCTCTTCTGGTGCAGGACGAAATGTGCGTAGCGCACAGCTGTGCGCATACAGTCCCACACAATATTGTGCGCTGCGCACAGCGCCAAGATGTCGCAAGAATGTGCGCGAAGACAGTTGCATGCAAACATTTGCGCACATGGTTGCGCACAACTGTGCAGTAACCTCTCGGGACTGTCGTTTGTTGTTCTATCGTGCGTAGTATGCCATAAAAACGTTGTCTACTTGTTCTAGGTTTCTATTCCTCTGTAATAGTCTAATAGTCAAACTGTGGTAACCCGTGTTCTTGAGTTGATGTGTTGCATGTTCAAGTAGGCCATGTCCAGCCAGCCCAGCCAAGCCACACAACAGAACGCCAGATTCAATTCTAAGCAGTATGCGACGATCCTAGCCTTTCTAGAGGATCTGGTTAATAAGATGAAAGTATTTGGTGTGACCGGGAAGACCTAATTTGGCGCACAGAATTCGCACAGTTTGCATTACATGTTAGTGCACAGTTGCTAAAAAATATATTACTATTCAACAGAACCAAAGCAGGTTTCACACAGAAAATCCTTACATCTCGTACTTGCAGCTACTTACAGAACAACATGTCATTGAACTAGAGGAAGTACACCATTCAAATAGCCCTTCTGAACGGCATAATATTTGACTTCGTCTCTAAAGGCATTCGTGCGTTCCACGTCAGTGCCTTCCACATTCTCTGCTAAACTCACATCTATGGGATTCACTTCACTGAACATCTACTCCCATGAGTCCCCGAGATTGCTCAGCATGTTGTGTAGGATGACACAAGCAGTTGCTCTCAGATGACTGTCTGCACATCACTTGCTGATCTAATTTGCCCGCGATGTTCCCGTAAACATGACCATCTCCCTTTCAGAATACCAATGTTGTGCTCGTTCCTCACTCTTGCTTTGGCGAGCACAAAATTGAACTCTTTGTTAATCAAGATGTCTGCTGCAGGTGACTTGAAGGCAGGAATAAGGTAACTAGAGACACCGTAGCGAGTCCCCGATCGGTATTCCCTTTGCTAAAGAAGTGGCCGGGGGTCTTGGATTGTGATGACTTCCTCCATACTCCAGCATCGTGCATAGAGCCCGGCCATCCGCATGAAAACCCAATGATACGTTTATCACTGTCGCAGACAATTTGCATATTTATGGAATATCTATGTTTGCAATCCCGGTAACATTCTCCATCGATAGCTGGCTTCTCCGCTAGAGGAATAGTGGTTCCATCTACAAAACCAACACAGCCTGGAAAACCCTCCACCTCCATGACTTGTCCAATCTCCACTCTTCTTTCTTTGCTAGAGCACAAAATATACATGCTTCCAATTTGCAACAGTGTCGTCACCACCCTGCCCGTAAACAGAACCATGGTTCGAACACCAAATCCAAATAGCATTGACTGCATTGCGGTGGTTGCACCGTTCCCATTGTGTCCAAGACACCATAGAGCAACACACACTTGCCATGTCACTGCAATTTGTGCACACTTGCTCTGGTTGTGAAAAATCGGACACGGTTCCAAAAGTTCAACTAATCGGAGGAATGTCTCCAAATCGCACCGAAAGTTCTGTTTGAATTCGGCTGCTTTTAGGTTGAGCGCACAATTCAGCAAGAACTCCATGGACCGTGGCGATCTAACGCGAGTGTTAAGGTAACGTGAATTGCTGATTAGAACATAGGCATAGTATAGCTCCTCAAACTTATCGTCATCCTCATCAATTCCAATAGCGATGACCATTTGTTGCTCAAGAACGGATAGAACGAGTCGACGATCAGATATTTTTGGCATCGCTGCTTTTACTTTACGAAAAGGAAGCCAACATGTTCATGTCTTCCTACATTTCATAGAAAAACACAAAGATGATATTGGTCTTAAATATCAGAATAACGCATCGCGCGCAGCGCAGTATACCGCACATCTTACCGCACAACGTGAAGACACGTGAAAACCATTCGCGCGTAGAATACAAAGATCGCGCAGTTGTCTACACACATCAAAAACTATCTGTGCGCGGCGCACAGATGTGCGCACACACGACCGCACATATGATTCCTAACTACAGGCCCATCAACTCAACAACCAAGGAAAATGGACAGAGACGACAAGTGCAGCGAAATGAGAATACAGAATTACATCAAAACAGTGGGTTGTCGAACAAACTCATTCGACTGCGGTGACCTCTCCCAAACTTGAGCTGCATTTTCTTCACGCAAGTCTCTGTTTCTCTCATTTGCTCACATGCGCGACCTTAAAGATGACATAGTCCAGAGAAGATGAGCAGCGGAAGAGGGCCAAAACTCACCCAAGAAGAACTTAGATATGACAGAAGCACGAGTGACGAATTTCGGTTTTCATACAGATAGGAGCGCAACAAAAAGGAAGGAAATTTGAGGCGGGAAACGGGCTTCGTGGTGAATTCACATGTGCTCCTCCTTGTTCACGGGCTCCTTAAACTTAATCATCTTTTCACTTTTCTCACTCACCTCCAATTCACTTATTTCACTTATTAGGTGAAAATATTTTAGTTCACTTCCTATATTTGAAACCCCCTATTTGCCTACAAATTTGTCTGTCATACTCAATGAAAAAATATATTTTCAATTCTAAAAATTTTCATTCAACATATTATTTTTAAAATTGTTTTCCGTTGCGAAGTACGAGTTAGAAAAAAAAACTAGTTAGAACTATGGTTTATAAAACATTATTTTGCTTTCTCAACAAAATAAAATAGTAAAACATTTCTTCAATTATCCATATTTGTGGTTCATGAAAAAAAATGGCAATGTTTGAACATCAACTGCTAGTCTAGCTCAAGTATCAGAGACAAAGGAAAGGACGTGATTAATCTTCAGTTATCCCGTTTTCCTCTGATTTCATTTCATTCATCGCCAGAATATTCAAATGCTTTCTCTTCGCTGCAATTCGCCGGTCTCGCTTCCTCAGCTCCATTGTTTCGCCACAAGAAAGCATACGCAGCTCTTCGCTCATTCAATTGATGAATTCCCGAAGAGGACCATGAGTAGCCCCAACTCTTCTGCTCCCTCCTCCATTGTTCGCGCAGAGGAGAGAGATTCTGGGGAATTTGAGCTTGACCAAGAAGAGGCAAGAGAAGCTCTTAGGAAGCTTGACCAGCAACTCCAAATCCTGTCCAAGAAACAAGTCAGCCCTCCAAAGATTAAAGGTGGAAACTTCGTGGCTCTGTGTTAGTTTTACAGTTCAAAGATGAAATTTTTATGGCCTTTTCAGTTGAATCAGTTAATCATTTGTATGTTTATGCGCCTGGGGTTTTCTACTTTCTATCATTGCCTTATCCAAAGGAGGGAAATCCATAACTGGGTGAAAATAAGAAAGATATCTAGGTAAACGAGTTTTGGGTCTCGTTATCTAGGTAAAGGACTGAACTTTGGGATCCTGGTATTGAGCAGAATGTGCCCATTCAAGTCTAGTGAGCTTCTGCATATGACATGACAAATGATTAAGAAAATGGGGGAAAGGTTGTTATTTGAAAATTCCTAGAAAAGCATAGAGCAGAACATACATCTAAAGCTATCAAATTTGAGCTAATAAAATGAAACTTCATGCTAATGAAATCTAGACATGATGGTGTGATCATTTGAATTGATTCATAACATGTTATGTGTTGCTTAAGAAACATTTCACCAAGTAAACTCTTTTTGCGTTTTGGATACCAAATGGTTTAAAGTTGAAACTGATCTTTCTTTTTCTTTGTGTTGTGATAACTACCTGTTTTCTGCAGCATCTGAGGTGAAGCTTTCTAGAGCTGAGTTCAGAGAAGAACCCCCTGAAATTTCTGGGCCATTTCTCGCCTACTTAACTGTTGCGGTCGTCATCTTCTCCATCTTCTACAATGTCTTGTTCCTCACAGTGATTAAGCCAGCTGTGGATGGACCAGAGACAGCCCCAGCCATAGATATCCTGTCAGAGCCAACTGGTCTAGCATTTTTGCAATGGTTTCCACCAGAATCAGTTTTCGGTCAGAAATGAGCCCCAAGTACAGCTCCTTTTTCTTCTTTCTTGAATAGTTCTTTTTTTTTTTTGTGTGGATATATTTGTTTTCCTTCATGGTTGCCTTAGCAGTTAGAGTCTCCATCAAGTATCAAGTAAACTTGTAAAAGGTCTCACTTTTTGTTAGTCTGTAATGATAGGTTTGAATGAATCATTGTTACTGAGAAGTACTTGAAGAGTTTAGACTGATACATATGAGTAGCAGCATGCATGTTCTTAGTAGATATGTAGAACTGATGACATGTCTACTAAGCATGTGATATATACAAATTGTTCTAGTTGGAATCTGTAGTGCTGGTTTCAGAGGTTGTTCCATACAAGAGCTGAAAGATATCAGTTTTGAGAGTGGAAGTAAAAGCAAATATCTTCATGTCATTATAGCTCCCCCTCTTTGAAGGTCCTCATGTTGAGGGGCAGCCAAGACAAATGGGTCCTGATGGCCAAAACTCAAAAGGGAAATTAAAACACAAGCAAGCAGCAAACTGAACTTTCTAATCAAGCATCCAATGGTAAAAAGGTGAAGAGAGTATGATGTTGTCCATTTCTCATGCATGTTGAGAAATAATTACCATGAGAGAAGAAAGCATGGGCAGAGCAAACCATATAAAGAGGATGAGAAAATTTCTCTAAAATCAGAAGCAAAATATATTCTTTTCAGTTAAATTTATTTTATCTTTATTTTCTCCTAAACATATACAACAAGAACAAAACTAATAAAAGAAGAGGAAATGTCATGGTTTTAAAACAAATGAATACAAAATAGAAGAAAAACACATTGGTGGAGGTTTGTTTTTGACTTGTTGGAACATTCATATAAGCTCAAACTTGTTGACAATTTTATCTCTGTCAACAGTTAAGTAAAGTTAAGCTTTTCAGTCTTCTTCTGGATGATTGAGACAACTAGGGTTGGGCAGTGGAAGCTACCAAGTTGGTATTATACATATATACATACATACATATAAATATATATTATATATATATATATATATATATATATATTTGACTCATCAAAGAGACAGACTGCTATTGATAGACAAAGACCACCAAGACATTAGCCTACGTATTGATAATTACAAGTTCAAATCGAAATTAGATACAATAACTAACGAATTGGGGGGGGGGACTTGTAAAATATCCATCTTTTCAGTTATTAAGTCACCTTTATTTATGGAAACACGAGAAAAAATAGCTGAACACAAGTTCCTTAATAGGTAGGAAAAGTCTAAGAAAAAGATATACGTGTTTGACCAGTTCCCAATCCCATGATTTTTCAAAAAGCTT
Organism: Stellera chamaejasme; assembly: GCA_024586325.1. Lineage (NCBI taxonomy): Eukaryota > Viridiplantae > Streptophyta > Magnoliopsida > Malvales > Thymelaeaceae > Stellera > Stellera chamaejasme. The sequence continues at coordinate 8,240,883 of CM044984.1, read as the reverse complement.
TAAATCCCAGTGCAGCTATAAGTACTTAACACCATGATAATTACAGCTTTAATTACCCCTACCCCTCCTTGTATATAAATAAACCCTCTCATTCTACGTTCTATTTCAATACTTTTTCCGTTATTAGTAGAAATATTAGTATCTTTTATTGCAAACCATCAAGCTTGATTTCGTTGGTAAGAAAGTTTTATTTTTTCTTTTCTTATAACCAGATAAGTGAGTCTTTCCAACCAATTCAAGAGCTAGATATCCAGGTTTTTCATATTTCATTTGAAAGAGAATGATAGTGACATAGAAGCTCCACAGTTCCAGGAGAGAGAAGTAAAAACTTGTCAACATCTTAATAGAGCAAGTGAACTTAGCCAAAGAATTGGATTTCAGATATAAAACTTTATGCATAAAATAGCTTAATGATTAAACTATTATATCTTTATCAATTTTCACCTTTGGCTCTGCAGCTGCATCTCACAGAAATTAGCATTCCTTGCTTCACACTCACCAAAGGCTCTGCACTTCTTTCAACTTTGCCATCTGAGTATTCATTTGATTCCCCTCTCAAACTCCAGATCCTGAAAATAACAAAGGTGAGTTTTAGCACAGTTTTGTTTCTTTGATTGAGTTGAACATATTCTCTTGGTTCTTCTGTCTTTGTTTGCTCTTCTTCTGTATTTGGGTCTAATTCAATTATAAATACTTTATTCCTTTACGTGGAAATGTGCGTTTTCCTTGTGAAAGTTCTCTGCTTTATAGTTTTAGTTTGGAAAGGAAATGTCTTGGTAACTCCATCTAACATCTTTGACATCATGTTCTGAAATGTCAACTTTCTTCGAGATCAACTTCTAGTGTGTGTTATATAGACCTTGAAGACTGCTGTAGGCAGTTTGCTTACAGGTTATTTTTAAAATCTCAGGTGTTGTAGAATTTAAAAGTTTATTTCTTGAAGGTAAAAGCTGATGGGAAATTGCTGTGCAAACCCTGGTTCCTCATCCATTGAGAAGAAGACAATGAAGAACAAGAACAAGGCAAATCCTTTTTATGGTGATCAGCATTTAGTGAACAATGGATATGGAAAGAATCTAAGTGTTCTAAAAGAGCCCACAGGCCATGATCTTGCAGCTCAATATGATCTAGGCCGAGAGCTAGGGCGTGGTGAATTTGGTGTGACATATCTATGCACAGATGCTGATAGTGAAGAGAAGTTTGCATGTAAGTCCATCTCCAAGAAGAAGCTGAGAACAGCAGTGGATGTAGAAGACGTGAGAAGGGAGGTAGAAATAATGAAGCACCTGCCAAAACATCCGAACATTGTTTCACTGAAAGATGCTTACGAAGATGATTTTGCTGTGCACATTGTCATGGAACTGTGTGAGGGAGGTGAACTGTTCGATAGGATAGTTATGAGAGGTCATTACACCGAACGAGCAGCTGCAGGTGTTATGAGGACAATTGTTGAAGTTGTCCAGGTTTGATTCTTACCAATTTGTTCATGCATCTTGCCCTGACGAATCAAACTGATGCACCTTCCATGTTCTGTGTTTTTGTTGCAGCTATGTCACAAGCATGGAGTAATGCATCGTGATCTGAAACCCGAGAATTTCCTTTTCGCCAGTAAGAAGGAGACTGCAATGATCAAAGCAATTGATTTTGGCTTGTCCATCTTCTTCAAACCTGGTATTAGCCTCTTAAAGCCATTTAGAGACTCTCAGTTCTCCACAGACCTGCATGCTAATTGTACCTTAAACATGCTCTACTATTGGCAGGTGAAAAATTCAATGAGATAGTAGGAAGCCCATATTATATGGCTCCTGAGATTCTCAAACGCAATTATGGCCCGGAAGTTGATATCTGGAGTGCTGGTGTCATTCTATACATCTTACTTAGTGGTTTTCCACCATTCTGGGCAGGTCACTTCAAAGTTGCTAGTTTTGCATTTTTCTAATTGATATGTTGCAATATTTGCACATTTCTGTCCATCTTATGGTTCAGTTTGTTACAAGATTCGCAATGTCTTAGTGCAGAAACCGAGCAGGGTGTTGCAAAGGCAATTATACGGTCAGACGTTGACTTGGATAAGGATCCATGGCCAAATGTTTCTGATAGTGCCAAGGACCTTATAAGAAAAATGCTTCACCCTGATCCAATTCAGCGCCTTACGGCTCAGGAAGTGCTTGGTAATGCTCCATCTCATCATTCTGGTGCTCTTCATTCAGGTCCATATGTACTGATATGTCTATTGTCTATAAGTATATCCATGATATGAAATCTTGGTCTCTTTCAGAACATCCATGGCTGCAGAACATAAAAAAGGCGCCAAATGTTTCTCTTGGTGAGACTGTGAAAGCGAGGCTCAAGCAATTTTCGATGATGAACAAACTGAAGAAAAGAGCACTAGGGGTAGTAATTCAGACATGCTCAGTTGATTGCTTCAGTTCTTGATACATCAGGAAGGCTAATAAAAGTTTAGTGCTGTTCTGTAAGGTTATTGCAGAACATTTGTCCTCAGAGGAAGTAGCTGGCATAAGAGAAACATTCGAAACGATAGATACTGGAAAGAGAGGGAGAGTTAACCTAGAAGAGCTTCGAGATGGACTGCAAAAGCTTGGCCAGCAAGTCCCTGATGCTGATCTTCAAACCCTGATGGAAGCTGTGAGCTGCTGGATGAGTACATTTTACATCTTTGATTTAACCGAATGGTTCTAAACAACTGAACATGCAATGATTAATCTGCAGGCTGATGTAGATGGTGATGGAGCTCTAAACTACGCTGAGTTCGTTGCAGTTTCAGTTCACCTGAAGAAGATGGGCAGTGATGAGCACCTGCATAAAGCTTTTGCATTCTTGGACAAGAATGGAAGCGGCTACATAGAGATCGAAGAGCTGCGCGATGCATTAAACGCCGAAGTTGACAGCAGTAGTGAGGATGTGATTGTATCTATTATGCATGATGTTGATGCAGACAAGGTAAGTGAAACAACAACACCCAAATGCAGCAACTGCCATAGCTTCCGAACTCTAAATCGGTCTGTGTGTTGCAGGATGGAAGGATTAGCTACGACGAGTTTGCTGCAATGATGAAGGCCGGGACAGATTGGAGGAAAGCCTCAAGGCAGTACTCAAGAGAAAGATTTACCAGTCTGAGTTTGAAGCTGATGGAGGAAGGCTCTTTACAGTTGGCGAATTGATGATGAGAAACAATGAGGCCCTTATGATGCATATAGTGTCAATATCATCTCTGAGTTGCTTTTGGAAATTGCTCTTAGGCTTCGTTTGGGAATAACGTTCGAAATTAGCTTTAAAAGTTTAGAATTTTTTTGAATGGTTGTGATAACTTCTTCAAACCTCTGATGCTAACGTTGTTCCCAAACAGACCATAAATTTTGTCTGTGTGTAAAACTTGCAATTTTTTTATAAGGAAATCTCCCACTCTCTTCTTCTTCTTCTTGTCAAAAGAAATGGTGCAATATATGTATATAACAAGAGTAGCTGAATTAAAGAGTAGAGGGAGGTAGGTACAAGGTTCAAGCTTTTACATAGCTATTCCACAAAATGAAAAACCAACAGAGATGATGTTTTCTCACTTGTGACACACGCGAGCTGTGGGCATTGTGACACAGACCTGAGCGTACTTCTTCTTGGCCTCCAGGGTTCCCCTTTTGGGCTCCTCAGTAGCCATGCCGACGCTAGCCACTGATACGGCGGCTGCAGCCACCGCCGTGAAGAGCAGCTCCCTCCTTCCGCTGCTCTCATTCTTCAGCTCCAAGCTAGCCTTTTCGCCCTCGAATGAACTGGCTGAGGAAGCCCTGGCCACAGTGAGCCTCTTGCTTGCGCTGGAAGGCACCTTGGCTAAGCTTGTTGCAGGGATCAGAGAAGCCGTCATTGGAACTGAAGCCATCTCTCTCTCTCTCTCTCTCTCTGGTTCAAGTTTGTGAAGAGAAATGGTGAGAGATGGAAGTTAAGAGAGGGTAGAAATGGCATGAGGAGATTTGTTTCATCCATTTCCTTATCTTAATTGAATGATTGGCAAATGGGCCAGTGACACGTGTATTCCTATCTTGGCCAAAGGTTGTGGCTGTGGAATCTCTGCCCAATTTGGTGGCATTTTGATGAGGATTTTGAAGCAACCTCAGCCCCCTACTCACCTTTTGCAACCCCATGGATTTGATTGTAGGAAATAGGAATAACAAAAAAATATTTAATTTTAATTTATATGTCTAATTTATGAACTTTGTTTAAAACAGTACTGTCTTTTAAAAAGTAATATAAATAAATTGAAATTAAAGAAAAATGGAAAGTCAAACCTTTTCAATAAAATAAGACAGATGGAGAAGTTGCATAAAAAGTTAAGAATCTGCTTACTCTGTATTTCTATAAACAATTGACTGAAAATATTTAATCGAATGAGATTAGTTGCTAAAATGTCTATGTTACTCGGTTAAAAACAAATTTCTTTGTTACAACTCTTGTCCCGCAAAATTGATACCCATAATCATTTCTGTTTTAGAGCAATTTTACTTATTCAACCAAAAATGGTAAAAATATATATATATTTTTTTATAAAAAAAATTTAAAGATGTGATTTCAGAACTCAATTCAATTGGAGTTGCAATGGATTATTAAACTTATTTATTTCAGGTGCATAACAATTCTTTTCCCACTTTCATCTCTTAGCTAGCCAGACTGCTGCAGTGGCTGATCATTTTTCCAGTACCATTTGCAAGTTTTGAGTAGCTTTGGTTCATTTAGCTGCTGCTGTGTATATCTTGAGCCAATTTGTTGTTTGTATGTACCCAATGATTCGAGCAACTGTATCATCATGTTTTGGTTTTGGATTGTACGTATGTAGCTCTCAGTCAGGTGTACTGTCATGTAATGTTGTAGAACCTAACCTAATGCAAGATGATTAGCTAGGTGTAAACAAGCTCTTGCTTCATTCATTCAATCTCTGAAGATGTTTAGAAGACCAGTATAATGCTGAATAAAAAAAAAAAAACAAATCTCGGGGCTAGGATGAGTCCACAAATAAGATATGAGCTATACAAATAAGCTAACTATAGATCCTTACAACACAAAGTTGTGTGTGAGGTTATTCATCCAATCGTCTCAGTGTTTGTGTCACTGTCATCTGATGGCCAAATAACAGTCTCCATTAACCGTTCGCGCATTAGTTCCAAGTTTTCCTCTGAGATCTCCTTGTATATTTCACCATGGTCACATTTCTGTCATACAAATGAAGGGAAAAGTTTCATCTTTTATGAGAGGAATATGTTTCAACTTTTCCTGGATGGGATTCAAATGTCCCGCCAAGCTTAAAGAGTGTACCTTTATCCATTTGCCATACAAATGAAGGCGTGTTATCATCACTCTTTGAGCTAGATCTTGCTTCTCCTGAAGTTGTCGATGGATAAACCACACAAAAAAAATCCGAAAACGAAGATTATCTCGCTTCATTTCTAGGAAGTTCATTCATTTCTTTAAAAGAAAGAGCTATGTCTCATGGTCAAATGGAAGTCCTTGTTTGTGCAGATGAAGCACATTCCAAGGGAACATTATAGAACATTCATCAGACAGACTTCAAACTTACCTTTGCAAGATTGCGGATAAAGCGCTTCCCTTCGGTAGGCTTATTTGTTGCCACAAAACTGTCGAAGTGAATCTTCAATTAGATCATCAAACAAGTAAACATGTTATAAATTTTTTCTGATCATCCACGATTCTTGTACCTCATAGTAATTATTTATGGATGAATGACCTAAAGGCAGCTAAACTAGAGAGAGCTGATTGCTCAACTAAATCAAACAGTATGAAGGAAATTTAGAAGACCAAAATCATGGCTGATGATGGCAAACTCCATCCATCTGCAAGAACCCACTTACTTGTAGAACCACCTATATTCTGGTGGGTTCATCTCATAAAGCTGATTCATAACAGTCCTCGTCGCTTTGTACGTGAAATAGTTGACTAATTGCTGCCAAGCACAAAAAATGTGATTGATCAATGCTTTATATGGTGAACTTTCAGCACATTATGAAGCCATGCATCCTAAAGATGCCAACTTTGTGCATTAAAACTGAGTGAAGAAGAAAAAAGCTTCAAAATTTGACAAATTATGTCACAGATTAGATAAGTCACATGAACGCTGTGAATCTGAACATTCACACATTAGCTTAAAGTCACATGAACACATTATGTCACAGAAAAGCTGCAGAATTTGAGAGAAGTATAAAAATTAGAGTGCAAGATTGGCCAAAGAATCATAATTCAGAAACATGTGACATAAGGTGAATGATGAACACAATCAAACCTAGGAAACCCTAACATCCAATCAATCCAATTTGATCAAGTCGAAGAGTTCATCAGAAGACCATACCGTTTTGACATCCTTAAAAGTGTCCTCGTATTGCCCTCCTAACTCATCTACAACAACAAATTTCCAATCTTTACTCATCTTCCTCGCAGTCCCAATCACAATTCCTGAAGAAAGCTTCGTCCCTTTCCATGAACCCGTAAAAGAGCTTTTCAAAGATCCATACCTCGCCATGTGCTTCCTCTTCTGAGAGCTCAGCTCGCCGCCAAGTTTGAGGCTGATGCTGCTCGTCGGAAGCACATCCAAGCACATACATGGACCAGCGTGTGAGTCCATCACTGATGAACCCACCACAGACAAAGCTCCCACCATTTCTGTTCTTCAAACGAAGCAGAAGCAGAAGCAGAAGCAGAGGACTTTTCACAGAGTTGGTGCCCACTCAGATCGATATTAAAGTAAAGTCCTGAACTTCCTGCGAAATTGGAGGCACCAACTTGGAGATCTGAAGAAAGTTGAAATTTTTTGGAGTTTGGCCAATTGAGCAGGAGATTCTTGAAAGAAAGAAATTGTTTTTAGGGAGAAAGAATGTGTTTTTCAAATGGCTAATGAATCTCAACCAGACAGTTTTCTATAGGTCAGCTATGAGATTTAAAGTTGATCGAGAATGTGGAAACAAAAACATACCACCGAAAAATCAAAAGGTTTGTCACTTCATTTACTTCCCTCCCTCTTCTGTCATTTAGGTGGTGGTGGAATTAATGTGGTAAAATTTTCAAAGAAAATATTAATCTTGAGGAAAATGAAGAGAAAATTTTTCTTTTTGGTTGGTGGTGTTGGTGAAAGAGAATTTTGTAGGTTGCTGAATTATTTGACAAAGTAGTGAAAGAATCTGGCCGCATGTGAAGAGAAATGGTGAGAGATTATTGAAGATAAGAGAGGGTAGAAATGGCGTGAGGAGATTTGTTTCATCCATTTCGTTATCTTAATTGAACGATTAGCAAATGGGCCAGTGACACGTGTATTCCTATCTTGGCTGTGGAATCTCTGCCCAATTTGGTGGTACTTTGATGAGGATTTTATAGCCTCAGTGAGGATCACCCTCCTACCCACCTTTTGCAACCCCCATGGATTTGATTGTAGGAAATAGGAATAACAAAAAATTTTAAATTTAATTTGTATGTCTAATTTATGAACATGTGTTTAGTACAGTATTATCCTTTTAAAAGTAATATAAATAAATTAAAATTAAAGAAAAACCGAAAGTCAAAACTTTTCAATAAATACAGATGGAGAAGCTGGATAAAAAGGTAGGATTATTTTTTGAACAGCAATATTTTTTTTTATTAATATGAAAATATAAAAGATACAGCACTTGATCCAAAAGACAATTTTAAGAGCCTAAGCTAAAACCATAATGAAAATGGGCTCTTGAAGCCCACTGCAAAAAAATTCCCATATCCAATGAAGCCCACTGCAAGAAGAATTGCATCGGACGCTTTGACCACGCGCCGCCGTCTACATTCAATGACGGAGCAGACAACCAAATCACCCCGGCCCCCACCTCACGCGACTGCCTCCGACAACCCGGTAAACACCAAGCCCCAACGCCGGAGCGTACGTACAACCAGGCTGCTATTGACTCCACTCTGAGCAATCGAGAAAAGGTAAGGATCTGTTTAGTTCATGTTTCATTTTCTAAATATCATTTGTAAATGTTTGGATGCATGTCTAATTTTTTAGACATGAGAAACATTATTTTCTAAGCTTCGTAAAATTCTAAGGGTGTTGGTTCAAGGATTCTAACAATATAGATTTTCAAAATCCCACAAATTCATAGAATCTTGTGTTTGGTTCATTTTGGAAAATGATTATCCATCATTCTCAAAATCCTAGGATTCTTCACCCTTCACAAATTCTTGGATTCAAAATACCATCAATAATCATGATATTCTTAGAATCCATAGAATTATTATGTTTCAAAAATTTCAATAAAGCTCTTAAACTTTATATTTACACATTTAGTCATTGAATTTTGAAAAATTTACAAAATGGTCTCTATTAAATTACACATTTAGTCCCTAATTTTTTTAAAAAATTATAAAATGGTCATTTTAAATTACACATTTAGTCCCTGGACTTTTGTAAATTTTACAAAATGGTCCTTATAAAATTTATATTCTTAGAATCCTTGAACCAAACACAAGATTGTGAGAACAATTATTTCTATTTTTCATCATTGATACTTTCTATATTTTCACAATCCACGGATTTTTAGAATCCGCGAACCAAACGCCTCCTAAGGGAGTGTTTGATTGAGGGATTTATAGAATATGGATTGTGGGGATTTTATAAATCCCTCAAATCCCATGATTGGTTAAAAATATTAATTATTTTGACAATCCTCAAACAATAATCTTTGTACATTTAAGAATGCGCACTCTTCTATGGCAAATCATGGTATTTTCAGAATCTGAAATGTTAAAATCCCATGTTGATGAAGTGAATGCTTCAATCCCGCCTCACCCGGTCACCCCAACAACAGTTTTTTAAAAATAATATTCATCAGTTTTCTTTTTTCTTTTCTTTTTATGCAACTCATCATTTTCCTATTACACACGTTTATCTTTTCCCATTTTTATTCTTTCAATTTTATTTTTCACATTCTCTAATACAAAAAGTACTCATTCTATTAGTCCATTCCATGGGGTAAGAAAGCAGTAAAATTTACATGCGAAATAAAATTACCTTTTTAAGTTGAAGGCAGGAGGAACTGTGTATAAGAAAGTGAAGTTGAATATAAGAAGCTTGTTTGAAATAAACGATTTGGAGAACCTAAAAATTTAAACATTACAAAAAAACTAAAATATAATGTACTACTAGTAAAATGCTCTTGGACGGCAGCCACCTGTAGTCACAGCAAAAAGCAAAAATGACGAAAAGTTTGAACCAAACATAGAATTAGTAAAATAATTATTCTTAATGAAATTTGAACCAAACATGATATTTCAAACATTCTTACAATCTCTGAATTTTTAAAATTCATGGATTCCTACAATCTCTGAACCAAACACTCTCTAATATTAAGATAGAAATCCTTATTTGGAGGTTTTCAAATCTAATACATAAATTTTTCAATGTCTAAACAACAAAAATTTTCATCCTTTAAAAAGTAGTTACGCATCCAATTATTGTTTGGAAAAGAAAACTTGAAAAAAATTATACAACTAAACAAACCCTAACAATCTACTTGCTCTGTATATTTGCACAAACGATTGATTGATTGAAAAGAGATTTTCTACCATGGTGTAGAATATTTATTTAATCGATTGACATTAGTTGCTAAAATGTCTATGTTACTCGGTTAAAAACAAATTTCTTTGTTACAATAATCATCTCTTTTAGAGCAATTTTACTTATTCTACCAAATTATCCTCAATAACCATTCACTCAAAAAATTATTATCTTTACCTGTTACCCTGAGGTACTCGGCATGGTTTAATTTAATGATAATAAAGTATAGATTAAGATTAAAAAAAATGGCTGAACAGATACTCGATTCCTACAAAATAAAACAATTTTGCATAAATGTCCCCATGATAAGACTCGAAAAGCATAAAGATATGATCATTTAGAAGAAACCTGGAAAGGAAAATTGGAATTTTTTTAGTTTTAATATGAAATATGTGAGATAGAAAAGATGGTAGAAATAGATGGATATGATGCTTCCAAATTTATTTTTGGCTAAATGAACACCACACCCTAAATGTCAAATTTTAGGTCCAAAGAGTACACACTTACAAGATGGAAACCAATTGGTGATACTTAACCAGTAACTCATCTAATCAGTAACATATACTCCTCATACTCCTCCACTGCTTCACTCCTTAGGAGCACATTTTAGGAAGAAATGAAAAGAAACAAGCATGGGAGGGGAGTCCCAGTATTCTAGAAGATGCCAACAAACCCATGACACAGAATAAACCATGCATCAAGCTCTCAATGAATGTGAGAAGAGAGACAAGCCAATCAGGTGAAGAAGAAAGAACAGAATGGGCATATAATAAGTAGATGATGTCTAACAAAACAGTAACAGCAAAGGGAGAGACAATTTACTCTGTCTTCAAAAATCCAAACACAAAAACTAAAGACATGCTATCACAAAAACTCAAAACCGCTGATGAACTGAGAAGCTTATGCTAATAATGCTGCTGGTTCTTCCTCTGGCAAGACAGCCTGATCTGCAGCCGCTGCAAGCTCCGGCAATTTCTTTTCTCCATGCAGGAGTCCTGAGAACTCCTGATAAGGAGACATTTTGAACCTAGTGTCCTTCCAGAAATCCGGTGTCAAGAATCCATATGTTTTCAAGAGGCATTCAAACGTGGCCTGCATAGAAAACAATTCGAAGTTTAAATGTAGTCACTTGACAACAATACACCATTCTGCAAGCCTCAAAATGCAGATCAGAAGTTGTCTAAGCAATAAGCTTGGACTGATCAATCATGAGTCCTGACTGCAAAAATCCTCCATTGCCAATCCTCAGTGACTCATTTCATTCCCATTGATGAATGTCACACAAAAGAAACCCAAACATAAAATATTCACAATGAACTATAGACTGCCCAGATATCATCCCAAACTCTTAACAGGATCAGCAATCAAGAAGACAATTTAGCCAAATTGTATATAAAACACAACAAATGTTTCATAATACCACAACAAACAGATAGATCATATGCACAAAGGAGCACAAGAGCACCAAACCCACTATAATCAACTTCAGCAATCATTTGGAAAACATATTAACAGAAAGCAGACACAACGCAGCAGATAAATCAAGCATATGTATTGACTTGTAACATAAGACCAGCTACAGATTCCATAACAAAATCATGAAAACACGAACCTTGACAAAGTTACCGAGGGTCTTGGTAGATCCCCTAGAGGAAGTGAACACGTCCTCAATCCCAGCGAACTGAAGAACCTTCTTTGGAACCCTAGCCGCCACAATTCCCGCACCTCTCGGAGCCGGCACCATCCTCACCGTCACAGACCCACATTTCCCTGTGACCTTGCACGGCACAGTATGTGGCTTCCCGATCCTGTTACCCCAGTAACCTCTCCTCACCGGAATGACAGAAAGCTTCGCCAGAATGATCGCCCCGCGAATCGCAGTCGCCACTTCCTTGCTGCACTTGACTCCTAGCCCCACGTGGCCGTTTCCGTCACCGACAACCACAAACGCCTTGAACCTCGTCCGCTGGCCGGCACGGGTCTGCTTCTGGACTGGCGTAATCTTCATCACCTCATCCTTTAGGCTCTTGTTGGTGAGGGCATCGACGATCTGGTACTCCTTGATGGGGAGCGAGTGAAGGTAGATCTCCTCCAAGGTCCTGACGTGACCAGCGGCGACCAAGCGACCGAGCTTTGTGACAGGCACCCACTTCTCTTCCTCCTCCTTGCGGCCGCGGCCGCGGCGGCCGCCACGACCACGATCTCCACGGCCGCCAAATCCGCGGCGGAAGGCACCACGTTCTCCTCCTCTCTCGGCCATATTAAGGGTCTCAAAGATTGAGAGCGAGAGAGTGAACCGACTCAAATTGAGAGCTTGCAAGTTCCAAGGGTTTTAGAGGAAACTGAAGGTGAGCGGCGAAGAGATAAAATTTATACCCGGTGCAGATGAAGAAATAGGCTAGGGTTTCCATGGGACGATGGTTGATAGGGTTATGGGCTTCATTCACATTTGGGCCTTATTTTTTTGTAGCTTCACTGGGCTCGATGGTTGATAGGGTTATGGGCTTCATTCACATTTGGGCCTTTTTTGTGGCTTCACTTGGCTCGATAAGATCCAAAGTTCGGCCCATTAAATTAATTAAATCAACTATTAAAGCAGAACTTACGCAAGGGCAAAATCGAAACTTCATATTGAATTTTTTTTAAATTGACACGTGGATATTCGAATTATACTTCTTAGGTTTTATTCGAGTAGAGTATATGGCACGATTTCGGGTATTTTTTAAAAACATGCAAGTATAAAACATTTGCCACATTTACTATTAAATCTATTAGATTCGGATTTTTCTCAACAAATAATACTCATCTAAAATTCCAATCTCCTTCCCAATCCTATCCAAATCCAAACTACTCCATTTTGGCAAATCCGAATCGGAACCGTCACATGTTGCGTCGACGATCACGAATGATGGCTTTGGCCTCGACTGGCAACATCGAGTCAAGCGCCTGCGGCGCGCATCACCGAAGGGATTTTGAGAGGTGAGTTGGTTTCAGTTTTGTACATTTATATTTTGTTTAATTGTTTATTTCATCTAGAATTGTTTAATGTGTCTAGAACTATGCAAGTAATGACATTCTATTTTAGTGATTCTGTTCAGGGATACTATCATGTGTTTGGTCTGGGCCGTCCGATCAATTCTTGAATTGTCCGGAACCGTTGGATGGAGGTCTCAAGACGGTAAGCCCTCTATCTTTTTAATTTGTTTCAAAACAAAACCATGTGTTTAGTTTGTGGATTTTTGTGAAGAAAACCTATAACTTCTTTACGTTTTACATATAAGACCCTACATGTACTTTGTGAATATAATGTATGAATCCAACACTTTTTATCTCAACCGACAACCGAGGTCGTAAATGACATTGAAACTTCTATGATTATTCGGTTTATTATCTGTCCTTATAATTTAATCTTTTATACAGTCATGAATCCCATTTATTTATTATTATGATTTTTTCTTCTTAAATGCAGTTTTCATTTTCTATTTTTATTTCTGTATGAATCTTTTACTTGCAATATCTAAATGTTAGGAAATCGAGATATCATAAAATAACTTTAGATAATTTTAAATAATGTAAAGATCATTTAGAAATGTAAAAAAATAATGTTTAAATCGATCCCAATTCAATTCAAAGTTATGACTCCTGAAACCTAATACAATGTTCTGTTTTAGCCCCTAAACGTTTATATTTTCGATTACCATCCTCAAGCTCTAGATTTAGAGTTTTAAAAAACTGAAAAGTTTAAGGGCTTAAACTCGGTTGCTTATACCAATAGCCATTTAACTGGTAGAAGTTACGTTAATTCAAATAGATTAATCTCATTGTTTAATAATATGGGCAAAAGGCACAAAAAACCACTGAAGTTTTAACTCGTCACGAATTGGACACTGATTTCTTTATCCAGCCAAATAAACCACTTAACTTTCCAACTTGTGGTGAATAAGCTACTAAGCCTTTTCATTTGACCAAATAAACCACTAAACTTTTTAAATCGTAGCAAATTTAGCCACTCGATCTGATTTTCTCTGGCAGATAGAAGAGTGATGTGGATTGAGCTGGTAGTTAAACCTAAAGTGTCATTAAGTGTTCGATTTAAAGAAAAAAACACGTTAAGTGAATATTACGTTGTTTTGACTCACCCTAATAACGCTTTAACTTTCCACTTGGTATTCTCTTAACGCGTTTTCTAAGTGAACGCTTAGAGGAATTTTAGATTTAACTCCTACTAAATCCATGTTGTTTTTTCATCTGTCACATCACCAAAAAATTAAATCAAGTGGCTGAATTGGTACGATTTTGAAAGTTCAATGGTTTATTCGGTCAGATATAAAGTCCAGTAGCCAATTTGTGACGAGTTGAAAAGTTTAGTGGTTTATTTAACTGGATAAAAAGTTCGATGATGATTTATGACAAATTAGAGAGTTCATTGTTTTTTTGCATAGATTAATCTCATTGTTTAATAATATGGGCAAAAGGCACAAAAACCACTGAAGAATTTTAACTCGTCACGAATTGGACACTGATTTCTTTATCCAGCCAAATAAACCACTGAACTTTTCAACTCGTGGTGAATAAGCTACTAAGCTTTTTCATTTGACCAAATAAACCACTAAACTTTTTAAATCGTAGCAAATTTAGCCACTCGATCTGATTTTCTCTGGCAGATAGAAGAGTGATGTGGATTGAGCTGGTAGTTAAACCTAAAGTGTCATTAAGTGTTCGATTTAAAGAAAAAACACGTTAAGTGAATATTACATTGTTTTGACTCACCCTAATAACGCTCTAACTTTCCACTTGGTATTCTCCTAACGTGTTTTCTAAGTGAACGCTTAGAGGAATTTTAGGTTTAACTCCTACTAAATCCATGCTGTTTTTTCATCTGTCACATCACCAAAAAATTAAATCAAGTGGCTGAATTGGTACGATTTTGAAAGTTCAATGGTTTATTCTGTCAGATATAAAGTTCAGTAGTCAATTTGTGACGAGTTGAAAAGTTTAGTGGTTTATTTAACTGGATAAAAAGTTCAGTGACTGATTTATGACAAATTAGAGAGTTCATTGTTTTTTTGGGGTGCTTTATACCTAATCATATGGATGGAGGAATCATTTGCTATTTACATTGGAGTGCTTTGGTATATTTGTTGGTTAATGATCATTTTAATCCAACTTTTTCCTAACATGATTACAAACGGTTCTTCATCTTTGAGAAAAATATTTAGTACACTGAATTAACATAATTTGACTACAATCAAATGTGTGGTAGTAAGGTCATTATTTAGCAGTGTTTATTCGATTAAGGTGAAAATTAGGTTGTAATGGAAGTCAAAACTCTATATGGAGTATTGTATATACCACCTTGATATGCGTGGAATATTAATGCTGTATTTGAGCAGAAAGGACAACAACAATAGTGCTCACGATTAAGGACAAATTTACCCTTTGTGAGCTTCATGAATAATCTTCTACCCATTTTTTCAAATTTCCAACAACAAACCTACACATTTTTTAAATTTTTCCTCCCAAATTTCTCTTCATCTCTCTCCTTTCAAATTTAAATAGATGTCATAATGTTGCTAGTTTTTTTGGGGAAAAAACATAAGGTGTAACTTGTAAGGTTTTGAATATGTTGGCTTTTGGTTTTGGCCCCTTCAAACAGCCCTGGTTTTTTGAATATGTTGGCTAGATTTGGTTTTGAATATGCGTTATCTTCTCATTGTACTCCTCTTCTTAAGAAGTTTTTTTTTTCAATAAAATTACCCCATTTCTATTCAAAAAATAAATACAACATATAGTTGTGGGGTCAAATGATTAAAATGATAAATTTGTACTCGGCCTCCACTAAATTATAACCAAATCTTATTTTATGTGTATTCCCATGTTATATATCTAAAAGCACTCTAAACCTCATACATTATAAATTTATCATTTTAATCATTTGAGCCTACCACTATATGTTGTGCTTTATATATATATATATATATATATTTCATGTATTGATATTTTATATAGCTTCAAATTTGCCCCCACAACGATTCAATCATATGTCTGTCTCTCGTGTTGTCACAACATCAATTTTTCATTTCCAAATGAAATGATATTTTTCCAATTTATTTTATTTTAGTCCACTTTTATATACTGATACCTTGTAAATGCATTCACTCAGAGAGTCTAGAGAGTGAATTGGGAGAGGTGAAATGAGTTTGGAAGGAGATAATAGTGATAAATAATGAGTTAATAACCAAAGATAACCTTAATTTATACAAAAAAGTTGAAAATGAGTAATAGAAAGATATAATCAGTTATAAGAATGGCATAGCCCCTAGCCGTCTCTCTCTCTCTCTCTCTCTCTCTCTCTCTCTCTCTCTCCCTTAGATTTATTCTTCTTCTCTTCCTTCTTCTCCCTTGTTTTCTTTTGATTCCCTTTACTCCCGGCCTCCTCTTCCTCTTCTTTTTCTCTTTGTTTTGATATAATTATTGCTAGGAGCAATAACACTTGGTTCTTTTAAGGTTTCGTGGTTTTTTCACAGCCGGACATATGAGCATGCTTGGCTTCCTTGATCACATGCATCGCATTCAAAATATTTAGCGGACTAGCATTGTTGTCTCAGTTGATTTTTCATCAGAAGTTCAATTTGGAGATTGGAAGGACAACATGGTTGTTTCTCCTATGCAATCGGATGAGGGAAATACGAGGTTGGAGTGTGTCCTGCGTCTCCCGTAACCATGAGGCAAGACCGATGGAGTCAACTGGGTAAAAAGTCGGTCTGGCTTTCTCCAAAATGCTTATGACTCCTTACTAGTTATTCTGGTTTGATAGTTATTAGATTACATGTTTTGGCTTTCCCCCACTTTTTTTAGTAGATGATTTTTTCAATATATATTTAGGATTAGCATATACAGTAAAACAGGTTTACTATAGGTACTTCTTATACCAGCACGCTGTCGTGATGTGTCGATACCATTTTGCTCATATGGAGCATATCAGGGGTATCAGGTGCTTGATCCAGATGAGGGATCTCACCTCCTGTAATTTCATTGATATAAAATCCCAACGACACTTACATGTATATGAATTCAGCGCCACAATGAAAATTGGCCAAACTGAATTAGAAAAAAAGGAAGCAAAATTGTGCAAGAAGAAAAATCAAAGAATAACATCTAAGCCTATATAACATCCGGTAGAGAAAGCTATGTCCTACTATGCACCAAATGGACAGCATACACCACGACCTGAGGGGCGCTTCGAACCTTTCTTCGAAATCTGCGAAAATTCCTTTCCTCCCATAAAGCGCAAACTAATGCAGCTAAAAGGCTCCTCCTCAACAAATCTTTCAGAGATTTGCCCTTGGCCACTCTAAAAAACCAGCGACGTAAGTTTGTCTAAGTAAATAAGGGCGAATTTAACTTCAGTAGAGCTATACAATCTAGTAAAACACGACAAGAAAACCCACAAGCATAAAATAGGTGTCCTCTATCCTCAGGAAATGCATGACATGATATGCAAAGAGGATAAACAGATGAGTCCCAAACAGTTATCTTGTCCGAAGTCTATAAAGTCACCATGGCTTTATTAGTGCTCCCAAGTCTTTTTAGGCATAGCAAGAACTACCAAAGGTTATATCTCGGCCGTGTGAGCTTTCTTCTGCTTATCTTGTTTAGTTTAACATCTTTAGTTGCAGGGGCAAATATGGTAGCAATTATCTATTTTTCTTGTTTCTTGACTTATTTTGTAATATTCATTTATTAATAAAATAAATATTCTGTTTCAAAAAAAAATTCTAAAAATAACAATTCATTTGGACTGAATGGAGTAATTTGCACTCACAGAGTGGATCATTTTTTTCTAATAATACAAATATCCTCATTGCCTTTCAAAAAAAATGTACTAGCTAATTTGAATTTGAAAGGGAATATATAGGAAAGGAGGTTGGAAAAATTTAAGAATACCGAGTTAGATTTTTAGGTTTCCGATAGTATTAATCAAACGCAAGTGGTCCCTAAATTACGGTTGGTCCTTAAAATAATTAGTGAACCATTAAATGGTAATTAAATGGTTTTTGGTTTCTGTCTGTTATGTTATGTAAGGGTTTTTGGAACAGAGAAGAGCTTCTTTGTGTCTTGTTCGGTGTTAGGATCGAGAGAATCAGCAAAAGAAGGAGAAGATTGTCAGTCAGTTTCTGTGTTTCAACTTTAACAGGGCACATAAATACATATTTATACATTAAATTTCCAAAAATAATTAATTAATACTCCTATAGTTATTAAGCAGGGATAAACTCCCTTTAACGGCACGCACCTTAATTTGCTTATTTACTGCTATTGATCAGTAGAGTATTTTTTTAGTGTAATTAACTGATATAAGAGCATTTTCAATAGCTTTCTCAATATATATTCACTTTTAAAGAATTTTAGGTCTTTTTTAGGTTTAACAGCTTTCCTATCCTATTCTCCAGAATAGGGAAGGAAAAAAAAAATAAGTACCCTTTCTTAAATTATGAGTATTCTCCAAATTTTGGAATTCTCCTCAAATTTGTCTTTTCAAGACAAATTATCTTATCAATGTTATTTATCACCCGGGTGATTTTTCACCCACCTAGAGCACTTGAAAAATGGAGGATAGATATGTAATTGTCTAATTAGTTGGGCTTGGGCTTCCAAATTACCTTATAGATGAGTCATTTGAACAAGAGGGTGAAAAATCACCCGGGTGATGATTAACAGGGTTGAAATTATCTCCTCTACATCCGATTATTTGTTGAAATAGACATGTATCTCTCCCCTCTCTCATTCCATTATATACATGGAGTAGTAGTATTTATTAGGAGTAATTCATATGCCACATTTCCACTCTAATGATGTAGAATATTTTATAATTATAATAAATGTAGAATTCTTCAAAATGAAGAAGCTGTTAGATTTGGAGTAAAAATAATTTGGAGAATGTAGATTTTGTTTCCACATTTTAGAGAAATTTTTTGAGAAGCAGTTGGAAATGCTCTAAGTAGATGGGCAATAGCGGATTATTGCCTCATGTGTAAAAAATTACTTCATCTGTCCTAAATATTTTGAAACTTATCTTTATAAATATTTAATCGACTTTTTTTGAAAAAATTATGTTCATAAATTAAACACATCAGATTACCATTTATGTATAACACATCAGATTACCATTTATGTATAAAAAGTTTTAATTTATGAGTGAAGATGTTTGAGGAATAAAATTAGAAATTAAATGTTAAAAATTGCGTGTTTTTAAAATTTTGTGATGGAGGGAGTAAATTACTTTGCCTACATGAGTAATCTTTTTTTTTTTTAACAAGGAGAGAGGTTGTGTTCTTTTTTATTAAAAAAAAAGTAACAAAAAACCAACAAAATTTCAAATCCCTCAAATTTCCCACTTACAACTCTCCTCCAAAATTAAAAAAAGTTACTAGTTTTATTGCATCTTTTTGTAAACAAGAACACAACCAAGCCCAAAGATGGATCTTTGGATCTAAATCTTCTTGGAATAACAGATATTTCAAAAAGATGGATATCATGTGGTATTCCATGTTAGTTAACTCCTCACGAGGTGCATGCACGCCTCCGCTCGCCTTTTAGTTCTCCAGCTATGTACTATTTTCCCCTCACCCATCTCATCCCTTTTCAATAAATTTTTGCTATATATACATATATATATATATATATATATAGATATTTATATACTACTATATCTTAATTCCCCTCACGATAAATAAGTTAACCCACGTTTTGTTAGTTTTCCTTTCCCGATGCCAAATAAAATTAATTTTAAAGTTATATATGATTGTTTTTTAATAAGTTGGAACAGAGTAGACTAGAAGGGATGATTGAGATTTAAACTCTAAATCTCCATTTTATATTTTTATGAGTTTAACCACTAAACGCTTAGGATTATATATGCAGAAAAGAGGAAAAGTTGGAGTCTTAAGTTGTAATTAATCTAGTATCAACCTAGTCTGTATCCTTTATATATGTTGTAAATACTGCAGCCACAGGTGAAATATACTAGAAAAAATTTCACAATTCTTCTATTAATTTCTTCATGGTATCAAACCAGGTTCTGTGATCTAACTATAGAATCTACATCAGAGATAGCATCTGATACACTACCAAATCAAAAAATTATACTCGTATCATCTGAAGATTCCAGTTTTAATACCGGAATCACTCGAAAAATCTCTCAAAACAATGAAGATCAGTCCACTACCACGAAGTAGACGTCATGATTGCCCAACAAATAAATCATCAAAGTAATACAATTCCACATTGTACTCACGGTCGAGCATCAAGTAATACATAAGGGTGTTGTTTTCCTGGCATTGACAAAAATAAAATCACACCAAATAGATACATACAAAAGGATCAGCTGGACTTAAAAAAGTGATACAATCCGTATATATACCTAAAGTTGTACGTCGTAAACAATAATTATGCACGTACACCACAGGAAAAAAGAAAAAATTCTTGTTTCAAGTTCAAGTTCAAATCCCATATTTTAATCTTCTTAACTTCAAATAATACACGGCTCTGCTTTCCCCTGTTCGAAACTCCAACAAAGTTCTCACCTTTCTTTGTATCACCATTCTAAAGGAACATAAAAACCCAAACTTTATCGAACTGATGGAGAGAGCTCAGCAAAGAACACGGCGGCTGAAATGGCAATCTCCACCGCCGAAGATCCTCCACTTGCCACGCCGGCCGAGGAAGAAGCAGGCAAGCACGGCGGCGGTGGTGACGGGGTTACAGAGTGAGAAGAAAGAGAGGTTAGAGGTGTTGGTGGAGCAAGAAAGAGTGTTTTTTAAAGAGAGATCAAAAGAGGAGATTAGAGAAAAGGTGGAGGAGGAAGAAAGCTGGAAGTTTCAGGCTGAGATGTTGAGAGCTGAATGTGATCTTCTGAGGATGGAGAGAGAGATTGCTGTTAGGAAGATGGAGAGGAAAAAATTGCAGCTTGAGAGGACACTCAGCTCCACTCTTCACAATCTGATTTCTGTTAGTTTCTTTTCACTTCACTGCTTTATTAATTTAATATATCCAGAAATTTGTGTCTCACTCAGAAAAACTGAATCTTTAGGTGAGAAGAAAGATTTCTGAAGGAAAAGATGTGAGCTTGATGGTGGAGGAAGAGATTGGTCGGTTAATGGAGAAGCTAAAAATGTCATCTTTCAAACCAGGATCAGTCAATGAAGCTGATTTTGATAAGCAAGTTTCTAGGATCAAGAAGAAGAACAAGGATGAGCACAGGTGTCCAGGAATGTTGGAGATAAGAGAGAAGGCAGTACAAAGCTTCTGTGCCAGAGATAACAACAACAATGTAAGATTAATTAGCATATTAATTTTTGCATTTCTGATGGAAATGTGGAAACCTATTTTATTTTTTTGTTTTCTGCAGCAGGAGGGTATGTTGGATAAGTGGAAGTGTTCTGGACATTGCAAGAGTTTAGTTCAGAAGATTGTGGAACAGGTCAGGGTTGAAACAGAGCAATGGTCCCAAATGCAGGGAATGTTAGGGAAGGTGAGAGATGAGATGGATGAACTTCAAACCTCTAGAGACTTTTGGGAAGATCAAGCTCTTAACAAGGATTATGAAATCCAGTCCCTCCATTTGATGGTATGATATTCAATTATGCCATAAAAAGAGAGAACAAATTAATAAAAGGAGAAGAAAATAACCATACTGGTTTGAAAATAATTTCAAAATGATAATTCATCTACTCCTAGTATATTTAAATTGCATAAGTATGTCAATTAGGTGATAATTAATGAATCACTTCAATTGGCAACTTAATTTTTCACTTTGTACATCACATTTTCAGAATCATTCAGAAAGTTTAGAAGTTTTGAGACTAAAATGTAAAATCCAATAAAGACCCAGGATCTCATATGCATTTGTTTTTATGTTCAAATTATTTGATCACTTTTGCTGTTCATCTTCAGGTGACAGAATGGAGACAGAAAGCTTTATGTTCCAAAGTGAAGGTAAATGAGCTCCAAGAACAGATATCCAAACTCCAAGAGGAGATGAAGAAGAGATCGATGAAGAAGAAAAAAGATAGAGAAGCAAGTCAAAATCAGGGGGAGGTTGAAGATGAAATTACAGAGAAGCAAGTAGTAGTATTGATGAAGGAGAAGAGTTGCAGGGAGAATTACAACTGCAGACCTCCAACTCTTGGTGATGTTAAAAGAGTGAACTCAAAGCGCCAACCACTAGCAGATATTGGTAATTCGGCCTCACAAGGCAATTTACCAAACTTGGGTTGCGGATTTAGATATCAACATTAGAGTAATACACCTATGTAAGAAAAGTTTTAAAACTTTATTTTATTTTTATCCACTAGTGGTCTTACTTCAAAAAAAATCAGAAAGTAAAGACTAATAATAAAAAAGACCAATACTGCCTGCGTCCCAAAATAAATAGTGGGCATTCATTTTTAGAATGTCCAAAAAAATGGTGTATTTCTTTTTTTAGAAACTTTTTCTTAATTGTTTTACTTAATTATTCATAATGTTGACATTTAATTTTTAACATGTATCCTCCAAATTAGAACCGGGGGAGTATTTTTGACCAATTTTTTTTTCCTTTCCATAATTTCTTAATTTTAGTGTCAAACGAAATGCACCATTTTTTTGGGACGGAATGAGTAATAAAGTACATTTTGATCATCATTACATGGAGTTTGATCAACGTTTGATAATATTTTATCAACAAAACTCCATGAAACTAAAATGACAACTGTAACAAAATTAGTATAATGTACATTGTGATAATCGTCTTATAAAGTCTCAATCAACATTTTGTAAGATTTAATCAACAAATGAAATTAAAATCATAACGGTAACAAAAACTAATTAATATAATGTACTTAGTAAATTTGTGATCGTCATCTTATGAAGTCTGATCAACATTTGATCAACACATTATATTAAAATAATAACAGCAACAAAATTGATCAACATATTGTACACGTTGATCATCATTTTTGTGAAGACTTATCAACATTTTCAAACATTTGATCAACAATATCTAAGAAATTGAAATGGCAACAGTAATAGAAACTGATCATCGTTTTATACATAATGATCATCATTTCATGAAGTCTGATTATCATTTTATCCAGATATCAGAAGGGTATGGGTTAATGTCACTAGAACCATAGTGGTGGTAGTGTCGGTTGTCAAAAAGTGTGAATATATGTTCTTTTTATACATAATTGGATCTTGTCGACGAGAACGACAAGTGTGATTGGGGTAAAGATTTGGAAAGCAATATAAATAGTTTGTTTGGCAACAGTTTTTTAAAGTAGTTTTTGCGTTTTGAAAAAAACTCTATGCAGCTAGTTTTAGCATTTAGCTGTAGCTGTTTGATCATTACCATTAAAAAATTAACCAAAACGTTACATCTACTTACAACAGCTATTCCCCAACGGGGCCAAAGTCATTAGAAGCATGACGGTGATGACGAAGATGGATGAGTGCGTATTTTCTCAATTGAAATCGAATATTAGGGGGTTTCAAACCTTGGGGTAGGGTGGAAATGAAATCACCAAATTTTTTGCGACATTCACCGAAAAAATTCATCTCCCTCATTTCGGTCCTCCAAACCATGAGGCAAACAACTTTGCTTGGCCAAGGAGGTGAGGAGGCCAAACATGGCGCTTATGCTGCCGAGAGTCGGTACCGGCCGTGAATACGGGAGGTCCCTGCTTGGCTGGCTAGCTCCCACCCCCACTAGGAGGTTGGCTGTTGGAGCAGCTTGGTTGGCTGCTTAGGAGAGGAGTGGGGGTGAGGAGGCCAAACCTGGTGCTTGTGCTGCTGGAGTCGGTACCGGCCGTGAATACGGGAGGTCCGAATTTGGGGGAGGAGATTCACCGAATTTCCGGAGGTGAATTTTTAAGTGAAGGTTTGAATCCCCTATTAATGATAGAAACAAGAATGGTGACAATGATGAAGATGTGTAAGGGATAAGGTTACGAAGGTGAATCAGATTGTCTAAATGAGCGAGGAAGATGAAGACGGGGATGAAGATAAAGATCAGGAAAGGCTACTGATGATAGAAGAATAGTGGCATTAGTTATATTTATTATGATTTGTGCGTATAAGTAAAATGAGGAAAAATGAGCGAGGAAGATGAAGACGGGGATGAAGATAAAGATCAGGAAAGGCTACTGATGATAGAAGAATAGTGGCATTAGTTATACTTATTGTGATTTGTGCGTATAAGTAAAATGAGGAAAAATGAGCGAGGAAGAAGAAGGTTATTGAATGAGAAAAATATAAGTAAAATGAGTTATTTAAAGCGAAATTTAAAACGAGAAAATAAATTTGGGATAAATGGGCAACGTAATTAAATTTGAAACAAAATATTCATGTGTCACTATCATAAAACAAAGCAAAGGGTTTATTGTGCATACTAAAAGAAAAGATGATAGATTTAAGAGCTAATTTCGATTTTTGCTCCTCAGTCGCAATATAACTTAAAATCCCAAATGTAATCCTATATCAACTGCGAACACATATAAAATATTTCACTATACTATTTACTACAAGCCACATTGGACATTATATTCCTCCATGTAGATTCGTGCATAAGTGGGTTTGATTTTAATTCAATAAAAAATTACTAAATTAGTAATTACTAGGACCAAGAAGGGGAATGAATTTAGATAGGTTGAGCTTTGGTGGGTCAAGGTAGTCGTTGAACTTAATTGATTTGCGCTTCGCGGTTAATGGATATCTGTTGGTGGCGAATCTGTGGTGGTATCCGCCACTATCCACTTGTCTTGTGTTGTCTGCGTCGAGTCATGACGTTGGTGAACGCCATTGGAATCGGTGTAAATATGATGGGTCAAAATGCTAAAAATACTCCCTATATGAGTAAATACTCCCTCTGCCCACAAAAAATACAGTCATTTGTTTTGACAGTTTCACAGTATTTAGTCTATGATTTTTTTTTTTCATGAATGTTTAGACACTTAAAATTAAATATTTCATATGTGTATCTTGAAGCCTAATTTTTCTAAATGTATTTTTTCTGCATTTTTTAAAGCTATTTATCTTAGTTAAAATTTAAGTCAAACACTGAACCTTGAAACACTAAAGTCTTTAAGTCAAACATTAAACGAACCCTTCGTTTAGTTGAAAAGAAAAAATTCATTCCAAATTTCCTTTGTAAAGGTTTGGATCTATAACTAGTCGGAAAACAAAAGTTTTCCACATTTTAGAAAACTCTAGTATTAAGATGGAGAACTTCAAAACAAAGTTTTCCAAATTAATACACCTTCCGTCCCTAAAAGATTTTGAAGGATTTGGTTAGACGCGGAGATTAAGATGAATGTAAGATTTTTAATAAAATTACTTAATAGCCCCTTGATTGAAAGTGACAAAACACAAGGTAGAAAAAGTAAAAATAAAGTGGGGACAATTTAGTAACTTTAAACGTGAGAAGTTTCATTTTAAGGAAAGTGATCAATTTTTCTGGAACAGAAAAAAAAACGTGTTCAATTTTTCAGGGACGGAGGGAGTACTAGAGTTCTCTAAAATTTGGAAAATAAGGTTCTCCATCCCATATAACTAATTATACATCCAAATATACTATACTACAAAGAAGATTTGAAATAAAGAATTTTCCTAATTAAACGGACCATAATGTATGCTCAAAACTCTAATTCAGACCATAAGTTACTTTTAATCCGAAATCAGTTGATACATACCTGCCAAGTTTCTTTCAAGGCATGAGACAATTGCAATTATAATTCATCATCTCTCAAACAGATTTCACCACCCTAAACCACTTCTGCCACACTTTGATGCAGAATACAATAAACATGCAGATCATGGTCACCCAAACTAGCCTAG
This sequence comes from Stellera chamaejasme, assembly GCA_024586325.1. NCBI lineage: Eukaryota > Viridiplantae > Streptophyta > Magnoliopsida > Malvales > Thymelaeaceae > Stellera > Stellera chamaejasme. Next base: position 8,215,415 of record CM044984.1, on the reverse strand, counting down.
TAACCACAACCATAGATGCCCTTAAATCCTCCAACCTTGCCCTTAACTCCTCCAACCTTGCCCTTGACTCCTCCAACTTTGCAGCAATGTCCCTTCGAAGAAAGTCTCCACGTACAGCTAGCTCCATCTCTTCAGCATCACTGAAACTCTGCCTTAAATCATCATTAAGACTAGCTCTCAGTCTTCTTATCACTAGCTGCTCACTTTCAGATAAAGGCTCATCAATCCATTGGCAGAAACATTCTGGATTAATCTGCATCAACCACAAATTTGACCTTGTTGCCCTTAAGCATACACAAAACTCAAACTCAAACTCAAAACTCAAATATGCATGCACTTAAGTAGCAAAAGGAATTGGAAAGTTTAGTTATCTTCTAGAGATACAAAATTTGGCTTTAGTGCGTTAACAAAACTGAATAACTATATAATTTAATGGATACAGTAATATATGGCTGATTAAGAAGTAGGAGTATGATACAAATATCAGACCTTCCCCTCAGAATAAAGCCATTGACCTTCTTCAGTTTCCCTGCAATTAGGGCATTGCATCGAACCTTTTACATTGAACTCCGAGGCAATGCAATCTGCACAATGAAGAACTGAATTTTCTTTTATCCCAGATTTGACAACTAAACATTGCAACTTTTACCAGTCCATAATTTTTTTTTTGAAAGGCAAGAGACAATTTGTATTAAGGAGTGAGCATAAATCCAACTCAGAGGATGAGTTGAACTGTGCAAAGTGTCAAGAACAACTTACAGCAAGTGGGGAGCAAGATTCCTATTGAACATTTCTAATAGCTCCTAAAGGATTTACCAGTCTATAATTAAAGGCTACAGTACACAAAATAAATCTAAAACATAGTAAAATCTAGCACATTCTGAAAAAGGTTATAATCAGGTAGTCAGATGCAGGATGGAGACAAGTGAAAAAGCTACAAAGTCTAAGGACCATCTTGATCTAATCCAGAATACAAATGCGTTAACTGAAACCAAGGAGAAGCTAAAAGAAAAAGACCTAGCAAATGTTTCTCGGTACAGACTCTAGAAAGGGTACAAGATCAATTTAGTAGAACCAACTTTATCTTCCGACTTAATCTTATCCTAGATACCAAACAAGAAGCGGAAAGCATAGATAGAATAGCATGGCCCAGATCCATCGAATAGCCAGATTTAAGGAAAACCAAGGAAAGAACAGGTTTGAGTGCAATAAGACTTGCATTTAACTACTTGTCTGGGATGAAATGCTAAGCATGTTTCAGCTTTAAAAGGTCATATGTAGTCACTAGTAGTTCAAAAGAAGAGTAAGAAACAGATGGTTGCCAAGAAAATTCAAGAAATATGCATAGTTTGTCAAATTTGAAAGCGGAGGAACACAAAGCAGTTCCATTAGAACAGAGACCTATCAAACTATTAGTTAAGTGATTAAGATTGATTGGCAATTATGAACTCAGTTTCATCACTCTGAGGTTCGCCTTCTTTCCCGCTTAAAGAAAATCTCAGAAGCTCGGATCATCGCCAAAACCAAACCACCTCAACCTCAAGCACAAACAAAGATGGACCATATCACAATTCAATATCTCTAACACCTCACCACAACTTGTTGTACTTTCTTCCCAAATGCACCACCACATATAGGGTTTAATGTAAACAACAGCTCCTCTACCAATGAACTGATAATTTTAGCACTACCTGAAACTACACTTCCCTTGAATCAACTGATTCTGACAGTCAAAAAGATCAAAACAGAAAATTACCAAAGACAAGTAGACCTTGCCCAAATTGTTCATCATAACTTGGAAGTTGGAAATTCTAGGTACTACCTGGAACTATACTCCTAGGGCATCAGCTGATTCTCACGATATATATGATCAAAACAGAAAATTCCAATGGAGAAAACAACACCTTCACATGCACAGTAGCATTAGAATCAAAATCCCAAAAAAAAAAAAAAACGAAAACAAAAACCATGGCTAAATCTAAAGCAGGCAAAACCCAGTAATATTTGGTAACCGAAATTGAGAATCGATCTTACCCAGGTGAAACTGGTGACCACATTTCAGCTTAGACCACGAACGGTGACCATTATCGACAACTGTTTCGAGGCAAATCGAGCAGCAAATTGGATCAAAGGACTGCCATCCGTTTCCAGAATGTCGGCCACCTCCCATAAGTGATACTGGTAGAGAAAACGCAGCGAGAAACCCAGAAAATGACTCGCTGCAACTTCTTCGCAACAATCTACTGACGGGATGATTCTAAAGAAGAAGGTGATGAGCACTGAAGTGAATTTTACTTTTGACCTCGGGTATGAGAGAAACTTATAAGTTTGAACCGAATTAGGCATGTTCATTTATTTAAAAAACTTTACACTCCTATTTTTTGTAGTAATTTTTTAATCATAAAATAATTTAAATTAATTTATTTCTCTCACCTTTCTTTCATAAATAGGATATCCATTTTTAAAAAATATGAATTCTCTTCTTTCCAAAAAATTTGTTTGATTTATCTTTTGTAATTGTGTTTAACTATTATTAAATGAATACAAATATTACTATTAAAAATATGAAAAACAGTCCACAAAGTTATACTTGGAAACTAAAAACATCCCCATATATATATATATGACTTTTTAAATCATGTAGAAAAAAGTATAAATTAAATGTTAAAAATAAAATGGAAATACTCCTTTCATCTGCAAAAAAATATTCAATTTGATTTTACTGTTTCAATATTTAATATTTAAATAATTAAAGATAATATAAAATGGCTCATTATTTTATATAGAAAATTGAGCATGATCGATGAACGAGTCCATGAGAAACACTATTCCTCATGGCTGTCGCGCCTAGGGTGGTTCGGTCAAAACTGAAAAAACCGATAATCGAACCGTCTTCGGTTCGGTTAATTCGGTTTTTCGGTTCGGTTTCGGTCAAAATCGAATAACGGTTAATTCGGTTCGATTTCGGTTTTGCGGTTCGATTTTTTCGGTGACCGAAAAACCGAACTCATTTATTTTATTATTTTACATTTAATTTACATTGGTATTGTTTTCATATTTTGGGCATTTTTTGGAATCATCTTGTTGCGATTATTTAATTGGTTTGTTTCATTCAACAAATTTAGGGATGTGATAGAAAAACTAGGGAAAATTTGGTCAAATTTACCAAAATTTTCAGTTTATTCGGTTAAAAACCGAACCGAACGAAACCGTTCGGTTTCGGTTTATTCGGTTTTATGGGTGAGTTCGGTTTATTACGGTCCAAAACCGAATTAACCGGTCAATTCGGTTCGGTTTTAACCGAACCGACCGAATACCCAGCCCTAGTCGCACCTGTGCCCTTCCTCCTGTAGTTGATTTTTTTTGTGCCAATTTTCTTCCCTACGCTAGCCATGGTGCTGGACTCTTCCCCCAGCACCGACTAATCGTGATCCATAGGGCTTTTTCTTCGCTTTCGTCCTCGCCTCTTCGAAGCGTTGATTGTCGAAGGTTCCTTCACCATGCGTACATACTGGGATGGAGGTAGCGACTCTGCCACTTCCTTATCCACTTCCATAGTGGCGGGACGGGCCGCACCCAAATTGATCCGCTCCCATTTTGGGCGCACCTCTTTCAAGAACCGCTCCCAAGCCGCTACCAAATGATTTTATGAAATAAAAAAATAAACGTAAATTCATTTGATATTCATATATATCAATCAAGATTCATACTCATTGCACAAATAACTCAGAAATTCAAACAAACAAGCCTTCAATATTCATATACAAACCCATAAATTCAACCTAAATTCATCATTTATCAAAATTTTATTATAAATAAACATGTATAACAAACAAAATACAACATAAGTACAACCTAAAAACTGGAAAAAAACACTAAGAAATTCACTCACCATAACAATTCAAATACAACCTAAAAACTCAAAAAAAACCAAGATCTCGAAAACTCTTCAACGATGGTGGCAGTGGTCACTTCTCGGAAGATCTGGCTCAATGGGGGCGGCGGAGGTGGTCTCGAATGCTCGCATTTCTGCCGGTCCAAACGCCTTATCTCTCCGTCTGCGAGTAACGGGGGCGCGCGGTGGCGACGGAAGATTTGATGAAGGAGGAGAGGTTGAAAGGAGATGGGAGTGTGAGGTTGAAGGAGAAGGAGAGTGTGAGAGGTTGAAGGAGAGTGTGAGAGGTTGAAGGAGAGTGAGAGAATTTAGATCTGAGAGAGGGGAGAGAGTTTAGATCTGAGAATTTATCTGATTTAACTTGGTGGGGTAACGGTCAATCTGCTACCACCATCAAAAAAATATCTGGTGGCAGCGACGTGGGTGCGAATGGGTAGCGAATTTAGGGGGTATTCCCCTTGGCAGCGGCTTTGCCGCACCCATTGCTGTTACCATGTCTCCATTAAGTACATAGTGCTCCCGCCACCGGCCCCGCTCCTTTGATGCGTTTCTCTTGCTATGGCGAATTCCAATTGGTAGCGGTTCTGGGACCGATGGATAATGCCCTGCTTCTCGGCCTACACCGACCCGCACCCCAACATGTTCGTCACCATGTTCAACATTGCCAAGAAGATCTGCTCACCGAGGTTCATCGGTGACCCGGATTGGCTGCGGATGTACCAGACAGTGTTCTGGATCTCACGGCACCAGAGCAGGGTGATGAAATCGAGGGTGGAGTTACTCAGCATCTTCATCATGCACACCTTAGCATCCGCCATTCGAGGTTATATGGGTTCCAGACGATGTCGGATCCCCCGTACGTGGCGGAGGCGTTGTTGAGGCTGAGGTTAAATGGCCTTAACCTTGGCTTTAGCCCTCCATTTTCATTTGTGTTTTCATATTAATCCCTTAGGATATTTTGTTATAACATGTCCTGAATATAGCTGTCGTTAAATTACAAGTACTCCTTATGTCCCAATACATTACAATATTAGAAGTCAAATTGACCAAATTTTGTGGTAGATGGAGTATGCAACTATTATAAAACCAATTAAGTACTAATTAAGAGAGGAAAAGGAAGATTTTTGCATTAAAATTTATGAAGCTTCGCTCTTTCAGTCCCCAAACTCAATGTTTAAGAGTTATCTCCGCTATTTGTTTTTGTCAAAATTACATCTTTGGAACCATTATTATATCGACCACACGCCTCATTAGTTTTCACCTAGCTAACGGTGTTTCTTAAATTTCTCATGATTAGTTTTCACGGAAATGTGTATTCTTTTGATGATAATTTTGAAGAATTTGGAGACATATTTGATGATTTATTGATGGAATTATTTTGATGAAGATATTGGTATAGAACAACCCTCTTGGTAGATTTACTTGTGAAATTAAAACTCTCAAAAAGTTGATCTCAATATTTTTTGTTGGAACGACAACATAACAATTGTATTAATAAAAGAATAACCAAACATTGTATTAATAAAAGAATAACCAAACATTTAAACTTAAAAGATAATTTTATGACAAAATTCCTTTCAAACGTCATCCGGCGGAGTGATATATAAAATGTTAACCTTCAAGGTACATAATCGATCCATCGATCCATGACCTTAAGATAAGTACGTACTATCCTCTTAAAAGAGTACTCACTGTAAAAAAATTTACATGTCTAGTTCTCTTCATCTAAATGCTTCAAACACTACGTATTTGTGAGGGCTATTGTAGCGCAATTTTCGCTTCATACGCGCTTTTATAGAAGCGCTTATTGGCGCTTCTATCGCCGCTTCTACATGGGCGCTTTTATTGATCTGCGCTTCACGGCGCTCATAGCGCTAAGTAACGCTTTAACGGCGCTTGAATGGCCACGTCGATGCGACATCAACCACCTTTGTACCGCATATGAAGCGCATTAAAGCGGTACAAAGGCTGTATTTTATATTACATACCGATTTCAAAATATTGTATATAGTAAATGAAATAATACTAATAAATAATGTACAAAAATAATGCAAAATTCATTTTAATATATATATTTAAATTTCTAAATTGTTTTATTTACAACGAAAAAATTAAAACGTAATAATATTTGCAAAATTCATTTCAATATATATATATTTAAATTTCTAAATTGTTTTATTTACAACAAAAAAGCTGAATTAATAAAATCTAAATCCTATGGAGGTGGAGGTGGAGGAGTATCATCATTAGGACCACCGGGACCATGTTCTTCTTGAGGCCCTGGTGAGAAGTGTGCCCTGCAAGAAGCTTCGATGTAGGCCTCCATCATGTCGAGTGTCGACATGAGCCGAGTTAGAGCGGCAGGTGTTCGGGTCTGAAATGTGAAGGAGGGTCCTCCATGCGCGGGGTATAAACATCCTCGTGCGGACCGGTGTGGAAGGCGGTGGTCCTTGGAGACGAAGACCGTGGCCTCGATGATGATGCAACTAAGTGTCTTGGCACCTCGGTATGCGACAATCGGCCCATGCTCGAAGCTCTCCCAGCACGACGCTTAGGGCCGCGTTTGTCTGCGGCGCCGGAGGTCCGCTTGTTGCAAGTAGCGCATCTCATGCTCGGTGACCGCTGCCGTAGAGTATGGATCTCTTCCTCCGATCTGTCGATGCGCTCCTTATCCTTCCGACGCTCCTCCTCCATTTGTAGCTCACGCTACAAGTTATGTAAAAGTAACAAATTAGTCCTTAAAGTTTTAGAACGATTCAAAAGTGGAAGATGTATAATAGTTACCTCGGATGGTTGCGGATGCATGAACAAGTCAGGATTGACCATCAGTGGGGGTGTTGATATCCAACGACCTCTAGTGGGATATTGAACGGTGACCGCTTTGGTAGGCGTCGGGATCAAAAAGTGGCATGTCATCGTCAACTCCATACTTCTCCCGCATAGCCTCGATATATTTTTCCTAATTTATGAAAAATAACATTAATTTGTTTTAAAAGAAATTCACAGTATATGAAAGTACTAGTATTAAAAGAGAAAGTACGAAGAACCTCGAAATCCGCAACTTCGCCACCCCACTCTTTTCGAAACTCCACGATGCCGACCGGTCGACCTCGTTGTTCGCTCTGTCCATTAAAACATTTAAATATATTAAAATGAATTTAACAAAAATTAACGAAAATGGAAGATAAGATAGAGTAAGTAATTACGTATCGCTCGTACGCCCCCTGTAGCGACAACCGCCCGTGCCTCTTCCTTTTCGGCTTTTCGTTGACCTTTTTGGCGTTTGCGATCGCCTGTTTTGAGGCCTTCTGAAAGCCCTCAGAGTTCCAAAAGTCGATCAGCTTGTCCCAAACCTCCTGAGATACCTCAGCAGGTTTGTGCTGACGCCAATGGTTGTGGTCCGGGTTCTCCTCAGTGAGAGTGGATCGGTCGTTGTGCCTTTGCCGGATTTTGGAGAGCTTCGTTCGGTACAGTTCTCCGAACCGAGATATGAGCTCCTTCAGCACATCCTCTGCTCCACTCCGTGGCACCCTGTCGTAACTCGGCTTCAACAAAAGAAATGTTTAAGTAATAATGTAACAATTCTCTAAAAAAGTATTTGAACCTACGTGGAATTATTACCTTAAATTTCGTCACGCACGCATCATGAGCCACCTGCGGGAGATCGTAAACAGATGGCGGCCAACCGGTCCAGAAGCCCTCCAGGATGTTGTTGATGGTGGATGGACATAGCGAGGCCGGTTGCTTGAGGCTGCGTATATAGAAAAGTAGTTATAAACATATATACACATACATATATATTATTTATAATTTACATAATAGTACATGAAATACTTATCGCCCACAATAATCCGCTTCCTTCCATCCTCCATCAGCTCTGGTGGTGGGAGCACCTGGAGCGGTGGTCGTAGGCATGGCATGACTAGAGGCACGAGGACCACGGCGTCTACGTCCCGGGGCGGGGTGGCCTGGGTGCATCATCCAGAGGAGGCACCGGAGGAGTTGAGCGAGAAGATCCTCTATCAGGTGTACCCCCGCCACGTCCCCGTCCCCCACGACGTGGCGCGCCACCGCGTGAAGCGCCCGTCGACTGATCACTCAATGAGTCCCGAGAACTCGACATACCCTTAAGTTTCTCAAATTTAACAAGTTAACCCCTAAAATTAATAACTTTTGCAATTTATCCCTAAAATTAATAAGTTTTGGCTTTGTGCACAACTTTGTGCATGGCTTTCTCTGTTGTGCACAAGCTGTGCACAACACTTTGTAAGCTTTGTCTGCTGCGCACAAGCTGTGCACAACTTGTGCACAATCTGTAAGCAAGCTTTGTGCGCTGCACAAGCTCAAGCTTCAAGCACAAGCTGCCTGCACAATAAAATGTGCACAAGCTGCACAATGCAAGCTGTGCTTGCACTTCTTTCACAAGCCTCGTGCACAACACACAATAGTGGCGTTATTCGCCTCTTTTTATCCATGTTTGAAACCCCCTAATAACTTTTGCAATCTAGCCCTTAAATTCTTTAAATTTCACTAAAATACCCTAAAATTTTTAAATTTTGCAATGTAGCCCTAAAATTCATCATCATCAAACTCATCATCATCAAATTCATCATCATCAACAAACAATTCATCAATGCACAAATTCATCAATTCATCAAATTCATCATCATTAACAACACAATTCAATGCACAAATTCACACACACATATATATATATATATACAATTATATATATATATATACAAATTCAATGCACAAATTCAATTAAACTTATATATACAAATTATATATACAAATTCATGTATATATATATATATATACAAATACAAATTATATATACAAATTATATATACAAATTCAATGCGGGCGGCTTACCGGGAGCGAGCGCCGGAGGAACTGGCGTCAACGAGCAGCTGGGCGGCGGCGGCGGCGAGACTTGCGACGTCGAGGAGGGACGCCGAGGAGGGAGGGAGGAGAGAGGACGCGCGCGGACGGCGAGGAGGGAGAGGGCAGCGCGCGGACGGCGAGGAGGGAGAGGGCACGCGCGCGCGGACGGCGAGGGCAGCGAGGCGAGGAGCGGACCGGACGGCGAGGGCGGCGACGAGGGCGGCGGCGGCGGCAACTAGCGGCGAGGATGGGAAGGAGAGGGAGGCGAGGAGGGAGGGAGGCTATCGATCGGATGGAATGGGGGCAGGGATGGAGAGGAGGAAATCCGAATTTGGGAAAGGCAAGGCTTCTGAAGGAAGATTCGTTTAGAAGCGCTAGTTAGCGCTTCATAAGCGCTGTTAACGTGCGGCGCTTAGAAGCGCAATATGGCGCTTCATAAGCGCTGTTAGCCTCTTCCGTAACTGCTCTACTATATATGTATAATTATATATATAATTACTTATATATATATATATATATTACTCACATACATATCTATAATTATATATACATATACATATATACATATATAATAACTCATATATCTATAATTATATCTATAATTATATATATATATATATATATATCCACAATTATATATATATATATATATATATATCTATAATAACATGTATATGATATATATATATTATATATATCTATAACTATATCTATAATTATATTTATATATACATATCTATAATAACTCATCTAATAACTCATATGTATATATATATATATATATATGTATATTATACATATATATATATATGATATATATCATGATAAATTAAGATTCTGAAAGTCTAGAGTACTTCGTAAATGTAGCATTACAAAACATTGAGAATTTAATCGTCATCCTCGCCTTCAAGAACGTTACCATATTCCAACTGTTCGGGCTCCGCTTGACAATCAACGAGAGATATATTTATATCATGGTCGTCCGTCACAAGTATGAGTTCCTCAACTCGTGTTTCTTGAAGAGGGTCATCATCGGTGGATTTTTGTGCATTATTATTATTATTCGATGATGAAATTGATAAGGACCCTCGTCGACCCTCACCTGTCCAATGTCGAGGTTTCATTTTGAAGACAGTCCATCGCTTCTTTAGATCCCGAAATTTTGAGGGATACTCAATATACACAACTTGTTGGGCACGACTTGCAAGGATGAAAGGATCATACCACTTTAATCGAGATGTGTGATCAACGTCAATAATCCCGAATATTTATCCGTGGTCACACCCTTTGTTGGGTCAAACCATGTGCCCTTGAACATTGTAAGTTTGTTTCTGTTGTAGCGAAGGACGAGAATCTCATCAAGGCACCCGTAAAAATCCTCGCAATTCTCTTCATCATTCAAATCGCCAAAGACACAGACACCCCAATTAGCTGTCAATTTTCCACTCCCATATTCTCTCGTATGGAATCTAAAGCCGTTAACATATGAGCCACCGAAAGATTTGGCCGTCGAGTGTGGACCACAAGCTAGATCGTACAGTAACGGAGGGAAGGTCCACTGATTTGCATGAGCCAACTCCTTGAACCAGTGGCGAAATTTGCTAATCTGTAATCATTCAACCCTTCCTGAGCCAAATCCGGGTAAAGTGAGCATGAGAGCTCATTGAATTGACTGCAATTGCATGAAACATCAATGTAACCAGTTTATTTAATTCTTTAAAACAACGTATACTATTATTAAATAAAAACGAATCTGACCTTATATAGGGATAAACTTATGGACAGTTCTGGAGAATATAGGTCTGAACATGGTGCAACTCCTTCTCCGACAGTTGTCTATTTCGTAATTCTCCAAAGTTTTTCACTGGATGGTTAAAAATAGAAAGACCGTTTTCATCAGGCACTGCAGTATAAACTTCATTACGTAACTGAGGGTTGATGTGAGTCCCAAATTGTCATCCATGTAATGCTCGGTGAAAAATGCTACCTTTTGTACCAAATACTTCTCAATGATCGATCAGTCCTTAAATTGTTTGTTGGAACATTTATGTTTCAAAGTTTTCATCATTCGTTCAAATCCATACATCCACCAATATTGGACAGACCACAAATCCTTAGTTGAAACGGTATATGCACGGTCAAGTGTTCCATGGAGTCAAATAATGATGGAGGAAGATCTTCTCGAGCTTGCACAACGTCACCGCAATAAATTCATCCAACTTCGCACGTCATCTAAACGGAACTCCTGGCGCAGATTATTCTAAAAATTTGCTAAATTCAGCTATTGGAATCCATATATCATCGGTATGTTCCCACGCAAGATGATTGGAAGCAACTTTTGCATAAAAACATGACAATCATGCGTTTTCATCTTTGTAAAATGAATTATTAGACATGTTGACACAACTTCCAATGTTTGACGCATATCCATCAGGAAGTTTGAGCGTGGTCTTCAACCACTTGCAAACATTCGTAATCTGATCTTCACTCAATGTATAAATTGCCTTAGGTTGACATGGTCTTCCATCGCGCCCGGGAACCAAATGTAACTCTGGCCGGATGTTCATTTTCTGCAGATCACGTCTGGAGTTCGCATTGTCTTTACTCTTCGCTTTTTGATTCATAACTGTATAGAATATATTGTCAAAACAATTTTTCTCAATATGCATTACATCGAGGTTATGTCTTACTAACAAATGTCCCGATCGGTAACTCCCAAAAGATTGATTTCTTAATCCGGTTGTGAGTCACACGAAGCCCTCAGTCGTTATGCTGTCCCAATATGACCCAAAAGGCGGGAACTCAATCTGCTCAATCTCTGTTAGTATTTCAACACCGGACTTATATTCAAAGGGCTCTGCCCGCTCTCGACTACCCCATGCTCGGCGATCATGTCGATAAGAATGTCGACGGTGTAAAAATCTTCTATGACACCCCCACCAACAAGGTTTACGCCCATAAGTTAATTGGAAACTAGATACATCAGCCATACGGTATGGGCATGCAAGTTTTCCATGCGTACTCGGCTGATAGCATACCGTAGGCCGGAAAGTCACCGATTGTCCAAAGCGGGCATGCTCTCATTGTAAAATTCTTCCTACGATGCGCATCCCAAGTTTCAACGCCTACGGTCCATAGACTATTCAACTCGTCGATCAATGGCCGCAAGAAGGCGTCAATATTTCGCCACGGAGATCGAGGACCGGGATCAACAATGCCAAGTAGATATACGGCTGTTTCATACATAAATCAGGTGGTAGATTATAAAGCGTGATGAATACCGGCCACATGGAATAAGGGTTACCATCATCTGATAGTGGATTAAATCCATCGGTGCATAAACCTAATCGTACATTCCCGATCTCTTCAGCAAAATCAGGGTATAACATATCGACATGTTTCCATGCCTGTGATTGGCTTGGGTGTCCAATGGTACCATATGCATTTATATTTGCCCTTACATGATAACTCATGAATTCATTTGTTTTTTAATCGGGTAAAGACGTTTAAGTCTTTCGGTTATTGGGAGATAACGTAGAACCTTCTTCGGTTTCGATTTCTTCTGGCCACGCCGATCAATACCCCCTTTAAAAGTATATCTATCCGAACCGCACACAACACACTTCAACAAACTGCTGAATCCACCATCGAACAACATACAATTATTCTCGCAACTATGAATTTTCAAGTACGGTAACCCTAAGTCCCTGATCATTTTCTTCGCTTCACCGTGCTCGTGGGCGGTGAGTTTTCTCAGTAATATTTCATTGATATAATTAATCATTTTTGAGAAAACGGCATCGATATATTATGCTGACTTTTCAAGCTCAAAACTTGGTTAAAACCGATAGCTTCTTGTGTTCCGTGCGAGCCCCATCATAAAGAGGTTGCGATGCCGCTGCAACAACGCAAAAACTTTTGTGCCTCGGGATTTGGAATTTCGCCTTCATCAACTTGCATGTCTTCTTGAGTCTCCCAAAATTATTGTAACAATATTCGTTTTCATCATCATGATCATTAACAGATCCGGTCAACATTATTAGGACGAATTCCCAAACCTTCATGAACCATTTGACGGACATTCCAACCTTCATAGTCAGCAGATATCGAGTCCCTTTGCGTACTTCCACGTGAATTACTAGACGACGATCCCTCAACGAATCGATCATGACCTCCAACAATAGTCGGATCGATCAATATTTCCTCACCATGACAATCCCATATATAATAATCTGGTTTAAATCCATACTCGCATAAATGATTTCCAATAGTCACCTTTTCATTATAGAATCTATTTCTACACTTTTTACACGGACATTTCACTTTATCGACATTCCATTCGATTCAGCAATCGAAAAGCAAAGTTTAGAAAATATTCGACTCCCTCAAAGAATCTTCGATCGATCGTACGGGTTCCCTTCTCTAACCGTTGATACATCCAATCACGTTCAGCACCATATTTTACGCCCGCATATCAATATTACTTTATAACAAAACTTAAAAGGTCAAAAACTTAATTACTTAAATATACGATTTATACATGCAAACTGTATAACTTATTTCCTCCTAATTATAAAGGGTGCATGGGTCCTATCCTATTCATAAAAGTACAATCGGTAAAGAAGTTTTATGATTGTACATGTATAACTCATACAACTTACATAAATTTCGGAAGCATTTCATCTCAGTTCCTCATTATACCATTTTTTTGGTTTTAACTCCCAAATCAGGTATAACAAGGAACGAGACGTAAAATGCAGCGAAAATTATGCAACTGTATAGTTTATACATATACATTCATAAAACTTCAATATACCAGTTGCACTTTTACAAACTGTCCAACCTGGACAATCCATGAATATTAAATTAAATATTATATTTTACAATATTATTTCCAATAGTAAAAATAATATTATGCATATAATATTCTACATAATATTCACAGACACGAACTATGGCTGAAATCTAAAATATCATATTCCACTAATTTTAACAACATAAACTAAGAATAACAAAATCTATATAATTAAATAAGAGAAAATAAAGGAGTATATAAATTCATACCTAAATAAGCCAACAAAATCGCCGTTGCTTGAACACAAATGGAGCAAGATTTGTAACTCACAAATGGAAATGGGAAGGAATGAGAGCAAGATCTGCAAAAAATGGAGCAAGGTTTTCGTTTCTGTAAATCTGATGCGGAGAGGGAGGAAGAAGATGGGTTGGTCAATTTAAAGGCCCATGAACCGCTTATTTACGCTACATTGGCGCTACTACCTCACAAATATCGGAGTCGACAGCTGTGCCTTGATTGAACCGCTTTTATGCGCTACAAAAGCGCATCTTACCCGCTCCCACAAGCGCAACTTCGCGCTAGATTTCTTCTTCACTAGTTGAAGCGCGTATTGTCGCTTTCAGACGCGCTTCATAGCCGCTCAATGAAGCGCCACTTAGCGCAACAGGGCTGGTGGCTTAGTGGTAGCGCTATTATGCGCTTCTTATGGCGTTACGAAAGTCCCCCCACGCACGTAGTGAAATAGATACTACATGAAAACTATATATTATCAAAGCTAGATATGACTTATGAGTATAAAGATGTATAGAAATTTGGAGAATACAGTATATCACAAGAAATTAATAATGATCTCAACGTCAAATATTAATTATCTTATATATATATATATATATATATATATATATATATATATATATATATATATATATATATATATATATATATATATATATATATATATATATATATATATAAAGCATACCGCCCTGAAGAGTGCTAACGAGAGTGAATTTGATATCCCCTATCTTGGGATAGGACAGGGAGAAACACAGAGTACGCTCAATCAAACCGGAAATTAATCATCCACATCTCAAAGCAGTTCAATTAGAAACCCTAATTAAGCCCTAATTACTACCCTAAACAGATATTTAGCCAAGCTAATTAAGAGGCAAGGAAAGTCCATGATGCTCCACTAGTTATTCACAACCTACATGGGACTGGCCTTCATATACTCCTTCTGATACATGAAAGGATTAACATAAAAACTGCCATTAACCTGATGATCATCAGAATGGTCATAGAGAAACTCTGTACCGGCTGTTGTTTCTGCCATTTGATACCAGTCGTCGGCGTATGGGGGCGACGGCTGCAGAGCCGCCAGCTCCGTCGACGTGAAAAATCTCTGCGGCTGGGGCTCCGTCGTCGGCACAAATCTTGATCTGGGCATCATGTGACCGACGAAGCTGGAGACCGGCTGAACATACTGATTCTGATTATTACTGCCGAGAAATACGGGTTTTGGTGGCTGGTAGAATTCTTGATAATTATACGGCGGCATAAATTGCTCCGGTGAGATTTGAGGTGTTAAGGCCGTCATGTAAGGGATTTGGACGTCCATTGTTGTACCTGAATTAGGGCTAATGATGTTAGTGGAATTAGGGTATATTACCGGACTAACTTCATTACTATCCATCACGAATCCGTCGTCGTCGACGTCAATATCCTCCATGCTCGTCGTCCCAACGCACGTCCCGACGCCGTCACGCTGCCGGGTCGATCTCGCCGACGGTTTGTCATCTTTTTTGTAAATTCTACACAGAACACATTTGTCCAGCTGAAAAAAGCACAGATTTTTAATCACAAGTTATCAAATTTATAACTAAAGTATCAATCTTTTGAATCAATTAATCGATTTTCATAGTACCATCATGCTTTTGGGGCCGTCTGGATGAACTTTCGGCGGAGGGCGCGGCGGAAGGTTACCGAGTCTGTACTCGTGCATGATCCAGTTCGTCTTCTCACCCTTTGGAGGCTTTCCATGATAAAAAACCAGAGCTTTCCGGAATCCGACGGTTTTTCCTTGAACTTTTATCGGTTTATCAGCACCCGTCGCCTTCCAGTAGCCGTTTCCGGCGGACCTCTTCGGCCGACCGCCGTTCTGATACTTCCGGTCTCTCGGCGTGAAGAAGTACCACTCCTTCTCTCCATACTCCCTATATTTCTCTGCACACATATATTTATATATATAAACTCATGAATAAAAGATTAGAACATGATTAGAACATATTTATCGTTAATTACCTGCTAGATGTTCCGGATCATACTTGTAAAGTTCAACATCCTTGATCAGATTATAAGGTAAGGGCTCATCGTTGACCCTCTTCCGGAGATAACAGACGATGAGCTCTTCATCCTGAGGACAGAACCGAAATCCCGACGGCAAAGACCTGACGAAAGCCAGAGCCTCGTCGACGACGTTATTCTGATCATCTCCGCCGCCGTGGACGACGGGGTCGGTGGCGGCCGTGGAATCAGAGGAGTCGGACTGTGGAGAATCATCCTTGAGAATCGTCGGCATTGTTGTTGAAGCAGATTTCGTACCAACAGCCATTCTAACCGTGCGAGTCTTCAGAGAAAGTGTGACTCTTGTTGTTGTTGTTGTTGTTGAGATATATTTAAATTTTGAAAACTTTTATCTAATAGGAGTAGAGATAAACATTAAGATATACACCGAATATTATAAGATAATGTTACAAGAGATTTAACTTGGTTAAATATGCTAATTAAGATGAGATATTTAATGAAAAAATATTAATCTTATTATTATTATTATTATTATTATTATCCCCTATTAATTCTCTAGAAAGAAAATACGGAGTATATACGTTTATATAAACTTAATTTTAACTTGAGAAATTTTTTCTTCATACATTTAATAAATTAACGCTAGCTAAAGTTAATATATGATGATTGTGCAAGTTAATTCATTTTAATCCCAGAAAAAAGGTTAATGATAAAATGAGATATTTTTGTAAGATTAATGGCAAATTTATCCTTTCCCACTTTAATTAAATAGTGAATTGCATATTTAGTTATTGGGTCGGCTAATATTTAGTTTTTCCTTTATTTGTAACACATTTTTTCCAGCCTACAATATTTGCAACATTTCTCTTTTTTTTTTCAGTACTCCCTCATTAATTACCACAAGAATTACAGAATTTTTGTTTGTGCATAATTTGTTTTTAAAAAAATTGAGGTAGCAACGTTAAAAAGGTTAGGTAAAAATGAAAGGAGACTGATCAATTGTGCTCTGTTTTGCTAGTCGTTCTTCCACCTCGGAGACTAGCTATGCTATTTTTGATACATAGAATAATATTATAGGGGAATGAGGATGGTTAAGACTTGAATACAAAATCTCCATCTCATGTTCGAGGAACTTAGCAATTACATGCTCGGGACCGTAGGACTCTACTATTGTTTTATTTTTGAATATATTTACCTTTGAAAACATGAGATAAGTGTTAAAAGGTAAAATAAATTAAGTGGCTTAATTTTTTTTGAACATGTAAGTGGGGTTAATAATTAAGTGTTAAGAGGTAAAATAAATTAAGTGAGCTTAATTATCTAGCATAGTGGTTAAAGCTTCTAAAGACATGAGATGAGAGGATTTGTGCTCAAGTCTCCATCATCCTCAATCATCAACATTTATGTATCAAAAAACAATTACGAAAAGCCTAATGTCCTAAAGAAAAAATATATTATCCTTTCAAAGAATTCAATGAAAGGAAAATGTAACATTTTTTTTAATACATTGGTGTTGGGGATATGGGTAGTAGGACTTAAACACTAGATCCTTACCGGGTGTCTTTAGAGCTTAATGGGTCTAGATTTGTTGTCTCATAATCTCATGTCACCTTCCTCTACTCTCCGGATGCATTTTTTTAAATTTCGTTAACCAATCTATTAAATTTTTTACGGAATAATTAACGGTGTTTTAAAATATAGTAGGAGACAGGCAGGGCTGATCCTGAGATTTCTAGGGCTCGAAGCGAAAAGAAAAATTGGGGCCTGTTGACACCCGATTTTTGCCCAGACTACTAGTTCGTAATTATGATTTTTCGGTATTATTTTCGTATTTTCATTTTTACGTGATTTTTGTCATTTATTTTATGTGATTTTTGTCACTTTCATAATTTTACGTGATTTTTGTCATTTTTCATTATTTTTCGTAGTTTTGTATTATTTTCATGTGCTTTTGTCACTTTCGTTATTTTCATGAACTTTTTATTATTATTTCGTGTACTTTTGTTAATTTCGTTAACTTTTGTTATTTTTATTATTTCGTGTGCTTTTGTTAATTTTGAACTTTTTATCATTTATGTTATTTCGTGAGCTTTTGTTAATTTCGTTATTTTTAAAAAATTTGTCATTATTTCGTGTACATTTTGTCCTTTCATAGATCTATTTGTAAATTTTAATGTTTAAAATAATATACTAATAATAATAATTAAAAAAAAAAGAGGAGGGAGGCGTTGGAAACTGACAGCCCGCTGGCAGCTTCTGTTGAAAGGCTCTCCAGCCTTTGTCCCCTTCTACCATGAATGGTCAAGAAAAAGCTTGTCATTCATTTCACCATTAAACAAAACTCTAATCTCTTGGGCAAAAACTCTCAAATATGGCCATAAATGGAGGCATGGAGCCATTGTTGAAAGGGGGAAAGCACAAAAAAAAGATACAAAAAAAGGAGAGAGTTGCAGACGGAGTTCGAACCTCACCGTCACGATCGGCCTCCACCCTCCTCCCCCCACATCCGCTGCATTTCCCACGTCGCCGGAGTTGTCCAAACGGAGGAGAAAGCGGTCAAAAATCCTTTCCGACGCCGGCAACCCGCCATCACCAGACTAGAGACTTTCGACGAAAAATTCCGCCTCCTTCAGTTCCGCCGCATCGAGAGGAAGCCAACGAACCTTACTAGGCTACCGTAGATGGCCTGAGCACGGAGAAAAGAGTCACAATCCTATCCGACGCCGGCAACCCGTTATCTTCCAACCCGCAGCTTTTCGTCCCCCTCCGACGCCGTATACCGCCGTAACATCCACCGACGCACCTCCAGCAATCAATTACGCCTCATAAAACTCCGATTCCGTCGACGGCGCCGCCAACTCCCCCGCCTGGTTTGCGCGAACCCGTGAAGAAGAAGTTGTTGCACCTGTTTTAAATGTTTTTGGTAAAATGATAATTTCAGTCCTTTCTTTGTTCCTCATATCACTTAGGTAATTAGGTTTGCAGAAGTTCCAGTCAAGTCATTTAACAAGTTTCAAAACTAACAGTTTGGGCACTAGGCCTCCTGAACCTTTTGTGTTTTAATTAATATTTTTTGTTATTATGTCAATCTAAATGATTTTGATTATATTTTCAAGATATTTTGAAATTTATTAATTATGAAAATTACAAAAAATATTTTCCTTTTTAGTGTTGTTATTGATATTTTTTCTATATGTCTCACTTTTCATTAAATTTCCGAAAAATCAAGCAAAAACCCGTGGTACCAATTTTGGGCGTACGAAAATTAACCATTTTTGTATGTAACTGACATACATTACTTTCTCAACCTTGAAATTTTTATATATCAAACATATATTACTTTCTCAACCTTGAAAGTTTTGCAAAATTTTGATTTGGTATGGGGATTAAAGCTTGAAATTTTTGACTTTTCACTTTGTAATCCTACGCTTTTTTATATTGTACGACGTGGTTAGACGTATAAACCAAAAAAAATAAATACAAAAATTAACTACAAGAATGAATACATAGTTCAAGAAAAAATTCAAACTGCTAGGAAACTGAAGAGAAAAAATATATATAGAAACTAAAAGAACCAATATTGACTATATTTAACATTTTTTATACGTCACTTATTGTTATAAAACTTTTTGAATGAACGAAATATTGACTATAGAAATAATATTACAAAAAATAAGGGGTCCATTACAATTTTTAAGGGAATTAAATTAATAAATTATATACCAAATATACATATTATCGAGAAAAAAGAGGTTCATGGACCCCATTTATTTAATGTAGGTCCGCCTATGTGTATTTCACAACATAGCAATAAAACTTTCAATAATAATAAAATGTAATAACGTTTAAAACAAAAATATGAAAATTAAAAATATTAGTGCCCATTTTTTTGATGTGTATATATGAATGTTTTTTTTGGTCCCTTAAAATTTGGGGCCCCAAGCACAAGTTTTAGTGGCTTGTAGCTAGGGTCGGTCCTGGAGACATGAAGAGAACAAGGGGATTGGGGAATAACAGATTTGGACTCGAGATGCTCATGATTAGGGATTGCAGTGGATTGGTTAAAACCGCAAACCGTGGATAACCGCACCGCAATTGACGGTTTTATCCGTGGTTTCACGGTTATGGGTGGCTAGGGAAAACCGCAACTTTGGTGGTTGCGGTTGTGGTTTTAGGGGTATCCGCACCGCGGATATCCGCTAACCGCGAATAGTGGATGCCCGCTAACCATGAAGCCCAATTCAATTAAGCTCAATCCGACAATCTCTTCCTAATCCACTAAAACTACCCTACGACCATTACCCTAGCCACCAAAGCTCAACCTATCTAAATCCAATCTCATTCTTGGTCATTGTAATTACTAATTTAGTAATTATAAATTTAATCAAAATCGAACCCACATATACACGGATGTATGTGGAGGAATAAAATGATCAATGTGTTTGTAGAAAGTAATATATAAGAGTATTTTATATGTGCTTGTAGTTGATTTAGGATTATACTTGAGAATTTAAGTTATATTGCATAGTTAAATTTATATTTCGTGATTAATAAATGAATGCAAATATTTGTGGTTATAACCGCAAACCGCGGATAATCGTGATTATGCGGTAATTGGTGTCAACTAGAAACCGCATAAGAAAATTCACAAAACCGTGAATGTCAAAAAAGCCGCGATTAATGGTCGTGGTTATACCCCATCCGCGAATAAACCAAACTGTTGTTATTCCTACTCATGACAGAATATGTAACATATATTTCAAGAATTGAAGAAACAACATTTTACTGACTAATTTACCTATTATCCTCATTTCAATCAACCATTTTTATCAAATTCCACATGCATATTAAATCTACGTAATGCATGCGATCATAGAGCACGCACACACGTTTGCTTTTGATTTGATTTTAAGTGAAAATGAGGCATTTTACTACTTATATTTGCCACCAATAGGACAGATTTTATCACTTATAAAAAAGTTGAATTTTTTTTTTTTATCATCGATATTTACTCATTGACTACTTTTTGACACTCATTAAATTCTTTACTATGAGGTTTATATGTCACTATTTATAATTAATTTAATTTCAAATTTTTAAAATGAATAAATTGATCCTAAATCTGTAAAATTTATAATTTAACCCTCTTCCCTACCCAATCCCGAAATTTGCTCCATCGACCACTAACCTCACCGACCTTGCATCACCTCAAATGTCAGGGCCGCTAAGGGCGGCCTCCTGGTCACTGGCGAGTTCTTGGCCAACCAAAGTCCACTACATCCTTTGTTGTGCAACCTCCCTTGACCATCCAAGAAACTGGGGTCGCCCTGCCCGCCGGAAAGTTCTCGACCACTCCAAGTCCACTGCCCCATTCGTTCTCCAACCACCCTTGACCACCCCAAATGTCGAGTCATCGCCTAGCGGAGGATGCTCGCCACTACACCTCCACTCAACGGTCCCTGCCTCGGGCTCCATGCATACCCTCTCCATGAGAACCAGGCTGGGAATGCTCCAAAAAAATCCTTGCATTGAAGCCGAGGTCCAGGTCTGGTCGGCGAGGTGCGATGCAGTCTTAACCAAACCCGATGAGGTAGGGTGCTAGGGGTGGATAATGCCGATAAGGATGGTGGTTGGGGGGAGCAAACTTGAGGCTTGATTAAGAAAGGGGGTTAGATTGTACTAGCTATTACAAATTTAGGGTCAGTATTGTTCATCCTAAAAATTTTGGGATTCATATAGTGGCATGGATGCTACGTGTCAAACCGTTACATAATATTCGCTATGTTATTGGAAACAATGATAAATTGTTTCTGATAGTCTCGATCCTAGATGGGTCAGACTCTCATATGTGAGATGGAAGAATTCTGTGGAGCAAGAAACCTGCAGCTACAACAAAGAAAGAAATGGACCCGAGGTTGTGTGCTCGGAATTCCCTAATAGTCTCGATCTTAGATAAGGCCAAGGAGCCCCCCTCCCCAAAATGTCAGAATATGGGTTGGGGGGCCATCTAGGATCGAGCCTATCAGTTTCGAAGAATAAGCTTTGATGGTAAAAATATCTAAAGAGTAAACGTCGATGACAAAGAAAATTTAGTTCTTTTAATGCTAAAATGTGATTTTTTTTTACCTCAATTGTAAAATACGTATTTTTTTTATTTTTAACTATATGCTACAAACTTCTTGATATTTAATGTAATTTTTTTTTGACGGGAAGCGATCAATTATATTAATGATTAGAGAAAGTAACAACCAAATGCCAAACCGACATAATATCCAAAAAATCAGAAATTAAATAAACTAAACACCAACATTCTAAGAAAAATAGAAGATAATGAAGCAGACTCGAAAGGAACACTGCAACCAGCAATCAGCCATCCACGACCGAAACTAAGAGATGTAACACGCACCAGGGAGCAACCATCACCAGAAAAAAGCACCGACGAGTTGTATTAATCTACCGTGAGATTTTAACCAGATGATACCCACAAACAACATTTTCAGGACAATCACATACATCTAAACGGCTCCAAGCCAAGTGATGGCTCAACCATGCGAGGGTACCATGTACAACACTTAATGGTAACTTTAGGTAGCGATCGATATACTAAAGACGTGTCCACAACCAAAGCAACGTCAAATGGACCATTGATGAGGCCATTTTAGGTTTTGATTTGGAGGAAATATTTATTGGATTAGATTGAAGATGAAATTGTTTTGCTCATAAAATTACTGATTTTGACACTTCAGGTCATTTTGGGGCAAGATGTAACAAAAGGAGAAGTTAGAGGATAAAAAAGGGCAAAACTTCTTATTCAGATGATCACTAGGAGGTCACCTGAAATCCTCTAAATGAGTTGATCACCTGATGGTCACCTGAAATCCTAGAGCTAAATGAGTTGATCACCTAGTGGTCACCTGAAATCTTGGGCTAAATGAGTTGATCACCTGGTGGTCACCTGAAATCCTGGAGCTGAAGTGAGTTGATCACCCGGTGGTCACCTAAAATACAGAGATCATCAGGTTGCAGAGTGCTGGAGTTGGTGATCACCTGGTGATCATCACGCCGGTGATCACCAGTGATCAATCGCTTCGAGGATCAATCTTGACCATTGATCTCTTTAATGAATCAATCTTGGCCATTGATCTCAAAGCGCCTACATAAAAAGGGTGCTCAATTTCAGCAGCAAGGGTCGATTCTTTTGGAGCAGCAAGGGTTGGGTTTGAGGAGCAACACGCATAGAAGATCAATTGGAAGAGGAGCACCATCCAGGCTTGATTTCTCCATAATCTTGTGATTAATTCTAGGGTTTTCTTCCATTTTCTGAGTAGAATCCATTTCTAAACCTAGAATTTGTTGGTTTTCTCTTTCTCTCCATCATTTTAAGTATTTGGTCAAGTTAAGCTCAAATTCCACCATGGATGTGGGTCACTCATATTTCCCTTCATTTATGATGTTCATTATGATGAGTAGCTAAATTCCTACTATCTCTTAGGAATTAGTGAAATTTGGATTATGGGTATGTGATATTTTTGATGAATGGATATTGTTTGATAATTTATGTTTGTGTTTCTCTGAATTTATTGATTAAATACCTTGAGAGAGGATTAATCTTGACATGATTAGACTTAGACATAAGCTAATTATGTTAGATCGTAGAGAAATACACGTTAGGTTAATTATAGAATGAGAGTTCATAATTAACCTAGGAGGAAAATTGATTAATTTACAATAAATTAGGATGCAAGACATTGTGACTAATTTATTTCTAAATACTCTTAAGAGAGGGGTTTAGACCCAATATATTTTCCTACATAAATCCGAACAATATCCATGAATGTTTATGAGCCAAATTATAATCCATGTACCCATGATCCAAGTGGAGCACAAATTCCTAGGAGATAATTTAGTTCAATGGTATAATTTAATTATTGTAACCCTTGATCTAGCTGTTTAATCAATTTAATTACCGTTCTTGCATGTAGTTTAATCCTCACCAACCATCCAATCAATTTGTTACCGTACTTTATTCGTAATTCACACACAAAACACACAGAAATACAAGTCCCTGTGGTTCGACCCGGTACTCCCGGTTTTATTACTTGCGACCACCGTACACTTGCGGCGAGTCACTGTCAACCATACCAGTTGGGATCAATTCAACACCCGGAGTGAACGAGGAAGATTCGGAATCCCACTCACCTGAAGCCAAGCAACTCATCCTCACTAGCAGGGTGAGACACCGCTCCACCCTGCCGAAACACTAAACCAAAGAGTCTCTGACTCCAGTGAGTTCGGTGGAAAGAGAGTCGGGGCCAAACCATAGAGGACGCAAGTCCACGAACCGACATATTGAGGGCTCTGATCCATTGCCACGGGGCACCCAGAAAACCAACCACTGTCGAACTTTGCGGACCAGGCAACAGACGACAGGGCGTTGTCCGGAAGCACCACCCTCGAAGCTGCGGTTGCGCTACGACCTAAAACCGGTGGCACAGAAGTCACGAACGAAATCCGGCCAAGAAAATGGCAGACATGGCGCCAGGGGGCCCGAGCGCCGATCTGGAGGAGGAGATCTGGCGTCGGACAAATGGAGCGCACGAGAACGACAGCCGAAACAAGATCAGGCGTCGGTGAGCGACATGGTACCTACAAACAGACGCCGGCGTTGAACAACCACGCCATCGGAATCTTTCGAGCAAAGCGCTCCAGCGCCGGAAAAAACCCACCCCGATCGGAGACGACCACCCACGGCGGAGGCTCACACATCGAGAAGGTGACGGTTCGACCCGACACCGAGACTGCTGGAGGCGGACTTCCAGTGGTTATGGCGAGGCACGAAAGACAGATCGCAAGCCTTGAAGGCCGAGAACGGCGCTAGCGACAACTCGCGGCCGCCCGATCCGGTGAAAACGAGGGACACCGGAGTTGCGGCACCTAGAGAAAGCTTGAGGCATCCTAGGTCTACTAATTTAAACTCTTATGGTAAAGGATGATTGTGGAAAGTTGATTAAGATCAAGATCTGATATTTAATGTAAACTTAGGAACCCTTAAACTTATAGTTTTCTATTCTTTATTAGGGTCAACAGATGAGAAATCTTCTTCTTCTTTTATAATTTTATTTTTTTTCAGGTGATAACAATGAGAATTGGAAACCTAAAAGTTCGATGCTATCCTGATTTGCATTGCAAGAGACTATCAGAGTCCATCTCGAATGAACCTCTGTATATACTAGTATCTCAAAGTCCATCTCAAATACGGAACATTTTAAATAGTATTTTTAAAAATAAATAAATAAAGGTGTTTCATGCTAAACAAAACCATTATAAAGGTTAATAAAAAATTATTAAAAAGGACTACCCAACTCCTAAAACTCCTGAAACAAAAATTTAAAATCCGAAAACTATTCCTTAAACTACAGTTTCTCCACCCATCCCATGTTACATAGGTTAAAAATTAAAAATTACTCCAGATCGAACAAGAAAACACTTGAGGGGAAGAGAAGAGTATATAATTTCATTATTGAACAGAATTTTTATTAGAATTAAACATATTTTTATTCTCTTAAATAGCGTTAAAATTGAACAAGACAAATATATGAACATCATTTTCTCGTCTTATTAATTATTGATACAATCTTGAATACAAACAAACTCTCTCTTTCTACCTCGATTTTTTTTTTTTCCCATTTCTGTACATGTTTCATCGTTGCTCTGTGCGACGGCCGAGTGTTAATTGGATGCGGTTGGGAAGACGGAGAATCGATCCGACAGAGCATCAAACCAAACCAAACCAATATGCATCAACTTCCAGTGGAGATTCTTGAGGAGATTTTCCCCAGTCAAATGGTTAAAATGATAAGTTTGTAAGGTAAGGGGTTTTAGAGTTTTTTTAGGTATAGTTTGGGGATACACACGTAATAAGATTATAGTTATAATTTCGTGGGGGTAAATTATACAAATGATGTTTAAACTTGTGAGAAATATACATATAAATCCTATACTTTGTAAATAGTCAGTGAGGGCACCGCCCCCGGTGCCCCCATTTTAGGTCCACCCCCTAGATCTATGTGTGGTGTGAATGAGTGGGATTCGATCCTGGAGGGGCTGTAAGAGATGGGTGTCGTTGATGAGGAGATGAACAAGAAACCGCTGAAGAAGAGCAATGAGAGCATCAATCGAGTGGTGATGGATCTCCTGATTGACTGAGAGAGAATTAGTTGATGAAGCAAGCTTAGAAGAGAGGAGAATGAGGGAGTCTCTTGTTTGCTACTATGAATAAATAAATCCTCAACTTTTTTTTTGTGGTTTTAATGTTTGTGTTCCTTAACATTAGCTTAATGCTACAGCAGCAATAGAAGTAATTGTAGGCTAGTTGAGCTGAGCCTCCTATGAAAGAAACCATGAATTGGTTGTTGCGTTAATAAAAATGTTTTTATTTTCTCCAACTAAATTCGTTCTAATTTCTTGATCTCTTAGGTGACATTAGGAGATTTTCATTTATGTTATTTTATTCACATTTTCAGTTATTGCACTTTCTGTCTCTTACAGAGTAAGGGATTTTTGGCCAAGCGTTGCAGAAAGAGCTTTCCACAACATCCATTCCGGGATTGGACGAGCCGACATGATACAACCCGCAATCACCACACCCATAAGCTGAAGCACCGGGGTTGGCACTGCAATGGCCATCGCGTCCTCGTCGTCGGAGAGCGCAAGGGAAGCCAGTCGATCATCAAGGTTGGCCATCGACGGAGCCCTGGACTATAGGCCGAGAGAGTGAGGAGATAAGAGCGTGCAAAAAATGGAGGACCACCGATTGTAGCGCAACTGCGTCGGATCAGCAAGCAGAGCGGGAGAAACGGACGAGGGCGGAGCGGATCAGGGAGCATAGGCTGATTAAAGGAGGTTGGTTGCACGGCTTGCTTGCCGACGAAGCAAGTAGTATCAACCGAGAGAAGAAGAAGAGGAGAACTAGGCTTTCGACGGTACACCACCAATGTTGTCTGCATTCTAATTCGTTTTTTTTACAAAGGTGATGTGGACATCACCCCAAGGACTCCACAAGCTCAAGGTGTTGATCAACCTCAAGGGCACAAGTCCCCAAATCCGCTCCAAGGTATAGGGGGACCAATGACAAGGTCCCGACTCAGATAAGTTCGAGCGAGTCTCAATGCTTTCATGAGACTTATAGCACAAGGAGAGGAACAAGAGAAAGTTAAAAAAAGGACCTTACAACTTCACCATATCGGCATCCGATTGGAGGAAGAGCACTTGAAGCTCTCCGGAGTCTTGAACGTGAGCAAACTTGTGGAAGGAGAAGGTGTAGAGAGCCTTAACGAAGAGAACATCACCAAGGACCCAGGCGAGGCCGCCGTGCGAAGCCTCCCGGCTAAGGCGAAGCCCCAAAGCGAAGTCGCTCATGCGAAGCCTCCTGGTGCAGGCGAAGCCGCCAATGCGAAGCCTCCAAGCGAGACCCTCGTGCGAAGCCTCTAGGCGCAGGTGAAGCCGTCCATGCGAAGCCTCTAGGCGAGGCCCCCGTGCGAAGCCTCTAGGCGCAGGCGAAGCCTCCATGCTCAACAATCCGGCCAACCTTTCCAAGCCAATCCAAAATACTTCTTCCTTTTATGAATATATTTGGAAGGACAAATGTTTACTTTATGTGCAAAAGATATATGAAGACCTTTTAGGCTAACTTTTATCTTTTGTCTTTTTGGAAGCTTTTAAGATGACATGCATGCAAAAGCACTTTTGGAAGGCTTTTGGTATGGATGCATGGTTAATTCCCATCCAAGAGGCTCCTTTCACTTCTTTAAAGTGTAAACAAGGCTCATTGGAGCCTCAGAACTCATTTTTGCCGAATTCTTCTACTCCTTTGAGAGAGGTTGTCCAAACTTGTTATCCTTTTTTGTATTATTTATCCATTTCCCTTTGATCCATTAAATTGGTTTCAAACTTGAAATCTAGTATTGTTTTTCATTGTGAGAGGAAATGTGTTAGATCCATCTCTATCCTTGGTAAAGAACGCATTCATTGTCATCCATTATGAGGGTGAAGGTGTTCACTACTAGAAAATGGTGCAAAACCAACAGTTAGTATCAACAGGCTAATACGTTGGAAAACGCCAAAACCAACTGACCTACCCTTTGGAAACTACGCATTGGTATTTGCATCGTTGGTATAATTTTAACCAACTGTCTAACTCGTTGATTTCCCATCACTCATTTTTCCTACTCACCTCTTAAACCCTTAGTTATTAGGTGAAAAAATCATCTCCAATTTTTAAGTTCGAAACTATTATCTCTCCAATCTCCACTATTATTCTTTATGTATAAAAATATTGACTTTAGTGTCGAATTGGAAGTCCAAAAACAATCCTCTATTTCCCCATGTCCTTTGGTTGCAGGCTTCTTCTATAGATTACCATACATTAGGGGTTCAAAGTTGGGGTTTTGGGGATGAATTTTGTAATTTTCACGGAGGTTTTTCTCACTGTGAGTTACTCCCGTTTTTCACTAAACAAAATTCGGACCTCTCGTGAAAGCTGGACTCGTGAACTCTGTATTTCACCATGACTTTCGCCTCACTCTCACTTCTCCGATCTTAGAGGCAGAGAAGACTCGAATCCATCTTCTCTCCAAAAGAAACCTAGAAGCTGGATCGAAACTCCTTCTCCTGTCGTCCTCTTCCTCTCGACTCGCGCTGCCCCCAACATCTCTCAACATCGACGCGGCCTGCTCGCAAAATCCGATCTTGGAGGCAGCGCTCAACATCGACGCTGCCTGCTCGCAACATCGACCAGATCCACTCTTAACCAGTTACTCTTACCTGCTCGCAAAATCCGATCTTGGAGGCAGAGGTTCGACCGCTTGACTCGCGTCCATCGCCTCTCCGAAAGAAGCCCAGAAGTGTTTTGTTGGAGCGTCTCGCCTGGATCAGCTGGTCACATGGCAGGATTTAAAGGTAAGATTTTTTTATGATTTCTTTTAAGTGCAGCCCAGCCATGCTTCCATTTCCTACTAAGAGAGGGTACTTTATTCTTCAGGATCACATGCGCAAAGCAGGAGATGTTTGCTTCGCCGAAGTTAACCGTGATAGAGATGGTATGAGTTATACTCCAGAAGCATTATGGATGACTGAATGCACAGATCTTTTTGTCATCGGTTATATCCCTCATAGACTTTAAGACTCTCCATATACTAAATATTTTAGCACTAACAACATGTATTGTTTGTCTCCTTTTCTTAAAATACGTTTCTCTGTTTTTGTTTGATGATGCTTCTTCAACCTTGACTACATTTGCATTTTTCCTTCTCTAAATCTTGGACAGCTGCTCGCAATTTCTTCTACCTGTTGTGTTCTCAAGCATACTGAAGAATAAAATCATTAGAAGCAAAATTGTTGGCTGTTAATTAAGTGAAACTGAATGTGACCCTGATTTCTCTACTCCTGCCTAACAATAACTTAACTAGATCTAACTCTTACAAAAAAATGTGACCAGCTCCACTGTCAACTCGTATTCCTACGCATCATCATAGGTACAAAAATCCAATTTCGTATACCTCTTGCCATGGCTCCTTACTTATTAGCTAATAGGTTTATTTGCTGTTAATAACCAGAGGAGTATCCACAAACAAACGTTTTAATGATATACCTCTTGCCATGGCTCCTTACTTATTAGCCCGATTAAAATGGATGTTGATTAGAGTTAAAGTGTTGCATATCTGTATATGAATTTCTGCATTAAGCCCTTGTCTGGATATACTGATTTTGTGACATATGGAAAGCTAGAAGTTATGGTTATATGTAGTTCTGCTGGTTGCTAGAACTTATGACAACTAAGTAATACAACCATTTGTTAAGTCTGTTAAGTGTTTGAAGTACATAAAATAGGAAGCCAAAAGTTTTAAGGGGTTTTTGAATATGTTATTATAAGTATATACAATAGTGGTATGTGGTTGCAACATCTTACTTGGAACTCCATCGATATATTTTCAGATATTCAGCTCCAGTATTACATTTGGTTACAAAATAGGGGTTGTCATCTTCTGCCCTCTTGGGAAAGTTGGTTGCTAAATCCCATAGGGGTTTCAAGATAATCTCGTTCTTTGGGCTGTTGTTTCTCTTTCAGCCCTCTCGAGGCTGCTTTGTTGTATCTTTTGAAATTGTTCACTGGTGCAGCTGCTGAAGCTTGGTTAGTTGCACAAAGGTGCAGCAGCTCCCAAGGTGTTTTTCCCATTCATTGTTTATCCTTGTATGAAACTATGTTTCATTATGCTTATCTTTTTATTTCTGCTCTTTTCATATCATGTGTATCCTTTATGAAAGTATGTTTCAAGCTTCTTAAAGGTTAGAGATTTGTTTTTGTCACATGGGCAGCAGTATGCTATGATTAAAGTTGGTTGAACTTTCAGGTCTAATTCTATTTGGTGGCATGATATTTTGGAAGACGTTGTTGTGTCCTTTTTATGGGTGATAGTGATATGGTTTTGGTTATCTAATCCTATTGTCCCACTAGGTTCAATGAAGAAGATGTTCCAAACATTCTCGATGACGATCCAGAAATTGCAGCTGATGATATTGTTGCAGATGCAAATGAGGTTGCAATTATTCCCCACACCCTTGTGTTCAGCAATGAAGAGGTCGTCGTCTGAGCACAAGCAGGCAACGGCAGGGCCTGAACCAGAGGTGAGGATATTTTCCCTAGTGACGAAGACACATCCCCAATGGTTGCTGCTGTCACGAAACGCCATGCTAAGTTGGACAACAGCGATGCGAAGAAGTCGAAAAAGGATCGCAGGAAGGAACTGCCACGCGTTTTAGGCATGCTTTTATCAAAAGACTGTATTAAAGATTAGATGTCTAGCACCCGACTTTCTAGTAGTAGTACTTTTATCATGCAACTGATGATGTGTCATGATGTATTGTCGTTTATGTTGTACTGTTGTTCCGGATCAGACATCGGTTAAGCTATGCAAGATTTCAGTATGACAATGATATAGTTCCAAATTTTATGTTGTCCTTCACTCTTTCATACTTCATTTGAATTGTGTAACCTGCTTGGGAATTCCTTTGTCATGCAGGAACCATTTGAATGCAACAGAATATGTCATATCTCTTAGGTTGCCTTAGTTTAAAGAGTAAACAATTGATAGCAATATCCCTTGCAATCGGCAATGACCATGATATGAGAGGTTAAAATTTTATGAAGATGTGGTTTAGGACAAGTTGACCAAAAATTCTACAAAAATAACCATTAACTTCAGCCATTGACCAACACATTGAGTTCAGCCATGTTGCCCAGAAAATTCGCTAAAAATGTCCATTAACTCCATCACAAGCAGCCTGAAGTGTGTGCAAAATTTGAGATTAAAATCATCTTAGGAGCTTAAGATATCATCAATTCAAGTTTGATGCATTAGGTGTTAGTTTGAGGGGCTGTTTGACCAACACATTGACTTCAGCCATGTTGCCCAGAAAATTTCCCAAAAATGTCCATTAACTCCACCACAGGCAGCCTGAAGTGTGTGCAAAATTTGAGATTAAAATCATCTTAGGAGCTTAAGATATCATCAATTCAAGTTTGATGCATTAGGTGTTAGTTTGAGGGGCTGTTTGACCAACACATTGACTTCAGCCATGTTGACCAAAAAAATAAACAAAAAATATCTGGAACTTCAACACATCCATCCTGAAGTGTGTGCAAAGTTTGACAGTAAAAGGATATAAGGATCATAAGATATCAACGTTTGAAGTTTGATGCACAAAGTGTAGTTTTAGGTGTCATTTGACCAGGAACTTGACTTTGACCACGTTGACCAAAAAAATAAACAAAAAATATCTGGAACTTCAACACATCCATCCTGAAGTGTGTGGAATGTTTGACAGTAAAAGGATGTAAGGATCATAAGATATCAACATTTGAAGTTTGATGCACAAAGTGTTAGTTCTAGGTGTCGTTTGACCAGGAACTTGACTTTGACCACGTTGACCAAAAAAATAAATAAAAAATATCTGGAACTTCAACACATCCATCATGAAGTGTGTGCAAAGTTTGACAGTAAAAGGATATAAGGATCATAAGATATCAACGTTTGAAGTTTGACGCACAAAGTGTTAGTTTTAGGTGTCGTTTGACCAGGAACTTGACTTTGACCACGTTGACCAAAAAAATAAACAAAAAATATCTGGAACTTCAACACATCCATCCTGAAGTGTGTGCAAAGTTTGACAGTAAAAGGATGTAAGGATCATTAGATATCAACATTTGAAGTTTGAAACATTTCTAGTAACTCAAGCCTCTGAGGGCAGTGAATTTTGACATATTCCTCCAGTATATGGATTACACCTAGTACATCACATGTTCTCATATTTTGACTTTTCTACACACTCAGTTCATTTTGTGCACCCTAGTACATCAAATTTCCTCCAAGGACGGTTGCTCATGATGAAGTCACATTGGATGCGAAGGATTGCCGTGAGCGAGTGAGTCATGGAACCGAACTCGGCGGGCTAGTCAATGGACGGTTGCACAAGTGTTCACTATGATTAGTGATGTTCCATTATAGAGTTGGGCGAAAATCTCTTAATCGATTACTGTGGACCGCCATATCTACCATAAATGTCACTAGCGGGCGAGATCACTTGATGCATGAGCGAAAGAATAAGAATATCCACGCCCATGCCTCCTGCTATCTCTACTTTCATAGCTTAAACTATCAGCTGCCTCACTAGGAACCGGGAGATAAGGCGAACTGGCACCATTGCAGATACAGCAACTTCTCGATCAAAGAGGTTTGCCCTCAGAGTCATTATTTGTACAAGAGCATCCTTAGCAACATCAAGCTCTCCAGATATCCGAAAATGCCAAATGGCAGCAAAGCTTTAAAACTAATTCTACTAAACAAGAACACAGGTGTACTAATAAAGTTAAATTTGAGTGTCAACAAGAATTGGGCCTTGTTTAAACGACCAAAACTTGGCATAACTAAGCCACACCTTGAGATGCTTTGTTCGATCAAGTAGTCTCTCATACTGAGCCAAAAGGCCTGCAAGACAATCATTATCCAAGAATATACCGGAGGAGTCACTGAAGAGCCATTGCGGCAAGTGTGATGCAACAGTGCCGTCAGCTGGCTAAAATTAAAATTTGCGACGCGGCCGAGACAAAGCAAAAGAGTCAAGGACATGTAATAATGTAATTAATTACCGGACGATCTGCAGTAGTATTAAGGCAATAATGAGGAAAGTGAGCTTATTAAGGCAATAATGAGGAAAGTGAGCTTCTTCTTCTTCTTCTAAGAACCTTATCATGATCAAATCTAATCTAATCTGCAATGGTTATTACCTGCTGGCTCTGGTCAATTAAATCAGATCAGATCTGATCATCCAGGCCTGTAAGTAGTACGATCATGATCTCAAACATGAACATTCCCATCCATATCCCCACAGTAATATATAATTACTTCCATGATCGGGAGGAGGAATGTGTTCTTAATTAACAAAGTTTATTGAGAGGGAGAGAGATGAAAAATATGAAAAACCAAAAAGGAAAGCGTGATAGCTAGGAAAGCGATCTGGGAGGGAGGAGCAATATTGTTACCTGGAACACCCGACGTAATTAAGTTAATTACGTATTTAAGTTTAATTACCGGATTTTCGATAATTTCTGTTTTGGGACTCGTACTGCATGTTTGGTAATTGTGGATTTGATTTGGTGATTTTTGGGGCAACCCGGGACGAATTTAGAATTTGTTACGCGGGTGCGCGTAATTCCCGGGAGTTGCCTTTCCGAGTGACTCGGGACTTATATTGGGATAATAAAAATGTGTTTTATGGGTTTTGTGATGTCCTGAGTATGTGGTTAAAGTTTGGTTCCAATCGGAGTAAGGTTGGTAAAAAGTTGCATTTTGTGTGTGAGTTAATAGAAATTTGGCTATTTTTGGCTAAAAAGAGAGTATGGGGCGCATGGGAGAGATGGGAGAGGGGACACATGTCCCTTCTCAGAAGAAGAGAAAAGAAGAAAAAGGATGTGTGCAATATTACATATATATATATATATATATATATATATATATATATGTGCGAATAGAAATGAAATTGGAATTTTTGGTAGAAAAGAGAAGAAAAGTGGCGGATGGGTGAGAGAGAGAGTGAGACATGTGTCTCTTTGTGAGTGAAGAAGAGATGAAAAGAAAAGCTTTTATGTTGTTGAAATATATATGTATGTATGATATTAATACATGTATATATGTGAATAAGTAAAAGAAAGGAGTAAAAATTGGTCAATACTTCACACTTTTCTTCTTCTTCCTGTATCCTTCTCTCTCTCTCTCTCTCTCTCTCTCTCTCACACTTGCATCCGCCATTATTGGAGCTTAAGCTCTACAACTGTTTTCCGTCAATTCGCGACCAAACTTCGAGGTAAACCACTTAAATCGTTCATTGGGTTGTATAGATTGATAATCTGAAGTCTATTTTGGAAGAAACAGTATAGTTTGCAAGTTAGGAGCATTTGAATTTTGGAGTGAATAGTGTCATATGCTCCTTTGTTTGATTTTTCGGTTCCTAAGCGTTCTCGGCACTTCCTGGTGCATGTTTGATAACAGGAACGTAGGAAGAAACGCACCTGAGGTTGTGCCGATTCGCGTCTGAAATTTTGGGTGGAATTTTTTACGGAAGAATTAGTGAAAGGTAAGGGCATTTTTGAATTCAGAGTAGAATTCTGGTTCTGATAGTGTGATCGGTTCAATTAGAAAAGGCTCGGTGTGAAAGTCGTTTTTCCCGGCCGAGCCTCGGTTTTGGCGCCAATGCCAATAAATTTTTCTGTGAATTCTGAATTGAATTGTGTATCTGTGATTGATTGTGAACAGGGAGTTGCTTTGAATTTGGGCAGAAACTCTGCCGAAATTTCTACCGGGACCGTCGATCAAGAAATTGGATTCGGACTTTAATTAGAGGTAAGGGTTCAGTGTGTGTTTAGGAGTATTGCTTTGCGTAGCAAGCATACTCGGATATAGACTGAGGCTAGGTTCGGAAGAGGGGAGTGCCCGATGATGCCGACCTAGTTCCTGGTATAAGCATTGTTGTGCAGGAACCGACTGGGATTCCGATATACCTACGATGGTTATCGATGGTTTATATTGATTGACCGATGGGGGTTGCTCCCCCGAGCTGGTACCATGCTCTACCGACCGATTGTGAATGGACGCATGGCCATTGCCGGTTGGACCGGGGCAGATCTCGCCATGGTCCATCGCGAAAAATGTTATCGTATGAATGTGAGTTGAATGTGATTGTGTGTGATCGACTGCATTACGTAGGTTTGATTGTGAGATGCGTTGTGTATCGTATTCGTTATGTTTCCGTTTGCAGGTTTATTGTATCTACCGCTTTAGTAATTGCACCATGTCTATACCTGTTCCCTTACTAAGTTCTTTCGAGAACTTACCCTTATATCTACTGTTTCAGGAAAAGGCAAGGAAAAGCAAGTCGCCGAGTAGAGGCGAGGTTGCTTGTTTGAAAGGTTTTGGTCTAGAGCAGCAGCAGCAGTTTCACCTTTGCGCGGTTGGATTCCGTGAGACCGCCGACTGGTGGGTTTCTTTTGTATTCCGAACTTGGTTTTGGCTCTGTATAATGTACATAACTTGCATGATTAGTTTTGTAGGTTTTGGTTGTGTAAATGGTAAGATTTTATAAGTGTTAAAGTTCAGGCTCAGAATTGTTTAAGTTCGGCGTAGGTTTTTCAGGTTTTCGGTTCGGTCGGAGGGTCAGGCGACCCCTCCCTTGGAGTGGGCGGTCGCCTGGACCACTTCCGTAGTAGGCAGGGGATCAGGCGAGGGCCGGGCGACCCCTTTCTTGGAGCAGCGGTCGCTGGACCCCCGGGTTTTGGAGGCGGGCGGTCGGGTGACAGCCAGGCGACCCGGCCCTGGAGCGGGCGGTCGCTGGGTCAGCGAGAGGCCAGGCGACCCCTCTCCGAGAGGTCAGGCGGTCGCCTGGTCCACTCAGCTTGGTGGCCAGCGAGTTAGGCGATGGTTCAGGCGACCCGGGCTTGGGCCCGGGCGGTCGCCTGGACCCCGTTTTCGTAATCCTTGGTTCTTTTCAACCCCGTTCGCGTAGGTGAGTGTCTTGGGGGCTTGGTTGAACACTTTTGCTTGAGTTTAAGGTTTATGCTAAGGTTGTGAGTGAGTGAACCGTCGCCGCCACTTTCCCCCTTTCCCCGGTTTAGTTCCGTTCTCCGTGCACTTCCGTGAGTGCGGGGTGTGAGGGTGCGGGGTGGGGTGACAAGTTGGTATCAGAGCAGGTTTATCTAGTTGTGAATGGTTTATGTGATAGTAAGGTTGCATTTCATTGCATCATGCATGTACATATGCAGAGCCAATTGGAATCACTGCTGCTAAGTTTTGATTGATTGTTACCGTAATGTTGTGTTTATATTGATTCTCAGAAAATGGTTAACACCCGGGGAAGACCGGGACCGAATGAACAAGAGAGGCGGGACGAAGGTCCCGAACCTCGACCGATTGTACAACCGGCAGGGGGACGGGCACCACAAGCCTCCCCTGAGCTAGTGCGAGTCTTAGAACAGATCCGGGATAGTTTGGCACTGATACTACCGGAACCAACAGACTCGAGGACAAAGGCAACAACTTCGAGATATGAGTGGTAGTGGATCGGGCGTCATGGACCCCATACTGGATCGATAACAGCCCGTCCTCATCTCAAGAGGAGGCTAGTATCGATGAAGAGCGGAGACACCCAAGAGGTAGGAGGGTGCACCGAGAGATTGGTTCGCCGCAGACGGAGTCATGATGATCATGGCCCGTCTCGGGGAAGTGTTAGTGGTCGACGCCGCCGCCGGCAACTGAGGAAGCCGAAGGGTCACATCGACCCAAAAGGCAGCGGGAAGAGAATGAGCGCCCTAGTAGGATGCTCGAGCGATTCCAACGCCTGAACCCACCCCGTTTCAACGGAAAGGGTGGGCCTGAGGCGGCGGAAGTCTGGTTTCGACGGATCGACTCCATGTTTGAAAGATTGGAATTCTCATCTACTGCAATGGTATCGTTGGCAACGTACAATCTGGATGACCGAGCTTTGATATGGTGGGAGAGTGTGAGGAACAGGCACCGAGCGGAGCAGTTCGCCCGGGGAGAGCCTGATACTGATATGACGTGGAATGAGTTTACTCGCTTGTTCCACGATCATTATGTGAGTGATGCTGTCCGAGACTTGCGACAAGCACAGTTTGACAATTTGACTCAAGGGACTATGAGCGTGCTGGAATATGAGCACGAGTTTGATCGATTGATTCGCTATGTTCCACAGTATCATGGGATGGAAGAACAGAAGGCAAAGAGATTTATCAGAGGGTTGCGACCTGATATTCGATTGGCACTCCGACCGTTGGATATCAAATATTATCAGGAAGCAACACAAAAGGCTCAACTGATTGAACAGGAGGATGTTGAGAGTAGATTCATACCTCAACAGGCCGTTGGACGTGGAAGGGGTACAAGCTTCCGTGGCTTCTCTCGAAACGCCGGGAGGGCACTCCAGCCTAACCCAAGCGCTAGAGGGAAGGGAGTAGCTTCACCCTCCGCTACTGTTTGTCCGACCTGTCAACGTTCTCACCCGGTCAGAGCATGCTATCGGGAGACAGTCGGTGTTTGGGATGTGGTTCATCGGACCACTGGGTCCGGGATTGTCCTCAAGCCGCACCGAGGAGGGAGGTCGGCCAAGGTCCGAGGCCTCCATTGGGGTTACCGCTGTTTCGACCGGGGCACCACGAGGTGGTGCCGCACCACGCTTTCCACGACCGCAGGCACCTCCACCGCCACCGCAACCGAGATTGGGAAGAGTTTTTCAGATCGAACGCGGGGAGGCAAATCAGCAAAAGGAAGGTGAAACGGCACGACAAGGTGCCCTTAAAGGTACCATACTGTTAAATAACATTCCCGCTCTTTGTGTTGTTCGACATCGGTGCTTCTGTGTCCATTGTGGCTCAGAAATTTGCTTTGGCTCAACGGTTATCTGTGAGTTCTATGCCACGAGTGGCTTTAGTTAAGACTGCAGGGAGCCAGTGGTTGCTCTCTAATGATATGGTTCGGGATTGTATGATTGATTTGGGAAAACATCAGATCTTGAGTGATTTACTGGTTTTAGATATTTCGGGGTATGATGTGGTTCTGGGAATGGACTGGTTAGCTAAGAATGGAGTACAGATTGATTGTGGGAAGCGGGAGGTGACTTTACCTACCGGGAAGGTACTTCAATCCTCCGCTTCTTCCTCTGAGCAGGAATCAGAAATGGGGAGTCTAGAATTGCAAATTCTAGACGAGTTTGAAGTGATAGATGAGGATGATTACTGTGGGTTGAACTCTTCGGAGATCAGGGATGAGATAGATCGGGTATTGGTTGTAAGGGAATTTCCGCAGGTATTTCCTGAAGATTTACCGGGATGCCTCCGGAACGTGAAATTGTTTTCGAGATTTTGCTCCAGCCGGGATCAGTACCCGTATCTGCTCCCCCTTATCGAATGGCTATCCCTGAAATGAATGAGCTTAAGAAGCAGCTGGATGAATTGCTTTCTAAAGGATTCATTCGGCCGAGCACGTCCCCGTGGGGTGCTCCGGTGTTGTTTGTGAAAAAGAAGGATGGAACGTTACGATTGTGTATCGATTATCGCAAACTGAACGCGATAACTGTGAAGAATAAATACCCCCTCCCACGGATTGACGATTTGTTTGATCAGCAAGGGGGCAAGGGTATTTTCAAGATTGACTTGAGATCGGGTACTTCCAACTTCGGGTGAAGGAAGAAGATATTCCCAAAACAGCTTTCCGAACCCGGTATGGACATTACGAGTATACCGTCATGCCATTCGGTTTGACAAATGCGCTGCGGCATTTATGGATATGATGAACCGAGTGTTCCGTCCCATACCGGATCAGTTTGTGGTGGTATTCATTGATGATATCTTGGTTTACTCCAAGAATGAAGGTGAACATCAGGATCATCTGCGAATTGTACTGAAGACTCTGAGTGATCATCAATTGTATGCCAAACTCTCCAAGTGTCAGTTTTGGATCAGGGAAGTGTCCTTCTTGGGGCACGTTATTGGAGAGAATGGTTTATCGGTAGATCCTGAAAAGATTAAGGCAGTAATGGACTGGAAGCAACCCACTACAGTACGGGAGATCGGGAGTTTCCTCGACCGGCAGTTATTACCGGAGGTTCGTATCGATTTTCGACTTTGGCTCTACCCCTTACTCAGCTTACGCAGAAGGGGCGAGCATTTGTATGGTCTGAGGCGTGTGAGCGCAGCTTTCAGGAACTAAAGGATAGGCTGACTCACGCACCTATTCTGATATTGCCAGATCCAAGTGCAGCTTTTACAATTTACACGGACGCTTCCAGTTCGGGTTTGGGTTGTGTACTCATGCAGGATAGGAATGTGATAGCTTATGGGTCGAGACAGCTTCGACCGCATGAGCAAAACTACCCGACTCACGATTTGGAATTGGCAGCGGTAATTTATGCACTCAAGCAATGGCGACATTATCTGCTTGGTAGCAAATTTCAAATCTTTACGGATCATAAGAGTTTGAAATATTTGTTTACCCAGAAGGATTTGAATATGAGGCAACGAAGGTGGCTTGAGTACATGAAGGATTACGATTGTAGTATCGAGTATATCGCTGGCAAAGGGAATTCGGTAGCTGACGCACTGAGTCGGAAGTATACCGGCATGGTGAAAGATGGGGATCGGGATGGTGATGATGAAGAGAATGACTTGGTTCGGTTGTGGAGTTTGTGGGAGCACCGAGAGCGTGAGCAATCACATTTTTGACGATCCGGTCGGTGGCTGGACAGTGCGAGATGCTCGTAATGCAGATGCATCATCAAGAAGGTATCGGGAGAAGCGAAAGGATCCCTTCACCCATCATTCGGTTACAAACAGGATTGTTGTATTTCAAAGATCGATCAGTATGTACCGATGGAACCGACCTTCGCAGGAAATACTTGAGGAGGAGCATACGAGTCGATTGAGCGTACACCCGGGAGGTGAGAAAATGTATCATGATTTGAGGTCTCATTTCTGGTGGCCGGGTATGCGCAAGGACATTGCCACTTATGTTTCTAAGTGTGCAACGTGTCAACGGGTGAAGGCGGAGCATCAAAAACCAGCAGGCACTTTACAGACATTGCCCATTCCGGTCAGGAAATGGGGCAATATTACTATGGACTTTCTGACAGGATTACCTATGACCCGAGCGCACCACGACGCTATATGGGTTGTAGTGGATCGATTGACGAAGTGTGCCCATTTTCTCCCAATACGGATTACAGACTCTTTGGAGAAGTTAGCTCAACTGTACATCAAGGAGATTGTACGGTTACATGGAGTACCAGACTCCATAGTGTCCGATCGAGATCCGCGATTTACAACACGGTTTTGGAAGGCTTTCCACATAGCTTTGGGTACACAGCTTGCACATGAGTTCAGCGTATCACCCATGCATGATGGACAATCGACGGGTGATCCAAATATTGGAAGACATGTTACGGAGTTGTGCAATCGGACTTCGGTGGTGAGTGGGATTTTCACCTACCATTGGTGGAATTCTCGTATAATAACAGCTTATCAGTCCACCGTTGGCATGGCACCGTATGAGGCTTTGTATGGGCGGCGTTGTGTAACACCACACCGTTGGGTAAGCTTCCGATCGAGTGGAATTGGGTCCTCAATTGATTGAGGAGACGACAGCCAAGGTTAAGAAGATTCAGGATCGGTTGAAGGCTGCAAATGATCGGACCACCTCCTATGTGAATAAAAGGAGGCGGGATTTGGAATTCGAGGTTGGTGACAGAGTATGGCTTAAGGTAGCACCGACTAGAGGGTGCGGGGGTGGGGTGACAAGTTGGTATCAGAGGGGTTATCAGATTTGGTAAGAAGGGAAAGTTGGCACCGCGTTATGTAGGACCGTATGAGATTCTGGGGCGGGTTGGTAGAGTAGCCTACCGGTTGGCTTTACCCCGCATATGTCAGTAGTGCATAACGTGTTTCATGTGAGTATGCTGAAGAAGTGTATCCTGGATCCGGTCCAGACAGTTACCGCAGAAGATATACAGATAGAACCGGATCTTTCCTACAAAGAGGTGCCAGTGGCCATCCTAGGGCACGATGTGCGGAAGCTTCGTAGTAAGCTAATACCGATGATCAGAGTACAATGGTCTCATCATACCGACCGAGAGGCTACGTGGGAGGTCGAGCAGGATATTCAGGATCGGTACCCCCAAGAGTACGAACGCCTTAAGACTACCTTGGAGGACCAAGGGTCTTAAGGGGGGGAGAATTGTTACCAACACCCGGTACGTAATTAAGTTAATTACGTATTTAAGTTTAATTACCGGATTTTCGATAATTTCTGTTTTGGGACTCGTACTGCATGTTTGGTAATTGTGGATTTGATTTGGTGATTTTTGGGGCAACCCGGGACGAATTTAGAATTTGTTACGCGGGTGCGCGTAATTCCCGGGAGTTGCCTTTCCGAGTGACTCGGGACTTATAAATGGATAAGAAAAATGTGTTTTATGGGTTTTGTGATGTCCCGAGTAAGTGGTTAAAGTTTGGTACCAATCGGAGTAAGTTTGGTAAAAAGTTGCATTTTCGGGCTGAGCGAAAATGCAGTTTTGTTTGTGTGTGAGTTATAAAATTTGGCTAAAAAGAGAGTATGGGGCGCATGGGAGAGATGGGAGAGGGGAC
This sequence comes from Stellera chamaejasme, assembly GCA_024586325.1. Lineage (NCBI taxonomy): Eukaryota > Viridiplantae > Streptophyta > Magnoliopsida > Malvales > Thymelaeaceae > Stellera > Stellera chamaejasme. The sequence goes on along the minus strand of CM044984.1, from coordinate 8,173,775 downwards.
ACATGTCCCTTCTCAATTGAAGAAGAGAAAAGAAGAAAAAGCATTTGTGCAATATTACATATATATATATATGTGAATAAGAATAGAAATGAAATTGGAATTTTTGGTAGAAAAGAGAAGAAAAGTGGCGGATGGGTGAGAGAGAGAGTGAGACATGTGTCTCTTTGTGAGTGAAGAAGAGATGAAAAGAAAAGCTTTTATGTTGTTGAAATATATATGTATGTATGATATTAATACATGTATATATGTGAATAAGTAAAAGAAAGGAGTAAAAATTGGTCAATACTTCACACTTCTCTTCTTCTTCTTCCATCCGTCTCTCTCTCTCTCTCTCCTCACACATTGCATCCGCCATTATTGGAGCTTGAGCTCTACAACTGTTTTCCGTCAATTTCGCGACCAAACTTCGAGGTAAACCGCTTAAATTGTTCATTGGGTTGTGTAGATCGATAATCTGAAGTCTGTTTTGGAAGAATCAGTGTATTTTGCAAGTTAGGAGCATTTGAATGTTTGAGTGAATAGTGTCATATGCTCCTTTGTTTAATTTTTCGGTTCCTAAGCGTTCTCGGCACTTCCTGGTGCATGTTTGATAACAGGAACGTAGGAAGAAACGCACCTGAGGTTGTGCCGATTCGCGTCTGAAATTTTGGGTGGAATTTTTGACGGAAGAATTAGTGAAAGGTAAGGGCAGTTTTGAATTCAGAGTAGAATTCTGGTTACGATAGTGTGATCGGTTCAATTAGAAAAGGCTCGGTGTGAAAGTCGCTTTTCCCGGCCGAGCCTCGGTTTTGGCGCCAATGCCAATAATCAAGCTTTCGTGAATTCTGAATTGAATTGTGTATCTGTGATTGATTGTGAACAGGGAGTTGCTTTGAATTTGGGCAGAAACTCTGCCGAAATTTCTACCGGGACCGTCGATCAAGAAATTGGATTCGGACTTTAATTAGAGGTAAGGGTTCAGTGTGTGTTTAGGAGTATTGCTTTGCGTAGCAAGCATACTCGGATATAGACTGAGGCTAGGTTCGGAAGAGGGGAGTGCCCGATGATGCCGACCTAGTTCCCGGTATAGGCATTGTTGTGCAGAACCGATCGGGATTCCGATATACCTACGATGGTTATCGATGGTTTATATTGATTGACCGATGGGGTTGCTCCCGAGCTGGTACCATGCTCTACCGACCGATTGTGAATGGACGCATGGCCATTGCCGGTTGGACCGGGGCAGATCTCGCCATGGTCCATCGCGAAAAATGTTATCGTATGAATGTGAGTTGAATGTGATTGTGTGTGATCGACTGCATTGCGTAGGTTTGATTGTGAGATGCGTTGTGTATCGTATTCGTTATGTTTCCGTTTGCGGGTTTATTGTATCTACCGCTTTAGTAATCGCACCATGTCTATACTGTTCCCTTACTAAGTTCTTTCGAGAACTTACCCTTATATCTACTGTTTCAGAAAAGGCAAGGAAAAGCAAGTCGCCGAGCAGAGGCGAGGTTGCTTGTTTGAAAGGTTTTGGTCTAGAGCAAGCAGCAGCAGCTTTCACCTTTGCGCGGTTGGATTCCGTGAGACCGCCGACCGGTGGGTTTCTTTTGTATTCGAACTTGGTTTTGGCTCGTATAATGTACATAACTTGCATGATTAGTTTTGTAGGTTTTGGTTGTGTAAATGGTAAGATTTTATAAGTGTTAAAGTTCGTGCTCGAATTGTTTAAGTTCGGCGTAGGTTTTTCAGGTTTTCGGTTCGGTCGGAGGGTCGTGCGACCCTCCCTTGGAGTGGGCGGTCGCCTGGACCACTTCCGTAGTAGGCGGGATCGGCGAGGCCGGGCGACCCTTTCTTGGAGCAGCGGTCGCCTGACCCCCGGGTTTTGGAGGCAGGCGGTCAGTGACAGCCAGGCGACCCGGCCTGGAGCGGCGGTCGCTGGGTCAGGCGAGAGGCCAGGCGACTCCTCTCCAGAGGTCAGGCGGTCGCCTGGTCCACTCAGCTTTGTGGGCAGCGAGTTAGGCGATGGTTCAGGCGACCCGGGCTTGGGCCCGGGCGGTCGCCTGGACCCCGTTTTCGTAATCCTTGGTTCTTTTCAACCCCGTTCGCGTAGGTGAGTGTCTTGGGGGCTTGGTTGAACACTTTTGCTTGAGTTTAAGGTTTATGCTAAGGTTGTGAGTGAGTGAACCGTCGCCGCCACTTTCCCCCTTTCCCCGGTTTAGTTCCGTTCTCCGTACGCTTCCGCGAGTGCGGGGTGTGAGGGTGCGGGGGTGGGGTGACAAGTTGGTATCAGAGCAGGCTTACCTAGTTGCGAATGGTTTATGTGATAGTAAGGTTGCATTTCATTGCATCATGCATGTACATATACAGAGCCAATTGGAATACTGCTGCTAAGTTTTGATTGATTGTTACCGTAATGTTGTGTTTATATTGATTCTCGTAAAATGGTTAACACCCGGGAAGACCGGGACCGAATGAACAAGAGAGGCGGGACGAAGGTCCCGAACCTCGACCGATTGTACAACCGGCGGGGGACGGGCACCACAAGCCTCCCCGAGCTAGTGCGAGTCTTAGAACAGATCCGGGATAGTTTGGCACCGATACTACCGGAACCAACAGACTCGAGGACAGGCAACAACTTCGGGATATGAGTGGTAGTGGATCGGGGCGTCATGGACCCCATGCTGTGACTGATAACAGCCCGTCCTCATCTGAAGAGGAGGCTAGTACTGATGAAGAGCGGAGACACCCAAGAGGTAGGAGGGTGCACCGAGAGATTGGTTCTACTTCATGACGGAGTCATGATGAAAATGGCCCGTCTCATCGAAGTGCTAGTGGTCGACGTCGCCGTCGGAATTCTTAGGATGCCGAAGGGTCACATCGACCCAAAAGGCAGCGGGAATAGAATGAGCGCCCTTGTAGGATGCTCGAGCGATTCCAACGCCCGAACCCACCCCGCTTCAACGGAAAGGGTGGGCCCGAGGCGGCGGAAGTCTGGTTTCGACGGATCGACTCCATGTTTGAAAGATTGGAATTCTCATCTACCGCAATGGTATCGTTGGCAACGCATAACTGGATGACCGAGCTTTGATATGGTGGGAGAGTGTGAGGAACAGGCACCGAGCGGAGCAGTTCGCCCGGGGAGAGCCCGATACCGATATGACGTGGAATGAGTTTACTCGCTTGTTCCACGATCATTATGTGAGTGATGCTGTCCGAGACTTGCGACAAGCACAGTTTGACAATTTGACTCAAGGGACTATGAGCGTGCTGGAATATGAGCACGAGTTTGATCGATTGATTCGCTATGTTCCACAAGATCATGGGATGGAAGAACAAGGCAAAGAGATTTATCGAGGGTTGCGACACTGATATTCGATTGGCACTCCGACCGTTGGATATCAAATATTATCGAAGCAACACAAAAGGCTCAACTGATTGAACAGGAGGATGTTGAGAGTAGATTCATACCTCAACAGCCGTTGGACGTGGAAGGGGCACAAGCTTCCGTGGCTTCTCTCGAAACGCCGGGAGGGCACTCCACCTAACCCAATCGCTAGAGGGAAGGGAGTATCTTCACCCTCCGCTACTGTTTGTCCGACCTGTCAACGTTCTCACCCAGGCAGAGCATGCTATCGGGAGACAGGTCAGTGTTTGGGATGTGGTTCATCGGACCACTGGGTCCGGGATTGTCCTCAAGCTGCACCGAGGAGGGAGGTCGGCCAAGGTCCGAGGCCTCCATTGGGGTTACCGTTGCCTCGACCGGGGGCACCACGAGGTGGTGCCAGACCACAGTTTCCACGACCGCAGGCACCTCCACCGCCACCGCAACCGAGATTGGGAAGAGTTTTTCAGATCGAACGCGGGGAGGCAAATCAGCAAAAGGAAGGTGAAACGGCACGACAAGGTGCCCTTAAAGGTACCATACTGTTAAATAACATTCCTGCTACTGTGTTGTTCGATACTGGTGCTTCTGTGTCCATTGTGGCTCAGAAATTTGCTATGGCTCAACGTTTATCTATGAGTTCTATGCCACGAGTGGCTTTAGTTAAGACTGCAGGAGCCAGTGGTTGCTCTCTAATGATATGGTTCGGGATTGTATGATTGATTTGGGAAAACATCGGATCTTGAGTGATTTACTGGTTTTAGATATTTCGGGGTATGATGTGGTTCTGGGAATGGACTGGTTAGCTAAGAACGGAGTACAGATTGATTGTGGGAAGCGGGAGGTGACTTTACCTACCGGGAAGGTACTTCAATCCTCCGCTTCTTCCTCTGAGCAGGAATCAGAAATGGGGAGTCTAGAATTGCAAATTCTAGACGAGTTTGAAGTGATAGATGAGGATGATTACTGTGGGTTGAACTCTTCGGAGATCAGGGATGAGATAGATCGGGTATTGGTTGTAAGGGAATTTCCGCAGGTATTTCCTGAAGATTTACCGGGGATGCCTCCGGAACGTGAAATTGTTTTCGAGATTTTGCTCCAGCCGGGATCAGTACCCGTATCTGCTCCCCCTTACCGAATGGCTATCCCTGAAATGAATGAGCTTAAGAAGCAGCTGGATGAATTGCTTTCTAAAGGATTCATTCGGCCGAGCACGTCCCCGTGGGGTGCTCCGGTGTTGTTTGTGAAAAAGAAGGATGGAACGTTACGATTGTGTATCGATTATCGCAAACTGAACGCGATAATCGTGAAGAATAAATACCCTCCCACGGATTGATGATTTGTTTGATCAGTGAAGGGGGCAAAGGTATTTTCAAGATTGACTTGAGATCGGGTACTTCCAACTTCGGGTGAAGGAAGAAGATATTCCCAAAACAGCTTTCCGAACCCGGTATGGACATTACGAGTATACCGTCATGCCATTCGGTTTGACAAATGCGCTGCGGCATTTATGGATATGATGAACCGAGTGTTCCGTCCCATACCGGATCAGTTTGTGGTGGTATTCATTGATGATATCTTGGTTTACTCCAAGAATGAAGGTGAACATCAAGATCATCTGCGAATTGTATCAAGACTTTGAGTGATCATCGGTTGTATGCCAAACTCTCCAAGTGTCAGTTTTGGATCAGGGAAGTGTCCTTCTTGGGGCACGTTATTGGAGAGAATGGTTTATCGGTGGATCCTGAAAAGATTAAGGCAGTAATGGACTGGAAGCAACCGACTACAGTACGAGAGATCAGGAGTTTCCTCGGACTGGCAGGTTATTACCGGAGGTTCGTATCAGGATTTTCGACTTTGGCTCTACCCTTACTCAGCTTACGCAGAAGGGGCGAGCATTTGTATGGTCTGAGGCGTGTGAGCGCAGCTTTCAGGAACTAAAGGATAGGCTGACTCACGCACCTATTCTGATATTGCCAGATCCAAGTGCAGCTTTTACGATTTACACGGACGCTTCCAATTCGGGTTTGGGTTGTGTACTCATGCAGGATAGGAATGTGATAGCTTATGGGTCGAGACAGCTTCGACCGCATGAGCAAAACTACCCGACTCACGATTTGGAATTGGCAGTAATTTATGCACTCAAGCAATGGCGACATTATCTCATTGGTAGCAAATTTCAAATCTTTACGGATCATAAGAGTTTGAAATACTTGTTTACCCGAAGGATTTGAATATGAGGCAACGAAGGTGGCTTGAGTACATGAAGGATTACGATTGTAGTATCGAGTATACCGCTGGCAAAGGGAATTTGGTAGCTGACGCACTGAGTCGGAAATATACCGGCATGGTGAAAGGTGGAGATCGGGATGGTGATGATGAAGAGAATGACTTGGTTCGGTTGTGGAGTTTGTGGGAGTACCGAGAGCGTGAGCAACTGTTTACTTTGACGATCCAGTCAGGGTGGCTGGACAGAGTGCGAGATGCTCAGAATGCAGATGCATCACTGAAGAAGGTATCGGGAGAAGCGAAAGGATCCCTTCACCCATCATTCGGTTACAAACAGGGATTGTTGTATTTCAAAGATCGACTGTATGTACCGATGGAACCGACCCTTCGCAGGAAATACTTGAGGAGGCGCATACGAGTCGATTGAGCGTACACCCGGGAGGTGAGAAAATGTATCATGATTTGAGATCTCATTTCGGTGGCCGGGTATGCGCAAGGACATTGCCACTTATGTTTCTAAGTGTGCAACGTGTCAACGGGTGAAGGCGGAGCATCAAAAACCAGCAGGCACTTTACAGACATTGCCCATTCCGGTCAGGAAATGGGGCAATATTACTATGGACTTTCTGACAGGATTACCTATGACCCGAGCGCACCACGACGCTATATGGGTTGTAGTGGATCGATTGACGAAGTGTGCCCATTTTCTCCCAATACGGATTACAGACTCTTTGGAGAAGTTAGCTCAACTGTACATCAAGGAGATTGTACGGTTACATGGAGTACCAGACTCCATAGTGTCCGATCGAGATCCGCGATTTACAGCACGGTTTTGGAAGGCTTTCCACATAGCTTTGGGTACACAGTTGCACATGAGTTCAGCGTATCACCCACAGACAGATGGACAGTCAGAGCGGGTGATCCAAATATTGGAAGACATGTTACGGAGTTGTGCACTGGACTTCGGTGGTGAGTGGGATTTTCACCTACCATTGGTGGAATTCTCGTATAATAACAGTTATCAGTCCACCGTTGGCATGGCACCGTATGAGGCTTTGTATGGGCGGCGTTGTGTAACACCACACTGTTGGGCAGAAGCTTCCGATCGAGTGGAATTGGGTCCTCAATTGATTGAGGAGACGACAGCGAAGGTTAAGAAGATTCAGGATCGGTTGAAGGCTGCAAATGATCGGACCACCTCCTATGTGAATAAAAGGAGGCGGGATTTGGAATTCGAGGTTGGTGACAGTATGGCTTAAGGTAGCACCGACCGAGGGGTTATCAGATTTGGTAAGAAGGGAAAGTTGGCACCGCGTTATGTGGGACCGTATGAGATTAGGGGCGGGTTGGTAGAGTAGCCTACCGGTTGGCTTTACCCCCGCATATGTCAGCAGTGCATAACGTATTTCATGTGAGTATGCTGAAGAAGTGTATCCTGGATCCGGTCCAGACAGTTACCGCAGAAGATATACAGATAGAACCGGATCTTTCCTACAAAGAGGTGCCAGTGGCCATCCTAGGGCACGATGTGCGGAAGCTTCGTAGTAAGCTAATACCGATGATCAGAGTACAATGGTCTCATCATACCGATCGAGAGGCAACGTGGGAGGTCGAGCAGGATATACAGGATCTGTACCCCCAAGAGTATTTAACGCCTTAAGACTACCTTGGAGGACCAAGGGTCTTAAGGGGGAGAATTGTTACCAACACCGATGCGTAATTAAGTTAATTACGTATTTAAGTTTAATTACCGGATTTTCGATAATTTCTGTTTTGGGACTCGTACTGCATGTTTGGTAATTGTGGATTTGATTTGGTGATTTTTGGGGCAACCCGGGACGAATTTAGAATTTGTTACGCGGGTGCGCGTAATTCCCGGGAGTTGCATTTCCGAGTGACTCGGGACTTATAAATGGATAAGAAAAATGTGTTTTATGGGTTTTGAGATGTCCTGAGTAAGTGGTTAAAGTTTGGTACCAATCGGAGTAAGTTTGGTAAAAAGTTGCATTTTGGTGAGCGAAAATGCGGTTTTATTGTGTGTGAGATAATTGAAAATTGGATATTTTGGCTAAAAAGAAAAGGAAGGGGCGGATGGGAGAGGGAGAGAAGGGACACTTGTCCCTTCTTGGTTGAATGTGAAAAAGGGAAGAAAAGAGTAATAAGTGAATATGTATATGTATTTATGCATAATACATATATATATATATATATATATGGGAAAAAGGGATTATTGGGTCAACTTTCCCATTTCTTCTTCTTCCTCCATCCGTATATATATCTCTCTCTCTCTCTCTGTTTTGCGCCATTGTTGAGCTTGAGCTCCACAACTGATTTCCGTCATTTCGCGACCAAACTTCGAGGTAAACCACTTAAATCGTTCATTGGGTTGTATAGATCGATAATCTGAAGTCTGTTTTGGAAGAATCAGTGTATTTTGCAAGTTAGGAGCATTTGAATGTTTGAGTGAATAGTGTCATATGCTCCTTTGTTTAATTTTTCGGTTCCTAAGCGTTCTCGGCACTTCTGGTGCATGTTTGATAACAGAACGTAGGAAGAAACGCACTTTGAGGTTGTGCCGATTCGCGTCTGAAATTTTGGGTGGAATTTTTGACGGAAGAATTAGTGAAAGGTAAGGGCATTTTGAATTGAGTAGAATTCTGGTTACGATAGTGTGATCGGTTCAATTAGAAAAGGCTCGGTGTGAAAGTCGTTTTCCCGGCCGAGCCTCGGTTTTGGCGCCAATGCCAATAACTGTTCTGTGAATTCTGAATTGAATTGTGTATCTGTGATTGATTGTGAACAGGGAGTTGCTTTGAATTTGGGCAGAAACTCTGCCGAAATTTCTACCGGGACCGTCGATCAAGAAATTGGATTCGGACTTTAATTAGAGGTAAGGGTTCAGTGTGTGTTTAGGAGTATTGCTTTGCGTAGCAAGCATACTCGGATATAGGCGAGGCTAGGTTCGGAAGAGGAGTGCCCGATGATGCCGACCTAGTTCCTGGTATAGGCATTGTTGTGCAAGAACCGACTGTGATTCCGATATACCTACGATGGTTATCGATGGTTTATATTGATTGACCGATGGGGGTTGCTCCCCCGAGCTGGTACCATGCTCTACCGACCGATTGTGAATGGACGCATGGCCATTGCCGGTTGGACCGGGCGAATCTCGCCATGGTCCATCGCGAAAAATGTTATCGTATGAATGTGAATTGAATGTGATTGTGTGTGATCGATCTCATTGCGTAGGTTTGATTGTGAGATGCGTTGTGTATCGTATTCGTTATGTTTCCGTTTGCAGGTTTATTGTATCTACCGTTTTAGTAACTGCACCATGTCTATACCTGTTCCCTTACTAAGTTCTTTCGAGAACTTACCCTTATATCTACTGTTTCAGGAAAAGGCAAGGAAAAGCAAGTCGCCGAGTAGAGGCGAGGTTGCTTGTTTGAAAGGTTTTGGTCTAGAGCAGCAGCAGCAGTTTCACCTTTGCGCGGTTGGATTCCGTGAGACCGCCGACTGGTGGGTTTCTTTTGTATTCCGAACTTGGTTTTGGCTCTGTATAATGTACATAACTTGCATGATTAGTTTTGTAGGTTTTGGTTGTGTAAATGGTAAGATTTTATAAGTGTTAAAGTTCAGGTTCAGAACCGTTAAGGTTTGGCGTTAAGTTTTGCAGGTTTTCGGTTCAGTCGGAGGGTCAGGCGACCCCTCCCTTGGAGTGGGCGGTCGCTGGACCACTTCCGTAGTAGGCGAGATCGGGCGAGGCCGGGCGACCCCTTTCTTGGAGCAGGCGGTCGCTGGACCCCAGGGTTTGGAGGCGGCGGTCGGGTGACAGCCGGGCGGCCCGGCCTGGAGCGGCGGTCGCTGGGTCGAGCGAGAGGCCAGGCGACCCCTCTCCAGAGGTCAGGCGGTCGCCTGGTCCACTCAGCTTGGTGGCCAGCGAGTTAGGCGATGGTTCAGGCGACCCGGGCTTGGGCCCGGGCGGTCGCCTGGACCCCGTTTTCGTAAACCTTGGTTCTTTTCAACCCCGTTCGCGTAGGTGAGTGTCTTGGGGGCTTGGTTGAACACTTTTGCTTGAGTTTAAGGTTTATGCTAAGGTTGTGAGTGAGTGAACCGTCGCCGCCACTTTTCCCCTTTTCCCCGGTTTAGTTCCGTTCTCCGTACGCTTCCGCGAGTGCGGGGTGTGAGGGTGCGGGGTGGGGTGACAAGTTGGTATCAGAGCAGGCTTACCTAGTTGCGAATGGTCTATGTGATAGTAAGGTTGCATTTCATTGCATCATGCATGTACATATACAGAGCCAATTGGAATACTGCTGCTGCTAAGTTTTGATTGATTGTTACCGTAATGTTGTGTTTATATTGATTCTCAGAAAATGGTTAACACCCGGGGAAGACCGGGACCGAGAAGGTCCCGAACCTCGACCGATTGTACAACCGGCAGGGGGACGGGCACCACAAGCCTCCCCTGAGCTAGTGCGAGTCTTAGAACAGATCCGGGATAGTTTGGCACTGATACTACCGGAACCAACAGACTCGAGGACAGTGCAACAACTTCGAGATATGAGTGGTAGTGGATCGGGGCGTCATGGACCCCATACTGTGACTGATAACAGCCCGTCCTCATCTGAAGAGGAGGCTAGTACTGATGAAGAGCGGAGACACCCAAGAGGTAGGAGGGTGCACCGAGAGATTGGTTCTGCTGCAGGACGGAGTCATGATGATCATGGCCCGTCTCAGGGAAGTGTTAGTGGTCGACGTCGCCGTCGGCAATCTGAGGAAGCCGAAGGGTCACATCGACCCAAAAGGCAGCGGGAAGAGAATGAGCGCCCTAGTAGGATGCTCGAGCGATTCCAACGCCTGAACCCACCCGTTTCAACGGAAAGGGTGGGCTGAGGCGGCGGAAGTCTGGTTTCGACGGATCGACTCCATGTTTGAAAGATTGGAATTCTCATCTATTGCAATGGTATCGTTGGCAACGTACAATCTGGAGGACCGAGCTTTGATATGGTGGGAGAGTGTGAGAGCAGGCACCGAGCGGAGCGATTCGCCCGGGAGAGCGATACCGATATGACGTGGAATGAGTTTACTCGCTTGTTCCACGATCATTATGTGAGTGATGCTGTCCGAGACTTGCGACAAGCACGGTTTGACAATTTGACTCAAGGGACTATGGCGTCTTTGGAATATGAGCACGAGTTTGATCGATTGATTCGCTATGTTCCACAGATATCATGGGATGGAAGAACGAGAAGGCAAAGAGATTTATCGAGAGGGTTGCGACCTGATATTCGATTGGCACTCCGACCGTTGGATATCAAATATTATCGAAGCAACACAAAAGGCTCAACTGATTGAACAGGAGGATGTTGAGAGTAGATTCATACCTCAACAGGCCGTTGGGCGTGGAAGGGGTACAAGCTTCCGTGGCTTCTCTCGAAACGCCGGGAGGGCACTCCAGCCTAACCCAAGCGCTAGAGGAAGGGAGTAGCTTCACCCTCCGCTCTTGTTTGTCCGACTGTCAACGTTCTCACCCGGGCGAGCATGCTATCGGGAGGCAGTCGGTGTTTGGGATGTGGTTCATCGGACCACTGGTCGAGATTGTCCTCAAGCTGCACCGAGGAGGAGGTCGGCCAAGGTCGAGGCCTCCATTGGGGTTACCGTTGTTTCGGCCGGGGCACCACGAGGTGGTGCCGGACCACGATTTCCACGACCGCGAGCACCTCCACCGCCACCGCAACCGAGATTGGGAAGAGTTTTTCAGATCGAACGCGGGAGGCAAATCAGCAAAAGGAAGGTGAAACGGCACGACAAGGTGCCCTTAAAGGTACCATACTGTTAAATAACATTCCTGCTACTGTATTGTTCGATACTGGTGCTTCTGTGTCTATTGTGGCTCATAAATTTGCTATGGCTCAACGTTTATCTGTGAGTTCTATGCCACGAGTGGCTTTAGTTAAGACTGCGAGGAGCCGGTGGTTGCTCTCTAATGATATGGTTCGGGATTGTATGATTGATTTGGGAAAACATCAGATCTTGAGTGATTTCTTGGTTTTAGATATTTCGGGGTATGATGTGGTTACGGGAATGGACTGGTTAGCTAAGAACGGAGTGCAGTTGATTGTGGGAAGCGGGAGGTGACTTTACCTACCGGGAAGTTACTTCAATCCTCCTCTTCTTCCTCTAAGCATGGATCAGATATGGGGAGTCTAGAATTGCAAATTCTAGACGAGTTTGAAGTGATAGATGAGGATGATTACTGTGGGTTGAACTCTTCGGAGATCGGGGATGAGATAGATCGGGTATTGGTTGTAAGGGAATTTCCGCGGTATTTCTGAAGATTTACGGGGATGCCTCGGGCGTGAAATTGTTTTGAGATTTTGCTCCAGCCGGATCGGTACCGTATCTGCTCCCCCTTACCGAATGGCTATCCACTGAAATGAATGAGCTTAAGAAGCGGTGGATGAATTGCTTTCTAAAGGATTCATTCGGCCGAGCACGTCCCGTGGGGTGCTCGGTGTTGTTTGTGAAAAAGAAGGATGGAACGTTACGATTGTGTATCGATTATCGCAAACTGAACGCGATAACTGTGAAGAATAAATACCCCCTCCCACGGATTGATGATTTGTTTGATCAGCTGAAGGGGGCAAAGGTATTTTCGAAGATTGACTTGAGATCGGGGTACTTCCAACTTCGGGTGAAGGAAGAAGATATTCCCAAAACAGCTTTCCGAACCCGGTATGGACATTACGAGTATACCGTCATGCCATTCGGTTTGACAAATGCGCCTGCGGCATTTATGGATATGATGAACCGAGTGTTCCGTCCATACCTGGATCAGTTTGTGGTGGTATTCATTGATGATATCTTGGTTTACTCCAAGAATGAAGGTGAACATCAGGATCATCTGCGAATTGTACTGAAGACTTTGAGTGATCATCAGTTGTATGCCAAACTCTCCAAGTGTCAGTTTTGGATCAGGGAAGTGTCCTTCTTGGGGCACGTTATTGGAGAGAATGGTTTATCGGTGGATCACGAAAAGATTAAGGCGTAATGGGTGGAAGCAACCGACTACGATGCGAGAGATCGGGAGTTTCCTCGGGTGGCGAGGTTATTACCGGAGGTTCGTATCGAGATTTTCGACTTTGGCTCTACCCCTTACTCAGCTTACGCGAAGGCGAGCATTTGTATGGTCGAGGCGTGTGAGCGCAGCTTTCGGGAACTAAAGGATAGGCTGACTCACGCACCTATTACGATATTGCAGATCCAAGTGCGGCTTTTACGATTTACACGGACGCTTCAGTCGGGTTTGGGTTGTGTACTCATGCAGGATAGGAATGTGATAGCTTATGGGTCGAGACAGCTTCGACCGCATGAGCAAAACTACCCGACTCACGATTTGGAATTGGCAGCGGTAATTTATGCACTCAAGCAATGGCGACATTATCTGCTGGGTAGCAAATTTCAAATCTTTACGGATCATAAGAGTTTGAAATATTTGTTTACCCAGAAGGATTTGAATATGAGGCAACGAAGGTGGCTTGAGTACATGAAGGATTACGATTGTAGTATCGAGTATACCGCTGGCAAAGGGAATTCGGTAGCTGACGCACTGAGTCGGAAGTATACCGGCATGGTGAAAGGTGGAGATCGGGATGGTGATGATGAAGAGAATGACTTGGTTCGGTTGTGGAGTTTGTGGGAGCACCGAGAGCGTGAGCAACTGTTTACTTTGACGATCCAGTCAGGGTGGCTGGACAGGGTGCGAGATGCTCAGAATGCAGATGCATCACTGAAGAAGGTATCGGGAGAAGCGAAAGGATCCCTTCACCCATCATTCGGTTACAAACAGGGATTGTTGTATTTCAAAGATCGACTGTATGTACCGATGGAACCGACCCTTCGCAGGGAAATACTTGAGGAGGCGCATACGAGTCGATTGAGCGTACACCCGGGAGGTGAGAAAATGTATCATGATTTGAGATCTCATTTCTGGTGGCCGGGTATGCGCAAGGACATTGCCACTTATGTTTCTAAGTGTGCAACGTGTCAACGGGTGAAGGCGGAGCATCAAAACCAGCGAGGCACTTTACAGACATTGCCCATTCCGGTCGAAATGGGGCAATATTACTATGGACTTTCGGCAGATTACCTATGACCCGGCGCACCACGACGCTATATGGGTTGTAGTGGATCGATTGACGAAGTGTGCCCATTTTCTCCCAATACGGATTACAGACTCTTTGGAGAAGTTAGCTCAACTGTACATCAAGGAGATTGTACGGTTACATGGAGTACCAGACTCCATAGTGTCCGATCGAGATCCGCGATTTACAGCACGGTTTTGGAAGGCTTTCCACATAGCTTTGGGTACACAGTTGCACATGAGTTCAGCGTATCACCCACAGACAGATGGACAGTCAGAACGGGTGATCCAAATATTGGAAGACATGTTACGGAGTTGTGCACTGGACTTCGGTGGTGAGTGGGATTTTCACCTACCATTGGTGGAATTCTCGTATAATAACAGTTATCAGTCCACCGTTGGCATGGCACCGTATGAGGCTTTGTATGGGCGGCGTTGTGTAACACCACACCTGTTGGGCGAAGCTTCCGATCGAGTGGAATTGGGTCCTCAATTGATTGAGGAGGCAGCAGCGAAGGTTAAGAAGATTCAGGATCGGTTGAAGGCTGCAAATGATCGGACCACCTCTATGTGAATAAAAGGAGGCGGGATTTGGAATTCGAGGTTGGTGACAGTATGGCTTAAGGTAGCACCGACCGGAGGGTTATCAGATTTGGTAAGAAGGAAAGTTGGCACCGCGTTATGTGGGACCGTATGAGATTACAGGGCGGGTTGGTAGAGTAGCCTACCGGTTGGCTTTACCCCGCATATGTCGGCGATGCATAACGTATTTCATGTGAGTATGCTTTGAAGAAGTGTATCCTGGATCCGGTCAGACGATTACCGCATGAAGATATACGAGATAGAACCGGATCTTTCCTACAAAGAGGTGCCAGTGGCCATCCTAGGGCACGATGTGCGGAAGCTTCGTAGTAAGCTAATACCGATGATCAGGGTACAATGGTCTCATCATACCGACCGAGAGGCTACGTGGGAGGTCGAGCAGGATATTCAGGATCGGTACCCCCAAGAGTACGAACGCCTTAAGACTACCTTGGAGGACCAAGGGTCTTAAGGGGGGAGAATTGTTACCAACACCGATACGTAATTAAGTTAATTACGTATTTAAGTTTAATTACCGGATTTTCGATAATTTCTGTTTTGGGACTCGTACTGCTTGTTTGGTAATTGTGGATTTGATTTGGTGATTTTTGGGGCAAACCGGGATGAATTTAGAATTTGTTACGCGGGTGCGCGTAATTCCCGGGAGTTGCCTTTCCGAGTGACTCGGGATTTATAAATGGATAAGAAAAATGTGTTTTATGGGTTTTAAGATGTCTCGAGTAATTGGTTAAAGTTTCGTTCTGATTGGAGTAAGTTTTGTAAAAGTTGCATTTTGGTGGCGAAAATGCGGTTTTGTTGTGTGTGAGATAATTGAAAATTGGATATTTTGGCTAAAAAGAAAAGGAAGGGGCGGATGGGAGAGGGAGAGAGGGGACACATGTCCCTTCTTGGTTGAATGAGAAAAAAGGAAGAAAAGAGTAAATAAGTGAATATGTATATGTATTTATGTAATTAATACATATATATATATAAGGAAAAGGAAAGGATTTATTTGGTCAACACTTCATATTTCTTCTTCTTCTCCCATCCGTTTTCTTCTCTCTCTCTCCCTCACATCCGCCATTGTTGAGCTTGAGCTCTACAACTGATTTCCGTCATTTCGCGACCAAACTTCGAGGTAAACCACTTAAATCGTTCATTGGGTTGTGTAGTTGAGTAATCTGAAGTCTGTTTTGGAAGAATCAGTTTAGTTTGCAAGTTATGAGCATTTGAATTTTGAGTGAATAGTGTCATATGCTTCTTTGTTTAATTTTCGGTTCCTAAGCGTTCTCGGCACTTCTGGTGCATGTTTGATAACGAGGCGTAGGAAGAAAGCACTTTGAGGTTGTGCCGATTCGCGTCTGAAATTTTGGGTGGAATTTTTGACGGAAGAATTAGTGAAAGGTAAGGGCATTTTGAATTGAGTAGAATTCTGGTTACGATAGTGTGATCGGTTCAATTAGAAAAGGCTCGGTGTGAAAGTCGTTTTCCCGGCCGAGCCTCGGTTTTGGCGCCAATGCCAATAAGCTGTTCTGTGAATTCTGAATTGAATTGTGTATCTGTGATTGATTGTGTACAGGGAGTTGCTTTGAATTTGTGCAGAAACTCTGCCGAAATTTATACCGGGACCGTCGATCAAGAAATTGGAATCGTACTTTAATTATAGGTAAGGGTTCAGTGTGTGTTTAGGAGTATAGCCTTGCGTAGCAAGCATACTCGGATATAGGCGAGGCTAGGTTTGGAAGAGGAGTGCCCGATGATGCCGACCTAGTTCCTGGTATAGGCATTGTTGTGCAGGAACCGATTGGGATTCCGATATACCTACGATGGTTATCGATGATTCGTATTGATTGACCGATGGGGGTCGCTCCCCCGAGCTGGTACCATGCTCTACCGACCGATTGTGAATGGACGCATGGCCATTGCCGGTTGGACCGGGGCAGATCTCGCCATGGTCCATCGCGAAAAATGTTATCGTATGAATGTGAATTGAATGTGATTGTGTGTGATCGACTGCATTGCGTAGGTTTGATTGTGAGATGCGTTGTGTATCGTATTCGTTATGTTTCCGTTTGCAGGTTTATTGTATCTACCGTTTTAGTAACTGCACCATGTCTATACCTGTTCCCTTACTAAGTTCTTTCGAGAACTTACCCTTATATCTACTGTTTCAGGAAAAGGCAAGGAAAAGCAAGTCGCCGAGTAGAGGCGAGGTTGCTTGTTTGAAAGGTTTTGGTCTAGAGCGGCATAAGCAGTTTCACCTTTGCGCGGTTGGATTCCGTGAGACCGCCGACTGGTGGGTTTCTTTTGTATTCCGAACTTGGTTTTGGCTCTGTATAATGTACATAACTTGCATGATTAGTTTTGTAGGTTTTGGTTGTGTAAATGGTAAGATTTTATAAGTGTTAAAGTTCAGGCTCGGAATTGTTTAAGTTCGGCGTAGGTTTTTCAGGTTTTCGGTTCGGTCGGAGGGTCAGGCGACCCCTCCCTTGGAGTGGGCGGTCGCCTGGACCACTTCCGTAGTAGGCGAGATCGGGCGAGGCCGGGCGGCCCCTTTCTTGGAGCGGCGGTCGCTGGACCCCCAGGTTTTGGAGGCGGCGGTCGGGTGACAGGCCGGGCGGCCGGCCTGGGCGGCGGTCGCTGGGTCGGCGAGAGGCCAGGCGACCCCTCTCCGAGAGGTCAGGCGGTCGCTGGTCCACTCAGCTTGTGGCCAGCGAGTTAGGCGATGGTTCGGGCGACCGGGCTTGGGCCGGGCGGTCGCCTGGACCCCGTTTTCGTAATCCTTGGTTCTTTTCAACCCCGTTCGCGTAGGTGAGTGTCTTGGGGGCTTGGTTGAACACTTTTGCTTGAGTTTAAGGTTTATGCTAAGGTTGTGAGTGAGTGAACCGTCGCCGCCACTTTCCCCCTTTCCCCGGTTTAGTTCCGTTCTCCGTACGCTTCCGCGAGTGCGGGGTGTGAGGGTGCGGGGGTGGGGTGAAAAAAAGTATTTAAAAGCTAGACAATTGAAATAACATATGTATATAAAGTATTTGACTTTATATGTCAATATGTCGAAAAAATTAAATCATACTCCATTCGTCCCAGAAAAATAATCATTTTTGTTTTTCAGCATTTAATCTATGATTGTATTCTTACAGCTTTTTAAGTTATAAATTGTATAAATTTCTAACCATATAAAAATTTAATGTGTCTCGTTTCTATATATATTTTTCAATACTTTTTTATGATGAATTATTCTTAATGAAAATTTGAGTCAAACACATATACAAAAGTCAAACTTGGCTATTATTGTGGGACGAAGGTAGTATATTAAATGTTGAAAACCAAATGAAACAATCTTTATGAGATGGAGAAAGTATATTTTTAAATTGAATTTAAGCCATTAACTTAAGTAAATTAATCAACATTACTCTTACGGACCAAATTAGTACCTTGGAGTTGTTTAAAGGTGCATTATTATTTACAGAAAAGGATAAAAAAAAAAGAGTGGTTAAGTGGACAAAATTTGGGCCAGCAGGTTGGCGGAAGTATAGAGTGTAGGCCTGCTGCCGTGCTTGGGGAAGTCCCTCAGCTTTGGGACATCAAACAGAACAGTCCAAGACAAAAACACGGTTTGATCAATTCAACCCCAAGTTTTCATGTCAAAGTGGAAGCATACATGCACTGTTGTTGTGTTGTGCTCCTTATAAAATTCCATTCTGTCCATAAAAAAAAAACAAAATATTCCATAATTCTAAATATGTTGTCACAACATCAAAATATTTTTGTCTATCCATTCACAATTAATTCAATATCTGGTATGGTGATCAAAAGATATAAAAAAGACAAGATCAAAGACACTTTCAGTGCGAGAGAGAGGAGGAAGGTGTGGGTGTGTAGTCGTTACCTTATTTTTGGGTTGGCACCACCCACTTATAGGGTGATGCCCAGACTCTCCCCGTTGGGGTAGAGTGTTTGGTGGGATCTTTCCCACGCGTGAGCCGCCGACTTCTCGGTTCGGAGCGGCGGATTGGACATTCTTGCTCAGCAGTGTTGGTCGACACTTGAGTGTGTACAACTTTGTGTCTTGTGTCTTTGAGTGCTTTTTGGCGTTGTGTCTTTGGGCTTTTTGGTTGGTGTCTTATCTTTGGAGTACCAATTGGGCAGCAAGCCAGCCAGCCTCTGCCAACCAGATCGTCGGCGCCCTAGTGGCGTGTGCGAGGGGCTCGTCGTATTTACTGAGAGCACTCCTCGTATTAGTGGGCTTGGCCTATATGAGCTGGCGTATGGCGTTGCGTTTGTAATGGGCCCATATATATCAATTCTAAATATGTTGTCACAACATCAAAATATTTTTATCCATCCATTCACAATTAATTCAATATCTGGTATGGTGATCAAAAGATAAAGTAAAAAAACACTCTCATCCCATAAAACAATGATACATTTTATTGGGTAAAGAGATTAAGAAATATTATTAATTAGATGGTAATAAGGTAAAATGCTGTGAAAAGATTTCATTTTAAAAAAATACATATCATTTTTACTGAATCAACCCCAAAAGAAAAATGTATTAGTTTTTATTGGATTAGTGAAAATAATAAATAAGATAAGATAAATAAACCTATTTTTGCATGAGAAGAAAAAGAGAAGATAATAAAGTAAAATTAATGTAAGAAAATTTGTTAAAAATGAAAATATTAATTTTACCGTAACAATTAAAGAGGAAAACAAATTTATTTTTTGGACAGTAAGAAAGTAAAATCTCATATGTTAACGTTGAAAATACTATGTCCTAACTTTTAAATACTACACCGGCCTAAAATATTGACTCATGTTTTTTTTAAAAAAAAAATCATAAGATGATTTTTTATTATTTTGATTTAGAAAGTTAACTTTTTTATATATAAATGACAAATACTCCCTCCGTCCGCAAAAGACTCTACCATTTGTTTTGACAGTTTCACAGTATTTAATCTATGATTTTTTTACGAATGTTTAGACACCAAAAATTAAATATTTCATATGTGTATCATAATTTGAAATCTAAATTTTCTGAATATATTTTTTCTGAATTTTTTAAAACTATTTATCTTTGTTAAAATTTGAGTCAAACATTGAACCTTGAAACAACAAATTCAAATGGTGGAGTCTTTTGCGGACGGAGGGAGTAATTTTTTCTAGTTTCTAAATGGAATTTATATTTATATTTTTTAAATAAATTCTTTATTATAAAAATTTAAACCAAATATAACATTTAGGAGTTTTTATTTGTGACGAACAAGAGGCACACATGCAGCAGCTAGGATGGGGAAGGGTAACTTGTCTGCTGCTGCGGCCATGAGACGCTGGCTGGCTGGACTGTACTGTAATGCAAACGCTCACCAAACCAAACCAAACCAAACCAAACCATCCCTCCATTCTACCCTCCACTTTTTCACGCGCTCCTTTTCACAACTGTAATTCAGTCGCTGTCTATCGACTACTTATGTGCCTGTTTGATAATAAATTTTTCCAATTCACTTTTACATTTTAAAAAATTTATTTACGGATGTCTTCAACTACTTCGGTTGCTATATCCTTCACGGTTCATTATTGAAGAAGATGTTAAAGGAGTTGTTCATGTGGTCAACTTGAGCTCCACCAGCACATCAGAAGCCATTGCATAAAAACAAATCTCATGCAACGCGATGCTCTTGTCGCTCTCCCCAAACCCTAGCGCCACCACCGGTGTAGGCGTGCGCGTGGAGCCCCTCCCGGTGGCCGCTTCAGCACTGAAGACCGGTGCTCGGCCTCCTCGACTTGGTTGTCACCCCATGTCTGATCTCTAGCTACCCTTAACAAATATGGGCTTGTTTACTCTCTGGCTCGAATCAGCGGTGCTTGGTCTAGCCACTCGGGGTGGCAAGCGGCGGTCCTTGGTCGCAGGGGCGGTACCACTCCGGGGACAGTGGGGCAACTACCCCCAGTAAACTTTTTCAAAAGTACTAGGTATATATGTATAATATGAAAAAGTTTAAATCATGCATTTGTAATTTAGCCTCACACATTTAATACTAAAAATATATTACTCACTCATCCCTAAACTATTGCTGAAAGCACTTTCAAGTCTCAAATCTCATTTTAGAAATTAAGCATTTCAACACATATGCTTGTACAAAGTGTTAGACCTTTTAGTGAAAGTTTGTTGTCTTGTGAGTGTGGATTCCATTTGTTTTCAATTTTAAATGTGTTTGAACTTTTTTTTTATTTTCAATTGGTACTCTAGATGCACACATAACAATACAACACACAATTGTTTTCTCAACTCTTTGAGTACACACAATGTTAGAATTTTATTATTGCAATTTTATTATTTAAGATAATTAAATAGTGGTTTCACAATTGCTATAAATATATTAGAACTGTGTAATTAGTGACTTGTAACATTACTAAGTTTGTGGTTATAATGATACTACATTTCGTTCTATAAAGATTCAAACGTTTTGTATTTTTTTACTCAAACAATCATAAAAAAGTTGTTTAAAAAATAAAAATATAGATTAAATACTAAAAATGAAAAGTTGTAATTCTTTTGGGATGAAATTAGTGTAAAATAATCTCACTAAATCATTACCGAATAAGAGATAGATTATTATATGTTATATATGTATATAAGATTTTTTGTAACTGCATATTTGCCCCCACATCAATTTGTTTCTAGTACCACCACTGCTTGGTTGCCTGCACTTCAAGGACCATCGTCCGGTCTTGTTGCTCCAAGGGTGTCGGCAGGGACCGGTGGGCCAAGCCACTGGTCTTTGGTGCCCATCAGTTTTTCCTCTGCCTCGTTTAGCTCCATAGCTCGCCACACCCTTCCCCTTTTCCAGTGGTGGTGCGACGCACTTTCTCACCTCTTGTTCAACATTCTCGCTCTCGCTGGCTGGGGTGGGGCGTGACTTAGGCGCGGTGGTGCGGTTTGCTTCCTACCATCGCAAGATGGATTGGTGGCGACCAAATCTTCCTTAGCGTGATCCATTCCAGCGGGTCTGCTAACTCTGATCGTGGCAGAAAGATGCTACGATTCTTGAAGGATGTGGATGCGATGGTGTCCACTTTATTGGCAAGTTTCACGATAGAGTCTGCTCCGTCAGTAAAATGAAGGTTCCACTTAGGCTGCTTGGGACTTGGATCTTTATGAGCAGTTGAAGTCTCCGTAATAGGGATTGAATGATCCTAGTGTTTTTGTGCTATTGTCTGGTATATGGATCACACTCGTTCTAGCATGGTGTTTTCTCTCTGGTATGGAAGAGAACTGCTAGTCGTTTGAGAGAGTACGACATTGATGGAGGTGGTTGCCACCTAGACCCTTCTGTTGGGAATTGGTGCGGAAACTCGAAATAATTCCTCTGCCCAATAGGTACGAGAGTGAAGTATTGAACTGTAAAACCACAGTAAGGACAATTCCCAGGAAAGACGGAGGGGTCACAGACGGTCCCACTTAAAACCCGCCTCCTAGACAGAATTTTCTCTATGTAATTTCAGAGCACAATATATCACTACAAAGAATACCCTTGGTGCAACATAAATCATGCTTACTATTGGGCAGACATTTTGTAAGCATATCTGAAATGTTGTCATCGGTATGGACTTTCTCCAGATAGAGCTCGTTCTCAACCAAAACTTCTCTAATCCACTAATACCTCACAGGAATGTGCTTGGATTTGGAGTGAAAACTGGCATTCTTGCTGACATGTATTGCACTTTGTGAATCACTGAATACAACCTATTTGTCCTGCTTCAAGCCAATCTCCCTGAACAACATCTTCATCCAAAGCATCTCCTTACAGCCTTCAGTAATGGCGATGTACTCTGCCTCTGTGGTAGACAAAGCAACATACTTCTATAGCCTGGACTACCATGAAACAGCTCCCCCACAAAAACTGAACAAATACCCTGATGTTGACTTTTTGCTATCAACATCAGCTGTCATATTTGAATCTGTGTAACCTGTCAGAACTAGTTTGGTATCACCATAACAAAGACACAACTTGAAAGTCCCTCATAGATATCTCAATATCCACTTGACCGCTTCCCAATTCTCTTTCCGTGAATTTGAAAGAAACCTACTAGCAACACCAACTGCAAACGCAATGTTTGTTCTTGTACACACCATTGCACACATTAGACTCCCAATAGCAGATGCATATGGTACTCTACTCATCTTCACCTTCTCTTCTTCACTCTGAGGACAAGAAGTCTTGCTCATCTTGAACTGAGTAACTAGTGGACAACTCATAGGCTTGGCTTGATCCATGTTGAACCGCTTGAGAACTTTATCAATGTACTGCTCTTGTGATAGCCATAACTTCCCTTGACTCCTATCACGAGTTATGTGCATCCCCAGAATTTGCTTCGCATGGTCCAAGTCTTTCATTTCGAATGACTTAACCAAATCCTGTTTCAAACATGAAATCCTCTGCAAATTCCGTCCCACAATAAGCATGTCATCCACATAGAAGAGTAGAATGATAAAGTCACATGTACCAAACTTTTGTAGAAACACACAGTGGTCGGATGTTGTCTTCTTGTACCCTTGCTGAATCATGAATGACTCAAACTTCTTGTACTACTGTCTTGGCACTTTCTTCAATCCATACAAGCTTTTCACAAGCTTGCACACCATACCTTCTTTGTCGTTGACCTTAAAGCCTTCTGGCTGCTCCATGTAGACATCCTCCTTAAGGTCACCATGCAAGAACACAGTCTTGACATCAAGTTGCTCCACCTCTAGATTTAATGTAGCAGCCAATCCCAATATCATGCGGATAGAGGTCATCTTGATCACCACCGGAGAGAAAATCTCATCATAATAAACCCCCTTCTTCTGGCCAAATCCCTTGACCACCAACCTAGCCTTGTACCCGGGGCTAGACTTTCCATCTTCCTATTTGATCTTGTAGACCCATTTGTTCTTGAGAACCTTTCTGCCAACTGATCTCTCAACAAGCCTATAGGTGTGGTTCTTGTGGAGAGACTTCATCTCTTCATGCATCACTGTTATCCACTCCTTCTTGTGAGAATCTTCAAGTGCCTCACGGAAGCAAAAAGGCTCACCATCATCTGAAAATAAAACATAATCTGTCACCGGGTACCTGGTCGATGGTCTCGATTTTCTATAGGATCTACGCACCCCTTGTGGAGCTTGAGGTGCCAGGGGTTGCCCTTGGTCCTGATCCTGTGGCAGCGGTTCCGGCACCTCAGCATCACTCACTGCGTCTCCTGCCTGATCTTATCCATGATTGCCAGCATGAGAAGGCACAATCTCATCATCAGAGTCGGACTGCTCCCCTATAGGAGCTTGCTCTGCTGTAGGAGGAACAATCGGTTTTTGATCTTCCAAATCGACCAAGTCAAGTCATAATCTTCAAACTGATCACCTTCAGTGAAGTCTTTCTGAGTATGGTTCTCTAAGAAAGTAGCATCTCTACTTCTGATCACTTTCTTGGCAACTGTATCATAAAACTTGCAACCAAACTTTTCATCACCATACCGATGAAAATACACTGGCGAGATTTGGCATCAATCTTTTTCCTTTCATCGTTCGGTATGTGAACCAATGCACGACAACCAAACACTCACAACTGCTGGTAGTCCATGTCCTTACCGAACCATACACTATCAACAATGTCACCATTTAGAGCCTTGGAAGGAGATAGGTTGATAATGTGACAAGCTGCTAACAAAACTTCACTCCAAAAGGATCTTGAAAGCTTCGCCCATGCATCTTACTTTCTTAATCAGTGTTCGGTTCATCTCTCCGGAGAATGACACTCGGTGTTGTTTGCCCATCAAGCAATCAATACACTTATCTCGGACCATCATGTAGCTCGTATACATTCCTTCTTACAAAGATGCTTCAACCCCTTCTCACTCATGTGTCCTAACCGTTGGTGCCAAACCTCAAATGACCTCTCAATCGCATTTCACTGCTACCAATCCGAGCTTTGTCTCGAGTCCTGCATAACGAATCAGTCTTTCCTTCCTTTGGCGACCACCAAAGAACCCTTCACAATTTCCATGTACCATTTCCAAATGTGTTGATGTAGCCCTCATCATCAAGTTGACCAGTTGATATCAAACTCAATCTTAACTCGGGACATGCCTTACTTCCTTCAAAAGTAAGTCGCAACTGTGCCCATCTCGTAATCGGATTTCACCTCTTCCAACTACCTTGGCGGTGTCTTTGTTACCCATCCGTACTTTACCATAATCACCAGCTGTGTAGGATGAGAAGAACTCCTATGAGGGGTAACGTGAAAAGAAGCACCGAATCGATGACCCACTCACCTTCCCCGAAGGTAGTACTTGTACAAGCACCAACCGTGTCTCGAGACTATCATCGCTTCTTCATCGAAGTTACAATATCTGTCTCTGGTTGTACCTGTTGCTTTTTCGATTTCTGCTTGTTACCTTTATTCTTCGGCTCCTTACACTCAGCTCTCCAGTGCCCAAACTTACCACAGTTGTGGCATGACTTGTTATTCATGTATTCTCTTGACTTACCCTGGAATTTCCTCGGTAATTATTCTCGCTTCCCGGATTTGGATCTCCCCGCCTTGTCATCAATGCTTCAGAATTTGAGGTAGAAGCGGAACTCGATCGTCCCCTCTACGAATCTCTTCTCCCGTAAGAGCCGCTTATCTTGTCGCCATTGATAACTTTCCGCCCGTGCGGAATTGCCGAGAGAGATTCGAGTGTCTCCCACCTACTTGGCAAAGAACCCAAGACCAACAAAGCTTGCACTTCATCATCAAATGAAATTTCCATATTCTTCAATTGAATGAATACGCTCTGAAATTCATTGAGATGTGCGGCGACGGACTTCCCATCTGAGAACTTTGAGTTGAATAATTTACCAATAAGACGCACCTTGTTTACTGCATTCTTGTTGGCATATAAAGAATCGAGCTTAGACCATACACTGTAGGCAGTAGTTGCTTCCTCAACGTGATGTATCACGGTGTCGCCAATCCACCGACGGATAAAACCTCGCTTTTCGTCGACTTCTTCCATTCGGCCTCCTTCTCTATATAACTCGTTGGCATATAACCTCCATTCTCTATCGGATCTGCTAAATCATTTACATAGAGTAAGTCTTCCATCTTACCCTTCCATGTCCTGTAGTTTGTCCCGTCGAGCATAATCATATCTGATTTTCCCATGATCTGGAACTGACCACGGCTCCTGCTGCGAATGCGGATGCCAACTAACCCAAGGAAATCTTTTCTGATGTGGAAGATCAGATTAAACTGCAACCACAGAGCATACTAAGAATAACCTTCGCTCTGATACCACTTGTTGGGAATTGGTGCGGAAACTCGAAATAATTCCTCCGCCTAATAGTACGAGAGTGAAGTATTGAATCAGAAACCACGATGAGGACAATTCCTGTGAAAGACGGAGGGGTCACAGACGGTCCCACTTAAAACCCGCCTCCTAGACAGAATTTCCTCTATGTAATTTCAGAGCACAATATATCACTACATCAATACCCTATCGCAGCTACTTGGACAATAACAATATAAAGAACAGCAGAATTAAAGCGTAAAAGAAAAGGAGAGAACACACCGTATTTTACGAGGTTCGGCAATTTGCCTACGTCCTCGGACCCCACCAATATATTTCACTAAGAAGGACAAGTGAAAATATTACAAGAGGAAGAAAGAACAAGTGAAGGAACATTCACTTTTGGGATGATTTAGAAAGAAGGACAATGACCTCTTTATATAGCTAGAGTCCAAGCCATCTTTCATAAATAAGCAATGTGGGATGAGCTTCCACTTATTCAAACTATGGGATTGGACCATTTGTGGTACCAACCACAACACCTTCTCCATACCCCATCATCTCAAGACAAAAAGCTTAAGCTACAGAAGTGTTTCTGTTCAGTGTTTTGCTAGTTATTTTACTCCAAACTTATGTTTCATTATCGTTTTGCTGTATGTCTCATCTCCTGCATGGGATTTCTGTTTTAGTTTACCTTTTCTATCGCGTGTGAACTTTTTGTGTTTTTTTGGCTATAATTATTTAATAAATGTATGTCTTTTATCCCCTCTAAAAAAAGAGGATGTATATATTAGGCGATGAGAAGTTTTAGATGATTTCCTAAAATCAAGAATGAAATTGAATATTCGGCAAACCTTTTTATAATATAATTACTTTTAAAAAAAACCTTGTTTATTTGGAGAGCGTGAATTTCACCAACTTAAATTGAGCGTATGGCCAAATCATTGGTGTATTTTTTTAAAACAATTTCCTCGGTGTAAACTTCTCTTACTTGACTCGTTGGTTGCTTTCACAACTGACACCAGCCAATAAATTGAAAAGTCTAAAAAGTAACAGAATGAAAAAGGAAAATGGGGAAATGGAAAGTAGTGCACATAAAAGCAGAGAGTACAGTATAGTAGGACAGAACAGAAACCCATATAACTAGCACTCTCTCTGCTTCAAATCTCAACCTAGGAAACAGAGGCATTCATTTGCAGGCCAAAGCTAGCTTACCGAGAATAAACCGCCGCCGCCGCCACCACCAACAGTAATGGCGATCGCTGCTTGTCTCTTCAACCCAACACCCTCCTCCTCTTTCCCCACTCTCCCCACTAAACTCTCCTCACAGCAACTCCCCCGTCTTCATCCTCTCCGCATCGCCGCGTTCGCCGCTCCATCACCCACTGCTCTCCGGAGCCGCCAGCAACCTCTGTTCGTCGCGTTCTCCACCTCCACGGGCGGCGGCGATGGGATTTTTGGCAATAGCAACAACTCCGGTGGCGGGGGCGGTGATGACGATGGAAGAAGTGGGGATGGGGAGGAGAGTGCAGGTGGGAAGAACAGGAGAGAAGCGTTGCTGATGCTGGCGGAGGCGGGAAGGACATTGGAGAGTCTTCCCAAAGATTTGGTGGCGGCGATCGATGACGGGAGGATTCCAGCGTCGGTGATTGAGAGGTTTTTGGGGTTGGAGAAGTCGGGGTTCATGCGTTGGCTCATGCAGTTTGGTGGGTTCAAGGAGAGGCTTTTGGCTGATGATCTGTTCCTGGCTAAGGTTGCAATGGAATGTGGTGTTGGGATCTTCACCAAGGTAATGTAGAGCTCCGATCTGTTTAAAAGTTGATTCTTTTTCCTGAATTATGTTCTTTATTTCTCTGGGATAGTTTGTTCAAGACAATGGAAGCTGCTAGCAAATTAGTTTCCAATTCAGATCTCTGTAAGAAGTAAATGCTGCATTTGATTAGAAGACTTATAAGATTGATTCGATTTCGATGGTAATTATGGTTGATTCGATTTCGATGGTAATACTCATGCATTTGATTAGAAGTGTTTGATTTTCACAATCTCTCTCGTTTTTGCCTTTTCCTTTTCCTTTTCCCTGCTCGTTGCCTAGCTTGTATTTGTAGTTGAGAGACAGGAGATCAGAGAAGAAATTAGATTGAAGGTTTGGATCTTTGCATTGTATGTAGTGCGAGCATTGAAGAAACCGTGCCTTCCTTTCTCTAGCTTGACTGTTTGGAGGCCACAAGATTCTTTCTTAATGTTAACAGTTTGTTCATCTTTTTGTAGACTGCTGCTGAATATGATAGGCGAAAGGAGAACTTCTTCAATGAGCTTGAAATCGTCTTTGCAGATGTGGTATGCTTCCGTGTCGTCAGTGAATGTTTCCTGTGTTATGATTTATGAATCAGCAATGATTTTTTAACATAATTGCATCTGCAATCTTCAATTACATGAACACTCGATATAAATGCTTCTGGAATACTTGCAATGGTGTTTTGATGGCCTGGCTGTCGGGCATATCTAGAAGCACAACAGAATATGCAACTTACTAGTTTAACTAGTTTGTTTCTGTTGCTATGCCATAATTTAAAGCTGATGATGGTCTGCTCTTTGTCTGACTAAGCTAATTCTCCCGTTTTCCAGTAGTATTAGTTATGATTCCAGCTTTTTGGATGCATGTTCTACACAAATCTCATTTTTGTTTTAGACAAATTGCTACCAAAAGTCATGGTGGCTCAAATCAGCTTTTATTGAACAAATGAGGAAATCTTATGTGGTTGCTTTCATTTCTGTTTCTTTGCGTTAGTGCTTATTGAGCATAGTATCCGTGCTCATGACATGTTAAATCATGCATGTTCTCTAGAAATTTTAATTTTCAGTTTGATCTTTTGCTAGGTGATGGCCATAATTGCAGACTTCATGCTTGTATATCTTCCAGCGCCTACTGTTTCCCTGAAACCACCCCTCTCAGTTAGTGCTGGAGCTATTTCCAAGTTCTTTTACAGTTGCCCTGATAATGCATTCCAGGTGTGCTTCTTCACTTTTACATGATGAACTGGCACGTCTAAACTTTGCTGAGTTTGTTTTCTTCACTTTTACATGTGATAATTCCGTGAAGTAAATTCTACCTGCAGGTTGCTCTTTCTGGAACATCATATTCCTTTTTGCAAAGAATCGGTGCAATAGTGGTGAGAACATTTTCTGATTGCTTCATTTTACTCTCTGTAGGTTATCCTTTTCTCCCTTTTCAGTTATAAAAGTCCGCGCACTTATACTGAATGTATTCTTTGTGTAGCGCAATGGTGCAAAACTTTTCGCAGTTGGTACCACGTCTTCTCTGGTAATCAGATATGTTACTTTTGTTGCCGTACCTACCAACTCGTCTCGAATTAAGACAATGATGGTTGTTCTATTGCAATCTGGAAGTTTATAAAATTAAGTTGATTTCAGGTTGGAACAGCTGTGACAAACGCATTGATAAATGCACGTAAGGCCGTTGATACGTCTTCAGCAGGTGAAGTCGAGAATGTGCCTGTACTGTCAACCAGTGTTGCTTATGGTGTTTACATGGCAGTATCCAGCAATCTCAGGTACATATGATATTGGCCTTTATGTAGAGTTCCGACCTTCATTGAAAGTTGACCTGAGATAATTGTACTTAAAAATGTGCTTTGTTTCTCAAAATGAATAACATGAACATATATTTTGTCAAGGTCTTTCAACTAATGTATCATCCTACTGTAAGTTGTGTGAACATCTCACTGAGTGGCTGAGTTTAATGAATAGGTACCAAGTGGTGGCTGGTGTAATCGAACAGCGAATGTTGGAGCCGCTACTACACCAGCACAAGGTTTTACTGAGCGCACTTTGCTTCGCTGTCCGAACAGGCAACACTTACTTGGGTTCTCTACTGTGAGTTCCGCTTCACTTTTACTCTGTCAAAACTACAACTCACAAATACCCCATCTCTGTTACTCACCTACCTGTGATTCTTAATCTGGTTTTAGGTGGGTGGATTACGCTCGATTGATAGGAATCCAGAAGTCTCATGATGATTGATGAGCAAACTTCCTTGCCTTGACATTGTTTTTTTTTGTTTTTTTTTCTGGTGCAAGTAGGATTGGATTTGATCTGTGGGAAGTATAGTATCTTTTGTAGATGGTTACCATTCATTGTTTCAATTGGATTTTTCTTGTCCATGGACATTCTGTAGTTCCTCTTTGAAGGCCTTTTGCCTTCACACGTGTGTAATACTACATTGGAATAGCATTTTAAATCACACGGTTTGAATTATTGTAGGAAAAGCGAGGACATTAGTAGCCTTCACACGTGTGTAATACTACATTGGAATAGCATTTTAAATCACACGGTTTGAATTATTGTAGGAAAAGCGATGACATTTTAAGAATTTTCTCGACAAAAAAGTGATTTAAGCCATTGGCTTTACATTGTAAAGCCCTACCAAATTGTCTTTCTTATAATATATAGTCTCACGGAAAAAGCTACTCCATAATATAAGAAGCAGGAAAATGTAAATAACATAAAATGTGTTAGTGCCACCGCACAACAGAAAGTGTACATGTTTGTGCTATACAAAGCTGATATGCAAATAGAGGATAAAAAATGTTAGCTGGAACATAGAGTATGAAATTACATGTCTTAAAAAATATGAATACTTGTGTCAGCAAAGTCAATGAGATCCTCTCTGCAAAGTCAATGCTATTTCTCATAATACAGTCTTCTAGTTAATTCGACCCTCATTTAAGTTTTGAATGTATTGTTTAAGTAGGTAGTAAATTTGATCTTACAAGGTGATTGTTTAACCCTCAGTTCAACAACCTCTTTTTCCAAAAAATATTTCATCCAATTTTCCTAATTTCAATACATTTAACAACCTTAAATCCATCATTTTAATATAAAATAATATTTATTTCAAATTTCTCTATTAACATATACTATATTTTACCCATCAATTAAACACACAATTCAAAAATTCCTTTTTTTTTTTCATTTCACTGAACCGAGCCTAAAGGAAAAAGACAAATGAGGAGGTGAGGCGGTAGTATTAGGATTGAGAAGCCCTCGGTGATTGTTTAAAGGAAAATGTAGACCAAACCACGGATTTCTATTTACCAACTAGTTGGTAAAATCACTAGCTGATTCTAATACTATCTAACTAAATTAACTAATTAACTAATAATTTTAAAGACTAAAATATCCTTTTAGTAGGGTATTTACACACATAACATAATTAATGATTTTTTTAACTAGTTGGTAAATAACATCATCCTCAAACCAACCAACCTTAGCAGCCAACCGCATCTGTTGGTGTGTTTAAAGTTCGATTTGGATACCTTGTCTTGTCCACATCAAACGATGACGTATTACCTTACGCTTGCAAAAAGGGCAAAAAAAGAGAGGGACAAAATATAAAGAAAAGAAATACTTTCGCATAGGGGAATAGATATCGAAATTATTCGAAAGATTATATATATATATATATATATACTTAAATTATGATTATAATAATTTATCTTTATCAAGTATAGGTTTTAGATACATTAAGTTATTACATGCATATAAATGAATTCATTTTCCATATTAAATATCAAAGAAAAAAATCATAACAATAACAATTCTACCAAGCAATTTAGGGATTTATTCTTTTTCCGGGAAAAATAGTTCCTTTTCCATGAACTGTAAAATAAGAAAAGCTTATACTCGTGGTAATAGGATTATAATTAAATGATTCAATAAAAAAAGGATTATAATTAAATGATTCAATAAAAAAAGGATTATAATTAAATGATAAATGTACAATTTTTGGATATCTATTTAATTTTATACATAGGCTATAGGTAAAGCAATGTAAGTTGGTTTCTAATATATACTCACTCCGTCCCTGAAAAATTGTACACATTTCTTTTTTGGGCTGTCCCAGAAAAATTGATCACTTTCCTTAAAAGGAAACTTCTCACTCTTAAAGTTACTAAACTATCCTCACTTTATATTTACTTTTTCTACCTCATTTTTTGTGCACTCTCAACTAAGGGGCAATTAAGTAAACATATACAACATCTTACATTCATCTTAATCTCCGTATCCAAACAAATCTACCAATCTTTCGGGGACGGAGGGAGTACAATTTTAAAATAATTATATATATTTTTTAAGGATAATTAAATAAAATATAGGATATTGAAAATTTAAAAGAACATAGCCTAAACTTTGACCCATTGTGGGCCTTTTTTTTGTCTTCCATCAATTATAGATTCTTATAATGCATTTGTTAATGATGAAATAAAAAAAGAAAAGCTATTTTCATCTAATTTTGGAATAGGAGCTAGGTACTACTACTCCTATTTAAAGAATGGCCATCACTATCCTTTGGAGTCAGTGTGAGAAAGATGAGCAGCGGAGCCGGTAAGGTCGTCTGCGTCACCGGAGCTTCCGGTTACATTGCTTCATGGCTTGTTAAGCTTCTTCTCAGCCACGGCTACGCTGTCAAGGCCTCCGTTCGAGACCCAGGTGGGTTCCCAATCTAATCTAACATGTTTGTTGTTTTTCCATCGTCGACCGATCGTCTTGCATGATCTGATCTTTGTTTCTCTCGTTTTGGACTCTGACGTTTTGCATGGAATGTTAAAGACTCGTTCTTGATTGTGATGGGTTCTTTGCGGATATAAAGTTGCTTCCTTTCGTTATGGCATTGTATTGCATAGGTGAGGTTGTTGGTGAGAATGATTAATTCTCGTCGGAGAATCAGAAATTGGGAGTATTTTTTAAACGGATGTGAAGCTTTATGTGTTTGATTTGAGGCTTCTTCTCCACATTTCTCCGATTGATGCTCTTTTGTGTTTGAATGTACTTTCTGAAATGGAAGAAATGTGGACGTAGAAATTGTTTTTTTCTTATTTCTGGAACCGATTTCTTTTCTTTCAATATTGTCAACAACCGAAGCATATTCTGTCACAAAGTGGGAAGAATTAGGTGCATATATGGTGACTTCTGCTTTTGAATCTGTTGAGCTTGAGCAGTTGATTTGGAAAGCATGGTCATACTTTTCTTTTCATGTCTCTCTTTTGGTAAAGAGCTGATTATATATGTCCCATGAACAGATGATCCGAAGAAGACACAACATTTGCGTGCACTTGAGGGAGCTGAGGAAAGGCTTACGCTGTTCAAAGCCAACCTTTTGGAAGAAGGCTCTTTTGATACTGTTGTAGAAGGTTGTGAAGGTGTTTTTCATACGGCTTCTCCCTTTTACCATGATGTAACTGATCCGCAGGTCGGTTCTTCATTTTCTTACCACCTCTCACTTATCAGTTTACCATGTACTGTACAAATGTAAATGTCAATTCCTGAATAGTTCATCACCCATTCTTGTTTCATTGTATAATTTTTATTTTCTTTCTGAAATCCTCTGTGCAATTTGTTCTACTGATGATGGCTGTGATCAAACACCGGTTTTGTGTTACCATCTTTATACTAAGCATCTGTATCTCATCTTTCCACTGACAGAACTCTTGTATTTTAAGGAACTCTTGTATTATACTAGTTCCTTTTTGTTCTGCTTTTTAAAGCGTTAGCTGTCTTGGATACGAATTTAACAGTCAGAATTATATGCCCTCCATCCCAAATGGTTTGTCCCTTTTCCTTTGCAAATTACAAAGGAAACAGGACAAACCATATGGGACGGAGGTTGTGTTAGTTTTTCAGGATATGACCATTAAAGTAACTGTTTGAAGTTTCTACCAATTATTTTAGAACACTGGTAATCAAGAATGATAAGCAACCATTGATTCAAGATGAGGATAAAGTTGAATTCTTGGTTTCCTCTCATCTACTGACTATATAACTCGACTTTGTTTCATATCAGGCTGAATTGATTGACCCTGCAGTGAAGGGAACACTAAACGTTCTCAATTCATGTGCGAAAAACCCTTCAATCAAAAGGGTTGTTTTAACATCTTCTATAGCTGCTGTCGCATACAATGGAAAACCTCGAACGCCAGATGTTGTGGTTGACGAAACTTGGTTTTCTAATCCAGACTTCTGCAAAGAATCAAAGGTATGCACACTTTCTTGTTGTCTTTGGGTGATTCATTTGTTGCCTATATGACAAGTAACCTTGATATATTGGCGAGTTGTGCGAGTTGAAGTCAGACTTGTCGCAGAACCCTTGATCATAGTCAAGTCTCATTCATTATCCCATTCATATAACGTGTTGAAAGATCCTGTTAATATATTAACCTTTTTTTTTCACCCTTCTTTTTCTAAAATTTGCATTTTGGTATCTAGCTCTGGTATGTGCTGTCAAAGACTTTGGCTGAAGAGGCTGCCTGGAACTTTACAAAAGAAAAGGGCATTGACA
Organism: Stellera chamaejasme; assembly: GCA_024586325.1. Taxonomy (NCBI): domain Eukaryota; kingdom Viridiplantae; phylum Streptophyta; class Magnoliopsida; order Malvales; family Thymelaeaceae; genus Stellera; species Stellera chamaejasme. The sequence goes on along the minus strand of CM044984.1, from coordinate 8,139,794 downwards.
TGGTTGCTATAAACCCAGCAATGGTGATTGGTCCTCTCCTTCAGCCAACTCTTAATACAAGTGCAGCAGCTGTTTTGAGCTTAATCAAAGGTACTAATTCCAGGGCGCAAAATCTTTTTCAATCTATATATTATACTAATTGCACTTCAGCAGAGAAACATGTGGCTTTCTAGGAGTTAATGCTAACAAGAAAGGATGGAAAAATGTACTTTGCTAATGATATCTCTTGTGCCACATATTTTTTTTCCAGCATTCCCTTGCTTGCCATTGTAAAAATAATTTCTAATGGATTAGGAATTCGCTCTTATTACCTTTTTTTTTTTTTGCTTCAAACCTTCTCTTCCCAACTAGGACAACACGATGCATGACAGTTTGTCAAAGATAATAAAACACTGTTTTGATGTTTACATATCTTTATCCTTTTTTCTTTTCCCCTCATAACTGAATATTGAATCTTAGGCGAACAATAATCAGCTTTATTATTATATTGAGGATTGTTTTTCGAAAAGTTCACCTTGCAACAGGAATTGCATAGCCAGAGTATTATTATTCTTATTTTAATTGATGCAGGTGTACAAACTTTCCCTAATGCAAGTTTTGGATGGATCAATGTTAAGGATGTTGCAAATGCACATATTCAAGCATTTGAAATTCCATCTGCAAGTGGGAGATATTGTTTGGTTGAGAGAGTTGCACATTATTCAGAAGTTGTGAAGAGTTTAAGTGACCTGTATCCTGATTTCAAACTGCCTGAGAAGTAAGTCTTTGTGCTCAAAAAATGCATGTTATGTTTAGGTCATCATCACGATCCCAACTGGCCAACCCAGCATTTTGTACCGACGTTTGCTAAGAAAATACGCTTTCCGCCATTGTTAGGAACATAGAATTTAGATATTGAGAAGAGACTAGCGTAACCTTCTTTAACATTGTAGGAGAGGCATTTTAATATTAAATATGTAGTGATTCCAAGTAACTATGAAGTGGTTTAAAGCAACTAACGACATTGTGAAATTTTGCAGGTGTGCTGATGATAAGCCTTACGTTCCAACATATCAGGTGTCCAAAGAAAAGGCAAAAACTCTGGGTATTGAGTTCATTCTATTGGAGGTGAGCCTCAAGGAAACAGTTGAGAGCTTGAAGGAAAAGAAGTTTGTAGACTTTTGAGCTTTTGGCTGAACTTCCTTCAGCAATAAATCTATGTGATGAATAAGATGAATAAATGCATATTCACTCCTGGACTTCCCTGTTCATGCGTTGTATCTGGTGCTTCATTGCATACCAGATCATCATGCATGCCATGTAGTTCTTTTGATCTTATACTTGAAGTATCCCATTTTGTTTGATGCTAAGCAGTTGTATGAGAATTAAAATTTCATCAATAATCTCCAGTGCAGACAGTAGATATACCATTTTAAGAAGATATGTCTGTTTCACTTGGCCTTTGTAAGTTTGATTTAATTGTGGGTTGCTTTCTTGGAACAAAGTTCTGGACTTCTGAACCAGTGAAGCAACTTCCTTTTCATGACTTGTTGATAAAACAAATCAATATCAATCAACCGAGCCTTGATCCCAATTCCTTGGGGTCGGCTACATGAATCCTGCGTCTACTTGTTGATTAAACGAAGCAACTAAAACCCCCATCCATCGCTTATGCTTGTGGATATAAGATCCCACTGCAGTACATCTTTTATTTTTGGCTTTTGTTCATATTCTACTGAGTTGGAGAGCTAAGGCCCTCTTGAGATGACAGTGACCGGAGTGGTTGATGTCTCTTGGAGCTAAAAGTGGACAGCTTTCTGAAGGATGGCCGCTTCTTCAGATAATTCAGAGTTCTTTTTGTTTGGAGCTTCCGGAAATATGGCGAAGCTCTTTCCTTGAACTTGAGAATGGCGAAGAAGAGGATTCTGTAAGCTATGAGAATGGCTGTGACTGCTGCTATGTCCCACCACTTGGAATGGTCTACTTCAACTCCCAGCATCTGCTTCAGGATCACTTCACCCTTCACCCTCACTCCAGGTATTGGAGAATCGAACTCATTTCCAATCATATCATTCTTATACGCACCCTGCATTCGCATATGCAAAAGCTCAGTTCTTTAATCTCAGTCTTGAGTTGTCATTACATAAAGTCACATACTTTTGAATATACCTGTAAACCCCATGCACCGAAGTTGATGTACGAAACAGGGTAGCGCCAGATTACTTTTGGTAAATCAGACAACAATCTGAAGTATCCGGATGTCAACATCATTAGACCCTGTGCATCAGAGCATGATCAGCACTAGGAACCCATTAGGAGACAATAAGGCAAAGTACCTGTTTGACTGCTCACCAAATAACCGGCCCCAATTACGACCCCGTGCATGTAGTTAGGCACTAAGGTAGCTATCATCATCATGCAGCTTTCTACCACTGCAATGCAGGTAACTAGATCAACGCAGATGTATGTGAAATGCGAGATCCCGGGTCTGAGTTTCACCATGTAGTAGGTAATTACTGCTGAGGTGAGGGACATCAGTGTCAAGAATGGGAATGAAGAGAGGAAGTTTGAGATGACATAAACTCCAACTCCATAGTGGCCATTCAGCCTTTCTTGGTAAAACACCTACAAATATAACAGAAATGGTTTGAATTGAATAGGAACCACCACACTTAACTGAGCAAAGACAAGGCTTCTTACCTTCATTTCTTCGATGAAGGATGGAAAGCCTCCTATAGACATGAAAGTCATGAATCCTGAGATGAACCCCGCGCAAGCCCCACGTGCTAAGATCGAGCTGTAGTGTGTTCCAACATTGAAAAATACACTACCAACACAAATGGATAACACTGCATATATTGCTATCCGGAGCCAGTAGTACCCAAGATCCCTAGACATGTTCACCGACGATCTGTATGTAAGTGTAGTTAGCTGCTTCCACCATTTTGCTTGACCTCCTTGTCTCTCCACTGCAACTTTGTCCTGAAATATTTTTTACAGCTTTACATATTCCCTGTAAGGTATTCATAGAGCTGCTAGCTAGGTGACGGTTTGATTTCATGTTAACGAGTTTGTTGAATTTTATGCCATCATGCAACTAACCACCTGCAGTTAAGAGGAGAATCAATAGCTTTATGGCTAGGGTTTCAGATTCTTACACTGCTTGTCAATTCTCGGATTCTTGATTTCGCATTTGCTGCAAATTCAGAATTCCTGTATTTTCTGATAAGCAATGCTTTGATCTCTGTTGTTGATAAGTTTGTAATAGGATCTAATGCATTTTGTGAGTCCTGCACATATGTGTGGTGGAATATATCAGATAAGCATATCTCCTGTGGTTAGCTATACCTTGAGTTCCAAGAAATCAGATAAGCATATCGCATCCGTGGTTAAATGTACCTTGAATTCCAAGAAAGCAAACTAAAAGCTTCTACTGTAACAGGTGACAAGCAAGGACATATAATACATACACAGATTCTATTGGATTCCATCAAAGTCTCCGTAACAATGTCAAAATCCGAATTTGTACACCGGAGGAAGTGGTCAGATGGATTTCTCCGATCTGGGCATGGAAACCCTGCTTCAGCAAAGAACTGCAAAATGGAAGTGATGATTGCTTGTCTGCCACGAAACATCAAATGCAGTACAGGGCTAATGTAGTACACATCAGTTGCATACCTTGGCAGCCATTTGTGCCTCCCCAAAGTAAACCGTTTCACCATTGGAGAGGAGAATGAGGTCATGGAAGAGAGCAAACACTTCACTGCTAGGCTGATGGATTGAACTTAAAACAGTTCTACGGCTACTGTCATCCGCGAAACTCCTTAGTGCTTCCACTACAAAGAAGGCCGACGCACTGTCTAGGCCGCTTGTTGGCTCATCAAGAAACAGGAGATGGGGCCTTGTAAGGATCTGAAGAGCAATGCTCAACCTCTTCCTCTCTCCACCACTTATTCCGCGCAGGTGCCAGTTACCGATCAATCGGTCTGCACAGTCCTGAAGACCCATCTGCAAGATTGATGCTTGCACAATGTCATCAACCTCTTGATTGGTCAGTGTACTTGGGAGCCTCAGGTGAGCAGAGTAGTTTATGGTTTCTCTAACTGTCAAAGTTCCCAGCAGTATATCCTCTTGAGTCACATAAGCCTACAGATTTTATACATGGATAACATATTAGCTGAAAAGATCATTCTCGTTTTCCCTTTTGATCATTTTGGTCCAAATTCTTTAACAATTCATCAATTACCACATCGCCATAGCCTAGCTTTCCCTTCCCTCCGTTGAGACGAACGTTCCCAGTCATTACAACATTTCTTGAGAGCCTACCTGCAGAAGTTCAAGGATCATCTAAGTACATTGCAGCTTTCTTCTGGACCATTCTAGCTTTTTTTGAACAACAATTTTTTTCCAGTTTTACGTGGATCGAGCATTATTGGGTATCTTTGAGGGGTAACTCTCCCTGCGGTGGGAGAGATGAGTCCCTGCGGTGGGAGAGATGTCCTGGTCTTTGAAAGAATAAAAAACTGAACTTTGGTACAGGAAATGAAAGCGGAACTAGTTCATTAATTTCATTTTAATCTCTGCAGGGAAAGGTAGAATTGAAACGCATTGTCAGTGCAATGAAGGCTGTAAGTTGCACTTGCTGCTGGCAGTGAATGCATTAGATTTACCTACGGTTAGATTTACTCGGTGGTAATTTTACTCTCTATTACTGTTCTTTTCATCTTGTGTACTCTTATTATTTTTTGTTTTTAAAGACAAAGAAGAACTTTAGAGTAACAAAAAGAACAAAAACAACAGTACAATAAGAAAGTGACCATAGATGAGATGAGCAGAAGAAAGGAGGAAACTTAAAACATAAAAGGTTCTTGCCAAGCCTATCACATTTGAGCATGAAAAGAAAAGCAAACAAAAAAAAATTGTTTACCATGCCTCAAAGACCAGTTAGCTTGAAACTATGCATGCAATGCAAGAGAAAGAAGAAGAAGAAACAGAAAGCAAACCTGCTAGAGCATCAAGAAGAGTAGACTTGCCAGAGCCAGATGGACCCATGATGGCTGTGATCCGACCCGGCTCTGCAAACCCGGTTACTCCATCGAGCAACCTTCTGGTTGGTTCATTTCCATAACTTGGGAGCAGCACTGTTAGATCTTCCCAAGCCACAACTTCTCCTCCAGAGGACCAACCAGCTGCCTCCATTGGTGCATGAGGTGCAGGATGAAGCTGCTGATGAGCTCCTGATGAAACCTCCTCTATGATCTCCATTTCCATCCCAGTACTACTGCAAGCTCAAGCTTTGCCTGTGACAACTGACAGAGAGAGAGAGGGGGAGAGAAGAGATTTACATGCAACTGCATTGAATCGTTAGCCAAAGATATAGCTCTTTGAAATGGTAAATGACTCAACCTTTTGGGTAACTGAGGCGTGGTATGTTTTGGGATTAGGTGGAAACTGCCTTTAATATGTTAGTGTTGCAATAAATGAAACTATTAATCTATTAGTTACTAGCTAGTACTACTCTACTATATAATATTGTCATGCTACATACATATTACATCAAACTTTTCATAAGAAACTTCAATGCATGTGTCAAGTACTCTAATTCATTAGACGGATATGTTGCTCCTAGCTAGCTAGTGAATTCATTAAGGCCAATTCGTTGCCATTTAATGCTTATATATGGGTTAGGCCTTACAAAAAAAAAAAAACTAAATGACAAAGGATGTGTGTACTTGAATCCCTTTCTTCTAAGAAGTTCGAAATGTTTTTAAAATATAGGATTATTTTTTTTTCCTAAGATACATGAGTAAATTTCACCTCCAGTCCCATTTTAAGTCTCGTTGAACTATTGTTATCCCATTTTATGTTTTTGATTCAATTGAATCCCATTTTTCGAGTTATTGACCCAATTAAATCCTTTCCGTTCCTTTCCTCCGTTTATTTGGATGGTGAATTGTGAAATTACCAAATTACCCTCAATTAATTGTTGTAATCATCCCGGTATTTTTAAAACTAATCGATTCTACCCTAACGTTTTTTAAATTCACAGATTGACCTCAATTCCTCTCCCATCATCATTTTCACCATCTCCCTCACCTCACTCTTCAACCCCACTGAACTCCTCCTCCGTCCCATTCACACCATTCTCGTATTTCTAAATGAATCACAGGAAAAAAAAATTCAGTGGCACCATGGTCATAAAGACAGATCTTTGCACCATCACGCTACTTGGTGTTCTTTTGTCTTAGCATCAACCCACAGTTTTAGTAACTCTTTCTTCTTCTTCTTCTTCTTCTTCTTCTCAAGATTATTATTCTCGCTCTTGATCCTCTTTCTATGCTCGCTAGCCATGGAACCGGTCAAGATCGACTGGAAGCGAATCGACTGTCGATTCGAAGAAGACTATGGCTACAAGCACATCAATGCACCAAAATGGGTCGATTTATTGAACCCCGCCGTTAATGAAGACTCTCCGAACCGACGACGTCACCTGGTTTTGCCAACCCGGGCAGTTTCCTCTCAAACCCTTCCTTTTCTTTTTGATGTTCAGTCAAATCTTAACTACCCAATCTTCGTTTTTGCAGATTATAACCATCCGAAATCGGTTGAGGATTTCCTTAAAAAAAATGCTGCCCGCATCCACCATGGTTCTCTTCTTCCTTTCCTCTAAATTACTTCTATTTCTGCAAATTATTCAACAAATTTCATCCTATCTAACGAAAAAGGCATCAGATTTGTTCATGCCGATTCCCAGGTGTTTCTGTTTTGCAAGGATCACAAGTATCCTCATTTCTGTTTTGAGATAAGCTTGCAAATATTTTGAACCAACTTGAATTGTGTTTCCTAGTGGGAACTTTAATTAAGGTGAAAATGGTTTCGAATTTCCATCTCGTATTTCCTCGCACATAGGTTGAGATTAGAAAGCAATCTAGTCAAACCTTTGCTACTCTTCTATTTTTCATGTTGTGCTTTGTATTATAAGTATATTGACATAACTTGAATTTTTTTTCCCCTGTGATTCGTTGAGAAATACGAGAATGGCTGAGAAATACGAGAATGGCATGAATGGGATGGAAGAGGAGGTCGGTGGGTTGAAGAATGAGGTGAGGGAGATGGTAAAAATGATGGGGAAGAAAAGTTGGGGTTAATGTGTGAATGTAAAAAACTTTGGGGTAGAATTGTTTAATTTTAAAAATACCAAGATGCATTACAGCAATTAATGGAGGGTAATTTGATAATTTCACAATTCACCATCCAAATAAACGAAGGAAAGGAACGGAAAGGATTTAATTGAGTCAATAACTCGAAAAATGAGATTCAATTGAATCAAAAACATAAAATGGGATAACAATAGGTCAACGAGACTTAAAATGGGATTGGAGGTGAAATTTACTCTAAGATACATGTATGTCTTGTTGATTTTTTTTTTTAGTTTGAATAGATTAGTGAATGATCATATTGTACGTGTATAATTCTCTCTCCGTTCACCATGATCAAGTTCTTTTATTTTGGAAGGACTATGATAAGTTCTTAAATACTCTCTCAAAATATACATTTGGACACCAAGGTTAAAGAATATTGTTGTGGGCAATAAAGAAAATAGGAAAAGATAAAGTAATTTTTTTGAATTACAAGGGAAAATGATGATAATGTGAACATGTTTCCATATTAATTTTACTAAAACAATAAAATAAAAAAAGGAGTGTGAAGGAGTGTGTTTATATATATATATATATATATATATATATATATATATATATATATAATATATATATATATATAATGATGGAGTAATTGATAGCACATAATTTAATGAAAAATTCTCTATATACTCCCTCCATCCCACTTTAATTCTTAAGTTTATTTTCCAACCCCTAATCTATATTTTTTTTCTTTTTTTTTTATACAATGTCAAATAAATGGGTTTTACAGGGAAAAAACATACAAAGTGATGGTACGTGATAATCGTATATGAAATAGAGATGAGTGGTTTGATTGTTACATAGTACTCCGATTAATAGCACCTAACATCCTTAAACTATTTACTAGAGTAAATTCCGTTGACAGTCCCGTAAAAATAATTATTATCATGTTTTGGTCCTATTTTAAAAACTTGTCCTGTTTTGGTCTTATCTAAGGGTTCACTGTCCTATTTTGGTCCTTTCCGTCCATTGGTGCCGTTAGTCTTGACGGATCTCTGTGATACCATTTTGCCCTCCTGGTTACCTGACGTGGCGCTCACGTGGACCAACAAATTAAACTTATCCCCTCATTTTTACAAAATCTTTAAAAAATATCCCACAAATTAAACTTTCACATTTTACCATCCTCAACCCAACACTCTTTACTCTCTCTCTATTCGCTCAGATTGGATCTCCTATAGTCCCCAGGAACACAAACCTTCTCTTTACCCAGAAGTCCATCTTTCAAATCCAGAAGCCCCTACCAACTTATCAACGTCATCGTCTTCATCCAATCTCTACCCGTCCAACGACATAGATGTCGCCGCGAACCTCTTCCCCGAAGACGAACCCGTTTCGCAGACTGCGGAAGATTCTCGAGAGCAGATTCTTCTCAAGATCCCCGGCGCGATCGTCCACCTGATCCAGCCAGATGCGAGTGTCGAGCTCGCCAGTGGCCTGCTCTCGATCGTCAGTCTCATCCAAGCAAATAACATCGTAGCGGTTTTCACTCGCGTCGGAGACGATATCCAATGGCCGTTAGCCAGGGACGAGCCGGTGGTGAAGCTCGACGCAGCTGTCACTAATGGCGACATGGTGGGCGTATTTGTGGAAGAATCGGATCTTGTTCAGGACCTTTGGAAGGACGCCGTACAGTGAGGAATTGAAATCGGGAGAGATTGGTCCGTCGCTCGGTCTGATCAAGTCCTGGTAAATTCTCGATTGCAAGCTCTCGAGCGCGATCCCGTGCCAGGAAACCACTAAATTTGCAAGATTCAGTGTGAATTACGTCGAACACTTGGAGATCCAATCTGAGCGAATAGAGAGAGTGAGTAAAGAGTGTTGGGTTGGGGATGGTAAAATGTGAAAGTTTAATTTGTGGGACATTTTTGAAAGATTTTGTAAAACATGAGGGGATAAGTTTAATTTGTTGGTCCACGTGAGCGCCACGTCAGGTAACCAAGAGGGCAAAATGGTACTTTCACAGAGATACGTCAAGACTAGCGGCACCAATGGACAGAAATGACCAAAATAGGACAGTGAACCCTTAAATAGGACCAAAACAGGACAAGTTTTTAAAATATGATCAAAACAGGACAATAACTATTTTTACGGGACTGCCAGCGGAATTTACTCCTATTTACTATGTTGGTCAGTGGTCCTTAAACTATTCTTGTTGCACTAGTAATCCTGTAACCAATTAACCATATGATTTGTTGCTTAATACTCCCTCTGTCCCCAATTAATAGATACATTTGACTTTGCTGTTTCAAAGTTCAACGTTTGACTCAAATAATTACTAAGAAAAATGGTGAAAAAAAAATCAAAAAAAATATATTAAGAAAATTTATATTTCAAATTATGATATGGATAAGAATTATTAAACTTAAAATGACCAAACACTCATGAAAAAAATGATAGATTAAATACTGTGAAACAGTGAAAACAAATGTATCTATTAATCGGGGACGGAGGGAGTACTATATAGTATCAGCGGACATAATTGACACAAACAAGGCTTTAATTTCCCCGCACTACGTAGCGGTATAAATTGTAATATTTTATAAGAATTTAATAAGGATGTAATAAGAAGTTAAATAAATGTATATTTTTATGAAATAAATGATAAAGTATATAATTATTATTGGTGAAAAAATTAGGTCTTAGAATTTTTACATTTTATCATATGAAGTCTAAACCATTAGGGACCAAGCGCAAAATAATAAGTAATAAAAGTAAAATAGAGATTTAGTCTTTTAAAAAATTTGAAACATAAATAAATAAAATCACTAAATTATGATGAGGTGACACAATCTTATCAGGTGGATATCATTCATACAAAATTTTATGTATATGTATAGAGTTTTAAATACAAATACTAATTGTACATTATTACTTTTCGTTAAAATCATCAACGCTCAAAGAAGGGAAAAAAACCATGTCATAAGATTTGAAACTTTGATGACAACATGCTACTTTTTAAATATTTATAAATTGTAATGGAATTTTCTTTCATACAAAAAAAACGACATTACACTTAATGATGTTTTGAAAATTTAGGGTCGGGGGCCGATGCTCTACTTTCAAAATAGTTAAAGGTAAGTAATGGAGTTTGTTTATATATATATATTGAGGATATATATTGGGGGTATTATTCTTCAAGAAGAGAATTTACAAAACTGTATTTCTTAAAAAATTTATATTCACTTTCAAAATTACCAAAACTTTCGATCTCCATAAAAAGCATTAACTAACACACTTTAAAGTAATCAAAATGAAGAAGAAAAAGTGAAGAAATAAGATGGATGAGGTGTGTATTCATCAACTAAACTACCAAATATTTGTGGTCTACTTTCATGAAATAAAAGAGAAAATAAGAAATAATGATTGTAGGTAAAATATTTCTAGCTTAGTTAAAAACTAAGATTTCTTAAATTTCAAAGACCAATACACATAATAATTAGAAAAAAAAAGTCAAAACAATGTTTTTTAAAAAAATGTTTTCTGTCATAAATTTTATTTCATTTTTCAAATTTACAAACTTTTCCTCTATAAATAGTAAATGAACACACTTTAAAAGAAAAAAATGCAGGAAAAAATAGATAACGTGACACAACACAATTAATTTCATACTAATTTTTAAAATTACCAATTTTCAAAATTGCCATTTTTTCCTATTAGTAACATAATAAATATAATTTTAAAAATAAATAATAAATATAATTAAAAAATAACAAAATTTTAAAAGGGACAAAAATAAATAATAAATATAATTTAAAAATTTTAATTTAAAAAATAAATTATGGATGACGTAGCACAACCCTATTGGTTATGCCACTATTCACCCACTGAGCATGGAATAATAATAATAAGAGAGTATAATAATAATAATAATAATAATAATAATAAAAGAGTGCGGGTACAATGAAGTGTGTAGCCCAAATTTCACACATGGTTTTGCCAGCCAGTCCAAACTGTCGAATACCCACATAGCCAACGAGGCCCAACAAGTGAGTAGGTTGGGGGTAAATATTTTTGATTACTTTACTTAGCTTCTTTTTTTTGTTTGTGTCAATTATGACCACCAGCAACAAATCATATACTCCATAGTACATAGTTTTAGGAACACTTAGGTATAGCACATAGTTTAGGGATAAACGATGCTATTAACCCCATAGTACTAGTATAACACAATTCTACCTCTGGCCCATTTTTGAGAGAGGAAGAAAATCGTTTATGGTTTAAGTTAAATTCTTAATAATAACAATGTCAGATATTCATTTCTTAACTAATGTTATCATCATCATCTTGAATGTTGAAGATGCGCTGCAACGCTGGAAACACTCGACATGTTAACACCATTGAATCATCCTAACTCATAAGCAATCATTGAAACCAGTCTTCTCTCCAACATAAATCATGAAATCACAAGGCAATCAAAAGCTACTTTTTGCAGGGAAGAAAACAAGAAAAAGTTATCAACTTCAAGCTTCAGTTCTTCAATCCATCAGCCAAAAGATGAGTGAAAATCTCCATCTCATGGGGCTTTAAAGCCAAGCTTGCTTCAACCCCACCTGTGACATCTCTGCTATCATTCATTGAAATGGCTCCATTTCTGTCTACAGACACCACATCAACCCGGTCGGGTTTTCCCCACCCAAAGTCCGAATCGTACAACTTGAACCGGGGCGACCCGGCAACCGATATGAACCGCGAACCGAATATCCGAGAGAAATCGAACTCTTTCACCACGCCTTCGTTCACACTCTTCACCGCCTCACTCAGCAACTCGGCGGCGAAACCAAACCCTTTCTCACCCATAAAGTTCGCAGCTTTGGCGGTGCGCCCACTCCCGCACACACAGTTCCCGAAATACGTCGCCGGCAACGGCGGATCCAGACGGTGCCTGAAATCGCCGGTGCAGAACAAGAACACATCTCTGTTGTCGTTCTCCTTCTTACATCGAACCAGACATACGGACATGTACGCTACCAGAACAACGTAAGTGGACAAATGGAGCTGATCCTTTTTGGTCTGATCCAGATTGGAATGGATCTTCGTTCTCAGGGTCGCCACGTCTCCGGGCGTGAACTTGAAAGTCGATCGAACGATATCTGAAGGAATCGTCCCCAGCTGGTGTGGGATTGTCATATTTCTCTCTTCTGGAGAACCGGGCGCCGATCCGCCTAGTGCCCGCCATTGATTCAAGAAGAACATGTCGAGTCGGGTCGGATCTTTGATCAAACTCGCGTCATAGAATGGGATTAGATCTTCTGGTAAAGGAACGTGCTTTTCAGTCAAATCGTTGCTGATTTTCCGGCAAGTGTAAGCCCAGGATTTGGTGAAGAGAGTAACGGAGATGCCATCGAGAAGGGCGTGGTTGATTGTGATGCCGATGGAGAAGCCTCTGTTCGGAAACAGAGTGACTTGCAGGGATATAACGTCCGATTTTTCTTCAGACGAATCGAGTTTTGGAACGAAAGGATGGAGTTCAACGGCCGGTATCGTTCCGCCGGCGGTGAGGCGGTCGAAGTCGGCGGACGACTCCGCCACTGTGAACGAAACGCCATCGTTTCGGGTGTAAGAAATGACTGGTTTGGGGGATTTCTCCGGCCAGGTGAGGTGGCCGGCGAGGGGGAAGTAGTGGAGGAGTGTTAGGGAGAGCGCATGCTTGAGTCTGGGGACGATGACAGAGTCGAAATGGGAACGAGTTGCCTCGGTGAGTCGGAAAAAGAAAACACGCTCAGCTGGAGCGAACTTCAACCATATCGTATCGAAAAGGGTGAGCGGGCGAGTGAACTCGGACGGTGAGCTAATTGGTGAGTCGAGCAGAGGAGTGACTCGGCTAACTTCTAGTACGTTCAGGGAATCGAGTGGTGGTGCCATGAGAGGTAACGTTTATCTGTAAGAAAGCTAGATGGCTATTTGACTGAACACTTCCTCCCTGTTATATTATGAGGATGACAGTATGACACGTTGGGGGTAGCCGGGTAGGTAGATATAATAGTTACAGCTGTTTCACGTTTTGATTCTTGTTTTTTCTTTCTTGGGGTGTGATCATGATTCATTTAAGTTTGATAAATAAATTTGAAAATATTTGAAAAGATATTTTTTGATTGATGATTGAGATATATGTGAATAAGTAAAAAAAATTTAAAAAATGATTTAATAGAGAAAAGGTCCAATTTTAGCACTCAATTTTGCGTTTTGACACCATTTGACCACTACTCTAAAAAAAGGCCCAAATTTGCCCCTACTGGTTATTTTAGGGGTAGCTGTTTAGCATCACCGTTTTCTAATTAAAGTGTGTCCCTCTGATTTGCTTCATTTGCTGACAAGGCGGATGGGGACGGGTGAGTTGGAGCTGTCGAACACGGTGGACGGGTCAGGGCTTTAAAGAACGTTGAGTTAGGCTGAGGGTTTTCAAAATGACATTAAACCATTGTTGTCGAACCTAGAACAGAGGAGTGGAAGCGAAGACCTGTCTCTCGAATTCGTCATCTTCTCCGGCTAGAGTGGTCGTTATTTTGGAAGAATTCCACTGAAGCTGTAAGTATGACGGAACCAACAGCGAAAGTATGTTTTTTGGGTTAGGGTTGTTCAAGGTTTCTTGTGTTAGCGAAATTCTCATCTTCTGTAGCATTTTTGCAAATCTCAGTGAAATTGATGTTTGGCGTAGGATTTCAAGCATGGTTTTGTTTCCCTGGTTACAGAACGTTCGTATGTTGAAATTGGGTATCGGTATTAGGGTTTTCGAGTATTTTGTTGTCTTGTTAGTCACAGAGGCATTACGATTTAAATTACTTCAGTTACAAGCATGGTAGGTCTTATTTAAATGGTTAAATTGCTTTGTGTTTATCTTTGTTTGTAGGTTGCGTGGGACAGATTTTGTCTATAAAGATACATCATGGTGGATCATTTGTTGAAAACCCATATAGATATGAGGGTGGAACTATTAAAGAACATAAGGGAGGGAGTATTTCAATGATTGGGGATCGTTTGTAGAATTTATGAACCCTATTTTAGAGTCCATAACTCCCAGGATCTTAAGCTAAAAACAAGTTTAGTTTATAAAAACTAAAATTTTTTTTAACTAAATAAATAAATAATAAAGTTTCCAAAGTCTCTTGTACAGATTCCAAAGATTTATGGTAAGTACGTGTGAAATAAAAAAAGAAAAAAAAATTATCCACAAAAATATACAAAATCCTAGAAGAGCCTAGCCAATCTTCAAGTTTTTACTTGCAGCTTCTGCCCTATGTTTCCTCACCTAGCAGTCCTCTGCTCCTGCCTCAATCATAACCAGGTTCCCTCCAACAAAACAACTATGGAGTAAGTAAAAAGTTCAAGAAGATAAATAATTAAATAACTTGTAATTAAAAGACGTAGAAAGAGATGCAAGATAGTTATAGGGGTATGGAGTGCACCCCCGCCAGGAAGAACAAGTGCTTATTCTCTCTAACTCGGCTAAATGCCTAACTTTGTCATTTGACTCCATTTGACAGTGATTCAGTTCCTCAGTTATATAGATTACAAATATACTTAAGCATGTTTTTTACCAAACCACAATGGTCTAATCCCTATAAAACGAGAATGAGAGACCATTGAGCTCCCATCTTGTCAAACATTTACTTGAAGATTCACCATTCCATTATTTATGTTATTTGATCCCATAAACAGTATTTAACCATCTAACTTCTTACCAATTATCAGCAGTAGCTCCCTAGCCAGCAAGTATTTAGCTCAATTAACTTATCATGAACTATGTTTGGTCCACAAGACACACATGCTAGTAATTCACCTAGTAGGGCCGATACCAAGCTCTTGATTCTTTCCTCTATTTTTCCATCAGTTTATCTATTCTAGCTGCCAATTCTTACTAAATCTGCATTTATATCCATTAAATTTGCATTTAGCATTGTTTAATTCTACTAATGCAAATCAGTTTTTTAAATACAGGTTTCAACATCATTATCATGAAATTTAATTGATAAAAGAATTCATAAGAGGAAATCACTTATCTTTGAGTTGAAGACTCCATCAACCGTAAGCAGCAATCAAAGAAGGAGGAAGATTTTCTTTATACCTATTCTGATTTCTCTTTTAATTCCCCAAATCCCTAGCCACCATCGATTCTTCCTCCATCTCGGGCCCTTACGGTGAGAAGAAGAAATACATTCGGTATTCCTTTCTTTCTTTGAGCTGAGGTCTACTGCTTGTAGGCTTCCAAGGACGGTGTCAGAGAGCAATTGAAGTACAGGAGGTGACGCACCAAATGTAATTAATGCAAAAGTACTTCATTTGTGAACATTTATGGTAAACTTTATTTTTACATCATTTGTTCCATCAATAGGAAAATAGGATTAGTTATATATAACATTAAGTAATTCATTTATCTGTTAATAGTGATAAAAGGCATATGTTTAAAAAATGAGATTATAATCAATTTCTCAGTAATACTCCTTAGTAGGAAAGTAGCATTATGTATGAAAATAAGAAAGGAAATTAGCGCTTTTTATGAGAACGGAAATTAGGGTTAATTGTTTTCATATATGTAACTGAATGTAAATTAGAATTAAACCACCCTAACTAATTGGCCACAAACATTCCATTGGTTGAGATAATTGAAATTGAGCTACTAATGTGTCATGAGATTGATACAATAAGTGTAGGATCATGAAATTGGGAGAGTACAACATGGTGATTTTGAGTAACAAATTAAAACACCATAACTAATTGGCCACAAACATTCCTTTGGTGGAGATAATTGGAATTGAGCTACTAATATGTCATGAGATTGGTCCAATAATTGTAGGATCATGAAATTGGGAAAGTAAAGCTTGATGATTTTGAGTAACAAATTAAACCACCATAACTAATTGGCCACAAACATTCTGTTGGTGGAGATAATTGGAATTGAGCTACTAATATGTAATGAGATTGGTCCAATAATTACAGGATCATGAAATTGGGAAAGTAAAGCTTGATGATTTTGAGTAAAGCTTGATGATTTTGGTAGCCCTTCTCTTAGCTGCATTTGTTATGTTAATGTTGAAGTGAAGCTTGTGGTGAAGCATTGACAGATCAAATGTTGTTTAGTTGTGTTTTATAGTCCATAAATCTAGATTGTTGATCTAACCGTTATTAGATCGACATCAATACCTTGGTAGATCAACATAAATACCTTGTTAGATCGACATGAATACCTTGTTAGATCGGCATGAATACCTTGTTAGATCAGCATCAATACCTTGTTAGATCGGCATCGATATCTTGTTAGATCGGCATCAATACCTTGTTAGATCGGCATCAATACCTTGTTAGATCGGCATCAATACCTTGTTAGATCGGCATCAATACCTTGTTAGATTGACATCAATACCTTGTTTTTTTTGAACAGCCAACAAGAACATTTCATTAAGAAAAAATAATACAAGAAAGAAGCCACATTTGCCAGCCCATGAGAGGGGAGCAGCAAAAGGCAAGACCACCAAACCACACCAAAAGGAAAAACTCTAGAAAAAATTGGCCAGCATCTCCCCTGAAAAGTGGCCAAACAGACAACCCTGCAAAAATAAGACAACACCACTAACAGAACAACAGCTGAAAGGCAGCGAAAAGATACAAACAGAAGCCCCAGAAGAACTCATGACAAGGTATTAATTGTCCGTAGAAGTGGGGCCAATAACCAGTCCGTCCAGGAGAGTCGGAGTTTCGGCATTCTGCTGCAGATCCATAGAAAAGACATGACCTGAACATCTGCGAAAATCTGAGAAGTTTGCCAGCTGGAATTTTGCATGACCACCTTGTTGCGGGCTTTCCAGATCAACCAAGCCGTAATGTAGACGATACCCTGCCACACTTGCCTGCCCTTTGGATGCACTTGGGAAATGAAATTACCTTCCAGAACCTCAGTAAAATCCATAAGCTCCTGCACATTCACGTCACACCAAGTCGCCACCTTGCGCCAAACCTCAGAAGAAACCGTGCACCAAACTAGAATATGATCCACTGTCTCATCTGAGGCAGAACAAAGGGGGCAAAGAACGGACTCAAGATCCATCCCTCTCTGGATCAACTGGGTACGCACTGGGATGTATCGTCGGGAAGCTCTCCAGATGAACACATTTACCTTTTTGGGGACTTTGTTACACCACCTCATTGGGATGACGTGATTATCTGCTAAACGATCGCTTATCATCCGGGATAATTCCTTGACTGTGAATCTGCCATCTGCCGCCGCCTTCCATCGCCAAGCATCCAAGGAGTCCTGCTTCGGGGTGAATTCCTGAAGAAGGATAAGCAGCTGACAAAATTCGCGATCCGATCTGCCCCTTGGGGGCATCCTCCAACTCCAATCCCAACGCCATACTCCCTCCTCCCACCTAATCTTCTCTAAAACCGAACTGTTTTGATTCATCTCCACCTCAAATAACCTCCTGAACTTGTCCTTTAGAGGACACCCTCCCACCCACACATCCCCCCAGAAATTTGTATTATTTCCCATTCCTACCTCTTTTTGAACTAAGTTTGTGAACTCCGCCCCCAAACTCTCTATCTCTCCACTTGCCTTGCATATATCACCCCAGGCCGACCAAACTCCTATCCCCTCACCTAAATCCAGCGACTCAGGTACCCCTCCATTAATGCTTGCTACTATCTTCGCCCATAGACTATCCCCTTCCGTCAGCCACCTCCAACGCCATTTCTCGAGCATAGCTAAGTTCAAAGCTCTTAGACTACCCACTCTCAACCCCCCCACTTCTCCATCTCCGAAAAGCTTCTCAATCCTAGCCCAGATCAATTTTTTTCCCTCCCCTGAGGCCCCCCAGAAAAATTTGTTTCGTAAGGATTCTATCTGCTTCACCACCCCAACTGGAGCACGGAACACCGAGAGATAGTACAGGGGAAGACTTCCCAGGACCGAGCTTATCAGCGTTAATCGACCACCAATTGAGAGGGAATTGGCCTTCCACGTAGACAACCTTTTCTCAACTTTGCCCACTATAGGGTCCCAACATTTGATTCTGCTCATATTCGATCCCACTGGCATCCCCAGGTAGATAAAGGGGAGGATTGCCGGCCGACAGCCCACCACCCGAGCAACACCTGAAACCGCCGCCAAGTCAACTCCCACACCGAACACCCTAGTCTTGTCAAGGTTTATTTTGAGACCCGATACCATGTCAAAACAGCTAAGAATATCCATAAGAGCTTTGACATTGTGTACCGACCATTCTCCACAGAAGATTGCATCATCTGCAAACTGAAGATGCGATAGCCCCACTTCATCTCTTCCCACCTTAAGCGGGCGGAACACGTCTTGAGCCACCGCTTCCTCCATCATGACATTGAGGGCCTCTGCTGCCAGAATAAAGAGGAAGGGGGATAGAGGATCCCCTTGACGCAATCCCCTTTCCATTTTGCATTCTTTTGTAGGGCTGCCATTAACAAGGATAGAAACCCTAGTCGACTGGAGACAACCAGAAATCCATCTCCGCCATTTTACCCCAAAATTCATCTGCTGCAGAATGGAATCCAGGAAACTCCAACTGATACTATCGTAAGCCTTGGCAAAATCCACTTTAAGAAGGAGCATTTGACGCCTTTCCTTCTTAGCCCAGGCAACCGCCTCATTAACAATCAAAATCCCATCTGTTATCTGACGACCTTGTATGAAAGCTGACTGAACATTCCCAACCAGCCCATCCATGACTACCTTTAGTCTTTCAGCAAGAAGCTTAGCCACAACTTTATAAAAGCACCCAATTAGACTAATCGGGCGAAAGTCTGAAATTAGGAGAGGGTCTTTCACTTTTGGAATCAAAGCAATAAACGATGAGTTGCAACCCGCCCCAAAACTACCAGATACTTCAAATTTTCGAACTGCTGCTATCAAATCTTCCTTGATTATCTCCCAGTTGCCTTTAATGAAGTTGAAATTAAAACCATCAGGTCCCGGAGCTTTCCCTCCTTCACACAGCCACACTGCCTTCTTTATTTCCTCTTCCGAGAAAGGCGCTTCAAGGGTCGCTATTTTAGCTTCATCCAACTTTCTAAACCTGTGGCTACTGAACTCCGGTCTATCCACAACTGGTTCTGAGAACTGATTCCTGAAATACTCCAAGGCTGCCTCTTTAATGATCGCTGGATCCTCAGTCCAGCTTCCATTGACTAGGAGCCCCTGAATCGAATTCCTGCTTCTATTTCCTCGAACAACCGCGTGAAAAAATTTGCTGTTTTCATCCCCTTCCACCGCCCATCTCATTCTGGCCTTCTGCTTCAGCTCTTTTGAAACAACTCTCTGCTCTTTACCAAAGCTGATTTTTAATTCCTGCCATCTCTTGCGATCTTCTGGGGAGAGATCCTGTATCTCTGCTTGACGATCCAACCGGAGAAACTCCTGTTTAACAACTTCCACCTTTCCCCCTACTTCAGAAGAATTGCTTCTCCTCCATTCTTTCAACCTGCTCTTCAAAATTCTCAGCTTCTCTTTCAGCACAAAGTCCGCATCACCAGTAACCGCAGAATGATTCCACACATTCTTAACAAGGTCTCCAAACCCCTCCATCGAAAGCCAATGGTTAAAAAACCTGAAGGGGGTAGGACCAAAATCCACACACCCTGTTTTCAAAAGAACAGGGCAATGGTCAGAAAATACTCTTTCCCCAACAGTAGCCGCCAGATTAGGCCAATCATCCAGGAAATTCCCATTGACAAGGAATCTATCCAGCTTACTCATCTTTAACCCATCACTGCTCACCCAGGTGAATCTGCGACCCCCTTGCTTAATATCCTGCAGATCATTTCCCCGAATAAACGAGTTGAAGTCTGCCGCCCTCAATGGTTTGAATCTGCAACCCCTCCTCTCTTCAGCCTTTCTTACCACATTAAAATCCCCCATCAAGCAAACTGCACCCCCAAAATCCCTGATTATCCGACTAAGCTCCGCCCACAAAATACGTTTCTGACTTGTGAGTTGCGGGCCATACACATTTATCAACATGTGTCTGTTAGCTTTGCTTCTCCATCTCCCTATTACTCCCAAGAATCCTGACCCAGAGATTGTTTCCTCTGTTGTCCAGGAGTCTTTGTTCCAAAAAAGGATTAGGCCCCCTGACCTTCCATCCGCCACCTGTTGGGCATAACCCAAGTCACTGTGCCTCCACATCCGCAAAAGTGGATCACCAACCTCTTCAGCCAAGAGAGATTCTTGGATAGCTAATATATCCAATTTTCTCTTGACACCAATTTTTTCAACTGACTGATCTTGTCCCCACTCCCTACACCTCTGATATTCAAAGACACCATCTTCATTTACAAATACCAGGACCACCAACATCAGAAGCGCGAGACCCATCTTTAAAGATAATCCCCAATTTCTTCCCTACGGTACAAGTTCTACTGAAAGAGGATTCAGAGGAAACTGTTACCTGAACCCGCGACCCATCACCCGTACCCGAGGACTCCGCCACCTTCATGCCCCAAGAGGAATCCGAGTATTTTGTCTCCTCCGCTTCTTGGGATTGGCTGAATTTTCGGAACCCCTTGGTTGTCCGCTCCGCCTTGATCCGAGCCGCCCTCTTCATTTCTCGCAGGGACACTTTGGCGCAAACCCCACCTGTCAAGTGTTGTGCCTCAATCCAGTGTATTGATTTTGAAAATGCACGTTGTCCCTTTCTTCTTCTTACCACCCGGCCACAAGGTTCCTTATTTGCTACTGTCGACACAAGCTGAGCTTTTCTCGCATCTCCGTTCAAATGAGAAGAAGACCCAGCTTGAAGACAAAAATTGTTGTTATCTTCTTCAATATGGGCCTCCGGAAAAATAACACCACACCCAACTAAGCCCAAACCCAAAGCTGCAGATTTGCAACCTGGTCTGCCTCCAATAGGGAGACTTCGCTCTTGGGCTTCCTTCTCAGTTAGGCCCAAAGTGGATATCTGTTTAGTAATTGGCTCCACTTGAGCCCTACTCTCTAATCCACCAGTCACCTCCCTCCCTCTGTCCGACTCACAGGTTTCCAAGACGCGTTCCTCGGTAGACTCAACCACGCGACTCTGGTTCTCCTCGCCGCGAAAGCTGCTGGCTGCATCCCTTTTCTCCGCCTTTTCGCCTTCTGCTGGATCAGAGGACTTGTCACTATCACAGCTTTTCCGTACAATTTGTTGCCCAACTCCCGAAGAGACTGGTCTGGAGTGAATCTCCAACTCACCATCCGAAGTTGAAGCCGCCAGAGAATCGCCGCCGTAGTCCGACCGATCGTCCGGCTTCCACTCACCTTCCTCCTCCTCCATCTCCACTTCAGATTCCGACTCCGGAAACCAAAGGGGGTTTTCGGATCTATTGCCAAAGTCCACCACTTCTGCAACATCCTCCACTACTCTAACTTTGAAAACTCCACCATCAACGGATAGATTAACCACCGATGAGATGGGTTCGTATTGCCAAGTTAGCACACACACCCTTCCTATGAAGGTTTCAGATCTCTGAGCAGTAAAGTCCTCCACTTCCACCACTTTGCCCCAGAAATTGGCTAGCCTTTCAAAAGTGTTAGAATGCCAAACGTGAACTGGTACTCCTATGAAGTTCAACCACACAACTCTCCCAGGCCGGATGATCTCCTTTTCGCGACTCCATCTCGAAATATCTGAGAACCAGTCCGATAGCATCTCCCTACCACTCGCAATCAGCTTGTTAAGGCTATCCACCGTGTTGCACTCAATCAGCACGCGAAATCCACCCAAGTACTTCACTGTGCACTGTAAGAACCCAGCTTGTTGCACGATCTCAGCCACTCTCTCCAGATGAGCTACGTGCCTGACTTCTCCAATAGCACATATCTTTAACCATTCTAACTCCTCACTTCTAGTGTTGACCATCAAATGTAGAGGTTTCACCCCTGTCTCTTCCTTACCGGACGACATAGGTGCTTTAAGGACATCTGCGAACGATCTCGCAAAATCCCTGTTAAATCTATCCATATCCATTGCACCCTGTCTAACTTCATCCCCCACATATCGCCAATGTCTTGTTCCTTGTGTTCCCTCTCTAACATTCCTTCTGAATCTGGCCTCATTAACGAATAGCCGCTCTCCGCCAATCGCAACTGCTTGAATTTGCCTAACCAGGTCCTCCACTTTCAGGACATTCTTATATTTGACAAATCCGAATCTCTTCCCCTGTTTAGAACGTTTGAGAGGTATGAAGATGTCAATTACAGACCCAAATGCCAAAAAATGTTTCCACATACTCTCCCTTGTCCAATCCTCCGGGAAATTTGTAAAGAACAAGCTTGTGCTCTGTCTATCGATCACGCTGATAAGCTCCTGAGTAGAAAACCTGCCCCTGTTCTCCTGCCGTTGTCCGTGCATCCACCTGAGATGTTGTTTCTCATCTCGCCGATTCAGCCTCTCTCTCTCTCTCTCTCTCTACCTCTCTCTGTCATCTCGCTGTGACATCAATACCTTGTTAGATCAGCATCAATACCTTGTTAGATCACTTTGTAAGATCGACATCATTACCATGTTAGATCACCTTGTAAGATCGACATCATTACCTTGTTAGATCAGCATCAATACCTTGTTAGATCGACATCAATACCTTGTTAGATCATCATCAATGCCTTGTTAGATCGATATCAGTACCTTGTTAGATCAGCATCAATACCTTGTTAGATCGGCATCAATACCTTGTTAGATCGGCATCAATACCTTGTTAGATCAGCATCAATACCTTGTTAGATCCGCATCAATACCTTGTTAGATCAGCATCAATATCTTGTTAGATCAGCATTAATACCTTATTAGATCGACATCAATACCTTGTCAAATCGACATCAATACCTTGTTAGACCGACATCAATACCTTGTTAGATCAGTATCAATACCTTGTTAGATCCGCATCAATACCTTGTTAGATCGACATCAATACCTTGTTAGATCAGCATCAATACCTTATTAGATCAATATCAATACCTTGTTAGATCGACATCAATACCATGTTAGATTAGCGTTTTTGGTTTAAATTTAGAATCATAACTTGGGTTGTAGCCTAATTATACAGCTCATGTTTGTAACTTGCCAAATAAGCCACCAAACCATCTCAATTGTCATTTACATCCACAAACAACAAACAAAAAGCTTAAGGATAAATTTGTTACTCTTTTATGGCATTTTCAAAACTTAAGTAAATAAACGGAAACATATTTTATTTGGTTTACCGTCAAATGGAGACCTTAATGACAAATCATAACCAATTCCACTCTCCTATTCACGTAACTGTAGTCTTATTTTGTAAGATGGAAGGAAGAACAAGGACTTATCAATGAATTAATCCAAGATGAGTATCCTTATTGTTCAATGCCTATCTTCCCACCAACCCGAATTGAAGCCAAACTTAATTAATTAACTCTACCTTCTCCATCAAACATCTCCTCCCATGCTCTGTCAGCCCTACTCCCTATTTTCCACCATAAGTTCAAGAAATATTGAAAATAATAATTAATTATATTTCAGCCCCGTTAAAAATATCATCCAACATTTCGATTATGGGGGGCTACCCTAAGGTGAGCAACGACATTTCCCGGTGAGAAGAAGCAAGAATGAATCCGATCCGTCTCAAGTTTGTAGTTTAGGTTTTTATACCGAAAATTTAGGAATGATCCTTCATCTTTCAGTGTTTGTTCATAAAAACCCCATATGCTTCCCACAATTTCAATTGAGTCACAAACCCTCTTAGTCATCTTTACTAATTTACAGTTAAGTCACTCACAGTAATTATTAACTTTCCACAAATTCAATTAAGTCCTCTTTATTTCCTTTAAGACATAGTTTTTTATACTAAATTTCTCTAATTTTCCAGTCTCGTCCAGTGTTTCCTTTGACATTTCCAACCAACTCTCTTCTTTTAATTAATCACTTTTTGTTATGACATGGCCAGTGAGGACGGGTCATAACATTATGAACATCTCAAGAATTTATTATTAGATTGGGAGAAGTTTATCTAGTCCAGATCATGTGAGGCTGGTTTGGTATTCTGAGAGTGCAATGGGGGTTGTTCTTATTTTATTTGATAAAAAGGCTATAACTTTGTATTGTGAGGTCAGTGATGGTCCATCAATTTATAACTCTATTCATGTTGGTGCTTCGGGTGATGTTGATGCTCCTGGTAATGGGTGGTAATGGGCTTAAAGGTGATGGTGTAGGTGTTCAGGACAAGGGGAAAGGGATACTGATTGAGGATGTTGAGGAGGTTGAGGAGGGAGGTGACAATGATGAGAATGGGATCAATAATTTTTTTCGATGATGAATTATTCAATGGTGGTTTTGATGAGTTTGGTTATGGTGGTGGTGGTCCTGTTCAAGAAGTGGGTAATCAGGATGATGGTTTTGATCAATAATTTTTTTGATGATGAATTATTCCAACCTGTCACTGGCCCCAATGCCCGGGAGACCTAGGCTAAGGAGAGTAAGGGATAGAGTTGAGGAAAGGCCATCTTAGGGTGCAAAAACGGCAGCAACCACCCTGCACCTATGTGGAAAGTGCAAACAACCAGGTCATAATTCCAAAACTTGCAAGTCTGAGGTGAGTTTACATTTAAGCATCTCATTTACTTTGCAAGTTTGAGGTCATAATTTTGTTGCATTGACATAAACTTGCATTCCGTTATTCTGTTGCATTGACATAATTCCAAAACTTGCAACCGATTGACTATTGCAGCCTGGTAGAGTTGGACATATAACTTTGGTAATTGGATCTTCAATGTCCCAAAACAGCTCATTCACAACAACAGACAAGTAAGTGAAAAGAGCGTAATTAGCTACTCCTTCAAGGTCACACAGAGGCTTTCAAAGAAATGAGACAATGCTACTTAACTTAGGGATCTCTAGTTAGATGTTCATGTTAGTATCTATCAGGTGTTTAGGAACATTGAGAAAGTGTCTCATGGCCAGAAACCAACCTTCACACCTTTTTTTGGAAGGTTTTATTACTTTTGGGACAATTGTATTACTTTTGAGACCTAAACTTGAAGTTCTATGTTGTAATGCAAAAATTCTATAGCTACTGATTGTAGTTTCTTAATTAAACAAGTATATGTTTACCCTATTGTTCTGTTATCAGATAATCCAAAACCAATTATGAAAGAGAAACAACTACTGCTGGATTGATTGTTTAATGAAACAAGGCATCACAATCCCAACTACAGTTGCTTACAACGGTCCTGCCAAACTAATGGCAACAAAATGGGAGTTCACTAATTACAACAAAGTGCTTATACATAGCAGATTACTCGGCTTCCCAACTACTCTAACCTACTAACAGAGACATGACTAAGCAGGCATCACTTGAAGTACCATAACAGAAGAGCAAGCACCATCCCAACTGTAGCCATTGCAGTCATCAGTTTCCACCTAACATGCTTCTTCAGTGCTCCGTTCTGAGCTGCAACAAGCATCACCTGCTTCACATCACAGTCTGTGAGATAATCACAATGCTCTTTGGCCTCCGCAAGCTTAACCCTCAGTGGCGCAAGATCAGCCCTCAAAGACTCCAGCTCAGTTTGAGCCTTCAACGCCCAATCCCACACGGGATCAGGGTGCTGCACCATAAGACAAAACTTGAAGAAGAAACAAATACAAGAATCATCCAACTCAACCAAAAAAAGGGTAATAAACAAGCTTACCTCTGGGTGACTCCCTGCAGCCGACCGATAAATGGAGTTATGCGAACTCTCACTACTTGAACTTGAAGTTGGTAAGCTCACCATGTTGATACCTTCGCCTAACACCGATACCCAGAAGCCCCACACTCCGATTGATCGAATCGCCCAAATCGCTCGAGATCAGACCTTCCTTCTTCGTGCTCGAACCAAAACCCTAAACACCCAAATCGGATTTCAGCACGAAAAATGTATAGAGCTTCAGCGCCCAAATCTGATAAATGCTTATTCATGCCGACATGGACGCCACGTTTTCTAAAATGTCACCGTGGACAAACCGTTAGATGCCATCACACTCTGTCAGCATCATTTATGCCTAATTGGTACCAATAAATTAAATCAGTGCCTAAAATCAGACCACTAAACTTATTATTATGACAATTTGGACCTCTTTTGAGAGTACTAGTCAAACGGTGCCAAAACGCAAAAGTGAGTGCTAAAATTGGACCTTTTCCCTATAATCTACTTGAAAACACATTTTTTTTCAATAAAAGTCACGCTATTTGGAATAATTTCGGTTGATGATAAAATTTCTAATATTTATCAAATTTGGCAGAAATTTTTTTCAAATTAAGTTTATTATATTTTTGTGTACAAATCACTCTCTTTTTAAATGCTTTAAATCTATACATAGATGCTATAAAATATTGAAATGTTTTTTTTTACATATACTATATTGAAAAAAATTGTAAGATATGTATAGTTGATAAACATATGCAGATATCCACGCCCTGAACGGCAAAAAACCGTAAACTAAATAAAGCATGTGCTAGGAGCCTTGGGTGGCCGGACATATATGATTTTCACAATATCCATCCCGAAACCGCCCAAGGAACACCCTAGATAGCCTAATTTATAAGATGAAAATTTGCAATATGTTAAATTAATATTTTCAATCAATTTTTCTCCACTTCGAAATTCTTACCAAATTTTGAAGATTTCAACTTATTAACCATATAAACACCCAAAGAACCCACAGTCAGTGAAAGAGAGATTTTAAATATTTGAACGGGAAATTTTCTTGAAAGAATAATATAAATTTAGGTGAGTTGAATTTAAATCAAATACAACAATGTTGAGCTGTTAATATTCGAACATCCATCCATTATTTTTGTACTCGAGTCACTTCGAGTTTAGATTATTTGGAATTTGAGTTGATCTGGTTTCACATTAATTGAGTTCGGATTTAGATCGTTGCCTTCCTAAATCATTTTGGGTCGGGTAGGGTTTGTACGGTTTATTCAGTTAGAATATTTGAACGGGTTTAATTGTTGTTGGGTTCTAGCTTGCAACACACGTAATACGTATTTGGTGCTACTGATTAATGCATTAATATATGAGAAGGTCTCTACATTTATGTGAAATATGGAGGACTAATTATTGAAGACCTATAGGTCAAACTATGGATGGTGGTAGTATATGGGTCCTAGCCCATCCATCAAACCGGATTCATTGGGCCGAGCACGTCTAACATTATAGGCTAAGCCCAGGAGGCCCGCGATGTTGTTGGGGGAAATTGATAGTGTAGATTAGAAAGAAAACTAGTTCTAATACCCGACTTCGTCACGGGTTCTCTTTTTTCATAAAAAATTACCGTGTTAATATAAATTAAAAATGATTTGTTTTGAGTTACTAAACTCCCCCCTCCCAGAAAAATCGATCACTTTCTTAAAAAGGAAATTTCTCATTCTCAAAGTTACTAAATTATTCTCACTTTATCTTTACTTTTTTTTTACCTTGCTTCACCTTAATCTTAGCATCCAAACAAATCTTCAATCTTTTGGAGAAGAAGGGAGTATTAGTAATAGCATTTGAGTTCGTTTGGACGACCCTTGACAGAAAAATAAAGTTCGTCGAATACAAGGACAATATTATCATCGATGCTTCACGTTTAGCATTTGAGTTAATCAAGGAATAACCTATATACACTTCAATTCCTCCCGAACAGTTAAAAGCACTTGCATGTAAGATTCTACTCATTCTAAGTGTAACGATATTTTGATCCTCTAGAAAATCCAGGTATTTGAACAAATTCCACTGGGTGTTAAGATCTTTCTTGTTTGAACCTTCACCAACAGCCTAAACACAATCGAAAGATCTCACTTGATTGAGAATTTTGCTCATAAGCCTCTGTGTTTACTCTCTGCCCCTAATCTAAGCCATCTGCAAAGACTTTCACTTCACCAGCAAACTTGTCTAAACTTCATATTTCAAATATTACAGTCAAGGCTTTATCAGCATCAATGCAGACAAATCTATCAACTTTGTCTAGCAAGCTAGAGAAGAAAGAAATACACCTGTAGATTTGAAGGGAACATTACTTGATTTAAATACACGGCAAGCAAGTCACATATTTATGCTGGACATAAAGAACTCAAAGTACCAGAATTATTAGAATCTATCACTCAGTATGAACATAAAACATTTAAACAGTGCGTGCATGCTCATAAGTATACTTTTAAAACAGCAAAAGACAGAGGAAAAAGGAAAAGGAAGAGAAGTGGCAAAGGCAGTTAATTACTCTAGCCAATCCATGGAGCAGCTAATTACTCTAGCCAATTCCTGGAGTTTAGTATCGCTCTATTCACTAATGACAAAAGAAATGACCAAGCAAACACCACAGTTGTTATTATAGGCAGTGAAAGCTTGACAGCTATAACTGTCAACCCGACAATCCAAGAACATGGTGAGCTCTAGTAGCAGTTGGCTACTTTATAGTACAATCAAGGAGTACTATACAACTCCCCCTTATCCTGGGAGAAAACAAATAAAAGCTTTCAACAAAGGTTGTAGGATTTGTTTGGGCACATATATTAAGGATGTTAAGAACATACATTAGAACCCATTTTGTTTAGAGGAAAGGTACATGTATCTTGTGAGATAAGAGGATAAAATGGTAAAAATGGTGATAAAAGTTTCTGTTTTAGGAAAGTTGACAACCTTTGTGGGACGGAGGAGTACATTAGAACCCATTTTGTAGAGGTACATGTATCTTGGAAGTGGTTTTAAAAAACTCTTCAGTGTACCAAAATAGTTTAAACCCAGGGCCAACATTCACGATAAACATTTGATACTTTATAAAAAAGATACATTTTATAGTCTGCATAAATGGAACAGAAAAAATGACAAAAGTCGAGATAACAGATAACTTGTAGGATCTAAAGATTTCTAGTCACATGAACAGAGACCGCATACCTTAGGGTAGTTGTCACCATCAATTTTCTGCAACAGTAAAATGAGTTCTCGGGCAGATTTGGTGAAATTCTTAAGCCCCGCAGTAAAAGCATGAAATTGAAGTTGAGTACCTTTCTCCTAGCACAAATGATATACAGAAACATAGAATTAAAAAACTGATCACAGAAACATACCAAGCCTGTGCTCCTACCAGTTTTCCATGGGAAGAATTCAAATTCCTTCTTCTTTTCACTTCCCAGCACTGATGAAGATCCCATCAGCTCAACTGTACTATGTTGTAATCACACCAATCATTTATTAATCAAACCAAATTACTAATTCAATAAAAAATTAAGATTTTTTTTATTTTTAGTGAAAGATTACATTCTCTTCAAAGCCTTTATCTTGATCTTCCTATGCTTTGTCTCTATTGACGATCGTTTGATCATGTTGAAACCTTAGCCTTCTTAGTGAGTAGAGGAGCAGACAACTGTTAAGACGATGAAACGTCGTATTCAGCAAACTTGTTCTGGCCATGGTAAAGGCCTTTCCGACTGAAGCACCAGCTTTAATGGGAGGATCATGAGCTGAACTCTTAGAGCCATCCTTGACTTTGGCACACGACCTTTGTTATTGATGGATGGACAGAACGAAGTGACCAAGAATGCTGCAAACTAAAATGAACGGAACCTATTGGCAGGGAAGGAAACCTCTGATTTACCTCTAGTATGTTGTTAAACCGTTCTGCCAGATTCTAGTGTGTAAGCAGTAGCAAGTTGAATTTCACCCTTTGTGGATTTTTCAATAGATAAAAGCTTTACAAGTTCTGCAGCTCTCACAAGCTTGTCGCCTACCAAAATAGAACAATGGTTGATAGTTGTTCAGAGCTAAATAGCTTTCTAAAAAGAGAAAAAAAAGATCAACGAAGCTCATATAAGGACAAACACTTAGTATTATAAAAAATGGCACACTTACTTTTGCATCAAGATGTAATAAGCCTCAATATGTATGTATTGTGCTGCCTCTGTATCAAATACTTCATCATCAAGCAAAGCCGTATCCAAGCGTTTCCTAATCGTTACTTCTATTCTCCTTTATATCTACAAGGTATGTGTCAAATCGTGAGTTGCTTTCAAAGAATAGAAGAAACCATTAGTTGTTAGGGGAGTTTATAGAAAGCCCGAAATTCAATCGCAGCATGTACTTCAATGATATGAAGCTTTGAACCATGAATCTTGATTCTTGATATAATGGTTAGGACACTTGGATACTTTGAGCAAATTTAGCTTGGAAACAAATTCAAGGAAAAAAGAATCTAAAAAATCTGAAAGATGGACGTTGTGATAACAAAAAAAAGAATTAACTAAGATTGGTGTTTTAAGGGAATTAGAACAAAAAAAGGGCTTTCCGTTAAGATAGAAAAATCACAGTGAACCCTAGGTAGATAATCAGCACTGTTGGACTGGTCCCACTATGCCGGAACGGAGATGCATCGCTTGGCCGCAGGGATACACAGCCACAACGGCAGCGTCGGAGAGCTACTATACTTGGATCGCGCTTGAGCTTGGCGGCGCCGGCTGTTGCAACGGGTCATTGTCGTCGTCGGAGTCACTAGGGCTTCACCAATCGTCTCTGCACCGTTTGCGGATGCGTCAGGAGTCTGGAGCTTCAGGGCATCCATCGGCGAGAGCTTAGCAGAGATTGGTGATGGAGAGATTGGAGGACGGAATTAGTGGACAAGTTCTATAATGGCGAAAAATTCATAGGTGTGTGAGAGAAGAAAGCATAATTATTCTTGATATTTACCATAAATACATTGAATACAATTAAATGTGATTGATAAAATGGAGACGAAGAGAGAGTAAAAGAAGGAAAGAGCGTCAAAGAAAGAATAGAAAAGTAGGAGTAATATTGTAAATGATGTAATAATTGGTTTTAATTGATTGATTTAATTGAAAATTATCAACTTTGACTTATGTGCATTAATGATAGTAAAAAAATTGACTTAATTGATTGATTTTGGAAGTTACTATATTCATTATTTACCTTATGGGATCCGAAAAGAAAAAAAACCAAAATTTGATGTGGAGCTGACGTGGAGTTGAGGTGTCTTCACGAAATCGCTCCGTTCACTTTTTTTTCTGACTATTAATGCAAGGCTCCCGTATTAGTATATAATAATAGATAATAGATTAGAGGAAAAGTTGGAAATTTTGAGAAATTGTTATACTTAATGAACACAAATGTCAATATGTCTTTTCTTTATGTCAATTAATTTATAATTTTAACTTTTTGAGAAAGATCAATCTCAGTAACCTCTCATTACAAACCAAGTTGAGCAAAGAGCGAATATATTGCTCAAAAGTATGTACTTTGTATATAATAGTTCATCCAACAGATCATGCCTGTGCTTCTTTCTTTTGCTTTTCTCTATAAGTAAGAAACACCAAACTACACAAAAAAAAGGGTATAAGGGACCGTTATCTTGTGACACAAGCTACTGCTTCTTGTAAAAGAAAAAAGAATCAATGAAGTGGAGAGTTGAGGCCTTCTTGAGAGGACAAAGAGTATAGTGGTTGGTGCCTTTTGGAAGAAGAAAGTGATGGGATTTTCCTGAAGGAAGGCCTCTTGTCAAGCTGCTGCAGAGTCTTTTTGGCAAAGATTTCATGAAACAATGGAGATGCCCTCTCCTTGATCTTGAGGATGAGGAAGAACATAAGGCGGTAGCACAAGAGAATGAGCGCGATTGCCGCTAAGTCCCACCATTTCGAACGCTCAATCGAAACCCCGAAAACGGTCCTGATGATGTCCTCTCCTTTCAGCTTTGGGCCAGGAAACAGTGGCTCAAATTCTAGACCAATGAAGTCATTCTTGTAGGCACCCTAAAACAATGAGCATTTTTCATAACAAATGAACCAAAGAAGCTGCTTCACATTATTAGCATATTGAACAGACTAATTAAAAGTAGCATACCTGAATTCCCCAAGCACCGAAGCTCATATACGAAATCGGGTATCGCCAGAATGGTTTCGGGAGATCAGGAAGCAGCCTGAAGAAGCCGGAAGTCATCATTAAGATACCCTGCAAATGTCACACACAGAAACTGCTGCATCAGGGAGACATGCATTGAGAGATCAAGAACTAATCAACATGTTCAAGGGTTTGTACGTACAATGATCCCGGCCCCAGTTACGATTCCCATTAAGTAATTGGGAACCAGTGAAGCTATAACCATCATCAGACTCTCGATCACACAAACGCTAAAGAACAGGTTCAGTACAAAGAAGGAGTAGTAAGGAAAATGAATCCCCGGTCCCGGTCTGAATTTCACCATGAAGAAGGTTATGGTTGCACTGATGAAAGAAATTGAAGCCAACCATGGGAAAGACGATAGGAAGTTGGACAGTATGTATACTCCCACTCCATAATAACCATTGAGCCTTTCCTTGTAAAACACCTGTAAAACAATTCAGATGAGACTCATTTCAATCTAATCCTAATCATGATAGTTTCTATGTAATACTACTTCACAGTTCTTATGTACCTTCATTTCTTCGACGAATGATGGGAAGCCTCCAATAGACATGAAAGTCAGGAATCCTGTTATGAATCCTCCACAGGATACACGGGCGAGGATCGCAGTGTAGCTATAACCAACATCCCAGAAGATGGTGCCTACACATATGGATACAACTATGTATATAACTATCCTGGCCCAGTAGTATCCAACATCTCTAGACATGTTGACAAATGATCTCTTGGTCAGTGTCTTAAGTTGCTTAAACCATCCTGCTTCACTGCTCCTCTTCACCTCCACCTCAAGCTCTTCCTGCAGTAAGCACATATGCATATGGAACTTCACTACTGAATGCAAGAACTATAAGAAAAACTGCACTGGGAAAGGCTCTGGTTAACATATTACAATGTTGGAGATCTCCTGAATCCTTGCTCTTGACCTTTTCGCGTACTTGGAGCGCCTGTACTTCTCTACTAGAGCTGCTCTGATTTCTGATGTCCTCATGTGCATGAAGGGGTCATGTGATTTTGGGTCATCCTGTTATAATTCATTAGGGAAACATATGAGCTGACTGATGAGAACATGGTTAATGAGTTATTCTGTTTTCAGGTTAAGAGAAGCTTACATGAATTCTCAGAGAGCCCTTTAGTGTGGTGGTCACAGCATCGAAATCCGAATTTATACATCGTAAGAAGTGATCAGAAGGATTCCTTCTTCTTGGACATGGAAATCCAGCTTCAGCAAAGAACTGTTAACAGATGCATCAGAGTTTAGTCAACTGGAAACCTGTAACACAGGCAAGACTTGTATTGTACAAGAAGCAAGTCTAATTATACAGGCTACATACCTCTACTGCAGACTTAGCCTCCCCAAAGTAAACAGGCTCACCACTAGAGAGCAAGAAGAGGTCATCGAATAACGCGAAAACTTCACTGCTAGGCTGATGAATCGAAGAGACAACGGTCCTCCCAGCGCGAGCA
Organism: Stellera chamaejasme; assembly: GCA_024586325.1. Taxonomy (NCBI): domain Eukaryota; kingdom Viridiplantae; phylum Streptophyta; class Magnoliopsida; order Malvales; family Thymelaeaceae; genus Stellera; species Stellera chamaejasme. Next base: position 8,106,242 of record CM044984.1, on the reverse strand, counting down.
ATGTTTCTCAAGGCTTGTATGACAAAGAATGCCGAGGCACTGTCAAGGCCACTGGTGGGCTCATCAAGGAACAGAACCTGGGGCATGGTTAGGATCTCAAGTGCTATGCTCAGCCTCTTCTTCTCGCCACCACTGATGCCTCTCAAATGCCAGTTACCTATCACTGTGTCCGCGCAATCTTGGAGCCCCATTGTCATTATTGTCCCCTCCACAATGTCATTCACTTCCTCTTTAGTCAAGGTACTGGGAAGCCTCAGATTAGCTGAGTAGGTTATGGATTCCCTCACTGTGAGAGTTCCCAGCACTGTGTCTTCTTGTGTCACATACGCCTAGAAACAAGACAAAGAATTAGGAGAAAGTTCATCATCAATCAAACTGAATACCCTTTTACCTAAACCAAATATGTATAGAGTTGGCACTAATTAAAATGGTCATATTTTGCAATGCATGTAATACATAGAAAAATGTTACAGATAATCTACAACATTTAGGGGGCAAAAGCATTTTAAGTAGTACAAATACTTGTGCTTACCACAACACCATAGCCCAGCCTCCTCTTCTTCCCATTTAAAAGAATATTCCCAGTCATAACCACATTTCTTGACAGTCTTCCTGAAAAATAAATGAATTGCCCATTATGTTACAATAATAATTAACTTTTTAAAACATAAATAGATGCTAGTGCTAAACTTTTTAAAACATAAATAAATGAATTTGCCCAGATCATAGACTGTAGGTCCTTGAGAGCTCTAGACTTTAAACTCGGTGGCCTAACTATGTACTCCCTCCGTCCGTCCGCGAAAAGTTTATCCATTTGATTTTGCTGTTTCAAGGTTCAATGTTTGACTCAAATTTTAACAAAGATAAACAGTGAAAAAATTCATAAAAAATATATTTAGAAAATTTAGATATTAAATTATGACCCTATAAAAAAAAAGATATCAAATTATGATACAGAACTGAAATCTTTAATTTTCAATGTATAAAGATTCATAAAAAAATTATAGATTAAATACTGTGAAACTGTCAAAATAAATGGATAAACTTTTGGGACGAGAGGAGTACTTATTAGTTCCAATTCCTTTTATTTTATTTTATATATATATATATATATATTTATTTATATCTCTTTCATTTTGACCGTATTTATTTTAGAGTAGACACTAAATAAGAAAAAGAAATGTCCTATCTCTTTTAAATGTTGCACCAATCCATCATATCCTAAAATAAATGTGGAGTTATCCTACTTTCACCAATAAAATAAAATAAAATAAATGTGGGGAGGTAGCCATTTTGACGGGCTGGCTTCATTTATGGTGTGCACCGATGAGCTTGCGATTTGTGGTTAACTTTCATTTTCATACACGTAGAAAATAAGTATAGTCTTAGCTGCAGTCCCATCCTTCAATAATTCAAGCTCTATTGCCGACTAAATTTTCAATTCTTTAATGCTACTCTAATTCAGTTTTAGATTCCATTAATTCGTAAATATTTTATCAAGAAAAAATAATGTTTGTAAAATACAAACTCGCCAATCTCCTACCCTTTTTATACAAAAGCAAAAAACAAACTCACTATCGGTACTACTATACTTAATTCCATTTTCTTTTAACGGAAAAACCAATATAATTAATTACCAAAAATAACATAGTAGCTCATTGTGTCCTGCCCGTTCCGAAACAAAATCCAAAAAAAAAAATTGCCACAAATCGGCAGCAAAATCTAGAAAAACTTCAAATCCCGTAAATGGGCTTAATTCCAAATTTTAAATAGGTAACACAAAAACTCACTTCATCCTCAAAATTGTAGTATGATTTATTTTAGCACTTAGATTAAGAATAGAGTTGAGTAAGAAAGGAAAATTAAGTAAATTTAATCGTAAAAGACATGCTGTTAAAAATGAGTCTTGATTTGATACACATATGTGTAAGTACACATAGTAGATTAGATGCCTAATTTACAAAACAGTTTCAGCCCAAATCCACTAAAAAATACTAAATATCTAAATTATCCCTACATACTTTCTCTATATATTGCTATGTGTACCTACACATATGTGCACCATATAATTGGTAGTTAAAAATAGCATGGTTTGGTGCTGTCATTATTATGGAAACCTTTCATTTCTCTTATTCTAATCTTTAGCAGAAACAAAAAATATTACTCCATACTTAAGCATGCTGCTATAGAAAATAAATAAATAAATAAAATAAAAATATGCTAAATCAATCACTTCCTTTCAGAATTTCACATCAATTCTTACAATTTCTCAGAAAAAAAATCCAAATTTTTGCATAAAGAACACCACATATCTTTTAATCATGCAACTACAAACATGAATCGTTTTCTGGATAATTTCTTTTGGGCATGTATCATCATATATATATATTTCTGATAATATATAGAATTGAAAAAAAAGAAAAAGAAGCAAATATGAATACCTGCTAATGAATCTAGAAGAGTGGACTTGCCGGAGCCGGAAGGGCCCATGATGGCCATGATCCGACCCGGCTCAGCGTAGCCCGTGAGGCCTTGTAATAACCTCTTGGTGGGCTTGTTTCCGAAGTTGGGAAGCACCACCGTGAGATCCTCCCAAACCAAATACAACCCCGCCCTCTCCGACGACGGTCCACCGGTGCCACTCTCCTCCCCATTGGTGTCCCGGGCGCCGCCACCACCATGGTTCCGGCCGCTCCCGGCGGTGGCCACCTCTATCTCCATCTCCATGTGTGAAATATTATTATTATTTTTACTACTGGTGTCCATGATAATGAGTTAAGAAGAAAAAAGAGAGGAGTTGTATGTATATATGTAAGTATTTGGTGGTGGAGCTAGCAACAAACAACGAACAACTAAATCCTATTAATGATGTTGTTGTGAATATATTCACACACACACACACGAGAGAGAAAGAGAAAGAGAAAGAGAAAGAGAAGTATGTGTTGTTTTGAGGGAATGCGACTCATCTAATTATGGTTGGGAAGTGAGAAGAGAATTAAATGAGATTTGTCCATCCGGTGGTCAAAACCTTTTCCATTTCGTCTGACTAAGCCGAGTCTATTTACTAATTGGTGGAAAATAATCAATAATTGTGTTATTTGTATAAAGACCTACTTAGGAATGATATATTTTTAGTCTATAAATTTATTAATTAGCTAATTTAGTTAGTTAGTGTTAGGATCGATTAATGATTTTATCCACTAATGGTAAATAACAGAGCCACACATCACTCCATGCACATTTTTCAATTATTATTATTATTATTATTGTGGCTTATTATTATTATAGTTTATTATTATTAGGGTGTGTTCTACTTAAAAAAAGCAACTACTTTGTCAAATTAATATTTTCTCTCATAAATTTTATATCAATTTTCAAATAATTACTTTCTTCGTACTCGAAAAATTGATACATTTATTTTTATTGATTTACAGTATTTAATTTATAATTTTTTCATTATTATCTAATTATTTATAGTTAAATATTTCATATATTTATCATAATTTAAAATAAATTTTTTTAAAATATTAAAATATTTATTTTTACGAATATTTGAGTCAAATATTGAATTTAGAAAAATGAAAATCATGCAAAAATGATATGACATGTTTAGGCTAGTTTGAAAAGGAGGAAGAAGGGAAGACAACAAAATCGCATGGTCAAAGTAGTTATGAGAAACCTTTGACTCTGAAACTTCCAAAAAAAGCTAGTTACAAGTAGAGGTTCAAGATTCATGCATCCAGCATGAATTAATTGGAATTGAAACTCGATTTGTTTTATCTGTTGTGTATATTAAAAAGGCGGAGTTTAGAATGTAACACTTAAAAGTGACGCATTGGAAATGTTGAAGTAGTACATTTATTTACAGTAATGTTAATTTTCTTTTCTTTATCTTCTAAAAAATATGTATATAATTTTATTTAATAATAAAAAAATTATAAATAATAAATCCAATGCAAAGATGAATAAAATGAGATCTATATGTTATATATTTTTTGAAATCCGTTTAAGCTTAAACATGTTTTTTTCTATTTATCCGATGCATCATGAATTTTATGTGGTGGATAAAAAAATTTCTATGTGGATCATCAATTACAATGGATTTTCAAATAAAAACAATGGAAGATCAAAATATGTACGATCATGAAATTGGTTTATGGATAATTAACTAAGTACAGTGAATCAAAAAAATTTCTACAATAGAACATTAATTATAGCGGACTTTAAAAATTGAATTAATTTTTATCCAGCGTTTTGTTTTTCGAAGTAAATAAAGTCCCATGCATCCATATCCGATCGAGATGGGAGCCTATAACTGCATAAACACAAGTAGTAAATCATACTCCATTATACATTTATATAATTAGGGAAAATTACTGTAGACGAATAGTAATCTTTTTGTATTTTTCATTTGTTGTTTTTTTATCTATAGTTTGGGTTATATTTGCAATTAGGCTTATTATTTCATTCTATTAACATTTTGGTCCCTTTATTCTTTGCATGCATGTTTAGTTTTACCATTTTTCCTCTTAAGATACCAAAGATATATATATATATATATATATATATATATATATATATATATATATATATATATATATATATATATATATATATATGAAAATGAAAATGGATTTATTATTTCATTCTATTAATATTTTGGTCCTCTTATTCTTTACATGTTTTGTTTTACCCTCTTTCTTCTTAAGATTAAGATGCCAATGATATGTATGAAAATGAAAATGGTTTAAAATTTGTGATAATTTTAAATAGATAAAAATGGAAAATGAGATGATGATGGTGATATAAATTTAATAATGAGATGATTGAATGATTTAATTGTAAGAATGAAAAGAAAAATAAAGTGATCGTTTTACTTTTGGTGTGATTTACACAGTCATACTATTCTAAGAAATTTCATTTAAGAACTCCAAAATTATTTGTAGTTATATTTCTAAGAATTAATTGGAATAGAAGAAAATGGAAAATAAAGAAAAATGGAGGATGATATAAATTTGACAAACATGGTCGATAACTAAATAGTAAAATTAGAAAAGAGTCATGTTACTTTTTTCTATAGGTTCTCAAATTTTCACTTATGTATTTCAAAATTATTATTGATTATAGCTTTACACACATTTTGGGGAAAAATGAGAAAATAATGAGAATGAATAAATTGTAAAACGATAAATGACAAAAAATTGAAAGTTTAATCATAGAAGCATCACTTACTTTTTTGTATAATTTGTATGCACTTACATTCTATTTTAAAAAATCATCAAATTATTAATTTGCGATCTATTCTTAATTATGATTTTAAAATTTTAACCCGCTGTTGCACGTGCAAATGAAAACTTGTTTGTACTATAGATGGTATATTGGAAATGTTTTGGTGATATTAATCATAATCTTTTTGTTTTTAATCATTTCACTAAATTTGTTTAAAGTACTTAAGACATTAAGCTTTTGGTACATAATATTAACAGGTAAAATGCACGGATAGTCCTTTATCTTTTACTATTGTCATATTCTGGTCATGTTTTAAGAATTCGTCTTATTTGAGTCTTTTATCTTTACTTTTTGGTGCATTTGTAGTTTTTCCATTAGTTTCACCGTTAAATGTTTCGTTAAGTGATTGAAATGACGAAAATACCCACAACTAATTTGCATCATATTCATTTTATAAAATCTATCAATTTTATCCCAAAATATCACTTTTCATCTCCACCCTCCCTCTCTTCCCAGCGATGCTCCACCACAACGATTCCTCCATCACTTTTCCTGATCTTAGTCTTCTCCGGAGATGAGCACAACCCCGTCACAGCAAAATTTGTTGCGAATCGCCTTCTCCAGCAACGATGTGAATAGTGCAACCCAGATTTGAGGTTGTATCGCGCAAGCTAGATCCGGAATTGTCGATCTTGGCGGTGGGAGGCGTTGGGGAGGGTTGTGGCCGGTGCAGCAGTCTTGGAGAGTGATGCCGGCGACTACGGCGTGTCTGATGAAGTCGCTGCAACGCGCGGGCAAATGATAACTTGTTATTTATATTTACTAAAGGAGGAGGCTAATTTTACTGTACATGTACAGTACCCAGGAGAATAACAAGCTTTGTCTGTGACTGTGTATTATTATCTTTATTCTCTCTAAGTTTTATTTATGTTCAATTGAGTCTCTATCCTTTTTTAGCGAGTGTGGTGTCCATTTCACCCAATTGTACGCATTTAGGTACTAAACGGTTTAATAAGTTTGAACAAGGACCAAAACTGTAGATATGAAATCCTTACAGCTCCTTGAACTTTTGTAAAATATACAAATGAACCCGCGCATCCAATAGCATTCGAAAGAATGCCAAAAATGGTCCTCCCCTTTTTGATGTTCTTTGTTTTCTTTCTTGTTTCAACCAAGTCTGCATCACAGCCGTCTTTTTTCTTAAGGGCTGATTGCTTTTCCTCAGCCCCTTTAATGTATGAGCTAAAATATTAGTGAAAACGATTAATTTTTCATGGATTTATTGAATTTTTTTAAAAACTCATACTTTACCAAGACAAAGCATCACTAAATTTCCTTTTACTTACTTTTTTTATACTTACTTTTTTATAACCCTTTTACTAAGGTAGAATCAACTTATTAATTTTGTTTAAACTGAGGATGTTATTTCAAGATTTGTTAGTCATTATTTATCTCAATATTTTAAAATATAAAGTTTTCAGCATTAAATATATAACTATATATTTTAATATTTTAAAATTTAAATTCTAACAATATATACACAAATCTTAATTTAATATGTGTAGATTATGAGTAAATTAAACTCAATTATATCTACATGTACTTCTTTGACAATAAATTCCGGCAACGCGCGGGTAGCAACATCTAGTTGATATATAACAGCTATCACTGTGTGTCGACTGCTATGCATTTGTTCTTCCTTCATAATAAAATAATATTAAATTTTTTATTATCAAATAGTTCATTGAACTATGTTAACTCACGCACTTTGGTCTCTAAACTATAAAATGTGCCAACTTAGTCCCTCAATTATGTAACTTCAAGCACTTTAGTCCCTTGACTCGGTAACTTACTCAACGAGACTCTAATGTTGTTAGTTTTTTGACATACGAGTGACCTATTAGGAATTTAAAGTATTGGGTTGCAAAATACTTAAGGTCCAAATTTTAAGAGGCTGTAGTGACTAGCATCTCAAACTTTTTGCTTGAATTTTGTTTTACAAAAAATGTTGGGATCAAGATATGTGAATCAAGTGAAATTTTGGATCCTAAATCGGAGAACTGTTAGATCAAAAATATGTTGAATAAAGTATTATAAATTCAACATATATAAGATCTTCTAACAAAAAAAGTGTGTATTGTAGGAGATGATATTTTTGTTAGATCTGATTGGTTTAAGGTCTTTGGGCATAGCCACATAGATCAAAAAAATCTAGGATCATAATAGACATTTTTTCTTAGGTCAACTAACATTGATACAGTCAAAGAAGTAAAGTGTTTGACGATGAATAGTTCAGAGACTGAGTTGACACGTTTTATAATTTATAGATTAAAGTGATTGAGTCAATATTAGTTTAGAGGACTATTTGATAATAAAACCTAATATTAATAACTAGTGTAGGGGATTGGGGTTTTGCGGTTTGAACACTATACCTCAACCGCACGTCCTTTGAGCTTTATCACTATGGTAGATACTTATGAGTAATAAATAGTAGTATAAGAGTATATTACTAGTAATTATGACTGTATTTTTTAACGATAATAAAAAATTGTAATTATTAAAAATGATAAAAAGAAGATACACTTAGATTTCAAAAGATTTTAATTATATTAGTAGTAATTTATGACGTTTGTTAACAAATGGATTATAAGTCAATCTCTGAAACGGTTGCCAACCAACAACTAATAAATGTGAGCTACACTCTGCTCGTGATTTTAATTTGTTTTTTCTTCTTTTTGAGAGGGAACGTATTACAAATTAATATCCCTGGTTTTGCTTTTTCTACACTTTCTTGGAATTTGGTTCTACGTACTTAAATGATTCATGTGTGACTTTGAGCATTTGATTTTCATTTGAAAAGGGAAAGAGTGTTATTATATAATTTACATTTAGAAACATGTTTGCTACAGGGATTGGATGTTTTTTTAGGGTGTGGTAGGGTGCATTTTCATTCTTTGCATCCGGTGAAAGGTTGCACACCCCATCTTTGGATTTGTTTTTTAATTACTCCATTCATTCCTAAAAATCGGTGAGTTTCATTTTCATCATTTATTGTTTTATTTTTTAAATATTTGATATACAAGATCAAATAATTTAGATATAAATTATAGAATAATGTGTAATTTCTAAACATTTTTTTGAATTTTTAAAATAATTCTTCGTGATAATAATTTGAATCTTTCATAATATTAAAAAAAACATTAATTTTTCAAAAATGAAGGGAGAATTTTATATATGACTAGCATTTAAAGACATAGGCATGAACATTAAAAAAAGATTGTGATAGGGTGTATTTTACAAGCGTGAGCTCACATTTTTTTTTTGCTTTCGTTTTCTGTTTTTTTCTTTTCCTTCTTTTTACTACTTTTGTTTGTGAATGGAAAACTATCTTCTTACATCTTATTTTAATTCATTTTGTAATAATGTGAAGAAGAAAAATCTAATTTGAATATTTCAAAATTTTGTTTTATTATTTTTTTTTCTTTTATGATCTGGTTATTTCAACATTTTATTTTTCTTAATTTTATTCTGGTGGTGATCCGACGGTGGTTCGACAGTAGTCCGGCGGTGTAGTGGGCTAAGGTGATGTTTGAAAAGTTTTGAGTCGAATTGTTAAGTTTATAATTATTTTAAGGTGATTAAATTCTTAGGTTCAAAATTTATGGTGCAAATAGAGTTCTAAAGTAAATTTCAGTAGCTAAATTATCATTTTTTTTCTTCTGAAGATCCGTTAAACTTAATGGAAAGTTGACGGATAAGACCATGAATGAAAGTTGTTTTTAAAAAAATGGGACGTTATTGGAACCAAATCTTAAAAAGGGACTACGAAAACAAAATAAAATAAAAATTAATGGACTATGAGTGCAATTTACCATTTTTTTGTTTTGTTAATTGTGCTTTTTTCACTTTTATTTGTTGGGAAGATAACTCACTTCTCATTTCTTACCCCTCTTACTTAATCATGAATTTAAAATTTGATGATGACATAATGAATACTGTCTGTCCTTTTTTTTACAACATTTTAAAAACATATCCAATTGTTTATAATATTTTCTTATTTAATAAATCTTCTCTTATTAAATTACCAATTTTTCTTTTCAATTATCTTCTATATAATTTTTTCTTTTTTGATTTCACCTTGCTAATTTTGCTTGGATGTGATGTGAATCATGTAATGAATAAAATCTCTTTTTTTTTGTGGTGACTCGATAACTCCCTCATTAACTATCTAATACTTCATTCATTCACAAATAATTGTACCATTTGATTTTAATGTTTCGAAGTTTAATGTTTGACTCAAATATTTATTAAAAGTAAATAGTGAAACAAATTCCAAGAAAAAAATATTTGGAAATATTTATGTTGTAAATTATGATACACATAAATTATTTAAATTTGTGTCTAAATATACATTAAAAATTATAAATTAAATACTGCAAAACAATGCAGTTATTTAAGTTCGAATGTAATATTATCAAGAAATAGTATGAAAAATATTTTAATAGTTTTTGTTGGGTTGGGTGTTTCGTAGGTGAACTTAGTGGGATAATTGTCTTCTTTACTCTTATTTTCATTTTTATTACATATCAATGCCAAATGTTTTCAATCTCATAAATTGATCATTTAAAATCAATTTTTCTCTTTCATATTTTTACGATATTTTGTAATTTTCTTTTCTTTTAAAATTTTACGCTTTTTAAACATAAAATTTTTCATATCGCAATATCAAAATGATCCCGTAGCGAAGCACGGGTAAAAAAGATCCTTGTTTATACAATTCATCGAATGAAAAGAAAAAGGTTAAGGCCTTGTACGCCGTAGTTTGCAGAATTTAAATCTGAAACATTTATTTGGCAGGTGCGTGGGTGGACCATAAAATGGAAAAGTTTACAATAACTCCCTTAACTACGTGACACTGTGATACTAGTCCATCATAAAAATATATATGGCGCATTAGCCCCTAAGCTACTAGGGGTGGCAATCGAATCGAACTGGTTTGCGAACGGTTCGAGCTCGAGCTCGTCAATCGAGCTGAGTCATACGAACTCCGAACACGAGCTCGAATCATCTATATGGTTCGTACACAAATTTGAGCCGAGCTCGAACATTGGATGTTCGGCTCGTTAAGTTCGCGAACATATAAGAAAATACACTTCTATCCTTGAAAAATATATCCCCCATGTCCTGTGTTGCGCTGTGCCTGAAAACCTAGATACACTCATACACACACCAGCAGACTCGAGTCTCAACTCTCGAACTCGATCTAATCCCGCTTCAGAAGCTCCCCTTCTCGCTAACATAGAATCCGTAAGCCCCAATCCCATGATTCTCATCCATCTTCCTCAGATCCATCCATGAACTCCTTCACCATGAACTCCGATCGGCAACGGTGAGTATATGCATTTAGAATATGAATGTTTGATCTTCATCAGTATCGGCGATTCCACTAGACTCCATCAGCAACGACACTTTCTTCTTCAGCCTTCCTCCTTTGACTTCGTCCTTCCAGCAGGAGTGGCGAATCTGGGCTGTCAGATGTTAAATGAAAGACTTGAAGCGGGCTACTCTGTTTGACGTCGTGGAGTAGCCGCAGATGCGAGCAACCGATGTGCTGCTGATGCAAGGGTCTGGGTGAATCGGAGAGAGTGGATGTCAATGTTGTGATTAGCTTCATCCCCAGAAACTCAGAAACATGGGCTGCATAGGGTATGCCATGTCAATCGGAGAGAGTGCAGTTTCCCGTATTTAGTTTGTACAAATTTCTTGGTTTCCAATTTTGTAGATCTGGAAGATATGAACATCTTGGATTAGCAGTTAATTTAATCACTTACGAGGATCACTTCAATCAGTAAGTTTCTCTCATTTTCTGAATTTATTGAATAAAATGAAATTTAATTGGACAGTTGGACTTGAATTTTATTTTCTCTGGTTAGTTAGAAGGATTAATTATTTGTCATTGACCTATGCCATTTGATCGAAACAATGCGCAATAGTAGACTGTACTATAGCAATAGTAGACTTTGGGTTTTTTGTTTGAATGAACCCAACAGTTAAGGCAGTTTGAGGAGTTAACATTGTGGGACATTCGAGTTGATAGACAAATTATGATCTCCGGCTGCCAAAGATCTTCCGACGACTAGGACAGGTGGCTCCGATACTTGAAGGACAAGACAAAAGACACTTTCAGGTGCAGACAAAGGAGGAAAGTGTGGGTGTGTAGTAATCACCTTATTTGAGGCGGGCACCACCCAATATATAGGGTGGTGCTAGGTCCCGATACGGGCCTTAAACGCTGGAGAATCTCCATAAATGTACCCATAATTGTAATGACGGCGCATTAATGGTGTAATAACAATGAGTTATTAGGGAATTACTCCCTCTCCTTTGGCTTAATGCCATAAGTAGTGTAGCAGTTAGTTTGAGGAGGCGATGGCGTTTCGTGACCAACGGCTTTATACGGGCGCCCTTGCGGTAAGAGAGGCTCTCCGTAATAACGAGATCATTTGTGGTGGACGCGGCCCATATGACTTTTGCATTTGACAATACAGCCGTATGGGCTGGCCCATATATATCACGAGTATTTGGTGATGTTGTTCTAAGTCACCTTAGTGCTCTCTATATGCTTTAGTCAAAGTTTTCTGGATTTCAATGTGCCTCATTTTGGGACAAGTACTTGGTTGACGATGAAACAACCATAAATAAAATGAAGCTTCATGTGGCCACTTCAGCAACAATTGAGGAGGAAGAGTCATGGTTTTAGTTTTTTCTTCTATTGAGCTAAATGGGAATAATAATTGAACAAGCACATATGTTGATTGAGTGTTAATTAATTTTATGTACATTTAACCGTCAAATCCCATGCATGTCTCTAGCATTATTTGCAACGATTGGAGAGTCCCATGAGAATAGAAAAGTGGTTTGTTGGGTTTTTGGATTTGATTGAAGTTCACATAAGCACCAACTTAAAGACTTTTTATTGACCCTAAGATTTTTCCTTAATTTTTTGTTGAGTACTAAATTATGCCATTTGATCATTTGAACTTCATTATTTATCCCTCTTCTCAGCCACTGCACTTTTTTTGACTCAATTATTTATCGTTTCCTGTTGTAGTACTTGTTATGTGTTATTGGTCACACAAAAATTTATAATTCATGACGTTTATAACCAAAGAACAAGGACTTGCACTCAAGTTTCATTTTACTCTTGTGAAGTCTGTATATTCATCATTCATAACTGATGCTTTACAACAGAATGCACATAGGGTTACATGTCTCATGATTGATTCATGATGTTCATGAGCTTGAAATATTCATGTGTTGTTTTTTACCTCCATAGTTGAATGTGAACTGATATCAGTTGTTAATTGTTATGTTCTTTTCAAAATTACAGATATGACATCTCCTAATATGATGTCAGATGAAGAGGTAATTGATACAACAATTGATACTGCCATGGCGGATGTGGATGTATTGGTAAATGCAGTTGTTCAGGAACATAATGCTGCTATAGAGGAGCATAATGCTGCTGTAGAGGGACATAATGCTGCTGTAGAGCAAAATGATGTTGGTGGAGCACTTGGAAAAAAACCTAGAAGCTTGAGATCACACATATGGAAGGTTTTTGTGAAAGTTCGAGATGATAATGGAGAAGTGATAAGTGCTAAATGCAAGTATTGCAATCAATCCTATTCTTGGCAAAAGACTGCGACAACAACACACCTTGGAAGGCATGTGAAGAATTGTCATTTGGCAGCACAGGCTGGAAGAAATCAGTCACGCCTTAATTACCAAGCTTCTACACATAAGGTTAATGCTCCCGTACTTGCACCTGCTATAGTTGAGGGAAGGTATGACTTAATGAAAATGAGAGAAGCAATTGCTCATTGGGTATTGATGGGAGAGCATCCTTTCTCTATAGTGGATGAGGTTGGGTTCAACAATATGATGAGAGTTGTCATTCCTGTTTGGGAAAAGATTAGTCGTGTTTCTTATAAGACTGATTGTGTCAGGGTTTATGAACATGAGAAGGAAAGTATAAGAAAATTTTTGAGCAAAGTGGAGAAGATTAGTCTCACGACAGATTTATGGAAATCAAAATCACAGAAGATTGGGTACATGGTTGTCACAGCACATTCCGTTGATAGTGAATGGAAACTCAATAAATTAGTGCTGAATTTTGTTCACATTCCTCCCCCACATAGTGGTGACAACATTGCAGATGCCTTGTTCAAGTGTATGACCGAGTGGGGTATTGAGAAAAAGGTTTACACGATCTCAGTCGATAATGCGTCTGCCAATGATTCCGCCATCAGAGTTCTGAAGCAATTAATTCAGAGAAACACAAAGTTGTTGTGTGATGGGAGATTGTTTCATGTGCACTGTACAACACACATTCTTAATCTCATTGTGCAAGATGGGTTAGGTGAGATTAAGTATGTTATCCAGGATATCAAGGACAGTGTTGCTTTTATAAATCATAGTGAAGCACGTTTGAGAGCATTTAGTTCAATCGTCAAACAACTGAACTTACCTACAAGAAAGCTCATTCTTGATTGTAAGACACGTTGGAACTCCACCTATGAAATGCTTGCTTGTGCCTATAGTTTGCGAGAAGCTTTCCCAATGTATCAAAGGCAGGATACTAATTACTTTTCGTGTTCTTCTGAAGAAGATTGGGAAAAGGTTGCCAAAATTCTCGAGCTTTTGGAGGCGTTTGCCCATGTCACTAACCTCATTTCTGGGAGTGAATATCCAACAGCCAACTTGTTCCTTTCAGAAGTTTTTGCGTGAAACGTGTGTTGGACCTATGAGTGTCTTCTAGTGATGCCTTCATGAAGAGAATGGTTGTGGAGATGAAGAGAAAGTTTGACAAGTATTGGGGTGAGTGTAAGTTATTGATGGCAATTGCTACCATTTTGGATCCAAGGGTGAAAATTGTAGCTATTGACTATTGTTTTCCATAGATGTACCCCGAGGTAGAGGTGGAGAAAAACAAAGAAAAGGTAACTAGCATTTTACGTGAGCTTTACAGAGAATATGCAGCTATGTGTAAAAGACAAGATGAAGCAGACCATGAAGCTAGTAGTTCTTCTTCGCCTTCCGTAAGTACTTGTTCTTCGGCTTCTGGTTTAGTGAAAATCATGGAGCGTGTGAAGCAAGTGCAAACTGGAGTGACAAGAAGAACTGATTTGGAGGTGTATTTGGAAGATGAGTGTTATGTTTGTGCTGATGGGGCAGGCGATATGTTTGACATATTACAATGGTGGAAAGAAAATCAAGCGAAATATTGTGTTTTGTCCAAGATAGCTTGTGATATTTTGGCAATCCCAATAACTACTGATTGACCCGGGCTTATGAGGCGACATTTAGCACTCCCGAGCTCAGTTTGGGAAGCCGTTTGTAGTTTTGGAGTCGTGGTGACGTCCGAGGTGGTTGTTGAGTTTGATATGCGGGGCGGGGCGTTCGGTTCGGGCGACTCAATTCGGGATGGAAATTCTCTGATGGCTTTGGGGTAAGTGGTGTTTTAATTTAAAGTGGAATTTATGGGTATTTTTGTAGAATTTTCGGAGTGAGGAATCTTGGTTCAGTTGACACGCTGACGACGGGTTTTGGTTCGGGTTCAGCAGCTCGGTAGGACACTCCGGAAAGGTAAATGAATTTCTGAAAAATGTTCTGTGAATGTTAAATATTCTGAAGGTTGTGTCCAAGTGCTTGAGAAGGAAGTGATATAAAAGCCAAAATTACTTATAATAATTCATATGAATTCATCTCACTTCTTTTCTTCTTCTTCAACCTTCTCTGCCGCCATGTTCTTCCTCTTTGAAGCTCCAAGTTCTTCACCTCCCTTGCTGAAACCACAAGGATTTGAGCTCCAAAATTGGTGAGTTTCTTCCTTCCATCCTCTTTCCAAGTTGAAATCATGTTTATGATGAATAAAGAGAGAGTTTTAAGCTAAGAGGTTTGTTCTTCACCACATGCTAGAGTGATCCTCTCCCTCTCAAATTTTAGTATGTTGTTCTTGGACTTGAGGGGAGTAGGAATCTATGGTTGGTTGTTGGAAAACTTCACCTAGGGGTGCCGAATTATTGATGAATTTTCCAAAATTGTGTGTGTTTGTATTCTTGAATCATGCTTGAGATATGTTGTTCCTAGCATGATTCTAAGGTTATCTATGGTTTCAATTTGATGGAAAACTTGTTGGGTAGAAATTCCCCATTATGGCCGAAACTATTAAGAGTGAATGTTGAAGCAATTGGTTGGTAATCTTGCTTAATAATTGTAATTGGTGATTAAAGAGAGCTAATGGAACTTTGTTTGGATTGAAATGGAAGTTGGGTGAGAAATTCTTCCTTTGGCCGAATTGTTTAGGAAAGGGGTTTTGTTGTTTTGATGCAATTGGTTAGTAATGTTGACTAAGAAGTGAAATTGGTAATTAGTATGATTATTTGGAAGCTTGAATGGTTTGATTTGGAAGTGTGGTGAAAAATTGGTTAAGGGTCAAAGTGTTCAAATGAAACTTTTTCCATGTTAAGGTTGTGTTTAGGTTGGTTTGGATCCTAAATTGGTATTGTGGGTGAAAATAGGTTCATAATGATGGTTGAAACATCATTTTCGGACAATGGTAGGAAAAGTTAGGTTTATGCGGGTTTTCCAGGACAGGTGTCTGGAATGCGGGTTTAAAGGTTGAAATGGGTTTGGTGGTGTATGAATAACAATGTTCAGGCTCGGTTTGTAAAACCGAGCTTTCGTGGAATTTTCTGCGGGTTTGTGCGAGAATTTCTTTACGGGGTTAATGTGCGACTCAACTATGGTTATCCAAAGCTTGATTACGTATTGGTGGAGTAGCGTGGAACCTTAGGAGCCAAGTTGGGCATTACGGGTCGGATCCGAGTTTTGGGCTGCGGGCGGCGTTTGAAAGGGCTTAACTTGGTAAAATGTACGTTTGTTACTGCTCCATATGTGTTATCGGTATAATATCTCTGCTTGTGTTTGTATGCTTTATTTATATGTTACGATTAATGGCGAGGCCCGTATGGTTGAAGAGACCACGGGTACTTATGAGCTCAGCGAGGTCTTGAGTAGATCAGGCGAGTGCAGGCGGAGCGGCGAGGCGAGGGACTACGCCGGCCGTTCCGACTGCGCGAGTTGTGGTGGGCGGCATCCCGGCCGGCCATGTTACCGGCAGTCGGGCGATGTCGAGATGTGGGGCAGTGATCATTGGATTCGTGATTGTCCTTTGACGCCGGACGAGATCCGGCGGTACTGCTGCGTCCGCAGCCTCGGTTTCAGCCCAGCGCACCCGGGCGCGGTTCCAGAAGGCGGGCCGAGGCCATCACAGGCCGAGACGACCGTTTCCGCCACCCTCCGCCACGGCAGCCTGGAGCGGGGCGTGTGTTCCAGGTGGAGCGGGGTGAGACCTCACGGCGTGAGCCTCCACCACAGCAGGCCGGAGCAGTCGAGTGTTTGATTGAGCGTGGAGAGACTTCGCACACCTATTCGTGCCTTTGATTGAAATCTTGGGCGTCCGTTTCGATTGTGGCACAGAAGTGTGTCGAGTCACTCCACCTGACTACTAGTGGACTTCCGAGCGTCTTCATGGTGAAGACGGTGAGTCGATTTACTTTCAATGAGATGGTGCAGGACTGCGTGCTATCCATTGGCGATCACCGGATTACGTCGGATCTGCTGGTGTTGAACACACCGAAGTATGATGTTATTCTTGGGATGGATTGGCTGTCCAAGAATTCCGTGCATATTGATCGTGCCAACCGTGAGTGTTACGGTTTACGGAGAGGTGTTACCCTCTCGAGTTCGAGATGGGGCGAAGCAGTCGGGACCGACATGGAGTGCAGGTTGGATCGAGTCCCGATAGTGGATTCGGAGGAGTATTACGGTCTGAACCCGTCGATACACGGTTGGAGCTGGATAAGATTCCGATCGTCGAGATTTTCCGCAGTATTCCCGAAGGACTTGCCGGATGCCACGAGGCGGGAGATCACGTTTGAGATCCGATTGCAGCCTGGTTCTACTCCCATTTCCATTCCACCTTATCGGATGCCGATAGTGGAAATGGTGGAGCCAAAAAGCGATTAGAGGAACTGATGGAGAAGGGCTTCATCCGACAGAGCACTTCACCATGGGGTGCTACAGTTTTATTCGTGAAGAAGAAGGATGGGTCACTCAGGTTGTGTATAGATTACAGACGGTTGAACGCCATCACCATCAAGAACAAGTACCCATTGCCGAGGATCGACGATCTCTTTGATCAGCTGAGAGGTGCGAAGATCTTTTCGAAGATCGACCTGCGATCGTGGTACTTTCGATTGCGTGTGAAGGAGGAGGATATTCCGAAGACAGCTTTCCGTGCAGCGGTATGGGCACTATGAGTATACGGTGATGCCGTTTGGGTTGACCAACGCACCGGCAGCGTTCATGGACATGATGAACCGGGTGTTTCGGCGACATTTAGTGCTGAAACTAGAGTTATTGATGCATATCATGCGTCACTGTCAATTGAGACAATGCAAGCATTGATTTGTGGAGCAGATTGGCTTAGAAACAAATATGGAATCAAGAAAAAGAATAGGGTAAATGCTTATGTAATCATAAATGATTTTTCTCTCATGTATTAATCCTTGATATTTAATCTCCCATCTTTTATTTTTTATAGGTGCTGGAGCCAGTAGAGATTAACCTACCAAATTAGAGAGCTGCAGGGAAAAGAAGCTTCTTTTGTAAAGTGTAAATGGGTGAGTTAGCCTCTTAACTTCCTTCATTTTGCGTTTATACCAACTACAGAAGACCTCTTTTGCTACTGCTGAATGTGCCAACTATTTTTATCGTTTGCTGCAGGATATATCATGCAAGTCCTTCCATAGCCCAACTGTGTGGCCTATAATATATGCCCATTTTTTTGAGGCTGGAGTCACTACACTTATTCATCTAATGGTGGATTTATAGTAGTCGGTTTTTTTGGGGTTGATGTGCTTTTGCACCAGTCATTGATTCTCAAGAGTAGGTATCTTTTCCCATATTCTTCAACTATTTCCATTTGACAACATAATCCTGAGTTTGTGTTATTAACTCGCTTTTCCACACTTAATACTTATGGTTGCTGTTTTGTTTGATTTATAGTTTTCAGCTCTTAGTTTATCATCTATTAATTATAGGTTAGATGATTTCAGTCCTATTAGATATTGGTCATATGCATTGGTGTTCATCTCCTGTTTCTTCGTTTTAGTTTTGATTAATTGAAGGCATGGGCTGAACTTAGTATCCCATTTACATGCATTTGAATCGGCTGATTTGTTCTTTGTATTTATAACTTGAACCATTGGTTAGTTTGGACATGTTTGTCCTATTTTTACTGTTATTTTCTAAAGAAATACTATTGAGTTGTTGGCTCATGTTTCAGCTTAGTTGGGATCTTGAAAGGCCCACTTGGGCCGATTGCTTTTGAACTTTGGAACTTTAAATATACTTGTTTAATTGGCATGTTTATGTATGTAAAAGTCTACTTTAATAATCTGTTAAAGCTTATAAAAAGCATGCTAGATTTGTTTACTTTGTCACCTTCGCTGATTAGCTGAGTGTTTCTTAATGTTCCGTTGATTTCCATGACTTGGTTGGTGATTAATTATTTATTAGCTAAGCATGATGCACGTTACCCCTTGGGGTTTCTTGTTTAGTAGGTAATAGTAACACTCCATTAGGATTTTATAGTTCCAGACTGTGGGTTCCTAGATGAGGGCACACCCATTTGTGGAAATTGAGGAGATATTTTGGCATCATTGTCCTGTTAAAAATCATACAGAAGCTTGACATGTTTTGATTAATGTGTTACTCTACTTTGTTGGTTTGTGCACTAACTCTTTCTTGTTAGCAGCTAAGCATGCATGCTATATGTTTTTGGTGTGCATTAAATGTTTGGATTAATGTGAGTTACTAAACTATAGATTTCTTTTCCCATAGTTGGCATAGTGAACATTTTGATTATGGAAGCTCATAAATCTTATGTTTATTTTGCAGCTCAGGGAAGAGGAAGGACAATTCCAACTTTATTTTTGATAGGCTTTGCAAAAAGAAAGTCTATAAGTTGTTTATGTAAATATGGATATGTTGTTGTAGTGGAATTATTTATGTTTTATCTTGAAGATTAGTTGTAGCTTGTTAGTCAAGCATGATATTTGAGACATTTCAGGTTTTTCAAGCCGAGTCGAGCCGGCTTTTACGAACTGAGCTTCTTTGAGCTCAATCGAACCATCAATTTGTCGAGCCGTTCGAACTCACGAGCCGAGCTCGAACATCAAATGAGCCGAGCTTGAGCCGTTTTTTTCGAGCTCGGCTCGAACATTCTCGAACTCGAGCCACTCTTACGAACTCGAACTCGAGCTCGAACGGCTCGACTCGTTTACACCCTATAAGCTACCATCAAAGCATCTTAAAAAATTGGTTCCTATTAGCAATCCAAGGCATTGGAAGCGTTGAATCTTGCTGTTGAAGGGAGTACAATGACTTGAGGAGCCAAATATCCATCACTAGCTAGTAAGGTCGGGAATTAGTAAGACTTTAAATTAAACTAGGGAGCTGGATTTCATTAAATAATTAATAACTTAATTCAAACTATGTTGGGATTGGTGATCAGGAAGTTTATAATGTCAATTAATTGTCAAAAATTAGTTAATATTATAAATTCATATAAAAGTATAGTCGTGAGGGTTGATGCTAGATGCTTTCCATGTCGTAACATTCTTATGAAGAAATAATGGAATGAAATTTCAAATTGTTATCATTCATATATATATATGTGTGTGTTTTCCACTTGTATATATAGAGAAATATCACGAGATGATGATGAATTGAAATAATTGTTATAGTACTCATGTCTAATTATAAAATTGATATTGTAAAACCAAACATGCACATCATGGAATTGGGGAAAAATAATTAAAGGTCAAAAACATTTTTGCAAACTTAAGCGGTAAAATAACAAATTATTTGGGATGCAAGTGTTACTATTACTACCTTAAGGAGAAGTGGTACCTAATTGGATTTTACGTTGCAGTTTGATCCCTGAATAGGGGTGTAAATGGGTCGGGCCGGTCCGAGCTCTTTAAGCTCGAGCTCGGCCCGTTAGTTATCGATATTACTCGAACTCGAGCTCAAATTGTTCAAGCCCACACAACGTAGAAGACAGGCCTCACTGCGGCCCATTGCGCGATTGGCCCGTGGTACCAAGCTGCGGCGATGGCCGCGATGAACGCCGCGATTAAAATGCCCGCGATTTGAACTCAACTGCGGCGTCGGCGCGATGCGTCTTTGCGGCCTCACTGCGGCCATGGCGCGATAACTGTTTGAATAATTAAAAAAAATGGACGAATCCGGATGAATGTTCATCCGGATTCGTCCGAAACCCAGAAAATGAAGAAGAGGAAGACGAAACAGAAGAAGAAGAAGAAGAAGAAGAAGAAGAAGAAGAAGAATTCGAAGATGAAGAAGAAGAAGAAGAAGAAGAAGAAGAAGAAGAAGAAGAAGAAGAAGAAGAAGAAGAAGAAGAAGAATTCAAAGATGAAGAAGAAGAAGAAAATGAAGAAGAAACAGAAGAAGAAGAAGAAGAAGAAGAAGAAGAAGGATGAAGAAGAATGAAGATGATGATGAAGGGGAAGATGAAGATGGAAGAATGAAGAAGAAGAATGAAGATGGAAGAATGAAGATGAAGATGGAAGAATGAAGAAAAATGTGAAGGAGGCGGATGAAAAGAGAACCGAAACCCTAAAAAAAAATTTACTGCGGCCTTATGCGGCTAAGGCCGCAGATAAACTCTTCGCGCCAAAGAACCACGTCGTTCTGCGTAAATGGGCTTCTCGGCGCCCAAACCGCAGTAAGGGCCGCAGTAAACTTTGTCCTCCCCACGTAGTGCCAATATGTTAGGCTCGAGCTCGGCTCAAAGTTAGCTCGAGCTCGGCTCAAGTAGCTCGATAAGCTCGTTTTAAAACTTTCTAAATTATATTATAATTAACAAATAAAAAAAATACAAGATACCATCAAAGTTTATACAACTTAAACACCCAAATTGATGATTTTTTTACTAATCATAATAATTACTATTAATAAAATACTATACCTAATATAAATTACAATATAGTAAAAAAAATTAAGAGATTTGATAAGTGTCGTTAAGTATCGATAAATATCGATAAGTGTCGATACTCGATAAGGCTGAGTATCGTTGGACTCGAGCTCGAGTCGTTAACATTTCGAGCTTCATTTCAAACTCGAACTCGATAGATATTGACTCGATAAACCTCAACTCGAGCTACCTTTAAAGGTTCTACCCATTTACACCCATATCTCTGAGTTACAAAACATGGAAGACATTATAAGCAAAACGAAAGACCATCACCCAAGCTCTATTTCTTAATTTGTACACACGTAAATAGAAAAATTTAGAAATAAAAAGGTAAGATAATTAAGAGTTGAATATTGCTCAATTGTAAGGGAACTTTAGACAGAATAATAAGATAAATAGATAAATTCGTGAATAGTTAGCACAGCAATTTATGGAGCAAGCTAGCAATATTCATCACGCGCCTGCATGCAAGCTAGCTACGTACACCAATTGTTCGAAATTTCCTGGATTCACATGCATGGATCGCATGATGATGATGATGAGGATTATCTATCAATTTTCAGAAATCGTAGAGAGAAATATTAATGTCTTTTGTTTGCCTTATTTGGTGGTGGTTGGATTCTTCGGCTTGCAGGTGTATTGGGGACAGTGGCGGATTTGAGATCTAATTAGGTGAGCGGGATAGAATAAAAAAAACTTGTTAACCCTAACACCGTGATGCTGTCACTATGCCAAGAAAACAAGACGTATTGCGGCCTCCTCTGCGGTAGCGCCGCGGGGAGGACCGCGGTAAATAAGCTCGCAGTAGAGACCTTACCGCACCCTAAACAACAGTATTACCGCGGCCTTACCGCGCCCCAAGCCGTAATAACTATTTTAAATAATTTATAAAAAAAAGTGAATAAATTTTGATGAATATTCATCCGAATTCATTCACAAATGACGTGGAATAGATCCAATCCAAGCCTAAACATCAAGATCCGCTCGTTGGCTTTGGTGGACCTATGACAAGGAGCCGGACCAAGAAGGCTAAGGAAGCTCTCAACCTGTTGATGCACAGTTTTGCAAAGTGTGAGGAGCAAAGTGAAGATATCCACAAAGATGAAGGAAAAGTGCAAGCACTCCTCAATTTGGGCCAACCCAATTCTCAAATTGTGCAAACAATTTTCAACATTTCGGTTTGGGCTCAATCAAATGACAATTTGGCCCAAGTGCATGGTTCACGAATTTCTCAACCTGTTGAGTTTCCAGCTGGCGTATTCAATGCACTTCAAAGGCTTCCAACCGTTCACTTCTCATCAAGGACGAACTTCAGCAGCCTTGAGAACTCAAGAGTAATCCAAAATCATCCAGAAACCATTGGTGAAGAAGGAGTTACAAGCCTTGAAGCCCCTCCATCAAGAGCACTTAAATGAGGATCATTTTCTCATTTATTTGACCAAAACTAATCCCTCATCTTCCAACTCGAATTTCCGTTATTTTATTTCAATTTTTAGATATATTTTGGCTAGTTCTACCCCTTAGCTAGCCTAGAATAAGTTTAGAAATAATTGTTTTAAATTCTCATATTTACATCTCCTTTTAATTTCCATCATTTATAGTAGAGATGAATGGACTTGTCAATTGATTTAGATTTCTAGCTTGCTTGTCCTATAAAAGGAGGTCAAGGTGAGTTTGCAAGGAACAATTCAATCATCAAATCTATTTCACATTTTTTCCTTGAAATGGAGAGTGATTCTCTTTTCAACCTATCTACCTTTTTCCACTCAATTCTTGTTGAGTTTTCTTGACAAGTCTACTAAGACCAATATTGTCTTCTCATTGGAAGAAAGAGGTGTTGGCCTCATCATCATTCCCCCTCAATTTTGGCAACAAATGCTTTCTTTGTCTTGGACCTTTTTTTTGGTATCAAGAAGGAGGAGTCGCCAAAGGCATAACACCATCTTTGCTTGGGCAAGGATCCAGGAGGAGTTGGCGGCCATATTCGTTCGTTTCACAAGCTTCTGCATCGTTTTGTTTTTGCGCATTCCGGATATGTCAACATGTTGACATTTTCGCCTCATCAATCATACCTACCCCGTGTTGCTCCTTTGTTGGCTAGATCTGCTCCTTGTGTTCCAGGATACCCAGAAAAACTCAGAAATTCATCTGCAGAAGAAGAAGAAGAACAGAGAAAGATAGAAGAAGAAGAAGAGAGAAAGATAGAAGAAGAAGAAGAGAGAAAGATAGAAGAAGAAGAAAGAACACAGAAGAAGAGAGAAGGATCGAAGATAACTAAAAGGAGAAGAGAGAAGGAAAGAAGAAGAAGAAGAAGAAGAAGAAGAAGAAGAGAGAAGGAAGAGAGAAAAAACGGGAGAAGAAGAAGAAAGAAGGAAAGAAGAAGAAGAAGAAGAAGAAGAAGAAGAAAAAGAAGAGGAAAAAAACGGGAGAAGAAGAAGAAAGAAAGAAAGAATAAGTAGATGAAGCGAGAAGATGAAGATGAATGAATATGAAGAGAAAGAAAACGGGAGAAGCAGAAGTAGATGCAAAAGAAAATTCTTACTGCGGTCTTACCGCGCAAAGGGTCGCGGTAAAAAAATCTTACTGCGCCTTACCACGTAAAGGGCCGCGGTAAACTTTGGAAACGAGCTAGCAGCGAACTTTATCGTGCCCCGGGCTTTACCGCGACCCTTGCCCCCCGAGTCTGACAAAGGGTTGAAACCATCCGTACATAACCCTAATCGAACATTTCTATACTCACATGCAAAATCAGGATAACACTCATCAACGTGTTTCCATGCCTCGGTCTGGGATGGATGTCCAATAATACCCATCGAATTTTCACCAGCTCTAAGATGATACGTCATAAATTTAGCGGTTCTCGAGGACTGGTAAAGCCGTTGGAGCCTCTCAGTGATTGGTAGATAACGTAAAATCTTTTTAGCTTTTGGTTTCTGATTCGCCTTACGTTCTCGAACCATTCCGCACCACATACTCTACAATTGTTTATGTTTTCATATCTACCGTCAAACAACATGTAGTTGTTCTCGCATGCATGAATCTTTCTATACGATAACCCCAACTCTTTCATCATAGCTTTTGTACTACACATGCTCGTAGGCAAAGTTGCCTCTTCTCCGGATCAACTCCGAGAAAAAAGCGTCAGATACGTTATGTTGACTTTTCATGCTCAAGAACTTTGAAATAACAGACAATTTCGTGTGCTTATCAGTACATCCCTCATATAAAGGTTCGACGCATCACGTAATAAATCAAAAATCTTTTGAGCCCTTTGATTTGGCATTTCAGGTGTGTCGTCGTCCTCATGCATCTGATGCATATCATCACCCTCAAAATTATTATTACGATCACGAATCCCAAATGCCTCGTGGACCATTTCACGGTAATCACCCCTTCCTTCAATACCCTCAAATGAATTACACGTACTAGCAATATTCGATGATGATGACGATGTCACATTAAATTGATAACCTCGATAAGCACATGAATTTATTTGACGTCGTTCACCATGACAATCCCACACGTGATAATTCGGTTGAAATCCATCTAACAGTAAATGATTGCCAATTGTTTCTCGATCATGATAATATCTATTTTTACATTTTCTACAAGGACATTTCACAAATTGTTCTCCCTTTTCCCGAGCAACAAGAAACGCATAATTCAGGAATTCTACAAGCCCGTTCCAAAATCTCTGACTAATATCGCGTGTCCCCTCCTGAAAATGCTGATACATCCAATCACGTTCTCCGACAATTATACAAATCCTATAATAACGGTATCAACAAAACAATATGACAAACATTAAGCATAACAATTACATAATATATATTCAGGACAAAACTTAATTCCAGATTTTTCACTTCCGTTTTTCTCCTAATTCAAGGTGCATGGGTCCTATCCTATTCATAAAAGTACTATTAGTTAATCAAACTTTTATCTTGTGTAAGTAGAAAACTGATATAATTACGTAAATTTCGGCAGCATTTCGTCTAAGTTCCTCATTATACCATTTCTGCGGCGTAATGCCTAGAGCAGGTATAAAGAGGAACAAGACGAAATATTGAATCCGAAATTTACGTAATTCTTATCATTTCTCCATATACAATCATAAAAGATTAATTAACCGATAGTATACTTTTACAAACTGTCGAGTGGGATATTCCATGAAAACTTTGTAGAATATATAATTTTACACTGTTATTCCAATATTTTGAAATAAACTGTAAAATAATATATTATAATTTTTCATAGACAGGTACTATGGCTCATGAACTACTTTAGTTTAATTAAATAAGTAAGCAACTGAAATACATATAAATAAAACAAATTTGAAGAACTCATAAAAACATATATAAATAAATCTAAAAAAATATTTGTTACCTACAAGAGACACAATAACTGTGGGCGGTTGACCTTCAACTGAAATCACCGGATGATATATACTTCCTTCAATTAGTACACAATTAAAGGAAAAAATTGAAAGGAGATGAGAGAAAATTATGAAGTGTTGTGTGTTAAACACTACGTATTTGCAGAAGGGCTGGTAACGCCACTTTCGTTACCAAGGCGTTACGAATGGTAACGCCAAAGGGCGTTACCAGGGCGCTACCATTCGACGCGTTACTTCAGCGAAACGCGTTACCAGGGCGCTACCGAGCCTGACAAAGCCTGACAGGCCTGGTAGCGCCCCAGCCCCCTACCAGGGCGTTACTATCCCAAATTCCAATTATGCGCAATTTCCTCCACATCCCACATCCGTGTGGTTCGAACCCCAGCTCTCTGGGGGTGAGAAAATGGGCAACTCGTATCTCCCCACTGCACCAATTGTCTATATTGCATGATTCCATAGTACTTATTACTATAATGGGATTCTATATTATTATTATTATCATTATTTTAGATAAACTAGTAAATAATAATGAGAGTAAGTTTTATTTAAAATTATATTTTCTTTATCTTTCCATGGTTAGAAACTAATGAATTTTTCTATCAAATCCGAAAAAGAAAACATGAACATACTTAATCAAAAAAATGATCATTAATTTTAATGAGAATTTCTAAAAGAAATATGAACATACTTAATCAAAAAAATGATCATTAATTTTACGTGCACCCAATTAATTTATTCAGTTAATATTTATTTTTGTTAATATCGTAATTAATTTGTTAATATTTTTTAATATCATTTTTGTTAATATTTTTAAATTATCTTAATTTGTTAATATTTGTAAATTATCAAAATTTTTAAATATTTGAAAAAATATTTTAGTATTCTGAAATTTATTTTAATATTTTGAAATTGAACGTCCGTAGCGCACAATGGCATTACAGGCGCTACTTTCTTTGACAAGCTCTAACCAAGTGGCGCCTCGGTAATGCCTTGGCGCTACTACTACTGCCTCACGAACGCCCAGGCGTTACAGGCGCTACTAGCTCGACAGCCTCGACCGGTAGCGCCATGAGTAATGCCTGGGGCGCTACCACGCTTTTCGGCCCCATAGTAACGCCCCAGGCGTTACCCCATGCATTACCCGATGGCCTCCAAGTACGTAGTGAAATGAAACCGGATAGGAGGAGTTGCTATATATAGGGCAAGCTTACTGCGGCCTACTCCGCAGTCAACGGCCACAGTAAGCGGCTGGTTAAGCCGCCTCTTAGACCACGCGGCCTTACCGCGTCGTTGGCCACGGTAAACGCTGCTCGCTGCCACTTTACCGCGTCCTTCGGCGCGGTTAAGGCCACGGTAAAACATGCACTCTCCACGTAGTGTTTATAACAAAAAAAAACTGATCAAAAAAGATTTTGAAAATTAACTAAAACAATTAATTAAGCGGGATATCTACTAAGCGGGAAACTTATTTTGAATAAAAAACGTCAAACACAAATTTGAAAATGAAAAATGACCTAGCTAGAATATTATAAATACAACCTCATTTTTATAGTTCTTCTCCACATGAACATCATTTGTTGCGCAACAATCACTTAATCGTTTTTGGCAGGACTTGCACACACTCACTTCGAGAATAGAAGCCATCGAAACTAATGTATGATTGCAAGTTTTGCTTCCTCTATTTTTCCCCAGACCTCTACTAATTAACTCATATTTTAAGGTGGCAATACTTTTAGGGTTCGCCTCTGATTTTTTTAATTGTTATGCTGGTTATTTGATTTAAATTTTTAAAACTACATATTAATAAATAACAAAAAAATATTTACTATTTTATTTAGTCTTTTTTTTTTTGGATGAGTAGTATTTTTTGTTCTCATTGTGAACGCTGGACCGTCCTTAAAACCCGCCAATCCCTACATTGCCAAGCCCAACTTCCATCATTCCCAAGCAACCCACCAAACAATACCCAACCCAATTTCCCTTTGAGATTCGCCCACGCTACAGTTGGGAAGCACACGAAATAGCCCTATCGTCCTCCTATCCCACACCATCTGCGGATCTCAAAAGGAGGTCTAATAACCAATTTCCCCAAGAAATTTTTAACTTAGCAAATTGGCACGTGACCTAAAGAAAAGATAACACCTGTATATCTGCAAAAATCTTTGAAGCGCTCCAAAGAATATTTTGCATGACTAAACCATTGAGTGTTTTCCACAAAGACCACGTAGTCCAAAGAATATTTAACGAAGCTGAACCATGGTCAGAATGAATCTATGAGTTGCTCTCCAGATAAAGATGTTCACCTTCTTTGACACTTTTGTTATGACCAGTCATTCCGGACGTGTCATAACTGGAATGAACAAAAAAAAAGGAGTGATTTGGAAGAAATAGAAAAGTTGAGGATTAAAATTGGAAGAATTGGACTAAAATGAAATAATTAGGAAACAAAGGGTTAAATTGAAAAGAATAAAATTGGATTAATTTAAAAAATGACTTAATTGAAACCAAGTAACTAAGTAGGGCATGTTTGTAAAACATAAATAAAACTAAGGACTAAAGTTGTAAATTCCTAAAACCTATACTAATCCTACTCCTAAGTTGACACGATACATGACATTGTTTGTTAAAGACATATCTTGAAATTAGCGAACTGAATTAATTTACCAAGTCATTATATAAGAATGAGTATGCAAGACGTCATACCTCGAGGCTTCAGCTCTATGTATACAAAGTGATTGCAGGTTAAACAATAAAAACCTTACCTTTTTCTTGCTAGATGTCCCAAGAGAATGAATGTATGAATGCCTGTGGATGTATGCATGCATGTATGATTGAATGCATGATGCAAATGTATAAATATTTGATGTGTGCATTAAATATTCAAAAAGCATAATAGTTTTGTTGCCTGGAAAAGAAACTCAATTCGTAGTTTTCACTACATCCATGTAATGCCTGAAAATAACAAGCCTAATATCAAATAAATGGAACTAGAAAAAGGAAATGAATTTATGGATGATAATACCTGAAATATGATAATAATCTTGTGGCTATCATATGCACCCAAACTCACATATGCTAGATAATCTGCACATAAAGAGAACTACGAGATAAAGTACGAAAAGCTGGAAACAACAAGAGACATACCAAATGCGCTATTCTTTCAATAAATCCTCTTGAAAGCACTATTCTTTTTTCTACTTAAATCCAGCGAGAATTACTTTAGCTATAAAAGAAATTCTAAGAGTTTTAGAGATCTTTTGAAAAATGTCAATGGAACAGAGCTAGCCAGATAATTACCCACAAGTTTCGATCCTGAAAATGAAAAAAAATAAAACCAAATAGATGAAAGGAAAAAATTGTAGAATCTGAAGGTCAGAGAGAAAACAAACTTAATTAAAGAACTTACATCATTTTAGATTTCTTATTTGAAAGTAGCAAATGAATAAATTTACCGAATCATTGTATCCGAACGAGTTAACACGGCCTTATACCTCGAGGCTTCAGCTCTGTGTATGCCAAGTGACTACTGGTTCAAGCATCAAACTTCATCTATGTCATTACATAACATTCAAATTTAGTATAACTTACCATCTTATTTAATATAGTTGAAAAATCTGCACATTAAGAGAAGTGCCAAATGAAGTAGAAAAACTTGGAGAGAAAATAGATGAAACCTACCAATTGAACAAGCCTTTCTATTAATTCCTCCTCAAAGCACTCATCCTTTTCTGTTGCGACAACTGTGATATATAGTGGAGAAAAATGGAAGAGAAAACAAAAAGAAACATACCAAATGGGCAAGACTTTCTATTAACTCCTCCTCAAAACACTCATTTTTTTCTGCTTCACTCCTGCGACAATTGCTTCACATGTAGAAGAGATTCTTGGTGTCAAGGAATTCCTTATAAAACAGTAAATGGAATAAATTGTACAAGATAGTTGATTTCAAGAATAATTCTTGATGTCACATTTTCGTTACTTCCATGCAATGTTCTGGAAAATGGAAAGCCTAAAATCAAATAAATTAATATAAAAAACCAAAGAATCAGGAAGGGCTTAGATAAAACTGAATTAATTGAAGAACATTGTTCGTTAAAGACATGTTGAAATTGGTGAACTTAATTAGTTTACCAAATCATTATATAGGATTCAGTGAGCATGTACTCATACCTCGAGGCTTCGACTCTGTGTATACAATGTCGGGGTGTAAGTTTAACCCGCGACCTGAAGCCCGACCCAAAATTGTCGGGTTAGGGTCGGGTGAAGGGTGAACACCCTTGTGGTGGCCCGAACCCAACTTTTAGCCCAAATTTCGGGTTTGGGTCGGGTTCAACCGGAAATTCCCGAGCCCGATCCGAAACCCGAACTTCCACTAAATAATTATTTATACTTCGTAAATAAAGACATTTTAACTCTTCACTTGCTATAATTTCTTTAGCTAACTAAGGTAGAGACTCATAATGCATGTTTTTATACATACTTGGGGGGCATCAAGTCTTTGTAGACATCCAATGTCGGATGAAAGGAGCAAATTAAAGACTCAACTCTTGCTGATCTTTTATCTAAAATCAATGTGGGATAAAGATTAAAATTACAAGGCATACCTTTTACATACTTCAAGTTTTGAAGTTTGTATGGATCATGAGAGTATTAACCAATTAAAAGACTCAACATTTGCATTTATCTCATCAACTAACAATGTAGGGTGAGAGCATATAAGGCATGGCCTAGAAAGAAAGAAATGATGTAGAAGCCTGAAACCTTAGTAATATATAAAGACAAGCCTTAAGTCTATCTTTCCACCAACAATGTGGGATGAAAACTGATAGCAAGATAAGAAAGAGTGAATCACACAATGTCTCACATTGATGTTTGATGCTAGATAAAGAGGCTCCACACTTATTTGAATAAAGTTCTCTATCCAAGGCTTTAACTATTCGTCCCATATTGGTCATTTACTAAGCCTTAACTCAAATTTCCTCTCTATAATGATAGGAATTACAATTAAAATTTTAAAACTATGAATCTAAGTCATTTTCTCTGAAGAAAAAAAACTAGAACCATGAAGGTCGGATTACCACCTTAAATCTGACCTGATCCGAAAAAAAAGTTTGGGTCGGTTTCGGTCTAGCATGCAAGGGTATAAGAATTTTGGGTTCGGGTTGACCTAAATAAATTTATTCTTTTTTTAATTCTGGATTTTGGAAAAGCATGAGTTCGGGTTACATGAGTCAACCCGACCTTAACCCGAGAATTTTGGGTTCGGGTTGACCCGAACCGAAAATATATATATGTTGAGTTAGGATTTGTATATAAGTAGTTCAGATTTTCGGGTTAGGGCCAACCCGACCCGAAATTTGTCAGGTTGACCCGACTTACACCCGTAATACAAAGTGACTGCTGGTTAAAGAATAATAACCTAACATTTGCCATATTAATTGTCCCAAGAGAATGAATGTAGCTATGGATGGATGCATGTGGATGTATGCATGCATGCATGTATGTATGCATGGATGCGTGATGCAATTGTATGAATATTTGATGTATGCATTAAATCTGAAAAATGAATAATAGTTTTGTTTCCTGGATAAGAAACCCATTCTGTAGTCTTCACTACTTCCATGTAATATCCTGAAAATAACAAGCATAGTATCAAATAAATGGAACTGGAAAAAGGAAATGAATTTATCGATGATAATACATAAACTAAAATTCGAACATGACACACTAAAAAGCTTGAATATATCAAATTACCTGAAATAGGAAAATAATCTTGAGGCTATAACACGCACCCAAACTCACATATGCTAAATAATCTACCCGTAAAGAGACCTATTAGATAAAGTATGAAGAGCGGGAAACTACAAGAAAACAGGCATACCGAATGGGCAATTCTTTCAATAAGTACTCCTGAAAGCACTATTCTTTTTTCTGCTTCAATCCAACGACAATTGGTTTAGCTATAGAGGAAATTCTACGAGTTTTAGAGATCTTTTAAAAAAATGTCATTGGAATAGAGCTTACGTGATAATTACCTAAAAGTATTGATCTTGATGTTGCATTTTCACTACTTCCATGGAATGTCCCGAAATTGGAAAACATAAAACCAAAGTGATGAAAAGAAAAAATCGTAGAATCTGAAGGTTAAAGGGAAAACAAACTTAATTAAAGAACTTACATCATTTTAGATATCTTTTTTGAAAGTAGCAAATTGAATAAACTTCTCGAATCATTGTATCCGATCGAGTTAACACGACCTTATTTCTCGAGGCTTCAACTCTGTGTAACAAAAGTGAGTACAAGTTCAAGCATCAAACTTCATCTATGTCATTACATAACATTCAAAATTAGTATAACTTTATCTTAATATAGTTGAAAAATCTGCACATTAATAGAAGTACCAAATGAAGTAGAAAAACTTGGAGAGAAAACAGAAGAAACCTACCAATTGAACAAGCCTTTCTATTAATTCCTCCTCAAAGCACTCATTCTTTTCCGCTTCATTGCTGCGACAACTGTGATATGAAGTGGAGAAACTTGGAAGAGAAAACAAAAAGAAACATACCAAATGGGCAAGACTTTCTATTAACTCCTCCTCAAAGCACTCATCTTTTTCTGCTTCACTCCTGCGACAATTGCTTCACATGTAGAAGAGATTCTTGGAGTCTAGGAATTCCTTATAAAACGGTAAATGGAAGAGACCTTACAAGATAGTTGATTTTAAGAATAATCTTGATGTCACATTTTCGTTACTTCCATGCAATGTTCGGGAAAATGAAAAACCTAAAATCAGAGAAATTAATATAAAAAACCAATGAATCATGAAGGGCGGAGAGAAAACTGTATTAATTGAAGAACATTGTTCATTAAAGACATTTTGAAATTAGCGAACTGAATTAATTTACCAAGTCATTATATAAGAATGAGTAAACAATACGTCATACCTCGAGGCTTCAGCTCTATGTATACAAAGTGACTGCAAGTTAAACAATAAAAACCTTATCTTTGTCATGCTAGATGTCCCAAGAGAATGAATGTATGTATGGTCCCAAGAGAATGAATGTATGTATGGATGGATGCATGTGGATGTATGCATGCATGCATGTATGTATGTATGATTGAATGCTTGGATGCATGATGTAAATATATGAATATTTGATGTGTGCATTATATCTTCAAAAAGCATAATAGTTTTGTTGCCTGGAAAAGAAACTCATTTCGTAGTTTTCACTACTTCCATGTAATGCCTGAAAATAACAAGCCTAATATCAAATAAATGGAACTAGAAAAAGGAAATGAATTTATTGATGATAATACCGAAACTAAAATTCGAACGTGACACTAAAGAACTTGAAGATATCAAATTACCTGAAATATGATAATAATCTTGTGGCTATAATATGCACCCAAACTCACATATGCTAGATAATCTGCACATAAAGATAACTACAAAATAAAGCATACCAAATGCGCTATTCTTTCAATAAGTCCTCCTGAAAGCACTATTTTTTTCTACTTTAATCCAGGGAGAATTACTTTAGCTATAAAAGAAATTCTAGGAGTTTTAGAGATCTTTTGAAAAATGTCAATGGAATAGAGCTTGCTAGATAATTGTAGAATCTGAAGGTAGGAGAGAAAACAAACTTAATTAAAGAACTTACATCATTTTAGATTTCTTATTTGAAAGTAGCAAATTGAATAAATTTACCGAATCATTGTATCCGAACGAGTTTACGCGGCCTTATACCTCGAGGCCTCAAATCTGTGTATGCAAAATGACTACTGGTTCAAGCATCAAACTTCATCTATGTCATTACATAACACTCAAATTTAGTATAACTTACCTACAAGTATCGATCTTGATGTGGCATTTTCACTACTTCCATGGAATGTCCTGAAAATGTATCTGAAGGTCATAGAGAAAACAAACTTAATTAAAGAACTTACATCATTTTAGATTTCTTATTTGAAAGTAGAAAATTGAATAAATTTACCGAATCATTGTATCCGAACGAGTTAACACGGCCTTATACCTCGAGGCCTCAGCTAGCTCTGTGTATGCAAAGTGACTTCTGGTTCAAGCATCAAACTTCATCTATGTCATTACATAACATTCAAATTTAGTATAACTTACCATCTTAATTAATATAGTTGAAAAACCTGCACATTAAGAGAAGTGCCAAATGAAGTAGAAAAACTTGGAGAGAAAACAGAAGAAACCTACCAATTGAACAAGCCTTTCTATTAATTCCTCCTCAAAGCACACATCCTTTTCCGCTTCACTGTTGCGAAAATTGTGATATAAAGTGGAGAAAATGGAAAAGAAAACAAAAAGAAACATACCAAATGGACAATACTTTCTATTAACTCCTCCTCAAAACACTCATCTTTTTATGCTTCACTCTTGAGACAATTGCTTCACATGTAGAAGAGATTCTTGGAGTCTACGAATTCCTTATAAAACCGTAAATGGAAGAGATCGTACAAGATAGTTGATTTCAAGAATAGTTCTTGATGTCACATTTTCGTTACTTCCATGCATTGTTCTGTTGATTTCAAGAATAATTCTTGTTGTGACTGCTGGTTAAAGAATAATAACCTTACAATAATAACCTTACATTTGCCATACTAAATGTCCCAAGAGAATGAATGTAGCTATGGATGGATGCATGTGGATGTATGCATGCATGGATGCATGATGCAACTGTACGAATATTTGATGTATGCATTAAATCTTAAAAATGAATAATAGTTTTGTTTCCTGGATAAGAAACCCATTCCGTAGTCTTCACTACTTCCATGTAATATCCTGAAAATAACAAGCATAGTATCAAATAAATGGAACTGGAAAAGGAAATGAATTTATCGATGATAATACATAAACTAAAATTCGAACATGCACACTAAAGAGCTTGAATATATCAAATTACCTGCAATAGAAAAGC
The DNA here is from genome assembly GCA_024586325.1 of Stellera chamaejasme. Classification (NCBI taxonomy): domain Eukaryota; kingdom Viridiplantae; phylum Streptophyta; class Magnoliopsida; order Malvales; family Thymelaeaceae; genus Stellera; species Stellera chamaejasme. Next base: position 8,071,546 of record CM044984.1, on the reverse strand, counting down.
GGGATTAAGTATGAAGAGCGGGAAACTATAAGAAAAGAGATACCGAATGGGCATTTCTTTCAATAAGTCCTCCTGAAAGCACTATTATTTATTCTGCTTCAATCCAACGACAATTGGCTTAGCTATAGATGAAATTCTACGAGTTTTAGAGATCTTTTAAAAAATGTCATTGGAATAGAGCATATGAGATAATTATCTACAAGTATCAAACTTGATGTTGCATTTTCACTACTTCCTGTTCTAAAAATGGAAAACAAAAAACCAAAGAGATGAAAAGAAAAAATCGTATAATCTGAAGATCAAAGGGAAAACAAACTTAATTAAAGAACTTACATCATTTTAGGTATCTTATTTAAAAGTAGAAAATTGAATAAACTTCTCGAATCATTGTATCCGATCGAGTTAACATGGCGTTATTTCTCGAGGCTTCAGCTCTATGTAAGCAAAGTGACCTGGCCATCTTAAAATAGTTGAATAATCTGCAGATTAAGAGAAGTGCCAAGTGCAGTAGAAAAACTTGGAGAGAAAACAGAAAGAACCTATAAAATGAACAATCCTTTCTATTAATTCCTCCTCAAAGCACTCATCCTTTTCCGCTTCACTGCTGCGACAACTATGAAATGAAGTGGAGAAACTTGGAAGAGAAAACAAAAAGAAACATACCAAATGGGGAAGACTTTCTATTAACTCCTCCTCAAAGCACTCATCTTTTTATGCTTCACTCCTGCGACAATTGCTTCACATGTAGAAGAGATTCTTGGAGTCTAGGAATTCCTTATAAAACGGTAAACGGGAAGAGATCTTACAAGATAGTTGATTTCAAGAATAATCTTGATGTCACATTTTCGTTACTTCCATGCAATGTTCGGGAAAATGGAAAACCTAAAATCAAAGAAAATAATATAAAAAACCAATGAATCATGAAGGGCGGACTGTATTAATTGAAGAACATTGTTCGTTAAAGATATCTTAAAATTAGCGAACTGAATTAATTTAGCAAGTCATTATATAAGAATGAGTAAGCAAGACATCAGACCTTGAGGCTTCAGCTCTATGTATACAAATTGACTGCAGGTTAAACAATAAAAACCTTACCTTTGTCTTGCTAGATGTCCCAAGAGAATGAATGTACGTATGGATGGATGCATGTGGATGTATGCATGCATGCATGCATGTATGTATGATTGAATCCATGGATGGATGATGCAAATGTATGAATATTTGATGTGTGCATTAAATATTCAAAAAGCATAATAGTTGTGTTGCCTTAAAGAGAAACTCAGTTCGTAGTATTCACTACTTCCATGTAATGCCTGAAAATAACAAGCCTAATATCAAATAAATGGAACTAGAAAAAAGAAATGAATTTATAGATGATAATACCGAAACTAAAATTCGAACGTGACACTAAAGAACTTGAAGATATCAAATTACCTGAAATATGATAATAATCTTGTGGCTATAATATGCACCCAAACTCACATATGCTAGATAATCTGCACATAAAGAGAACTACGAAATAAAGTATGAAAAGCTAGAAACAAAAAGAAATGAGACATACCAAATGCGCTATTCTTTCAATAAGTCCCCCTGAAAGCACTATTCTTTTTTCTAATTAAATCCAGCAAGAATTACTTTAGCTATAAAAGAAATTCTAGGAGTTTTAGAGATCTTTTGAAAAATGTCAATGGAATAGAGCTTGCCAGATAATTACCTACATGTATCGATCTTGATGTGGCATTTTCACTACTTCCATAATGTCCTGAAAATGAAAAAATTAAAACCAAAAAGTTGAAAGAAAAAACTGTAGAATCTGAAGGTCAGAGAGAAAACAAACTTAATTAAAGAACTTATGTCATTTTAGATTTCTTATTTGAAAGTAGCAAATTGAATAAATTTACAGAATCATTGTATCCGATCGAGTTAACACGGCCTTATACCTCGAAGCTTCAGCTCTGTGTATACAAAGTGACAACTGGTTCAAGCATCAAACTTCATCTATGTCATTACATATCATTCAAATTTAGTATAACTTACCTACAAGTATCGATCTTGAAGTGCCATTTTCACTACTTCCATGGAATGTCCTGAAAATGAAAAAATTAAAACCAAATAAATGAAAAGAACAAATTGTAGAATCTGAAGGTCAGAGAGAAAACAAACTTAAACAAACTTAATTAAAGAACTTACATCATTTTAGATTTCTTATTTGAAAGTAGCAAATTGAATAAACATACCGAATCATTGTATCCGAACGAGTTAATACGGCCTTATACCTCGAGGCTTCAGCTCTATGTATGCAAACTGACTACTGGTTCAAGTATCAAACTTCATCTATGTCATTACATAACATTCAAATTTAGTATAACTTACCATCTTAATATAGTTGAAAAATCTGCACATTAAGAGAAGTGTCAAATGAAGTAGAAAAACTTGGAGAGAAAACAGAAGAAACCTACCAATTGAACAAGCCTTTCTATTAACTCCTCAAAGAACTCATCTTTTTCTGCTTCACTCCTGAGACAATTGCTTCACATGTAGAAGAGATTCTTGGAGTCTACGAATTCCTTATAAAACGGTAATTGGAAGAGATCATACAAGATAGTTGATTTCAAGAATAATTCTTGATGTCACATTTTCGTTACTTCCATGCAATGTTCTGTTGATTTCAAGAATAAATCTTGTTATCACATTTTCGTTACTTCCATGCAATGTTCTGGAAAATGGAAAGCCTAAAATCAAAGAAATTAATATAAAAAACCAAAGAATCAGGAAGGGCTTAGATAAAACTTAATTAATTGAAGAACATTGTTCATTAAAGACATATCTTGAAATTGGTGAACTTAATTAGTTTACCAAATCATTATATAGGATTGAGTGAGCATGTACTCATACCTCGAGGCTTCGGCTCTATGTATACAAAGTGATTGAGTGAGCATGTACTCATACCTCGAGGCTTCGGCTCTATGTATACAAAGTGACTGCTGGTTAAAGAATAATAACCTTATATTTGCCATACTAAATGTCCCAAGAGAATGAATGTAGCTATGGATGGATGCATGTGGATGTATGCATGCATGTATGTATGTATGTATGTATGCATGGATGCGTGATGCACGTGTATGAATATTTGATGTATGCATTAAATTTTTAAAATGAAAAATAGTTTTGTTTCCTGGATAAGAAACCCATTCCGTAGTCTTCACTACTTCCATGTAATATCCTAAAAATAACAAACATAGTATCAAATAATTGGAACTGCAAAAAGGAAATGAATTTATCGATGATAATACATAAACTAAAATTTGAATATGACACACGAAAGAGCTTGAATATATCAAATTACCTGAAATAGGAAAATAATCCTGAGGCTATAACACGCACCCAAACTCACATATGCTAAATAATCTTGCCCATAAAGAGACCTGCGAGATTAAGTATGAAGAGCAGGAAACTACAAGAAAAGAGACATACCGAATGGGCAATTCTTTCAATAATTCCTCCTGAAAGCACTATTCTTTTTCCTGCTTCATTCCAACGACAATTGCTTTAGCTATAGATGAAATTCTTCAAGTTTTAGAGATCTTTTAAAAATTGTCCGTGGAATAGAGCTTACGAGATAATTACCTACAAGTATTGATCTTGATGTGGTATTTTCACTACTTGCATGTGATGTCCTGAAAATAGAAAACTTAAAACCAGAAAGATGAAAAGAAAAAATCATAGAATCTAAAGGACAGAGAGAAGACAAACTTAATTAAAGAACTTACGTCATTTTAGAGATTTATTTGAAAGTAGTAATTTGAATAAACTTACCGAATCATTGTATCCTATCGCGTTAAGACAAGCTTATACCTCAAGGCTTCAGCTCTGTGTATGCAAAGTGACAGCTGGTTGAAGTATCAAGATTTATCTTTATCATAACATAACATTCAAATTTAGTACTATAACTTATAATCTTAATATAGCTGAAAAATCTGCACATTAATAGAGCTGCCCATTGAAGTAGGAAAACTTGGAGAAAAGAGAAGAAACATACCAAATGGATATGCCTTTCTATTAAATCCTCCTCAAAGTACCCATCCTTTGCAACTTCACTCCTGCGACAACTGTGAAATGAAGTAGAGAAACTTAGAAGAGAAATAAAAAAGAAACATACTAAATGAGCAAGACCTCCTATTAACTCCTCAAAGCACTCAACTTTTTTCTGCTTCACTCCTATGCCAATTACTTCATATATAGAAAAGATTCTTGGAGTCTATGAATTCTTTATAAAATGGTAAATGGAAGAGATCTTACAAGATAGTTGATTTCAAGAATAATTCTTGATGTCACGTTTTCGTTAGTTCCATGCAATGTTCTAGAAAATGGTAAACCTAAAATCAAAGAAATTAGTATAAAAAATCAAATAACATTGTTCGTTGAAGACATATCTTGAAATTAGCGAATTGAATTAACTTACCAAATGACCTAATACCTCGAGCTTCAGTTCTATGTATGCAAAGTGACTGCTGGTTAATGAATAAAAGCCTTACCTTTGTCATATTAGATGTCCTGAGAGAATGAATGTATGTATGGATTATGGATGGATGCATGTGGATGTATGTATGCATGTATGTATGTATGCATGATTGAATGCATGGATGCATGATGCAAGTGTATGAATATTTGATGTATGCATTAAATCTTAAAAAAAACATAATAGTTTTATTGCCTGGATAAGAAACCCATTACGTAGTCTTCACTACTTCCATGTAATATATACTGAAAATAACAAGCCTAGTATCAAATAAAAACTAGAAAAAGAAAATGAATTTATGGATGATAATACCGAAATTAAAATTCCAACGTGACACTAAAGAGCTTGAAGATATCAATTTACCTGTAATAGGAAAATAATCTTGAAGCGAGATAAAGTATGAAGAGCTGGAAACAACAAGAAAAGTGACGTACCAAATAGGCAATTCTTTTAATTAAGTCCTCCTCAAAGCACTCTTCATTTTTCAGCTTCAATCCAACGACAATTGCTTTACCTTTAGAAGAAATTCTAGTAGTTGTAGAGATCTTTTAAAAATTGTCAATGGAATAGAGTTTACAAGATAATAACCTACAAGTATCGATCTTGATTTAACATTCTCACTACTTCCATGTAATGTCCCGAAAATGGAAAACCTAAAGTCAAAGAAATAAATATATATAACCATAGAATCTAAAGGAGCAATTTGAATAAACATACTGAATCATTGTATCCGATAGAGTTAACACAACCTTATACCTCGTGGTTCAGCACTGTGTATCCAAACTGACGGCTGGTTCAAGCATCAAATTTTATCTGTCATTACATAACTTTCAAATTTACAACTTACAATCTTAAGATAGTTGAAAATATGCATATTAAGAGAACTATCAAATGAAGTAGGAAAACATGGAGAGAAACCAAAAGAAACATACCGAATGGGCAAGCCTTTATATTTATTCCTCAAAGCACTCATCCTTTTTTGCTTCACTTCTGCAACAATTGCTTCACAAATAAAAAAGATTCTTGTAGTTTTATGAATTCTTTATAAAATGGTAAATGGAAGAGATCTTACAAGATAGTTGTCTTCAGAATAATTCTTGATGTCACATTTTCATTAGTTCCATGCAATATTCTAGAAAACGGAAAACCTAAAATCAAAGAAATTAATATAAAAAACCAAAGAATTTAGGGCTGAGAGAAAACAGAATTAATTAAAGAGCATTGTTCGTTAAATATACTTTGGAGCCTTTGTTAACAAGAAAACCTACTTGTCCTCTGCATAGCCACAGATTAAATACTCTAAAGTACAATCCACCAATGAGCAAAGTATTTTGCATCGTTCACCATTGAAAGAAGCAAGTGCCCATAAAAAATCAGCCACGTAAAATTAAGCCGAGAGGTTGGAGAAACATACTACTCGTACAAAACTGAGATCATTTACATCACTTGATGTGCATGCCTTCAGTTTTGTCTCCATTTCTCTCTTGCTTAAAACGGAATATATCATTATGTATTTCTCTTAGTAGGGCTTCGAAGGCAAACAAATGAATTTTTCATCAATACTTCCTAAATGCAAAAGAATATCCTAGAAGATAACATAGAGGAATTAAAGAAATAAATTAGAAGACCCTTAACGAACACTGTAAAAGTTATGAATCATTCAACCCAAGTATGCTAAAAATCCCCTCCTTATTTCTGCTAATGATATCTGTTCCTCTTTCATTAGTTAGAAGGTACAAGTTTAGTCCATTCATTACCCAACCCTGGTACCCTGAAAAGTTTAAGCAAGTTAAAAAAAATTCAAATATCCAGTTAAGATCAGAAAATGAATAGATCAATAGAATAAAATGAGTACCTATTAAGATCAATGAACCAACAATTCCAGAATATTTGGAGGGGATGTTAATCAAGGATGTAAGGATAGATACACTAGCAAGCGTGAAAAAGAAATTCCAATGCACTTCATACTCCCCTACATGAACCTACAATAAAAGAAGTGATGATGGTTATTTAAAAGAAATGAAAATAGTAGTGTAATAAAAAAATAGCAGAGTATTAGAACCACAATTGAAGTGGGACAAGGCTGCAGCAGCCATCCTCGCCCACTATTGTCAAATATATACCCAACAAATCAAAACTATAATAATGACAGATTAAAAAATTGATCACATATTCATCTCATTATTTGCTTGCATAAGGTTGTTAGGAAGAGCACTCAGAGTAACCTTTCCCTCTTTGCTTTTGCGCAAATTTGTGTAAATTTTAAACCATCAAACCCAAAACACTAGGGATTATGGTGCATGAAGATAATGGCTGTAATGTTTAAAACTACCATCATCTATACAAACCAGCAGCATAAATGTTTAGAAAAGAAACTAGATTTTGTAATTTCTGGAAAATGTAACCTGACAAATTAAAATTCACATCCTACCTGATAGTCAACACTTGATATAGAAATGAGTGCCAAACCCAAGCAACAACAATGGACTACTTGATTTAAATGCAATCCTCCAATTCCTATAGCAGTGTGAAAACGAAAAACAACTTAAACTTATCAATTTGATGACAAGTAAAACCTCAAGCATATTCATCTGGGAATGACAATATTTCTATAGCAACTAAAACTAACATGATCTAGACCTGTATGAGATTCTTAGAAGATCTGAGAATATCCCTATTAGCTTGGTAACAAAAGAATTGTATGAATCATCTACAGGTGGTAAGACTAAGATGACACATAAATACCAATGAACTTATAAGCAGGGCACTAGAGAAGTAGTTAACGATTCATGTTAGGACCCTGAAGGGACCATATCATCAATTTCTACATAAACACTCACACTTATGAGATTTTGTTTGCTTAACGTGAAACTAAGGAATTTGCTAGTACAAAGGAACCTACCCCAAGATCCATCTGAAAGATCCACATAAGGTTCATATATTAGCAAATGCGAGAGGATATTAATTACTACTAACAGCAATGGAGTAACACCAGTTCTAAAACGGGGAAAATGCTAAGAGTACCAATATACTGTCATAGATTTCCACCTCAATCTTACGCTATTTAGAATATCATTACAATGATCGAAGGCTTTTAAGAGTTCTCAATTTGATGGAGCAAAAGAATGTTTTAATCGATGAAGCTGACGTAAAACGTTATCCACAGACCAAAGGGAACACTAGAAAATACACAAATTTTAAAGAAGTTGTGAGAATGCACACATAATTTTTTATTGGATCAAAACTTCCAATTGAATAAGTATGCTAGCTTTCTTCTGATAAAAACTTAACCTCATATATATGTACCTTGTAATAGACAGAAAACTCCAAGTCCTATTGCAAAATTGATGCATCAACCAATTTTTATACAAAAGGGCATTTAGATGTTAAAAAAGAAAAGATTGAGCCCAGTCCATTCTCCTTCACATCGATCTTAGATGCTGCCTAAGTCAAGTTTATTGTTCGGTTGCGGTACCACAGTTTATGATCAATTCTTTACAATGGTTAACTAGAATAAGCATAAGTATGATGAAATAAACATGTACGAAATTGACTGATAAGCTCTGATGTGGTTTAGGTATCATACTTCAACTTAATGAAACGAATAAAAAGAACAACACAGAAAATGGCAACTTGTGCCCTGAAGAGCTAACATTTAAGATGAACTTCCCAAAAGTAATTTGATAAGAACAGAGTAAATAACTAAGGGTTGTTTGGAGGCCATGTTCTTTTGATTGACCTGTCTTGTTCAATACTCTTACTATTTGACTTTGCAGCCATGACACAAGAAATTTGTACATCTTACCAAACTAGTACCATAAGTCTTAGTCTTGGCATACCGCCTAGGAAATATTCTGAAGTCAACTGCTCGACCTGAAGTTTAATTTCCAAATAAAACAACAAAGAAACAAGCTGTCAGAATTAAAAAAGAAAACAAAAAAGGCCATTAATAGATTGTTAGAAAAGGTAAGTCCTCACCATAGCAACTCGGTAAGATGATATGCTCGACCTGAAGTTTTTGGGTGCTTTTTTTAAACGGGAAGTGGACCTGTCCCAAAAGTTACATGAATAATTATAATATGGATGGACCAAAGTGCAAGTGGAGTTTTTGTTTCTTTGGATGAGAGCATGTGGTCTCAATAGGAAAACAAACAACTTATTAAAGAGATCAAAGAACAAGTGACTTACTAGCTCTACCTTTTGGATGCAACAGATAAAATTAGAAGCACTCCTAGTAATATCAACCATAAGTATGTCCATTCTGCTAGAACCTGTAAGAAGTAAAATTTATAGATCTGAAAGAAGCATACAAAATTTATCCATGATCCAACCGCAATAACGTTGACTATATGCAATGCAGATAGTCATACAGCGTTCAGCTTCCACTAGATTCAACAACTCTATAAGGCAGGCAAACTAGGTCACAGGTAATGCAGGCAGCTGGGGAAAAGAAAAAGGGAATAAGAAAAGAAACTGATAGCATTTGCTAAACCCATATCTTAAGCACAGCTACAAACTCCAAGATAAATTCATGCTAGAATCAAAGTGAATGATAAACTTACAGTGAGAAACAAAATAATGGGAAGACCAATAGAGAGGAAATCAACAGTCAGTGTTGCCAGATGAGTGCTCAAGTTACTACAAATAACAACTGCATCATCATTTTTATTCCATGAGTTCCCCCTAGAACTAGCGTCTGCACCAACGGATTCATCACAACAACACAAATGTGAGACTGTGAAATATTCTGGACAGATTAAATTATTTCAGTTCGACTGGATATGAAGAAACAAAAGATATTGTTAGAAACATGTTTACCCATGAAACGACTCGTGCTGAAGTGCCGCACAAGTACAAGAATCTGAAATCAGAGCAAGCGAAGCAGAAACAAATTGATAAGAGGACGAACAACAATAAGCTAGAAAAACGAATTCAATTTTCAAAAACCGGGGAAGCATACAGGAACAGTTGTAAGAAGAGCGGTGATTTCCATTTGATACAGTGTAATTTGGAAGGGGAAAAAAAGATAAGCAATGAAACCTACCATTCTAATTCTACGGGAAACTCTTTCAACATGCCTATCTAGAACCAGTGTAAATAACCTGCAACATTTACAGGGGACATTAACACAGAACCTCCAAGGCATTATAAAAGTTGGCGGAGCAAGGAATGCTGCACATGAAAGCACAATCCTCTGTAACACATACCAGAACAAAATAGTGAGAAGCCAGACTCTAACCTGAATCAATGAACCACCAAAAATTTCTTATGTAAACACTATTGTTATATTCCAACTGAAAAAATAGGATGACACGAGCAAATTCACTATTAACTAAAAAACCACGGCCATAAAGCCTGAATCAATGAACCAAAAGTGAAAACTCCTAACCAGCGATCAACGGATTACCATCACTCCACTGACCCCTCCACCATAGATTAAGTGATCCATGAGTACAAACATGTGTTTTGTGGCCAAGCCTTTAAACCGCTTTGCTTGCTTCGTGAACTGATCCCTTAGTTTGCATGTTTCTACTCGCTATCCATCCCAATTACAACTCTGAAACTCCACAACAAACGAAAACTAAAAATTAGAAATTAGTAACAACATGTACGAATAACGAATAATTTTTGTTGGTACGCTAGGGTTTTGCAACCTGCGATATAACGAAATTGGGGGTTTTCTTAATTTCCGGACACGAAAGGGGCAAGAACTTCAGCTAGAGTAGCGGAAGCGCTTCTCGTCGCTGTTCTTTCGACTTCCGGCCATGAAGCTTTTACGTACTAAACACAAAACGTGAAGAGAGGACAGAGAAGTAGTAACGACTACTCACCCATAAAATGTCGGGGACGACGAAAATCCTTGATCTCCGATGAATGCGAATAGGTAGAGAAGCGAGGTCGCTTCAACAGAGTGCCTGAGAGAAGAGGCAAAACTGATCGGTGTTCTGCCTTTCTTTGCTCGAACACATTCTGCTTACTGCTTCGAGCAGTTAGAGAACAGCTCTTCAAAGAACTTTCTAGTAGCAATTCGAATGGGAAATTTCTTGGTGAAGAAGCTGCAATACTAGACGTTAAGGTTTTTTTGATTTGAATTTATTGAACACGAGAAGTCGGTGTTAGAGAGAGAGAGAGAGAGTAGAAGAAGAAGAAGAAGCGATTCTCTCGGCTACTCTGATTTTTTGAATTAGGGGGTTGAAAAGTCAATACTCGATATGTTTAAGGGCCGAATGAGAGATAAAATTGGTTCAACATGTACAGTTTTCGCCCCGTTTAATTTACCATGTTCACCAAAAAAATTTACTACAAAAGTAATCAAATAAGTATTTTTTTTCTTCTTTTTTTTTCTCACATGAACATCACATTCACTTTTCAACATCATAAATCGTGTTCCTTACTTCATACAAACAATCAGAACAAGTATTAAAAATCTCTTGAGACCTAAGTCATGCATCTTTGTAATGTGTTCGAAAATTGGTAAAACCAAATTAACTGTGATTAAAAAATCGAAATATCTGAAATTCGAAGAATCTGAAAATTGAATAAATTGAAAAAACAAAAAATCAATAATATCCAGGCTAGTTTCAAGTCTTATTATAACAATTTGATTCTAATATCTGTGCTTCGAGATTGAATCAAACAGTAATAAAACTATAAAAGTAATTAATAATTAAGCTCTTGAAATGGAAACAGTTTTTTTTACAAGAACTTCTAATAAAATCCTGAAATGCATATATTTGTTTCTATTTTTTTTAACGAATGCTTTTACAAATTTGTCCTAAAGGCGATAGGTGCATGTTTATCCTATAAACGTTATATTAGACGCGAATAAGCAAAGAAAACAATGAAAATGGGAAGACAAAAAACATAGACAACACAAGTTTTAGTTCATAACATCGAATAGAATAACGTATAAGGAATTAATCCAATGGAATTACACATTTCCTATAAATTACCACCTATATAATTTTATTCTATTCAAATTATCAACATACGCATGTCCAAAAAAATATAAAAATAAGTGGCAATCAGAAATTTATCTCTAAATAAATATAAAAATAAGTGGCAATCAGAAATTTATCTCTAAAGAGATAGAAGAGGAAGAGAAAAACTAAGAAAAAGGAACAAATAGTCCTATTGAACATTAAAAAATAGAACAAATGAAAAAATGAAGGAAAACGACAAAAAAACACAGTTCCAATAGACTCTATCCATCTCTAGAAAAGTGTGTTTTTGACACATCCCATAAAACTTGGAGGAATAAGATGAAAAAATACATAAAGTAAATAATTAATTATATACATTTGCAAAAAAACATAGTTTTTTTATCACGATAAAAACTCATGCTCTAACATTAATGTTGTATGTTCTCAATGTTAACGATAGATAGAAAAAAACAAGACTATAAAAGAAATTATATATATTAAAGATTTTGAGTTTTGCAAAGACTTTTAGATTATTTTTTTTTGTGATGAAGGATTTTTAGATTGTTTTAATAGTAAACTTGTTGAAAAATTTACAATTGAAAACTTAATTGCGTTTCACGGCAAGACGGTTTAGAAGAATAAATGTTAATAACTAAAATTCTAAAATTGAAATAATAATTTGTTTCACGGTGATAGTACAAAAACTCTTACTCGAACATTGTTATGGGTGTCCAACCTTATAATTTATGAAAATATGAGACAAATAGAATGAGCATAAAGAAATGAGCTTTTGGAATTATACATTTCTCACAAATCGGATTCATAAATTTTTTTCCATTGAAATTACTAATGTACACATAAGAAAATAGGTTTGAATCATACTTCCTCCATTTCAAAAAGATTTGAACCTTTCATTTTCAGCATTTAATATGATAATTCAACGTTTTTAGTTTATAACTATATTTTTTTAAAATAAATTTTAACAATTTTTTCTTAACAATAATTTGAGTAAAAAATAACATAAAAAATAAAACGCTCAAAACACATAAAAATACGAAACACAAAAGGAAGAAATGAAAAGTACACGTGTGAGCAAAAAAATACGTAAAACATTTAACAAATAAAAGAAAGGGATATAAAAAACACATATAAGAAACAAAAGAAAACTACTGGGGAATTCCCAAAACATAAAACAAGAGGATTATATAATCCAATTTAGAGTAAGAAATGACAAAACAATACTACATCAGTCCCAAAAGTAAAGCAACACTAATTTCTTTTTTGGGACGTCTCAAAAATAATGCAACACTTCCCTTTTTAGTAAATTTTAACTTACGGAGTACTAATTTACCAAATCATCGTTACCTCTAAAGCTCAGGAAATAAAAAAAATAAAAGTATAATAAATATGCGTCTCATTATTTTCTAAATAAAATTTAATATATCAATTATATAATTATTTGACTTTCATTCTTGATATATTTATTGTTATATTTTCATTTTGGTTTACTATTATTCCTCGATTTCTGTGTTTGATTACATGTTCCAACATACAAAATGGTAAAATAGGAAAGTCAATACCAAAAATTTTCTACCTTAATCTCAGTACCAAGTCAAAGCGTTGCATTATACCAAGTCAAAGCGTTGCATTATATATGGGATAGATAGAATACAATTTAACACATACTCCCACCGTCTCCAATTAATTATACACATTTCCTTTTTAAGTTGTCCCTAAAAAATTCTACATTTTCCTAAAATGAAAACTTGTCTCCTTTAAAATTACCAAATTATCTCTACTTTATCTTAGTTTTTTATATCACATTTTTTGTGCAACTTTTACTCAAAGTAGTTGGGGGGAACCTTTCAACATAAGATTTTATAGAGTAAGACTAATTAATATATTATCACATGAATATTCATAGTCAATAGTGTGCATAATCTTTCACTTTCCTTAGATTACTTTCTTGCCTCACGAATTTTTTCAAGAAAAAAGTATAATATATTTCGATGATCGAATTCTTGCAAATTCGACCTAGACCTCCTTTTATAGGAAAAGGAAGCTAAAAATCTAAATCAATTTACAAGTCTCTTCATCTCCACTTTTAATGATGAAAATTAAAAGGAGATGTAAATATGATAATTTAAAACAATTATTGCTAAAACTTATTCTAGACTAGCTAAAGGGTAGAACTAGCCAAAATATCTCTGGAAACCTAAATAAAATGATGAAAATTCAAGCTGGAAGATGATGGATGGGTTTTGGCCAATAAAATGAGGATTAAATGATCCTCATTTAATGTTTTTATCAAGAGACTTCAAGGGTTGTAACTCCTTCTTCACCAATGGTTTCTGAATGATTGTGAATAATTTTTAAGTCCTCAAGGTTGCTGAAGTTCGTCATTGATGTGGAGTGAATGCTCGGAAACCCTTGAAATACATTGAATGCGCAAGCTGGAAACCAACAGGTTGAGTATTTCGTGGACTGTGGCTTTCCTTGGCTTTGGGCATGAACAACTGAATCTGGGCTTGCGAATCTTGAACCATAGCATTGGGATAGGCTTTAGTCCCAGAACTGATGGTGTGAGCCAAATCATGGATCGAAAAATGCACTTTGGCCAAATTGTCATTCGGTTGAGCACAAACTGAAAGGTTGAAAATGGTTTGAACAATTTGAGAATTGGGTTGGCCCAAATTGAACAGTGCTTACACTTGGCCTTCATTTTCAATAATGTTGCATATGTGTGCATCAACAGGTTGAGCGGCTCTTTAGTCTTTTTAGTTTGACTTCTTGTAATTGATCCTCCAAGACTATAGAATGAATATTGATATTTGGCTCTGGGCTGCTTTATATAATTTTGTTCGTTAAGGTTGAAGTGTCATAAAAACCAAGACATCTTCTTTTGACATGTGAGCTTTTGGATCCTCAATATTGCACATGGGTACAACTAGATCACTTGTCCGCTTCACGTCAACTTTACTTGAAAGTGATTTAGCTCCGGTCATTTCCGCTAGTAGTTAGAGTTTATGACTCGGTACCAGGAACTTGGAAAGAGTAGTGAGGAAAAATCCGCCTAGATGGTATAGGGGAAGAGTTCTGATTCAGATCTTTCTAGTATGGTCAGCCTCGGATATAGCTGGTCTTTACTCTGACATATTAATTATGTCAAATTATATAAAATCTTACATTCACTTTAATCTCTGTGTCCACACAAAGTGTAGAATTAGTGGGGAACGGAGGAAGTAAACGGGAGAAGAAAATTTATTTAAAAAAATGGAAAATGACAAAAGTGAAGTCAATGAACAATAGTAGTTACGACTCTTATATATAGTCTTATTTATATATTACTTTTCTAAACTATGTTGACTCGTTAGTTTAATCCCTGAATTATAACTCATTGTAATGTAGTTTTCAAACTATTGAATTTTAGGCACTTTAGTCCAGTGATTCATCAACTTGTTTAAAGTGACATAAACGACGTTAAATTTATAATGGTGTAGTACCTTTTATGAAAGATTTTAAAGTTTTGAAATTTAATATACAAAATTCATACTTCAAGGGATAGATAAATGATTAAAATCTACAAATGGTCCCTTAAATTAAATATGTATCCTACAATTAAGCCCAATCTTCTAAATATTTACACTACCCCACCACTACCACAACCTTGCATCTACCAACCCCAACCCACTGCACCTAAGTGTCGGCGGGCCGGCCCACCCTACCTAACCGTCGCACTGGCTGGCCTATCACTGCTTGGTCTTTGTTGAAAGCACAGAACAACTTAGTGATGTGGAATCTACCTTGGAGATCGTCTGGAATTTTTGCTGACATCCAGGTCATTTTGTCACCCCACGACGGAAGCAGACAGGTGATTATGATGTTCATCAACACCGTAACCATACTCAATCGGGGTAACAGATCACACACACAGCACATCCGTCAGGTGGGCCCCACAGGCCATCTTAAATTTTTCGTTCACAAAAATATTCACATGATAATCACTTTTATTTCTAGCACATGATCACATTCTTGCATATGTTTGAACTCAAAAGTCAGAAATGCACAAAGTGGTGCACACTTGCACAGTTTCACAGAACCTGCACAAAGTGCTTCAAAACACATCCACATGCTCACAACTGATATTCATCACATGTCTGGTGCCAAATACACATACACACAAACTGCACACATAATCGAACACAATTTTTCACTAAATGCACAAGTAATGCATACTTGCACATTTTCACACATTTTGCACAAAACACTGCACAACCACATACACACATATGATTTCCAGCAGAAAACCCTGAATATGATACTACTACATGTATGCATGTCATCTGCAATATACAGGGCCAACAGATCACTACTGGAATACATACAGAACGTGCGAGGTGGTGGCACTGCATGGTCCAACCAAAGTCATCGACGTGCAGATACTGCTGCTGCTACACACATAAGAAAGTTTAACCGTGAGAAAACCATTGTGCTCAATAATAACTGAAGCTCAGAACTGGATATGCACATACATCAGGAGTCCATATCACACTTAATAGCACACTACGAAGGTTACCCTTTTAACCACACACATTGTATCACAACTGATCGGAACACACACTAGAAATCTTAGCCACACTTGATCACATATAATGGACATTGTCCCTTAATCCACACATACTGAATCATAACTGATCAAAACACACACACATATGTACCTGAAATAATCACAACACAAAAGCCAACCCCCGAACTCTATTCAATGGGCTGCTTGTCAGGTACTCCTGAAAAATATAATATAAGGGGTAAGTCCTCGATGAGAACTTAGTAAGGGTTGGGGTATAAGCATGGGTTTTCTTATCGCATAAGAAACCTGCAACCAAAGCTAAAAGCAGATACACAAGAATATATATATACACATACACATGCTCAACCGATGCAAATTTAACCAAATGCAATGCAAATCAAACAACAGATTATAATAAGGTTAGACGGAACACAGTGACGGTCTTCCCGACCATAGTTAAGGCACACACACATATAATAACACACAACAGCATGGCCAGCTCGAGGTCGCGATCCCCACCGTCAAATCACACACACAACACCTTATAGGTGTATCACATCACACCATTTAGGTGTTGTATCACATCCTGAATGTTGATCCTGAAAACCTGCACACCAATGATTATACCATTTGACTAAGTTTGGCATCACCGGGGTCACCCCTCAAACCAAACGTAGCTTCAATATACTCCGATATGCATTTTATAAGATACTCCAAAATTTCATATCAAGAGACACACTGAACCCTCGCCTTATACAAAATTCCGAATTTGACCTCCCGTTCAGATTTTCAGAACCCGATTTCGGCAGAGCTTCGGCTTAGTTTTTGCCCTACCCCTGTTCACAACTGAGCAATAGAACACAAAATACACACTCAGGAACCATAAAATTACATATCCAGGCGGCGCCTCCACACACCAAAAATTCAAACGTCAACGGTTTTTCACACAGAATCTCATTTACAAAATCTGATATGTACAAATTATATAACTCTTCACCGTGAATAAAATATATGATTACCTCTTCACACAACTGAACTTTGGTTTCCATACAGAAAATCAGAAACTGATTCTGGCAGCACTCCGAAGCGTTTCAGCTCAAACCCCTTTTCAGAACTGATCAAGAAACACGTAAACAACACTTAGAAACCAAGAAATCATCCACATATATGGTGCCTCCAACATCTCAAAAAAATCCAGAATTTACGGCTTTCAAACGGAGTCGTTTCTTAAAAATCCAATCCGTAGGATATTCCTAATTTCTCCCGATGATCAGTTTAATATAATTACCTCGAAGCTCGGGTCAATATTCTTCAAGATCAAGTGAAGCACATCCATGGAGTTTTCATGGAGGAAGAGTACGTGAGAGAGAGGAAGACGGAGAATAAGAAGAAGAAGAAGAAGAAGAAGAAGAAATGGCCAATTTTGCCATTTTCCTTCCTTTTATATTTTTATTTTATTTTTTGTCACCTTTTTTTGACTTTTTCTTTCTTTTCTTTTCTTTTTCTTTCTTTTCTTTTCTTTTTCTTTCTTTTCTTCCCTTTATGTCATACATAGCTGCCTCCCTCTTGTCTCTTTCCCAAATTATTGTTCAATTTTTCTCTATTTTACACTTTGGCCCCAAAAGTTTGCAAAGTTGTAATTTAGTCCAACCGCAACTTGCATATCTCTCAAACCGCTCCACCAACTGAAATCAAATCTGAACACCAACAGGGGAACCTCAACACACACACAAAATGCAATAGTTAGCCTCTTATTGACCATGTGGGATATAATCCACTTTAACACACCCCCTCACGTGTAGGCCAGAGTTTTGCTCAACACGTAGGTATTTTGGGCTTTCTTTGTGCAATGGTCGGGGTCTTGATCAACCTGCTCCGATACCATGTTAAAGCATCCAACCCAAAACCAATTGACAATAGGTGGAGAGGTCTCATCGTGTTGATGGTGTGTTGTATAATGTGTCTGACTGTTAAAGCATCCAACCCAAAACGAATTGGCAATGGGTGGAGAGGCATCATCATATTATATAGCAATAGTTAGCCTCTTCTATTGACCATGTGGGATATAATCCACTTTAACACACCCCCTCACGTGTAGGCCAGAGTTTTGCTCAACACGTAGGTATTTTGGGCTTTCTTTGTGCAATGGTCGGGGTCTTGATCAACCTGCTCTAATACCATGTTAAAGCATCCAATCCAAAACCAATTGACAATGGGTGAAGAGGTCTCATCATATTATATAGCAATGGTTAGCCCATTCTATTGATCATGTGGGATATAATCCACTTTAACACACCCCCTCACGTGTAGACTAGAGTTTTGCTCATCACGTGGGTATTTTGGGCTTTCTTTGTGCAATGGTCGGGGCCTTGATCAACCTGCTCTGATACCATGTTAATTAAAGCGTTCAACCCAAAACCAATTGACAATGGGTGAAGAGGCATCATCATATTATATAGTAATGGTTAACCCCTTCTATTGTCCATGTGGGATATAATCCACTTTAACAGTGACTGTATCGTGTGTCGTTCTGCCGCTCCATCATTGTCTTTGGAGCAGGTTAAGGTTAAAGCATGTGGAGTGCAGTGGATTCCTTCCTCTCTCATGCCTGTTTTTTTGCTTTTGATTCTAGCTTCGCTCCTATCCTCAAGGAATCGAACTCTGTGATGTCTCCCTTGTCTATTTTTTATTCCTCTTTTCAATGAAATTTGCTTGCGGTCCAAAAAAATATCTACTCACATGTCTGCTAACTTACCGAATAGTTAGGTATTAATACTTTTTTTTTAAAAGGCAAATAATGCATTGATAAAAGAAGATGAGCACCTCCAAGGTGGAGATGATCATCAGGTACAGAAGAAAGAGAACATCAAGTCCAAGAGAAAGGATCAAAACGGAATCATCTAGGTTGTTGGTAATTTAAATATATAAAAAATTACTCCGTAGTAGAATAAGCTAAAAACAAAACAAAAGTTACAGAACAAGTGACAAAAATCTTGGCTTAAAAAACTGCAATCGGGTAAAAAAATGTGGTGGCCGGTTCTTACATTTTGATAGTGAAATTGCATTATGATCTAACCCAGTTGGATAAAAGCTCGAAAGATATAAAGTGAAAGTATTGTATTCAAGTTTCACATGCATCGTTAAGATTTGGAAATGAGAGAACTAGGTTCAACATAAAATTGGAGTAATTAAGAATTTAGTCACATGTCCAATTTTGTTTTCTATTTTACCTTTTTATTTAGGGGTAAGTGTATTGGTGGTTCGATATTTTTTATTATTATTCTATTTGAGTCCAATTTTAAGTTTTTGTATTGAAGTCCCGTTGTGCATCCATGATTAACAGTGTTTATTCGGTCGGTTTGGGCATCACTGTCAGAAACCGTGAGGTTTGTAGATATAAAGATTGCAAACCAAACAGTCTGAATAAGAACTCATTACCGAACCCAAACTGACCATATAATATTTCGCTTTGGATCGGTTTCTAATTTTGGTTTGTTGATCTAAAACACATTGGACCAAATATTTCGGTTGTAGATCAAACTTTAGGATAGAGTTCTAAATTATGACTAAAAACACAAGAAGAAGAGAAATTCCGAAGATATCCTTACTTAAAACACAATGCTTTGCTATCAGCCACCCATAAGTATTTAGCCTTGCAAGGTGGTCATTGCTGATTCACATGGGATTCCACGTGCCAAGATTTCTTTGTTCCTGAAACTCTTTTATCCCCTAAAAGCCGTAGAGAATTGCGAAATCATTCATTTGCCCCTAGGGATCCGAGGAAAGATTTGGAATATCTAAAATCAAAATTAGAAACCGATCCAAATTATCCAATATCAATTTTCGGTGTCCTTTGTACTTTTCGTGAATATTTGATTGTTTTGCCCTTTTGCCCATTTAGACTAATGGTACAATAACCATTATGGATTAATCTTTTCAGATCACTTTATTTAGACCTAAAGTTTTTAAAAATTTTACAAACTTACCCACCCTCTCTCTTCCAACTGTCCAAGGCTGCCTCGACCCACCCTACCTCCACTACCTAGAGCTCACCCACCACGCCTGAAGCTTCCACCACCATGCCTGAAGCTTCCGTTGCCGCCCGGTAGGGGTGTAAGTCAACCAAAACCCGAATTCTAACCCGAAGCCGAACTTTCAGGTTATGGTGGGATTAAGGGGGAAATAGTCCTCGATGGCCTAAACCCGACTCAAACCCGTATTTTTTGACGTTTTTTGGGTTCGGGTTGGTTTAACCCAAGAATCCAACAACCTATCCAAACTTTTAACAGTTACTGGCCCAGCCCAACATTTCATCATATTCCTATGAACCTTACCCATTTACCCAAGTCTTAGTCCAGGTACCCAGCCCAAACCGGAAACCCAACTTGCTGAAATCTGAACCCTTGACCAAATAATACAGTTTGACCCCCCAAATGGACCACCACCCCAATTTCAATTTTCAGCAGCAAAGCAATTCGGCGATTCTTCATTCCTCCAAGGTTCCATCTGCAAACTCCAATTTCAATTGAACATTCAAGCTTGCGAAATATTGAAATGGTCATTTTAAGGACAATAAAGGCGATCATCACATAACTTTTATTTCATTGATGTCCTTCACTAGGATATAGTTCATCCTCAACCACTTATAAATGCAACAAAATTACTTGAAATTTTAAGGATCCAACAAGTAATTACTTGAAAAACTCAATCACCCAATAGTGAAAAACGGCTGACACAAACTTGACACCACCAAATCCAGCTTTGGTTGCTAAGTTTACGAACTCTTCTTGTGTTCGTTCCTTCCCACCTGGGCTTTGAGTCATCATAAGCACATCAATTTCATGGTTGCATTGTTCGACAGCATTTGTATCCGGTAGAAAAGATGGTACAACTTCAAGAATAATAACTTTCCCACCTTCTGGAATTGCATCATAACAATTCTTCAACAACTTCATGCAATGATCATCGCTCCAATCATGAAGTATCCACTGTAAAATTCGAGCTTTGCATCACTTTCTAATGCCATAGCTTGCAAAAGTAAAAACAAGAAGTGCAATGTCCTCACCTTCATAAATATGGCATCCCCCTTGGGAACATTTTCAAACATGTCACCCCCAACATGCTCAACACCTGCATTTGTTCAACATAATTAAACATAATAATAATATTATGGCTCAAACTTGGAAGAAAACATACCAGGGTAAGCAGGGGCATGTTGTATGACATGAGGCAAGTCGAAATTAATTCCCTTAATAGAGGGGTACTTGGATGTGATCATGGAAATTGCGACTCCAATACCACCACCAACATCTACCAACCGATTAAAGTGCTTGAAACCATCATAAGCATGAAGGAGTTCTTTCACAAGGATGGTCGTGTGATTGAGCATAGCTTTGTTAAAAACATTGTTGAATCTGCCATCTTTACTTGGATACTCAAAAGAATTAAAGGTACCATGAACCCTATCAAATGGAACTCCACCATCAAGAATGGCCTCTTTCAGTTGGGTCCTAAACATTATTAGAAAACATGCAACAATAGTAATCAAACTGATTATCCGTTCCAGCAAAATTGACATATTTTATACAAAATTTTATCATAAAATATCAAAATTATCATATTCATATACATTATTTAACTTTTTATGTTTAAATGTAGAAAGAACTAGGAATACAAATATAGCATATTAATTATACTAGTTATTTAAAAATAAATTTATTAATTTTGTTGAGACTGATGAAATAGAACTATGTTATCTCGATTAGATAAGACGTCATAATTATGACTGATGATCAGTATATGAATGAGTTCTTCAACTATCACAATTGTTGACTTATTTTGGAGGCCACACTTAGGTACCCAACTAGTATTGTGGGTATTGGTACCAACCGTTTAAAAAATAAATTTATAAATATTTTCTTTCACAAAAAAGGGGTTTTTTTTATTAATTTATGACATCTAGAGTTATTATAACCATTTTTTATAAACAAACTTTTGAAAAAAATGAAGTAATTAAGTTGTTTTAGCATATCGATAAAACTAGCATTTTTATATACTAATTGACAGTTTACCAATCGCCAACTCTATAGATGTATAAAAAACTTAATTACATAATTTTTAAACCAAGTTTTTAGCTATAAAAAGCTTATAATAACTCAATAAATAATAAACTTGTCATAAAACTCTTTTTTTTACACAAATAAAATATTTATTTTAAATTTTTAAAGCTCATGATGGGTATGGGTAGGGATGTCAATCAGGCGGGTTGGGTCGGGTTCAGGTCGGGTTTAGATCGAGTTTATCTATTTTCGGGTTGGGTTGGATTCAGGTCGGGTCATTCGGGTTTAGGTTTAGATCGGGTTTTCTTATTTTCGGTTAGGGTTGGGTTGGGTCAGGTCCATTCGGGTTCGGGTTGAGATCAGATTGAGAAAATTTTATTTTCGGGTTGCTGCGGGTCGAAAACGGGTAAAATTTCGATTTAGTTCATAAATTCCTTATTGAGCATATATATGATTTTTAAAATAATTAAACTTTTAAATTCAAGAAAAATATCATTAAATGACTTTGATATAATTTCTTTATGCAAAATTTTAATATTTATATTCCTATTCCATAAAGAAAAATATTTTGAAATTTTTCAGTCCACAATTAGTTTCTCAAATAAATGGATTTTACAAGAAAATTGGTTGATTTAAAACTAATCAACATTAAAAAAAATGAAACCATAAGTAATTAAACAAAGTATTATCTATATCGTAAAATCTATTCAATATTAAAATGAAATTGGAGTGACATTTCCCCAAAAAAATTGAAATTAGACATTACTCCAATATAATTGGAATTGATCATTACTACAATAAAATTGAAAATTGGACATTACTATGACAAATTTAAAATTGAACACAAGTCAACTTTAACAAATTTGGAATTTGACACAGCTCAAACAGATTAGGAAATGGTCGTTACTCCAAAAAATTGGAAATTAAAATTACTATAACAAAATTGGAAATGAACTAATATTGTTTGTTTTGGCATTTGAAACTACACTTTCTAGAGTTGTCTTTTTTTGTTTCAGCAAATGATGTAAGGATTTACGAGTGAACAGTATATGTTTGAGATTCCGAACTTCGAACGACCTTTACGATCTTTGCGATATGAGATAAAATGATTTTTTTAAGATCTATGCATTTGTTGTTTTAGAGTTTAAAGTTTATGAATTAAAATTTCTATGTCTATAATTCAATTTTAAGAAAACTTAGATAAGAGAAAAGACATATATGTCAAGTGAGAATTTTGATACTTGTAACTTGGATATAATCCATCAATATATTTGTATGTTCGGGTCCTCTCGAGTTCCTTCGGGTTCGGGTTATCTCAAGTTTCAACTTACACGGGTCGGGTTCAGATCAAGTCGGATTCTGTTGGTTGACTTTTTAGACCAATTCGGGTCAGGTCGGTTTGGGATCAGCTTTAACATCCCTAGGTACGAGTACCCACAATCCTTTATTTTTTGGTCTCTATTTGTTTCATCAACCCTTGTATCGTTTTACATGTGATCACTATAATCTTTTCTACTGATGCGTAAGTTTTTAAAAAGTAAAGTGAATTTTTAGTATTATAAGTTGAGAACTAGTGAAAAGTGAAAACTTGAAATTTTAAAGGAAATTTAAAGCATGTAAAATAAAGAAAGGAAGAAAGAAAGAAATGATTAAGCTGACCTACCAGCTATCAAGGAAAACTCTGTCCTGCAGCAAGTCCATGAAGGGAACTAGAGAAGCACCATCTTCGTTCCCGGTGAAGAACCGGGAAACCGGCATTAGCCCATAGACCCTCCGGCGCAGGCCGCCGTTTCCGTCGACGTCGGCGGAGCAAGAAACGACTCCAAAGCTGGCGAGAAGGCGGAGCAAGCGGTCGAGCATGGACGCCGCATCTGGATTCTTTGCCGGCAACTGAGCAGCTATCTGTTCAGCCGAGAGCTTGGCTTCCGGGCCAGATTGGGCCAAAATGTCGAAGATGCCGAGGGCCATGGCGGCGTGAAGAGACATCGGAAGGGCCGAGGAGAGCGTTAGCTGGAGAGCGTGCGCGAAGGGCTCTTGCTCTGCTTTCGCCATTAGAGCTAGTTGTGCTGTGGTGATGAAGATGAATATATTTATATATATATATATATATATATATATATATATATATATATATATATATATATATATATATATATATATATATATATATATATATGCACACACACTATCCGTCTAAAAAATTGGATGCATTTCGTTTTTAGTATTTAATTTATGATTTTATTTCTTTAACATTTTAATATGTAAAATTAAATATTTTAAATGAATATTATAGATTAATGTGTCTAGTTTTGAAAAAAAAAAATTTCAAAATTTTTAATGAATTTTTTCTAATGATAATTTAAATCACACACAACATCAAAAAAAAATGTACCGATTTGTTAGGGATGGAGGGAGAGTGTGTATAATTGAGTGTAAGGTCCCTCATTTTAATTTTAAGTTTGTGACCTTTTTTGGTCTTATTTCAATTTTTTGGTTGATTCTTGTCTTATTTTTTTTAGTTATCTAATCCAACTAAGTCCTTTCCGTTATTTGTGCTGTTTTTATGGATGGAAATGCATGAAAAGACGATTATATCATTAATTAATTGCTACAATTTTTAAACCTTAGTACTTTCCCCTAAATTTTTTCTAACTTAAAACCCTTAGCTTGCAACTCGTTCCCCTCATCTTCTTAATCTACTTCGAAGTTGCCAGCGGACCCTTCGGCAAGGAGCCGGCAGTCAAAGCTGCCGACCCACTCTTCACCCTCAGAATCCTCATCTTCCCCTTCATATGGAGCATCCCCGAATCTTGGCTGGCTTCACGGAAGGCTGGAGAACGGAGACTGATGTTCGACGCCATGACTTCCAGCTAGGAGGATGGAACGAACAAGAGGCTGGGAATTCAGATTGGAGCACAAGTGGGATGGCCTCCTCCAGATTTCACCGCCGACCTACCCAACTCCGCTTTGTCAGGAACATCTCTTCACAACTCCGCTCTGTCACGAATCGTATCTTTGCAATTTGTCTTCCCAATTTGTCACTTTGTTTGCAGTGACACATATTGAGTTTGAGAGAGGGGGATCAAGGGTGTGAGGTTGGGCGTTTTCCCATCTCTTTGCGATTTGTCGTCCGGCGGCGGCCCTCGTTGGTGTTATGATTCAACGTTTTGTAATTGTTGCGACTGGAGGTGTCGATGATGATAGGGGTGGGAAGAGAATTCATGGAAATCTTCTTGTTGCTGCTTTCTTCATTGGAGAGATTTTGTTTTGGCTAGAAATGGTGGAAATTAAAACTGATGAGAGATTTAAATTTGGGTTGCTGCTCCAGACGCCGCTCGTCTCAGGTAGCCAACCTTCTCTCCGTCGTGAACAAGGCCTCCTCTCACGACGATCTCGTGATTTCAATATCAGAACTTTCGAAAATTAGAGCTAGCCTCAAACCGTTAAAAATTAATAAGAACACCCACCGTTTAGTTTTTAGTTGTAAAACCCATCAACCGCTAATCGTCTGTTCATCCACATGCACCCATGTGTCGAGTTGGTCGGGTCGAGGCCCTTCCTTGTCCATTTTTTTTCCAAACCCTTGTCTAACCAGCAATTTAGCCCTAACATTTTCAAAACTTACATGTTAACCCTCAAACTCCACAACACCTTCACTTTTACCTTCACAAAATAATTAACTAAAAAAACTGAAAAAATACCTATAATGTGGCCTGGGATGAAGTAAACCTGCATTAAGGGTGGCAGGATGGTGTCAGCTGGTGGCAGAGAGTAATGCGGCTCAAGCTGCGTTTTGCCACATTACCAATTGTGGTCTTGCCGAATTACATCAGATACACCGGGCTTATTTACTACAATTTGTAATGCGGCCATTTGTGCGTTAAATAGCCCGCGCTTAGCGCAAAATGGTATCATTACAAGAGGTTTCAGGTACGTAGTGTCTCACCAACCGGTCTAACCCACTCATCATGATTTCCCTTCAACTCTGGGTGATTACAACGCCAGGAGCTGCCATCATTGACTTTCATTGCTAGCCTTCCTCTATCCACTTCACCGTTGAAGTGAAGTCTGCTACCGTCTTCGTCCGTCATTTCTTCACCACCTTAGTAGTGCTAGCCTCGATTCTTGGAAGACCAAGTGGAAGATGAGATCCAACGTTTGTTGAAGCAGACAAATTTCATAATAAAGTATTGGGTCAAAGATTATCAATCCTCAGATGATAGTTTCATTGGAAGTCGAAAAATCGGTCCGGTAGAGCAGTTGTTCAAAGAAAACTTCACTCAATTGAAAGAATTGTTTGGCAAAGTGAGGGAATCAAGCAAAATTGGAGAGGAATAGCAACAAATTTCAAGAATTGTATGACCGGATTGAAATTTTTGAGAGGTTGGATAATCTTGATGAAGATGACTTGAAGGATTCTGGAAAAGAACTGATATGCATGGAAAGTCACATGGCACCCAGGGAGGAAGAGGTGCCGGAAAACTCAAATGATTTTTTGAGTGATGGTAATTTCTTTCCCCAATCTAATTGTTTGATTAAAGCAGATGACATGATAAGTAATGATGTTTTAATTGTTGATAATGGTGATGCAAATGTTAATGATGCAATTTTTGAGGATGAGCCTACATTGATAAATGAAACTCTTTCTACACTTGATGTGCCTAGCTATGATAACTTAGAGGTGGGAGAGTCTATTATCACTCATGATACATATCTTGACCCCTATGCCATCTTTTGTTTGCCAACAATATCTAAGAAAAAACTTCTGCAAAATGTTCTCTTTAATCCATATGTAGTGAGATTTTCCAAGAATTTCTTGAATAAGTCTGCATGTCAATTGTTTGATCTGGGGAAGGGAAGTGATACTTTAAGTGTGAAAATGCATGATAATTGTTTTTATGGATAAGAAGAGAAGCTCGAATGGTCTAGATTGGTAATTGATCCTAGTGCTAATAATGACTCTTTGATTTTACACCATAGAGAAAAGATGTATGATAAGAACCTTGCTACCCATGACTTGTGTAATCAATATCTTATTCATGTCAAGAGCTTGAGCTACGATACCAATCGGGAGTATGTTCTTTTGTTTGGTTATTCTCGGTTTCGAGGGTGGTTGTTTAAATTGGAGAGAATTCATGTCTTCTCCTTGCTTTATAAAATCTTTAATTACGGTAGTCTTATCCTTAAGATTACTAACTTGGCCATGGAGAAAGGGTCTCGTGAGTTTTGCAGGACCAATATATTACCAAACGTTGATGCGAGATGGAGACTTGAGAACCTTGAACAGGATTGATTTATGATATTGGATGAAGATAGAAGTGTCATGAGAAGGCGTTGATGCGAGATGGAGACTCGAGAACCTTGAACTATGTTCAATAAACAATCTGGAGAGGGGGATCTGGGTAATTCATACACAGACAAGAATTTGGGGAATTGACTGAGGGGAAAAGCCTTAGCCTATGCGATCCTAACCATTCCTCTGACCACCATAGAGGATTGTAAATGCAAACAAGAACCGATCACCTGAAACTGCTCTGCCAACTTGAAGGCAAGCTCCCGCGTTGGTGTCACCACTAGAGCAAAGACATTGTAAGGGTCCTCAGCTAAAAGGTGCAAGATAAGTAGTACGAAGATCGCCATTTTGTCACTGCCTATCTGCGAGATGCCAAGGACGTCTCGACCAAATAGGATTTTGGGGAGGTAGTGAGTTTTAACATAGTTTGAGCTGTTTGACGTTCTTGACTACGATTTGGACAGAACAAATCACGAAGAGCAAAGGACTTCCTTGTAAAGATCTACAATGCCTCAAGGATTGATCGGCGACGGAGGTGGATTCTGGCGGTGGAAACTTAACTAGAGAATTGGTCGCAACACCACAAGTGTACGGCTGTCAAACAAGTAGTAAACCGTTGAGTACCGGGTCGAATCCACAGAGACTTGTGATTCTAGCAAGTTGTGTATGAATTATAGAAATAAAGGAGATTATTGATGGATTGTTTGTGAAAATTAATTAACAAAACTAAGTTGCAGGTGATGAGAAAATTCAGGAATTAAAACTGCTTTATAGGATTTATGATCCACTTGACCTTCGGGTATAACACTTTAATTTTACTACAATTACTACTCTCAACATGTAAGAAGATTTATCAATTCTAAATGTCCTCTATCGAGCGTTCCACCTAGGTAATTAAAGCACAACCATCGCTCCACTCTAATTATTTTGGTGATCTATCTTCTTCCTAGAACCTGTGGCAAACCATCGCTCTATAACGGTATCTAGCCTAATTACCATGTGGTCTAGTAATATTTTTCTCTATCGAGTAAAAACACACCACAAATATTCCGTGATCAAGAGAATAATGCATCAATGTTTCAAGTAATTAAACAGCATCCCAAAGTAATAATATGTAAAATTAAAGTATTAGATCCTATAGTCAAACTTCACAAAGTAATCCTAGAAAGCAATTAGAAAATTAGCCACTAAACATGTTCAATGGCAAGAAATAATAAAAAATGAAACCCGAATTTTTAGGATAGAAAATAATGATAAATGGTGATCAATTTCTCTAATTTTGCTCGGTCTGTACTGTTTCTCTCCAAAGTAACGAATTGTGGGCTGCTTTTCTTCCTAATGATTCGTGCCTGCTGCTGCCCATGTGATTGTGATGCGTGAAAAACTAGTCCAATTTGGACTACGTTTTGTGAATAGTGGATCTAATAAAAATCTTGCCCTCAAACTTTCATAAGTTGCTCATTTCGGTCCTAAACTTCTTCTTTGTATCACTTTGACCCCTTAGCTTCTATCTTCAAATAAAATTGTCTTCAACTTCTCACTTCTTGTCAAATTAACCTTTAATTCTCTAAATTTCCCCAAATGCCTCCCAAAATGGAATCCTGCAAAATCCTTGTGCATGTTAATAAGAACATAGCAATTAATTGAGTTTCTATGCAAAATTGAGGGTAAAATATATACAATTGTTTGAGTTTGGGGGTATTTGATAAGTGCACATTATTGTATATATTTTACCCTCAATTTTGCATAGAAACTCAATTAATTGCTATATTCTTATTAACTTGCACAAGAATTTTGCAGGATTCCACTTTTGGAGGCATTTGGGCAAAATTAGAGAATTAAAGGTTAATTTGACAAGAAATGAGAAGTTGGAGACAATTTTATTTGAAGATAGAAGCTAAGGGGCCAAAGTGATATAAGGAAGAAGTTTGGGACCGAAATGAGCAACTTATGAAAGTTTGAGGGCAAGATTTTTATTAGACCTACTATTCACAAAACGTAGTCCAAATTGGACTACTTTTTCACGCATCACATGGGCAGCAGCACGCACGGATCATTAGGAAGAAAAGCAGCTCACAATTCGTTACTTTGGAGAGAAACAACAGAGCAAAATTAGAGAAATTGATCACCGTTCATCATTATTTTCTATCCTAAAAATTTGAGTTTTATTATTTTATTATTTCTTACCATTGAACATGTTTAGTGGCTAATTTTCTAATTGTTTTCTAGGATTACTTTGTGAAGTTTGATTGTAGGATCTAACACTTTAATTCTACATATTATTACTCTGGGATGCTGTTTAATTATTTGAAACATTGATGCATTATTCTCTTGATCACGGAATATTTGTGGTATGTTTTTGCTCGATAGAAAAAAAAATTACTAGACCACATGGTAATTAGGCTAGATACCGTTATAGAGCGATGGTTTGCCACATGTTCTAGGAAGAAGATAGATCACCAAAATAATTAGAGTTGAGCGATAGTTGTGCTTTAATCACCTAGGTGGAACGCTCGATAGAGGACATCTAGAATTGATAAATCTTCTTACATGTTGAGAGTAATAATTGTAGTAAAATTAGAGTATTATACCCGAAGGTTAAGTGGATCATAAATCCTAGAAAGCAGTTTTAATTCCTGAATTTTCTCATCACCTGCAACTTAGTTTTGTTAATTAATTTTCACAAACAATCCATCAATAATCTCTTTTATTTCTATAATTCATACACAACTTGCTAGAATTACAAGTCCTTGTGGATTCGACCCGGTACTCACCAGTTTACTACTTGTTTGACAGCCGTACACTTGCGGTGTTACGACCAATTCTCTTGTTAAGTTTCCACCACCAGAATCCACCTCCGTTGCCGATCAATCCTTGAGGCATTGTAGATCTTTACAAGGAAGTCCTTTGCTCTTCGTGATTTGTTCTATCCGAATCGTCGTCAAGAACGTCAAACAGCTCAAACTATGTTAAAACTCACTACCTCCCCAAAATCCTATTTGGTCGAGACGTCCTTGGCATCTCACAGATAGGCAGTGAATAAATGGCGATCTTCGCACTACTTATCTTGCACCTTTTAGCTGAGGACCCTTACAATGTCTTTGCTCTAGTGGTGACACCAACGCGGGAGCTTGCCTTCAAGTTGGCAGAGCAGCTTCAGGCGATCGGTTCTTGTTTGCATTTACAATCCTCTATGGTGGTCAGAGGAATGGTCAGGATCGCACATGCTAAGGCTTTTACCCTCAGTTAATTCCCCAAATTCTTGTCTGTGTATGAATTACCCAGATCCCCCTCTCCATATTGTTTATTGAACATAGTTCAAGATTCTCAAGTCTCCATCTCGCATCAACGCCTTCTCGTGACACTTATATCTTCATCCAATATCATCAATCAATCTCGTTCAAATTTTCATCAATCAACGCCCAATTCATTACCAGGCCCTAGGGGTGAGAACAAGCAGAGCCGAGCCCGAACCTGGCAGGCTCCAGCTCGAGCTCGTGAAAATTAGGCTCGGCTCAAACTTCATCAAGCTCGATTTTTCGGGCTCAAACTCGGCTCGTGACATGTTCAAGCTCAGCTTGTGAGGCTCGATTATGGGGTAGCTCGTTTTGGCTCGATTATAAAATTTGGCTTGATTAGGCTCAAAATGGTTCGTAAAACTCGAAAAAAATTGAGATACGTTACATTAATTCAATAAAATATTCTTAAATTTCACGAGCTCGAGCTCGAATCTAATAGGCTTGGGCTCGGCTCGGCTCGTTTGTTAGGCTCATGTAGACTCGCGAGCCTCATCGAGCCAAACCTCTAAGGTTAAATGAGCCTAAAAAATGACTCGAGCTTAAGGCTCTAAAAAGCTTGGCTCGATAGGCTCGTTTGAGCTGGAGCCGAACTTGAACGGGCTCGGTTCATTTCACAGCCCTACTAGGCCCTTACGAATGGTAACGCATAGACGCTACCAGTTGGGGCGTTACTTCAACCCAGGTCGTTATCAGACGTTACCGGCCTGACAACAAGCCTGCCAACTGACAGGACTGGTAGCGCCTTGCCCCCTACCAGCCCATATCCGTTTTTTTATTTTCTCATTTAATCCGTTAAATGTAATAAATATTTATTACTCCTTTCATCCCCAAATAATTCTACATTTTGTTTTTGTTGTTTTACAGTATTTAATCTATGTTTTTTTTCATGAAATTTAGACATTTAAAGTTAATAATTTATATGCATATGATCATAATTTGAAGTATAAACTATCTAAATATATTTTTTTGATTTTTTTAAAACTTGTTATCTTTGTTAATGTTTGAGTCAAATATTGAATCTTGAAACAATAAAGTCAAAGTGTAAAATTATTTGGGGATGAATGGAGTATAAAAGAAATAATTATAATTATAATTTAAATTTCAGAATAAAATAATGATTAAAAATAGACATATTTCATTTATATGTCTGAAACACAATTAAAACATCCAAAAACATCCACGAGTTTGTGTCCAAATTGTAGTGGTACGTTGGTTGCGGCTACTGCATCTGAGGCTCATAATATTCAAGACCGCAAATGATCCTTGTATTGGTGAAAGGGTTCTAGTGCGGCGACGACTGCTATGGAAATCAGAATGAGACAAGGAAGCTGGGCAGCCTCGAGTCGTCTCGGGTTTGCGAGGAGGATGATCCCCCCACAATCAGGCATAGAGGCACCTAGTCCCGCTGCATGATGCCCCGCTAGATAAGCGTCGGCCAGAGCACATTGAAGGATGTCATTTCCTTTTTGGATTGTCCGTAAAAAATTCTACAATTTTCTTAAATGGAAACTTCTATCCTCTAAAATTACCAACTATCCGTACTTTATCTTATCTTTTTCTATCTCATTTTTTTGTGAAAGCTTACTCAAGGGTTATTATGTCAAATTACATAAAATCTTACATACACTTTAATCTTCACGCCCACACAAAGTGTGGAATTAATTGGGGACGGAGAGAGTAGCAATTAATTAAGGATAAAATCATCTTTTCACGCGCTTCCTTCCATTTAAACGGCACAAATTGACGGAAAGGACTGGATTGGGTCAAAAAAACTAAAAAATAAGACCAGAATCAGCGAAAAAAATTTAAAATATGATCAAAATATGTCACAAACTTTAAAAAAGGCCTCTACACAGAATTTCCTATATATATATATATATATATATATATATATAATTCTGTGTCTTCTTGTTCTTTATATAACATTGGACCATTCTATTATTAGGCATCAATGACTAATAATTAGGTCTACAGTCACAAATACTGCTCATGGATAAGTATGCATTATCATAGTGTGGCTTTTTGGTGGCTGTAACTAAAACAATCAAAACAAAAGGCCAAAAAACATAAACATAAAAACAAATAATTGGTGGACAATGTGACTTGTGTTGTGTGGGTCGTGAAATTTCTAGATATATATAATTGGTGGACAAATAATTTTGTTTCCTCTTTTTTTTTTTGTTCGTAGAAACATGAAAGAAGAATTCTGCGTGGATGTTTTTTTTTGTAATTATCTGATGTGGATGATTACATGGCTTTCAATACCCCTTTTAAGTAAATATATAAAATCCACCCCTATTGTGTAAATATTATTAAAAAGTACACCCTGTTTTAAAAAAACTCTTTATGTTTTTAATTATGTATGAATGGTGATACTACTAAAGTAGAGTAGAGGGGTGAAGTGGTTTAGTTTGGACAAAGTTCAGCTAATCATAATAATAGAGCTAGGTTTGATTAGTGGTGCTCGGCTCGCTTGTCCCATCTCGCTCGCGTTAGGTCCACCATTGGATAATAAGAGAAGCTCCTTTTTGTGAGCCATTGGGGGAAATGTCCAAATCGGCCTAAAATTTTTAAAGTTTTCGAGTTTTAGGTCTAAAATTTATTGATTTCGAACCGTGGGCCTAGACGTTATCTTCGTTGCTGAGTTGAAGGCCTAAATCACCAACTGATCAACGGAATACTGACGTGGATGGTTAACGACGTTTATTTTAAATAATCGGCTCGGCTCTGATCTCAGCAAAACGGCGTCGTTTTGGGCTGCCTCGTCAACACTTACAAGCCGATAGAATGAAAAGTTATAGGCCTACAAGTTGATGAATATGAAAAATTATAAGCCTACAAGTTGTTAAATAGAAAAGTTTTAGGCCTAGTTTTCGAATTCCCAAAGTTTGACTTCCACTCGAATCTGGAAATGAAACGACGTCGTTTTTATGAGGTGGTAAAAGAGTTCAAAATTAACGTCGTTATTCGTCTATATCAGCATTCCGTTGGCCACCTGACGTTTTAGGCCTACAACCCAGTAACGGAACTAATGTTTAGGCCTACGATTCGAAGTCGAAAAATTTTAGGACTAAACCTCAAAATACATAAAAATTTTAAACCTACTAAGACATTTTTCCCGTAAGCCATTGCTCAATCCGTAAAAGCAAAAAAGCTTGGCCCTTCTATCATAAAAGATCTCACTTTAATTATATACTCCCACCGACCAAAATACCTGAAAGACTTTGATTTGATATGATACAAAATCTGACAATTCATAGTATCTATATGTGTGGGGATAGAAAATGATGGGAGCAAAACAGGATGGAAAGCAAAGATCGCGGTTTTAAAAATATATGCAATATTTGACATTTGATATAAATTGTGCTTCAATTTATTTATCGAAGAACTTTTTTTTAAAAAAAATACGTTTATAAAGTATAAACATCAACCTATCAATTGTATGTATAAGTTTTAAAGTTAGACTCCCTCCGTCCTAAGTGTGTTGTCGCAACATCAAAATATTTTTGTCCCAAATGAAACAATATTTTTTCATTCGTGTTTTATTTTAGTCCATTTCTACACTTGTCAATGCACACATCTAAAGAGTATAGAGAGTGGGTTGGGAGGGATGAGAATAGGTTTAGGAGGGGTAAAGATGGAAGTTCATGTGAAATGAGTTAATGACCAAAGACAATCTTAATCTATACAAAAATGCTAAAAGTGGACAACACATTTGGGACGGAGGGAGTATGTTGCGGGCTAAAGGAACCCGAAGCCACAACTGGGCAAGATACAACCCAAACCCTGAGGCGCAACACCCGACCCGTTCACCTTTCTTCCAAACTATGTAGGAGATAGAATCGAATAGGCAATGAAAAATGCTAGTAACTCAATCTGATATTATTGATCTCAGCTCTTCTCTTTATATAGAAGAGATTACATGCGAAAGTTAATGAATGAAATCAGCTATAACAACTTAACCACCTAAGCTATTTTATTGGATCTTAGTAACAAACTAGAACAGCATGCTAACAGCCTTCAACGGCTACTGACTTGGTCAAAGCAACAGCTACTTTTGAGCATTTCCAACACTCCTCTTGATCGAAGTTGCCGACACAAAGCTCATCTCTTAGAGTCTCAAACCTACCTCTGGATAATGGTTTGGTGAACAAGTCTCCCAACCGATCTTCAAGGCAACAAAACTCAAGTTTAACTTCTTCCCTTGCAACCAAATTCTCTCTAATAAAATTATATTTGATTTCCATGTGTTTAGTCCTGCCATGAAGCACTGGATTCTTTGTTATTGCAATGGCCGACATGCTATCACACAACAAAGAACGTTGGTCCTTGTTGCTTCGCCCAAGTCACTTAGTAGTTTCTGAGCTGACTACTTGGCATGCCGCAAGGTTTGCAAAGCAACATATTCTCGCCTCGCCGTGGACAAGGCAACTGTGCTTTGCTTCTTGGAAGACCAGGAAATTGGTCCTGAACCAAGGAAGAAACAGTTACCTGATGTACTCCTTCTGTCTCCATGTGAACCAGCCCAATCACTATCTGTGAATGCTTTCAAGACCAGCTCTACATTCTTTAAATACTGGATACCATAATCAAGTCCCAAAGAATGTACCTTAGTATTCGCTTAGCTGATCCATAGTGATGTTTTGTGGTACTTTGCTTGAATCTGGAGACCAGAATTACTGCATAATCTATATCTTGTCTTGTGTGTGCCAAGAACATCAACTTTCCAACAAGGCTTCAAATGTTGTGGGATCTGCATCTCTGTGCCATCCTCATTTTTAGTTTCTCCTGGATTCATAGGTGTTCCAACCGCCTGCAGCTTGGTTAACTATCTGCTTTCAGCAGATCCCTTGCATATTTTTGCCGAGACAGAAATACTCCTTCGTGTGATTGCTCAACTTCAAGGCCTAGGAAGTAGCTCACCTTCCTAGATCAGTCATCTCAAATCTTCCCATCATTGCACTTTGAATTGAGCAATTAGTGGGGAAGAACTCGTATACACCATGTCATCTACATATAGGCTCACCATGACAATTTCATCATCTTTTTCCTTCTTCAAGTAGAGAGTTGGCTCATTAGGACTTCTCTGAAAGCCTTGTTCCAGAAAGAACTCATCAATTTTGCTATACCATGCCCGAGGGGCCTGTTTTAGCCCATACAAGGCCTTGGTCAATTTGTACACTTTATCTTCTTCTCCTTCTTTAATGAATCCAGGTGGCTGTTGGACATAAACCTCTTCTTTGAGGTCACCATTCAAAAAGGCAGACTTAACATCTAGCTGGAAGATTTCCCATCCAAACTTTGCAGACAAAGCTAGAATTAGTCTAATGGTTTCAAACCTGCCACAGTGAGAAAGTCTCTTCATAGTCCACACCATATTCCTGTATAACCTCTTGCCACCAACCTTGCTTTATATTTCGAATTGAGCTGTCCGAATGATGCTTGATCTTGAAGATCCATTTGAGAGTGATAACCTTCTTTTCTGCTGGTAGTTGAACAAGTGTCCAGTCCCATTCTTCTCTATGGCAGAGTTCTTCCTTCATAGCTTGTTTCAGACTTCACTTTTCAATGCTTCTTCAGAATCGGATTATCAGCAAATAGAGCATAGCTTGATGTGTAAATGTCATCAAGAGACCTTCTTTTTCCTCTTGAGTCTGGAGTAGATTCATCTGATGATGAATGTTGAGAATGGACACTTGATTCAGGTGTAGGTGGTGGAGTAACTTGATGTTCTCTTGGAATATTCTCCTCTTCTTCTTCTTCAATGCTTACTGCTGAACTGTCTTTTGTTTTTGTTTCATACCAGCTTGCATCTTCATTGAATTTGACATCCCTACTTACTGTCATCTTGCCGCTTTCGGGATCAAACAATCTATATGCTTTCGAGTTGGTGCTATAACCAACAAAGATATATTTTTTTGACTTTTGATCCATCTTAGTTCTGCCTGTAGGGATTAGTGCAAAGCAAATGCATCCAAACACTCTCAAATGAGTTACTGAGGGTTTTGAATCATACCATGCTTCATAGGGAGTTCTGTTGAAGACAGCCTTTGTGGGAGATATGTTGAGAAGGTACACTGCTACTGCTACAGCTTCAGCCCAGAAGACATTTGGCAATCCTTTAGTTTGCATCATAGATCTTGCCATTTCTACTACGGTTCTGTTCTTTCTTTCAGCAATGCCGTTTTGCTCGTGTGTGTAGGTGCTGTTAGCTCCTCTTGATGCCATGATCTCGCACAAAATCCATCAAACTCTCGAGAACAACTCACCTCCCCGTCTGTCCTCGTGACCTTCACTGCTCACTTTGTTTTTCAGCCATGGCTTTGAATCTTTTGAAGTGAGTGAATGCTTCACTTTTAAATTCAACAAAGTAAACCCGGCACATTCTTGTAAAATCATCTATAAACAGAGAAAGTACTTACTCCCACCATGTGAGGTTGACTTCATTGGACCACATAGGTCCGAGTGAACCAATTCAAGTTTCGTGTGGCTCGCTGGCCTTTCCTATTGGGAAAGGTTTTCTCGTGAGTTTGGCTAAGGAGCATCCTCACAAACTCCTTCCAGATCTTTGATTGCGAGTAAACCAGATACCATTTCTTTGGCTGTCGAATTGTAGTCCTTTCACATATAAATGTCCATACCTCTTGTGCCAGAGATCACTGTCATTGCTCTTATCTGTTACCAAGAGACACTCGCTTGTCTTTGAGAAGGCTACTGGGAACATTTTGTTCTCAGTCATCTTTGATTTTAGTACCACTTCTCCTGTGTTTGACTTAACCAAGCATGAACTTTTCTCAAATACAACAGATAGATCATTAGCTACCAATTGTCCTACACTGATCAGATTATGTGCAAGGCCAGGGGCAAAGTAAACATCTCTGATGAACTTTTCTTTCCCATTAATGTGAATTGCTACTGTACCTTTTCCTTCAATGTTGATCTGTTTGTCGCTTCCCAATCTCACATGTGCCTTGTGAGATTCATCTAGCTCCTTGAACTTCTCTTTTCACCAAATGAGGTGGTTTGAGCACCACTATCAAGGTACCAAACTCCAGATTCTTGGTTCCTTCATTTGCCATGAACAGAACTCTTCCTCTTCATGTAATTGTTCTCGCATACCGAACTCGATCATTCTTGTGCCAGCAGTATCTTCCTTGTGTCCAAACTTCTTGCAAGGTACACCGAACTTGATCAATCTCCCGCGTCTCTTCCTCTAAATGCAGATCCGCCTCTTCCTCTTTGTTGACTAAACGTTCTTGGAAAACCTTGAACTTGAAACGCTTGTTCCTCTTCTCTAGTTGCAGATCTGTTGATCCTAGTTTCATGAGTTTGGAGAGATCCCATCAACTCATCAATCGGGAGAGTGGACAGGTCCTTGGATTCCTCAATTGCAGCCACAACATGATCAAACTTTGGTGTAAGACTTCGAGGATCTTGGTGACTATGGTTCCATCCGAGATGGTCTCACCATAAGATCTCATGTGAGTCACAAGTGGATGTGACTTTGGCAAAATATTCTTCAATGACTCGCCACTCTTCATGCTAAGAGTCTCGAATGTCATTCTTAAAAATTGCAATTTGGGCATCATCACTTTTGTTTGACCCTTGGTAGATTTTCTTCAAAGTGTCCCATGCTTGTTTGGGCTGTGGTGGATCCAGATATTCTTGAGAATATGCTATCTTCAATGGCAAGTTGAATGAACAACAAGGCTTTGGCATCCTTCTTCCGGATCTCTTTAATCACGCATCCGCTGTGCTTGATCCTTCACTCTGACCCTTTTCCACTAGATCCCATAGATCTTGACACAAAAAAAGTGTTTTCATTTTGATACTCCAGTATTCATAATTATCTCCTTTAAAAAATGGAATTTGGGGTTGAGCTACATTGACACCATTGCTGGAAGATGCCATGTTAACAAAGGAATTTTGGTGATTGGTTGTAGCACACACCTAAACGAGGCTCTGATACCAAATGTAGGAGATAGAATCGAATAGGCAATGAAAAATGCTAGTAACTCAATCTGATATTATTGATCTCAGCTCTTCTCTTTATATAGAAGAGATTACATGCGAAAGTTAATGAATGAAATCAGCTATAACAACTTAACCACCTAAGCTATTTTATTGGATCTTAGTAACAAACTAGAACAGCATGCTAACAGCCTTCAACGGCTACTGACTTGTTCAAAGCAACAGCTACTTTTGAGCATTTCCAACAAACTAATCATTATGTCGATCTACTGAATAATTCTAGAACCTAGTGATCCATTTTGCTAAATTGTCTGCTATTGTGCTCATGATGAGCTGGGAATTATGGCCTAACGGCCTTCACGTTGTTTGTTATTTCCCCTATATAGTGTCTAGAAGAAGAATGAATGAAGGCAGAAGAAAATATTTAGCTCCTTTCCTTACTCTCCTTCTCTGCTCCCTTCTCTCGCACAACCCTACAACAATGGTGCTCTCGTTGCACAATGGTGGATGGCATCCAGACTCGCTTCAAGCAGCTAGAGGAGACGCTAGCAAAACTTTCTGATCGCATCAATCAGAAGGTTGCCGAGCTCTCCACCAAACTTCAGCAACAGACGATCGCCGAAACAATGGCGTTCCAAAGCCTCGAATCTCGCCTCAAACCGCTCGAGCCCGTGTCAGCCGCCATGGCAGAGCTCCTTAAACGAAAACAAGAACTTGAGAAACATCCGTCCGCCTCTGACACTCCACTTAGCTTATCCGCCCGCATCACGACGATGTCCCACACCAACCTCCTCAACTGTTTCATTTTGGGCATCCAGGACGATATCAAACGGGAGTTATGCTGCCTCAAACCTAAGAGCTTAGCAGAGGCGATGGGTATTGCTAAGCTCACTGAGGAAAAGCCCACTCCAACTCGCCAACTCTCCTACTCGCGGTCGTCGCCCACCCTTGGTTCCGCACCCCAACCTCATCTGCCTATCAAGGATCTATCCCCGGCGGATATGGCCGCCTGAGGCAAGAAGGTCTCTGCTTCAACTACGATGAGTGTTTCTCGCCAGGTTATCGGTGCAAAACCCCTCAGTTCCTCTGCTTAATGATCGAGGAGGACGATCAACTACCGCCGTTCGAGCATCCCATCATCGAGCCAGACACCAGCCACCAGCCTACCCCTCACCATTGAGCCATGCCCCATCGGACGTCCCAATGATTTCAATGCATGCACTTGAAGGCCATCAGTCCGCCACGACAATCCGGATGACAGGCTCTATTAAGGGCCACTCCGTTATGGTGTTAATTGATGGGGGATCTACCCACAATTTTATCCAACCCAGAATTTCCAAGCACCTGGGCCTCGTTATTGGGCTCACTTACTACAGCAGGGTAACTACTAGAGGCGACAAGAAATTACAATGTGTTGGCCTTCGCAATCATGTTCCGATCTAACTCGGCCCAGTAGACGTTCATGTGAACCTTTACGTCCTTCCGATTTACGGCATCGACGTGGTCCTTGGGGCCACTGGCTCTCTGGTCTTATGCCAGTCCTATTTGGCTACTCCAAGCTCACACTGGACTTCGACCATAAAGGGACCAAGATCCACCTGCAGGGCATGCCCAGAGCACCACTTACTCTTATCTCTACCGCACAACTCTACGATGCCGCCAACGGATCGGTTGCCCAACTTTATTGCCTCACCATGGAACTGGATCCTGGGTCAACATCAACCCCGCAGACCACGGTACCAGATCTCGACGCTCTCTTGCTCCGATTCCAGGATGTGTCACCGCACCTACTGGCCTTCCACCATCCAGAACCACAGATCATCGTATCCCACTCCAGGCCGACGCCGGACCAATTTGCATCCGGCCGTATCGTTATCTGCACTATCAAAAGGATGTGATTGAGCAATTGATCGCAGAGATGCTTGAGGCAGGGATTATTTGCCCCAGCTCAAGTCTGTTCTCCTCTTCGGTAATCTTGGTTCGGAAGAAGGACGAAATGTGGCGATTTTGTGTTGATTACCTGGCACTCAACATGATTATTATGAGAGATCTGTTCCCTATCCCGATGATCGATGAAATGCTGGACGAGCTCCATGGCGCTCGCATCTTCACTAAGCTGGACCTCCGCTTTGGATATCACCAACTTCGTGTGCACCCCGATGATGTTGGTAAAACAACATTTTTGAACTCATACTGGGCACTATGAATTCCTTGTTATGCTCTTTGGGTTAACTAACGCCCCTTCTTCCTTTCAGTCTCTTATGAATGACATATTTTGCCCCTGGTTGCGGAAGTTTGTGTTGGTTTTTTCGATGATATTTTGATTTACAGTACCAACGAGCAAGACCACCTTCGTCACCTACAGCAGGTGCTTCAAACCATTAAGGCAAATCAGTTGAAGGTGAAAATGAGCAAGTGCACCTTCCTGCAACCATCCGTCGCATACTTGGGACACATCATCTCCGCGGATGGGGTTCAAATCGAACCAGAGAAGATTTCGGCTATCAGTTCTTCGCCAATTCTGAGCAATGTTAAACAACTCCAGGTCTTCCTGGGACTAGCAGGGCATTACCGACGTTTTGTCCAACAATTTGCCAATATAGTTGCACCTCTCACCAAGCTACTCCGCAAAGACGCCTATGTATGAGGGCCTGACGCCAACTCAGCTTTCGAAGCCCTCAAACTTGCCCTTACCACGACCCCAATCTTGCGGTTGCTCGACTTTAAGAAACCCTTTGTCGTCCAAACTGACGCCTCTGGTTTGGCTATTGGGGGAGTCTTGTCCCAGCAGTCACTACCTATCGCATTTTACAGCAAGCAATTGCCACCCCACCTCCTCCAGGATTCAACAAATGTCAGAGAGATATTTGCTATTCTGGAAGCTGTCAAGAAATGGCATCGGTACCTCTTGGGCACTTGATTTATAGTGGTCACAGACTACCAAAGCCTTCGCGTGGCTTTGCATCAGACGATCCAAACTCCGAAACAGCAAAAATAGCTCTCTAAGTTGATGGGGTACAACTTTGAGATCATTTATCGGCCGGGAAGTGAGAATGTCGCAGATGCGCTTTCCCGTCTGCCTCATCCTAAATACATGGCATTTCAGGGCACGTCCAAACCCATTGCAGCTCTACTCACAGCTCTCCGCCACTACAATTCCCAATCGGGTCCTGCCGCAGCATTATGTGTTGCAGTCACTCACACACCTGAAGATTACCCCAACCAGTGTGCGGGGTGGCCTCATCTTATACAGAGGCAAGATTCTTGTTCCCCCGGACTCCGCTTTGGAACACCCCATCCTTTAGGAATTCCACAACACACCCACTGGTGGACATTCCGGTCAACGGAGGACTTTGGCAAGGGTGTCCTCTGTTTTCACGTGGCCCTCTATGCTGCAGCATGTCCGTGACTTTGTGCAGAAATGTCTGCCAACAGGTGAAACCTTTCAATTTTGCACCTTAGGGTCTCTTGCAGCCGCTGCCCATTCCTGGGAAGATTTGGGACTCTATTTCCCTGGATTTTGTCACTCATTTACCGCCTTCCTCGGGACAGACCCAAATCCTAGTAGTGGTGGATCGCCTCTCTAAACATGCCCATTACTGTCAACTGGGAACACACATAACTGCTGCCATAGTTGTCGAGGTCTTTATCAAGGAAATCAGTAAGCATCACGGATTTCCCTCTACTATTGTGTCCGACCACGATCATATTTTCATGAGTAAATTCTGGCAAGAGCTTTTCCGTATTCAAGGCACCGTCCTCGCTACAAGTAGTGCTTACCACCCCAAAACGGACGGGCAAACGGAAGTGGTTAATCCCTATCTCGAGGACTATTTATGGTGCTTCACTGCTGAGTATCCAGCAGCTTGGGTTAAATTCCTTCCATGGGCAGAGTGACACTACAATATTCATGGCATTCTTCCATCAAGATGACCCCTTATGAAGCAGTTTTTGGTCGCCCCCCGCCAACACTCCAACACTACATTCATAACGGCACTACTACCGCGGCCGTTGAAGATTTGCTCCTGGACTGAACTCGCATCCTAGCACATCTCCTGCAGCATCTCAGTCGAGCACAATTGCGCATGAAGAACTTGGCTGACAGTCATAGAACTGACAGTGCATGCTCTGTTGGGGACTGGGTATATGTGAAATTACAGCCTTGTTGGCAGAGTACGGTGGCTCATCGTCAATCTAACATCTGGCTAGGAGATTCTTTG
This sequence comes from Stellera chamaejasme, assembly GCA_024586325.1. Lineage (NCBI taxonomy): Eukaryota > Viridiplantae > Streptophyta > Magnoliopsida > Malvales > Thymelaeaceae > Stellera > Stellera chamaejasme. The sequence goes on along the minus strand of CM044984.1, from coordinate 8,028,695 downwards.
GTCCTTACAAGGTGTTGGAATGCATTGGACAGGTCGCCTATCGCATTGAGTTTCCCCCCACAACACGAATTCACAATGTACGGCATGTGTCCCTCCTAAATAAGTGTATAGGTGACCCACCACAAGAAATTTCAGAGCTTCCACAACTCTCTGACAATGGCCAACCCTTGCTCCTCCCTCTATGAGTCTTGGAACGTAAGGAGGTTATTGTTGCTGGACACCCAATTCCACATGTTTTGGTCCAATGGGAGGGGAGGTCTACTGATGATGCAACTTGGGAGTCTCTCTCTGACTTTCTGATGAGTTCATGTTTTATATATTTTTACCCCACCATTTGTGCTTAATTGTGATTTTTAATGTTGCTATTTATATAATATCTTAAAATCATATAGGTACTTCAAGTGGTAAATTTGGATGTAAATGGATTAAATACAACAAGTTTAGAAGCTTCTGTGCAAAGTGGAAGAAGAAGAAAAGCTTAATGGGCTGTTTGTAAGAGAAACATGAAAATGAGGTGCTTTTGGCAATAATAATAACCTTGAAGGGCCAACTTTGGGTTCCGCCCAAAATTGGGCTGATTCTTCCTTTTCTACTTCTTCTTCTCGCTTCAGATCGCGGAGCAGATCGGGAGACAGACCAGAATCGCCTCCAGCCCAACCTTGCCAGCCCTCCACCAGTCTCACCAGCCACCACCGACGCTGCTCACCGACCTCCGAACGCCGCTAGCCCCTAGTCCAGCTGCTGCAGTGCCAACACCATCGGCAGCAGCTGGGTTTTGCGAGAAACTTCAGCTGCTGCCCAACTCGCCTCCTCTTCGCTAGCAGCATCCCCGGAGCTCCACCACAACGTCTCAGGCCACTGAAGAACGGCCCCACACTCCGATGCTCATTCTCCGGCCATTCTCCGACTAGTTTTGCTCATTTCGGATTTGATTGTTTCTAAACGTTAATTTCGGATAATTGTTAGTTTAATTTAGTTATTCTCTATTGTTACTTGCTTAATTATTGTTGATTTTTGATTAATTGCTTGAATTCTTGGTTGGATTACTGTAGAACAACCCGGACCGCCTCGGGTTCGGGTCTTTGTGGATTGATTTGTTTCTGACTTGCTACGTATGAGAAATTGATGATGCGTGGTTGCTCAATTAGTACATTAAATTTGACATTTACATGATTTATGGTATCGCATGCTTGTGTTTATTTGGTTTTCGGCGAGTACTCGAGAGATAGTCGTTGAACGTAGGCCACAATTTGAGCACGAGTTTCCCGCTCCAGTCGAGAGATTCGGAAGGGTTACTTAGGAGAATAAGGTTTATTCATAATGGTCTTCATCTCGGTGCAAGACAAGAGATTGTTCTTGGTCGAGATAGAAGAACAAGTTCCATGACTTGAGAAAGCCAAAACCGTCGTTCGAATCCTCTCCTCATTTATCGATCATTTCTCATCGTTGTTATTGATGCGTATCTGTTTCTAGGAGCTTGTTTCATGCTTAATTAATGGTATGTGTTCGGGTTAGAGATTACACGTGCACATGCTCACATGGTGCTCGGGAACAAGCGCGAAAACGATCTTCCCGAGTTTTGGCCAAAAAGCAAGTTTGAGTGATTTGTCAAACCACTTAGGAATTTATGGTTTGTGCTTAAAGCCCTCTTGTTGATGCGGTACGAGAGATCGATCTCGACCATCGTGTAGGTACCCGACTCGAGAGATGTCGGTAATTTTGAATCCATTTCCTCTATCAACAAATATAAATCATGCTTGTTTGACTTTCATGAAGCATTTGACCTGATTCCCCGAGGTGGTTATCTATTTATTTTTATGCATTAGAATTATTTAGGTAGGTTGTTGACACCCGATTTTGTCCAGAGTAGTGATTTAGGTTTTTGTTTTTGTTTTTCGGTATTTTTCCGTATTTTTATTTCATGTGATTTTTGTCGACATTTTATGTACTTTTTCGTTATTTTATGTAACTTTTGCCATTTTTGTTATTTTACGTAGTTTTCATCGTTTTTCACGTGTTAGTGTCATTTTCATTATTTTATGAACTTTTGTCGTATATTTTTATTATTTTATGTACTTTTTTATTTTTGTTACTGTATGTGATTTTTATCATTATTTCATGTGTTTTAGCATTTTGTTATTGTATATGTTTTTTTTCTTTCCTTTTTCATTATTTTTATAAACCATTGTCACTTTTATTATGATTTCATGTATTTTTTTTATTTTCACAATTTTTATGCACCTTTGTAGTTATCTAATTTTGTGTAAGATAGAATTAAAATGTGTTTTATTTTATTTTATTTTATTAATTAATTAATTTAAAAAAAAACATGAAAAAGAAAAAAAGAAGAAGACTTACAGCAGCAGCACGCGTGGTCTTCCTCCCTGCAGCCTCTGCCCCTCACCCATCCATCAAGCTTCAATTCAGACTCCATCATCATGAATCAAAGGTCCTGTCAATCAAAGATTTTCGACTATAAATTGAGCAATTTTCGTGAAGAAAAAGGAGGAAAAATCGAAGAAATCGGCTAAAAAACGCCGCCGGACCTCCACCTCCCACTTCCCTCTCCAACCAATTCTGCTTCCAAACACCACCACCATTAGCTTCGTCACGACGAGAGGAAGCCAGAACACCAACCCACGTTGCCGGAAATGCTCTGACGAGGGAGAAATCGGCGAAAAACCGTCCCAAAAGTTTCACGTTTAACAGCCTCGACTTGACGCTCCGGCCACCTTTGCCGCCGGAAAATTGCCGGAAACCACCCTCCGGTCGACGGCGCACATCTCCGACCCAGGTCCGCCGCCGGAAGTCAAGCTCCACCGCCGGCCGTCGTCAGCTCCGCCGCCGGATTCACGCGACGCGAAGAGGAAGCTGCTACTGCAGTTTTTTAAACTTTTGGTAAAATTACAACCCCAGTCCCTGTCCCTTCTCTCTCGCCCTTCTGTCATTTAAACCCCTTTAGTTTTTCAAAGCTGCATTCAAGTCACCAATGTCCATTCATCCAAAACAATCTTCAACAAGTTTATAAAGTAACAGTTTGGGCACTAAGCCTAAACCTTTTTTGTATTTTAGTTAATATTTTTGTTATTATGTCAATTTAAATTATTTTACTTTTAGTTTCAAGATATTTTGAATTTTTATTAGTTATGTGAATTACTAAAAATCTTTTTCTTCTATTTTTATTCTTTGTTTTTTTTTTCTTATTTTCTTAAAATCAAGCAAAAATCTAAAAAGAACCCGTGGTATCAATTTTGGGCGTACGAAAATTAACCATTTTTGTACGTAACTGACAACCGAGCCTAGACCTCTCGTAGACTATTTTTCAGGTTTCCAATCGACCTAGGAAAAAGATTGGTGGCGACTCTGTACAAACAATCTTCGGGATATTACCGATAGGTATTTCCCACGTCGCTACAGATGGCGACTCCGCTGGGGAACTGTCCGGCCACATTAAGGGTTTATTTCTTTTTTATTTTTTTTATTTTTTTATTTTTATTTTTATTTTTATTTTTATTTTTTTTATTGAGTTAATTTAATTTATTTATCTGTTTATTTATTTAATTGTGACATACATGACATGGAGCTCCCTACCCGAGCTCCGCCAAAACCAATTTCTTTCAAAGCGGAATATGGTGTTGTTGTACTTGTGAGATTCTACTCTCCAAGCCTTCACCGTATCCTAGTAGGGAAGTAGTGCTAACTCTGTGGGATTAATATTCCCCTCATGGGTTCACGAAAACCTACGACCCGGATTAATCCATTCCTTACATGTCCCTCGTGGGTAAGGATTGGGCCGTCGCTTTTCAACGATGGGATCCGGGAACCACCCTAAGCCTTTTGAATATATCATTCCGTGCATATAATGACCATAGCTCCTTCCTCCAGGTTCGACCCTATTGCTTCTTGAGAACTGTGTTAATTTAGTGACCATTTTTTTTACATAACATATTTGTGATGCATACACATGCCATCTTCATATAGCATATCATATCACTCATAAGCATGCACTTAATTTGTTTCCGAACGCGAGCAAGATTGGAACTCAATACTGATATAACACCCGATCTCGAACAAAGCAAGTGATGGAAAACATGGAAGGACGTTTCTTGGAATTGGAGAACAAGGTTAACACCATCGCTGAGCAATTTGGTCACTTAATGGAGTTTATCAAAGCAAAAGGGCCTCAAGGATCCTCCCAAGATAATTTTGACACCCCACCCGGATTCACTCCAATAAAGAACAAGAACGATGAGGGAACTTCGCAAGCACGAGTTGAGTCGGGAGATGGGAAGAAGAAAGAAGTGGAAGAGCAAAAGTTCGAGACATTGGAAAAGAGGTTGCGAGCTGTCGAAGGAGGAACTCTCCTGGGTTCTTTTAATGTGAGCGATCTCTGTCGATCCCACGTCGAAATCCCGGCTGATTTCAAGATCCCAGAGTTCACCAAATATGACGGCACTACTTGTCCGGTGATCCATCTGACACTATTCTTGAGGAAAATTCAGCCACTTTCGAAAGATGAAAGGGTCTGGATAGCTCTTTTCCAAGACAGCCTGATCAAATCCCCTTTGCAGTGGTACCTCAGTTTGGGTTCAAAAACCATAAAGACTTGGAATGATCTGGCTCATGCATTCGTGAACAATTATCGACATGTCACCGACCTAGCGCCAGATCGTCAGACATTGCAGAATCTTGAAAAGAGGACTCAGGAGGCGTTTAAGGAGTACGCTCACAGATGGAGGAACCTAGCAGCACAGGTTCAACCCCCTATGACAGAAAAGGAAATGGTGACAATGTTTATCCAAACGCCGAAGTCTCCCTTTTACGACAAACTTATTGGGAATCCAAACGTATTGAGTATGGCATCAGGACTGGGAAGATATCAGAGTTTTCAAATAATGATGGAAAGCATATGAGCATACAGAATGTCTCAACAGATGGTCAACATTCAACACCAATAAAGTTATCTAGAGGAACAGGCCAAAGAGTTCAGGGGACAACCGTAAGGAAGAATGAAAAGTTCGATCCAATCCCAGTTTCATACACAGAGTTGTATCACAAGCTACTGGGGGGACGCTTGATAGAACCTATACAAGCCAAGCAAATTCAACCACCTTATCCTAAATGGTATGACGAAAAAGCTATATGTCATTACCATAGAGGAGTCTCTGGACATTCTTTGGAGAATTGTTATGCGTTGAAGAGAAAAGTGCAGCAATTACTGGAGTCGAAGATGCTTCATTTCACCGATGAACCTTGAGGAAAAGCATGGATTCAAGAAGTTTTTTTAGTCAAGTTGATCTTTAAGTTCGGGCACGTTTGTTTTCAGTAGGAAGGTTTAAAGTGATTTTTGTCGTCGTTAAGATTTTGTCAAAGTAACTTATGTCTTCTTTAATTCTGACTTTCATCTTTGTTACAATTGATGTTTGTTATTCTCTTCCTTTGAACGAGGAAACACAAGATGTGTGCTATGACGTCCTTCAACTAAACATCATTCTAAACATCATCTTTACCAAAACTTGCATTCTTGTGGAAATGTCACTCATATGCCTAAAGCAAAGACTTGATGGTAGTATTTTTGTCAAAACGTTGTCAAATCTAATGGAAGTGATTTCGATGGGGCCCTTTAACTTTTATTGCGAAGTTCATTTTTCAGAGAAGTGTCACCTACAAAAGAGTTAGCCAAACAAACCTTCAGACTTTCCATTCATCATAAAGATTCCTTCAAAAGAAAGAGCCTCATTATCCGAAAATGGGGGGGCATGAGAATGAAAGTACATTTCGGATCATTTCTACACCATCAAGGTTGAGATCAAGTCAAGTTCACCCCAATCCTCATCAATTCTCAAGTCTGATCAAAGGTCAAGACGTCTTCAACACATCAATACCCATGGCTCACAAAAATGGAGAAAATAGAAAAAAGTGGTCAATATAAATTCTATTCCGCTGTCTTTAGCTTGAAAAGGCCAAAGTTATGAATAGTGCTAGTAGCCATTTGTCTTTGCATTTTAGTCAGAAGTAATCGGGCGTAGGTAGCAACAACTATTTATGCTCGCATGAAAGTGACTAAAAAACGCGAGTCAAACAAGGTCCGACCCGAAAAAAAAAAGAAAAAAAGAAAAGAAGAAGAAGAAGAAAAAAAAATGGTGAGTCATGGAGTCTAAACTGAAAACCTGCAAAGGCGGTTTAGAATGAAGGCATGATCTGAAGCAACTGTTACCAGCCAAACCACCTCAAGAGCAAGAAGAGAATTTCAAGCGATGCAATCCATTTTCCAAGAGACATCACACGATCATGAGAGTTAGGGGGCAACATTTTGAGATCTTTTCTATTCGGTATGACAATGATTTCGAGACTAGCACCATCAAGTTTTTCAAAGATGTCCCTTTTCCATTGAGCCCTTTTCATATCAGACGTCATTTACCTTGAAAAAAATCATTCACGTTGGATTCATTCTTCACCAAATCAGTGCCACAAGATAGCGACAATCTTTTTCTTTTCGTACACATTTTGTTTATCTGGCTTGAAAGGGAGAAGAATAAAAAGTTAGTTTTACAAAGTCACAGAGATATTTTTGTCAAGTTCTACGAATTGACGATAACCACTTTGAAGCTGACTTATTGTGGATTAATGTGCTGAACTTAGAAGAGACATTTGACTTGAGATTCATTTTTGGAATAAATCGTCACGAAATATTCGACCGAAGTGAGAATGATTTCTTTAAAGGGTTGATGGAATCTAAAGGAGCAATCGGACCTCTTGGCGAGATGTCCGGAAAGGCATGAGGAAAACCTAAGGATAGGCGGTGGAATTGATTCGGGATGCGGGTTGAAGGTAAGACTCATGCATCTATCATGCATCATTTGTTTTCATATAAAGGCATTGTGGTAAGCCACTCTGGTATCAATCATTTTCAAAGTCATGCATCATGTATCATGCACAATACCGACATTCATTCTCAAAGACAGGTTTTCAAGGAGCACACAAAGTTAGGTTTCGAGATTAAGGATATCAACAAGGAGAATGATTCCGCCAAACGGAAAGAAGGTCCCCCAACATCAGTCACGAGACAAAGGTTTCTCCCCTTTAGTGGTAAGAGAGTTCATACCACTCTTTTCATTGGAAAATATCAACCAGGATTAGCCAAGATTTTCACCAAGACAGGTAAGGAGATTTCCTTAACATTTTCCTAGAGAATAAGGTTCCTCTTGCAAGGCAGGATGGTAAGAAGACTCGTGTTATTCTTATTTTTCGAGGTTTAGTCGTTTTGTCAAGACTTCGTCGTACTTTTGGAAATTCACTCGTTTTGTGGAATTTCTCGTTTTTGGGAAGTTTAGTCGTTTTGTCAAACTTCTACATTTTTTTAAAGATTCACTCATTTTGTGGGATCTGTCATTTTTGAAAGTTTAGTCATTTTGTCAAACTTTCATTTATTTTAAGCAATTCACTCGTTTTGTGGAATTTCTCATTTTGGGAGGTTTAGTCATTTTGTCAAACTTCTACATTTTTTTTAAAGATTCACTCATTTTGTGGGATCTGTCATTTTTGAAAGTTTAGTCATTTTGTCAAACTTTCATTTATTTTAAGCAATTCACTCATTTTGTGGAATTTCTCATTTTGGGAGGTTTAGTCATTTTGTCAAACTTCATCGTTTTTAGAAATTTACTCGTTTTGTGGAATTTCTCATTTTGAGAAGTTTAGTCGTTTTGTCAAACTTCACTGTTTTCCTGAAATCTGCTCATTTTGTGGGATTTCTCATTTTTGGAAGTTTAGTCATTTTGTCAAACTTTCCATCAATCTGAATCACTCAACTTTTCACCAAAGACATGGAAAGTTCCTTTATCAAAACCCAGAGAGAAAAGTTTCTCTCCCCATATGGTAAGAAAGTTCTTATCATTCTTCTCATTTCATGATAATCTCTTTTCACCAACAATGATGAAAGTTCGTCGACCTTGACCCATGAGAGAAAAGTTTTCTCTTCGTGAATGGTAAGAAAGTTCTTCCATTCTCCCCATTTCAAAGTCTATTAAGATTTTTTCGCTAAAAGGTAAGGAAGGTTCCTTTATCTTGGCTCGAAGAGAAAGGTTTCTCTTCTGAAATGGTAAGAGAGTTCTTACCATTCCCCTCGTTTCATGATCTCAACCAATGATCTCATTCCTCTCATTCCAAAATGGAAAGAGAAGTCTCTCTCGCTGAATGGTAAGAAGGTTCTCACCATTCACTTTGTCTCGATATTTCGATCGAGACTTTCTACAAAGAAGCAAGGAAGGTTCCTTCGCTTCACGAATAATGAGAAGGTTCTTGTTATTCGATCCAATCATAGCAGTCGGCTACTTTCGCCGAGCATTGGGAAGGTTCTCAATCTCGCATCTTTGGGGTAGGGAAGGTTCCTTAACCTCGAATAGTGGAAAGGTTTCCGCTATTCAACTCAATAGGAAGGTTCTTATTGAGAGAAGTAAGGAAGATTCCTTCGCTTCACGAGTAATGAGAAGGTTCTTGTTATTCGATTTCAATCAATCTGTCATTCATCTTACTTTCGCCGAGCATTGGGAAGGTTCTCAATCTCGCATCTTTGGGGTAGGGAAGGTTCTTTAACCTCGAATAGTGGAAAGGTTTCCGCTATTCAACTCAATAGGAAAGTTCTTATTGAGAGAAGCAAGGAAGGTTCCTTCGCTTCACGAGTAATGAGAAGGTTCTTGTTATTCGATCCAATCACAGCAGTCATCTATTTTCACCGAGCATTGAGAAGGTTCTCAATCTCGAAACTTCAGAGTAAGGAGAGTTCCTTAACTCTAAATAGCGGAAAGGTTTCTGCTATTCAATTCAATAGGAAAGTTCCTGTTGAATGAAGCGAGAAGGTTCTTTCGCCGGAAAGGTAAGAAAAGTTTCTTCCTTTCATGAATGATGAGAAGGTTACCGTTATTCGTCGGACAAAATATGTGGTCATCTACTTTGCGCGTTCCATTTCTCATGAAACACGCAGAAGGGCATTGCTGACACCCGATTTTGTCCGGAGTAGTGATTTAGGTTTTTGTTTTTGTTTTTCGGTATTTTTCCGTATTTTTATTTCATGTGATTTTTGTCGACATTTTATGTACTTTTTCGTTATTTTATGTAACTTTTGCCATTTTTGTTATTTTACGTAGTTTTCATCGTTTTTCACGTGTTAGTGTCATTTTCATTATTTTATGAACTTTTGTCGTATGTTTTTATTATTTTATGTACTTTTTTATTTTTGTTACTGTATGTGATTTTTATCATTATTTCATGTGTTTTAGCATTTTGTTATTGTATATGTTTTTTTTTCTTTCCTTTTTCATTATTTTTATAAACCATTGTCACTTTTATTATGATTTCATGTATTTTTGTTATTTTCACAATTTTTATGCACCTTTGTAGTTATCTAATTTTGTGTAAGATAGAATTAAAATGTGTTTTATTTTATTTTATTTTATTAATTAATTTAAAAAAAACATGAAAAAGAAAAAAAGAAGAAGACTTACAGCAGCAGCACGCGTGGTCTTCCTCCTCCTCCGCCGGCAACCTGCAGCCTCTGCCCCTCACCCATCCATCAAGCTTCAATTCAGACTCCATCATCATGAATCAAAGCTCCTGTCAATCAAAGATTTTCGACTATAAATTGAGCAATTTTCGTGAAGAAAAAGGAGAAAAAATCGAAGAAATCGGCTCAAAATCGCCGCCGGACCTCCACCTCCCATTTCCCTCTCCAGCCACTTCTGCTTCCAAACACCACCACCATTAGCTTCGTCACGACGAGAGGAAGCCAGAACACCAACCCACGTTGCCGGAAATGCTCTGACGAGGGAGAAATCGGCGAAAAACCGTCCCAAAAGTTTCACGTTTAACAGCCTCGACTTGACGCTCCGGCCACCTTTGCCGCCGGAAAATTGCCGGAAACCACCCTCCGGTCGACGGCGCACCTCCCCGACCCAGGTCCGCCGCCGGAAGTCAAGCTCCACCGCCGGCCGTCGTCAGCTCCGCCGCCGGGTTCACGCGACGCGAAGAAGAAGCTGCTACTGCAGTTTTTTAAACTTTTGGTAAAATTACAACCCCAGTCCCTGTCCCTTCTCTCTCGCCCTTCTGTCATTTAAACCCCTTTGTTTTTTCAAAGCTGCATTCAAGTCACCAATGTCCATTCATCCAAAACAATCTTCAACAAGTTTATAAAGTAACAGTTTGGGCACTAAGCCTAAACCTTTTTGTGTTTTAGTTAATATTTTTGTTATTATGTCAATTTAAATTATTTTACTTTTATTTTCAAGATATTTTGAATTTTTATTAGTTATGTGAATTACTAAAAATCCTTTTCTTCTATTTTTATTATTTGTTTTTTTTTCTTATTTTCTTAAAATCAAGCAAAAATCTAAAAAGAACCCGTTGTACCAATTTTGGGCGTACGAAAATTAACCATTTTTGTACGTAACTGACAACCGAGCCTAGACCTCTCGTAGACTATTTTTCAGGTTTCCAATCGACCTAGGAAAAAGATTGGTGGCGACTCTGTACAAACAATCTTCGGGATATTACCGATAGGTATTTCCCACGTCGCTACATAGGTAAAGTAGCATAATCTAGCTATTTAGCATTTCACACATCTAGTCTAGTCCTTGTGGATTCGACCCTTACTCATCGAGTGCTACACTCGACTCGTACATTTGCAGGTGTGTAAGGTTATGTTTGCCTAACACATATCACAACACTTTCGCCAAGATTTTCTAAGTTTTGACCTTGAGAACAAGGTGCTTACTGAAGGAGGGGTGAATGTTGCGGTCCAAAGGAACAGAAAGCTATAGTTGGGCAAGATATAGCCCGAACCCTGAGGCGCAACACCCGACCCGTTCATCTTCTTTCCAAATTAATCGATTACATCAATCTGCCGAATAATTCTAGAACCTAGTAATCCGTTTTACTAATTGTCTGCTACTGTGTGCTCATGATGAGCTGGGAATTATGGCTAACGACCTTCATGTGGGTTGTTATTTCCCTTTGCTATTTCCCCTATATAGTGTCTAGAAGAATGAATGAATGAAGGTAGAAGAAAATATTTAGCTCCTTTCCTTACTCTCCTTCTTTGCTCCCCATTGTTGAGAAAACTGGACCGGACCTGTCGATCGAACCGGTCAGTCCGTGAACCAGGTGGTCATCCGGTCTGGATTTTGGTTTTGAGACTGATGATGTAGAAACCGGTTGGAACCAGTAAAACCGACGAACTTCCAAAACCGGAAACTGCTGATTTTTGGCAAAAATGGGCCAAGTTCACTAGTACGGTGGAGATCCAGGCAGCGGCACGATGGGCAGAGCTGGAATCCGGATGCGACAGCCACATCCTATGATGTTGTTATGGTAGTCCCCAGAATCTGAGGAGGTGTTCTTGCTAGTGAGAGAATGCTCAATCGGTGGTGGATGATCATTGAAGTTTGCCCAGCTTGCGCTGGGCAAAACTTTCACTTCAAACCTTAATATACCCACCCATAAACTAGAAATGTTTTTCCACCTATCATATATCCACCCATAATCTCACAATTTTTATCTCTTTTGATCAAATTTTGGTGAACAATATGTAAGAACTGTGTTTTGATGTATCAAAAAAATGTGTCTATTATTGATTTGTTTTCCACTTACCTAACTTTTAGACCCTAGATCCGCCACTTTCTTATAAATTACTTATTTACATTAAGATGAATGATCATAAAGATTCGATATCCCGCGTATTTAACCATAACCGATTAAACCGATGACTTAATTGAACGAACCGGTCAGATCTTGAACCGATAACTTGAACGGTTCTGTCTCCGGTTCGGATTTATAAACCTTGCAATGCTCCCTTCTCTCGCACAGCCATGTGCAACATTATATTTCAAAATAATAGAAAAATAAATTGACAGATTAAATGCTGAAAAACAAATATAGTAGTATAGTGGCATTGAGAAAGTTAAAATCTTCTTATCACTACTTATTTCATAAAAATTACTCCCTCTGTTTCACAAAAGTTATAGAATTGACTTTTATGTTTTGTGTTTAAGTGTTTGATTCAAATTAAGATATATAATGAAAAAAAATAAAATTTAGGAATTTTATACCACAAGGCACAAATTATGATACTGATAAATTATTCAAATCTTGAAAATTGGAAAAATAATAATGTTGTTAAATGGAGCCCTAAAGTGGAGCGTCGCCGCTGTACCAACGCCCTAGGCTTCTTGTGGTTGTGCTCGTCGTCGTTATTCTCTGTTTGCTTGTCCAATTAAATACTTGGACTCCTCTGCCTGCCGATAGCTGCCTCCCTTTTCATCGGTGAATAAAAAATTAAGGATCCGCTTAGTTGAAGAGAAGTTTTCAAATTTTCATTTTCAAAATTTCTTTGTAAATGTTTGATCAATATCATAGGTTTGAAGGGATGGAAAACAAGGTTTTCCAAACTTTAGAAAACTCTAATATTAAATTAGGAAACCTTGTTTAGAAGGTTTCCAATTTAATATTTACAGTTTTCTAATCATTGGAAACAAGATTTTCCATTACATAAAAACTAGTTATGTGATCAGATATTTACAAAGGAATTTTAGAAACAAAAACTTAGAAACTTCTCCGCAACTAAACGGACCCTAAGACTTTCAGCCGTTGTGCTAGTTTTTCACGTTGCCGTCCTCCGGTGGTGGTGCTTGCTTGAAGATTGACGGTGCGCAGCGCCGCCGAGTCGTTCAATTGGTTTGTTTCTGTGTTTGGTTGCCTGGAATTTCTGCCGTGTCTCCGGGATTTGTTTCGCGTGAGACAATTGAAGGTTTTGCGCTGCCGTCTTAAGGTGGTTTGAAATTGATTGAAGCTCGATTGTGTTGAAGGTTCTTTTGTGTGAGACGCTTGACGGAGTGCTTGCTATTTGTGTTCGTTTCTGCTTCGTTGTGGTTCACGGGTGGATGATGAGTTGTGTTAGTCTTAACGTTCAAGGCTCAGATGTGCTTCGTTGTGGTTCACGAGTGGACGATGGTTTGGATGACTTAGGATATTCTAGCACGCCTTTTATCTGGGAGTATGTTGTATTCGGAGGTGGTTTTGTTCGTGAGCGTGCGTTTGGATCGGGCAGTCGCATCTTATGCTTGCAGGCTCTTTTCTTGGCTAGCTGCATGGGTTCAAAATGTTTATTTTCATCGCTCAGATCATAATGGTGTAGAGATTTATCTTGCGCATCGTCGATTCTCCATACGAAGGAGTTGACGTTTTGAGAAGAGGTGGTCGCTTAAAGGGAAGTGTGAAGAGGTTTTACAGGAAGCCTGGAATGTTGGCTCACAGGATCTGGATGCTCAATTGTTTGCCTGCCGGAAGAGTCTATCTCGCTGGCATCATGGAGAATTTAGGTGTCTTCATCACCGAATTCATTTTTTTGGAGGATGAGATCGCACGTTCAAGTGGCAATGTATTTTCTCATGTTGATATTGCAAAGAGGAAAATTTGGTGAGAGGAGTTTACTGGTTTATTAGATAAAGAAGAAACCTTTTGAAGCCAGTGCGTAAGACATACTTGGTTGCGTTAAGGAGACAAGACTATCTTCACCATACAATTTATGCAATTTTTCCAGTAAAAATAAAGGGTTAGGATATAATGAGCACATTTTAAAGTGTGCTAAGGTGTGCAACTTATCCAATTATTACAACTCAACATTTCATTAATTACATTAATTACACTTCATTAATTACAACTCCCCCACCCCCTCTATCGCTTCCAGCTTCTCATGATTCTTGTCGTCCGTTCCTCGTCGATCGACCATAACATCCGATTCGTCAACAACCAACGTGCTTCACTAGTAGCGGCCAACAAACCACCTAAGATTCTGCCACCAGCCGAAGTCCTTCGCAGTCCGCCACCGGCAGGAGCTGCAGGAGGAACTAGGAAATTGGGGATTCACCCAGGAAAACATATCTAGCCGAAATCCATGCCGATCTAATTATTTTCTTCACGTCAAGAACATATCTGCATCATAGACATTATGATGCATCATTTCATTGTAGACGATGCACCATTATGATAAAAATCAACTAGACAAGTATGCACCAGGTAAACCATTATGATACGCTACTCATAATTCCTGATGCACCAGTGATACCAAAATGATGTACCATTCATTATGGTACACCACTACAAGATAAATACAGTCTTAACACAATGATGCACGATTCATTATGATACCCAAAATTTAAAAGATTTGGTTGGACGCGGAAATTGAGAACGAGCGAGTTTGACTTTTTTAGCCCGGAAATTGAAATGAACAAAAACTAAACGAAGGGTCGGTTTTTCATGAAACTTGGAAAAAAAATTCTAGGGAATGTTCAAATTTGAACACAAATTTGGATGGTTCATTCGTAATGCATACAAAAAATGGGTTTCAAAGTTATTTAATCTACAATAATACCACTCAATAATAGATGTCTACATTCCTCCATCCCGGTCAACAACTCCACATCAGTCAACTAATCAGTCATTAAATAACCCTACAATCTTAAATGCTTCAAAAATCTAGTCCATTAATAAACTAATTGTTCTCTCCTTGCCTTAAAGCAATCAGAGCAACATACTCCTCCCTCAGATCATTGTATTTAACCCTCAAGGCATTAAAATCTTCCTTCTTCTCCTCTGTTTCTGCAACATCTTCCCTCTTCTTGTTGCTCTGCTCCACCCTAACCTTCAACCCTTCAATGTGTTTCTTCATCTCTTTGATCTTCTCTGTCTTCTCTTCATGCTCTTTATGCAGCCTCTCTGTAATTATTTAGCTAAAACACTGATTAAGTGCTAACTAGGCTAACTACTGGAATGGGATTAGTGGTTCAACCAGTTACCAAGGTTATTGCTTGAGCATTCACTGCCAGTGCTTCCTTCCATTTTGAAGTCCCAGCAAAGCAGCTTCTTCTCTTGTGCCCACAGAAAATGAAAACATGATCAGATGAGAATCTCAGTTGGGTCATTGGTTGTAGTAACGTGTCCATGGATGGACCATACAACAGCAATGTTAGCTTTTGAAAACACTATCCAATGATAACTTTTAGCAATAGAGGTTTAAAAAAGTTACATCACTATCAAAAAAAAAGTATCAACCTTTGTAGTTAATACTTATTGTTCTTCCCAAATGTCTAATTAATCTCTGTTCCTTTTAGCTTAGATACCTAATCCATCAAAAAAACATGAAGCAATGCATGGATATAAAACGGTAGTAAGAAGAAGATGAACTTACAGGATGGTGGGGATTGCCAGTAACGATGGCGTCTGGATTTGTATTGTAAGAATGAGATTGCTTCTTCACAAACTGCACTGAACACTGGACTTGGTGAAATTAATATATGCAGCAATTTGGTGCCCATAATGCTACCTGTTGTTATTCTATTGGAGGAAGGGAAATCCAGATTTTGGTAAAGAGATTTGCTGAGAAAATTGATGTGAAAGACGACTTCCATGATCTCTCTGTCCTATCCACAGCAAGGTTCAGAGGATACATGCTCAAGACATCTGGATGATGCAAAATCTGACAATTCCTACTGTGGGTATCTATCTGTCCAGTGATTAAGACTTCAGGGGCTATAATGTCAAAATCAGGAAAGTTTGCAATAGGGAGGCTATTTTCAGTCGGTAGTCTCTTCACTTAATCCAAGAGTAAAATTCATCGGCGGTCCTACTTTTTATATTTTTAATCTATTATAGTCCCATTTTAAGTTTTTGTCATATTTCAGTCCTAAATTTTGAATTATTGACCTAACTGCGAATCCTTTCCGTCCAGCTTCGCCGTTAAAGATGACGGAATGAGTAAAATCCGTCGGCAGTCCTGCTTTCTATGTTTTTGACCTAGTATGGTCCCGTTTTAAGTTTTTGGCTCATTTCAGTCCTAATTTTTTAAGTCTTGACCCGAACCCGAACCCGAACGGACCTGACCCAACCCAAACCCAAAAAATAAGAAAAATTGATCTCAACCCAAACCCGAATAACCTGACCTGAACCCAATCCGAAAATAGATAAACTCGATCTCAACCCGAACCCGAATAACCCGACATGAACCTGACCCAACCCGCCCGATTGACATCCCTACCCCTACATATTTAAAAGGTTTTTTAAGAAAAGCCCCACCTTTGTGTGTATATATATATATATATATTGTTCTCTTTTGCAGTTGTCCGATTTTTCCCATTGTTTTAAGTGTGAAAATAGAAACCATTAAATCATTCAAAGCAACGAAATTCACTTACAAAAGCCACGCCAACTTTACAACAACCCTCCACCTTTATAAATTTCTCCAAAACGGTCCCCCAAAGATAACATCAACATGACTCCACCAACCAAATTCAATACCCCACCAACCGAATTTTTTTTTTGACATAAACACCACTACCCGAATATAATACAATACCAAAAAGAAATGTGTGTGTGAAACAATAAAAAATACAAGAAAACCATATCCACCAATGTCTAGGATTGTTAGATTCAAAACCCACTCAATCGGGATAATGAACAAATAAAATAACATACTTGTTTTCTTCCATATTCCATATGCACAAAGTCACAAATTCATAAGCGTCTTTTGTAGAGAAAATCGAATCGTTTCTGAAACTGATTCTTACACCCTCACCACCATTGTCGTCTTCGGCACTAACCCTCCTCTCTCACTTGGGAAAAATAGAAGTCACCTATGTTGATACCCTTAACCACTTTCTATATTTCCCGAGATACATCCATGAGATACATCCATGTGTTTATTCGTGTTTTTGTCAATTGTTTAGTTTAAAAATATTGAGGTGTGTTATCGCAATTAACAGATGGGTAAAATAGATATTTTGCACTATTCTGTCCACTTTAACGGTGAAGCTGGACGGAAATGACTTGATTGGGTGATTGGGTTAAGAATTTAAAATTTATGACTAAAATAGGACAAAAACTTAAAACGAGACCATAATAGGTCAAAACCATAAAAAGTAGGACCGCCAACGGATTTTATTCATTCCGTCCACTTTAACGGTAAAGTTTGACTGGAAAGGATTCGATTAGGTTAAGAATTCAAACTTTAGAACTAAAATAATGCAAAAACTTAAAACGGGACCATAATAGGTCAAAAATATAAAAAATAGGACCACCGCGGATTTTACTCTTCAATCCGAACCAAGGTTATAACGGAGTATAGAGGCGTAAACGAGCCGAGCCCTTATCGAACTTACTCGAACTCGAACTCGAACTCGACTCGTTTTTTATTGAACATTGTCTTATCGAGCTTCGAGTTCGAGTTCGAGCCGAGTTCGAGCGGAACAGAGTTCAGTTCGATAGGTTATCGAGCTATCGAGCCATATGTATATATATAATGAACTTTGGTTATTCAGGGCCTCAAGTGTAAGTAATTAAAATTTTAGGACCTAGTTGACTGAATTTTTAAAGTTTCAGGACTTACATTAAATTTAGAAACTTAGAAGTTAAACCCGAGCTCGCATCGCAGCGCAGCCTCGAAATTTCAATTCGATTTTCAATTTCGTCGAATTTGGAACCCTAGACCCGAGCTCGCAGCCTCGAATCGACCTCGTCTCCTCCTGAATCTCCTTCATCGCCTCGCTGCTCTCTCCGTTAAGGACCAAAATGTTTTGAAGGTGGTCAAAATGTTTAATCAGTTCTTGGCATTGTAATCTTGAATGTAGGAACTGTGTCCATGTACAACGCTTCCTTGCATACTTGCTCTGTTGCATACATTGATGCATTTGCTTGATCAACAGGTTTTCTCGGGCGCTTCGCTACTAAAAATCAAGTTAAGCGGACAAAGAATGAGAACTTGACGGATGTTATTTAGATTTGATTTCATGGATTGTATAATCTATTTAATGACTACTAGATCATGTTTGTACTTTGTTGTACTTTGTTGGATTATAAATTCGAGCAGCTATCAAACCGAACTCGAGTATGGTTTGAATGTTCGTTTACAGGTTTTCGAGCCGAACTCGAGCAATCGAGCCGAACTCGAGCAATCGTTCGAGTCGAGTTCGAGCTCGTATCATGAAAGCTCGTCGAGCTATCGAGCCAAAGAACTCGAGCTCGAACAAAAACTTTCGAGCGAGTTCGAGCCGATCACGATTCGAGCTCGGCTCGAAATTACTAATAAAATGTTTATTATTCCATTTGTTCATATACTAAAATGTTTAAAAATTTTAAATAAAATGCTAAAAATATTGTAGCATTTAAAACGGGATGGAAGGAGTAAAAAGATTTGACCGAATGCATATAGAGATTAAAGAGTGTCAAATTTTTAATGATTAGTAAAGTATATCGGATGTCCCTTAACTTTAATTTTTGTCATATTGGGGTCTTATTTTAACTTTTTGTCCTCTTTAAGTCCCATTTTTTAACATTTTACTCGTTTGTAGTCATTCTATCCATTTTTCCCGTTAACTTTAACGGATCTGTAGGAAAATGTTATTTTTAACTATAGAAATTTTACAAAAACTCTATTTATGTCCTAAAAGTTTTAAACTTAACAATTCAATCATCCCTAACAATTTTAACCTTAACAATTTTACCCTAAAATTTCCATGTGCTATGGTTAGGGTTTCATGGGGCTATGGTGTCCGTGACCGGTGGTGATTTTCCTGCATTCCGGCGGTGGTCCGATGAGCTTCTGGTGGTGGTCCGATGACTATGTGGGTTAATAGTGAAGTTTTAAAATGTTAAGATAAAATTGTTAAGTTTAAAGCTTTTAGGGCACGAATAGAGTTTTAAAAAAAATCCGTAGTTAAAACTAGCATTTTTTTATAAATCCGTTAAAGTTAACGGAGAAAATTGACGAAAGGATCACAAACGAGTAAAAGGTTAAAAATGAGACTTACAGATGACAAAAAGTTAAAATGAATCTCAATATGACAAGAATTAGAGTTAAATAACATTCGGTGTACACTACTCATTTAATGATAATAAAGTAAAGTTGGTGTAGAAGACAATGATAACGTTTTTTTATGACAAGAAAATTAAAGGTAAAAATGTATAGTGGTGATTTCTTTAAAATGAAATGTTCCTAGAACAAGGGTGCACAAGAGAGATGTTTCAATGACACGCCTCTCCTTCTCACGATGCCCTCTTCACCCAACTGTGCCATCGTGTCACACTCGTGACTCGCCCCATTACCTGCCTCGCACCTAGGTCATGCGGCATGAACTCGTGCACAAGAAGTATAGTGATAAAGTTTTACATTGAATGTCTTTCTGTAAAAACCTTGTTTCGAATGAATATTGAGATGAAATTTCAAACTGCGTTATCATAGATTTTTTCACTTTTATGGATGTATGAGACAACCATTGAGCAGTGGCAGATCTACAGCTTAGCTTGCCTAGCGGATTTTGGTCCCAAAACTTTATAATGTGAAAAAATTGTATACTTTCGATCGAATTTTTGATAAATACAGTGTTAAAATTGTATTTTAACTTCTAATTTTTTATTATCTATTCTTATGTGTGTGTATTTTTCTTTTCTGCTCACATAATGTTCGGACACTAAATCCACTACCGGCAATAAGTTGATATAATTGCTCTAATAATATCCCATTGCAAAGTTGATATTATAAAATCAACATGTGCATCATGAAATATGACTATTAATTAACTCATTAATCTAAAAGAAACAAATAAAATAGGCAACAATTGAGGAGTAGGTATCAATGAACCTCAAGGATGAAATTTTAGGTTTCCTAAAACTCAGCAAAACAATTGTAGATTAAGGGCTCATTTGGTTGGTGGCTTCGCACCTATATGAAAAATATTTTTTAATTTATCCAAATATTTGATGAATAAATGCTTCAGAACAATAAATTTACTCAATTTAAGGTTGAATTACAAGGTTTTAATCATAAGTTGATAAATTATAAAAGTTTTTTAATATAGGTGCACTGTGTTTGACTCTGATGTTTCGTAAAAATTGTTGTGTTTGACTCTGATATTTCAAGTTGCTTTGTTTAACTCAAAATTTTATTAAGATAAATAATGAAAACATATATATATATATATATATATATATATATATATATATATCTACAAAGTTTAGATTGCAAATTATGAGAAGCATATGGATCATTAACTTTACATGTCTATGAATTTATAAAAATAAATCGTAGATTAAATATTGTAAAAATGGTACAAAAAAAAGTTACAATCTTTATAGAACAAAGGAGTATTTGACTAAGACTTTATTTGGGAAGAAATATTGAGATTAAGAATTGCTCAATTATCGATAAACAATTTGTTAGATATTTAGAGATGAGAAAATTTTTGAACGATAACTTCTCTAAACTTTCAACATTAAAATCTCCATTTTACAGTGTTTTCATGGCCATATTATTTACCCATTAGTTGGTAAAATCATTAGTATATTTTAACATTATCTAACTAATTTAATTAACTAACAATTTTAAAGACTAAAACACCCTTCCTAGCTAAATCTTTACACAAATAACACAACTAATGATTTTTCCCGCTAATTGATAAATAGACTCAACGGTGTTTTCAACCTCTAGTGTTCTAACATACACCAGTAAATTAATGTTGCTCTTCTTTTTCGTACTTCAAATTTCAAAAAACAGAAGAAAAAAAAATCAGAGCTCAATTTAC
The DNA here is from genome assembly GCA_024586325.1 of Stellera chamaejasme. Lineage (NCBI taxonomy): Eukaryota > Viridiplantae > Streptophyta > Magnoliopsida > Malvales > Thymelaeaceae > Stellera > Stellera chamaejasme. Next base: position 8,008,077 of record CM044984.1, on the reverse strand, counting down.
CACTCATTTTTTAGTTGGGGATGAAAAATTAAATGAGTAGGACAACAATTGAGGTGGGCAAAAGGTGGGAAGAGTGCAAACCATAGTCGGGGAGAAGGAAACAAAACAAGAGCCCTGAGAAGTAGCAAGAAGTGCCAAAACCACTAACATACATCATAGATGCTGTTGGTACCAACGCTGACTCGAAACAACACAACTTGACAAGCACCCATCAACCACCACCAAGTTTGTGGTCCAAGCCATGTTCATGCCGCCACCATCACAACACAATCCGAATCTAACCCCACCTTTTTTTTTACTCCACTTCTTTCCTCACTCACTTTTACCATCTGTCCATAAGGGCAATCTCAAAATCCAAAATTTACTGTCCATTTGGGCAATACTCAAATCTCATGCTCCAAGTGAACAAAAACCATTAGCACAACATATGTGAAAGCGATAGGAGCACAACACCCAAATGCATGTTATCAAAGTAAGCCCCCATGTGGACCTCTGGCTTGATGTAACAAGACAACATAGTACACACCACACCCCTAAGTCCATGGTATACCTTAAACAAAATGCAATTAGTTTTCAGTTTTCACATCGGTGACAAATTAGTAGTACTTGAGTGACAAAAGTGTATGGACCACAAGCCCTGTGTTGCACTTGCGCCTTAAGCCCCTAACAAACTAAGCTTCTTACAATTCATTCACTAACAAGGGAACAAAAATATAACACCTATAAATCTGTCCTTTTAGCCCCTTACTCCAAACCCTACTTTTATTTACAGTCCGCACTTGTCAACTGTCACGCTACTCAAGACACCACTTATGCCGCATACCTAAGTGAATGGGAAAAGGAGAACTGGCCTGCAACCAAAAATAAGTCCGCCTATTCACGTGTCCGATCTGCACTTGATGTTAGTAGTATTGTATTGATCCAGATGGAATGGTGCCCATCTAGTCGAGATACTAATTTGCTATTGACCTACTCATCACTGTATGATCTGGCTATACATCTACTTGCTTCTGGCTTCTATATGCTTGCTTTCCTACCTTCCTGCGTAGACAAGAGTATACTAAAGGTGAAAAACCTATCCATGTTTGAACCCACCTGTGTTTTCACTAGCATATGGGACATAGAAAAAGGTGAAGAGCTCAGTCATTAAACCTACAATCAGTAGCAGATGATGAAAACTGCATGATAAAAGGCAACTTTAAAGAAAGCAAAAAACTTTACCTCCACTATGAGTTATTACTAAAGGGAGGCTGTTTCACCACCAGAAGTGCACAATGTAGGGTCATTGGCAGAGGATGCATATGTTGCACTTTCATCCCCATTGACAGGAGTTAGGGAGTCCAAGTGGTTGCCTTCAGAAGATCTCTCTGGAGATGCAAAGAGATTGTCCGGTAGTGCATGCTCTAGACTGCTCTCACAGTTTCTAAAGGGAACAAACATGAAATGAAGGGGAAAATGAAAGCAAGAAAATTGATAAACGGAAAGAAATTAAACCAAACCAAAACAGCAGGGAGACTCGTTTATCGAGTTACATACCTTTCAGCATTTGAAAACACCTTGCTGCTTCCACCACTACCATCTTGAGTGCAAGTTCCCTTGTTTTGCAGCTCTTCCTGAATCCCAGGATCTGAAGGAAGAATAGCTGACAAGATGTCATATTTACACCAGAAGAAACACAATGAACCGGTACCTTCTCTAGCAAACAATTGATCAGCTAACCTTCCGAGCACTCTTCATCCACAGTGTGAGATGGCAAGAAATTGTTTTGGTCCCCATGAACATATGATGGCAGCGAAATGGAAGCACCAACAGAGAGACTGCGCTGGTGAAGGTGATCGGTATCATTTTTGAAGTTAGGGAGCTGCAGGTTCAAAAACCTTCTCCGCTGAACTTCAATAGCTTGCTGTAAATCGGCTTGCTCTTCCAATTTCTTCCTCAGCATCAGCTCGTGTGCATTAAAGAACATATTTCCTCCTGAAGACAGATCTTTAGACACTCCAATTTTTTAAAAAAGTGCAAGCTATTTTCCAAATGATTCAGGTTATATCTACAAATCAAATCCAACACAGGGCAATGCAGCTTTTGCTGGCCCACTCACCAAGGTGTAGGTCATATGGATCTCTGGAGGGAGAGAAGTTACCCCTCTCAAACTGTTGCTGGAGATGCCTTCTGCAATCATTTGAATGACGGTGTAAATAAAACTCAGAAAAGCAAAGAAAATGAGAACAAATGAAAAAGGAAAAAGAGGGGAGAAAACATACTTCTCTGGAATTTTTCCCTTTTCCTTGTAGGGTTTAACAAGAACGCGTGAATCACATATGAAGTGAGGGTTTCCTCTGGCGAAAATCAGCTTCACAGTTTCAGGATGCACAAATGTCACAAAACCAAACATTCGCTTCTGCTGATGAGGAATTCTAACATCTTGCACAGGCCCAAACATGCTTTACATAAAGGCAACAGAAATATGTTAGACATTCAACTAGCCGATAAAAAATGGAATACAAAAAATAACTCAAAAGGCTGCATCAATTAAAAACCTATCAGAAGTCAGAAAGACGATGAATGAATATTATTGTCTAAAAGCCATAACCAAGATAAGCATAAAATGGTATTTAATTTACACAACACGGGTAAAATCGTAATATGAAAAACATTAGCAAGCACCACGACCGTGAGGTATATCAATAATCGATCATACGGTCTGCATAGATCTTTATGAGTAGATCTTAACAAGTGAAAACAATCCAAATTTTCACCACCTATGAATATTACAATGTAGAATAGTACTCCATCATTAATGAGCAGACATTCTTAATGCCCCAAAATCCTAAAGAGGGGCTGGAAATCCATATGCCAGCCCTCAGAAGTACTAAAAGCAGCAAGAATTCATCAATCCTCCAGCTAAAACATACCCAGAGTACATTGAAAATTTTCTTGCTTCTTTCCCAAGTATTGTTCATTGCATTTGAACCTTGTGGCAATTGCCTTTCAAAAAAACCCAGAATGCACAAACCATACCAACAAATTTCATTGCTTATGGTAGGAATTGAAGGTAATGGAACATTCCAATTAATTCAGCAGAAGCCTGTTGTTATCATTGTCAATGATGCTGATGCAACACTATGTGATCGCCTTCCATTCTGATATGAAGCAAAGCAGCAGTTAAACAGACTATCACAAGTGGAGTAAATGTTTTGCAAGACTTTGCCAACTGCCCGGAGTGAAAACATAGGACTGATGGCTAACTTTATGATGTAAAATCATCATCATATCGCACCTTAGTCCCAAGTTTTTTAAGATCAATGGAATGAGGTTTATAGTGTTAATTAACACTATAAATTTAAGCAAAAAAAAAACATAGTGGCATATTGGCAGAGTTTCACGCCTTCCAATTGAAATTCAACAAAACAAAACCAGTTATTTAGAGCAATAAGTTAACACCATAAAATTTAAGCAAAAAAAGCATAGTGGCAGAGTTTGACACCTGCCAATTGAAATTCCAAAAAACATAACCAGTTATTTCGAGCAATTTGACACATAATTGAAGTACTATATGACAATGAAAAGAACTCTTATCACAAGTATTTCCCAATTCAACTTCAAGCAGATGTGTCAATGGCTCCAGGAAAGAGAGAAGGGCTTGCCAGCGCTAGTCTAGGACAATTAGGCATTTGACCAAAGTTTTTAACAGTTTAATGTAAATTCATACTTGCCACTTAACTTTCAAAAACCCAGAACAGCCAATAAGCATAGTTATTACACTAGATAAATATGGAGTGCTACCACAGACCACAAAAGAATAACATTAGTTTATGAGGCTACATGTGCAATGTGATACCTGAAGTAACTTGAGACATCCTCATCTTTAAATGTACTGTCAGCCGGAAATGTCAAGTAGATCTGTCTCGATGCTGAGTTGGCCTTCTCTGCAAACCCCATTGCCAAAAAGTCATTCCTTTCAGGCCGGCAGCGGCCAAACTTGCTGATTTCTTCACCCAACATCAATGCTGCAGCTCTGCATGACATCAAACGCCATAAAATCAAGCAACTGAGTTAATACTACTTCATAAAGAGATGCACACATTAGGAAATCCAAAAAAGAAAAGCAATGGCTAACTCTCATCAGACCTTTGAGAGTCATTTTGCAAAAGACGATTCATGCTTTTATCAAAAGGAGAGGAAGAATGTCCAGGCATGAACTGTGCAGCAGGCAACCTATGCTGATGAGCAGCTCTCATTCTCATCATCTCTTCCTGTTGATGATAAAGCATCTCCATCTGACTCGGAGAATCTAGTGCAACGCCGTTGTTCTCCATACCATCCCCAGAAGTACTGACATGCGAGAACTTGCAGTTGTCCCCATTCTTACAACAGCCTCTAGCAAAGTAGAGACAAGGCTTGTCTTCAGCAAAAAAGGAAGCGTCACTTTCAGAGAAACTCCTCCTGTGCAAATGGACATCATTACCCGCTGGGAAACCAAACTGAGCACTGGTGTCTGGAAACTCCTCTCCCTTAACCGACGAATCGTTCATAAAAGATAAGTAGTCGTCCATTTGCTGCTGATCAAGAAAATCACCGTCAGCCACGCCGCTCGCATGCTTGAGATTCGAAAAAGGAGGACCCAAAAAAGTTCCGGAGCGTATATTCTCGTAGGAAAGTAAGGGGCTGGACTTGGGGCTACCGTTGAAGAGCGCATTGCCGGAAAGCCTCGGAGACAACTGGGAAAACGGGTTCTGAGCAGCAGGGCGGGAGATGGGGTTGAGCGGAGAAGGAGACGACGGAGCACTTGAGTGTGCAGAGAAGATGTTAGCCGAAAGTCCGAGGTTAGCCTTCGCCGTGGCTACGAATGACTGCAAGAGTACATCAGGGCTGAGAGCCAGCCGCAACAAGTCCTTGTCTTGAACGTCCTGTATAAGGATGTAGCCCATGATTTTGGAGGCGTTCTCAGGGTCCATGCTTTTGATTTTGGCGAAGAGAACGTTGGTGGCGTCGAGTGGATCCATGGGTGGTGCTGTTCAGAGAGAAGAAACTGTTCTCTCTTCTTCTTCTTCTTCTTCTTCTTGAATCTTTCTTTCTTCCTCCAGAGAGAGAGAAGAGAGAGGGAGAGAGAGAGATGGGTTTGGTTTGGTGTTCTTCTGTCTTTTGTTTTGTTTTGGTTTTGTGAAGTTGGTTTTGTTGTGTATCGTTTTGGCTTTATCCTTTAAAAAACAGAAAAAAGAAAAAAAGGTGAGGAGTGGGATGGGAAAATGGGTAGGGTTTTGAAGTGGAGCGAGAGCGGGCTTCTGCAATTTTTTCTCCCTCTCTCCCTCTTCCCTTTTTCTCTTTTTTTCATCCCTAATAGTACTTTTTTGTAACAAAAAAACACATTATTCTTTGGAACTTTTGATTGTTATGAGAAAACAAAAGTCTTATAAAATTGTTTAGTTTGAAGATAAGTAGAAAATTGTTTAAAATGATTTTATATGTCGTTTTATTTATTTTAAAAAAAAGGTTGGTTCAGTAAATGTCATTTCTTACATAACATCAAAGAATAAAAGTTAAAAAAATGAATTTGAGAAAATATTATGATTTGACTGAGAAATCATTTTTGTTGTAGTTCTTTTGTTAGTAGACTTTTTAGAGAATTTGGTAGAGGGTACACATACATCACAACTTTTCCAACAAAATGACATAGTATATTTGAAAATGAAAGGGAAAGTTATGAGGGTAAAAAAATTTAGGTTCCGTTTAATTGTGTAAAATTTTTAAATTTTCAACTTCAAATTTTCTTTGTTAATATTAGATCATATAACTAGTTTTAGTGATGGAAAACATTATTTTCCAAACTTTGGAAAACTAGTATATTTAATTAAGGAACATTGTTTGAAAGCTTTTCATGGTAATACTAGAGTTTTTCAAAGTTTGAAAAATAAGGTTTTCCATCACTTGAAAGCTAGTTGTATGATCAAATATTTACATAGGAAATTTAAAGATGAAAACTTGAAAAAAATTAACAACTAAGCGGTAGGTTTACTCAATCGGTTATTTCGGTTATAAGCAAACCGAATTTGTTGTTGTATTAGGTTTTCGGTTTTCTATTATTAGTAACCGAATTAACCAAATAAAGTCGGAAACCGTAAAACCGAAAACCGAATTCGGTTCGGTTATTTCGGTTATTACCCAAAATAATCGAAATTTTTCTTCTTCTTAACTCAAAGGTGGGTGGGTTAAAGGTGAAATTTGGGTTAAAGGTATATGGGTTACAGGTGGTAGTTAGTACTAGTATATGGGTTTGGGCATATTATTAATTCGGTTAATTCGGTTAACCGAATTATTTAAATGTTAATCAATAACCAAACCGAAAACCGTATAAAAATTTCGGTTAAACCAAACACCGAATTATCCAAACCAAATTGATCAAATCTGAAAAAAAAAATTCGGTTATTTCGGTTTAACCATAAAGTTGATCATACTACTAAACGGACCCTTAGGGATTATGTAAATTTGAATAGTTATTATTTTGTTGTTATTTTTTAGGTGGTGGAAATGAAAAGTTAAAAAGAAAATGATTTGCCGCGGATTTGATAAGTTTAAGAGCAGCTTCTTCAAAAGTTTTTCCAGGGAAGTAAAAGCCATGTTCTCCAAAAACAAATTGTCGAAACTCCAACAGCTTATCCATTTTGGAGAATATTGTATTTATTACAAGAATAAAATATTCTACATATTTGAATAATAATTAATGAAATATTTTGAGAGAGAAAAGAGATGAGAGATGATAGATGTTTAAATCAATCGCAAGTAGCCAAAAGATATGAAAGAGGAGAGAGAGATTTAAAAAAATAGTTTTGGATAGGTTCTCCAAAATTTGGGGAATGTTCCCCATGTTTTTGCCTCATTCCCCGTTTTGGAGAAGGGTAAAGTGCACTCATGGTCCTGTAACTTAAATTATTATACCACTACGATCATATTTTAACTTGTTGTACCAATAAAGTTCTGTTTTTAAGTTTTTTCTTCATTCATGATCCTTTTTCGTCCATTGACTGTTAAATTTAATGGATTTGTTGAAAAAATAATAAAATCAGCAACTCAATTTTTTTACTAAAAAAATTTATTTACACCCTAGGTTTTAAACTTAATCATTCGGGCATCCTCTAACAGTTTTAAACTTAACACTTTAACTCAAATGTTTTAATTAAGCCCAACAACACCGAACCACCGTCAGGCTACCGCAACCGCCGACGACCACTGCCGCAATTCCCCGGCCTTGGGCCACGATCCAACAACCCTAGGTGGCGATTCGGGGGCCCTGGGCCGGGATCCGGCGGTCCTAGGCTCCGATCTACGTTTTCTTCAACCATTTTTTTAGTTTCCGCCATTTTTCGGTGGCGGCTATTCGGTGGCGGTGGCGGCGGCCAAAGGGTGGTTGCGTTTTGGTGGTCTTAATTAAAACATTTGAGTAAAAGTGTTAAGCTTAAAACTGTTAGGGGATACCTAAATTGTTACGTTTAAAGTTTGGGGTGTAAATATTTTTTTAAAAAACAATTGAGTTGCTGATTTTATCATTTTTCCTATAAATCCGTTAAATTAACGGTCAATGGATGAAAAAAGATCACAGATGAAGAAAAAACTTAAAAACAAGACTTTATTGGTACAAAAAGTTAAAACATGACCGTAGTGATACAATAATTTAAGTTACAGAACCATGAGTGCAATTTATCATTTTGAAAAATGGGATGAAAAAGCTGTTAGATCAAAAAAATGTTCAAAAAACTCAAAAAATGAGCATATCAATAAAATGGAACAGTTGTTGGATATACTCCAATGATGCTATTTTTGTATAGGAATTTATAAAAGTATCTTGGATACACAAGAAAAGTTTTTGATCAACACATCCCGAGGAAGTCAAAAGTGTTTGAAAATTGATGTACTGATTGTGTGGAAAAAAAATCGATAAAATTGTTTATTTTATATTTTTTCACTATTTATTCGTAAATATCAACTTTTTTATCTAATTAAGTTGTTAAACACCCCGAAATGATAAAACTTAACAAGAAAGAAAAACAATACTCCCCTTGTCCCTAAAATTGGTTTTTGAGCCCCAGCTTCGCATGAGAAAAAATTATAGAAGTGGGATATTATGAAAATTTTAAAATATAAAATATCCTTAATAATAAAAGTATTTGAATGTCTAGATAATGATAAAGTTTAATAACTCTTAAAACTTTTCCTTATTATTGAGGGAAGTTCAATAATCCCAATGAACTTTAAAACTATTTTTGGATCTCATAAATTCAAGAAACATAGTTTGAAAGAAACATAATAATACACTTGAACAATGTTATAAGCACGCAATAATTAAATTGGGTGATTCATATGTAAGTGTTCAAAATCATAAAAAAGTTTATAAATCATTTATAAATGAAATCTAAATAAACCTTAAACATGAATCTCATATTCGCAAAAGAAAAAATAAATATTTTTATTCGAGTTTCACACAGTCTTTGATAAGTTATTCGAATTCAACACTCTATAAAAAAATGGCATAAAAATAAAATATAAGATCTATGAAAATCACGCTAGAAAACATTTAAATTAGATCCTTTAAGAAATTTTTTTACTATATCCAATTTCTCATAGCAAACAACAATACGGAAAAGATAAATACATGAACTTTATTACTTAAAGCCAAAGTACTTAAAAATAAAGTTCTATGAAAGGATAAACATTTGAAATGATGAACCAATAACTAAAATGAAATATTATAACCTAAAAATAGAATATTGGGAAAAGTCACGGTTCAATATGGTAAACTTAATATTAAAAACGAGAGTAAATTCCGCTGGTAGTCCCGTAAAAATAATTATTATCTTGTTCTGGTCATGTTTTAAAAACTTATTCTGTTTATGTCATATCCTAGGGCACCTTGTCATGTTTCGGTCATTTCCGTCAATTCAAGCAGTTAATTTTAACGTTTTTTAACATATTTACTCTTTTACCATCTAATATAGTAATGTGGCATTATATAATAGGAAAAACATTCACCTTAGTCCACATACTTTTATCTTTCCTACATTTTCACCTAATTTACTTATAAATCTAGTGTTTTAATCCCTAAACTATTATGTATCTCCAAAAAAACTTCTTATGAATCCAGGCCTGCTCCAAGTCCAAATAGCGATTCTTGCTCATATTGATCGGCGCAGGTGACCCTCCTCTTCACTTTCTAGTGCACTGAATCATTGCTCGATTACTTGCTCGCTCTCCTCGCCTCCACCTTCTATGAGTATCAAGAGCACGTCCACCTCCGTCGCCGCCGCCATGGCCGATTATCTCCATCAAGAGCCAGCTGGATGAACCGCTTATAGAGCAGAAATATGTGGTGGCTGGAGGGAGGTTGATCGGTGGTGAAGATTGGTGCATGCCTGGCATTTGGCCTGAGCTAAGGGATGAGGTGTTGGAAATGGTGGTGAATTGAATCAGGGCTCAGGGCTGGTGCAGGGCTACTTCATTCTCTCTTCTCTTCGAACAAGGACCGGGCTCAACGGTGGTAGGATCACAACCAGGACTATATGAGGGTTTGGAATCGGTACGGTTAACTGAATCAACAACTTCAGGGGTAGATCTGGTGATGAGGACGAAGTTAGATCGATGCAAGTTAGAATCGTCACCATCGATTGGTCATCTTCGCTTACCGGGGTTGGTGTCGGATTCTCAATGTACCGACCCGCTCCATCCTGGCCTCCGCCGATGCTGGTGCGTCTCAGATTTGGGTTTGTGTCCGTCAAGGTGGGCTAGGAAGAAAAAAGTGGGTAGGTGGGTTAGATCGTAAGCATTCAAACAATAGGTTAGATATGAAATGTTCTAATAAAGTTAAAAATATATTTGAATCATAAGTCATGTGGCAGAAGGGTAAAATCGTATATTCACACACAGCCGCTAGAATTAATGGCTTGAATTGGTGGAAATGACCAAAACATGACAAAGTACCCTAGGATAGTACTTAAATAGGACAAGTTTTTAAAACAGAACCAGAACATGACAATAATTATTTTTACGAGATTGTCAGCGGAATTTACTCTTAAAAACGAACCTTCAAGTTTAAATTGAAAGAAAAAAAAATGAACACATAAAAGAATGTTCAGATACAAAATTCGATACAAAAAATATCAAATGAAAAATTTGAGATTAAACTGAAAATAGATTACATAGAATGCAAAACAAAAAGTTGGGAGCACATAATTTTAAGATAAAATCATCACACCCTACAAAAACTCCACTATGTATAGTAAATCCCTACAAATATATATATATATATATATATATATATATATGTATAATTTAAGTTTAAATTGAAAATAGATATTACAGAATTAACAAAAAGAATCAAAAGTTGGAAGTGCAAAATTTTAAGATACAACCATCACACCTTACAACAACCCTATGAATAGAAAACCCCCACAAATATATATATGTAGAATTAAAGTTTAATTTGATGAGGAACATATTTATATGTAACAAAAAATATATTAGGAATTGCGTGTATATGTGACAAATGAAAGTTTAATGAAAATTTAAGGTAAAATTTAAAAAGGAGAATAAATTTGAAAAAAAATATAATAAATTTGAAAAGAAAGGGTAGAGATTAAATTTGGAAAGAAAAAAAATGGAGAATAAGAAAAGAAAGCACCATGCACCATGTGGTAGGGGATAAAACTCCATCAATCAATAGTTCTAAGTTTTAACATGCTTACAAATGAATATATGTATAATTTTTGGAACATTTTATTTTTCAGTATTTAATTTAATTTATATTTATATTTTTTTATCATTATGAAATATAAATTCAAATTTTTTGTATACAAATGATAATTTGATATGTCTATTTTATGAAAAAAATTCCACCAAAAATTAATATTAATAAATTAAAATTAAATGAAAATTGAAAATCAAACGTTTCAAACGATGAAATATTATACGCTTTTTTTGGCAAAGGAAAGTATAAAACTCTCCTGCATTCATTTATACTTAAAGGGTCAGTTCAGTGAAATGGGAAAAAATTTTGAAAAATTTGGGATTGTATGTTTTGATTGATGTATAAGATATATGTGAATAGAGTAATTTGAGAAAAATATTATTTTATATTAAAATGAAGGATTTAAGGTTGTTAAATGTATTTAAACAGTAAAAGTTGGAAAATAAGTATGAGAAAAGAGGTTGCTGAAGTGAAAGAAAATGTATGTCTTCAAGTATCCCAATGTTCCCCTTCCATTTGTAAAATTATCAATCTCTTACTCTTATAAATTTTATATAAATTTCCAAAGACTTTCAAACTTTTTCCATGAATTCCACAAAAGAATAAATGAATCTGTGTAATTCATATTTTGTTGAAGAAAAGTGAAAACTTTATCGCAGGAAAAGGGGTATTAGATGCTGCTGTAAAAAACTATTTTAAAAAATATATCTATCCCACTGGAAAAACTTGGTAATTACTATGTTTTGACTGTCAGATGTAGCAGCAAACCTCTGGTAAGATCTAAAGGTACTATCTCTGTTCACTGTGATGCACCATTGAGCATGAGAGAGAGAGAGGAGGTGACTATACTTGATTACCTCTCCTCCTACTTCTTACAGTGAGTGATGTAATCTTTGCAAGATATGGATGCAATGCAACTCAAAATTTCAACAATAAAATAACAAATATTTAAATATTTACAATTTTTCAAATTTTTTCTCTTCACAACTTTCTCTTCCATTTCTAAATAATTGTCACTTTTTTTTGTTGCCAAAAGTGACCTCTAGAACACAACCCTTACCCTCAGTTCAGCAAACCTTTTTCCCAATTTTTTCCCCAATTTTTCTAATTTCAATACATTTAACAATCTTAAATTTATCATTTTAATATAAAATAATATTTTTTTTTCAAATTTCTCTATTTATATATATTTTATCCATCGATTAAAACACGATCCCAAATTTTTCAAAATTTTTTTTCTCATTTTACTGAACTGACCCTTACAAGAATTCACAAGTGTGTTCAATTGTTGGTATTTTGTTTTGGTGCTCAGAGGCTCAGAGCTTTGTCTCATGTCCAAACGATCTCCACCGTCTGATCACTCTACTCATGTTGACATTTTCGGTCAACGTGAGGCTTTCAGGCAAAAATTTGTCGGGGGCACTGTGCAACTATGTATACTCATTGATAAATATAGACCCACCGAAATTAATATTAAAAATATCAACTTTTTCTAAAACATTTCTTAAAAGAACACTCATCAGTGTTATTGGCTTTGTTCAAACTACCACATTTCACAAAAATAATTTTCCAAAATCTTCAATGTCAATCTTCCCTCCAACTGTTTCTATTAGAGACATTTTACATTCTACTAAAATTCGTTACCTATGATCTTGTTTTAAGTTTTTACACTATTTCAGTCCTAAATCTTGAATTATTGACCTAATCGAATCCTTTCCGTCTAGCTTCGCCATTAAAGAGGACGGAATGAGTAAAACCAGTCAGGGGTCCTGCTTTTTATGTTTTTGACCTATTATGGTCTCGTTTTAAGGTTTTGGCCCATTTCAGTCCTAAATTTTTAATTCTTGACCTGAAACCGAACAGACCTGACCCAACCCGAACCAAAAAATAAGAAAACTTGATCTCAACCCGAACCCGAATAACCTTACATGATCCCAACCCAACCAGAAAATAGATAAACTCGATCTCAACATGAACCCGAATAACCCAACATGAACCTGACCCAACCCGTCCGATTGAAATCCCTATACCCCTACATATTTAAAAGGTTTTTGAAGAAAAACCCCACCTTGGTGTGTATATATATATATATATATTGTTCTCTTTTGCAGTTGTCCGATTTTTCCCATTGTTTTAAGTGTGAAAAAAGAAAACTATTAGATCATTCAAAGCAACGAAATTCACTTGCAAAACAACCACGCCAACTTTACAACAACCCCTCCACCTTTACAGCCCCTTCAAAATGGTCCCCCCAACATAACATAAACACAAACCCACCAACCAAATTCAATACCCCACCAACCGATTTTGTTTTTTGGACATAAACACCACTACCCGAATATAATACAGTACCAAAAAGAAATGTGTGAGTGGGAACAATAAAAAACACAAGAAAACCATATTCACTAATGTCTAGGGTTGCTAGATTCAAAACTCACTCAATCAGCACAATGAACAAATAAAATAACATACTTGTTTTCTTCCATCCGCACAAAGTCACAAACTTATAAGCGTCTTTTGTAGAGAGAATCAAATCGTTTCTGAAACTGATTCTTACACCCCACCACCACTGTCGTCTTCTGGCACTAACTCTCCTCTCTCACTTTGGAAAAATAGAAGCTACCTATGTTGATTCTTGCCTGTCCACCCTTAACCCCTTTCTATATTTCCCGCCAGATACATCCATGTGTTAAAGTCCGCCAGCCACATCATCAAAAAATGAACGGAATGATCAGTTCGATTCGAGGAGTTCAGGGGGTGATTCAGCCCGTTAAATAGATCAATGGCCGAGTCGTGACGATTCGAATAGTTTAGTGGTTTATTCGTGCTTTTTGCCAATTGTTTAGTTTAAAAATATTGAGGCGTGTTATCGCAATTAACAGATGGGTAAAATAGACATTTCGCACTATTTTGTCCACTTTAACGGTGAAGCTAGACGGAAAGGACTCGATTGGTTCAAGAATTCAAAATTTATGACTAAAATATGGCAAAAATTTAAAACGGGACCATAACAGGTCAAAAACATAAAAAGTAGGACCGACGACGGATTTTACTCATTCTGTCCACTTTAACGGCAAAGATGGACGGAAAGGATTCGATTAGGTGAAGAATTCAAAATTTAGGACTGAAATAGGGCAAAAACTTAAAACGGGACCATAATGGATCAAAAATATAAAAAGTATGACCGTCAACAGATTTTACTCTTTTACATTCACTCAAAAATTTCTCCATAAAATTTTTCGAAAACACAAATGAACAAAAATTTTAAGAGTTCATTTTCCTAAGAGTCTGTTCGCAATATCACGGTTTCAACAATATCATGCTTTTAGTTTAATGGTAAATCATAAACCCCATCCTCATCTATGTAAAAGTTAAGAAAAAACACCCACAATTTTAATACTCCACAATTCCCCACCTTCAGCCCCATCCCACAATCTCCGGTACCTACACCATCGCCACCATCTTCATCACACCACTGTCACCACCATACTTTACAACAGATTTCATGGATCTTTGCCACCTTGGTTTTTGCGATCTCCAACGGCCTCGACGTCGGAAAATTAAAAACCAAAAGGCCTTCAATTTTGAAACCCAAAAGCTAACAATTTTGGCTGGTCTCTACTTCCGATTTCCTCACCTAATCGTATCTTCCATCCATTCCCAACGACGACATGGGGCTTTGTCTACTTTCTCAACTCTCTCTGGCTTCATCCTACACTCTTGGTCGCTTCTTCCCGGTACGTCTATTGAAAATTTTGTAAACTCGACGGTGGCGGGTCACGGTATCCTCTTCGTGATGATACGATGTGGACCGGGATCTATCTGCTGGAATCATCCAAACTGGAAACATCGGAGGTCGCCAGAGGTGTGGGGGTCATCGATTTCTGAAGATCTAAATGTTGGAGGTCGTCGGATTGCAATCTAAACATCGGTGGTTCGAAACGGGTAGAGGGAGGGGATGAGCTCGGGGAAGGTGACACGCCCGAGGAAGACGACGCTGTCGACGACAGCATTAGCTAGACATGGTGGCGGAGGTCAAGTGGGGGGATGAATTAAAGCAGTTTAAAATATTTTAGGGGGTGCTGTGTGGTTTTCCCATATTTTTTTGGTTTGTGAAATCATGATTTGGCCGAAACCTCTCTTTTGCGAACAGAACCTAAGTTTTTACACAAATTCCAATTTTCGGTTGTTATGTGCTTTTGGTGGTATACAATGTCGTATATTAGATATTAAAAACGGGGACGAGGGAGAAAATGTAGATAGAAGAAAATCCCCATGCAAAAATGTTAATTAAATGATAGATTAATACTCCTTCCGTCCCATATTAATTGATCTATTTGTTTTGGTTCTTTAAAGATTTAATATTTGTTTCAAATTTTTATAAAGATTAACAGTGAAAAAAATGAAAACAAATCTATTTAGAAACTTTATATTTCAAATTATGATACATAGGTAAATGATAGCCTCCGGACGATCAAACGGTGACGGAAGCTAGAATGGAGCTGCTCCCAGAACCTGAAAGACCCAAAACACATAAAACCTTTAAGTGTAGAAGAAAGGGGGAGGTGTGGGTGTGTAGCCAATACCTCATTTTGGGTTGGCATCACCCCACTTATATGGTGATGCCAGGACTTTCCCCATTGTGGGATTGCTGACTCCCAGATTTTAGGGACTGCCATATCTCCAAAACAGTGGTGACCTGCATTATTTGAGTGGACCTTTGACTTCGAGTGTGAATTAGGCTTTGCCCATGCCTGTCTGTCAAGGTCATACCCATGACAAGATGGTACTTTCCCGCCAATATGACTATACGGGGAGCACCCTCATATTGATAGTATGTTACCAATTCAGTCGAGAGTGGCTGGTCAAAGACAAAGTGGAGACCTTGATAACCTTATTTGAAGGAGGCACCACTCAATATACAGAGTGGTGCATGTGCCCGTCGAGGAGGGCCTTGATTGTGGGAATCGCATCATGAATGCGTAATTGATTGTGGGCCTTGATTATTGCTGTCGTTTGTGGGGGTTGACTCCTTTGAGGTTTATGAGGGAGCGGGGGAACCGCTTGACCGTTATTATACGAGGACCCTCGTCGTATAGACAAGGGGGTCCTCGTAGTGATGACATCAGTGTTTGGAACGACTTCCTTGGGCTCATATATATTAGTATGTCCTCCCCCCACAGCGGATGATGGGATGGGCCCCTGTGCTCCATTTTGGACTTTATTTGGGGGAAGCAGAAGAACTGGCTCACCCTTTTTGGGTTGTGACGGTTGAAATATGTAACTGACACTTTGAATGGTATTTCGGCGCAGTAAAAGGTGTTTTTACCGTTTGTAATTATGGGGAGAGTGGGACAGTTTTTCATCTTCCCCCTATTTAAACGCAATCCCACATGGGCGAAGTCAGTTCACTTGAGCGTTGTTGCTTTCCTTTGGCTTTGTGCTTCCGTTGAGATTTGAAGAGATTTTCACCATGCGAGTTTCTTCTTTTGTTGTTGCGAATCGAATCGGTACGAGACATTTTCCTTTCATTGTGTATTCGACTGTGATTTAGACGAATATGTAGTCTCGTAGTCCGCGTTGCTTGGGTTCTTGGATTTAGGGTTAATGATTTTCATTTGTGACTGACTTTGTAGATGACACTCAAGAACCCAAGTGATCCCGGCGTAGGTCCCGAGGTTGGGGAGTTGTGGCTCCGATCGTCATTGTCGGAATAGAAAATGACCGACATTTGTAGAAACTACCATGTTTACACGAGGGCGGTTTGCGGAGTATCCCTGATGGATGTTTTAAGGAGGGCGGAGATGGAGGTAAACGATGGGGCTATAAGGGAGCAGATGATGGTGGTTTACGAGGCCCAGTTGAAAGCCTGTTTGAGGCTTCCACTCTACTCGTTGTTGCTGCAATTGTGTGAATGGTGGGGTGTTTGTCCTGGACAACTAGCCCCGAACATTTTTACCACTATAAACGCTTTTATAGTGACCTATTATCTGGCGAGAACGGCGGTGCTGCCCGAGGTGTTTCTTCAGTTCTACACACTGAAGAGGCCTAGTGGCCACCCGTTTTATCAACTTACGCCCGAGGAGGTGAAGGTGGGTAACAAGATGATAAAGATTGACGTGTTCGCTGACACTACCAGCTCGTGGGGCACTTGGAAAAAACGGGTTTTTCTTTATCCTAAAGGAGGACAGTTGGGGCGTTCCGGCGTATTTCATCAGAGAGAGGAAATCCAGGGTGTTTGCGAAGCCCTCCATATGGGCCGGGAGTTAAGGGAAGAGAGTACTCGATACCCTGTGCGAATGGGTTTGCGCAGTGACTAGGATCGAGGACTGCGATGTTGTGTTTCCATTCACTCTGTCGAGTATGGACGAGGTGGTGCTGAGGAAGGTGAAGATCAACCGGGCCTACCAGCATCTAGGCCATGTGGATATGTTGGAGAACTGAATCGAGGGCCTAAATGGAGATTTGATCGAGCGCTTCGAGGGCTCGTTTAGGAGCCCAAGGCGTCAGTTGCATTATTCTCTGTTATGACACTCTTTGTTTACAACCGACTTTGTAATCCAGTTTTTGGACTTGTATTTAGGGCTGAGATCGAGCCGAGCCGAGCCCGAACCTTGCAGGTTCCAGCTCGAGCTCGTTACTGTCACCCCACTGCCCCTGGAAGCTGGCGGAAGCGTCTTTGTTGCGGAAGCTGGAAGTATCGGCGGCAGGTGAATACATAATTTCTCTTAAAAGGGTTGTGGACCCAAAACTCGTCCCTTAAAACGTTTTCCTTCAGGTTTTAAGGTTAACACATGTTTGCAGTTTTTAAGACGTCTTACTAGTTCTAAACCTGCACCCGAAACACGTTAGTGATTTTACAAAATATCGCGCGCGCAAAATAAACAGATAGTAAGTAATACAAGCAGAAGGAGTTCCGCCCTCTTCGTACGGTCGGAAACTCCCCAAGAATAACATACAGTCCAGAATATCAAAATACTAAATGTATCTAATATGCATACTACGCCTACAGAGCCGAGCCATAAAGCGGATTATACCTCGCTAACTACTGCTGCTGCTGCTGCTAAACATAAATAGGAGAAATTAACATCAAACTAATCATAGATTTCATACGACAGATCACAGAAATGATCTAATGAGAATAACCCCAGTCAAATAGAAAAATACCTCTCGAAACACAGAATGCAAAACGATCACTGCGGGAGGTCTACTCCGCAGGTCGTTTGCCAGGATCCCCTGAAAATGTTTAATAAGTGGGGGTGAGTTCTCGAAAGAACCCGTAAGGGGGCAGGTACGATACCGGGAAATATTTTTTAAAAACGTTTTCCCTGCATAAATGGTTAGTATGCAATGAATTAGCAGATAATACAACCCTAAGTATAAACAGGAATATGGTATGCAAATGTCATGATGCTCAGAAGTCCTGTCGGACTGATGGTACTTTCCCATACAGATGGTCCCCGACCACAAACAGCACCCTACGTCGGCTTGTTAAGCTCACGCCGATTATCGGGATCAGAACGCATGGTACCAGCGAGGGTGATCGCCCTAATCTGCCGAGAATAGTTAGCGGCATAAAGCCGACACAGAACAGAAAATGGGTCCGTCGTCGACCCCCGATAAGCATATCCAATATAGCATAAGTTCAGAAAATCTCAATAGACACTGGGTCCGTCATCGACCCTCGATAAGCATAAAGTCCAGAAATAATAAAAACCTGCATACAGCTATGTACCGTGTGACTAGCCCCGGAAGTCACTGGGCCCCACTCTCGACCCGAGTGCTAGCCCTTAACTAGCCTAATACACATGAGTTGAACTGCATTGTGTATTAAGAAAGCTAAACCTCTTACCTTGACAGAATCAGATATCTACTGAGGCCCCCGATGCACATGAGCAGTATCCCAGAAACGCAGATTTAATCTGCCAGAATCAGATACACAGAATAACACTAGTTAATTAACTAAAGTTCCTTACTTTGGGAATTTATCCAAAATTACCACTTAAGTCCTCAAACTTTTCAAAAATTTTCAATTTTGCCCAAAACTTCATAAAGTTACAAAAGTTACAACTTTATACTTAAAGTGTCCAAAATTTATTCCATAACTTAAAGTGGCTATCTTTCCTTTAACTTCTCCATAATTACACCTTTAGTCCTTAAACTTTTTAAGAACTTTCAGATTAGCCCTTAAGTTTTGCAAAGTTACAAAAATACTCAACTTTGTCAACTTTTCCACACAAATACCTTTTCCAACCAAACTTTAGGCCAAATTTCTATTTTGACGCTAAACTTTATAAACTTACATTATAGCCACTTAACCTATACTTTTTCCACTAAAACATTATTTAAACACTTTCTCTAACACTTTAACTTCACAAAATCATCAAAACATCATCATCAAATCGGTTTCCACCCAAAAATTCACCAAATAAGTTCCAACTTTTCCAACAACTTAAAAACATGTTAAACATACTTATAACATGCTTTCTACCAACTTTCTTCAACAAAAATCCACCCAAAAATTCATCCAACATTTCGGCCTCCACCCTAAAATTCAACCAACATGCTTTTTCACATACTTCCAAGAACAACATATGTTCTACATGCTTCACACAACAACATATTGGATCCGTCGGATTGAACAAGGGTTTTGGGGAACTTCCTTTCACTTTTGGCTCTTACTTACTTCAGGAAAGTTGTAGCCAAGACCCTGTTGAAGAGTTTCTCTGAAGACTCCAAAAGCAGATTCGGACGATTACTAGGGCATAAAGGCTGTGGAAGTGGACGAAAATTTCTGGGCAGCAAAGGGAGAGAGGCACTACGTGGGAAGCTTATTCTCACTGCGGCCTTAATCATGCGTTAAGGCCGCAGTGAGCAGCTCCAGCAGGAACGAATCGCGCGCCGTTGTGGCGAGGTTACTGCGGCCTTAACAGCAGTTCGGCCGCAGTATGTGCCTCGTGTTCCACGAGCCTCACCTACCACGCACCCTACTGCGGCCATAAATGCGGAAGAGGCCGCAGTAGGGAAGTCTATAAATACCCCTCCATTTCCTTCCCCTTCATTTCAACCGCAGAACAAATTCCTCATCTCTCAATTCTCTAAGTGAAGTTCTGGTGGAAGTTGCGGTACCGTCGATTTCAGGTGTATTATTGAGGTAATAAATATTGTATTTATTTATTTATTTATGCCTATAGAGTTTTTAATTCAATTTAAGTTATGTATGTAATTTTAGTTTATTTTTAAGTAATTTAATTAAATTAGCTGAGCCGTAGTTCCTGTCTATGAAAACTTGTAAGAATATATTTTTTTACACTTTATTTCAATACGTTGGAATAACGGTGTGAAATAATATATTGTACAGAGTTTTCATGGATTGTCCAAGTTGGACAGTTTGTAAAAGTTTACTATCGGTGTATTAAACTTTTATGGTTGTGTATGTAAAACTGAGCGGATTACATAAGTTTCGGTCGCATTTTCGTCTTGTTCCACGTTATACATTGCTCGGGAGTAATATTCCAGAGAAATGGTATAGTGTGGAACTAAGGCGAAATGTTGCCGAAATTTATGTAATTACAGTTTTACGTACGCAACGATAAAAGTTTATTCACTAATAGTACTTTTATGAACAGGATAGGACCCATGCACCCTGGATCTGGATTAGGCGAAAATGGTATGTGAATATTAATTGTGCATGTTTATTGTTTTTATTGATGAATGAACGATCATATATAGGAAAGACCGTAAATGGGCGAAGAACGTGGTTGGATGTATCAGCGCTTTGAGGAAGGGACTCGCTATATAAGTGAAAGATTTTTCACCGGACTTCAGGAATTCTTGGATTACGCTTTTGTTGTTGCTAAATCGAATGGAGAATAACTGGTGAAATGCCCGTACAATTTGTAAAAATAGATACTATTATGATCGAATTACAATTGGCAATCATTTACCGTTAGACGGATTTACACCCAATTATCATGTGTGGGATTGCCATGGTGAACGACCTGAGATTAATCCATGTGTCTATCGAGGTTATCGCTTTGACGAAGTAGCGTCGACATCATCAAATCGCGCAAGTACAAGTACTGGAATACATAATTCTTCTGATGGTAGCCAAGAACGGCCGACTTACGAAGAAATGGTTCGTGACGCTTTTGGGTTTCATGAGCACTCTAATAATTTTGAAAATGATCAGAGTAATGACGATGAGGACGTTTCAGCTCCCCAAGTGCCAAACGAAAGGGCGCAACGGTTTTTTGAACTGGTGGAGCATGCATCAAAACCTCTATATGAAGGTTGTGGTGATAAGTACACCAAATTATCGGTTGTAGCGAAGTTGTTGAGTATGAAAAGTCAACACAACGTATCAGATGCCTTTTTCTCTGAGATGATCAGATATATCAATGAACTATTACCCGGAGGAAATTCGCCCAACAAGCATGTTTAGTACGAAAGCTATGTTGAAGGAGTCTGGGGTTATCAGTATAAAATAATTCACGCTTGCGAGAATAATTGTATGTTGTTCTACGGTAGCTTCAGCAAGTCACTGAACTGTAGGGTGTGTGGAGCGGATAGGTATCAAGTGTGTGTCCCGGGTAAGAAACCGAAACCGAAAAAGGTTTTGCGATATTTACCAATCACTGAGCGGCTACAACGGCTTTACCAGTCGTCTAAAACCGCAGAGTTCATGACGTATCATATTAGAGCGAGAGGAAATGTATCCGCACTGCTGGACATCCATCTCAAGGTGAGGCTTGGAAACACGCCGATTTAAATGTATCCGGATTTCGCACACGAGTACCGGCATTTATTGGGGTTAAGTACTGATGGCTTTAACCCGTTGTCCGAAACAGGGCAATCGTATTCGATGTGGCCGGTATTCATCGTTGTTTACAATCTGCCGCCTGATTTGTGCATGAAGGAGCCGTACACTTTCATGCCTCTGCTAATTCCAGGTCCTCGATCTCCTGGCCGTAACATTGACGTGTTTCTACGTCCACTGATTGAGGAGCTACAAGTTTTATGGAATACGGGAGTGGAAACTTGGGACGCGCACCGTAATCAGAACTTTGTTATGCGAGCATGTTTGCTTTGGACGATAAGTGATTTTCCGACGTACGAATGCTATCGGGCTGGAGTACGCATGGAAGACTTGCATGTCCATATTGCATGGGTGATGTTAATAGCTTTCAGTTGAAGCATGGACGGAAAACCAGTTGGTGGGGCTGTCATAGGAGATTTCTACCACGTCGGCATGCTCTGCGTAACAATACCGAATCGTGGGGACAAACTGACCGTAGTCATCCGTGTGCGTATAAGTCAGGTCATGAGATCTTAAGGGATCTTAATAGGATTGTATTCCCGGCATTCGGAACACCGTGGGACAAAATGAGGGCTGACAAGTTTGGCGTTGAGCACAATTGGGTTAAGAAATCAATTTTCTCGGAGTTGCCGTATTGGGCAGACTTGAGAGTACGCCACTGTCTGGATGTAATGCACATTGAGAAAACTGTTTTGATAACATCTTCTACACGCTTCAACGTGAAAGGGAAAACAAAGGATAATGCACAGTCGAGACGCGATTTGCAGGAGTTAAATATCCGTGATGAACTGCATTTGAGCATTGGCCAGAACGGGAAACCATTTCAACCGAAGGCGTTATACACGTTAAACGATGATCAGATTGCGATGATTTGCAATTGGTTGAAGCATATCGTTAAACTTCCCGATGGGTATGCCTCTAACATTGGCAGATGTGTCAATACGACAAACAACACTTTTACGATGAAAACCCATGATTGTCATGTGTTCATGCAGAAGCTATTGCCCGTTACATTACGTGGTTTCATCCCTGACGGCATTTGGATGGTAATTGCAGAATTTTGCAAATTCTTTAGACTACTATGTTCTAAGGATATTCAGTTGGACGATGTGGAGAAGCTTGATGAATTGATCGTCGTAATATTGTGCAAGTTGGAAAAGATCTTCCCGCCATCATTCTTTGACTCCATGGAACATCTGACTATGCATCTACCTTGGCACCTGCGAACTTGCGGACCTGTCGGCTATTGGTGGATGTTTCCTTTCGAAAGGAATATGAAGAAGTTGAAAGCAAAATGTGCGAACAAACAATTTCTGGAGGGCTCGATCATTGAAAAGTTCCTGATACAGGAGGTAGCTTTTTTGTGAGCATTACATGGAAGATAATCAAGGAACACGGGTGAACCCTCACATACGGAACGAAATTAGTTTTCAGACTGTTGTTAACGATACTAGACTATCGATTTTCAGTCATCATTCAAGACCGTTTGGTAAGGCTCAGGCTAGAGTTTTGTCTGCTGAAGAAGTAAATCATGTCCAAACATACATTCTTCAGAATTGTCGGGAGGTGGAGCAATTCGTGAATCGATTTAACGAGCTGTCCCGCAACCGGTTCCCAGAAATGAACGATGATGCTGTGGATAACTTACGGCTGGCAGAGTTCGCACGTTGGTTCAAGAATGTGGTTAGTTTGTGTTTATTTATTTACTCATTTATATTTGTTGCGATCTTAATCGGTACGAAATTTATATGTTGATTGGTAATTACATGCAGCCGACTCAAATCAGGCAGCCCTCCCACACGCACTATATGACCTGGCGTGCGGTCCTAGAATGAGGGCTAAATCGTTCCTGTGTGTCTATGTTAATGGGTACAGGTTTCACACAATACAACATGGTGAAACTAAAAGGACCGCGAATTGGGCGTCTGCGTGCCTCGGGGACACAAATGCGCAGGACTATTTAGATTTCTATGGCTGGATTGACGAAATTCTTGTTCTTCAGTACAGGAACAATAATCTTACAGTCTTCAAGGGTACGTGGTTTTCGACCACTAAAGGCATCCGCACCGATAAAATTTCAGGGATCATCGATGTCGACTACACATCCCGACTATATCCTGATGATCCATACAATCTTCCAAGCAAGGACCAACACGAGGTATAAGCCGAATATCCTTCAAAGCGTCGTCACTACATCAAACCGTTCACAGTTTTCAAAACGAAACCACGCCGAATTAAAGACGAAAGTGTTGATACCGCAAGTGCCATTGTAATCGATGCGGACACGCATTTGAGATTGGTACGAACATCCTTTACAAGAATCGACAACACTTGGTGAAACCATACGACCGCCCTCGATGAAAGCATGTCATTACTAGATCATCGTGCCCATGCCGATATACTTGAAGTGGATAACGATGTGGAAAATGACCAGCGTATGACGATGACGATGACGTTCCTGTGGATTTGTAGTAGCATATCTCCTATTTGAATTTGTACTCTCGGACGATATTTGTACTAAATTCGTAATTTTAAACAATATCTGAATGCATAATTAATTTGGGGGTGAAATTGTAAGTTCCAAAGATGTTTGGGCTAAATTGTAAGTTTTTGCCGAATTTGCGTGGGCCCCACAATATCCAAATGCATAATTAATTTGGGGGGAAACGAAAAGTTCGAAATTGGCTGTTTGTGGGCTTCACCGCGGCCTCACCACGGCCCAACCGCAGTGAGCCAAATGGGCTGGGCCTCACTGCGGCCACGTGCGCAGTGAGGCCGCAGTGAGGCCCAGCCCATAAGGCGCACTGCGGCCTCTGCCGCAGTGAGGCCGCAGGGAGTCAGATTTACAAACTGGTTCGTCTTCTTCCCTCTCACTTTCAATCTCGGTGCCTCCTCGTCTCCCTCCCAAACCACCGTGCCTCCTCGCCGTCCTCGCCAAAGAAGCCGTCGCCGCCGCTTCCGTTCGTCACCGCCGCAGCGCCTCAGCCTCCCCTTGCCCCAGGTGAGTTTTATTTTCGAATTCCACGGTTAGTTTTTGAGTTTTTTGAGTTTGTTTCATTGATTTGTGTTTTTGAATTTTTGAGTGGAAATTAGTTTAAATCAATTGGAATTAGTTGAGATTAGTTGGAGTTTTGTGGAATAGGTTAGTTTGTGAGTTTTGTGGATTTATGAATTTTGTGGAATTATTTGAATTATTGAATTATTTGTGAATTATTTGTGAATTAGTGAATTATTTGGAGTTGAGATTAGTGAATTATTTGGAGTTGAGATTAGTGAATTATTTGTGAATTTTGTGGAATTAGTGAAATTAGTGAAATAGTTAAATAGTGAAATAGTGAAATAGTTAAATTAGTGAATTTAGTTGAAATTAGTGAAATTAGTGAATTAGTTAAATTAGTGAATTTAGTTGAAATTAGTGAATTAGTAAATTAGTGAATTATTTGTGAATTTTGTGAAATTAATGAATTATTAATATTAGTTGAAATTAGTGAAATTAGTGAATTAGTGAAATTAATTAAATTAGTGAATTAGTTGAATTTAATGAATTAGTGAAATTAGTGAATTATTTGTGAATTTTGTGAAATTAATGAATTATTAATATTAGTTGAAATTAGTGAAATTAGTGAATTAGTGAAATTAATTAAATTAGTGAATTAGTTGAATTTAATGAATTAGTGAAATTAGTGAATTTAACTAAACTAGTTGAATTTAATGAATTACTGAAATTAGTGAATTTAACTAATCTAGTTGAAATTAGTTAAATTAGTGCAATTAGATAAATTAATTAAATTAGACAAATTATTTGAAATTAGTGAAATTAGTTGAAATTAATGAATTAGTGAAATTAGTGAATTTAACTAAATTAGTTGGAATTAGTTAAATTAGTGCAATTAGTGAAATTAATTAAATTAAACAAATTAATTGAAATTAATTAAATTAGACAAAGTAGTGAAATTAATTAAATTAGTTAAATTAGTGAATTTTTGAATGGTTCGAGATATGGCGGACACACCATCCCGTAGCCAGGATGCGTCGACAGGCTCGGGTTCACGTGGCTCGGGCTCACGTGGATCGGGTTCACGGACGCTTGATTTCTCTCGCGGGAGGCGTGGTCGTGGCTCTCGCTCATCGAGCCGCCCTAGACCGTCGTCCCAGACACCGGAGCACACCGACCGGTGGAGCAGCCGATCCCTTCTCCTCGGCCCGATACTCGACTCCGCCTGGGCCGACGCACACAGGACCTCCCGCGCCTCCTCTTCCCCGCCCGAGAGGGGTCCTGATGGGAGGTTGGTCGCGCACATCGGCCATAAGTTTTTAATTTTAAGTTTTCATAAATTTACTAATTTTAGTATTTTATTTCGCACGTAACATTCAACTCTTATGCGGTTTGAAATGTGCGACGTCGGGCGTGCCCAAGGCGATCGGGCGATCGTCGCCAAAGAAGTTCAAAGGCTTCCCGCCACGTACTCCGACCTCCCGCGGATGAGCAGGCCGACTACGTCCACAGATTCTCGGTAATACAAATACTAATTGCACTATACATTTCTATATACTTTTTAAAACTAATTCTATAACTAGTGACGTTTTGATGTTTTCTCGAACAGAGCAGATTCGTGGACGGATAACAAATTCCTGGAGAAGCTCCATTCCCGGTTCGCGAGTTCTACCGAACACCCAGTGACAATATCCGGGATGCGGCCCGGAAGAAATGTCCCTCGATCGCGAGGCTCCCAACTACATGGAGTGGCTGGACATTCCTCCGCCGAGGATAGAACTGCGAAGTGGAAGCCGCCGCCGAGTATTCAGTAGCCCGGAGTTCAAGGTCAACTCCGCGCGGAACAAGAGAAATGCCAAGAGCGACAAACGACCAGTCTTCAAGTCGCATGGCAACAAGTCAAAGGCGACAATTTATGAGGAGATGGTAAGTTTTTTAAAATATTTATACATAATTACGTATGTATAAAAACTTCGAATACCTAACATATTTTAATTGGCGGTGCGAGAAGGCGGGACAATGGCTGCGGTGGACCAGTTCGGGAGGACTGGCCGGGCAAGGAAAATAGGGCCTTGGTAAGTTTTGGTCGTTTTTTAACCATTTATATGTTTAACGTATTCAATTTATTATTCATTAAACAAATTTCTTAATCTTAACTAGGAGGAGTACAAGAAGCGCTTGATCGAGAAGTATGGGGCGGACGGGCTGCTCCCCGATATTGATGAGGACATCTACACGGATGTCTTGGGCCTGCCCACGCGAGGGCGATGGGTCGGTGTCCCGCCTGCCTTTCTCAGCCCGAGCTGTTCGAGCAACCTCGGCCGCCGCAGTAATAGAATTGAACTTTTACCACTTCCATACCTTTGCAAGACATTCATTATAAGTATAACATTTTCAAAACGTAATTTTGATTTCAGCGAGATCGACTGGAGGAGCAAAGATCGGAGGGACATGGATGAGATCAGCGACCTGAGATGCGTGGTCGCCACTCGAGGACAACGCTGCTCGTGCGCGGACAGAGGTTAGAGCCGAGGTGGCAGCCGAGGTGGCAGCCTGTGGAAGCCCGGGCGTACGAGATGACGCGTCGACCGGCGGCGATCGCAAAGATCTGGTCGGCGCTACGCAGGGGGACATGTCCGACTCTCCGACGTGCGAGTCTTTGTCGCCGGATCATCCCGGCCTCCTCCACGCCACGAGCATCCTCCGAGGCCGCCTTCTCCGAATCCCGACCTCACCCTCCACTCCGTCCAAGATGAATATCACCCGAGCCGCCGCGACATCGGAGAACCCCGATCAACTTTTTTAGCAACTTCCTCAATATGGAAGATCAGGATTTTGACGATTTTCTAAATCAGCGTCCTCCGAACAATTAGAATTAGAATTATCAGAAATATTTTTAGGATGTAACCGGTTAATTATATTCCAGCCCCGTACCAATTTATATTTATTTCAATTAATAATTACTTTCTTAATTAATTAACATTATTATTATATGTTAATTTACTAATTTAAATAATAGTTACTAAATATTTATAACAATTAATTTTTTTTCACAAAAAATTCTTTTTACTGCGGCCAAAGACGCAGTTCTGGCCGCAGTACAGATTGGCGGCGCCGCCAAAATGGTTGGCAGCTGCTGTCAGGCTTACTGCGGCAATCACCGCAGTGAGGCCGCAGTAGGTACCACGGCCTCGGCCGCAGTGAGATCAAAACTGCCGACATTTCAACTGCGGCGTTCACTGCGGCCGTCGCCGCAGTTGGTACCACGGGCCAACTGCGCGTTTGGCCGCAGTGAGGCCTGCCTTCGGACGTAGTGAGGTGTTCTTTCTCTTTGCTCAATAATGGAGATGAATGATGAATGAGAGATAAGGATGAGAGTGAATGATCGAGAAAATGAGTGGTGAAGTCTGATTAAATGGAAGGGGATGGGTAGAAAAGAAGGCATGGGCTAAAGGAAGGCATGGGTTAAAAAGAAATGTAAGACTTATGAAGAAAAATGAATTTGTTTCCTAAAACCAAAACAAATATCTCCTCCCACACACACTCTCACATGGTCCGGCCCAAAATGGTAAGAGCCCAACATGTGATTTTTCCATTTTTTCCCTTCCTCGGTGACCATTTTGCCCTTCGAAATCGAATTTTGGCAAAACGTCCCGGAACTCCGTTAATGTTATCCAACATGTAAAACACTTATAAATAACTCCAAATTAACTTCCAAACACTGAATTCCATTAATTAATCACAAGCCGTTTGTGATCTAATAATCACAGAAAAAATTACAGAACGTCAGGGGTGGTGTAACAACCTCGCCCCTATGACTCTTAGTCCTCCAGAGTGGTCTCAACAACCCATACTCATCCAGATACTTTCTCATCAAGTCCTGCTCCGTCTCCCAAGTCACCTCCCGATTAGAATGATGTGATCATTGAACCTTGATCATCGGAATCGACTTGTTGTGGAGCCTTTGTATGTCTCTGGCCAGAAAAGCTATCGGTACCTCTCGGTAGGATAGATCTGACTCTAGTTCAATTTCCTCCACCAAAATGGTCTGACTAGCGTCCAAGATGCACTTCTTGAGCATGCTGACGTGGAAAACATTATGCACAGCTGACATGCTCGGAGGTAAAGCCAATCTGTATGCAACCCTGCCTATACGCTCCGTAATCTCATAAGGGCCAATATATCTTGGGGCTAACTTGCCCGACCGCAAAATCGGACGGTCTCACGAGTCCGCTGCAACCTTCAACCAAACTCTGTCTCCCACCTCAAACTCCGAGATATCGTCATCTCTTGTTGACGTATTAGGTGGTCCATTCGTTTGCTGCCTTCATCAGCATTTGAGTCAGAAGGATCTTTTCTGTCGTCTCCTCTAAATGCTCTGGACCGATAGTCATCCTGTCTGAGGCATCTGCCCAACAATACGGTGTCATGTATCTCCGACCATACAAAGGCCTCAAAAGGTGTCATGCCGATAGTAGTCGATAGCCGTTGTAGCAGAACTCTACTAACGGCAAATGCTAATCCCAATGTCCCCCGAAGTCCAAAACACAACTCCTGAGGATATCCTCTACAATCTGAATAACTCTCTGACTGCCCGTCTACCTGAGGATGGTATGTCGTGCTCAGGTGAAGTCGCATGCCCAGAGCCTTGTGAAAGGCACCCCAGAACCTCATGGTAAATCGTGGGTCCCTGTCGGATACAATGCCCGCACACCCCAGAGTGGACCTCGTTTAGAACAAGTTGGGAGTCCTCTAGACTGATGCACTTTTATAAAGAGGCAGAGTACCCTTTGCGTCATAGTGTTCCGTATATGACGATGTGACGCGAAGATTGTGTTTTTATCTTCTTTTGGAATGCCGAAGGGCCATCAATTCTGCCCGATTGAAGGTATTTGAGGATTGGTTGCCTCCAATCGGCTGTCGTATTGGTGTCGATGATAGGGATAGTGCTTATCGAAGGTTTTGCCAAAGTATCTAGGATGGCGTCTGTCCTTCCCTTGGACAGTTTGTCAGCCTTAGTGTCTGATCCCTTGGGATCTAGTTGATATTCAGCTGCTTGAACTGTCTTTGTAGGTTTTTGACGAGGCTTAGATACCTCGACAAAGTGGGGTCTTTGCATTCATTCATTCCCGTTATTTGGCCTACCACGAGCTGAGAGTCACTATGTACTGTCAGGCGTCGTGATCCAGATTTAAGGGTTGTTTTAACCCAGTGACGAGGGCCTCCTATTCTGCCACGTTATTTATGACGGGAAATTGGAAAGCTACAAGTAGGTTAGACTACATGCCATGTGGGCCTCTTATATGGATGCCCCCTCCTGGGCGATCTGTGCTGGACAAACCATCTACGAACATGTCCCATTTGGGAGGCCCCAAGTCTGAAGGTGGCATCCTCGAGGGTCCTTGTTCGAGAGGGTAGATAGAGAGTTCGGCCATAAAGTCTGCCAGAGCTTGTGCTTTCATTGCTCGTCATGGTTCGAACTTAGTGTCGTACTCACTAAGCTCGATACACCACCGGACCAGGCGACCGCTATGTTCTGATTGATTTAAGATTTCCCTGATTGGTAAATATGTCCTGACAATGATTATGTGGGCTTGGAAATATTCCCGTAACTTCTGAGCCGCAATGATCAGGGCATAATCCGTCTTTTGGAGTAGAGGGTAATTTACTTTAGCCCCTCGTAAAATGTGACTCGTATAGTAGATAGGCCACTGTTGTGGACCTTCTTCCTTAACGAGTACAGAAGACACCGTGTCATTGGAAGTGGCGAGGTAGATGATAAGTTCACCCCTCATTCGAGAGCACTTTAGAGTTGGCAAATCCGAGACGTGCTTCTTGATTTGATCGAAGGCTGTTTGACACTCTGGTGTCCAAGCGAATACTTTCTTCATGCGAAGCTATTCAAAAAATGGTTTGCATTTGTCGCCCAGCTTCGAAATGAAACGTCCGAGGGTGACAATTCTCCCAGTCAATTGTTGAATTTCATTGATACTTTTTGGTGGTGGCATATCGGTGATGGCCGATATTTTTTTGAGGTTGGCATCAATACCCCTTTCGGAAATCATGTATCCGAAGAATTTTCCTGCTCCGACGAAAAAGGAGCATTTTGCGGGGTTGAGCCTCATGTTGTATCGTCGGAATGATTGAAATGTCTCGTCGAGATCTCGTAGGTGATCGTCGAAGGTCATACTTTTGACTATGACGTCGTCAACGTAGGCTTCGAGGTTACGGTCCAATTGATGGGCAAAGACTTTATTCATCAAACGTTGGTATGTGGCTTCAGCGTTTTTGAGTCCGAATGACATTCGAACGTAGTGGTATACGTCATCGCCTGTGGTGAATGCCGTTTTGAGGGCATCATTTGGGTCAATGTAGATTTGATGGTAGCCACTTTTGGCGTCCATGAAAGACAAATATTTGTACTCACACGTTGCGTCAACGAGTTGATCAATGACTGGTAGCGGATACGGGTCCTTAGGACAATGCCTGTTGAGTCCCGTGAAGTCAACGCACATACGGAGCTTCCAGTTAATTTTGTCAGGTAATACTATGTTAGCGAACCATTCGGAGTACTGAATTTTCTTTATTATTCCAGCATCGAGGAGTTTGGAAACCTCCTCTTTTACAAATTGTTTTTTGGAGGGGGTCATACCCCTTTTCTTTTGTTTGACCGGCTTCGCATCCGGAAATACATTCAGTTTGTGGGTGATGATGCTGGGATCTACTCCTGGGAAGTCCTTCATCTCCCATGCGAAGACATCCAAGTTGGCCTCGAGAAGGTGGATGAGGCTCATCTTATCTTTCTGTTTAAGATCCTTTCCGATCTTGAATTTTTTACTCAGAATGACCTCAACTTCGTCAGTGACGTCGCTGAGGCGTGGTTGGTCGTCTGAGTCCATCGGGTCATCCCTGGTATTCGAGGTCTGCGAGCCGACGACAGAACTTAGCGTGGCCACATAATTTGTCCTCGAGGTCCATTGGTCAACGTATATTTGTGCGTCCCCCTGAGGTGTTGCGAAGGTGATGGTGAGGGAACGGATGTCACATCACATGTGGAAATCGACCTGGCTAGGCCGGCTAATGATGGCGTTGTAGGTTGAGAGGACGTCGACGACCAAGAATTCCGTCATAGCGGAGTGGCAGTCGAGTGCTTTAAACCGCGTTTCTCCGATTAGCATGAGATGGAGGTTGACGACCCCGATTGTTGGGACAATGTCCCGACTGATGCCAAATGTAGGACCAGTGCTTTTCCTTACCGCAGACATGTGTACCTTGAGTTTGTCGAGCATGTCCTTAAAGATGACACTAGTATTTGTAGCTGTGTCGATGTACACCCTATTAGTGTCGTAACCCGCGATCTGTGCCGTGATTAGTAGTGGGTCGGAGTGCGGGAAAACGACCTTGGTCCCATCAGGGCAATAAATGACGTTCTCCTCTAGGTGGTCGATCTGAAAGATCTCCCTCGTGTAACGCTTTCTACTGGAGGCACATTCCGATTTTGTGGGCACGTGGATTGCGGCCATTGGTGGCGGTGGTGGTAGATTTTACCTCCGAGGGCTGGTGTGACGTCGACGCGATTTGTCGCAGTTGTAACTGTCATCGTCCCTTTTGCGACCCTTTGAAAGTTCCTTACAGGGCGAGGTGGAATGGGCAAGGAATTCCTTTAGTTTTCCCTACTCGATCATCTCAGAAATGAGATGTTTGAGTGCCAGCAGGCCTTGGTGTTGTGTCCACGATCCTTGTGGTCGTGGGCGGGCCCACCATGGGGGCACGTGCCCCAGTAAAAAAATCAAATTAGGATACCCCTAGTAGTATTTTTCTGGAAAAAAGTATAAGGGTCACTTTGATTAAATGTTGAAAGTAAAGGAGATAGATTGTATAAAGATTGGTGAGAAAGATTGACACTCACGTGATTGTGTGAGAGTGAAACAAAAAGGTTGTCCAAAACCTAAAAGATAAAGGTTTGTTTTTATTCCTATAAATAGTCATCTACTGTTGCTAGAAAAGTAAAAACATAACCTAGCAACCTAGCTATAAATAACCTAGTTGTACGCTAGCTAGCTCCCTAAAATTCCTACGAGGTGCACAGGCTCAACACTGCAACAATTGCGCAAGACAGCAAAACAACAATTGTCAATTGTTCTACTTCACTTTGATTTCACGAAATTTTTTATGTAAGTTTCGATTTATAGATCAATAAATATTTATGATATGCTTTTTATATATTATTTTTAGGTTTTTATGGATAAATTTCTTATAAAGAAGCAAAAAGTTTATGATAAAGATAGTGAAAAGAATTTAGAAGAGCCCCACTATGTTGAAATAAATCTTGATGAGCTTCCCGCAGATCCCGCCAAACGAATAAAAATAAGTGAATATCTTCCCAATAATAGTGATATTATTCTGAGAGCTTACTTACAAATGGGGCCATTTCAACCGCGTGATCATTTTTTTCCACAAACTTAGTATGAGACTAAATATAGACGATTTGTTCCTACTTGGTTTAATGAATACAAAGAATGGTTGGAATATAACATATCAAAGAATGCAGCTTTCTGTCTGTTTTGTTACCTTTTGGATCAGATTCTGGAAATGAAATAAGTGGAGATGGTTTTACTACCCGTGGATTTAAAAATTGGAAGAAATAAGATAGTTTTCAAACTCATGTTGGCAAACATAATAGTGCTCACAATCAAGCATGGAGAAAATGTCAAGATTTAATGAATCAACAAAGAAAGCATTCCACCGCTTTTGAAAAACAACAAGTGAAGCAAAAGTGCAATATCGAATTCGTTTGGGAGCTACGGTTGATTGTGTCAGATTTCTTTTACGACAGGGAATAGCTTTTCGTGAACATGATGAATCAGATGATTCAAGTAATCGAGGTAATTTCCTTGAACTTCTACACTTTCTTGTTGACCATAATGAATGATTAAGAAGGTTGTCTTGAATAATGCTCCCGAAACTCTAAGCTCATAGATCACAAAATCTTGAAAGACATTGCTTATGTTGCTTCAACAGAGGTTACAAAAGCTACAGTTAAAGATATTGGTGAAGGACATTTTGCTATTTTATTAGATGAATCTCGTGATGTGTCCACTAAAGAGCAAGTTGCAGTTGCTTTGCGTTATGTTGATGGAAATGGTTATGTCATTGAGAGGTTTATTGGTCTTGTACATGTCAATGATACTACTGCCTTATCACTTAAAATTGCTATTGAAGACATATTTTCAAGGCACGGATTGAGTATATCACAATTGCGTGGTCAAGGATATGATGGGGCTAGCAATATGCGTGGTGAGTTTAATGGTCTAAAATCTCTAATCTGAAGGAGAACAATTTCGCTTATTACGTGCATTGTTTTGCACATCAACTTCAGTTGGCGCTAGTTCTTTGTAGCAAAAATCAAGTTCAAGTTGCTTTGCTTTTTAATGTGGTTTCAAACTTGGTGAATATTGTTGGTGGTTCTTGCAAGAGGCGAGATGTGTTACGGGAATTACAGTTCAAGAGAAAAATTGATGGATTAGTAAATATGGAACTTATGAGTGGTCGTGGTTTAAATCAAGAAACCACTCTCAAACGAGCTGGTGAAACACGTTGGGGTTCACATTATGGATCTTTGGTAAATCTGGTTCTCATGTTTGCTTCTGTGATTGATGTTCTGGAAATTATTGTGGAAGATGGTGTTACTGCAGAGCAAAAAGGTGATGCTATTGCCCTTTTACAACAAGTTCATAGTTTCACCTTTGCTTTTAATCTTCATTTAATGAACAATGTACTAGGAGTTACAAATGAATTGTCTCAAGCTTTGCAAAGGAAAGATCAAGATATTGTCAATGCAATGAAGTTAGTCCAAGTTTGCAAGGATCGGTTTCAAGCAATTAGAGATGGTGGATATGAATCTTTACTTGTTGAGGTTTCTACCTTCTGTGAGAAACATGATATAGTTATTCCAAATATGAATGATGTGTTCATTGCTCCAGACGCAAGCGTCGAAATGCCCAAGAAAGAACAAACATGCATTACTACCAGTGGAGGTGTTCTACACGGTGATTGATATGCAACTGCAAGAACTTAATAATCGATTTGATGAGGCAAACACAACATTGCTTCTTTGTGTCGCTTGCTTAAATCCTAGTGATTCTTTTGCTGCTTTTAATAAGGGAGATTTGGTTCATCTTGCGGAGCTTTACCCTACAGATTTTTCTGATTTTGAGCTTATTGCTCTTGAAAACCAGCTTGAGAATTATATCATTGACATGAGGTCTGCAGATGAGTTTTCTAGTTTAACTACTGTTGGAGATGTTGCTAGAAAGCTAGTTGAGACTAAAAGAGATCATGTGTACCCACTTGTTTATAAACTTGTGAAGTTGGCTTTGATTTTACCTGTTGCTACAACATCAGTGGAGAGAGTATTTTCTGCAATGAAGATTGTCAAGAACCGTTACTGAACAGAATGGAAGATGATTGGATGAATGACTTATTAGTCACCTACATTGAAAAGGATTTACTTGATGCGGTGGACAATGAAACAATTTTCAGAGGCTTTCAAAATATGAGATCTCGTAGAGAACAATTATAGGATAAGTTTACGTTCTTAGAGTTATTTTTTAATCATTTTGTTATTAGGATATATGAATGATACAAGATTACATATTTAATTTTTGTATGATTATATAGAACTGTGCCCCCACAATATGAAATTCCTGCGCCCGCCTCGCTTGTGGTATAGGCAGAACTTGTCAAAACCCGGTGGTCTTGTGTTAGATGGGCTGAGGCCACTTGGAGACCTTATTCTGCTTTACGAGCAGCAACGGGATGTTTGTGCGAGTGTCATGGAGAGGTGGGTGAGTGTCGGAGGCCTTGGAAGTGCCGACCGAGGAGGGGTACCTCGATGAATTGGACCCCTTGTCATATTTCCTGTCCCGATCATTAGGAGAGGATCGGTGGTAGGGTTTGTTGATTTCCTCGGAGTTCATGAATCAAGTTGCGCGATCTATGAACTCACCAATCGTTGTGACGAGATTTTCGTTGATTTTGTATGCAAGCCTTCACTCGCGTTGGAGGCCTTGAGTGACAGCCAAGAGTTGCGTGTCTGGAGAGAGCCCCTGGACTTGGACGGCTTCTGCCTGAAACCATCGAATATAGTCTCGAAGGGGTTCCTCCTTTTGCTGCTTCACCCTCAGCAGGTGTTGGATAGTCTTCGGGGGTGGTCGGGCGCCCATGAAGTGGTGGATGAAGGCCGAGGCCAGGTCCTTGAAACACTTGAAGTGTTGTCCCCGCAATGTTCCGAACCATGTAGATGCGGCCCTCTTGAGGGTGGAGCTAAAATCTTTGCAAAGGATTGGGTCTGTGGTGCGTGCCATCTCCATTTGAGAGATGTAACGCTGCAGATGATCGACGGGGTCAGAGGTGGCGTCGTAACTTTCGATGACCGGCATGCGAAAGCAGGCCGGTGCCAGGACGACGATGATATCCTCCGTGAAGGGTTGTGTAAGGAGGACCTCGATGTCATCGAGGACCTGGTTTGGTGTCTTGACCTGTTCTTCGACCATGTTGATGCGTCGGAGGAGGTCATCGACACAGAGATTCCCAGAGGTGTTGTTCTGATTCTAGTTTTGTTCTTCACGATCGTTGGGATGCGGGACTTGTGCGGCCTGCAATTCAGCCTTGATGGTTTGTACCATCAAGGCCTTCATGTCGTTGAGGATGTTGTATTGGAGTAACAACATCTGAGCAGTATTGACAATGATAGGTTGTGGGACTGTGGAAGGTCCAGGGAGATTGGCTATGTTAGCCGCTGGTTGTTGTGTGGGCAGTTGTGTCCCTGTTGCCCCGCCGATTGGGAGCAGTGAGGGCGTGCCTGAGGAGCTAGAGTTAGCGTCCTTGACATGCGCGTTGTTGTCAGCATTGTGAGTCCTTCTCGATTTGGCCATTGGGAGAGAAAAAAAAGAGTATCTGGAAAAAGTTATGTGGTTGTTTTTGTTTGTTTCCCACAGACGGCGCCAAATTGATAGCCTCCGGACGATCAAGCGGTGACGGAAGCTAGAATGGAGCTGCTTCCGGAACCTGAAAGACCCAAGACACAGAAAACCTTTAGGTGTGGAAGAAAGGGGGAGGTGTGGGTGTGTAGCCAATACCTCATTTTGGGTTGGCATCACCCCACTTATAGGGTGATGTCAGGACTTTCCCCATGCTGGGATTGCTGACTCCCAGATTTTAGAGACTACCATATCTCCCAAACAGTGGTGACCTGATATTATTTGAATGGACCTTTGACTTGGAGTTAGAGTGTGAATTGAGCTTTGCCTATGCCTGTCAGTCAATGTCATACCCATGACAAGATGGTACTTTCCCGCCAATATGACTATACAGGGAGCACCCTCGTATTGATAGTATGATACCAATTCGGCCGAGAGTGGCTGGTGAAAGACAAAGTGGAGACCTTGATAACCTTATTCGAAGGAGGCACCACTCAATATATAGAGTGGTGTCGGTGCCCGTCGAGGAGGGCATTGATTGTAGGAATCGCATCATGAATGCGTAATTGATTGTGGGCCTTGATTATTGTTGTCGTTTGTGGGGTTGACCCCTTTGAGATTTATGAGGGAGCGGGGGAACCGCTTGACCGTTATTATACGAGGACCATCGTCGTATATACGAGGACCCTCGTCGTATAGATGAGGGGGTCCTCTTAGTGATGCCGTCAGCGTTTAGAACGACTTCATTGGACCCATATATATATATCAGTAAATAATTTAAATTTACATATCTGAATATTCATAAATAAAATCATGTATTACATACTATAAAACAAAAAAAGATCAATTAATAGGACACATAGAGAGTAATAAAGGGAGTTTGTTATTGCAAAAGTAGCATCCAACACAAGACATCCCATAGGTTGTGTTCAACATCAGAGGTTAGAAAATAATTTCTAATTTTTTTTCAAATTTTGAATGCAATAGTAGGATGAATTTACTTTTTTGTACCTTTCATTAATGCAAAAGATAAAAATTTACAAATCACAAATAAATGATAAACTAGTAAAATCCCTATTCTGTCTTACTTTTTATCCACTTGGTAATTGTGAAACTAGAAATTAATTTATAGAAATTAACCGCATAAAGAAATTATCCTTTTTTATACAATAACTGACCTTTTTATGAATAAAATTGGACTGGATGCTAATGCTATTCCATATGTTAATTTGTAAATATACTTTACTTATACTATATCTGCATAATTATCTGTGACTAGTGGATCAGACAACATACTTTCAGGCACAGCATGATTAATTAAACAAGTGGGGATTTAGCCTTCATCCGCCTTTAAGATGACCGACCGTGAGCCTTGAACTTTCCCCCACGATTGTTATCGGTATAAACGTTTTAGACTCCGAAAGACTTTACTACTACTACGTTTGACTTGATTATTGGAGCGTGTGTTTGACTAATTTGTGGATGATGATCACAATCCTTTAGTTCAGTCTACTTGGGTCTCAATCAATCGTCGGACGAAGATTTTCGGCGAAACTGCACCATTGGTCTTAAACTAACGTCAATATTGCAACTGGGTCACCCAATTGCAAAATGTAACATATTAACCCCACCCAACAAAAAAGAATGATATCAATGTGGTATGTAGTTAATATAGTTCTTTGTGCTCAAGGATAGTTTTCGAGACTACTGAAGAGCCATAAGAGGCTTTGATGATAGTCAACAAATCCAGAACCTTAATACAGGACACTACCTCTGTCTCAAAAAAATTGGTGCGTTTCGTTTTTAACATTTAATTTATAATTTTATTTCTTTAACAATTTAACATGTAAAATAAAATATTTTAAATGAATATTATAGATTAATGTGTATAGTTTCGAAAGATTTTTTTTTCAAAAGTTTTTAATGAATTTTTTCTATTAATAATTTAAATCTATCACGATATCAAAAAAGAAACGCACCAATTTTTTGGGACGGAGAAAGTTTGAGTGAATCCATTTCACTCAAATGCTCTCCAAATCATTAAATAACGGTCAAATTTTATAGGTATGGAAGGTTAAATTACAAATCTTCCATTTTCAACATTTCTTTAATAAATGTTTAAGTGTATTGAGCACTTGGCCTAGTGGTCATTAGGGATGAGTTCGAGCTGAGCCGAGCCCTAGTCTAGCAGGTTCGAGATCGGGCTCGTGAAATTCGGGCTCGGCTCTAGCTCGGCTCGAACTCGATTGAGCCCGATAATTCGAGCTCGAGCTCGGCTCTCGAGCTCGGCTCGATGGTTCGTGAAGGGTAGTATCGTAATTTTAGACGAGCTCGTTAAGGCTCGCGAACCTTTACGAGCCGAACGTTTTGAGCTCGAGCTCGAGCTCGTTTATTATTCGAGCCTCAAAACCGGCTCGAGCTTGAGGCTCGTGAGGCTCGGCTCGTTAAAGCTCGAGCTCGAGCCGAGCTCGACTCGAATCGTTTCACACCCCTAGTGGTCATGCTCTTGAGGACATTTATAGAGATCTCGAGTTCAAACCTCCCACATCTCCAACCCCCTTTGTATCAACACAAAAAAAGTTTATAGAAATGGAAAGCTTATTTTCTGAATTTTAGAACAATAATGCAAGAGAAGGAAAAGACTATTGAATATTTCAACCTTAAACATTTATCAAAACAGATTCAACTAATAAGTTTTCTTAAAAGTTTTCAAGAATAAACGATCTCAAAATCTTCCATCTCTAGCTAGCTAGGGTGGTCTTTGGGAGTCTTTGCCTCCATGACATGTCATGAATTTGTGCATGGAAAACATTAATGTTTCCAAATCAACAACCAAGCATGTCTGATCAATTGCGACCATATCCAAAGGCTTAACTTTAGTACTCCACCTATTTATTGTTAATTAATTATCCTACAAAGGACAGACCAAAGCTTCTATTGTACTCACGCCATAGACGATGACCACCCACTCCTCTTTGCTTCATCTCAAGAAGGAGTAATTAAAGAAACGGACCCAAAACCTTTTTCCTTCTTTAGAAACTGCTACCACACACTGTAATCAAGCTTTATTGCAAAATAGACAAAGGTGAGGGTTGGATTGCAAATTTGTGAATAAAGGCAACAATGCAAAAAAAAAAAAAAAAAGTGGAGAAGCTTTGGCTGCCAGCCTTGGTTCGCATGACAATATGCAAAAGTCTGAGGCTAAGGAATAGGCTATTGCAATACAATGCCCTTCTATTAACTCATAAAAACTCTAACCGTTAATAGATAAAGTTAATGTTAATGGGGTTGATGCGGTAATTGTAGACGTGCCCAAACTAAAAGACTAAAACACCCTTCATAGAGATTTGTTATGAGGATAAACTTAACATTTTTATGGTGTGTGTTTTTCCACATATATGGTAAATAGATACTCACTGTCTCGGGTCTTAAATGTCCAATCTAGTGATTAAGCTTTAAGAATATAAGATGGAGGTTCTAAATTCAAGTCTTCAACATTCCTCAGTCACTGTATTTTTTTTTAAAGTATGACTTAAGAGAATAAGAACAAATGAAATTTAGTTTAATAAAATTCAGTAAATATATCCTCTGTCCCCAAATAATTCTACACATTTATTTTCTGGTTTGTCCTTAAAAAATTCTACAATTTCCTTAAATGGAAACTTCTCTCCTCCAAAGTTATCAAACTATTCATACTTTATCTTAATTTTTTCTATATCGTTATTTTGTGAAACCTCCATTCAAGGATTATTATGTCAAACTACATAAAATCTTACATTTACCTTAATCTCTGCGTTCATACAAAATGTAGAATTAATTGGGGACGGATGGAGTATAATGTAAAAATGAATCACGGGTAATTATTAGTCTCTCCATCTCAAATGTGATTTCTCTTTTTGCTTTGAGTAGTAAAAAGAAAGATACTCTCTGTGCAAGATAAGTTGTCACTTTTAGTTTTTTCGTATAGATGAAGATTATTTTTACTCACTAACTAATTTTACATAAATTTACATCATTATTTCATTTCAAACTTATTTCACCCTACTAACCCACTCCTCTAGATGCTTTCGGTGTGTATCATTATTCTATTCCAAACTTATTTCACCCTACTAACCCACTCCTCTAGACACTTTCGGTGTGTGCATTTTCATGAGTAAAAATGAACTAAAATAAAATAAAATTTAAAAAATATCATTTTGGTATGAGTTTTTCAAAGAAACATGGTAGGGACGTACACAACCAATAGAGAAAGAGCCAATACTTTTTCATCAAAAATGAGAAAGAAAAGCCAATACTTGGTCCAATTGTGGATATATGCACAGTGGGTTTTTCAAAGAAACATTTAATAGTACTTGTAAAAAAAATGGTCAAAATAAATTAAATGAAGACCTCGGGAATAAAATAAATTAAGTAGAGATGCTAAATGCTTCTCAAAATATGTCATCAAGAGACATTGTTACACGCATTCTTTTTCTAAACTATACACTTATCGAGATCCAACATTCAAGAAGTCAACAAAACACTTCCAAAATCGTTTTAAAATATCTGTGTTGCAAATCAATGAATGAACAAAAATAATAGGTGGTTTCAAACTTAGGAGGGGAAGAGATTTTTATGAGGTGAGAAATTGAAGAATTCACTGTGGATTCTTGTGAGGTAAAAAAATATACTATATTAGAGGGTTTCAAACTTAGGAGGATAGATGAGAAATTGAAGACTCACCGTGAATTCTCGTGAGATGACAATAATAATATTTAGAAACTATTTAGAAACTATATGTTCATTTATTATTTGCATATAAATTATTAATCTTTAGTTATTAAATGGGTAAACTCCAAGTTTAGTCCCTTACCTTTCAACTTTGTCCTATTTGAGTCCTATTTTAAGATTTTGTCCTATTTTAGTCCCGTAGCTCCATAAATCGTCTCAATTGTAGTCCTTCCGTTAAAGTCCACGTTATGTTGACCGTTTGTCTGTGTCAAAGTCTTAATTACCCTTTTCTTAATTTTCAACTAACCCCTATTTTTATAAAATTTTAACAATTTTACCCAAACACTTTAACTTTCCCATAAACTTTAACAAATCAGAACCCAAAATCGAACCCAAAATCGAAGCAATCGGATCGCGATTTGCGGCCGGGCTTGTGTCCGACGAAGTTCTACTTACAATAGTTGTCTCCTGGGTGGGTCTAGTTTGGCCGGTGCCTGGCGGTGGCAACTTCACCGTCCGATTCGAGGCGTGTGATAGAGAGAAGGGCTAGATCTCACACCGGCCGGCCTAATTCGAGGCGTGTGATAGAGAGAAGGCTGTGAAAGATCGGGGACATGGACGGTTAGCGGTTTGCCGGCGCAGACTTGAATTCGGAGGAGTAGACGGCGAGGAGGACGGCCTCGAAGCCGAGAGGGAGGGAGAGAGGGAGAGGAAGCAGATGAATGGAGGCGTGAGAGGTAGACGCCGAGAGGAGGAAGGAAGGAGAGGACGAGGAGGTGGAGGTGGGGATCGATGAAAGGAAGGTGTCGTAGAGCCGGGCAGAGGATCGGAGCCGGAGCCGGGCGTGGGAGAGGAGAGGAGGAGATGGAGGATGAGGACGAAGGGGACGGCCGCAGAGTGATGTCCATCGCGCGGCAAGCGGCGCTTTGACTCGAGAAGAAGAAAATGGTGGAGGAGCCCTTCTCCGCCAAAGTGACACCACCGGGAGCCCCATCGTCACCCTCCGTCGCATCATCTTCATCCTTAACTTGTTGCTGAGATCCATCGTGGTTGAGGTCAATGTCGGGTAGGGAAGAGCAGAAGAAGAAAAAGAGAGGAAAAAAAGTGTAGGGACTTATATGTATATTTGTTAAAAGTTTAATGACCATACTTCTAGTAAATATGTAATTAGATTATAATTGTTGGGTATTTACGTAAAATAACAAAGAAAACAGAAAATTTAACGGAAAATCATGATGGGAGGACTTGAGTGGGACAAAAATTAAAGCTAAGGGACTTGGATGATGCAAATTCTTAAAATATGACTCAAATAGGACAAAGTTGAAAGGTAAGGGACTAAACTTGGAGTTTACCCGTTATTAAATATTGAAGAACTAAAATCATGGTGTGGAGGTGAGAATGAGAAGTGATTCACTTCCAAATATTTTATTAAATATTAGGGGGTGTCAAACTTAAAACGTGGGGGAAATCTAATTCACCCCATTCCCAAGAAAATCACGGTGAATTAGAAAATCTAATTCACCATACTCAACTTTGAGACCCTGCTGCCCAGCACCTCCGCCATCGTCTTTGTCGCGTCCCAGCATCGAGGTTCTACTTCCCGAAGCACCAGACTTCGTTGATGTCACACCGGCGGCGGCACTCCAAACCCGATAACGATCTCTCTCAAATCGTCCGCCTCTCGCTCATCTCGCATCCCAGTCTTCAGCCTGTCGAATCGTCGCCAGAAAA
Organism: Stellera chamaejasme; assembly: GCA_024586325.1. NCBI lineage: Eukaryota > Viridiplantae > Streptophyta > Magnoliopsida > Malvales > Thymelaeaceae > Stellera > Stellera chamaejasme. The sequence continues at coordinate 7,965,109 of CM044984.1, read as the reverse complement.
ACTCCTCCGGTGCCGACGTTCCACGATTCGCGTCGCCGTCTTCTCACACTCATCGTGGATCTGCCGCGTCGCCAGCTCCGCCAGCCTCTACCATCTCTTCTCCAGTGGAAGTCCGCCCTGCTGCTCGTCGCGTTGTCAACCGCTCGCCGGGATCGTCCTCTTTCGTCCTCGTCGATTCTTTTTGTTTTTTCACGTGAATTTTGTTTTTTCACCTTTTTAGAAATCACCATAGGTCCGAAAGTGAGAAAGAAGAAAATTCATGGTGAGTTTCTGGGGTGAAAAAAAAATCACCTAAATTCCACTAGGTTTGACACCCCCTATTGAAGAACTAAAATCACTTCTCATCCTCACCTCCACACAATATGAAGTTTGAAACCCATAATATTCCAAAAATGATTCTAAATATAATTTTACAAACTTATACATCCGTCAAAAACTTCCTTTAAATAATAAAACAGAAATGTCAGTGAAATGCTCAAACTTAGTTTTATAGTTTCTGAAATGTGCTAAAATGTAACACCAACTGAAGTATAGAAATTCCAATTTAACAATTTATTATTCAACTAACCCCTCATTATTAACAAATTTACAAACTAGCCTTAAAATTTCAAGGGAAATTATAAAAAAACAAACTCACTAAGGTTTGGTGCATCTCTACTTTACTCCCACCATTCTCAGAATTCTCAAAAAAAAATTTAAGGTTTGATGAAATATACAAAACCCCTTGAGACTTGATGAAATATACGAAACCCCTAGATCCCAAGTGACTCCCAACATCGTTTTTCTTCTATTAAATTTTTCAGTTTAATTACAAAAATTGAATCATAAGTTTTTAACCCTACAATTTTAACCATAACTAACTTACAATTTTCACCTAACCCACCCTCCACATCCTCAACCCACACCCTTGACCACCGCCGGGCCACCATTGACTATTGCTAACTCCCGATGGCTTGAGGCTCGCTAGCACCAACCTAAGGTTCGCTCGCGGCTTGAGACTCGCTCGTGGTAGCCTAGGGTTCGCTCATGGTGGTCTAGGTTCGTTCTTAACAGCCTCAGGCTCTCCCGCGACAGCCTAGGGTTCATTTATGGCGGCCCTTGACATGTTTGGCGTTCATCAACGGTTCGACAGTGGTTGGTGGTGGTCCGACAATGGCTGGTAGGTGTTGGGTTGATATGAGGGAGGGTGAAAATGTACAGTATTAAGATCAGTATGGTATGGTAGATTAAAATTAGGGTTAAAATAGTCGAGGATCCAAAGACCGTAATTAAACCTAAAAAACTAACATAACCACTAACGAAGGTTAGGTTTAGGTGGTTTTTGTACATTTCTTCAAATTTATGGGGTATTTTGAGAATTCCAAAAATGAGAAGGGCAAATTAGAGATTGGACCAAACCTCAGGAATTTTTTGTTGTTGATAATTTCATAAATTTCAAACATGTCTAAAAAATACTAACTTATCCACCCAAACCAGTGTCGACAGCCCGACCCCACCATGACCCCATGGCGCTTAACCAACCCACCCCACTCACCCTAGCCCACCACAGGTCAACCTTGCCCCAACGACGCTCCCAACCCTGCATCACTGCACCAAAACCTAGTGTCATTGTTGTCCATTGCAGCTAAACCAGCCACCACCATCTTCGACCTCCTCCATTGTGGATGAGGCCAACGTTGGAGGTGCCAAATCTGAACTTAAGAGACCACGCTAGGTAGAGCCAGGGCGACGCTGAAGAGGGTTGGGTTGATCGAGGTAGGTGTGGGGGTGGAATGTCACCGTTGGGCTCAGGAAGTGTGGGAGAAGTTTAGGGTTTTCTGAATATTTTTTAAATTAGTGCTATTTAATAAATTTGTCGCAATTAGGGGTTAATTTAAATAATACATACAAAAATTAGGAGCTATTCAACACATTTCAAAAATTAGGTCAATTTTAGCGATTTCCCAACATTTTATTAATATATAAACATTTTTGTTAGCGTTTCAGAAATTAGATTTGCACATTTTTTCAAAACTAATCAAAATTTATGTGAATAGCATACTAATTTCCCACTGAGGAGACATGAGTGATGAAATGATACGCATAAGCAAATCTTCCAAACCTTGCGAGACCGTGCTGACATAGCTGTTGGTTACACTTAAACCATTTGCTTAACCAATGATTAAAATCTATTTCAATCAAATATACTATATTTTCTTTACAATTTACCATAAAATTGGATAAATATACATTTAAAAATAATAAATTTACTTCAATGGGGAGTGAATTCTACTCACTTCATCCTCAATTAATGCATACATTTGTTTTTACTTATTCACAGTATTTAATCAAAGATTTTTTTCATGAGTTTTTAAGCATTTTAAGTTAAATAATTCATATCCATATCCTAATTTGAAGTATAAATTTTCTAACTATATTTTTTGATGAATTTTTTTTTCACTATTTATCTTTGTAAAATTTGAGTTAAACATTGAACCTTAAATGTCAAATGTATTAGTAATTAATTCATAGGACATGTCAAATGCAAACTTGGTGGATCATGGTGACAATACTACTTAATTAGAAAGAAAACTCCAAAATAGGACATGTCATTTCATAATCCACCAAGTTTGCATAAAAAAGGTCATAGGGGCAGGTATAGAGAAATATGATTAATAAAGAGCTTAATTTGTTGAAAACTCCCTAAACACATATATAAGCTGAGATTATCATGCCAATTTTCTTCCTCAGGTCAATAAACAAAAAGGAGAAACAAAATCCAAAAGGTGCATTGCCTGATTGGCTGAAGCAATATAATAGACATGATAAGCAGGATGAATTACCAAATCAGAGCTGCAGGAGGCTTTTGGGTGCAATTAGATGGCCAGCTATTTGGCAGCAAGATTGGGCAAATGATGCAGACATCACAACTTCACCACTCATCACTGTCAATATAAACTTTACAGAAGATGCATGATCAAAACCACACTTATCTAGTTAGCCACCATAGAAAATTCCATGGTGGTCCAAAAAAGCTCTACATGTTGGACAAAGCATATACACTAACCTGTTTAGAATTAGAAATTAGAACCCTGGTTAAAGAATGACTTTTTTACATTACATGTGGCTCAAATGACTTAATCACACTGCTATGTTAAAAATTTACTGCTTGTTGTAATTAGTTTGAAAATGAGATAATATAAGATACACACTAGAGTGATAAAGAACCAAGTTCATGAAAACTGGTCATCTGAGTTCATGATACATATACCAGTTGATTGAGGATGAACCAGAAAGAAAATAACCTGACAAATCAGGAAACGCATCACATGCATGCAATGCCTTCTTTCTGGCTATTGAATATTGATAGTTTGGTAAGGAGCAAATTTGAATGAGGTTGGGAGAGTCCTAGCATGCAGCCAGCCAAAAACATAAAAACATAGGAGCACATGTAGGTCCAACATAATTTAAGGGCATTGCTCAAAGCACAAGGGCACCAACACCCATAAAACACAAGTTAGATTAAAAACAGAATAAGAATTATTTTAAATCTGAATGGGCTAAAAGATTGAAAGAGAAAGGAGTGTGTGGTACCCAGATACCAATTCACATATTTTGTCAGAACCCATGTGACAGTGTGGCCCTTACCCTTTCATGTCCACCTAAAAGAAACCACAAAATGAGACAAAAGAGTCCCCTAAAGTAGCCTTTAATCACATGAGATGAAATATCTTTTCCATTCCTTGCCCCTCCCCCCTTATTATTGTTTATTTCCCCACTTTTCCCCAAAAACTTTCTTCTGTGTCAATAAGCAACACAAATCAGATTCATAATAAAATACTCCTGCTAAAAGTGGAGGAGCCACAGCTTTTCTCCACTTTATTCATAGCATTCTTCTGCTCCAGCTACTTCAATCTCTTGAGAATCAACTGCACAAATAGTGACACTGCTCTATTCCACTCCTCTGCTTTTTATATAGATACTAGTAAAAGTTAACTAGTTTTGTATTTCATTTCATTATATATATAAGGACTTTTTATAAAACAACAAAGGGAAATATCAAAGTTTAAGGGGGTGAGTTACAAGATCTCAAGAGTTCAGTACTACACTATTTACCTTAGGCTTTGTTTGTCCAGCCATTTGTGTGGTCCAACATGGCTCCTAAAGGGTGGGTACAATACACAGAAATTAAAAGCTAAAGAAACCCACTCCCTTAAATCAGTTCTTCTGTCCTTTGGCTATGCACTATTGTGTTTTCAATTGTGAGTAGTAGTAGTATGGTATTAAATGACGATGGTGATCTTGCTGAGGATCCTGTCTACAGATTTGTGGGTATGGTATTAGCTGTACAGCTAGAGGAACTTTTTCTCTTTGAATATGCTCCCCAATACTTCTGCAAAGATGGAACAGCCAACCAAAATTACAAATTTGATTTCACATTTGACCTAAAATTCAACAATTGAGCTGATATAAAGTCTCATTATTTCTTACCCTAAAAAGTAATTTCCCCTTTATTGGCCATGCTCATCCCCGCCAACTACATGCCCAGAGTTCCTTGCCCAGGGGATAACCTTCCCGAGAAAATTGGTCAAATAATTTATCAGCTTTCCTTTTCTCTTCCATCATGCTAGTAATATGAAAATATTTTTAAATCACAGTCATTCATTGCCTTACTCATCTAATAAGAACTATTGCCCTTTTCAAGTGCTCTACTTAAACTACTTTCAATTTGGATTAAATAAAGTACCTGGGCAGTTGAGGAATACATGATTTAGGAGGAGCTACAGCGACGCCGGTGGAGGAATTGAATGAAGCACTATTATCAGGATAATATGCAACTGGACTGGTAGATTTGTCATCAACCTCCAAACATTTAGTGGAAAATAGTGTGGGATAATCACCAGCAGCCTTCTTAGGAGAAGCAAAGAGACTATCAGGCAGAATGTGCTCCAAGCTGTTGATATGGAAAACAATGTTAATGCAATTTTCACCAGCACAATATCAATGTCAAGGCATCTAACATAAACCAAAGCTGGAAAGAAGCAGGGAAATTTACTAATTAAAATAAAAGATTTATAGTTTTTGCTACTTAAGGTGATCTTCCCTCTGCATCTCAGGATTCAGGTCTTCACCTTTCTAGAATATCATTTTCTTCAGTTGTCAACTGCTCATCTTTAATACAGCTACCCTCCAGACCATATTTATGGCCATCATCAGCAACAGCCTTGGGAAAAAAACTAACTTTGCTACAGCCACTCCCTGCGGTAGAAAAGAGAACAGTCAGAAATATGCAAACAAAAAAAAAGGCCAGAAATTAAAGATGCAAGTACAATTAACTAATTCCAATTGTGTAACCTTCTGGAAATACTTCTTGATCGATGCCATCAACAGGAAATATCAGAGAATGATTTCTAGGAGAAGGGGAAAATGTTGGTGAAGGAATGGGAGACCCAGCTGAAAATCCAGCGGTTTCAGGATGATGACGATGATTGTTAATGTTCATAAGTTGCAAATTCAGTAGTCTTCTGCTTTGCAACTCAATTGCTTGCTGCAGATCAGCTTGCTCCTCTAGTTTTCTTCTCAACAGCATTTCTGGGCTGTTGTAAAACATTCTTGTCCCTTTATTGCATAATTAAGGAAAAAGAAAACAAAAGGGATTAAAGCACATTAAACTTCAAGCATATGAGAAAATCACACAGAAAAATCATCTTGTTTGGGGCATACCAAGATATAGATCCAAAGACTCTCTAGAGTCGATGCCAGTTGGACTAGAGCAAAGTTGTTGTTGCTGCTGCTGCTGCTTTCTAGATTCACCAAAACATGAAAAGAAAATTCAAAGCTGTAGAATTTTGCACAAATAAATAAAACAACGAAAGAGATGATTGACTAAAAAGCTACTGGCATTTACTTTTCTTGAACTTTGGCTTTCTCCTTGTAAGGCTTCACAAGCACACGAGAGTCACAGACAAAATGAGGATTACCCTTGGCCAATATCAGCTTCACCGTTTCAGGATAAAGAAATGTCACAAACCCAAACATCCTCTTCTGCTGGTATGGTATTCTCACGTCTTGAACAGGTCCATAAATACTACTCAGAAAAAAGAAAGAAAGAATGGAGTAAAAATGATAGTTGGTTCCTTGACAGAGCTCTTGTTATCAAATCTTAGCTAGAAAAAGGCGCTGTTGAATCTAATACCTGAAGTAGTTTGAAACATCTTCCTCTCTGAAAGTACTATCAGCTGGAAATGTCAAGTAAATCTGCCTAGAACTTGCGTTGACTCCATACAATTCACTCCTGTCTAGCCGCAGCCGCCCAAGCCTGTGGAGCTCATCCCTCGCCATCCGTGGAGATCTGCAATTGAAAACGAAAAAAAAAATCAATTTTAAACATTTGAAATGATAACTATTAGCGCAGATAGTCACAGCATTTAACTGTAGGGACCTTTGGGACTCGTTCTGTTCTTGTAGGAAAAGATTCAAACACTTATCGTGCGGTAAAGAGCTCGCCAACTCCGAACTACCCCTGTGAAGAAACGAACAAGTGCTGCCATTTTTGCAGAACCCTCGAGCGAAGTAGGAGCACGGCCGCCAACCGAGCCCGGAGTTTACATCTGGGTCGGATCCAAAACACCCGCCGGGCACCGAGAAGCTCCGGCGGTGAAGCGGAAAGTCCACCGACGCCTTCTCTGCCTTGGAATCATTCAGAAACGCGAGCTGATCCCGGAACCTGGAATCATCCAGCAGCAGCAGCTGCTCACCGTCATTACAATGGCTCGGAACGGAAGACGGGCTCGGGATTTCCAAACCATTGATAATGGTTCTGGAAGAAGAGGGGATCTTCAGAGAAGTGGGTCTCGTCGGTGGATTGGAAGGAGATGAAACCAAGCCGAAGCTGGTCTTGGCCTTGAGAATTGCCGAGTGAAGCAGAGACTCTGGTCCGAGAGCCAAGCGAACGATCTCCTGCTCGCCATTGTCATGGAGAAGCAGAAAGCCCAAGATTTTAGAGGCGTGTTCGGGCTCCAAGCTTTGGATCCTCGAAAGAACGAGTTTTGTCGCTTCGAAAGAATCCATGTGGGAGATGAAGAAGCAGCAGGGAGTGAAAGGGAAGCTCGTGGGAGGGAGAGTGATTAGCTTAAAAGGAGTGGACTTTATGGTTCAAAATGGACCATGATCAGGTGGGAATTTTGCATTACTTTTTAGACCATTACTAATTCATTGTCGCATTAATTACACATTTTACCCCCTCATCTTTCGTACACTGCTTGTTTCTCACTCTTACTATTACTATCACCCAATCCAACCATCTTTTGTAGTGAGTTTTAAATGATGACAGACATGATTATATCAAATCATACATAATAATATAATATTTCATTCGTTTCAAGTGTGTTATCATTTTTACTTGTTTGTATAAATTAAGATTGTCTTTGATTAGATCATTTTATATAAACTTTCATCATAACCCCCTCCCCTCCCAAATTCATTATCACCTCTCTCAACCTACTCTATATTCTTTAAGTGAGTGCATTTGTAAATGTAAAAACAACAATAGATATATCATTCCATCCAAATAAACTTATGTGACAGAGTCCATATATATACTCTTATCATGTGGCACATAAGCATTGATTCATATCATCAACTACAAGTACCAATATATGTAGTCCCCCTCTCTAATCTTTCTTTCTAGTGTTTATGAAAGTTGCTTACAGTTCAAAAAAAATATATGTAAGTGCATTTTATAGAATATATCACTTAGAACTAAACAAATCTAACACTACTTTTAGACCATATTCTTTGTGATTAATACTATATTAGTACAAGGTTGTTGCTTTTTTTTTTTTTGAACGGCAACATTGAATTAATCAAGAAAGGTTTACAAGAAGAAGAAAAGCCGACGAGGTGCCGGCTAAGCTATAGCGACAGAACAAAAGTAGACACCAAAAACAACAACAGAAGACCGGGAACCCCACAAAAACGAGAAAGAAACAAAGCCACAGAATTAAGCCAGCTTTCCTGCTGCTCCAACCAAAGGAGCTAGGATCCAATCTCATGCAGAAGTGCACATCCGAAAAAATAACATTTGGTTATATTCTTGTTCCTAGCCTTCCATATAAACTTTCAGTAAACAAGCAAGGTTGCCGAGAGGTTCGGACATCCTCCATAAGGTTGTTGCTTTTTATATATATATAAAAAACATATATTGAAAGTTGCGTACAAGTACGAGCTAGTATTGTTATTTCGTGAACAGATTTACTTTGTTCTTTTTGTTCATGTCCTTTATCATTAATTTGTGTGTTACATTTTAAAATTTAGACTACTACACATGGTCAAAACATTTAAAATGGAACTGAAAAATGCATGGTAATTATAAGAATTCACTAGCAAATTAATGATGAGACGAACAAGTAATTACCCCTTATTTCAGAAAAGGACATAACTGTATCAAACATGAAATCAGCCTCCCATAACTTCACAAGCAGACGAGTTATTATTTGTTTATAAGGCTGGCGTAGCAGCAGGGACCTTTAATAATGCTCCAGATGTTTTATTATTGGTCTGTTTTCAGATAAAACCAACATCATAACAAATCAAGATCAAACCCCATGTGATAATTTTGTTTATTAACCTATTTATGAATAATATTTGCGTTTAACGTTTGAGAGGCTAAAAATGTTACATACCTCATGATTATTTTAGCATTAGATTAAAGGTTTAAGAAATTTACGACGACAACTTTTTTTTATATAAAAAAACAATCTTTAAAGTGATACGGAATATAAAAAAAATGGAACTGGAAAAAAAAAACTAGAGCTAATTGGAAGAAGAATGAATCTAGATCGGAGCACCAAAAGACATGTTGACTTCCAAATTGCCCTCTAGAAATCATGGTTTGGGTGCCCATATACATTTTAGGAATACATGATATATATTAGTCCATTCTTATTGGTAAGTTTCCTGAAATTTTATTTATAACATGATTCATTTATATTTATCCTTTTTTCTTCTTATTATAGCTTAGTTATTCCTGCCTTTTAGACATGCAATTAATGCATATTACGAAGAATATCAAAATTTCCTCTTAAATTACACTTAATTTGCCATAAAAAGTAATGCAACATTTTCCTATTTAGATGTCTCAAAAGTAATGCAACAAAAAAAAATCTCTCAAAGCCCTCTCCCGTTTTGATAAGACCCCTTAGGGTTTGGCGTCGCCAGGCCCAGGCTCGGCCGAGTGTCGCTAGTGCCGGTGTCAGCCTGCACCTTTCTCCTATCGTCCCCCGTTTTTGCTCCTGTCGCCAACCTTGCCCCTGGCGCATAGCTCCGATGGTTGATGCTCGATTCACTTTAGGAGGTGGGTCAGCGGGCCTCAAGACTTGCCGGTTTGCTGGACCGCCGAGTGGATCGCCACCGATATTCCTGCACAATCGGAGGGGTACGATCTAGAATCCCTAGGCCACTGAAATCGATGGATTCTCACAAGATGGCCGCCGAGATATGGTGATCTGTTAGAGCAAGGCCTTGATCTTGGGAGGAGGACCCGATCTGCGGTTGCCATCGGTGTTCGAGGTGGCCTTGTCCCGACAAGGTTGCAAGGTTCGCTCTGCTACGTTGAAGCACCGATGTTTCAACCAGGAAGTAGGGTAGGGTGTCCCTTCCTTGGTTGGCTGGTTGTGTGTCTGGGACAATCCAAGGCTCGGACTATTGAATGGGATGGCACGATGGTGGTGGGTTTGGCAACAAAGAAGGATGTGGTTTTACTTTTACTCGCGGAACGTATCTGGGTCTCGTCCTACCTAGCTTTATGAGGTTTTGGTTTTGGAGTGAGCCAGATTTTGGACCATCTTGGCTTGCTTTATCCTACAATTTTGGGTATTAGGGGGGTTCAAACTTAAAAGGGGAGGAAAAATTTTTAGGTGAGATTTTTCATTACTCACCGTGAGAAACGGACCGTGTTCCTCTTTTTATTCGGGATCCCTCAAACCTGCAACCAAACAGGAGAGGAGTGAGGGTACGCATTAGAGGGCAGGAGGGCAAAACATTGGGCAGGGGGCTGGTCAAATGGGGTGGGTCCCACCAAAATTCACTTTTCACGTGATTTCGGCCGAAATCACTTCCTCTGTGAATCACTTGACATCAGAATAATTTTAGAAATCACGGTGAGTTATGGGTGTGAAAAATGGTGGTGATTCACCACAATTACACCAACTTTGAAACCCCCTATTGTTCCTTATTCGCATTTAGTTTTTTGTTTATGAATTTCTGGTTGGCTTCTGCCTTTATGTTTTTTAGTCTCTGGATGGGTTTTTATTCTGTTTAGTCGGATGGTTCCTTGTTGCATAGCATGTATACCTCTCGTTGCATGTTAATGATGAGACGACGCTTAGCTCCTGTGCAACTACGATTGTGCACCCAGGTCAAGATCGCGAATCTAAATTACTTCATCATGACAACACATGCCTTCTTAAGTCGAATGATCCCTTTTAGTCATAATATTTGCATATTTGGATCTGTTTTAGGTATTTCGTTGGATTTCCGTAGTAGTTTTCTTTGGTTGTGTAGTTTTGAAATATGACCCATTGTGGTTATTCCCGGCTTGTATTATTTTCATTAAAGTAATACTAAGCAGTATTACTTTTAAAAAAATTAATGCAATAATTGTTATTTATGGTAACTTCATACATACCATCAATTTACCAAATTATTATTACCTTTAAAGCTCAGAAAATAAAAAACAAAACAAAAAGGTCAATATCGATCTCTTTATTCTTCAAATAAAATTTTCTATTCAATCATATAAGTATTTGAATTTTATTCTTGATATATTTATCATTATAATTGATTTTATTTTACTGTTCTTTCTCGATTTTTGCATGTGATTACATATTCCAATATAATAAAGGGTGACATAGGAAAGTCAGTACTAAAATATTCTCTCTAAATCATCATACAAAGTCAAACTGTTGCATTGTATTTGGGACGAATGGAGTAGTACATATGTCTCATACAACCTTAATCTCTTTAATAATCTACTTCATTTGTCCCAAATGTATTGCAATAGTAAATTTCAACTTTTCTATTTTACCCCTTTTAAGATTATATATAAGATATAATCATAGGCAAGAAACCGAGAAACACATGTAAACTAAAATCAACTATAAAAGTAAACCCTTGAAGGAAAAAAATCAAACAATTATTTGAAGATAAAAACCACTACAAGCTATACTCAAACTATATTGTTTGAATATATATATTGAGGAAAAGAGAGATAATAATACTTACAAGTTTGGAAGGTTTTGTCTTTTAAAGAGGTGGGCAAAACAAGGGTGGTGGTCCAAAATCTGCTTTGATCACTTGAAAGCGAATTGCAATATTCACTTGCATGCAACTTGCACTCCCCCAACATTTCATCACTTCTTCACGTTTTTATCATCTCCCTTGTTATCAACTTCATTATTGGAATATATATAAATTTATTATTTTTAAACGTATATCAATATAGTTTTAGGGTGAATTAATTACAAAAGAGTTTTCATGTAGTAATTTACTTATTAAATTAGAGGCTTAACTAACACCAAACAATAGGGTATTAATGTTGTTTAGGTCCAAAGCGAGTGTCGTACTTATTGACTTGGATCTGCATGGGCCCAGTGAAGGACAGGCCCAAGAACTGTTAAACTCTTATGCAGGCTGTGTGCTGCTGGCCTTGGTAGTGGGCCGAGCTTGGGACCAACTACAACAAAATTCTTCAGTAAAATTCTAAAAGTTAAATACTTCTTTTTTCTATAAAAAAATGATTACTCTCCCATACCAAATTTGGATATTTTTGCCTTTCCAAATTAATTATTCTCTCTCGTAAATATCACATTAGTACTCTTTTATTTTTTCACACTAAACAGATTTTTCTTCTTATGAACACCCCCAAAAGCAAAACATAACATAAAAAAACACACCCCAATGAAAAACAAACCCAATAAAAACCGATCCATTGGGCTTGATAAGCCCAATACATAGCCCAAAAGTGACCCAATAAATAACCTTAAAAACCATATTGCAGTCTACACACAAGTTCCCATAAACCCTTATCTGCTGGGGGATCATGGCACGAAACCTAGCACGCACCGCCTCATCCGCCGCCATGCGCGGCCTTTTCCTCCCCAAACGCCTCCTCTCCACCTCCGTCGGAACCTCCATCACTCGCCCGCCTCCCCTCCCCTCCGCGCTCCTATGTCGCCGTCCGCTCGGCCCTGTCTCCCCCGCCTCCAAATCCCTCCGCATGGCTCCGACCGCCATCACCTCCAAATTCACTTCCATCCGGTGCCGTGTTAACCGATCAGGCGGCTCGGGTTACTCGCCGTTGAACTCCGGTTCCAACTTCAGTGATAGACCTCCCACTGAGATGGCTCCACTTTTCCCCGGCTGCGACTACGAACACTGGCTCATCGTCATGGATAAGCCTGGCGGCGAGGGAGCCACCAAGCAGCAGATGATTGATTGCTACATTCAAACCCTCGCCAAAATTGTTGGCAGGTATTTGCCATTACCAACACTGCATCGTTTTTTGAAATCGATCACTTACCGGAAAGTTCACCATTTGACTTTGCGTTGTTTCACTCTTTTGTTTATGTTAGCGAGGAAGAAGCCAAGAAGAGAATCTACAATGTCTCGTGCGAAAGGTATTTTGGCTTTGGGTGCGAGATTGATGAAGAAACCTCGAACAAGCTAGAGGGTTTGTATATTCGCTTATCTGGTCCTGAGACTCCCTTTTTGTTGTTTTATTTCAATTATTTTGATGCTCTCTTTGTTCGGTTTGTGTTGCTTTTTTGTCCCGTTTTTAACAGGATTGCCAGGAGTTCTATTTGTGCTTCCCGATTCATATGTTGATCCTGAATATAAGGATTATGGGGGTATGTTTCTTTCTCCTGCATTTGTGACTTCTCATTTCTGAAGATCATTAAACTATGTACAGAAAGTAATCTCATTTCCTTCAAAATGTGTTACTGTTGCATCCACGTTTCAGCAGGGGTTTACCTTTCTTGTATTAATCATAGCCAGTGATTCGATCTGCTGTAGAGAAATGTGATTACTAAGCAGTCTTCCATATCCGCTGATCATTACTGAATTTTAACGAACTTAGCATTCTGTCATTCTTCAACAATGCTTGTAAATGCTGTCTAGCACGTGAGAAGTGGATAAGAAACTCTTATGCCATGCAACTTGGTGACAATGAATTTAATGAACTATGGAGTATTTAGGTTTAGGCTGTGTTTCTTGAAAGATTTTAGAGGAAAAAGTTGTAGTTTTCGAAAAGTGGATGGAAAGTGAGTGAAAAGTGGAGGGATTGTTTAGTTTTCAAAAGTTTGATTTGTTTTTGGTTGGTGTACCAGTCCATCTTGGCAAAGCTATTAGCTATGAAATAGCCATGTTTAGTTTTGAATGCTAATGGGCTTACATCGAAGGTCTCAATACCCTTTTCATTACTTTTCAATATTGAAGTTAGAGAATCTTTAGAGATGCCACATCATATTCCAAATTCCACATTTGCTTCATTCAAAATTTAGTTATGTTGCAGTTGCACCCAGTCCATCTTGGCAAAGCTGATAGCTATGAAATAGCAATGTTTATCTTTGAATGCTAATGGACTCACATCAAAGGTCTCTCTAACCCGTTCTTTGCTTCATTCAACATTGAAGCTAGAGAATCATTAGAGATTCCACATCGTATTCAAGAGAATTATTATTGTGTTAGAACTCATTTATGATGGTGGTGATTTTTCTGTCTAAAAATTGCAGCTGAGTTGTTTGTCAATGGGGAGATTGTTCAAAGATCTCCAGAAAGACAGAGAAGGGTGGAGCCACAGCCGCAGAGGGCTAAAGACAGACCGAGGTATAATGACAGGACCAGATATGTTCGCCGCAATAACATGCAGTGAAGCCATCGACGGGACGAATAGTTTGTATAGAATGACTGGGGCACTAAACTTGGCAAACAGTTTATCGTGATCAGATAAAGCAATCCTTTATTGGATCTCTGTCTGTAATGCTTCATAGTGACATGCGCGTGTGTCTGAATGCTGCTCCTTTCATGAATCTCGGTTATATGTTTGAGCTTCATTGTGGTGCTTGGATGCTCTTGTAATTGCCTCTGGACGTTCTTAATCGTTAGAAGGAGAGAGCCCATTTTTCAGCTGCCGTTGATTAAGATTGTCTGTATGTAATAGTTGTGAAGAGGTTTGGCGGCTTGGGGCAAGTAATTAGTGGTTTAATTGGTTAATTTGATCGAACTGAGATTAGCATTTCACTGCTAAACCTGAGATGGAAATAGAACAGAAAGAAGATTTGGAAATACAGCGGTAAAAAATCAATCATGTTTGTTTCTTATAAAAATGTTTGTGTTCTGTGTTCCGCAAAAATGAAGAATAAAGGGATTCCATCGAATCAAATCAAAATTTCCTCTACACTCCTTTGATTTTTTAAAGAATGCAAGTTTTCTCTAAAAATTCTCTTTAAAAAACATGTATGAATCAATCAATCACGCATATAAACATTGAAGTAAGACAGAAAATCCCTTTCTGTTTTCCTCTTCCCAAATTCAAAAATATTTCTGTCATAATCGATTAAGATAGATTAGTGTTCCAGATTTTCTAATTAAATCTTGATGGAAAATGGAATAGCGTATCATGACTTGGTGGTACTCCGTAAGAAAACCAAAAAATGAGTCGGAACCCATTTGAAGGGGTAAGACAGAAACCAATATAAATGACTTTTCCTCCATGAGTCTCTCTCTACCCCAACGGACGGGGCAGAATGAATATCGTAATGGAACAAAGATTCCAGCAGCAAAATGCACAATTGGCTCAGTAAACAAATACTTCGAACAATATATAGAGTTTATAGGAGGTTTCCTAACCGAATTTCACCACAGTTTCGAGAGTTTTATTCAACACAATCTCATTTAAACAGAATTTGAAAACTAAATTTACCACCAAAAATTACTTACAATACCAAATCTACCACCGTATTTTGTAACGCTTATGTTAACTACTCCCTCCGTACTCCATTAATTGATCTTGTGTTTTGATTGTTTCGCAACATTAAATCCAGGGAAACGGTCCAAATTACCTTTTTACCACTACTACAAAAGGCTCAATTTTCCATAGTTTTATGTTTGAGTGGTTCCTTTGTATCACCGAAAAATGTTTTGAGGTTCTTATATGTCATTCAAATGGTTGATGGCGTCTATTTGCGACGGCCGGTGTGGTGGCGGTCGAGTTTTCGCGGTGGACTTGGGCCGAGATGGTTCGATGGAGGCCGGCGGTGACAATGATGGTGGTTGGAGTGGCGTACGACGGTTGGAAAGTCGGATCGAAGCTGTTAAACTTGAAATCGTGGTGGAGGTTTTTTACTGATTTCTCCGTTGTTCCGGTGGCTTTGGTAGCAGAAAACAGACGGTTGGCTTCGCCTGGACATGTCGGAGATGATGGTGGTGGTTGACTCGACCACCGCAAATAGACGCCGTCAACCATTTTAATGGCATATAAGAACCTCAAAACGTTTTTCGGTGGCATAAAAGAACCACTCAAACATAAAATTATGGCAAAATCGAGTCTTTTTTTGAAGTAGTGGTAAAAAGGTGCCAATAGGCAAATGTTGATGGCAAATTTAGACTTTTTCCCTTAAATCTATCATTTCATTTAATCAATATTTAAATATGTAAAGTTAAATAATTCATGTGTATCATAATTTGAAATATAATATTTCTAAATAGTTTGCTCTTTTATCTTTTTAGTTGACTAATTAAATGTTGGTTAATTTCCGAACCATATTGAACGTTTCGAACTATGATTAGGTCGAATTTGGTTCATACAAATCAATGACTTAACCAAATTAATCATTTTGATTCGTATGAACCCAATTCGACTTAATCGTAGTTAGAAACGTGCAATGTGGTTCGGAAATTAATCAACATTTAATTAGTCAACTAAAAAGATAAAAGAGCAAAGACATTTCAAAGACTTGTTTCATTTTCCTCCTTCCACCGGCGATGAGGGTCCAATTACCTTCAATTGCAAGGCACTATTTCTATCATTATTTTGTCCATACACTTAATAATTTTCTCCAATTTCTTCCGATAAATAAATAAATACGACACAATGAGACGACCAACATGGTAGAATTGTGCAGTAGTATATATAGAGGTTTAGGCACCAGACGAGGCTGCAACATAAAAACTCACAAAGATGGCTGGCGGCAATGGAGGTTTCAATTCCATGGCCGCCGCTTTGTTGCTCTTCTCTGGATCGATGATGTTGGTGATGATCAGTCTTCAAATAACAGGTATACAATTATATGTAGTACTATCATTATCCCTACTAGCATAGTACGGTGTGTTTGTTTTGCGAAATGGAAGGTGAAGGTGAGAATAAAAAAGTTTGTATTTTCATCTATGAATGAGATGTTTGTGAAAGAAAAAATTAATTGTAACTTCTTCTTCAAAAAAAGTTATTGGTAAAAGGTGATTTGATAGATTTGTTCTTAATCGTTTGTTGGAAGATGAGCAATGACAAAGAAAATAGAGTTCTCACTCCGTCCCTTAAAAGTTGATACATTTGATTTTATGTTATTTGTAGCAGTGTGTGTTTGACTCAAAATTTTTTAGGATAAATAGTGAGTTTTTAAAATAAAAAAATATTTCAAGTTATAATACATGTGAATTATTCAACTTTATGTGCCTAAATATTCATAAAAAATCATAGATTAAATATCTTGAAAATAACAAAATAAATGTATTAGCTTTTCAGGGATTTGGAAGTGAGTATTAAAGATTCTAGACAATAGCGTAAAAAAGTAGATAACCTTCATATAGAGGAGAACAAAAATTAAGAGTAATAAAACAGATGTGTTAGTAAAAAAGAAGCGTTTAAGTTATTTTGAGACAACTAGAAAAGAAAGGAAGAGGTATATAAATATATATTATTGATGATCAAATTAATTAAAAATATATATTATTGATGATCAAATTAATTAAACAGACACCATATATGTTGAGGTTACTCTTAAGTTGCCCAATAGTTTGGATCCTTCAGACTTTATCTTTCTTTCCTCAAACTTTAAAATTGTGGTTAACGTTCTTTATCTACCTTTACAAGTGGGTTAAATTATTAGAACACATAGTTTCAACTACTCAGTTTACTATCAGTCAAACTATATAATGACAAAATATGCAAATAAAACTTTTTTTGAGCAGATGATCAATTGGTTAGATTAGACACTCTATCCTGAAAGAAACCCCACATCACGAGTTCGAATCCCTTCGATTTAAACTCATCCGAGGTCGTAATGTGAGTAAAACTCCATGTCTTGTACTCAGACTGAAGTCAAGCACGAGTCAAACACCCACCTCTGTGACACATTAAGTGTCATTTAGTAAGACATCAAGACTGCTAGACAAATATGCAAGTAAAACTGGATACTGTTTAATTTGGTTTTTATCTGCAGAAGCAATAGGAGTGTGTAATGGAAGAAATGGTGACAACTTACCTTCACCTGGAGAAGTTGTCAATCTCTATCAAACCAACAACATTGGAGCAATGAGATTGTATGATGCACATCCAGAAACCCTGAACGCCATGAGAGGATCCAACATCGACCTCTTACTCGATGTCGGAAATGACAATCTCCAGTCACTTTCCGATCCATCGGCGGCCAACGATTGGGTGCAGAGAAACATCATCTCTTACGCCTCAGACGTCAAATTCAAGTACATCGCCGTCGGGAACGAAGTCTCGCCGTCAGATCCGAAAGCGCAGTTCATAATGCCGGCGATGATGAACATCTTCAACGCCTTGGGCGCGCCCAATCTACGCGACCGAATCAAAGTGTCGACGGCGGTGAAGATGGATGTTCTCGGCAATTCATCCCCTCCGTCAGCCGGAGTATTCTCCGACGGAGCCCGATCGTTTCTCGGCCCGATTGTAAGCTTCCTTGAAGCAAACGGATCGCCGCTTCTCGCAAACGTCTACCCTTACTTCGCCTACATCGGAGGCGCTAGAGACATCAATTACGCTTTGTTCACTTCCCCTGGACCAGTCGTTACCGATAATGGGTTAAATTACCAGAATCTGTTCGACGCCATGGTTGATTCGGTTTATTCGGCGCTCGAGAAGTCCGGTGGTTCGAAAGTGAAGGTAGTGGTGTCGGAGAGCGGGTGGCCGTCGGAGGGCGGTGATGCGGCGACGGCGGAAAATGCCAGGACCTACTACAAGGGTTTGATCGATCATGTGAATCAAGGCCGAGGGACGCCGAAGAAGCAAGGGCAGACGATTGAAACGTACCTGTTCGCCATGTTTGATGAGAACTTGAAGCAGGGCGCGCCGACTGAGCAACACTTTGGGCTTTTTAGGCCCAACAAAGAGCCCAAGTACCAAATTACTTTTGCTTGATCTGAAAGGCAAAAAAAGAAAACAGAAATAAAAGTTTATAATATGTTGGGGTATGGTAATTAATTAAAATAAGAGTACTGTGTGTGCACCTGCATGCAGTGGTGCAAAAATGTTTTTTTTTTCTTCAAAATTTATGATGATGGGTTTACATATTTATCTGTTCCTTAGGCTTACACTATGTACTGAAAATATCTGCATGAATTACAGAAGTAAAAGAAAGTGCAAAAGGTAGCCTAATTACATGCCAAACATGTGATTTAATTTCTCTTTCATCTTTTCCTTTTTGTGGTCTTTTGAATAGGGGTTTCAAACTTAAAAAATGAGTGGAATGTAATTCACCTGATTTGTGTGGAATTCAATAGTGATTTAGTTTTTTAATTCACATGTGAGAATTGTGATGCATGTTTGAAACCACCGTGAAAAATGATAGGAGTGAGTGATGAATTACAACTAAAGCACTCTTAAAAAAAAAAGAAACCATCGCATTCACGTATCCACTCATGAAAGGAAAAAAACACAAAAATTGAAAGAAATAAACCATGAGTCTTGAATGAAAAAAATGATTCACTTTTCTAATTCACCATGATTTATACTAATTCACTTTTCCTAAATTCACCT
Source organism: Stellera chamaejasme (assembly GCA_024586325.1). Lineage (NCBI taxonomy): Eukaryota > Viridiplantae > Streptophyta > Magnoliopsida > Malvales > Thymelaeaceae > Stellera > Stellera chamaejasme. The sequence goes on along the minus strand of CM044984.1, from coordinate 7,946,070 downwards.
TAGGTCCTAATTAGTTTAGATGAAAAACTGACTAATTCACTAGTAAATAAGATGAGGTGAAAAACTGATTAATTCACTTACAAAATGTTAAGTTTGAAACCCCTAATGTACAACAGCATAGTACTTGCTAATGGATCCTTTAAATTAAAAGGTACACTCAATTTACAGGAAGAGAACCCATGAGGACATTACAATTAGAATACTAAATGTCGAAGAAATAAAGGAATGGATGAAATATGCGAAATAACTAAAATAAATGGACTAAATATTGGCGGGCCGAGGGAGGATTAGTTTAGGTTATATGTTTATAGGAGGAGTAGTTTTTCTACACCCAATTATTAATTTAATTAATCAATTAATCACATATAGAGTTAACCATTTTCTGAAAGGTATTGAAGAATAAAGATGATATAGATATTAGGTGTAGATATCTAAATATTTGGAATTGAGTTAAAAGCCTTATGTTAAGCTACCAATTTTTTCAAAAAGTTATTTTTTATCATTCAACCATTAGACACAACCAAAAAATGAAGATTATTATATTTTCTCGCTCATTTTAATTTATTTTCCACTTTTACTTCATTTCTAAAAGTAAGAGTATCATTAAACAAACCAATAATGATTTAGTGTTTATTTTAAAAGATAATAAATCTTTATAAAAGAATTCCTAACTCTATATTTAAACTCCTTTTTTAAAGACAACAAAAGATTTTTGTTAAAAAAAACATAAAAATTACACCAATATCCAATGGATATTGAAAAGATTGAGAAAAATCGCCAACATTGTTGTAAAGTCATACTTATCTCAAAGATGAGTAAAAATTAAAATGAGCTGCATGTTTCTAAAAATATTGAGTTTCAATATGTGATTTAAAATTAATATATGGAAATTTAGCAATAAAATACTCAATTTTATTACACCACCGCGTTTAATTTCGTAGTAATATGTTAGGAGTATTTGATTAATAAAGTACTCATAATTTATCATTCAACAATTAGACACAACCAAAAAATGAAGATTATTATATTTTCTCGCTCATTTTAATTTATTTTCCACTTTTACTTCATTTCTAAAAGTAAGAGTATCATTAAACAAACCAATAATGATTTAGTGTTTATTTTAAAAGATAATAAATCTTTATAAAAGAATTCCTAACTCTATATTTAAACTCCCTTTTTAAAGACAACAAAAGATTTTTGTTAAAAAAAAACATAAAAATTACACCAATATCCAATAGAAAATGAGTAAAAATTAAAATGAGCTGCATGTTTATAAAAATATTGAGTTTCAATATGAGATTTAAAATTAATATACGGAAATTTAGCAATAAAATACTCAATTTTATTACACCGCCGCGTTTAATTTCGTAGTAATATGTTATTTGATTAATAAAATATTCATAATTAATTAACAGATTTTATTAAAGAACAGAGAGAGAGAAACAAAAGTGAGGCTTTTGAAAGCAGCACCAGAGGATCAAAAGAGCCGACGCGTGAAACTGAGTAAACGAAGAAGGCTCGTGAAACAAACACTCTCTGTTCCTTCAAACCAAAGCCATGATCAAACCTCGCTCGGATTTTTCATGAAAAGCCAAACTTTAAGCCGCCATTGATCGGATTCATTTCTTCAAGGGCTTCCAAGCTACCGATTTGATGATTCCTTCGCCGCCATGTCGCCGGCGATGCTAGACCCTCCTCCGGCTTCAAACGGTCAGACCTCTGCACACTATCCCTTCAATTCTTTTGGTTCATTTTCGACCTCTCAGTATAAGAAACCGATGAATCCGTCGTCAGGTTTCGATTTAAGTGGCGATTCCACTTCTGGGTTTCCAAATTCAATGAAAAATATATCTAGGCCTAGGCTTGTAAAGGTCAGAAAACAGTTAAATGCCAAGACTTTGAAACCGGGTTCTGTTGAGGGTTTTAATCCGTTTCGGCCTGTGACAGATAGCTCGGATCATGACTCATCCGGATCAGGAATTGCCAAGTCGGGTGGCAATGAGCCATTTGTATTTGGAGCAAGTATGAATTACGTGTGTGACACAAAATGGGATGGAGCAGTTATGGAGGAAATGAGGAACGTAAAAATTGCAAGCAGAAATGAGTTTGATGATAGTTACATGAAAGCTCCTAGCTTTGACCAGAATGTAGCTTCCAAACTTCATGATGAAATGCGCAAGTTGAACATTAAGGACCAGAAGAGTGGAGGCCTGGGTAAAAATGTACTGGGAAGTATGGTCAGTGAGGGCCAGATAGGTAGTTCTGCGGCCGATCTTTTAGATGAGTTGAAGAATAAGTTGAACTTACAGGTCGATGGGAAGATTAATGAAACTGGAAACTCAGGAAATGCACTTCCTGAGAAGATAAAGAATTTGAGTATAAATGGAGATTTATGAACTGAAGCACAGCCAGAAAGGTGGTTTTGAGTTCACGGGGAGTAAAAGCACCAGACATCTTAGTGAAGAACGAGGATGGACTCTTGCAAATGAGATTGAGAAGCTGAAACTTGACAGTGGGAAGGGATGTTCTTCCGTACAATCGGATTCAGCGTTTTCTTCTGAACATTCTGGCAAAGATTCAAAAAATGAGATCTTGGGTGACGGCAAGTTTCAGAATATCGGTAAGGCTGTCAGAGTTGAATCTTGAGGTAATGATACAAGTTGCAGTCTTAAGTTCATGGACCAACTAAAAGATGATACCAAAGTAGCTGCAGCTGCACCGTTCTCATTGATTTCTTCTAGTGGCATGCATTTCCAGGAAAGCGAACATCCTTTTGGCGCTACAGCTTATGATATGCCTGAGAAAAAGAATCATATACCAGAAAAACAAAATGATCCAACCACACAATTCGTACCATTTCAAACTCCAAGTGTAATGCCAAACATATTCTCTGGCTTCAATCAGAAATTGGAATTTGGTGCAAAAAGAGAAGCTGGTAGAAGCACAACGGTCAAGAAAAGGAAGGGAAAGCTGAAGCAGCCTACTCCTATCCAGCTATTTGTTGGACAAGATTTTGGTTCGGTGGCAAGTGAAAGCTATGAAAATGCAGAGCCTTTGGAATCCTATTCACCAATGGATGTTTCTCCATATCTGGAAACATTGGCTGATACTCACCCCATGACTGAAACTTCATTAGCGTCAGATGCGGCTTTAAGTACTGACAACAATTGCTTGTTTAGTGATTCAAAACTCGCAGATTCAAACGATCTTGTGGCTGCAACTGAAAAATGGACATAAATGAAACAGAGGTGAAGTGTGAAGAAACAAAAGAGGAAGACTCCCAACGTCTTTACAATAAGGACACTACTACTAATGAAGTCCCAGGTGAAGAGTCGGTCTCTGGGGCTGAAACTGAAAGCTTTAAGTCTGCAGCCGAGGAAATTGACTTAAGTGATACAGGTATTAGTTCATCTGAACCTGAAGCAAGTTCGGGTGTTAATATTGAAAGCCAACTTAGTGATGTTACTGTTCAATCCGGGTTTCCTTCTAATCAAGAAAATAGAAGGGGACTTGACTTCTCATTTGCCGCCTCAACTGACAGGCATGCTCAATTTCCAGCACAGAAACGTCTCCACAGGAAAAAGAAAACTAAAGCTATGCAAGATCCCTACAATTCAAGTGCTGGTTTGAGGATTCCTTATACATCATCCTCATTTCTATTTTCTCCATTAACCACGTGTCCATCCCTTCTTTCTCTTCGAAAGACCCATAATGAAGTATCTTCATCCCCTGGCAACGTTCAAGACCTTCACCTGGATCAGAGTGGACATGAGATGAAGCATGAGGTTGATTTAAATTCTTCTGTAACTGCTGCAGCTCAGGAAGCTTGTGAAAAATGGAGATTAAGGTAAGAAAGATAATCACGTTTTTTTTTTCCTTGTTACACATATTATAGTTTTTCTTTTCCTTTATAAACTTGTTTGTCTTTCATTTTTGGCCTGGTTTTGAATTCGAATTCCAGTATTGTCAATATTGTGTGTTCTCTTACCAATTACCTTATATTTTGCTTACTGTTGTGATACATATCAGGGGTAACCAGGCTTATGCCAGTGGCGACTTCTCCAAAGCTGAAGATTGTTACACGGAAGGGATAAATTGTGTTTCTAAGTATGAAAATTCTAGAAACTGTCTGTGCATTGATGTTGTGCTATAGTAACTGTGCAGCCATACGTATGTCTCTCGGGCGAATGAGAGATGCAATTCTAGACTGTATGAGTGCTGCTGCAATAGATACCAACTTCCTAAAGGTTCAAATTAGAGCAGCTAAGTACGGGACATATCTTTTTGCTCTTGCCGTTTAACATTACGTTTTCTGCACAAAATCTAGTTGATAAAGATTCTCCTGGGTTTAACCAGTCTATTTGAATCTGAATTAAACTAATGAAAAAGTTCTGAAAGAAAGTCTTTATGCTGGTAAGTTTAAATTTAGTGGAGCAATGGAAGCAAGATTTAGTGAAAAGAGGAAAATTGTGGTAGCATGTGTGGATATAAGATCATGTGGTAGTCAGAAATCTATTTCTCATCCAAGTGAATTCAGTAGGTATATCTTGTGTGGATGCTTAATTTACTAGCTTTGGTTTGTTTCCTCTCTAGCTGTTACCTTGCCCTTGGGGAAGTGGAGAATGCATCAATAAATTTCAAGAAGTGCTTGCATTCTGGAAGTACCATTTGTGTGGATCGTAAAATTGCAGTTGAAGCCTCAGATGGACTACATAAGACACAGGTCCTTTTTATTAGTTGTATTATTCAATCAAACACCATCAACACTGACCTCAGCTCTAGGTTTTTTTTTTCCCTGCTTGATCTGTTATGTATGTACTCCGTATGATATTTCTATGTTAGTCTGTAGTATCTTACTTTTAGATTACAGTAAGCTAGGTTAATTTTCTCTTCATTGTTTGCGGAATGATCTGTAGACCAATCAGTGATTTCACTTATGGGCAGAAAGTTTCTGAATGTATATCTCGGTCCGCTGAGCTCTTACGGAGAGGAACGCGTGATGATGCTAAAAGTGCTCTTGAAGCAATTGATGAGGCTTTGCAAATAAGCCTGCATGCAGAGAAGTTACTTGAAATGAAAGCAGAGGCTCTTTTCAAGGTTTTATTTTCATTATCTTTTCACTCATGTTTGTACATGTTCTTTACTGTGTTTCCAAAGTACTTAATTTTTATGTGTGAAAGAGTGTTATTTTGAACTTTGTGCCAACTTGCAGTTGCGTAAATATGAGGAGGTGATTCAGTTGTGTGAGCAGACATTTGATGCCGCTGAAAAGAATTCTCCTTTATTAGAGGCCGGCAGACAATTGTCATGTGTAGATTCATCTGCATCCCTAAAAGATTATAAGTTCAGAGTTTGGCGCTGCCGTTTCATGCTCAATTCATATTTTTACCTGGGAAAGTTGGATGATGCAGTTTTGTCACTGCAGAAACAGGAAGAAGTACAGTCAGTCACAAGGTGACCTTTAGTAATTTTTCAGTGTCGAAGTGTTTATTCTTTGTTATTGCCAATAACATTACTTATTTGTTGTGTAGGGATGGAAGCAACTCCATAGAGTCGGCAATTCCTTTAGCTGCCACCGTACGTCAGCTGTTACACCATAAGGTATTTTAAGTCTCTGCCATCTTGCGTTGCGTTTAATCAAGCTCTCTCTCTCTCTCTCTCATTACATATGAGTTCAGTTTATTTATGTTTGTTAATGAACCTTGATGTGCTTCAATAGTGAAGGTTCATTTTAAGTCCATTATTTTTAAACGCAGGCAGCAGGGAATGAAGCATTTCAAGCTGGAAAGCATGCAGAAGCCATTGAACACTATACTGCTGCAATAACTTGCAGTGTGGAATCACGTCCGTTTGCAGCTATTTGTTTTTGCAATCGTGCTGCTGCGTATAAATCCCTTGGTCAAATTACTGATGCTATTGCTGATTGCAGTTTGGCTATAGCATTTGATTCGAATTATATAAAGGTATTTTCAGAAACTTGTCATGTTTTTGGTTTCTGAGAACAACTACAGTTGTTGATTTTTATTTTTACTATTTTGTTTTTATAATTTAAGTTGAGAGGCATGCTATCAGTGGACTAAGAGAAAGCTAATCCTTATTTAGCGTATAGAATTGCATAATTAGGAAAGGCTGCTGTTGATTTAGTTGACACCAAGGCCTTAAATCATAAAATTATACTACTGTTCATGGTAAAGCTGAGTTAATTTTCAGTACTTATTAAATGCTGCAATTGTAATTTACTCCGTATTTTTATGAAAATATACGACACATGTTCCTTCCTCATGTGGTTAAAATCTTTAGGTCCCGTTTGGTATTAGAAAATTTTCCAAGTTGTCTATTCCTGATTTCCAAAACTAAACGGGCCCTTAGATTCATGTGGAAAAGTTATCAAGATTTTGGGAGAATTGGAAATCCTGATGTCTTACATCAGAAATGTTTCCATATTTGTGAATTGTGATTCTACCTTTTAGGTAATTATATTGATTTCAATGTTTCTGTGGGACATACTTCTGCAGGCAATTTCCAGAAGGGCCACTTTGTATGAGATGATTAGAGATTATGAACAAGCAGCAACTGATCTTCAGAGGCTAATTAAGAAACTTGAAGAGAGGATTAGCCAACCTGGAGCTTCTGATAGATCAATGAACTTGGCAAACGATATAAGACAAGCTCGTCTCCGTCTGTCTGAGCTAGAAGAAGCATCTAAGAAGGAACTACCTTTGGATTTGTACATCATCTTGTAAGTTCCACTTGCACATATGGTTTTCCATACTGGTTTTACTCGGAGCTAGCTTAAGCTCTCAGCATCAGAGCTGACACTCTCATTGTCGAATCTTGGATGAAATGTCTGTTCTTGTTTGGTTTGATGCGATGTGTTCCCATAGATATGGATGCGTTGTTAATAGCAGGTGAATTTTTCAATAACTTTCACAGGGGCGTTAACCGTTCTGCTTCAGCGTCAGAAATTAAGAAGGCGTATCGCAAAGCTGCACTTAGACATCACCCTGACAAGGTTCCTCACATCTTAATCTGTGACTTGATCAACTTCAGTTGTGCCTTTCTAACATACCTTTTTCTTTGTAAAAGGCTGTTCAATTTCTGGCGAGAAATGACAATGGAGATGACAGCCTATTGAAAGCGATAGGAGAAGAAGCTCACAAGGATGCTGATAAGCTATTCAAAATGATTGGAGAAGCATATGCAGTACTTTCAGAGCCAACCAAGGTCTGTATAAATTCCAGCCATTCTAATATATAATATCATGATATATATCATACACATCATTCTATTAAATTTTTTGAGCATTACCCTTCTTTTTCTTTGTATGTTGTAGTACCTTCTAGCTAAGGGAAAACTTGAATAAGGACAGATGCTTCCCTTGCCCTAACTTGGATGTGTGCCATTAGCACTTAGAAGATGACAGTATGACATGAATTGTCGTCACCTTTAACCAAAAAACCATTAAAAAAAACTCTATAAGATATTATTAATTGAAAAACCATAAAAAATGCACCTTTAACCAAAAGAGAATTGGGAAGAAACTCCTAAATAAAAGGTTACACGTAAATCAAAGCTACCCACACCATAAACCCTCACCAGAGAAAACACCTCAAAGATCGAACATCAAAAATAAATTCAGAATCTAGCACTAGACTCTGACCATATCCCCTCCAAAATCTGATTTTAGGTAGAGGATAACAGTAAAATGTGAATTAGATTCCATGTGGGTCTTAAGGTTGGTTTGCATCTTTCAACAACAGATAAACAGCAGACTCGTCTAACTTAGATGCCATATCTCTTCCTGTCGGTAAATATGAATTGATTTAAAGCTGGCTGGTTCCGGGTTTTTTTTTTGGAACAGTTTTTTTCTCTTAATGTAAATTTTAATATATGGTATCTATTTTCCCCCTATTTATGGCCTAGACATGATACTAACAAGTGCACATCATCTTTTCAGCGTTCGCAGTATGATTATGAGGAGGAGTTAAGGAATTTTCCAAAGAAACAGAGCGGAAGTACATCAACAGTGCCTACAGATGCTCGAAGCTATCCCTTTGATAGGCCCGGTGCTAGGCAACAGTGGAGAGATATGTGGAAATCTTACGGCAGTGCTGCTTCTAGAGCACCCGAAACTTCTTGGTCATACAAATATACCTGATATCTTTCCTACCACTTGTTGAGTAATTGTATCTTCCATCTTGCATTTGGCCTGATGATCCATGATAGAAGCAAATCATCTTACCTTTGTTAGCGTCTCTGACACGAATGGGAGTCTCTGACCTTGAAGAAGCTTGTTGATATGAAGCAGAGATTCCGGTACAGGTTTGCTGAAACAGAAGCGAAGGCATGCTGAACCGCTGGAACATGTTTAAGCAGCAAGAAGCAAAGCTGACTCTTGCTCTTTCAAGCTGCATTTTAACAATATTTTCTGTCCATATGTTTTGTTTTCTTTCTTTTCATGAGGAATTGAGTTTTCTTTACTTTTTTTCTCATAGTGCTGTTATGTTTGCAGTACACCTCTTGATTGTACAGATTGTTTAGAATGCAGGTTAAAAGTTTTGGCAGCAGAGATTTTCATGTTCTACCTTGACTCCTTTCTTATTTCACTTCTTGGATATGACATTGTGTGTCTATATATAGTAGATCCAAGAAGAGAATGACAACCTCTGGCTTGCATATATAGTACTGTAATGGAGCTTCCACTTTCAAGAGGATGATCAATTGTACTATGACCAGAGTCGTTTTTTAGTCCAATAATCTTCAGTTGGAAGTTTGAATATCCAGTAATTTGCAAAAGAAAGCCAAATACACATGAGTTCAGTTGACCCACTCAATAGATTTGGAACCTGTATACATATTCTTTGGAATGGAAGCTTACTTCTGAGCATCCAAACAGCTTAAGCAATCGCAGTGGCAAGCAATTGTCCACAATCAGCAGCATTAACTCATCTGTCAATTTTCTGCACCATGATTAGTCCATTAACTTATTTCAGGTCACTTAGGTAAATAGAGCGGAATAAAGATGCGGGATTCATGTAACTGACACCAACGAGTTGTGATTAAGGTTTGGTTGATTGATTTTACTGTTAAAAAGAGAATAAAATAAATATATAAATAAAAACAAACAAACGGATCAGTTTAGATTTTTAGGAGTAGATCAAAATAGAAGTTTAGGAGTCCTAGTAGCTAATTTTAGTGATTGGTAATTTGGTATCACTAAAAGTCAAAAAAATAATGGGTCAAAATAGTGCTATTAACAAGATAAGGGCTAGACATATCAAAATCAGAAAGTAAGAGGTAACATGTGCGTATTTAACCCATTAGTGAGAAGAGTGCGATTTCTTTCTTCCCGTGAAGTGGATACGGTGAGGAATGCAGATCATATCACCTGCTGTTTTCAGCAACAGATTCAACAAACTTTACTTGTACTTCACCTGCAGACTCTACAGAGAAGAAGAAAAAAACAACAAAACATTTTACCCATCAAAAGTTCTCTTTTTTATTCTGAACGTTTGCAGTAAGGGAGAAAAAGAAGACTTTTTGCAAAAGTTTTCCAGTGTTAATGAATGAGTAAAAAATGTTGTTACTTTGATTTTATAGACTTGTTCATTCTCATTTTATCTCAAACCCGAGTGTTCAGCAAGAACAGTGCTAATCTGAGAGATGGGAGGAAAGAGTAGGATTTGCAAAGCTGTGGAGAAAGACAAGAGCTGTAATGAATTTGTGCCAACAAATCACAAGTTCTTCAGAATCATGATTGGGGATTTCAGGACCAAACTGGTCAGTTCTTCTTCAAGTTTACATTTTTTAAACTTTTCCATCACTGCTTCCAGTTTTCACTTTTACTGTGATTTTTTGGGGGTTATAGCAACACAGACTAGCATGCTATTCGTTTTCCTGTTCTGCAGAAGATTCCTAACAAGTTCATGGCGAACTTCAATGAGAAAATACCAGCAATCATCCGCCTTCAAGGTCCAAGTGGTTTCATTCAGAAGGTGAAGGTCGGGAGAACAAATGGAGATGTGTTTCTCTGCAATGGTTGGGACCAGTTTGTGAAAGAACATGTGGAAAAGACAGATGTGGTTGTATTCCGATATGCTGGAAATTCAACTTTCAAGGTTCTCGTGTTTGATGCCAGTGGGTGTGAACGTGATGAAGGTTCAGGTTTTGAAGCAGAAAATGAAGAAGAAGAAGAAAAAGAAGAAGAACTAGAAGAAGTAGAAGAAGTAGATGAAGATGAAGATGGAAATGAAGGGGAAGAAGATGAAGAAAAGGAAGACAAAAAAGAAGGTTTGTGATCTCTACCAAACCACAAGGCTTTGAAAAACAGAAAAATTTAACCTTTGTTTACATTTTGACAGGGCTGGTAAATAGGCAAAACAGGAAGTACTTCTTGTCAAGCAGAAGACCAGTAACACATGAAGAGAAGATAACAGCAAAGCAGATGGCCAAGAACTACACAACCCAAACCCATAAAGAGTGTTTCTATGTGGTCATGAAGCCTACCCATGTCCTCAAGTTCTTCACTTTGGTAATCAATTCAATCTCATTTCACCTAATCTTCTTCTGTGTTGTTTTAAATTAAACCCAAGTAAAACTTTACTAAAAACCTATGCTTGCAATAAAAAAACCCCTAAAGGTTGGACCTTTCAGTTAGATTTTGTCTCATATTCTTATCAGTTAAATAAAAAACTGATGCTTGCAGAAAATCCCTAGATCTTGGGCCTTTCAGCATCTGCCAATTAAAAACCTGGAATTTGTGGAGCTGAGGGTGCCACCAAATCCTAAGACATGGCTGGTTTATGTGACACAGAACAAGCAAATGTATGGAATTAGAGTTGGATGGTCCAAGTTTGTGTTGGAAAACAACTTGGAACTGGGTGATGCTTGTGTCTTTGAACTCTGCCAGAGCTCTGGATCAAATCAAACCAGAAGGAAGGTGGTACTTGATGTAATTATCTACCGTGCAGTGCCTGAAGTCTCCCCATTAACTGTTCAGAAACGCAATTAAGTTCTAGTAATTGTAATATTAATTGGGTTCACTCATGCATGCACATTGATCACTGAGTTTAAGCTTCTACTAATCTCTGTTGTGTTTAGGCTATTTTGTATGGAGTTTTGCTTTATATATTTAATGCACTCTAAAACTTCGTTTCAAAATAGCGTTTTGACATTATTAGCATTAAAAGTTTACAATAATTTTAACCATCTTGATAACTTCTCAAAATCCTCTTCAACTTTGAAAACGCTACAACTCAATAACCTTTTCAGCCTCTAATGTTAGATGGTTACCATTTGAAGTTTTGAACCCCATAACTTAAAGGATGACCAAGGACCTTTCAGCTGTGGCTGAACTATTTGCCACAATTAATGTTGTTTTAACAATCAATCATCATATTATTTATGCTTAATGTTATATAAATTGGTCATATAAGTTTATAACACTACTACCTTTGTCTCGAATATATTGTCTCATTCCCTTTACAATCTGTAAAGAAAATGGGATAACACATTTGGGACGGAGGAAGTATTTGTAGTCTTTACAGTTACTCCATATAATACTCCATCTATTCTAAAAAAAATTGATACGAAGTGCATTATTTTTACTATTTTATACTATTTAATCTATGATTTTTTCATAAATATTTAAACATTTAAAGTTAAATAAATAATATGAATGGCGTAATTTGAAGTATAACTTTTCTAGATATATATTTTTTTGTGAATTTTTTTTCACTATTTACCTTTATAAAAGTTTAAATCAAACCATGAACACGGATACATGAATGTCAGATGTATCAATTTTTTGAGATGGCCAAGTATACAATACAAGTTGGTGCTGCAAGATTAAGTATACCCTTTCAAATTGTCATTCACTGTACATTGAAAAACATGATGAGACAACTGAAATTGGGCCTAGGAAAGCCCATACAAGTTGGATAGATAACTTAAATTGGAGCCCAAGAATCCATCAGAACCTTCCCCTCAACTCTGATTTTATATGCTCCATAATTGGTCAAAATGGCACAAACATATGATTGTATAGCCACAATCAGTGATATTGCAATAATAGATATAGACAGCTAACATTGTACTAATTGCATCCAATAACTTTGCCTTAATTAATGCATGGTCTCATCAACCTCATGTAAGGGAAGGGTTGATGTCGTTTTCGCGTTTATATTCTTTTAAGTACTTAAGACCCTTTAGTTAGAAATAATCTAATAACCATTTGGTTTAATCACGTAAATGAAAACCAAATTCACTCTAAAGTTTGATAAATATACTTCCTCTCTTCCATGAAATTTGTCTGTTATATGACATTCCAATTTGCATTTGATTCAAAATCTTTATTAAGAATACTTTGTGGGAAAAAAAATCCTTAAAACATATATCTAAAAAACAGAAATCTTGAATTTTATATGCGAAACTTAAAAAACTTTTAAGTAAAAAATGTTGAAGATAAAAAATAGTAAATTAAATGATGAAAAATTAATGTTGCTATTTTCCTTAAGAACGAGGGAGCAAAAAAATACGGAAATTTTTCTTATTTTATCTAGATCTAGTACGTAGCTCTCCGCCTCTCCGAGTAGTGTTTTCTTCATACATAAAACTTAAACCTGAGATCTTAAGTATAAATTTCTTGCCACGCAACTCCAACAAATTTACTCGATTCAAGAATTAATTAATTTGTAAGTGTTTAGTTATATATATATATATAGATTAATCAATTTAATAATAAAATGAATTATGAGAACCAAAATAAATTATTAAAGAACCACATCCTCAAGCTTCTATGTCAGAGCTATACATACATATAGTATATAATCTTTTTATTAGGGAAGAAAAGTTCATTCAGGTCTTCTGTCTAGAGCCAAGTAAGCAGAATGACTACTCCATAGCACATGAGACAGTGTAGAAATATTTAAAATTGTGTCCTTGATTTTTAAGTTTGCATGAAATTTGAAGTTATGATTATGTTTAGAGCCAGAAGGTCCGGTAAAATGATTATGTTTAGCCGGTAAAAAATAATCTTGAAAATTTACCACCAAAATAATAGTAACTCTGCTAGTGAGATCGTTTTGGAAAGTTCATTGGCATATTAGGAGTAGCATTTATGGCAAGCAATAAATAGAGGCCATGGGGACATGCTCAGTCACGTGACCATCAACCAGCTGGATCCTACGTGGAACGCGGAAAAACGTGGGCGAGCCTCTACACCACGTGTTATTTATGCATGCTCCTCCGTATCATGACCGTATGTCCTTTAGAACATTTTGTTTTTCGAGGTTTCAAAATAGTTACTAAATCCAATCATGGAATTATATACATTTAATTTTTGAATTTGTATTTCACTCAAATTTCTCATTAAATATTTTTAAAAATTAGAAATATTTATTGACTATTTTGCATACAAACTCTTAAAATTAATAAGTTATATAGAATGCTAAATAAAATATCATAGATATAATGTTGAAAAATAATGTATTTATTATCCAGTAATGGATTGAGTATTGTATTTTCAATTTTAATATTTTACGAGATAGTGGGTGTCTGGGCTTCGCAGCCGGTATTCATTTAAATATTACTGTAATAGAAGTATTGTCATTGAAAAAATGAAAAAATAAAGACAAAAAAAAATGACAACAGAGACAAAATAAGTACAAAAAATTGAATAAATTCTACCAACATGAGATATATCCATTCAAAGTATACAGCTACACATAAACACAAAAAGATTTAAATAAGAATATTGTAAACATATGAATTTGATGTTTTAGAAACATGAGAATATAGCATATTAAGGGAATTTTTGTGAAAAAAAGAAAAGAAAAACAAAGAAATGACAAGTAGTAGATTGATGCGCATAAATCGGAATAATAAAAGCTGGTAAGGAAATTTATTCTTAAGGGGGAAAAACTTAAGAAAAGTTAAAAATAAAAGAGAAATAAAAAATAATCAGAAAAATATAAAAGAACAAGAAAAAAATCAAATTTTTATTTTTATTTAGCTGTTAAATGAAATAGTTTTTGAACAGATGAATGTAAAATATATAAGAAAATGAAATAAATAAAACAAATAGAATATTTAAATCATATGGATTGATGTTAAGAATGCATAAGAATATAGCCAATACGGGACTTTATGTATCAACAAATAAAATGAAAAAAAGGAGAGAGTAGAGAAATTACAAAAATTGAATATTGAGTGTGTTTGATGTGAATATATATATATATATATATATATATATATATATATATATATATATATATATATATATATATATATCCCATGAAGTAGCACTTAAGAAAAGAGGATTAAATTGTAAATTTGAAAATATTAGGGTTCTAGAAAAAAAATGCATTAAGAGATTTAGCACATAAAAGAAAAGGCTTCCATTGGAAATTGAAGAGAAATTATAGATAATTCAATTGTAAATTTGCAACCATTTTGATTGATGTGAAAAAAAAACATAAAACTAAGTGGTATAAAAAAATATCTCCAAACTAATTAAGGGGAAAAAGACACCGGAGATCGTATACTATTCACCATCTCCATTCAAATATGATAAATATGAGTATTTTTGTTTAAAAAAATGTTACAAAATTTGTGGGATAGAGTAAATAGGACGAAATAGATAGATCGAAGCGAATAATAAAATTAAAGAAAAACGTTAAGAGTAAATAAATGCAAAAGCTTAAAAAAAAGACAACAAAAATCAGCATAAAAAATTGGATTAATCAAACCAGTGGTTTTGTATACGCTTTTAAATAAGCGTATTGGTCTCTACAGTCTATATATATATATATGAAAGAAATAATACACATGATTGATTTTCAGGAAATATTTGGTCAAGTCATATATGAAATTTTAACTTATTTAAATGTAGAATGTTTTGATTGAGGGTGCATTTAACACAATCTTTTTGAAATTCTATCAGAATCCCACTTTCACAAATTTTTCAATAATTATTAAATTTAAACACTTTTAAACCCTACAAGTTTTACATTAAAGTATCAAAATGGCCCGTTGCGAAGCACAATCATTTCAAACATATAAGGTTCGCGTGTTTAAAAGAAATATTAAAAATATAAGCTACTAAAGGAATAAATTCGTAAACAAATAAATGTAGAATATGAAGAAAAAAGGAAGAAATTGGGAAAAATTAAAAACATATGGAATTGATGTAATAAAAATCATAAAGATTAAAAATATATGAGATGTAAAAATTGTAAAAATGAATGTGATCGATCTGCATTGGCATAAATGCTATAAAGTTAAAAAAGTGTTCAATTGTAAAGTTAAAAATATTTAAGTAGATGAGAAATAATAATAATTGCATAATAGATTTAGCACATAAGAAAATAGGACTTAATTAGAAAAAGGAAAACATTTAATACGGACTTAAATTATAAATTTGAAAAGGATTGTATATGGAAAAAACATATTTAAGTAGATGTGAAATAAAAAACAGTACTGTTCAATTGTAAAGTTAAAAATATTTAATTATATGTGAAATAATAATAATAATAATAATAATAATAAAAATAATAATAATACTTGCATTAAGAGATTTAGCACATAAAAAATAGGCCTTATTTAGAAAATGGAAAACATTTAATAAAGATTTAAATTATAAATTTGAAAATGTATGAGATTGATATGAAAAAAACGTACAATTGCGTGGTAAAAAATGGAAATCTTAAATTAATAAAAAGAAGGGAAAAAACAAAAAGTAAAAAAAAATAATCACAAAACGACAATGTTTACCACGTCAAATCAATTATCACAAATTTTATAATGTGAAATAAAAATGTTCAACTTTAAAGTTAAAAATATTCGAGTGGATGTGAAATGTTAATAATAATAATAATGATAATGATAATTGTATTAATAGATTTAGCACATAAAATATAGGTCTTAATTAGAAAAGGGAAAACATTTAATACGGTCTTAAATTATAAATTTGAAAACGTATGAGATTCATATAAAAAAACGTAAAACTGAGTGGAAGAAAAACACAAAAAAAAAAACTAAAATGCCAAAAATGTTACTGTTTATCACGTCAAATCAACTATCACAAATTTTATATAGTAGATTAGAATATGCTTATTTTTAATCTGTTATCTATATTTTCCTCTATTTATTAACATTATCGTTTCTTTTACATATTCACTTTTACCTCAATTTCAGCGGGTTAATTAGAGCAATTAATAGAGGGAGGGCTTAGACCAGAAAAGAAATTTATGAAACAGCTAAAAATGAAAATGTGCGGTCCCGCGGATGGTAGATTATGAGCTGTCAAACTGGGAAAGTTACACGTGTCAGAGTATGGTCCCATCTAGCTGGACGCCTTTTACCGACACCTGGTCACTTGGGGTTTCTCGTCATTTCATTTCCCGCTCTTTGCATGAGAGTAAACATGTCCATTTCATCCGCTCTTTGCATGAGAGTAAACATGTCCATTTCATTTTTACATGGAGAACTTTATTTGATTTTTTTAAAAAAAGCAATATAAAATGACATTCTTTTTTTTTTGAAGAAATAATACTCCAAAGGGAGCAGCACTTTATTTAAATTGTTTGACTTCTTTTAGTGGACCCAAAAAAAAAAGGTTAGAACATCAACCCTATACATTCAACAAAAAAAAAAAATTATTTTCATTATAAAAAAGGAAAGAGTATTTGCCATTCGTTTTCTTCCATTTTGGTCAAAAGTCACATTGATCTCATGAACAGAGAGATTTACACGGTATGGGGAAGTTGAGACAGCAATTTTGGGTCGTTAAAAAAAGTTTTAACATGAGTATTGTTCCACCACTCACCAACGGTTCACATCTTTATTCTCCATTGCTATATTGTAATTAAAAATATGTACTTCAAATTATTTTTATTAATTAGTTGAAATATTATTGAAAAGAAATTATATATTCACATATATATAGTAAATTGCACAACATATACCTGAATTATACCATTCGTTGCAAATCTGTACCTGAACAAACATTTGTTGTAAATATGGCTTCAAACTACGAGTATGTTGCAAATCTATACCTGTGACTTAACATCCGTTAAAATTTAACGGAATATACTGTAAAAATGCTCAAATAGATCATTGTGGTTTCTAAAATGTGTTGAATAGTCCTCTAACTTTATAATTTCATTTTGACACTACGTATTTGTGAGGGCTATTGTAGCGCATTTTGCGCGTCATACGCGCTTTTATAGAAGCGCTAATAAGCGCTTCTATCGCCGCTTCTACATTGGGCGCTTTTTATTGATCTGTGCGCTTCACGGCGCTACAGAGTAGCGCCTAAGAAGCGTGTAACGGCGCTTCAGAATAGCCTAGGCTGAAAAAAGTTATCAAAAAAGTTAATATCAAAAAAGTTATCAAATATGAAAAAAAATTTATAAAATAGATAATATTTGTACTTAAATTTACTTTTTATATAAAAAAATAATTGTCAAAATAAAATTTAAGAATTAATAAATGATTAAAAAAAATCTTCAATAGCTATATTAAATTATTCATGTAATGTAAAAGATCTTTCAACAATGACATTAAATTTATTTGAAATTATACATTTTGTTTAGCATCTAGTTTATGAATTTTTTCTTCAACGTTTTGATATAAAATTCCTTGTAATTTACATACATAAGTAATTAGTCTTTGAAGTTTCTAAAAATATATTTTTTCAAACGTCCATAACATAATCTTGATAAAACTAATTTAAGTTCAACTAGTATTAATTTGGAAGTTGAAGTAACAAATCAAAGTGAGAGACCGATAGAGTACTATAAAACGCAATATACAAATTAAAGTGCAGGGTGATAACATGGCAGAGTAAATATTGATCGATGTGTTACTTAAACCTAGATCGACATGTTACTTACGTAGAATTACACACCATTAGTCATAATAAATCTTATTTATTTCCTGTGTATTATGTGTTTTGTACCGTATCAAATGAAGAGAATGTATAATTTCAAATAAATTTAGAATTAAATTTGGAAATTATAAAATATACAAATTTGGAAATAAAAGAAAAATGGGTATTAGCATTTTCAAAAAATTATCAAAAATAAAATAGGAAAATTTGTCAATTTGAAAATTTTTAGTTTAAGTTGTAAGCTGTTAAAATATACTTAAATTTATTTGAAACTTTTTATTGGTTTGATGTTTTAATATCCTTATTTGAAGATTTTGTACATTATCTAAATATTTTAATATAAGTGTTGGAGATTTCTAGAAAGTTATTGTTCATTATTACATTTTACTTTGATAATTACTATTTTTTTAGAATAAAAAGGTAGATTTTTTTACAGAGATTAATATTGTATAGTTGTTGCGATCTAGCTGGCTTGTGTATAATATGACTGAAAAATTCTTAGAAAAATCCCATTTTTCATTAATTCCTATCCACATAATCTCAAATTAGGGTTGGGTGGCAGGCTATTTTGCCTATTTCATATTGGGAACGTCTTGACTAAAGTTGAAGGACCGTTGAACAATATATGTATACATAATATATATATATATATATATATATATATATATATATTAAACATGATTAATTAAAGATGGATGTATAATTATTTGAGTGCCACATGTAAAAAGTATGGTACTGTGTATAGGTGTGACAAAATGGTGAGTGGATGGGTGCCAATCTCATTCATGTTTAGGGTAGACGCATGCATGAATCTAGGTCAATCACGCGCAATAGAGACATTATATATATATATATATATATATATATATATATATATATATATATACACATATATATATATATATATACATATACATACATATATATATATATATATAAATAATTGACACCTGAAATAAAAGAGATTATTATTTCATTTATCTTAAAAATAATGTAATATTTATTTTTCAGCATTTAATATATAATTTTATTTCTATATCAATTTAAATTTAAAATTTGTATATACAATTAAAATTTTAATATCTTAATTTTTTTAATAATTTTTTTAAAAAATAATAAAAATAAATTGAAATTAAATTAATATAAAAAATTAATTGTTGCATTAGTTTTGGGAATGAGGGAGTATTAGTAGTAGTAGTAGTATATATTATAGCTAGCTATGAGTAGCAGTGCTAATTTTGCAGTGACAAATGGTTCTCCTTATGCATGACGCAAGTGGCCAATTTAGAGTGGGGACACATGCATGCATATAATACACTCCAATAATATATGACTACTTCATATGTTCTACAAATGTTACAATATAGTATATTTGATTAAATATATAGATTAAAAAGTGTTGGAAATATAGTAGTAATAAATTAAGTACATTAGATGAAAATCATTTTTTATTGGAGAATGGAAATTTAGGAAAATAAAGTAAAAGTAACATTAAACACTATGTGGTTGATTATGGTACTATTATCTAACCGTTACCAGGATCGGTACTAAATGACCCGTCTCCTGCAATCCGCCGTTACTAACCCGTTATTAAATGGTAAGGAGCTAGTAATGCATCAGATCATTACCACTGTTTATATATATATATATATATATATCATATATATATATATATATGATATATATATATATAATAAATGGTTTGAAATGGTAAATTCATCTAAAATACATAAAAACTTTTTAAAATTCATCAAAAATACAATAATTCATAAAAAATACATAATATCATAAAAAATACATAATATCATCAAAATAATAATAATTCATCAAAAATTCAATAATTCATTCATCAAAAATAAAATAATTCATCGAAAAATCATTAATTCATAAAAAAATACATAGATTCATCATTAATCTAAAAAATCACCAAAAATTTGAAAAACCATAAAAAATTCACAATGAACACGGAACATTCACCAAATTCATCAAAATTTCATCAAAATTTCATCAAATATTCATCAAAGATGCATAACAAATTAGAATATTAGAGAACTTGTTGCTTTGAAGAAGGCGGTGACAACGTTGGTGCGGACGGCGGCGGACGACTGCGGACGGAGAAAGAATAAAAACCTTGAAAACAGGGAAAAATGATTCACGAAATTGGATCGATGAAAATGTAAAATATAGAACCAATAAACTTACCTTCAACAAATGATGAAGATGGACGGTTTAAATTATGACAAAAGCGACGTCGGAAATGGGGAAAGAGAAGAAGAAAATGTGGTGGTGAATGGAAGAAGAAGAAGAAGAAATGGGGAAGAAGAAGAAGCCTAAATTAAAGGTGGAAGCTATTAACGGGCTGGTAACACCTCAGTCCGTTACTATTAAAAAAATTAATTAACCATTTTAAATGGTAACTGGCTAGGCGTTATAATTAGCCAATTACTAACCTCCACCTTTAATTTGAACTTTTTCACTTCCCCGGGTAACAAAAATTTAAGTTTTTGATTAATAACAGGCTGGTTACGGGTTATCCGCTACCCATTCAAAATGTCGTATTTTGACCCTTGGTAATGGCTGACCGTTACTGTGCCCGTTGTCAAGACATTTCAGTTTTTGCTAGACAATTGATCAGAAAATATTTTAGTTTGTACAACCGAGAGAGTACTTTTTTATTTAAAAAACTATTCCTGCACACATATTTGTCTAGTTTTCTTTTAACTGTTTTCCATAATTACTAATTTTATCAAAGTATATATCTAGTATGTATCTGAGGCATGGAGTGATGCCTTTTGGCCTTTTGGTCGGCAGGGAACCTTTAACCACCTCTTTTATTTTTACTACGAGTACTATTTTCCTCGTTCCCTCTTTATGCACATTAACGATATTGGACCAAGATTTTGATTGCGCGCGGTCACGTGGCCCAATTACAAGTTCTGAACATTATTTATCTTACTATAAATTAGTTCCAAATAATTATATTCAACTCGATATAACATTATTTTCACTTTTATTAATTCTGCACAATAATTATAGCAATCGAGCTTTATATTTGTTGAGGGATATATGAGTAAATGAGTAAAGTGCATCGAATGTCTCATAACTTTAATTTTTATCATATTAGGTCATATTTTAATTTTTTGTCATCTTTAAGTCTCATTTTTTAACTTTTTACTTGTCAGTGGTCATTTCGTCAATTTTTTCCGTTAACTTTAACGAATTTGTAGGAAAATGCTAGTTTTAACTACGAATTTTTTTAAAAACTCTATTTGTGCTTTAAAAGTTTTAAACTTAACAATTTTACCCTAACATTTTAATACTTCACTATTAACCCACAGTCACCATACCACCACCAAAAGCTCGCCGGACCACCACCGGAATTCGGTATGGCCGAGTCAGGTCGGGAAGACTTGACCATGAAGGGGAAATGCCGTATAAGACAACCCAGAGGAGCTATTGGCGCTTCGATAAGCCTTAAGCAGGCGTAAACCACTAATACACGCCAGATAAAGCCGGTGCCCCGGAGGTGAATGTATACTACTAACACCGCAGACAGACGCTGTGGCTTGGGCTGGCCTGACTCTAGGCCCGTGACATATATTGATAGGGTGCTATTTTTCTAAGTCGTTGTGCTATCTTATTATATATATATATATATATATATATATATATATATATATATATATATATATATATATATATATATTGGCGTTAAAGCTGTTCAAAAAAGAAAATGGCGCTAAAGTAATGGGATATGGAGAGGATTGTCTTTACCAAACAATACACGCACATGACAACGTAATTACAAAAGGATTGAGTTTTGACTTCAACCTCCCCATTAATGTGCCCATGTCCTACTCTAATTTGTTTATTTTTATTACAGCTAAGGGAAATGTTATCGACAGTTATTTTATATGATCATTTGAACATTTTATCATGTATTCATTTTGGTGGAGACAACATAAATTAGACACAAAAATAATTACATGACAAAATTTAAAATGATAAAGTGTTCAAATAATTGTTCAAAGTGATCATCCATATCATTTCCCTTATAGCTAATATGTCCCATGTCTCCTCATTATCTTGTAGGAATTCAAGCTAAATGACCGATTTTACCATTAATATTTATCTAAAGGTAATATTTTATCATTGTTTCTAATAAATAATTTTTTTATATCAACGTTTTCTTTTTAGACAGTTTTTGTCATCCTCGATCGTTAAGTTCGCCTCGAGTGAACTCCACCAAATATAAACCCTAAGGGTCCGTCTAGTTATGAAGAAATTTCCAAATTTTATTTTTAAAATTCATTTGAAAAATTTGATCACATACCTAATTTTTAAGAGATGGAAAACCTTGTTTTTCTATGATTAGAAAACTCTGGTATTAAAATGGAAACCTTCCAAACTGTAGCGACGAGATTTTCGACATGAGTCGCCACCAATCTATTTGGCTTAGGTCGATTGGAAACCTAAAATAACTGGTCTGCACAAGCTCTAGATCCGTTAGTCAATTACAATCGAAAATAAAAATTCTCGATTGCCCAAAATTGGTACCACATGGTTTATTTCATATTTTTTTGCTTGATTTCTCTTTTTTTATTTATCCTTTTTTTAATTTTCTTTATTTATTAAATTTATTTATTAAATGATACACAAAAAGGTTTAGGCATAGTGCCCAAAATGCCAGTTTTGAAAACTTGTGGATGACTTTCCTACAAACATGAGACTGTTAGTGACTTGAATGAAATCTTAAAAAGGCATAGAGATCAAAGTGGGAAAAGGGGAAACAATGGAGGCCTGAATTAATAATAATAACAATAATAATATGGAAAAGGAAAAAAAAAAGAAAAGGAGAAGAACAGAAACGTACCTGCGGTCGCGAGCGTGGAGGAGGAGCCGCTTCGGGTCACGCCGTCCGGGCAGCGTCGGCGGCGGAGAGCGGTGCGGATCAGCAAGGCGGCGGCCGACGAGGAGATTGGCGGCAACCGGAGCAGAAACAGCGGCCTGAGATGCTCGATCGAACCGGGTCGAACAGTGTGCGGGTAGCGGGTCGGTGTTGATTTCTCCCTCCCCCGACCTCCGTTGGTGCAATTGAAAGCAGATTCCGATTCCTTACGTCGGGACGAACAAGATGATACCTAGATCTCGTGACGAGAAGGCCGATTTGGAGATCGAAGGTTTGAGAGCTTTGAAGCTTCTGTAGAAGCTTTTTTTGCCGAAAGTTTTTTTCTTTTTTTGATTGATGAATTGTTTTGCTGTTAATTGATTGCTGCTAATTCTTGTTTTTTGCTACTAATTCTTGTTCCTTTTAGGGTTTAGGTTAATGTTCTATTTATAGGGGTTAATTAGGGTTAGAGTTATAGAGTCCAATTAGGTTAGTATTCCTATTTCTCAGTGGTTTAGATTAAGTTTAATTGTATTAGATGATTTTTTTACGATTTTCGTAATATTTAATTATTATTTTAAGATAATTATATTTTTCATTTTTTTCTTCTTTTATTATCATTTTTTATCTCCCCTTTTATTTTATCAATATTAATTAAAGATTTTCCCCCTAAAATTACTAAACATTCAATTAGGTCATTTTACTTTCTTTTCTTCTTTTTTTTTAAAAATTAGTCAAGTTATGCTTAAATTAGTTAATTAGTTAATTAGATTAAGTTAGCTGTTAATTACAAATCCAGGTAAAAATCGAGTGTCAATTTCTTTGCATGATTCATGGAACATGGAGCATGCAAAGTAAGATTTACACCGAATTTTTAATCGACGAATAACGGAACCTTCTCATTACTCTTGAAAGGAAGAAACTTTTCTTACCTTTCTCGGCGAAGCGAACCTTCCTTGCTTCGCCAAATGAAACCTTCCGTTGAGTTGAATAGCAGAACTTTCCTACTATTCGAGGCTAAAGAACCTTTTTGCCCCAAATGATATGATAATGAGAACCTTCTCATTACTCTGGAAAGGAAGAAACTTTTCTTACCTTTACGGCGAAGGAACCTTCCTTGCTTCGCTCAGCGGAAACCTTCCCGTTGAGTTGAATAGCAAGAACTTTCCTACTATTCGAGGCTAAAGAACCTTCTTTGCCCCAAATGATACGATAATGAGAACCTTCTCATTATTCTTGAAAGGAAGAAACTTTTCTTACCTTTCTGAAGCGAAGGAACCTTCCTTGCTTCGCTCAGCGGAAACTTTCCCGTTGAGTTGAATAGCAGGAACCTTCCTACTATTCGAGGCTAAAGAACCTTCTTTTCCCCAAATGATATGATAACGAGAACCTTCTCATTATCTGTGAAGAAAAGAAACCTTTCTTTTCTTCGCCCATATAAGAACTTTCCTATTGGGTCGAATAGTGGAAACCTTCCCACTATTAGAGTTAAGGAACTTTCCTTACTCCAAAGGCGATGCTAGGTAGAGAACTGTCTCTTTTAGGCCACCTAGGCTTGAGTCGCGAGGTAGGAAACCTTCCCTTTTTGCCACCTCTGATGTCTTTTCTCGCTTTGAGATTGGTTGACTAGGTAGAGAACCTTCTCTTTTTACCACCTAGCTTTACGTCGTGAGGTAGGGAACCTTCCCTTTTTGCCACCTCAGCTTATATTGTTAGGTAGAGAACCTTCTCTTTTAACCACCTAAGCTTAGAGTTGTGAGGTAGGGAACTTTCCCTTTTTGTCACCTCAGCTATCCTTTCTTACCTTGAGTCTG
This sequence comes from Stellera chamaejasme, assembly GCA_024586325.1. NCBI lineage: Eukaryota > Viridiplantae > Streptophyta > Magnoliopsida > Malvales > Thymelaeaceae > Stellera > Stellera chamaejasme. Next base: position 7,921,478 of record CM044984.1, on the reverse strand, counting down.
ATTTACTTGGTAGAGAACTTTCTCTTACCTGGACAATATCTTGGACGATACCGTAGAATGCTGAGAATAGTAAGAACCTTCTTACAAATCTAAGAGAGAAACTTTTCTCTTCTGGGTAAGGCTAAGGAACTTTCCTTGCGAACCTTTGTCTGTGAACTGGATCGATCCCCTTTTTATTTTTTTGAAATGTGCGGAATGGTAAGAACTTTCGTATCATTTCATGAGTGAAATCTTTTGAGTGAAAGCGTTTGATAGATTTTGAAATATGAAGAATGATAAGAACTTTCTTACCATTTGAGAGAAAAACCTTTATCTCCGGGCTGAGGTAAAGGAACCTTCCTCACCTTTTCTGGATTGACTTTGAAATGTGGCGAATGGAAGAACTTTCTTACCATTCAATGAGAGAAACTTTCCTCTCACGGCTTGGGCAAATGAACCTTTCCTGCAAATATCTGTTGATTTGTTTGAAATGAGAAGGATGATAAGAACTTTCTTACCATATGGGGAGAGAAACCTTTCTCTTCGGCCTTTGACAAACGAACCTTCCATGCTTTCGGTGAAAAACTGTCTTGGTGAAAATCATGCTTGACCTTGGGAATGACTTTCTGATTCTTTTATGAGAGAAACGCTTCTTTCCTGAAAAGGGTTAAGGAACCTTCCTTGACTTTCTTGACAAATTGAGTGCCGGTTGAATTTCTTGATCCCAAAAGAAGTACTTGAATAGTGCTTATTCTAGCCCTTGCTCGATGTGTCCCTTGAAAACCTGCCAATGTGCATGATACATTCCATGATGCATGACTTTGAAAATGCTTGATGTGCCCCATGAAAACCTGTCAATGTGCATGATACATGATTTCCGTGATGCATGACTTTGAAAATGCTTGATGTTTGGAGTTGCTGTCAAAACCTTCGAAAAATCAGAATGATCTTCAATTAAAACCAATGATGCATAGTTGAACCTTTACCCAGCTTACCTCATGAATCCCTTCCATCTAAGCTTATCTTACCTTCAAAAGATTTTTTTTTATTTCTTTAGCCTCGAGAACAATTATATGAGTGAATGATCATGTTTGCCCCCCAAATGTGATCATGAAAGTGCAAATTCTCTACAAGAGTCTTTAAACCATGTCTTACGTCTAATCCACACTTATCAATGCTTAATGGTTGGTCCTTAAAGAAACTCTTGTCAATTTGCGGAGCTTGACAAAATATATGATGGTCCTTGTGTAATCATTAAAATCTGTTACTCTTTCCCTTTTCCACTTGAAGAAGTAGAATGTGCGGGGATAGTGAAAGTGCTTCTTAGTATGAATGATATTTTTGGGTGGACGTCGAGGTGAAGAAGGAATATCAGTTGAAAGAACTTTGTAAGATAAATGACGTCCACTGATGTGGGGCTGATGAAAAATAGGGTGGTTCAGGCGAAAGGCCTTGTAATGTCACCACTTAGCGACTTAACTTCTTTGAAGAACCTGATAGTGTCCATCACAAGATCATCACCTTATCCGATGAGAACGACTTCAGAATGTTGCCCCCCAACTTCTCATGATGTGTGGAATTGCTCATCAGAAACTTGAAAAGTAGTTTGATACTGCTTGAGATGTCAGTTGTCCCCTGGAGGTCCTTGAGATGGTAATAATTGCTTCAAATTGTGCCTTCATTATAAACCGCTTTTGCTTGTTTTCAGTTTAGACTCCATGACTCAACTTTTTTCCTTCTTTCTCTTCTTTTTTTTTGTTCGGATCGGAAATTGTTTGACTTGCGATTTATTTTTTTTTAGTCATTTTCATGCGAGCGTAAATAGTTGTTGCTACCTAGGCCCGATTAGTTCTGACTAAAATGCAAAGTCAAATGGCTACTAGCGCTATTCATAACTTCAGCTCTTTTTGAGCTAAAGACAGCGGAATAAAATTTATATTGTCCGTTTTTTCTATTTTCTCCATTTTGTGAGTCATGGGTATCGATGTGTTGAAGACATCTTGAGCTTTGATCCAAATTTGATAAATTGAAGAACCTTGACTTGATCTCAAACTCGATAGTGTAGCAATGATCCGAAATGTGCTTTCATTCTCCTGCCCCCCATTTTTCGATGAATGAGGTTTCTTTGTCTTTGGGGAGAATATTTTTTTGAGATGAATGATCCTTCTGACGCTTTGAAAGAACCTTCTGGAGTAGATCGAGATTAAGTTTTCCTTGAAAGAGAATTTCACGCTGAAATTGAAGGGCCACATTGAAATAGTTTCCATAAGATTTAGCAATGTCCTCAAGATAACCACTATCAGGTCTTCCTTTAATTCACTGGTGACACTCTTTTGTTGTGCTTTGATGAAAGAATCTTGAAATGGAGGGATGAGAGATAGTAGGTTCTGTGATGTGAAGTTTTAGTAAGGATGCCGACGCGCACATTCTACCCCTTCTCATTTTCAGTAAAAGAATAACAATTGTCCATTGCAACAAAGACAATACTCTAGATTTTGGACTAAATCTAGGTAATTCAAGTTTCAAGTTATCTTGGCAAGCTCTCAAAGATTGGAGTGAATTCAAAGACTTCTCCATTTATTCACCAATTTGCATAGATCAACGTGTTGGACCCAAACTTAAAGACTACTTGAGAAAATTGTCCTCTTATGCCATAAACGAGGGATCATCAGACTTTTTCACATCATAAAATTGTTCTGAAGCTCATTAATGTCCACTTTTTTTTTAATTTTCGGAAAAATATGCAATGATGTATCACTAGAAGCGAGTGATTATGTGCATAAATGCCGTGAAATATATTTTTTTGAAGTGTCAATACCGGTTAGAAACAAGTATGATGCATGAAAATGTGACGAAAAGTCAAAAAAGAAAAGGAAGATGAATTAGTACAAACTGTATACAGAAATATGAGTACAAAAGAATAATTAGTAAGAATTGACAATCTTTAAAAGAAGCAATGCCCTTTGCACCACAATTCCCGATCAATTTCGAGGTGCTCAACTCTGGTATTCTAGCTTGGTGCGCTTTTGCCTTCCTTGGTTACATTAAGCTTCGAAACTGCCTCACTTCAACGCATTTTGAGAAAACTTCGAGATGTTAAGATAGCGTCCTCCACTATCGTGGAGAGTACGACAATCTCTTTCTTTATTCGTTAGTAACAGTTGTAACATAATACAATGACAATCAATCAAGTATATACATATGGGACTCTTAAAGGATGGGTCTACGGCCATTACATGCATTTGGTGGTTTTAGAATGAAAGCGGTCAAGGGTAGGTTCCCGAATCCTTTTTACTAAGTTCTATCGAACTAGAAAAGGCCCAATTCCTTACCCACGAGGGTTATGTAAGGAAGGATTAATTCGGGTCGCAGCTTTCGCGGTTCCATTGGGTGACTAACGCCACACCCGAACAACGTTACTAACCACTACTTGCAGAAAGTGCGGTGACTATTGTCACACACAACTAGCCTTTCCCGGGTATTCACAAAAATATGGCTATGAAAAGCTCGGGTGTAGAGCTTGAAAATGCGTGATGTAAGAATTAATTAAAACACATAACAATTATAAATAGATAATAATCGAAACAAAAATAAAATCAAACAAAAAATAATAAATAAAAAAATAAACCCCTTTTGGCCCGACTTGAGTCCCCAGCGGAGTCGCCAGCTGTAGAGACGAGATTTTCGACATGAGTCGCCACCAATCTATTTGGCTTAGGTCGATTGGAAACCTAAAATAACTGGTCTGCACAAGCTCTAGATCCGTTAGTCAATTACAATCGAAAATAAAAATTCTCGATTGCCCAAAATTGGTACCACAAGGTTTATTTCATATTTTTTTGCTTGATTTCTCTTTTTTTATTTATCCTTTTTTTATTTTTCTTTATTTATTAAATGATACACAAAAAAGGTTTAGGCATAGTGCCCAAAATGTCAGTTTTGAAAACTTGTGGATGACTTTCCTACAAACATGAGACTGTTAGTGACTTGAATGAAATCTTAAAAAGGCATAGAGATCAAAGTGGGAAAAGGGGAAACAATGGAGGCCTGAATTAATAATAATAACAATAATAATATGGAAAAAGAAAAAAAAAAGAAAAGGAGAAGAACAGAAACGTACCTGCGGTCGCGAGCGTGGAGGAGGAGCCGCTTCGGTTCACGCCGTCCGGGAAGCGTCGGCGGCGGAGAGCGGTGCGGATCAGCAAGGCGGCGGCCGACGAGGAGATTGGCGGCAACCGGAGCAGAAACAGCGGCCTGAGATGCTCGATCGAACCGGGTCGAACAGTGTGCGGGTAGCGGGTCGGTGTTGATTTCTCCCTCCCCCGACCTCCGTTGGTGCAATTGAAAGCAGATTCCGATTCCTTACGTCGGGACGAACAAGATGATACCTAGATCTTGTGACGAGAAGGCCGATTTGGAAATCGAAGGTTTGAGAGCTTTGAAGCTTCTGTAGAAGCTTTTTTTGCCGAAAGTTTTTTTCTTTTTTTGTTGACTTTTTGATGAATTGTTTTGCTGTTAATTGATTGCTGCTAATTCTTGTTTTTTGCTATTAATTCTTGTTCCTTTTAGGGTTTAGGTTAATGTTCTATTTATAGGGGTTAATTAGGGTTAGGGTTATAGAGTCCAATTAGGTTAGTATTCCTATTTCTTTCTTAGTGGTTTAGATTAAGTTTAATTGTATTAGATGATTTTTTTACGATTTTCGTAATATTTAATTATTATTTTAAGATAATTATATTTTTCATTTTTTTCTTCTTTTATTATCATTTTTATCTCCCCTTTTATTTTATCAATATTAATTAAAGATTTTCCCCCTAAAATTACTAAACATTCAATTAGGTCATTTTACTTTCTTTTCTTCCTTTTTTTTTAAAATTAGTCAAGTTATGCTTAAATTAGTTAATTAGTTAATTAGATTAAGTTAGCTGTTAATTACAAATCCGGGTAAAAATCGAGTGTCAACACAAACAAAGTTCCCTAATTTAATACGAGAATTTTCCAAAGTTTGGAAAACCTTGTTTTCCATAGATATGGATACTAGGTATATGATTAAACATTTACAAAGAAATTTTAGAAATGAAAATTTGGAAACTTCTCTGCAACTAAACGGACCCTAAAATTTCTAAAAAATACTATAGATTTACCCACCTCTTAAAACCACTCTCCATTTTCATCATTATCCTCATTCACCCATCTTCGGTGCCATCAACCTCCGATGCCAGCCACTCCAGTACCACCCACTTCTGACGCCACCCACCTCCGGCGTGTGTAGGGCAGGTTTGGTGAGATGCAGACCATGTTTGTTAAGGTGCATGGCATGTCCCGCAAGATGTAGGGCATGTTCGGCGAGGTGCATGGCAGGTTTAGCGAGGTGAAAAACAGGTCCAACAAGGTGCAAGGCTAATCAATTCGGAGAGGTCAGACGAGATTCTACGAGGTTCACGGTAGGTCCGACAAGATGCACATTTAGAGCTTGGGTATGAGAGGGGGTTAGATTGTAACTTTTTAAAATTTAGGGTTTATTTGTTCATTTTTAAAAGTTTGTGGTTAAATTGATTATCAAAATTTAGAGTGTAACAGAATATTTCGAGAATATTTTTTCTATATTGATGGAGTCATTATGGTGATTAATTTATGGCTGATGAAGATTACATATACAAGAGTACTCTATTTAAGTGTATTACATGTCTAGCAGCCTTGGCTCAAGTGGTACTTCGTGTGCCACAGAGGTGGGTGTTCGGGCTCGAGGTCTTGGCTTCGAGTTCCTGGGCTGCCAAGACATGAGAGTTTTAACCACATGGCGAATAGTCCATGGACTGCCAAGATATGAGAGTTTTAACCACATGGCGAATAGAGCATTAATTTTTTGGCTCTGCCCTCGGATGAGTTTAAACCAAAAGGGCTCGAACTCGCGATGTGAGGTTTCTCCGAGAATGTGAGTGCCTAATCTAATCAACTGACCTACCGTTCAAAAAAAAAATTAAGTGTATTACATATTTGAGGAACAATATGCTATTACATTCCATCGATCATCTATAATAAATAGCAAATTGACCATCAACTGATTTCTTTTTGTAAAAAAACTCGTAGGCTTATTTTTTTATGTGGCCATCAAATTGAATTAAACACATGATCATCTTGCTAGATTGATCATCATATTTAGGGTGTGTTCAGCACAGTTTTTTTTTTGAAAATTAATTTCGAGGTGCACACATCCCAAATAAGTGGGTGGGAGGGAAAGCTGAGTAGATTAACATCTTGACCATTTTACCCTTAGGAAAAGATGCAAATGAGAAAATATGTCCACATGATATTTATGTAAATAACGTAATTTTTTGACACTTTTTTATAACTTTTAATGACTGAAGAGGCTTTGAATTTGAATAATTTCTGGAAATATTTTTCTTATTATTGTTATGCTGAGCTAAACCTTAGGCATCGCAAATGGGCAGAGAATACAGACATCTGATTGGTTGGTAGACAAGTCAGAGGAGATGCTTGTGTTGTGGACCTACTAAACATTAATATACCCAAGAGATATTATTAGAATATACCCATGAGATATTATGAACTTGGCTGTGGTCCCAAAATCCTAATTGAGCTTTCCAATATTATGCTACCTTTGATAAAACTTTTGTTTCAATTACTTATTAGTTTTTATATAACATCTTAATGGTTATAGTTGAACAATACTTAAAGCTACATGTAGATATTTACTTATTTAGTGTAAAGATTTCAATTTTTTTTTACTTTGACATTTCTATCTGAGTCAATTTTTCCAAAAAGAGAATTCTTTATTTGTGGGTGGTTCTTAAAAAACATCTTAAAAAATGTATTTAGAATAGATTCTTTAATTTATTATTTTGTATATAAAATATCTGATTTTATATGTCAAGATATTAAAGCAAAAAGAAAATTATAAATTAAGAAAGTAAATGTGACAAAATTTGTAGGATAGACAGAGTATAAAATATTTGATCCCGTTAACTCAAATGTAAACTTGTAGCTAGCTCCATATCAGACTAAGAAAAATAATATTTCCCATTTAAAAAAATGGAAAAAAGTGCTTGTATGGTTAATTAATTTGCTAAAGCATGATACAGTGTTGCTTAATTTGCTTAATCACCACTTAGCTACTAGCTAGCTAGCTAGAATTTTGACTTGAGGATAAATATATAATTTTATAATATTTGAGCAGCCATGGCATGATGAGCCCACACATGCATTGTAATCATGGCATGATAGGTTGGGCAAATTGAGATTAGTTAAGTGATTAGTACTGATAAAGTTATAAACACAAATTAATTTAATTGATCGCGGTTTTAGTCAAACAAAAAAAGTTATAAACACAGACAGTGGTCCACTCCTGGACTCACAAGATTTTGCTACAGCCAATCAGCTCCAACCAATTCTACCCAAGATGATTAATTTTATTTTCCACATATATATCATTAATTATAGGTGTGAATTTTGCACCACCTTTTTTAATTTCTGGTTTCTTCCATTCGCCACATATATCTCCAACCAATATCCTATTTCTCTTTCTTTCTTAAAATCAATACTTAATAAATTGAATACTCCATTTTTATTCTCCAATACATCAAACTATGAATACGAACCCATCCATTCAGAATCATTACTTATTTATCTGTGAAAATGTCATGGTCTATGGAAGCTTCAATTAAGTATTTGTTGTAGCAGCACTCCCACAACACAATCCGCTACAATTGCTGTTATTTAAATTGTAGCGGTAATGTATAATGGCTTCAAAAAAATAATTATATGAGCAAATTGTATATAAAGTTCAAGAGAATACAGGATGCCGAAACAAACACAATGACTACATCAATGGCCATATATTGCCCAGTACGCCTAACGGATGCAAAATCCATTCTCTCAACTGCGTGTTGTTCTTCCACCTAGATGAAATCCAAAAAAAGGATAAATATTGGCTGACATCCAACAGATCCGATCGAGGTTGAAGAGCCTTTACCTCCGTGAACGATATCATTTCTATTTTGTCATATCTGCAAAACTGCAATCAATATGATCGCATAGGATCCCTTATTTTGTGATCTTGTCACTACGTAGTGGAGACATGGATTACTGTGGTCGTCGTCGCAGTAGCAATCACGGGGGAAGCCGCGATAATCCATGCGGTAAAACTGGTCGCAATTTTGCACGTTACTGCGGTTATGGCCGCAATAGATCATTTTATTTTATTTTAAAAAAATAAATTCATCATCTTCATCAATCCTAAACCCAGAAAATCATCATCTGCATCATTTTTCCTCAGAAAACCTTCGCATTATGGCCCCTACCCCTTATCTCGTTTTTCATCACTCTCTTTGGTGTCTTCATCGTCGTCATCTTCATCACTCGTTGGGCCTGGGCGTCAGTCATCGTTGCGGATCCGGTGAGCAACACCGAGAAGGAGACAAGAGATGAGTTTTAGAGAGCTTTGGACTTTTGGGTTGGGGGTAGTTTAGGTTATCTGCGAGTTTAAGGGGAAAAAATCTACCTTCTCGATCAATGATGAATCACACAAGAAGAAGCAAGAAGCATAAGCAAATCTGAAACCAATGGATGTTGGTAACAAACAGAAGAGGAAGTTGTAGAGGTTGTGGAGATGAAAAAAATGAAGTTAGGGCCGGATTGTTGAGTGAGATAAAGAGAGACATAGAGGAATTTGAAGAAGAATAAATTAAAAATAGATTCAATTCCAAACAATATGTGCGTAAAAAAGTGGAAAAAATAGTTTATTGCGGCTTTACTGCGGTCAATGCCGCAGTAAAAGCTTACAGCGACACTAACCGCATCATTAACTGCACAGATAGACTTACTGCGATCCAACCGCAGTACGGACCGCAGTGTCTTATCACATCTCTTTGCAGTGTCTGCATAAATTGTATATAAAGTTGATTAATTTTCGTGTATATATTAGTTCCCCAAAACATCTACACTAATTAAACCATCTTTCTTAAGCAAATTATTACAACTTTATTTTACTTTATTTATAAAGCCAACTTGCCGATCCCATTGCACGCCTTTGTTGTAATTTCAACGTCTAGAGACTAGGCGACATGGATTCCACGCAACCTCACATTTCTAAACAATTAATAGCAACACATTATTCTTAGGCCCACTCCAAAAAAGAAAAGAAAAAGTAATTACATTATTGTTTATTAGATTGATGATTAATTAGCCTATTAATATTTTCAGAAATTCGAAATTTCCATTTAATGTTTTTTGTAACGATATCTATATATCATAGGTTAACATTGCAATGATAAATCACATGCTATAACATGATTCATAATCATTTAAATTAAACTACTAGCTATATATATAGTTCTTGAAATTGGAAACCATAAATAGGAATTAAATACGGTATAAAATAACTAATACACGCTCGAAGTTAGTGGCAGTTGGAGCATGCATGATTGCTTTTTGTACATTGTTTTTTTCCCATTCCGAATTGATTAGCTGTTGACATTCTTGAGGTCATATGTGTGTGTATATATATAGTGTAAAGGGATCAAACTCAAACCAATGGCAATGAATGGAGAGGAGATCTATTCTTATTATAAGCATTGATTATCCCATTTATATGGGACATGTGAGATTTCTCACTTTTATCACGTATCCTCACGTGTAGGTTAGTTTTTCTAACTCTATCACGTGAGTATTTTCGGGCTTTTATATTTTTAAGCAATGGTCAAGGTTTTTTATCGACCTGCTCTGATATTATGTAAAAGGATCAAACTCAAAAACTAATTGGTAATGAGTGGAAGGAGCTCTTCTTATTATAAACATTGACTAACCCATTTATATGGGACATGTGAGATTTCCCACTTTTAACAATTAGAGATTCAGTAAATGAATCAGCATGAGGTAGGTAGCGAAGGCAGGAAAAAAATTTCAGGGTGGCGAAAATTCTTTAAATATTGTCATAGATAAAGTAATTTTGTTTCCGTTACAAATATAATACAATTTGACTTGATACATAGATTAGGGTGAGAAAATTTTGGTGTTGAATTTATTATTTTACACTTTTCTTTATATTGAAAGATGTAATCAAATACAGAAATCGAGGAAGAACAGTAAAACAAAATTAAATTATAACGATAAATATTTCAAGAATAAAAATTAAACAATTATATTATGTTGGTGTTTTATTTCTTAAATTTTAGAGATACGAATGATTTTGTAAATTAATATGTAAAAAGTTACCAAAAAAGAAAGTATTGCATTACTTTTAGGATGTCCAAAAGATGACAGTGTTGTAATGCTTTTGGGACGGAGGGAATGTGATCCAAGTAATTTAATGTAAGTAATTTGAGTTAACTGAAAGTAATACATATCAAAAGTACTAAAAATCCTAACATATGATAAAAGTACATGTATGGAGTACTCATATTCTAACACGATGTTTCTTAAAATCTCAAATCATCAATCAACTATTCTATATTGAAGGTTTCGACGGTGACTCACCGCAAGTCTACCGTGGTCGCAAGTAATAATATCCGGCAGTACCGGTCGATCCATGAGGACTTTTAATTCTATGTGTTCCAAATACTAGCTTATCTTAAATAAAAGGGACTAAATTGATTAAATTAGACTAAATGGAGACGGATGGATTTAATTAACCGATTAATGAAATTATCTCCTAGGAATTTTGCTCCACTTGGATCATGGGTACATGGATTATATAATGGCTCATAAACAATCATGGATATTATTTGGATTTATGTAGGAAAATACATTTGGTCTAAACCCCTCTCTCAAGAGTGTTTAGAGATAAATTAGCCACAATGTCTTGCATCCTAATTTATTATGAATTAATCAATTTTCCTCCTAGGTTAATTATGAACTCTCATTCAATAATTAACCTAACATGCATTTCTACGATCTAATAAAATTAGCTTATGTCTAAGTCTAATTTTACCAAGATTAATCCTCTCTCAAGGTATTTAATCAATAATTTCAGAGAACACAAACATAAATGTTCAAACAATATCCATTCATCAAAAATATTATATACCCATAATCCAAGCTTTACAAATTCCTAAGAGATAATAGGAAATTAGTTACCCATGCTAATGAAGAGCATAAATGGAGAGTAATGAAAGAAACCCATGCTCTAGAGTGGAAATGAGTGTGAGATGAACAAAGCTCAAATGAAGGTGAAGCAAAAGAAATCAACTAAATCTGAGCTAAGAATTGGATTCTACTCAGAAAAATGATGAAAACCCTAGCTCTAATCTAAAAGAGGTGAAGAAATGGAACTTGGATGGTGGTGCTTGCTTCATGCGTGTTGTTCTCCATGGAAGATGTTGGTCTTGCGCAAAAATGAACGATCCTTCTGCTGAGAATGAGGCTCCCTTTTAAAGTAGGGCAAGTTGCAACCAACGGTTCAGATTGATTCATTAAAGAGATCAATGGTCATGATCAATTCCCGAAGTCAGGTGATCACCAGGTGATCACCTGGCGTGATGATCACCAGGTGATCACCAACTTCATTACTCTGCAACTTGATGCTCCCTGCATTTTAGGTGATCACCGGGTGATCATCTCGCTTCAGCTTGAGACTCTCTGCAATTTAGGTGATCACCAGGTGATCATCTCGCTACAGCTTGAGACTCTCTGCAATTTAGGTGATCACCAGGCGATGGACTGAGAGCTCATGCCTTTTAGGTGATCATCAGGTGATCACCAGGCGATGGACTGAGAGCTCCTGCCTTTTAGGTGATCACCAGGTGATCACGAGAACACGAAATTTCCCTTGTTTTGATCCTCTTGTTTCTTCTTTTGTTACATCTTGCCCCAAAATATCCTGAAGTGCCAAAATCAATAATTTTATGAGGAGAACAATTCAATATTCAATTTAATCCATTAAATACTTCCTCAAAATTAGAACATAAAATGGCCTTATCAAATACCCCCACACTTAAGCAATTGCTTGTCCTCAAGCAAATCCTATCTACATGCACAACTACCAATGCCCACAGAAGTTGAGTTACAAACAAGATCAATTATTAATATATATGAAAATGATCTAACAGTTCTTAAAAATTTATTCTCATTGCCGAAATAAAGGATCACTCCCTCGGTGTTTCACTGGTTCGAAAGTGGGCGTGCATGTGTGTATATTTATCTTGCCAAGTGTTTTCTATCCATAAGCTTGCAAGTGAACCAAAACTCCTCTACTCGAATCCCGAAGGAGGTTGTATGCCTTATCAGTCAGATGGTCTTTCATTAAGGTTGTAACGAGGCCTGGTTTGGTGAGAATTGATTTCGGTTGAAGGCTATTATTGGTGGGGCTTATATGAAACATTCAGAGCTTACAAACATTGGGGCACTTATACATGAAAAGTACGAAAATACCCAAACTTGCTCTTTTTTTTATATATAAAGCAACACCACTTTCAACAAATAAACCCTTTAACAATAAAACGCATCTGACATAAACAAAAATACAAGTGCCCATTTCTTGCTTTCATATGCTTTTCTTTTCTTTTCTTTTCGTAGAAGGGCACAAAACTTTTCCAAGATGTATTCCCACCATCCGATCTCCTAACATAGCACAACAATTAAAAATTTCCCAAATTCAACATTGAACCAACCACACATTTTTTTTTTATACCTATGCCCGCTCAAAATGTTTCATGGACAAGAAGATAATATAGAGAAAGGAATGGCTCATGATGTGGGTGATGAAAGAATTCAGTCTTCAGGCTCAACATGGGTTTATCTAATGGTAAAAATGCTTAGGTTGGCTATTTGGGAAAATAGGCTCATCCTAAATTGCCATCATCGTCCCGACTTAACATACAACAATTGTAGGTTTGCAATGGTTCCAAACAAGCAAGTTCTAGCTCGAACACTTAGCAAGATGCTCTCAAGAACGATCAATTCACTCAAATTTCATGCATTGGAAACATTTTGGCACAAAATCTCACATGGTAAAAATCTCTATTTGAAACATGAAAATAAATTTTCACCACCTATAAGATCAAATGCATATTAATCAATACCAGATCTTTGCCATAACTCAATTCATTGGAGCATCGGGTCCTAAATGCAACCTAAGTCCTAAAAGAAAGTGAAAACAATGAAATAAAACATGAATCTACCTAATGCAAAAGAGGACATGCAAATAAGGAAGTTCAAAAGTTCCACTTCCCCCACACTTAGTGTCAAACACACTTAAGAGGCCAAAATATTACGTCATGCTCAAGACAAAGTATTGAAACTAAAGTACCGCCCTTTATTCGAGTTCACTCTAATCTCCAAGTTGTGGGCTTTCTTTGTCCTTTGCTGTACCATTTCCATGCAACAACATCATATACAATCAGCTCTTTCTCCTGAAATGTGGTGCATTTAAACAATCTTCGCATCAAGTCTCATGCATCCCAAAATCAATCATTCATATGTTCATATCGTTCATGCTATCATTCAATCATTATCCGGGAGTACCGGTCGATCCACAGGACTTTTAATTCTATGTGTTCCAAATACTAGCTTATCTTAAATAAAAGGGACTAAATTGATTAAATTAGACTAAATGGAGACGGATGGATTTAATTAACCGATTAATGAAATTATCTCCTAGGAATTTTGCTCCACTTGGATCATGGGTACATGGATTATATAATGGCTCATAAACAATCATGGATATTATTTGGATTTATGTAGGAAAATACATTTGGTCTAAACCCCTCTCTCAAGAGTGTTTAGAGATAAATTAGCCACAATGTCTTGCATCCTAATTTATTATGAATTAATCAATTTTCCTCCTAGGTTAATTATGAACTCTCATTCAATAATTAACCTAACATGCATTTCTCTACGATCTAATAAAATTAGCTTATGTCTAAGTCTAATTTTACCAAGATTAATCCTCTCTCAAGGTATTTAATCAATAATTTCAGAGAACACAAACATAAATGTTCAAACAATATCCATTCATCAAAAATATTATATACCCATAATCCAAGCTTTACAAATTCCTAAGAGATAATAGGAAATTAGTTACCCATGCTAATGAAGAGCATAAATGGAGAGTAATGAAAGAAACCCATGCTCTAGAGTGGAAATGAGTGTGAGATGAACAAAGCTCAAATGAAGGTGAAGCAAAAGAAATCAACTAAATCTGAGCTAAGAATTGGATTCTACTCAGAAAAATGATGAAAACCCTAGCTCTAATCTAAAAGAGGTGAAGAAATGGAACTTGGATGGTGGTGCTTGCTTCATGCGTGTTGTTCTCCATGGAAGATGTTGGCTGCGCGCAAAAATGAACGATCCTTGCTGCTGAGAATGAGGCTCTCTTTTAAAGTAGGGCAAGTTGCAACCAACGGTTCAGATTGATTCATTAAAGAGATCAATGGTCATGATCAATTCCCGAAGTCAGGTGATCACCAGGTGATCACCAGGCGATGGAATGAGAGCTCCTGCCTTTTAGGTGATCACCAGGTGATCACGAGACCACGAAATTTCCCTGGTGTGGATCCTCTAGTATCTTCTTTTGTTACATCTTGTCCCAAAATATCCTCAAGTGCCAAAATCAATAATTTTATGAGGAGAACAATTCAATATTCAATTTAATCCATTAAATACTTCCTCACAATTAGAACATAAAATGGCCTTATCGGTTTCTGCAATATTTTTCTCAATATATAAAAGAAGACTATTAGGTTTGACAAATTGGCCAAATTGAATAAGCATAAGTGATAATTTATGGGCTTGATAGTGAGTTTAGTGGGTTGAGATTAATGAATAAAATAAAAAATACAAAGTAACATCCCTAAATTATTCTAATTGTATACTATATACCCCTACCTCCTAAAAATTCTCAGGGTGGCCACTGTCACCCCATGCCCACACACACCTTCGCCCATGTGAGGTACGTGTTTCTCATATTTATAAAGTCAGGGTCGAAACTTCCATTGAAATCGAACCAAACCATAATAAGAGATAGAGTATGAGCAAAAAAAAGCCATTTCAAGGCTATATAAAGGGAGTAGAATTTTGGAGACTTATTCGGGTAATTATATAAGTACCAATAATGCTAAATTATAATTGGGAGTTTCAAACTTAAGGTTTTTCAGGTGAACAACTGATTTTTTCGCTCCTCCTTCACGTGAGTAGGATCACGTGATTCACCGTTTTCTACGCGGACCTCAAGCGAATAGGACCAAAGTGAATTTAGTTGTTCACGTGAGTAGCCCCTCGTTATTCACCTGAAGTTGTGCGCTGCGCACGACAGTCCACACATAGTTTCGCACAAAGTTGTGCACGGCACACAGATGTGCGCACAATATAATTGACACACTTCCATTTTATGCTGATCTAACTAGGTAGGTAGTCATGTCGATCTAACAAGATAGTGATGTCGATCTAAACAACTCATCATGCTAATCACCATTTTATGTTGATCAATCAAGTATGTATGTCAAGCTAACAAGGTAGTCATGTCTAGGGGTGTGAAACGATTCGAGCCGAGCCAGCTCGGCTTGAGCTCGAGCTTTAATGAGCCCAACTAGCCGAGCCTCACGAGCCTCGAGCTCGAGCCGAATAATAAACGAGCCGAGAGCTCGAGCTCGAAACATTCAGCTCGTAAGGGTTCGCGAGCCTTAACGAGCTCGTCTAAAATTACGATACTACCCTTCACGAACCATCGAGCCGAGCTCGAGCTCGTTTACTCAGTGTTGAGGCCGAATCGAACCTAACCGAGCTCACGAACCTAACGAGCTCGAGCTTCACGAACCATCGAGCCGAGCTCGAGCCTGTCTCGAGTCGAGCTCGAGCTCGAATTATTGGGCTCGATCGAGTTTGAGCCGAGCCCGAATTTCACGATCCCGAGCTTGAACCTGGTAGGCTCGGGCTCGGCTCGGCTCGAACTCACCCCTAGCCACGTCGATCTAACAAGGTAGTAATGTCGATCTAAACAACTCATCATGATGATCAACACTTTATACTGATCAATCAAGTATGTATGTCGATATAACAAGGTAGTAATATCGATCTAACTAGGTAGTGATGTCGATCTAAACAACTCATCATGTTGATGACCATTTTATGCTGATCAATCAAGTATGTATATCGATCTGACAAGGTAGTGATGTCGATCTAACTAGGTAGTGATGTCGATCTAAACAACTCATCATGCTGATCACTATCAAATGCTGATCAATCAAATATGTATGTCGATCTAACAAGGTAGTGATGTCGATCTAAACAACTCATCATGCTAATCACCATTTTATGCTGATCAATCAAGTATCTAAACAAGTCATGCGCCGAATTCACACCCCAACTACCTTCAATTTCACGGGCCTATTACTCACTTTTCTCACCCACCTCTCAAACCTTTAGTTATTAGGTGAAAAAGCATCCCTCAATTTCTATGTTTGAAACCCCCTAATGAGTGGGTTGGCCGTAAGTGTATGTTTTAAGACTTTATAGGCTAAAGTAGTAATAAGTTATAGTGTTCATAAGATAAGTGTAATACTACCTAAATTTTTGCAACATATCGATTAAGGTGGATAAAAATATGTAAATTTTTGAACAAACTACCCTTTAAGGAGACAATAGGGGGTTCAAAGTTGAGTGGTGGAGAAAAAAAAAATTAGTGAATCCGGCGCATATTCACCGTGAATTAAACGAACCCCACCACTAACCCCCTCAAACCTAAACCAAATTTCACCCCAACTGTGCCCTGTTTGTCTCCTCACGTCCTCACCTCACCCCCACATCTCCTGCTTCTCTCCAGTCAGCCACCGTCGGCAGAAGACGGCGGACGCCTCAGCCCCCCCAAGGTGCTTCCTCCTTCTCTCTCCGTTTCAGCGCTAGCCGCCGGCAAGCACCACCGTCGGCAGAAGACGGCGGACGCCTCAGCCCCCCCAAGGTGCTTCCTCCTTCTCTCTCCGTTTCAGCGCTAGCCGCCGGCAAGCACCACCGTCGGCAGAAGACGGCGAACGCCTCAGCCCCCTAAGGTGCTTCCTCCTTCTCTCTCTCCGTTTCAGCGCTAGCCGCCGGCAAGCACCACCGTCGGAAAAGACGGCAAGCATGCACCTAGGGTGGAGACGAGCGGGGCTTCGAAGTGGGCATCCTACTCTTCTGGCAGGGGGGAAGTAGCAGGTACCAGGGGACACGTGGCGAAATACACAGTGAATTTCGAAAATTCACTTGGACGTGATTCACCAAAGGACCAAAAAACTTAAAATCTCACCGTGAATTTCGGATGTGAGAAAGTGTGATATTTCACCTCCAATCCAATTTGTTAACTTTGAACCCCCCTAATAGTTGAGTGAATGATGTGTGAGATTAGTGACATCAAATTAAATAATAAAAAATGATAAAAAATATGAGTGAATAGAAGAGTAATAAAAAAGATAGTTGAAATAATAAATTGATAAATTTATTCAAAAAGTATTATTAAATAAATAAATGTTACAAAAATTTAGGAACATTTCAAAAATATAATTTTTGCAATAAAAAATGACGTGAGGAGTATAAACCCTAAATAAAATACGCGTGCATGTGTTCAAATTTACTCCACTAAATTAGGGTTCGCCATGAACTTGCCCGATCAGTTACAGTCAACTTCAACAGAATCGTACGACTCAGGATAAATGCAGTGAATCTGCTGAATATAATATGCGGTCCAAATTGCTCTTTATGGTTACAGTTACAGATGTAAACGGGTATGCTTTGCTTTTTATTCAACTCCAATTTTGGGGAAATCGGGAAAAATATTTGAAAATTAATTTAGTAGAAATTTTGGTGATTAGAAAATATGGGTAAAAGAACACTCTGTAAATTCAGATCTTAATTATAAATATCTTCTATTTGGGTATAAGAATAGCCTAGTTGCAGTCACAACCATGCAACCAAACCGTTAAGTGAGTGCTTTCCAAGACTCTACGCTTTGGATGTAGATCAGAATTGCCTCATATCAGACCGGTTTGAATGGCGGGCTGATGGTCATCACTGGTTATGGAGCTGGAGAAGGCCTCCTCGCGGACGTGAAGAGGGAGAGTGGGACATGTTTCTATCATGTATCCAAACATTTTCTGTGATATT
Organism: Stellera chamaejasme; assembly: GCA_024586325.1. Classification (NCBI taxonomy): domain Eukaryota; kingdom Viridiplantae; phylum Streptophyta; class Magnoliopsida; order Malvales; family Thymelaeaceae; genus Stellera; species Stellera chamaejasme. Next base: position 7,903,412 of record CM044984.1, on the reverse strand, counting down.
GCTACCATATGACACTACGTAGAATAGCTGCGGTTTTACTACGGCGGAGGCCGCAATAAATGGTTTATTGCGGTCTACTGCGGCCTCCGTCGTAGTAAATGTCACGGTAAATGACATTTACCGCGACATTTACTGCGACGGATGCCGCAGTAAGTGGATTTCTCTACGTAGTGTGGCCCAACATTATCCCCCAAAAGGTGAAGGTATTCATGTGGCGTGCGAGGCGGAATTTTCTCCCTACCTTTCTGCAGCTTGTTATGCGAGGTGTTCCCCTCCCTACTATTACTTGCCTTCTATGTGCGAATAGTTACGAAGATACAAATCATGCTTTGATAAGATGCCCTGCCGTTTTTAAAGTCTGGAGTGTGGTGGGAAATTGGTGCGGTGTCTCTTCATTACTCTTGGTAGATGTGAATGGTTTGGTTTCTTATGATATTTTGCACAAGGTGCCGTTATAAATTTCCAGAATGTTTGGCAAGCTATTTTGATCACTTCTACTTGGGTAATCTGGAAAGCAAGAAATAAGGTGGTTATGGAAGGAGGGATATAGAGCCTGATAGACATTATTTCCAACATCCGTGTTCTTTATCATCCTTGGATCTCTAATAGGAAAAGAAAGCTAGTGGGAAGCTAGTCTGAATGGGTGCAAGCATCTCTGGTGGCGTGGTAATGCAAGTTCTGTCTCTTGCTTCTTTTTTATCCTTCAGGTGTTTTATTAGCTGTTGTTTTCTGGTTGTTCATTCAAGACCGATGTCAGCTTTATATTTGTTTCACCGGTACAGTTGAGGCCCCTTTCTCAAGGGTTGTTTTCTTACTTGAATAAATTTGTCACTTTTTAAAGGATGCATATAAATGAATTTATGTACACAATATTTCCATCATGTTTTTTTTGAAGAACAACTAAAAATTTATTAAGAGATATAGATAAATAAATACAAATAAGAACCCAATAAAATTTGAATTCTTAACCTCCCCATCTACTGTTTCACCCAATCAACATATATCCATAAAACACTCCCACCATAAAGATCGAAAATCTTTATTTTTTAAGATCTCATTCTAATCAACTAAGCTCGCATAATAATTTTGGGTGAGAAGAATTTGGCTCAATTCTTTATTTCCATCATGTTTTATGTACGTGAATAATTAGTACTTGTAAGGATTTTAAAAAATTAAAGGCAAAATATCATATTTAATTTATCACCCAACTACTTTCGAGTTATCTTTTAACACTAATGCTATGAAATGGGACAACGTTTACAACAATCCGCTAAATATGACACCACGGCTTGTATGAAGGCCGTGCAAGAGTGAATTGCCGGTGCTTCCAAATTATCTTATAGATGAGTCATTTGAACAAGTGGGTGAAAAATCACCCGGGTGATGATTAACAGGGTCAGGGTTTGTAGGGAGGAGTCTGGACTCTCCCTACCTGGAGCTATGACGTGTTTGCACTACGTATTTAAAAGTCCCTTTGCAGCGGCTCTCACTAATTTGATAGTCGGTGAATGAGAAGGAGAGGCCCAAGCTTGCACTGGACGCTCGGCTCAGCGCCGCGCTGCTGCTCACGTCGTCCAGGTCCAGCTTTATCTGCGCACTCCGCGGCTTCCTTATATGTGAGCTCCGCCCTGGCGACGCCATCGCCCTCCGGCTCGACTTCCGCAACACGCCGCTGCCCTCAGAAGCCTCCTCCGGCTCGACTTCCGCAATTTCCGCAACACGCCGTTGGTCTGACTTTGTTCGAGCCAGTCCCATCGAAGAAGCCTCCACCGGTGACTTATCCATCTCCGATCACAACTCACGACTGCATCAATTAATAGTGTATCAGCTTCAAAAATAGTATCTTTAGCCAGATCAGTGTAGTAAATTGGAGCATAAAATAATTAAGGGTAAAATTGTTAGGGTTAAAAGTTTTAAAGTCCAATTTTGTAATTACACCTAAAAGTTAACGGTTGTTCTAACGGAAGTTAATGTCCAGGGGGTTTTTGTATATTTTCCCAAACCTCGGGGGGTTTTTTGAGAATACTGAAAATGCGGGGAAAAAAATGGAGATTATGCTAAACCTCAATGGGGTTTTTGAAAATTTTCCTAGTAATTATTCATTCTGCGGGAGGCTCGAGCTGGTTTATCAGCATGGTTCATGTCCGGTTTTACCTTGTTTGTTTGTTTTTTTTTAATTGAGACCATTTCCGCTCAAAAAAAAAAGAAAAGAAAAGTGTCAAATCAAACGTATGCTGTATGATCTAACATGGGAGGGTGTATGAATGTAGGATACACAGTGTTTAACCTATTTCTTCGATCTATCATCACACATTCAGGTTGTCAACTACCTGAAACTGATACGGACAAAATTCCAGAGCCTTTTTTTTTTCTTCTCCATTTGAGTTTCGAAATAATTAACCTCACGTGGCTCATACTACACTTATTTAATACTACTTCCATCCCCACAAATAAGCAAACATATTTTTTTTTGGACCGTCCCATCAAAACTCTAACATTTCTTAAAATTGAATTTTTTATACATCAACTTTACTTTATTATCATTCATTTTTCTTTTCACTCTAAAATATTATTTTTGTCTTATATACCCACTTTACCTTGTTATCCTCTTATCAAACCATGTTTTTTAATCTCCATGTAAAATCAAATGTATTATATTTGGTGGGACGGAGGGAATTGTAATACCAACTCTTCCTTAATTATTTCAATATCTAAAATGGAATTCAATTTTTCTATCGCATTTTTTCTTTCTGCTTTGTCAATTCTTCTCTTCAAATATTTGATATTTATCACAAAAAGAACAAGTTATAAGCTTTAAAAATGTTCTTTTTATTTATTTATTTTGTATGAGGACGGTACCCCCGGGCTTTAATAGTGTAAAAATTTCCTGAAACGAGACACTATGTTACCCGTGCTTCGCTACGGGTGCTTAACTATCATTTATCAACCCTAAGCAGTGGTGGATCTATAGTGTAAAATCAAGGTTAGCGGAAAAGGGGAAAAACACTCAATAGTAAATAAAACTTTTTACAATTGAAAATACAATTTTAATATATTATTCATAATGAATTCGATAAAAATATATATGAATTGTAAATCAAAATACAAAATTGAAAGAAATTTAAGGTAAAATCAAGGTTACCGCGACATTTACCGCACAGTAGGCCGCAGTAAATTGGTTTTCCGCAGCCTCCGCAGTGGTAAAACCGCAGTAAACTTGCCATATTCTACGTAGTGGTTAGAAATATTTTTTATTTTAAAAAAAAGTGGATGAATCCGGATGAATATATTCATCCGGATTCATCCATAATTCCAGAAAAACTCAGATTTCATATGAATGGTGACCAAGTTGCGTCGGCATCGGCGGTGGAGCGGTGGTGGTGGAGCAGCGATGGTTGAGCATCGAAGAAGAAGAAGAAGAAGAAGAAGAAGAAGAAGAAGAAGAAACACATGAGAAGAAAAATAAACATAGAAGAAGAAGAAGAAGAAGAAAGAAGAAAACATAGAAGAAGAAGAAGAAGAAGAAGAGGAAGAACTGAGAAGGAATGAGAAGAAGAAAGAAATTATGATGAATTGAAGAAGAATGGCGGAGATGAAAAGAAATGGGAGTTTAAACCCTAAAAAAAATTACTGCGGCATTGGCCGCAGTAAATCCTACTGCGCCAACAACTGTGCCATTTATTGCGTACATGGGGTTACTGCGGCTCAAACCGCAGTAAGGGCCGCAGTTAGGCTTGTATTCCCCACGCAGTGTATGAGGTTGGATGCATATTTAAGGGTTGGGTTGGGCTAAGGGTAGTTTATTTTCTTTTTTGGGTTGGGTTATAAATGAGTATAGATTTTTGAGCCAAATTCTTCGTATGAGTTATCCGTCTCTTACCCTAAATCAATTAGGTTATAATACAGAAAAATAAAGAATGAGAAAACTATAAGTACAAAACTTCGTGTAAAATATGCAATAGAACAAAAAAATGTATACTAAAAGTGAGTTAATCCCTCAATAAATAAAGAGAACAAAAAAAAATGTTATTTCATCACATTACATCTAAAGAAATAACATAATTACTATTAAAATGAAATTAAAGGTAAAAAGTGAGTTATCTCTTTATAACAAAAAGTGTTAAGAAAAGAGAAAGAAAAGTTAAAATATTGAAATATCTAAATTATTAGATTGGAAACATTTTGGGACCAATATGCAAAAGGAATGAAAGTAAAAATGGAATAAAATGAAGTTATCCTTTTAGAAAACAAAAATTTAAAAAAAGAGAAAAGAAAAAAAAGAGAAAGATAATATAAAATTGAAAATATTTGGAACCAATATGCAAAAGGAATGAAAGATAAAATGTTACAACGTCAAAATATAAGATTGAAAATATTTGGGTTCAATATGCAAAATGAATGAAAATATGAGGTAAGAGAAAAATTCATCCCTTAACTACACAGGAATGAAAGTAAAATGTGTAGTAAAATGAAGTTATATTTTTAGCAAATAAATTTTTTTAAAAGAAAAAAAAGCAACAAAAGATAAAATGTAAAAATGTAAAAAATGTAAGATTGAAAATATTTTGGATCAATATGTGAAAGAAATGAAAGATAAAATGTTAAAATATAAGATTGAAAATATTTGGATTCAATATGCAAAATTATTAAAAGTATGAGGTATATATTTAATTTATACCCTAGCTACATATCACCACAACTAAACTACACCCTACACTCAACCACACCCAATCTCAACTTCCAATAACTGTTCATATATGATTTGTAAATGTAATATATATATATATATATATATATATATATATATATATATATATAATTCCTTTCACATTACTTATTTTATTACCTTGTATCTTCCTTCTAATTCAATTCATTATTTTTATCTCATGTAAATGTTGTATTTTGTCACGCGAGTTTCATTGAGTAGGATTAATTATCATTTTGAACGAATTTTAGTTGCACCTTTTAGTTTAGAAGTTAGGCCATTGCATGCACCAATGCAGCCTCTCACAATCACAATATATTTGATTTTAACGTGTCGCTTGTTTTGTTTGTAGATTTTCTTTGCTCGCTAGTCTTTTACGTATGTTTTGTGGGTTTTAGTGCTCGGAAGAAGGTAGATCATCATTACTCATTAGTTCATTACATGGTAAAAACTAGACTTACAGGTCTGAAGTTGTGAAACAAAAAAAGTTATGGGACTGACTATGGTGTTTCCCCTCTCGAATTGTGTGGTGAAATAGTAGGGTAAATTACAAAAAAAAAACCCTAAGGCTTGATGTCATCTTCAGTTTGCCCCCTCTATTTTAAAAATATTTCAGTTACCCCCTGAGGTTTAGTGAAATCTTCAGTTGCCCCCTTGACCGTTTAAGATGGTAGTTGACTCTTAAAAACTTTAGCTGTAACTATACTAAATATACTCCACAAACATTTAATGGGTAGCCCGGGCTCACCTGTGTCACAGTAGCATGGGCTCGCCTGCGTTTTTATGGCCTAAACTCGTTCGCGTTGTGTTGGTGACCAAACGAAAGCGACGACTAGCCAGGGTGGTTGTTTTGGGAGGGAGAAATGAGAGAAACATAATGTTCGGGTTGAAGTATTAGGGTAAGAAATATTAGTGATAATAAGAGCAGTTAACCCTAAATTTCTCAACGGTCAACTAACAACACAAATAGTCAAGGGGAGAAAGAAAATTGAGATATTAAAACCCTAGCCGCCCCTCTCCTTCTCCCCTTTCGATTTATTCTCCTTCTCCATTAGTTTCTTTTCTTCTTCTTCTTCTTCTTCTTCTTCTTTCTCTCCCATGTTTTTCTCTTTAATCCCCTTACCCCCACCCTCTTCTTTCTCCTTTTATTCTTTTTGTCTTGATATATTTATTGTTGGGAGCAACTGTGGAGCTTTTATGAATGCCTAAGTTTTTTTGGATATTGGAGAGTCGCCGCTGCTGCATCACGGAGCAGGGCGGAAGATACAACCGGCTTGTTTCTCGGTGTAAATTGGATGATGATGCTTTCCCGTTGGTCGGGCGTTCGATGGTTTCTCGTCGCGAGTTGGAGCTTGCTTTGATCCAACGAATCCTTCATGTCAGAGGGCTGCCTTCTACTCTAGGCCACCACTATGCCATACGAAGGGCCCCTCCTTGGCCCGATCGCGCCGACGGTGGAGAAGGCTGGGGTGGACCATTTGGTGATAATGACGCAGATGTTTAGAAAATTGTTGCGACAATGATGGGCACTGGTAGCCCGCCCTGCCTGGAGTAATGCGTAAAATTTTATTGGGTGGAGGGGGTTCGGAGTCTTCCTCTTTCACCTGTGTTCTCAAATTGACTCGGGGTTCTCTCTGGTATGGGTGTTTGATTTGATAGCTTGCTCATAATATGTTTCTATGGTTATGTATATTCTTCTATGTTTTTTTGCAGGGACCAGACCTTGTGTAGCTTACTTTTTGTAACTAGTTTGGTGGATGAGGTCGGTGGCCGAGTATTACGAGAGAAACGTTGCGCACAGATACCTGTTTACAGCAAATTATCGCTATGAATAATATATCATTCTCAAGAATGGAGTCGATCTGGCTATTTTTCATTCATATTGTTTCGGAAATGCAAGCCTACTATCTGTTTTTAGATTTTATTTCACTAATATTTATTTAATTTCAAGTTTCCATGCAACCTTAAGTTGCAGGAAAGGTAGATCTGGTTATACTCATCGCTGCTTAGAGTTGTTTGATGTACAGGGGGTTGGTCCCCGAATTGAACTTTTTCTTTTGAATGAATTGCATTCACCTTCATAAAGAAAAATAGTCAATGAGGATAACTAAAGATTTCGCTAAATATCATGGGGGTAATTGTCGATTTTTGAAATTATAGGGAGAGAAATTGAGAGTTTCACCAAAACTCGGGGGTGTTTTTATAATTTTCCCGAAATAGCATTATTTATAGGTTGAGGGTTGGAACTCAGAACAAACAGCTCCTTATTGGTTGCCAGCTTTACATTCACGGTACTGTGACAAATGGAGTGTAATAAATGCATGACAGCAATGTGAAATACTAGTAGCAGGAACCATTTTCTACTACTTAAATAGGAAAAAAAAAGGCAAAAATGTTAGTAATAACTTGTTTGAACAGTCAGTTACACATTTTTTTAATCAAAAAATTTTGAAAAATGTTAGCAATAATCACTTTAAACAGTCAATTTTAACATTCTTTCTAGGGATGAAAATGAGTTAAACTGAGCCGAGTACTAAATTGTTCATGTTAATCTTGAAAATTATATCGAGCCGAGCTCAAGTCGAGCTGTTCACGAATATCAAAGGAAATAGTTACGATAAAATTGAGCCGAGTCAAGCACTAAGTTGTTCATGTTAGATTTGATAAATGCATCGAGCTTAAAATTTTATTCGAGTTTGGCTTGAAAATAATATAAACGAACTCAAACGAATTTTTAATCGAACCGAACCGAGCATGAGTCAAACTCGAACCGTTCCTTCAACTTTCACCCATAATTCTTTCATTAAAAACTTGTCATATATTCATTTTGGATCTATAAAAGTGCGTATATGATAAATGTCTAATAAGTGTGCACAAATGACTATCCAAAATGACTGTTATTATGATTTTTTCAAAATTTTGACATGTGTTCATGCTTTTGAAAGTTGATTTTAAAAATTTGAATCTTTAAACATGTTTGAGTTTGAATGCAAAAGAGTAGTCACATAATAAGATTTTAGTGTAAAATTATGCTAATTAATTGTCCGATATAGTATTGTTTTTGTTTTTTTAAAAAAAAGAAGCAGTGAGAGAGAGAGAGAGAGAGAGAGAGTATTGTGGGTGTGTCCAGTGTCCAGAGTACAGAGGGATGGTGAACTTTATTTGTGAGCACAGCTGGAATTAGCGGGAACCAGCTGGCACTGTACGTCCGAATACGCACCTACCGTCGCCGTTTTATCCCTCTGAGCTGAGACTGCCACCTCCATTTCTCCTCTTTTTCTCTTCTCTTTCCTCACTTGCTCACAAATTAAAATTTGTGACTCCTTTTAAAATTTGTCAATTTCACAAGGACCTTAAAAACAATTTATCTTTTTGGACAGCAACGATTCTCTTTCCTACTAACACTAAAACTAAGTATAGTAGCATTAATCACTTTACTTTTCTCTGTTAAGAAAGAGTTTCATTTCAAATGGAAAGGCAGGGAGTTTTAAGAATTTTGAAAATATGGTAAGTTTATTTGCTACTACATAAAAAGAAAAAAGAAACAAAATGCAGCTTCACCTCTCCTGCTCCTTCCCAGTCCTCCTACCCCACAACCCCAAGCCTCCAACTTTATGTCTGCCCTTAGTATTCCAGTTTTGCCCCCCTTCCACTGGCTAAACCCCAAGTGGGCCTATTGTGAATTTTCATGAGGATTTCCTGGGTGCCATTTGGACTTTTCTATCCTGTTTTACATATTTGTCCCTGAGGTAATTTCTCTTGGTATATTAGTTAGCTTCTTAGCAAAATGTGAAAAGTCCATAAAGGGGCTTTGGTAGGGTACAAATGCTTAAATTTGAAACCTTTGAGCATTTGTTTTTCTTCCTTCTGTTGCATGCGTTTTGTGAATTTAAAGTTCAAACTTTGTGATATTAATTTGGGAAAGTGACATCAGTGGGATCTCATTGATCTCTTTCAGTTTGATCACGTTCACATTATATATATGAAAATGAATGCTACTTTTGTAATTTAGGCTCCCCCATATGAAAATGAAGGTTGGAGGTCAGCATACCATATTAAGAAATTTAGGTTTGTCTACAATCTCACCTCTTTGACTAATCAGTAAAATGGATATAACTTTTGGCACAAACTATTGTGTGTCGGTTTTAAAATGTGTTTTTTTGTGTCCAACTACATTTATTTTAAAAATTGTCATCCCATCTCCTTTTCTGTGTTTTTGCCGTCGCCGTAACTCCAGCATGAATCGAACAACCACCCTTCATCTCTCACTTGCAGCCTCCGACCACCGTAGCTCATCCTTAAGTATCGGTAGGCCGTTAGTCGCTCGGTGGTAGCCTCCTCCTTCATTAACAATCACCGAAGTCATGACAATTGTAGGAAATCCGTTCGGATGACCCGCTATCCGTCCCGACGGAATCCGCCAATAGAAGCCGCAATCGACAGCGTCAGAGCAGCCAATCGCTTCCCCAATCGCCGACGCTCCATTCCTAGCCATTTCCCGAGCTGAGCGACGTAATTCGTCCCACGCCTTGAAACTAAAACTTGCTGCAGATGACAAAATTATGATGCCCCTACATACGATTATGATGTGCTATCGACTCATTATAATGTTCCTTTTTATAAAAAAAATGTAACCAGTAATTGCATACAAATAATGCTCAAATCTATCAGAATGAATTTAATAGCGCCAATTAGTGATGAATTGGAAGAATATCAACAGAAGTAGATGCAAGAAGATAAACTTTTTAACGAAACAAGCATCACATTGCACCATAAAAGCATACTTACCAAAGGGAGCATCATTTTAAGTGCGGGTAAAGTGCACCCATGGTCCTGTAACTTTATAATTGTACCATTAGGGTCATGTTTTAACTTTTTGTACTAATATAGTCATGTTTTCAAGTTTTTTCTTCATCCATGATCTTTTTACGATTATTTTATTATTTTACCCTTTCACATAAATGGTACAATAACGAACATAAACTGAATTTTTCTTATTATACCATTTACATCCTCAAATTTTAAAAGTCAACAAACAAACCCTCCAATCCACCTTAAACTTTTCAACTCACCTATCTCAACCACCATTCGACCCACCACCGCCGGAAAGCCAGGGCCACCGCCGGAAAACCACGGGACCGCGATTCGCGACCTAAGCAGGCGATTCACGGCTTAGGGCTTGCGATTCGCGGCTTAGGGCTAGCGATTCGCGCCCTTCGGCCGCCAATCGCCGCCCTAGGCACACGATTCGTGGCCCTGGGCTGCGGATCTACTGCCTAGACTTGCGTTTCGTAGCTTAGAGGGCATTCTGGTGAATGCTGTCGGCAGTCCGGCGAGATTTCTGGTGGTGGTGGATAGGAGGGTGGTGAGTTAAAGTGGAGAGAAAAATTTTAGGATAGAATTGTAAGTATTTGTAAAAGTTAGGGTAGAATTTTAGGGTTTATAAAAATTGAGTGTAAATTGAAAGTTTCGTTAAACGTTAGGGTGATTTTTATATTTTACAATTGTTTAGAAGGGCAGTATTTTAAAAATTGAGTGCAAAAATGTCAAATAGGACCATGGATGAAGAAAAAACTTGAAAACAAGACTTTATTAGTACAAAAAGTTAAAACAGGACTCTAGTGGTACAATAATTAAAGTAACAGGACCATGGGTGCACTTTACCCTTTTAAGTGTTAAGCTCATCATATTTACCAAAAGGAGCATCATTTTAAGCACATAGAGCATTAGTTTGAGAACTTCGTTATTTTATAATGTTAAAGAAAACGAGTGCATAATTAAGTCATCAGAACGGGTGCATCATGTTTGTAATTGAGAGTATCATAGTGCAACATGAGTGCATCATTGTGGTCATCAAATACATCATTTTAGGACATTGTGCATCATTGTGGTCATCAAAGACATCATTTTTGTATGGTAGCGCATCATACTTGAAAACAAGATGATCATTCATGACACTAAACGTGTCATTTGGAACCGAGAGATCATACTTTGTAGAATACCGAAGAACATCATTTTACTTTGTAGCGCAACGGAAGTGTATAGTTGTGGTCACCAAAGACATCATTTTAGGAGGTTGAAGAAAATGCGTGCACCATTAAGTTCTCAGAACGAGTACATCATTTTTGTGAGGTAGAGCATCATACTTAAAACAATGAGCATCAATCGTTACACCAAGAGTATCATATTTAACCAATACATCATACTTTGTCCAATAATGAAAAGCATCATAAGTTTACAAAAGTGCATCATTCGTGACACCGAGCGCATCATTTTGAACAAAGACATCATACTTTGTCAACAAATGTATCATTACGTTCTGTAGAACGAAATGTTTGCATCAGAGTTATCAGAACGAGCACATCATAATTTTACATAAGAGCATCATAGTGCTTCGAGAACGCATCACATTGTTGCCGGAGAGCATCACTTTGGGCAGTTGAACAAATGCGCCAAGCCGGTGGTTTTGTCACCGAAGGAAGGCTGGCGTTGATTTTGTTACTGTTTTTGTTGAATTTGTGAAGAAGGAAGGTTGATTTGTTTGATTCCTCTCTAATTCCATTATTGCTCGTTGAAGGAATGACGGATCGTGGTAGTATGCGCGATTCCGGAGTCATCGCTGAGAAACACGACGTGTTGGTGGAGTTGTGTTCTTTTGTGTTTATTTCTTCCTTCTTTTATCTAGAGGCACACATGTGTGCTAGACACAACTTATTCACACTCATAACTTTTTACTTCGTAATCTTTTATTCTATCATTGGTAAGACAATATAAGTGTTACATTTTTCCACAGATCAAAGCAGTAGCAAAGACTTAAGAGATTTATACCGTGTCATCAATTTGTTGGTCATGACCATTGCTTGCTTAATTTCGGGTAACACGGAGGGAAACATTTTTATATATTTGCACAAGATTAGAATTTTAAAAAATTCAAATAATCATATTTAACTATCATACTCTTTTTCTATTCCTCACTTATTGATGAATCTTCTATCAGCTTGACCGGTGAAGAATTAAATATGTTATTTTATTTCCCTGTTGATAAAAATTTTATTTTCAGATTTGAATGTAAGACAATATTTATTTAAAATGTAAAAAAGTAGAAAAAAGTTAAATACATTGGAGTTATCACTACGCCAAGAAAACAAGACTTACCGCGGCTTCCTCTGCGGTAGCGCCGCGGTAATTCCCGCAATAAATAAGCTCGCGGTAAGGAGAGGCTTACAACGCACGTGGTCGCGGTAAATGTTTTTTTAAATTAAAAAAATAAGTGCGGCGGATGGTGAATGAGGAGGAGAGGATGATGAAGAAGAAGATGGTGGAGAAGGTGAATGAAGGAGAAAATAGAGAAGAAGATGAAGTGCGGCGGATGGTGAATGAGGAGGAGAGGAACACTAAAATGAGCATTTACCGCGGCCTACTGCGGCGATAGTCGATGTAAATACTTACCGTGAGGCAAACCTCGCCGTTTACTGCGTTTGGCCACTTACCGCGGCCTCAGCCGCAGTAACGGGCACGGTAAAACGTGTGTTTTCTACGTAGTGTACTAGAACATGTACTTCAAGAGTTTAAATTACTACTTCTTTCGTCCTAATTTAGTTGTTACGTTTCTTTTTCAGCATCTAATTTATGAATTTATTCATTCAATATTTTGTTATACAATGTTACATAATTTATGTATAAAAGATAAATCAAAGAGTCTAGTTTCTAATTTTTTATATTTTTTAACGAACTCTTTTTGATTAAAAATTAAATCAAATAAAATATTACAAGTGAAATATCTTAATTAAAAATGACAAATAGTAATATATATATATATATAATTACTGTTACACCAATAGTTCATTGTAACCCTTTATGAGGCTGCCTAAATATGTACGTAGTGAAGCAATATTTCGAATGTGAATACATGTAAAGGCACAGCCAAGGCGCCAACCATTAGCTTATTGAAGTAATGATTTTGAGTTAATTGCTTGCTCTATTGGGTAAATTAATTCGGTCGTTCAATTCATAAAACTCTGAAAATTGCATTTAAGGGAAACCAGGTACGTTTTTCTTTATTTTGATTACCTGTAAATGGAAATAAGTTTTTTAAAAAAAAAAAAAAGAAAAAGAAAGGGTTATAACATTAACTACGTAGTAGTTAATTTATAGGAGACAATAAATGTTAGCAAAATTACTTGCTTTTATAATCCAATCAATTAATCTTTTGGGTTAAAATTAAGAATGATCAAGTGTAAATTTTTCAATGAAGTGTAAAAGTGATTGTAATAGCATAAAATTAGGAAGTCTGATGGTGGTTAAGTAGTATATAGTAGATATTGACTTATTTAGGAGATTATAAAGTTTGAGGGAATTGTTTTGATGACTGTAGTTTTGTTGACACAGGCAAACTAATGTAATGTAGTTACAAAATATAAACATAAACATAAATTTATAATTATTATGTAACTTCGTTAATTATTGATATATATGGGCCCAGTATGGCGTATTGCCAACGCAACGCCATATGGGCCAAGCCCATATAGGCCAAACCACTAATACGAGTGCTCGTAAATACGACGAGCCCTCGTACATAGGCCACTAGGCGCCGCACGATCTGGTTGGCGGCAGTGCTTTATGGGCCGTGGCCAATGGGCACTCCAACATAGTACACCAACCAAAAAGTGGCCCAAAGACACAACGCCCAAAAGCACTCAAAGACACAAGACACAAAGTTGTACACACTCAAGTCTTTGTCGGACCAACACTGTTGAGCAAGTAATGTCCAATCCGCCGCTCCGAATCGAGAAGTCAGCGGCTCACGCGTGGGGAAAGATCCCACCAAACACTCTACCCCAACGTGGGAGAGTGCAGGCATCACCCTATAAGTGGGTGATGCCAACCCAAAAACAAGGTAACTACTACACACCCACACCTTCCTCCCGTATGCACTTTGAAAGTATCTTCCGTCTTGCCTTTCGTGCACGGAGCCACCCGTCCTAACCGTTGGGAGATCTTTGGTTGCGGAGGTCACGCTTTGGCTATCAATTTGGCGCCGTCATGGGAAGCAGCAGTCGTTTTCTTTCCTAAGCAACTTACTTTTCTCTCCTTACCATTCTCATGGCGAAAACAAGGAGAACGCACAACAAGTGTGCACGTTGAGGACGCGCTTCGGTTCCTCCGATGTGCCTCCACGCCCGTGGTGACGCAATGGGGACACAACAGCCCCACAACCCTCAATCGATGGCCATCCCGCCGCTCCCTATTACTAGCACACCCGAGTGGCAGCAACCACCGCAGACGCGAGCGGCCACTCTGACATACCTCGCGGGGACTTGACGATCCCCGGCAGGTCATCGTCGTTCCCGCTCAGCTAGCGATGCTCCAAGCGAGCATGATTATTGAGCTGAAAGCCTTCATGGTAAAAACCATCAAGGCGGAAATGCAGGCGGCCCGCCTACCGCCTCACAACGAACGGGACGAGCAGTCCCAAAATCAAAACCAATCTGCTGGGAACCTCTGCGTTGACGACCTCCTTCGACGCATCAACGTGGTCGATGAACAGGTCAAGACACCAAACCTGGTCCTCGGCGATATCGAGATCCTCCCGACGCAGCCGTTCACGAGAGGACATAATCGCCGTCAAGCGCCGGCCAGCTTTCGAATGCCGGTCATCGAAAGCTACGATGCTACGGATCCCGTCGACCATCTGCGGCGCTACATCTCCCAAATGGAGATGGCTCGGGCCTCGGAGGCAATACTCTGCAAGGCTTTCAGCTCCACCTTAAAAGGGGCTGCCTCGACATGGTTCAAAACGCTACGAGGCCAGCATTTCAAATGCTTTAAGGACCTCGCCTCATCGTTCCTACGCCACTTCATGGGGGCTCGACCTCCCAAGACTGTCCAACACTTGTTAAGAGTGCAACAACAAAGGGAGGAACCACTCAGTGATTATATCGGACGGTTTCAGGCGGAAGCCGTCCAAGGCCCGGGTCTCTCCTCGGACATGCAACTTTTGGGCGTCACTCAAGGCCGACAGCGCGAGTCAAGGCTCGCTTACAACATTAACGAAAAACCCGTCACTACGATGGGTGAGTTCATCGATCGAGCAACTCGATTCATGAACTCCGAGGAAATGAACAAGCCCTACAGCAGGCCTCCCACAAACGAGCGCAACAGGAAGTTCGACAAAGGGCCTATCTCATCGAGGTACCAGCCCTCGAATATCAGTTCGAGGACCCCGATCACCTCCCAACACTTCGTGACACCCGCACGAACATTCTGCTCTTCTTTGGAGAAGCGAAACAAGGTTCCCAAGTGGCCACAACCCATCCAACATAAGAACACGAGGGCTTTGACAAATCTGCCTCTACCACAAGGATCGTGGGCACGACACGGAGGCGTGCTTTCAACTCCGGAATCTCATCTCGGAGATGATTGAGCGGGGCAAGCTCAAGGAATTCCTGTCCGATTCCGACTCCCCTTGCAAGGATTTCCCCAAGGGTCGTAAGAAGGACGACGATAACGACGACCGCGAAAAAACGCGTCGTCGACACAATAGTCCTCGAAGGCACAACTTGCCACCACCTCCACCGGCGGGCACCATCCATGTCCTCACAAAGTCGGAAGGTGCCTCCTCCAGGAAGCGTTACGCGAGGGAAATCTTGCGGATCGACCACCTCGAGGAGCATGTCATCTACCGTCCTAACGGGACAAAGGTCGTCGTTCCACACTCTGATCCGTTGCTTATCACAGCAAGGATCGCAGGTTTCGACACCGGCAGAGTCTACATCGACACTGGCGCGAACACCGATGTCATCTTCAAAGACATGCTCGAAAAGCTCGGGGTACACATGTCTGCAGACGAAGGAGCTCGGCCCTACATTTGGCATTGGTAGGGACATTGTCCCAACTATAGGGGTCGTCAACCTACCCCTCATGCTCATCGAGGACACACAATTCGGCACGGTTGTTGCCACTCCATCATGACGGAGTTCTTGGTCCTCGAGGTGCCCTCAACTTACAACGCAATCATTGGCCGACCAAGCCGGTCGATTTCAGCATGAGGTGCGACATCCGCTCCTTACAATCACATTTGCAACACCTCGTGGGGATGCAACCATCTACATCGACCAACGAACTGCGAGGACAAATTATGTCGCCTCTTTGAGCTCGACGGTTGATCCACAAATCTCGAAGAGCGTCGAGGCTCTTACGGATCCCGATGACAGGCCACGCCTCGACGATTTGACAGAGGAGGTAGACGTCGTTCCAGGCAAGAAGTTCAAGGTTGGCAAAAACCTGGAGCAAAAGGAGAAGATGGCGCTCATCCACCTCCTCGAGGCAAACCTTGACGCCTTCGCACGGAGCACGAAGGATCTGCCGGGTGTCGACCCTAGCGTCATCACCCACAAACTGAATGTATTCCCGGACTCAAAACCGGTTAAGCAAAGAAAAGGGGTATGGCCCCTTCTAAGAAGAAGTTTGTAAAGAAGAGGTTTGAAACTCCTCGAAGCCGGAATAATAAAAGAAATTCAGTACTGAGTGGCTCGCTAACATAGTTTTAGGTGACAAAACAAGCGGTGAACTTCGTATGTGCGTTGATTTCACGGGCATCAATAGGCATTGTCGAAAGGACCCCTACCCGTTACATCATCGACCAACTCGTGGACGCAACTTCCAAGTATAAGTACTTGTCTTTCATGGACGCTAAGAGTGGGTACCACCAAATCTACATGGATCCCGAAGACGCCTTCAAAACAGCGTTCTGGCCCGGTGATGGCGTCTATTACTACGTTCGAATGCCCTTTGGGCTCAAAAGCGCTGGAGCCACCTACCAGCGTCTAATGAACAAGGTTTTTACCCACCGGATGGGCCGTAACCTTGAAGCATACGTCGGCGATGTCATTGTCAAAAGCATGACATTCGAAGATCACCTTCAAGACCTGGCCGAGACCTTGAATCGTTCGGCGATATAACATGAGGCTCAATCCAGCCAAGTGTTCCTTCTTTGTTGGGCTGGGAAATTCTGGGCTATATGATCTCCGAAAGGGGATCGACGCCAACGTTAAGAAAATATCAGCCATCACGGAAATGGCGCCACCAAGGAGCATTAAAGAAATCCAGAACTTACGGGAAGAATTGTTGCCTTGGGCGATTCATTTCCAAGTTGAGACAAGTGTAAGCCGTTCTTGAGCGACTTCGCATGAAGAAGGCGTTCACTTGGACTCCGGAGTGCCAACAAGCATTCGAGCAAATCAAGAAACACCTCTCCGATTTGCCAACGCTGAAATGTCCGCAACCGGGGGACGAACTCGTCATCTACCTCTCCACTTCGAACAGCACTGTATCAGCAGTGCTCGTTAAGGAGGATGGCCCACAACAGTGGCCCGTCTATTACATAAGCCACACGCTACGAGGGGCTGAGGTTAATTACCCACCCCTCCAAAAAACGATCTACGCTCTGATCGTGGCTGCCAGGAAGTTGCGAGCATACTTCCAAGCCCACACAATCATTGTCAGAACAGACTTACCAATCCGAGACATTCTAAACAGACCGGAACATAGTGGTCGTTTAGCTCGTTGGTGCATCGAACTGGGGGAGTACGACATCAAGTTTGAGCCTCGACGAGCAATAAAGGCACAGGCTTTGGCGGATTTCATGGCCGAGCTTTCCATTTATCCCCTCGAGCATGGCCCTTCGAGGGAACCATCACCGGAGTTGGAGCCTCCCGAGTGGGACATGTTCGTGGATGGTTCATCCAAAGCCGATCGCCCGGAGGAGGCGTTCATATCCGGGGCCCACACGGCATGGAGGCTAGCTTACGAGTGGCCTTCCAATTCCCGTCACAAACAATGTGGCGAATACGAGGCCCTCGTGGCAGTCTCAAGCGCTCAAAGCTGGCTTGCGGCGTTTAACCGTACAGTGACTCACGGCTCGTCGTAAGCCAGTTGCGGGGACCAATGACTGCAAGGACCCCGTACTCTCGAGGTACTTGCGCTTGGTAAAGAGCTTACAAGGGCAGTTCGAGCGATTAAATATTAACAAGATCCCAAGAGATCAAAACACCGTGGTGACAGGTTGTCTAAGGCGGGCGGATGCATTCCTCGAAACCTTAGCACAACCTTCGATAAATACAATTCACGCAATCGACGCCAACGCAATAGCTGATTGGAGGGACCCAATCCTCCGGTATCTCCAAACCGGCGCAATCGAGGGCCCACCAGCGTTGCAAAAGAAAATAAGGACGCGATCAGCCATGTCATCATAGATGGCGCGTTTTGGATTAAAGGATATTATTCTCCTTTACAGCGATGCATTGGCCCCGATGATTCCACACTCATCCTGAACGAAGTCCACTCAGGAGTCTGCGGAGCACACATTGGCTCCGATGCGCTAGCACACAAATGCTTACGCCTCGGTTATTATTGGCCAACCTTGAGGAAAGACGCGCATGATTTGGTGCGAGCGTGCCATAAATGCCAACTCAATTCTCGCATCCAACGACAGCCGGCAAGCGAGGTGGTTACGGAGACATACCCCATACCCTTCGCTCTGTGGGGCCTCGATTTAATCGGCCCAATGCCTACGGCCAAGGGCCGATTCAAATTTTGTATAGTGGCTGTGGATTACTTCACTAAGTGGGTCGAGGTCCAGCCACTCGAGAAAATCACAACCGCCAAGGTCATACATTTCCTCCAGCACGACCTTGTGGCACGATACGGGCACCAAGAGCCATAATCACGGACAATGGGACTCGATTCGCAAGCAAAAGCTTAAGGATTGGGCCACTAAGATGAACATACAAATGCTCTACGCTCTGTGGCGCATCCCAGTCAAATGGCCAGGTGGAAGTAGCGAATCGAGCGATCAAAGAGGGCTTAAAAAGCGCCTCGAGGACGAAAAAGGAAAGTGGGTCGAGGCCCTACCCAGGCGTCCTCTGGGACTATCGAACAACTACACGGGGACCCACGGAGAAACTCCTTTCTCCTTGGTTTACGGCGTCGATGCCTTACTACCAATCGAAGTCTCAATACCCACAATCCGGACGCTGTATTACGACGCCCCTCACAATGAGAGCGGCCTTCGAGCGCGTCTGGACCTCGTCGAGGAACTCCGCGAGGGTGCTAGACTTAGGCTTATGGCCTTACGACAAAGGGCCAACCTCGATCACAACGCCAAAGTTCGGGCAAAGCAGATCCACGTGGGTGGTATGGTCTTGCTAAAAGCGGAATTGTCGGTCGTAATCCTGGCCATGGCGCACCGTTCCCGGATAGGCGGGGCCTTATGTGGTACACGGTAAAGGAAGAGAGGGCGTATACAAGTTAAAGGACCATCAAGGCAAACAGCTCAAAAATGACTACCATATCGACGATTTGAGGCCTTACTACGTCTAAGTTATACGCTCTCCTTTCCATGCATAGACAAGGGTATTTAAAGCATTTGCGTTGCACAAAAATCTTGCTCGTGCATCAAAGGACAGGCGATATTCCAAGTCTTTACGTCGTGCATACTATGTTTACATAAAATCGCTCTGCTAGGAGTGTTCCCCCATTTCAGTGGGTAAGTCCAAAAATTAATTGCAAGGTCACTGCTCGACCAACGCACATCGAATAAAATCACTTCGCATTATGCAAGTAATACTCATACGGCAATTACAAAGGCAACAAATGCTGACATATTCTGTATCTTATCAAAAATGAGCAAAAATTTAATTACAAGCCCCAAAACTAATTGGGGCATCATCGTTGGGGGCACGGCAGGGCATCCTCTACATGCCGGGCGGGATATCATAAGGATATCCTGCTCCTAATTTCTTCCCTGCCCTACCCCACTCGAACAGAGCTGCCTGGGAGGGCTCCTCGACCTTCATCGCATCGAGGGGATCCAGCTGTGATTCTCCAACCATAGCCTCCACTTGATGGCGGCATCGTAGGAACCCCTCAGAGATAACGAACCCCCTCCATTGCTTGGGCCTCAACCAGTTTCTCAGTCCGCGCCTCGAAGAAGTCGCCCACTCGACCAGTCCTCTCTGCGATGGGCTTGATAAACACGCGTGGCTCAAGACTTTCGCCCTCGAACAACTTGAGGTCAAGTTGTTTTCAAGTTGCCCGAAGGCTGAAAGACCAGCCAAGCTGTTGCTCGGCCTGCTGTTGAGATTCCTTGCCCGGCTCTTCAACGTGGGCTGCCAAATTTGAGGCCTTCTCCTCTGCCCGAGCAGCCCTCACAGACAGCTCCTCCACGAGCTTCTCCTTCTCCTCGGCCTTGGCAGCCTTCAAGGACAGCTCCTCGATGAGCCTGTCCTTCTCTCCGGCCTGGGCCTCCATCCGTTGGCACTCCCCGAGCACTTGCTCCATCTCGACCGTTAGGTCGTTCTTCGCGCTTTGCTCGGCAAGGAATAGGGCCTCGAGTTCCTTCCCCTTAGCCGTGGCGGCCTTCAGTTCTTGACCAACGAGGCCCATGCTTTCGAGCGTTGGCCTCTCCTCCTCGAGGCAGCCAACTCAGCCTCTTTCTCGGCCAAGGCTTTCTTCAGACTCTCCACTTCCCCGGAGTCCTTTGCCTTGGCCTCAAGCCTCTTCACGAGGACTTCAAGCTCCTCGATTTTGGCCACTAGGCCTTGAGCCAGCACGGCCTTCTACAAGTTACGAACACAAAGCGTATGAGTAAAACTGTCCTACAAAAACGCAAATCAGGGGACTTGAGAATTCTGACTTACTTGAACAAGGTCCTGGCAGATGTCCTTGGCGATGTCCAGGGGGCCCAGGGTCGTGTGCTTCAGATAGTGCCGGTCACGGGGCATTGGGAGCCCCTCGGCAACTCTCAGTCTTAACTCTTTGTCCCCCAGGAGCACCGACTCGTCGCGAGTCACCCTCATCACGGGGTCCCAGGCTTCCACCAGGGCCACACCTTGACGCCCAAAGGTCTTCTGCCGTAGCTCACGACGGTAGTCCTCGAGCAGCTGGGGCTCGAAGATCCTCGAAGACCTCCTCCCAGATGTTCGGGGAGCAACGGCGGCCCTTCGAGCGTCAGCCAAGAGCCCCACAGGCCCCTCTGCGCCTCGAATGGAGCTGGGACCGCTCCTCGAGGCTGGCCCTTTCCCTTTGTCTTTCGCGGGGCTTGGGCGCTATCCGAGGACACCTCTACACCCTCGCGACTGCAAAATTCAAAAGAAGATACGAATACAATATAAAAGAACTGTTTTCCAAAACTACAAGGCAAAACAGGTGTTACACAGTAATTCGAGGCGTTTTCTACGAGGATTACGCTCATCGAGCCCTCGGAAAGCTCTTCGATGTCCACGGGGCCAGCCACACCGGCCGGCCGAGCCTCCGTCACCAACGCCTTCTCGCCTACGGGCTCCACACCCTTCGACGGCCCGGTGGGGCTCCTCGACACCTTTCTTGGTGGGCTCGGAGGCGTTGCTCCTCGACGCCTTTCTTGGTGGGCTCGGAGGGGCGTTGCTCCTCCGCCAACTTCTTGAGGGCTTCCCTCAACTCCTGCTTCTTCGAAAAGAGAGTGCTGGGGTGCGACATCTTGGCTGTAACAATACACGAGGTCAAGATTAAAACAGAACCTGGAAGACGTAAATCACAGAAAACGACAGTAAACACAAGGCAGACCGTTGGGGTTCCTAAAAGCGCCCTCGAAGCGCTCAATAAGGTCGCCATCCAACCCCTCCACCCAATTCTTGAGGGTGTCTACGTGGCCCGACATACGATGGGCCCTGCTAACCCCCACCCTTCGCAGACCACTTCGTCCCGGGCCGCGGTGTGAAGGGGAACTTACCCTTACACTCCTCGAGCCTCTCCGCATCGCGAACCCATTCACAAAGGGCGTCGAGGGCTCTCTTCCCTCGCTACCCGCCCACGAGAGGGCTTCACCGATACCCTAGCGTTCTTCTCCTTTACGAAGAACGCAGGAAGCTCACTGTCCTCCTTCAAAATGAAGAAGAAGTTGCCCTTCCAGTTCCCCCATGAGCTGGTGGTTTGGCGAAGACTCCGATCTTCACCGATTTGTTCCCAACCTTCACCTCCTCGGGGTCAGTTGGTAGAAGGGATGCCCAACCGGCCTTTTCGGTGTGTAGAAGCAAAAAGGTCTCCGGCGGCACCGCCGCCGCCAAATGGCAAGCCACAACAAAGCGCGTTCTGATGGTAAATACGTTTGGGGCCAACTGCCAGGGCAGACTCCCACCCACACACAGCAACAGCGAGCACGGTGGGAGTCTTAGTCCGGCCTTGATTGAGCCTCGTAGGCGACCATTATCTGCTCCCTCATGGCCTCGTAGCTCAACCCCAACCCCGCCTTTCGCAAAACATCGGCCGGGAAAGGCCACAAACAACCCCGTATAAACGTGGTGGTTCCGGCAAATCTCGGTCATCTTCTTTTCCGGCAAGACGCTACGGGCCACTCTTTCTCAACATCGGGGCCAACGCCGGCTTGCTTGGATTCTTGGGAGCCATCTACGTAAATCAATCACAGATTCAAGAAATAAAAACCTAGACCCAAGAACCCGGGCGGTGGCGCGGCGACGCCTCACTCGCGACAATCGTCGCGACGGAAACAAGAAATTAAAAAGGGGTTCCACTTACAGATTTGTCTGGAGATGAGAACGACCGGTTCCAACGGCTGGATTCTTGAAACTCGCGGAAAATTCTTCGGTGATCGCCGAAAATGGAAGTGAAACGGAAGCGAAAAGGCAAGGAAAGCGAGAATGTGGGAAACCTGACCTTTCACATGGGTTGGCGTATAAGTACAGATCGATGGGAGTTGAAACGACTTCCCCCATAATTACAACCGGCGCAAAAAGCGCATTTTCAAAAAGTGTTGCTCAACCCCCTTACGCGGTAATGGGCCAGCAATTGGGCCAGCAACTGGGCTCTCTCTCAAATTAAAAGGTCCAAAACGGCACAACGCCTTATGGGCTGAGCCTGGACAACAAAGTTTTAATTCCCCCTATTTAAGCAATATCGGAGGGTATAAAAAATCGTTCTCAAGGCACACGAAAAATTCCGGATTTTTCTGATACAATGGTAGCTGGCCATCTTAAACTCGAATTAAATTCCAAAACGGAGCACAGGGGCCACCTGCCCGTCCTCCGCTGTGGGAGGAGGACATCTTGATATATATGGGCTCAGCCCGTATGGCCGTATTGCCAAACGCAAACGCCATATGGGCCAAGCCCATATAGGCCAAACCCACCAATACGAGGAGTGCTCCTCGTAAATACGACGAGCCCCTCGTACATAGGCCACTAGGGCGCCTCGTACGATCTGGTTGGCAGCAGGTGCTTTATGGGCCAGGCCCAATGGGCACTCCAACATAGTACACCAACCAAAAGGCTGGTCCAAAGACACAACGCCCAAAAGCCGCACTGACACAAGACACAAAGTTGTACACACTCAAGTCTTTGTCAGGACCAACACTGTTGAGCGGTAATGTCCAATCCGCCGCTCACGGGCGAGAAGTCAGCGGCTCACGCGTGGGAAAGATCCCACCAAACACTCTACCCCAACGTGGGAGAGTCAGGCATCACCCTATAAGTGGGTGATGCCAACCCAAAACAAGGTAACTACTACACACCCACACCTTCCTCCCGTGTGCACTTTGAAAGTATCTTCCGTCTTGCCTTTCAGTGCAGAGCCACCTGTCCTAACCGTTGGGAGATCTTTGGTTGCCGGAGGTCACGCTTTGGCTATCAATTATTTAATAGTTTGAAAGTGATTGAAACTGGCGCACAAATAAAGTAATGTAGTTACAAAACATATTAAAATGCATAGATAAGAGAATGAATAGTAAACAAAGTAAGAATAAAAGCATAGGTTGAATCCTTACTGTGAACAAAATAATAATAAACAAAATGAACATCAATGTGACATAGGTTGAACCCTTACTGTAATAAAAGTAACAAATTATATTTATTGAATATTCGTTTATGTACATTGGAATGATGAAAAAATAAATTTGTAAGTAAGGGTCAATTTGTAAAATTTTATGGGTCTAATTATAAAGTTTACATTGTGTCCAAGTAAGCTTTAGCCATTTTTGTTTTAATATGTTAATGATAAACGGTTATAAGTTTAGGGACCATTTTGTTAAGTTTTTAAAAGTTTAGGGAATAATTGTTTATCTTTTGTAAGTTTTTCAAAAGTTTAAGGACTAAATATGTTAATATATGTTAAGTCCAAGCATTGTGAGAAATGAGAGTCTTTTGAGAGGTATTTATAGTGTTGAGGGTGAGTGCTCTTAGAGCTTTCTATGCAATGTAGGATATGTAAGTTTCTAAGTTGATGGGTTGTTAATGCCTTTATGTGAGCATGTAAATTTGTAAGGGGGTCAATTTATAAAATTTTATAGGTCTAATTATAAAGTTTACACTCTGTTACTCGGCTTTGTTCCTCAGCTATGTTACTTGGCCCGTGAGTTATTCCCCAAGAATGTTTATCGGCATTGAAGTGTGTTTACAAGCCCCAAAGGGCATTTTGATGTTCCCGGATGGCGTATTGATGACCTCGGAGGGCGTATTGATGGCTCCGAATGACATTTTGATGGCCCCGGAGAACATGTGATGGCCCCGAAAGACATATGATGGCTCTAGAGAACATATGAAAATCTTATACTATTCCCTGGAAATATTTTCTTGAATGAGGATGCACAAGTGCGGAATCCATTGGGTCTTTTGTCCGGATTTCCCACAGATGGTGACAATGTTAAGTCCAAGATTAACATGGTGAGAAATGAGAGTCTCTTGGGGGTATTTATAGTGATGGGGTGAGTGCTCTTAGAGCTTTCTAGGAAATGTGAGATATATGATAGTTTATAAGTTGATGGGTTTTTAAGGCTAAACTATACATGATTAATTCTAGTTTTTTGGTGAAGGGTCCACCAATATATAAAAGTGTAAAAAACTTTAGGAATCTTTTGTAAAGTTTTAATAGTTTAGGGACTAATTGTGCATCTTTTCTAATTTTTGGAAAATTTTAATGCATAAAACTTTAATGAATAAATATGTAAATGTATAAAAATTTATAATTAAATGGTAAAATGTGTCTTTAAAAATGATGGAGAAAAATCACTCTCTCCCTCCCACAAAGGTTGTAGGATTTGTTAGGCGCATATATTAAGTAAAGTGGGAGAACAGTAATGTGTTGACCGTTTTACCCTTGATATAAAAAAGATGTATGAAAATAAGTGTTTAAAATGGTAGTGATACGTAAGGGTAATTTTGTGAAAGTGGAGGTGAAAAAATTATATTTTAGGAAAGTTGACAACCTTTGTGGGACAACCCAATATAGTAATGTTAACAACCATTATGGGACGGAGGGAGCATATTTTAAGAACTTTAGATCTAATTGTAAAGTTTATACTCCATTTGTCCTGTAAAGATTGCACTGCTAGTGAAAACAATTATATATATAAAGTTTAGATTGCATATTATGAGAAGCATATGAATCATTTAACTTTACATGTCTATAAGTACATAAAAATAAATCGTAGATTAAATATTGTAAAAACAGCAAAAGAAAGCTGCAATCTTTATGCGACGGAGGGAGTAATAATTAAAATGATATTGTTTATTACTAATATGATTCAAAATATGTGGGTGTCTACTTACCACATATGTGGAAAAATACACATCATGAAAATGTCAAATTTACCCTCTTAATAAATCTCTATAAAGGGTGTTTTAGTCTTTTAATTTATTAGGTTAGTTAGTTAAGTTAGTTAATTAGTGGTACATTTAGGTAGGTGTTTTTCCACATATGTGGTAAATAAACGGACTCCAAAATATACTACTTTATGTAATTTTCCAAGAATATGGATATAATTTTGTATGTAAAGGGCTAAATTTGTAAAATTACATGGGTCTAATTATAAAGTTTACATTTTATCCCAATAAGTTAATCACGTTAGTCACTTTTGTTTTAATATGTTAATGATAAAAGTTTATAAGTTTAGGGATGATTTCGTTACGATTTCAAAAGTTTAGGGATGATTTAGTTATTTTAAAAAACTTTAGGTCTAATTGTCAATTTTATAACAATTAAAATGATATTGTTCATTACTAATATGATTCAAAATATTCTAAAAAGTTGTAATTTTTTCAATATTATCAATATAATGTGAAATTTGGGAAGAATATGAGTATAATGGCATGGTTGACTGCATGACATGATGCAAATTTGACCCTTGCAATGCCCCTGACTGGTCTGTAGCGAAATTTTGCATGTTGGTCTCCACCACCGGTGAGACTGATTAAAATTAATATGGATGGTGTTTTACGAAAACAAGATAGTTTTTTGTTGTAGCATGAATGATCGCGCGTGATCATTTGGGTGCTTTAATCGATGAATCTTAGCCTGATTTTCGCTTTGTCATCGCTGATCCATAGTATGTGGAAGATGCTGCAATTTTATGGGATTTGCGTGAAGCACATAGACATGGTTGGTCGTCTGTGTTGGTTGAATTTGACTGTCAAATGTTGGTAAATGAGCTAATTTCGACTCTAGTTAGTAGACGATGCTCGCTTCTTGAGCTCTTAATTCTCTTTTTGTTATTTCATTTTTGTCCTCGTGTAATTGTAATGTGGCAGCACACAGTGATGCTCGTCATGACCTTTCTTCTGTTGGCCGCTTCTCATAGCTAGACACGTCTATATACTGGTTATGTACGTTTTACTTTGGTTAACAAAGCCTACACTCATTTAAAAAAAATTCAATCGTTTGATTCATTGTTGAATGCACTGAAATAACGTTGAGCATTCTAAAACTAATATTTTAAAAAATAAATAAATTCTACTTTCGAAAGGATTTCTATGACCTAAAAATCTCACTATAAAGATGGATCCTCCCCTGTTTTTTTACTTTATTTTGTGTTTCATGATTATTTTAAAAAAAATCATGTCATGTACGTTTCGTCATTTTATTTTAGTTATTTCTTTTCGTTTTATTAATTACATCAAATAATAACTTTTTGAGAAGTTTCATTGTGTTTTTTATATTAAAATTGATCTAGTTTGAAATAACATATATAATGTTTGAATTAATATGCAAGTATTAATATATAAAAAATTAGAAGGGGCGGCATTATGACAACATTAATTTGTGAAAATGGATATTATGTTTTTTTCCATATTGTATACCCAATTAGTAATATGTATCGAATTAAATGGAATGAGAAGAAAATGATAAGTTGTAGCATAAAAAATGGTAGACCGAATAAATGTCTGTGTACAGAAAAAACGTGTTCACACATATGACGCTGACATGGATCCGAGGTGTTGCTGATGTGTCAACATAAGAGCGTTCCACAACTTTTTTTTTTTGCTGATGGATGGAGATCCTATATTAGTATTATATAGGGATACTGGATAGCTGATTAGAGCCTAAGTGAATTGGCAGGGTAGTTCAAGGCTCTTTTCGTTTTCCAGTACTGTTTGATTATAGCATTAATGTTAATTTCAATCCAATAATTAAACGTTACCTTAATTTCAAAAGAGAACAAAAACGGAAAGAAAGTATATCCGTTTCATGTTTTTTTCAAGAAGGAAAGTTTTGTATTATGAAAATGGAGTGATAGTACATAGACTAAACACAACCCTTTTAATCATCACTTATGTGATATTTCACCCACTAGCCTAAATGGTTCGGTTAAAAGGTAATCTGAAGCCCAAGCCCAACTAATCGAACAATTACATATCCATCTCTCGATTTTTCAAGTCTTTCTAAGTGGGTGAAAATTCACCGGGTGATAAATAACATTGACGAACTAAACAAGCTAGTAAATTCTCCCGAACAAATGCTTCGTCTGCCCTAAGTGCATTGTTACAATATCAAAATATTTTTGTTCAAAATGAAATGACCCATATATATTATTTTAGCTCACTCTTACCATTGCAATGCACCCACTCATAAAATTTAGGGAGTTGGTTAAGAAGGGCTATAATGAATTTAGAAGGGAGTAACGTGAAAGTTTATGTAAAATCAGATAAATGACCAAATATAATCTAATCTTAATCTACAACCAAATCACTAGACAAATAATGATGGTCACTATACAAACAATGATGCTCAAAGGTCATACTATGATGCTCGTAAGAGAAAAGGTTTAGAAAATGCATAACCATGCATAATGTATCAATAACAATGATGTTCACTGTACAAATAATGGTGTTCACGAGTATGATGCTCATAAACATAAAATATACAATTAATGCACAAACATAAAACATCCATAACAATGATGCCCGCTGTAAAAATAATGATGATCATGCTTCATAATATGATGACCTAAAATATATCCCTTAACAGAACATAACATAATGCACAATTAGAAAGTGATCAATCGCGTATTATTGATGTTCAATTAGTTATAAATGATAATCTCGATTACATGATGTTCGTGTCACTATTATAGCTCAAAGAGAAATTGCCCTATATATGACAAGGTGAAACATATTACATGTAGATATTGTTTTGTTCAATTTCTTTTTATCTTTCTATTTCACAATATTTTCTAATAGCACAGTGGCACACCCATATGGTATCGAAAAATTGAGTTTGAGGAGTGGTGTTCCTTTATCTGGAAAAAAGAGGAATACAAAAAGAAAACATACACAAAAGAGAAGCAAACGTATTTCCAAAAAGTTAAGTAAACTGAGAAATTAAAAAGACTAATTGCAAAGAAACAAGTCAACGTCACAAAACATGGGTGATAGAAACTCTAAAGCCCACAAGCAAAATCCTTGGAGAGCAAATGAGCATGTTAAAAAATGTCATAATCAATCAGTCAACCTTTCAGACATTGTAAGGTAACCGACCTCCCAAAGACCAGACCCCATCCATCCCATTTTCGTAATTAATCTCAAATCACAAGGTCAATTTGAATTACATTTCCTTAAACAAAACCAGACAAAATTCAACTCAGGTCAAATTCTCAACCCTGTAAAAAAAAAAAACTCCAACTTGAAAAAAAAAGTTTCCACCTTTGAACAAATCTGTAAATTTCGGTGTGTCCCAAGGGCAAATCCGTGTCTTTCTCAAGTCTATATAAATTCCCATCACTTCGCTTTCTGTAACACTCTTTCCTTCCACAGGCTCTCGTCTCGTCGTGCCTGCCCCTTCGCTTGCTCGGTAAAATCTCTTTTCCTTTTCCCCCACTCTAAATCGACGCCACACTCCATCTTTAAGCATTTTATCGGACTGGTCACCTGCAAAGCGAACTCCTTTCCGCCAATTCTTTTGACTTGACCGGCGATTTTCGACGGAGAAAAGCCTGCGGTGGAATCATAGTATTTGATAGCCGACGGACGAGCCAGTGGTTTTCAAAACGCAGAAAGGAGGGAGCGACCGTGAAGCCAAGTTCATCGCTTTCGTTGGTAATAGAAGAGAGACATAAATGATGAGGCATCGCCGTTTCCGGTGTATGGCTGATCGGAGGTCGATGGAGCTCGAGAAGAATGGTAGCGGATGGTGGAGAGGGCAAAGAAGATATTAGGGGCTTGTAGAGGTTCGGTTATATATAGAAGCGTTTTTAGGTGTTTGAAGGTAGTCGTATATCAGAGATGGGGAGGTTGGTGTTCGGCTTGGCGGTTGGTGCGGCGGTGGCGGCTTTTGCGGTGGCGACAGTGATGGTTGGGAAGAGGGTTCGGCGGCGGAAGAAATGGAGGCGCGTGTTGGGGGTTCTAAGGGAGTTGGAGGAGGCCTCTGAAACCACGGTGGGGAGGCTGAGACAAGTGGTGGACGCCATGGCTGTGGAGATGCACGCTGGGTTAGCTTCTGAAGGAGGCTCCAAGCTCAAAATGTTGCTCACTTTTGTTGATAATCTGCCTAATGGGTAATCAAAGCATCCTTCTTTTTCTTTGGTCATGATGAATATCTTGTAGTTTGGCTATTAATGCATTGCGCTTTGCTTGTACTTCATTGATTTTGTGATCCGCCTCTTGGTGGGTGGCTGATGGCAGTTCGATTTCATATCTACGAATTCATGATTTCTGCCTGCATCTAGTTGATCTTGTTGTTTGCTTATTTCAACTTCAGATGCTGCCAATAATTTTTGTCCCGAACAGCTGTTTGCAGTGGCAGTTCTTTGTTTATTGTTTGAGGGTATAAGAGTTTATTCTTTCAGAGAAGTGCTTTGATACTTTATGCGTTTCTTACTCAACAATTTCCTGTCACTATTTTTTCCGCTGTTCTCATCCTTGTTCTCTCTTCTTCTTTCCCCTGTCGTCATCTGGATTGTTAATTTTAAATTCCGTGTTCAACATTGTTTCTTGTATCCTGCTAGAGGTTTTGTTTTACCCTTGTCATATTCATTAAGCAGCTTGCAACTCTTTCGAGTCATTTTGTTTTCGAATTTGTTTAATATTTCTTGAATTTTATCTATTTTCTTTTTTGGTTGCCAAACTCTTATTTGTTCTATTTCTATAGCGGAAAAGAGTGGTCAGGGATGGAAACTGATTTGGTTTTTCTCCAGCTGACATTCTTGTAGCATATCTCTCTTGCTCAAATTGATGCATGTATTGAAAAGGTTTTCTGAGGCATGTCAAGGTGATGCATCAAATTATTCAAAGTTAAAAAATACTGCACTTCTTTTTAGATTTATTATTATTATTATTATTATTATTATTATTCTGACAATGGTATTCTCAAATTCTTGCAGCCTCTTCTGTCATTTATCAGTATAAATGGTCTGAGGAATCCGTGTGTTGTCTATTACTCCCCTGTCCCAGAATTAAGTGTTCCTTTTCTTTTCTATTTAGGAAATTTTTACTACTTGATTTACTTACGCACACTTTCTCTTACTTTTTAACACTTTCTTCAGATTTCCGTCTTACCTTTTAAAATTATCTGTCCACTTCTACCTTAATCTCCCTGTCAATGGAAAATGAGCATAGAGATTCGAATAATCGAATCCACTTTGTTCTTTTCCCACTTTCAATTTTGTGTTGCTCGTCCTTGTAACTATTTTGGTAGATGATAGGGTTATTATAATCTTTCTGGCAAGAATCAGTGTTTATATATTTGTCAATCGCTTACATTTGCATGCATCATGAATCAGTTGTGGTTTTACTGGTAGAATAATAGTACTGTTTTTGTTCAGGAGTGAGGAAGGAACATATTTTGCTCTTCACCTTGGAGGTACAAATTTTAGGGTTCTGAGGATTCAGTTGGGTGGTCAAAGGTCATCTATCTTGGATCAAGATGTAGAACGACAACAGATTCCTCAGCATGTGATGACTGGCACAACGGAGGTAGCTTGAGTTGTTGTTGATTCAAATATGTTGTAGCTGTTGATGGCCATTACATTTGTGGAAGTCAAATTTTTATATATTTCTTTGTATTTATGCAGGGCCTTTTTGATTATATAGCTTCTGCATTACAGCAATTTGTTGAAAAGGAAGAAAGTCATTCTAAGCTTTCTCCAGATCTGAAAGAACTTGGATTTACATTTTCGTTTCCAGTGAAGCAAATCTCTATTTCATCCGGTATTCTGATAAACTGGACAAAGGGCTTTGCAATCAAGGACATGGTCAGTTGAATGTGTTGAAATTTAGTGTTCACTTGTACTCAGGTTATTGTTTTCACATTTTTACCAAACATCCATTAAATTGTTCCATCTCAACATCTGATGCATGTTGTTATAGCTGGGAAAAAATATTTTAAGACTATCAACATTTATTAAATACTTTTTCGGTCCCAAAATGTATGAAGCATGGGGATTAATGCAGTTTTGAGACAATGTAGTATTTTTCTTTACTTTTCAAAAAAATTGGGATGGTAAGTTTTGGTAGGTGGTGGGAATATGTGGTATTGGTAAAAGAGAAAACTATGGCTACTGAAGTGAATTTATTTTAAAAGATTACTAAAATATGAAAATGGTGCAATGAATATGCAACAGCCTGAAAGTAACGATTGTCGGGATTTGGAGAATATAAGTATCTTATTATACCTGTCAAAGTTGCATTCCAGTGTTCTATGGAAAGGTGGTAGTTCTCATGTGTTCAATAATCCTAGGTTGGAAGAGAGGTATCTGAATGTTTGCAAGAAGCATTAGCTCAGAAAGGATTAAATATGCGGGTGGCTGCACTGGTAAGGATCTCATGCATCTGACAGGCTGCCATTCAAAATTATATTATATTTTATCAATATGGTATTGGGAGATATGTGAGGGGATCGAGCATCTTTCGGTCTTTACTATGTTCTATATTTGAGCAACAAGCAGTTTGATTTGGATCTGGGCTGAAGGAATCTTAAGAACCCAATTCAGCCAAAGATCTTGAGTTCATAGTTTCATGATCTTTTACTTCTGGCTTCTCATGTTTTGAATCTTTTATGTGAAAATTTATCAGTGATTTGAATTGAATTGTATAGATCTAATATCATTAGGAATGTGCAATTTTTAAGCCATAATTAAAAGTGTAACGATTGAAATTGGAATCGATGTTTCTTGCAGTGGAACAATGCATAGAAGTCAATTGATTGTATGGTCCTTCAGTCCATGTGGTATGTTTAAGCTCCTTAGTTGTCCCCATCACTTATAGGACCATATCAAGTCTCTTTCGACTTTTCAACTTTGATGAGTTACTTCATCCAAAACTTTTCTATCAACACACGTGTGCGCACACACACAAGCCACACATTTCCAAAAGTTAGAGTGATAGTCTTTCATCCATCAGTACGCAGTCAATGTGTCTGTATGGTAGCCTATTTAGAATTGTTTTGTCAAGTTTCTCATAACGATGAAATGCACGGTATTATCTTTTTGGTTTAGTAGAATTTCGTCTGTCGCATCAAAGCTTCTTCCATCCATCTTTTGTTTTTCTTACAAAACATCATATGCGGTGCCTTGGATGTAAAGGGATGTTAGTTTAGCTCATAAGAAGAACATCATCTGCGTGGCTGTGTAAGTTTCTTAAATTTTTCAAGCAGGTGAATGATACTGTTGGAACATTAGCTCTTGGACATTATCATGATGCCGACACTGTTGCTGCAGTGATAATAGGAACTGGAACTAATGCTTGCTATTTTGAGCGAACGGATGCCATTATCAAATGTCAAGGACTTCTGACGACTTCTGGAGGCATGGTACATCCTTTGAGCTGTCATTTTATAGTTCAAATACAGGTCACCGGTCATATCGATTCACCTTTGGCTATGCCATCTACCTTGATTCAGGTCGTTAATATGGAATGGGGGAACTTCTGGTCATCTCATCTTCCAAGAACATCGTATGATATTGAACTAGATGCTGAGAGCCCAAACCCGAATGATCAGGTGATTTTTTCTTTTCATTTGCTCAGCGATTCGACTACAACTGAGATTCTCAAGTCTGATCACGTGATTATATGCAGGGCTTTGAGAAAATGATATCAGGCTTGTATCTGGGCGAGATCGTAAGGAGGGTAATGTTGAGAATGTTTGAGGAGTTCGATATCATTGGACCCATGTCTGGCAGGCTTTCGTCACCTTTCGCCTTGAGGTATCTATCGTAACTTTCTGTATGATTCCCATACTTCCGTCACCTTTCGCCTTCAGATTCTCACTGTTATCTTTGTCTGGTATTCGTGCTGAAATTTCAGGACGCCTTTGATTGCTGCAATGCATGAGGATGACTCGCCCGAATTGTCGGTAGTGGCAAGAATCCTGGAAGATGTTCTGGAGGTACCTAATATGAAAATTTCCATGCACTCCATTCCTTCCATATTACTCGATTGATTAAGGTGTGCGGAAGACGGTGTAAAAAAGTAAATTTGACATATAAAACAAGAAAAACTTTTTGTGCGAGGAAGGAAATTTTAAGGTAATAAAGCAAAATAGGTAGGTAAAAAGTTCCTTAAAAGGAAGCTTTTCAATTTTCGTGAGATGGAGGGAGGGTTTGCTGAACTGAACTGAACTTGTTCGCCAGTCTTACAATCTGCTGCCTTTGTAGATACAAGACGTTCCCTTGAATGTTCGGAAGATGGTCGTGAAGGTATGTGATTTGGTCACCCGACGGGCTGCCAGGTTGTCAGCTGCTGGCATAGTTGGGATCCTGAAAAAGCTAGGCCGGGATGGGAGCGGTGGCCTGGTGGGTAGTCGAAGTAGAAGTGATATGAAGATGAGGAGAACCGTGGTGGCGATCGAGGGAGGTTTGTATACAAGTTACATGATGTTCAGGGAGTACTTGCAGGAAGCAGTGAGGCAAATACTTGGAGAAGAGATAGCTCAACATGTCGTTTTAATGGCGACGGAGGATGGATCGGCCATTGGAGCTGCTCTGCTCGCTGCATCAAATACCTTATCACGTGTGGATAGACTACATCAGCCATGAAACTATATATAGAGTATATTTTTACTTCTATATACATATAGCTTCCTGTAAATGTAGGAAAAATTTCCTTGGAATTTTTTAAAAAAATTAAAAGGTATTCATTCTGTTCTGTTTAGGTGGTTCTCAATTGTATTTTTACTTATTTTTTCCCTCCTTGTCATGGTCATTGTAAATTGATGTTGGTTATCTTGGAATGAAATATGGAATGTGAAAATTTGTTTTATTCTTAGTAAATGCCAATTTTGATGAACTCGGACAATTTATTTAGTCACATCTTTATAAGAACTCCCTATTGGCTTAGTAAAATTCTGAATCAAATAACAAGTTCTCTTCAACCTTTTCTCTACTTTATTTTAAATTTAGTTTAAAAAACGAAGTAGTTCTTATGAAAACATCAACAGATCACCTACAGCCAAACCATTGTACAAATAATGATGCTTACAGTAAAGCTTAAAGGTTATACTCTCTTTCAGTCCGACGAAGATTGCATCATTTCTTTGTTGTTTTCACAGTATTTAATCTACGATTTATTTTTATGAATTCGTAAACATGTAAAATTAAATGATCCATATACTTCTCATAATTTGCAATCTAAACTTTCTAGATATATATTTTTTTTTTTATTTTTTCACTGTTTATCTTAATTAAATTTTAAGTCAAACACTACAATTTAAAATATAAAAAAGGTGCAATCTTCGTAAGACAGATAGAGTACTATGATGCTCATAAGATAAAAGGTTCAGAAAATGCATAAGCATAAGGTATCAATAAAAATGATGCTCATTGTACAAATAATGATGCTTACTGGTTATACTATAATGCTCCTATACAGAAAAGATACACTTGAGTACTCAGAAAAGAAAAGGAAGAAGAATGAGTTGCTGACAATAAATTGCAAACACATTTATTTACAAACAAATAAAAGGAAGAAACAAAATTTTCAAAATCTCACAAAATCTTAGTGCCACCGTCATTAAATGGCTCTTCAATCGTAAAACTCAACCTAGCAATTTCAAAAAGTGTGATCAGATTATGAGCTTTTCTGCTACAATGGCTGTCGTGTTCTCATCTCGCCATTGTCTTCGTCGGCGTAGGGTTTGACCGTCTTACCCTGTTGTTCCCGGTCGCCAAGATTGGTCATGAGCTGCGCCACGATCGCTCCATGTCTCGAGCTCTATCCATCAGTCCATTGGCAGATCCTGCTCCCACCATTCCTTGCATGCAACTCAAGGTTGAATCCATTTGTACATACATGCATGCTAAATGGGAAGTTGCATATAACATCCCTTTACATCTACAGCACTGCATATGATGTTTAGTAAGGAAAAGAAAGATGGAAGAAGCCTGATGTTCCAAAATTCTACTCCCACTAAACCAAAAAGAGAGCATTCGACCTTAACAATAAACTTGACAAAACAATTCTAAATAGAAAATCATACAGACACATAGACTGAGTAGCAATAAACGAAGAAAGACTCGTCATTCATCAAACTTTTGGGAATGTGTGGTGTGTGCACACGCAGTTTTGGATGAAGTAACTCAACAAAAGTTACAAAGTTGAAAGAGACTTGATATGGTCCTATAAGTGATGAGGGAGGGACAACTAAGGAGCTTAAACATACCACACGGACTGAAGGACCGTAAAATCAATTGACTTCTATGCATTGTTCCACAGCAAGAAAACATTATTTCCAACTTCTTTCTTTACACTAGAATTATGGCTTCGAAAAGTGCACATTGCCAATGATATTAGATCCCATACAATTACATTCCAATCACCACGATAAACTTTCACATAAGAGATTCAGAAGATGAGTATCCACAAGTAACAGATAACAGAATTTTTGAACTAAGGAACACTCGTATTTGTAAATACTGTGGCTATCATTTTAAAATGAACAGTAATCAAATTTTTGAAAGGCAGCCTCTGTCATATGCATGAGATGCTTACCTGTGCAACCACCCACATTTAATTCTTTCCGGGCTAATATTTCTTGCAAACATTCAGATACCTCTCTTCCAACCTAGGATTATTGAGAATATACAAAAATGAGAACCAACGTCTTTCCATAGAGTACTGAAAATGGAAAGCACTCTATGGATCCCAAATTCTATTCAATCATAACTTTCAGGCTGTCGCATGTTCATTGCACCAATTTCTTATTTTAGTAGATTTTTAAAATACATTACTTCAGTAGCCATCATCTTCTCTCCTATCTATACCACATATTACCACCTACCAAATCTTACAACCTACCAATTTTCTATGAAGGATCATTGAAAAGTAAAGAAAAGTACCACTTTTTCTTTATTTTTTTTATGGAACTACTACTTTTTCTTAAAACTGCATATATCCCCATGCTTCATAAATTTTGGAACTGAAAAATCATCCTCAATCATCCTCAATCATCAACAGCACTTGAGTACAAGTGAACACTAAATATCAAGACATTCAACTGACCATGTCCTTGATTGCAAAGCCCTTTTCAACCCAAGTTCTTTTCAAATTTGGAGAAAGCTTAGAATGTCTTTCTTCCTTTTTAACAAACTGCTGTAGTGCAGAAGCTATAAAATACAAGAGGCCCTGCATAAATACAAAGAAATATAAAAATTGACTTCCACAAATATCTTGGCCATGAGAAACAGCTACAACATACAGAGTATTTGAATCAATAGCAAACGGAAGCTACCTCAGTAGTGGCAGTCATCATATGCTGAGGAATCTGTTAACGCTCTACATCTTGATCCAAGATAGATGACCTTTGACCACCCAAATGAGAATACTCAAAGCCCTAAAATTTGTACCTCCAAGATAAAGAGCAAAATATGCTCCTTCCTCACTCCTGGAATAAAACATTACCTTTATTCCACCAGTACAACCACCACATTTAGCATGATGGAAAAGGAATCTCCTTTCCCCCAGTACATTCTATACTTATGCATGCAAATGTATGCTACTGACAGAGAAATGAGCACCGATCATTGCTAGAAAGATTATCATAATCCTATCATTTACAAAAAGTTACAAGGACAACCCATACAAAATTGAAAGTTGGAAGGACAAAGTGGACTTCATTATTCGAAATTCAATACAGCACACACCATCACAAATAAATTGATCTCTTTCCCTGGACAGGGAGATCAAGGTAATAGTAGAAAAGGGAGTTAAAATAGTAGTAAGATGGATACCTAAGAAGGGAGAATGTTAAAAAGTTAAAAAAAAAGCGGGCATAAAATAGTAAAATAAGTACGTCAAACTTTTCTACAGAGAAAAGAGAAGGGAACAATTAATTTGGGACGGAGGAGGAATAGGCAACACACGGATTCCCCAAACTATACACACTGACAAATGAGAGGAGGCTGCAAGAATTTGAGAATACCATTGTTAGAAAAATAAAAATAATACTAGTATTAGATTAAATTAAAGAGAAGTTGTACTTTTTACATAGAATAATTTGATGCATCAACTTCAGACATGCCTCAGAATATCAAAAAAATTTCAATACATGCATAAATTTGAGCAGGATAGATATATACCAACAGTAATCAACAACATACACACTTCTATACGAATGTCAACTGGAGAAATAAGCAAACCAATATCCATACCCAACCACTCTTTTCGCAGCAGAAATAAAAAGAAAATGGAAATTTGGTGAAAAAGGATAAAATCCAAGAAATGTTAAGTAAAGTCAAAACCAAAGGACTCAGAAAGAGTTTCAAGCTGCTTAATGAATATGATAAGGGTAAAAAAAACCTCTAGCAGGATACATAATAGCAATGGTGGACAGGGAATTCTGAATTGAGTAATAATCTAGATAACGACAGGTGAAAAGAAGAAGAAAGAACAAGGATGAGAACAGCGAATAAAATAGTGACAGAAAATTATTGAGTAAGCAACACATAATCTACCAAAACACAACTCTGAAAGAATAAACTCTATACCCGCGAACAATACACAAAGAACTGCCACTGCAAACAGCTGCCATGGCCTTTGGTTCTACAGGCTTCAAATACTAACGAAGAGAAACATTATTAGTATCACCTAGTGGTCCTAAAATATGTTGCACTAACATTTGGGCCTTTGTGTAAACACTTACAAGAAAAGAGACTACGCAATTACCTCCATAAGCTCCTTTAGAGGCAATCTCAAAGTGAATCAATCCGAGAACCTGCTCCAGCACCATAAACATCATCCCTGACACAATAACACAATCATGTGAAAAACAACAAACAAAAAGTACTCCAGAACAATAGCTCTTGCAATAAAACAACAGCAAAAGATGAAAAGCTGCAGAGAGAAGGTTGCTTACAGGCACAGATGTAGGTAACTAATTAGAGTGAAACAGCAAAAACAGGCACAGCAGTGAGATTGTTGGAGGCACAATAGGGATATAACAGATTCACATCAAAATGGACTTGTAGCTTTGATCCATGATATCCCACCAATTGAAGAACTGAACTATATGGCTCTGATTCCATCAATAGCTTAGCCACCCTGATGACTGTTCTATGTTTTAACTCAAACCCTGCATCCTTGGCTTCTTGAATCAACATCTTGACCATTTTCACTTCCCTTAACTGACAAAAACCAGAGATGACCATATTGTACATCTGCGCAGTAGGATATACACCAGCCTCTTTCATTGTCCAGTACACGATGTATGCCTCCCCAATCCTTCCACCCTTAAGAAGTCCACATATAGCAACTGTATATGATACAATATCTAGAGGATACTTTTTGAAAATCGCTCTCTCGAACAACCCGGAAGCTTTATCATAATCGCCAACTTTAAAGAGCTCATCAATAATTATGGTATGAACGTGAGCATCCATAATGGAACATGTAGTGATTAAACCACAATATATCGAAACTGCTAGATTAATCATCCCAGCTCTACAAAGGCCCATAAGTAATCCAGCAACAGTAATACTGTCTGGCAAGAAACCTTTATCAAGCATGTACTCATATAATTTCACAGCATTGAGTGGATAACCAGCTTTCACAAAGTAATTCAAGAATGAATTTAAAAGAACAAGATCAGCTTCAACTGAAAATCGATTAAGAATCTTAGGTAAGATGGAATACCGCCTAGACAAACATATGCTCGATACCAATGAACTAGTTGTGTAAGCATCAGGCACTAATTTGTTGTCCAACAGATAAACAAGCACATCCTGTGCATCATCATACATTCCTATCTTTGATAAGCAATCTATTAGTACATTGCATAGTTTAAGGTCAAGAACATGTCCGTTAGCCTTCATGGAACTTAAAAGGCTCAATGCATAATCAACCATTTGGGATTCCATAAATCCCTTAATCAATATGGTGTATGTTGCAATCTGTGGAGAGAAACCAGATGCTAACATTTTTCTATATACATCAGCAGCTTTGCTAGGTTGACATGCTCGAAAAAAACAATCAATCAACATGGACCAGGTGTTTACTGACACAGGCGCTCCACTGCTAATAAGCAATGCTAAGACTTGATGAGCCTCTGCTGCTCGACCTGTTTTGCAAAAACAATTAAGAATCTCCTCATACGTCCATGGATTAAGATGATACCCATCTTTTAGCAGTTTCCGAGTGATAGACTTTACATTTGGTAGGTCTTTTAGCTTACAAAAGTGACCCAATGCTATGTTGAATGTGAAAAAGTTTGGGTTTAAGGTTTCTCTCATACGCATGATTGCTGCATTTGGTTCCCCAATCTTGAATAGCACATCTATTAAGACATTCCTTGCAAAGGTGTTAGGTGTAAAACCGAACTTCTCCATTTCCTCAACAGTGTCAAAGACATTCCCATGTATCTCTCCATGCCAGTAAATCCTCAACAGCAACAAAAATGTCTTTGCTTTTATGACAGAGCCAGTGCTTTCCAACTCACCAATAATTCCTTTCACTCTTTTATACCGCAAAGTTAAGCGAGAAAGAACATCAGCCATGTAAATAAATGATTGACGATCATGGAAATAATCACGCTGCTCAGCACACCACAAGAAAAACTTCAAAGCAATCAAATCAGAAGAGCATTTCGTCGATAAAGTATACTGGACAATTTCAGGTGTTAGACTTACTTTTCCTCTTCCTCTGGAAAAGAGAACATTTTGCTCCGAATTCTCATGGACAACGGTGTATAATTTTCCGTCAATCAGCCGCTTCAGCGACAGAACAGGGTGAGTAGATACAAAAGGCAACGGTTGAAAAATCTGGTTTCGTAGCACCCCACAAACCAAGCTCCTTCCAATCCGAAACATACGACGCATCTATAACAAGTAAATCGAATTAATGTTGTCATTCAAAGCGGAGGCCAGAGCTTGGCGCCGCGGAGCTACGGCCGGAAACGTTTGAGCTGCCGGCGCCTGCTGCTGGCCTGGTATAAATTCGCGGAGCTAGTGGCGTCTGGGGCTGGCGCCGGCGGGGCGCTGGGCAGGCAGTGGCGGGTGGCGTCTGCCGAACAGAGGGAGACAGGACTGCGAACTTGAGCGAAGGGCGATTAAGAATCTGAGACTGAGCGTCGGGAAGGATCGCATCGCATCGCATTGCATTGCATTGCAGGTTAGGGATTGGACTGGGCTGCGTTGTGGGTAGCTTTTATGAAAATATTAATTTCTTCCTTTACACATAAAATTAAATAAATTATATACATACTTTACTTTGTTTTAAGTAAAATGTTGTGCAAGTTTTGTTAGCATTTAGAAAAAAAAAATGAGAGTAAAAGGTTTTTGAGAAATAAGATTGAATGAATTGTAATTTTTTTGGATTATCGGGTTAAAATAAACTATTTGTGTTATATTTTAAAAATAAAAATCCTAATTACTTTTCATGAAATAAGATAAAATAAGGTAAAGACTAAGTATAATTTACCTAAAGAATAAATAAGGATTGTACTGCAACTTTTATGAAATTATAGGGGTATAATAAACTACCATTTTTGTATTTTAAAAGCCAAAGACCTAATTGATTTTCACGAAATAAAGTGATGACCAAGTGTAATTTTAGCTATAACTATTTATACTAAAAATGGATATGTAACAACTTCATGTGACAAACTATTTATACGCTAAAAATTCTCAATCTTTATTTGCAATATGTTAGGTCAAATACAAATGAGAAAGTTAGGCCTTTCTAACATAAAAGATTTCTACAAGTTTTTCTTCTCTCTACATTTAGAGAAAATTAGAGTTGAAATTGGAATTTTTTGAGAAATAAGAAGGATCGAATTGGAACTTTTAGAAAATTATTGAGCTATGTTGCACTATTTTAGGTTAAATATAAATGAGAAAGTTATAAACTTCCAACGTAAAAAATTGTCAATTTTTTTAGCATTTAGAAAAATATTGAGTTTCTTGAGAAAGAATGACCGAATTGCAACTTTTAGAAAATTATTGAGCTAGGATAAACTAATGATATCGTGTTTTAAAAACTAATGACCTAATTGCTTTTTATAAAAGAATGTGAAAATTAAGGTGGGTGTCTATTTACCACATATGTGGAAAAACACATACCATGAAAATGTCAAATTTACCCTCTTAATAAATCTCTACAAAGGGTGTTTTAGTCTTTTAGTTTAATAGATTAGTTAGTTGAGTTAGTTAATTAGTAGTACATTTAGGTATGTGTTTTTCCACATATGTGGTAAATAAACGGACTCAAAATTAAGTGTAGTTTTTACCAACTAAAAGAGACACGTGGATAAGAGAATAAAATACCACATGACTCACCTCGTTAAAATCATGAAATTTTATAGTCTTTTATTTTATATGATTTGGGCTTATTTTGCATATAATAATACCCGTATTTAATTATTTAAATATTTGAGCTAGATTTATTTGGTTAAATGGAATTCAATCTCCTAAATTAATCAAAATTAATGAGTATAGAGAGAGAAGGCACCCGCGCGCGTTGCTGCGAGTATAATATCGATATTGATAAAATTACAAAAATAAGTTATATGATACTTTTATATTCATTTCTCATATATTGCTATGAGTTTGATATTAAGGTAAAAGTATGAATGATTAATTAGATTTAGTCTATATCAAATTGAAAACAGACATAATTAAATTTGTGTATTTGGGATGTTAGACTTTTAGTATTCATTATATTTAAATTAACCAAAATCTTGTTTTAATGATTTTTAAGGAAACATATGTTCATAAAATACACAAATCAAATCAAATTATATGTACAAAAAGTTTGAATTTATAAGTGAGAATATTATAAAGTATGAATAATCTGGATTAATTTGTCCATTATAGTAAAATAAAAAAAATGTCCTAGAGTGGATTCATAATTTTAGAGGTGGAAGATGTAAGGTCATTTTGAATCTTTTAAAAGGTAAAAGTATTTTTAATTATTTTGTCGGGATTTAATAGAATGATTCATCATTGAGAACTTTATGATAGATTTGACTTTTATATTATTGTTTAGCTTAAATTTCCTTTAAATGTAATTGTTGAAAAAAATTAAAAAAGGTTAAATAAAAGTCTACAAGTTAATTTTCAGCTATGATTTATATGCAAAATGTAAATGATTAAAAATTGGAAATTAATTGATAATAATACTCCATCCATCTCAAGAGTGATGCAAAGTTTAACTTTTGATATTAATTTAACTTCAATTTATTATACATTCAATTTATTATACATTATTGGACATTAGAAAAAATTGAAAAAGTTTAAGTTTGTAAAGTAGACATGCCAAATTAGCTTTTGCATGCAAAAGTTTTAAATTTATATTTATAATATTTGAAACATAAAATCATAAATTAAAATATGAAAAATAAATGTTACATTTCTTTTGAAACGAAGAGAGTACGTATTGCAAAGAAACTGAAACGAAATGAGTACTTTATACACGTAAATGGTCGATGTTTGCATGCAATAAAAAAGAAAGTGGTGAGGCGCTTTATTGATTTATATTTCACATTTAAACGGTGGTTTTTATGATAATTATTGCTAGTTCTTAGTATTGGTGCAAAAGTTTTTGTAGGTTTCGCATTTTCAAAGAGGAAATGAAGAAAATGAGTCCAAAACGAGTTGATTTGTAAGGAAAAGTGAAGGCAAAGACCGAGCTGCACTTTTTGAAGAAGTTAAGGGAGTTGTGAAGGAATCAGACCAAGTGAGCGGCCGGTGTGCGATCGAGGAAGGACAATGGGCAGTCGCTCACCGTGAGGAGTGTTTTCACCCGTAGCTGCAGGGTGGTGAGCGACAAGTGCGCGGCCAAAAATGTAGTGAGCGGTCGCTTACAGTGCCTTTATGAGCGGTCCCTCACCCTTAGTGAGCGATCGTTCACTGCTATTTTAAAAGTCATTTTCATCTTCATTTTTTCGTCGGGTAAATGGGAGTAGGTGGCGAAAATTCCGGTTTATCTCACATTTCAAGCTCAAACATGACTCATTGCTTGTAGGTGTTCCCAAAAGTACTCTCCCACTCCTTTATGTTGATTATTATGGGTACGTAAGTAAATATTCTAGTATTTTTTTTAGATACTCATATCCTCCACGTTCTAGTTTCATATTTAGCTCTCCTAGGATTTATGCTCCTTGTTCATCTCCTCTCATGTGAACCACGAATTTGAAGCTTTGTTGAAGAATTGAAGCTTTGCAATTCAGTTCTTAGTTTATTTCTACTTATCTATCTCTCTAATTTCATTTATACTCTTGAATACTGTTGATTTAGAATTTATCATAAATTGTGAGTATTTTCTATTCTTTGGGTTGATTATGATGTTGAAGCATTGCTAAATATATTGTGGTTGATTGGTTGTGAAATTTGCAATTGTGTAACACTTTCTTGGAATTAAATAAGGTATCAATAGTGTAGGAGGCCTACTACTCCTTTGTACATACCATGTGTTCGATGAAATACTTGAGAGAGATTTTGTTGAGCTTGACTTAGAGAAAGTTGTTAGATACTCTAGGATTAAATTGAGAAAATAATCTAGAGTGTTATGAGACAATTTTGGCTAATCTTGTGTCCATAACAATTGATATAAATGGAGAGATCATTCTTGGTCCTTTGTTGTGAGGATAGCTCTAGTATAGTAACTATAACTCGAATTTTATCCAACTCTTCAATGTTTGCAAGAATTACAACCAATCACAAATCTAGCAAACTCAACACTAATCAACCCAAGGGAAGTTTTTATCTATCAAATTTCATTCCAAGTTTGTGTCAATTGCATTGCATTTGTGTGTTAGTATAATTTAGTCTAGTATAGTTTGAACCTAGGACTCTAATCGTCAACTTATCATTCGTCATTTCCAATTGTTACACTTAATTGAAA
This sequence comes from Stellera chamaejasme, assembly GCA_024586325.1. NCBI lineage: Eukaryota > Viridiplantae > Streptophyta > Magnoliopsida > Malvales > Thymelaeaceae > Stellera > Stellera chamaejasme. The sequence goes on along the minus strand of CM044984.1, from coordinate 7,859,123 downwards.
AATCCAAAAACATAGCATTAATTATACTTTCATTGGTTACACTACAATCTCTTGGGTTCGACCCTACTCACTCTACTACAATTGCACACCTTGCACTTGGGGTTGAATGGGTATTATTACTTGATTTTGTGTTTAATTCATAAACATGTAAAATAGCCATCAAGTTTTTGGTGTCGTTGCCATGGAATGTTTGTATGGTTATAGATTATTGAGTTATTTTCTTTCATTCAATAAATAGATTGTGATTGGTGTTCTTGTCTTTTATTATAGGTACTTTATCCGGTGTATTCCATGTAAATCACAAGTTCATCTTGTTGAGTTTGATAAAAAAATTGTGGTCATTGAGAAGTTGAGAAACAAGAGCAGAATCTCACGATAAACACCAATTTCATTCACTTATTCAATTTATGACACACCATAGCATGTTGAGGACCAACCAAGACTCGTATTATTTGGAGGACATGTATACCTATGAAGATACATGGTTTTATAGGCATCAAAGTTCATGGAGAAGAAACGACTACACCAATCATCAAGCATACTACACTTGGAAGCCAACATATTAAGATTATGGAGTGAACTCTTATGAGTACTATTATGTCAGATCTCCAATAGCTCTTGCGCAACATAATGAAGCGGTGCTTTCTATGACTCAAATGTTGGATGATATTGTAAATGAAATGAATGAAGCTCAAATACAAAGAGGAGGAAATGCACAAAATAGGAGATGATCCACCCTTACCTCTCTTCATCGAGTCTCAAATTGAATACAAGAATTCTCTCAATGATACATTGGAAAATCTTGTTATGAAAATGATAGAAAACAACAAAGTGCTTGAAGAAAGTTGTAATACTCAACTCACAAAATGACCAACATTGAAGAAGAGATAAATGCACCATTGAGAAAAATGGAAGCGTTATTTGAACAAATGGCTTTAGACATGCAAGAGTTACTATAAGAGGACTTTCACCATTAAATCTTCTTGTGAAAAAGAGAAGAGCCAAAAGGTACAATATGAGGTTATACGTGAGAGCCTTGAACAACCACTTGAAGTTTGTGATTTCAAAGACACAAAGAGTCTCTTGGAGCAAAATGTTGAGGGAAATTATGATGGAGAATCCGAATGGGGTGAAGATACATTTGAAAATCTTAAGATACTTTTAGCAGCAGCACCCACTCCTCACCCTCAAGAACCCCAAGATGAATATGTAGAAATCTTCAAGTTGGACAAATGCTTTAAGTGTTGGAAGATAAAAGTGAGATGCATGCTACCTTCCAGAAAGATGTGCTTAGTGGAGCTTGGAAGGACCTAACATCTTGATCTTCATGTTGGGGATGATAGAAGGCCAAAAGGGGTTACTTGACCCTCCCACAACATTTTATGCGCTTAGCTAGAGGCATAAAATCAAGCGGTTGTCAGGAGAAACACCTCGACATATTCTAGTGAGAGAGTTTGGAAACTTGCAGGTGAAGGAAGATTGTACAATGAATCAACTTGAAGGCATAAAGGGAAACTTGAAGAAGAATGCTACCAAAAATGGTAAGAATGGGTAAGTTAAAGTAAGAATTTCAAGTTCCAGCGGGTGTGAGCGATCGAGCGGCGACCAATTTGTTCAAGTGAGCGACCGCTCATGGCATTTTTTTTCAAAGTTATCCGAGTGCCTAGTTGATGTGAGCGATCAGTGAGCGTCCACTTTAAGTCGGTGAGCGATCGCGCACGTATTTTTTTCAAAGTTGTCCATGGCACCCAGCAGTGTGGGCGGTCGATGAGAGACCAATTTGGATGAGTGAGCGGTCGCTCACAAAGGAAAATAATAATAATAATAATAATAATAATAATAATAATAATAATAATAATAATAATAAAAATGGCAGAGGTTAGGATGCGCCATTTTAAAATGGCGCTTAGAGTGTGCACTGGTTTACAGGTAACTTACACAAATGTCATTTTCCTTTACTCACTTCTTTAAAAAACGTATATGTATTTTTTTCTGTAATAAAAATTTACAAATAATTAGTCGAGTGGAAAGAAAAAACAAGAGAAAGAGAAAGAGACCCATATGTCATATGTTTTGATGATTTTTTCAGAGTCCGTTACCGAACATCATTTTTTTCACTACGAGCATCATTAAGTACAACTTTCATTTTTTTCATTACGTATCATTAATTTCTTACACTAATTCAGCATTTTTCACTAGTGCACCAGTGAATCATAAATTTCCTACAATTACATCACTGACTTTTGTACAAGTATCATTTTTTTCCAATGTCGTATCATTAATTTCCTACATTGCATCACTAATTTTTAGCGTATTATTAATATTGACAGACTTGGAGTTTGTCTCCTTCTCTCCTTGCCACTAGTTACTGGTCTACATCGCTAGTCTCGCCGCCCAGTTGTCTTCCTGCAACCGGTAAACTCAGAAGGTGGTGCCAAATCATCGGAAACCGCTTGGGCATGAAGAATACTGCCGGCCCGTTCCACTGGTTCGTCGGTCTTCTCACCTGATTAAAGCGTCGAGTAGCCACCACACTGCTGCCTTCATCGTTCTAGATCATCGACGTTTCCGTCCAGATTCCCTGCAAACAGCCACCGGTTGGCCGCCTGGAAACATGCCAGAAATCCGCCATTCGCTGTTGTTTGTTTTGTTGAAGAAAGAAGATAAACTGATCTATTCAAGGAAATGTCAGTTTTTTAATGTAATTGATTCTTTAAGCACTTACGTTCATAATGCTACCCAAAAAAATTAGTACTTCTAATTTTTACACTCCTAATTTGCAACACAGCTCACACACATACGAACTCGTCTCTCTCGCACTTTTGTCGTTCGACGCCAATCATCCCAGCTCTACCCCAGCTCACTTTTTCGTCAGCCCCCCTCGTGCCAGCGACCTCCCCTCTCCTTTCTCCCCTCTCCTTTCTCTCCTCTCCTTCGCGGAACAGGTACGCGTTTCTCCACCTCTTCCTCGCGAAATCTCGCTGACTTGAAAGTGCATTCTCTGCTCGATTTATTTCTTCATCAATGACATATATATGTTGAGCAACTCAATTTTAGCATGATTTCACATCAAAATTGAAATTTTACAGTCACCCAATGCCTACCCTCTTTTTGGTCGAATTTATTGATGAATTCATGCTTGGGATATTGTTCTTGATAATTTAACTCAGAGGAATGATACTTCTCTGTTTGTTGATGATTGGGTTTGAATTTTGTAGCATTTGGTTGAGTACTTTTCCTGATTAGAGATCTCGATCGATTCCATAAATTCTGCTATTTTTTAGAGCTGTAGATTGCTTTAAATCCTCAATTTGGTTCTTGTTCTTGCTGCTGTGTGGTTCATGTTGAACATTAAAATGATGGTTTATAACCTTGATGCTAAAACAATTCATACTTTTATTTCTTTAAAGGCATCTTGTAAGCGTCAATTACATGTCAAAATCCGTCACCTTTTCTTTCCACACTTAGCAATAGTCGGTTACTAGCATGGACTTACTGAGCATGGTTTGTCTTATGGTTTTCATGTATTTTGCATTACATGTTGAAATCCATGCTTGTTCATAATACCTCATTTTCATATATTAACTCTCTTGATGGTTGATGTTGGTGTGGCAAGTATAGGAAAAATGCCTGCTTTTATCATCCATTTCAACCTTGGTCAATTATTATCTTGTTTTTGGTATAGGTACTATGTTTTCTGATGAAAATGATGTCCTTCACCATGAGAGTCTTGTGTCGAATGTATGATTTTTTAGCTGGTCATAAGCCGCTTTGCAACGCTGTTGGCCACCTTAAAAAAACTAAAACAGGGCAACTCCACTTTCCTGTGGACATGTGACGGGGGCCTAACTTGACCCTCAAGTATAACTCTCAATCCCACATGCTTTCTTTTTCCCTTCCACAATGAGGACAATGTTGATTCTAAGTTTGGGGGGTGTATATATGTATGTTTTGAATGATCGGCGGGTTGGGAGAATGATTACCTTGTTTTGTTTTTGATGCTTGCGCTTATTACTTAGTTACATATGCACATTTTCTTTTTCAAAAAAAAAAAAATCAGATTAGTGTATATAGCTTAGTGACGTGCATGTTTAGGAACCCAACCCCTAGTATGAGTTGTTTGACAAGCTTAAACATTGTTACACTCCGTTCTTAATCTATTTGGTTATGAAAAATTGCTTTGGATGCTAAGTGGAGATTTTACCATGTGAGACTTTGGGTCTAAATTCTTTCAATGCATGGATAGTGTGAGATATGTTTTTTCATTAGAGAATCTTCGTTTGCACTTGTGCTAGAACTTGCATATCTCGACCTCTACAAACTCACATAGTTGTATGTAATTTTTTGTTAATAATGGCAATTAGGTGGCAACAGTTTTCCCAAAAATCCAACCCGGTACAATTCTTCCATAGTAAACCCCGTTGAGCCTTAATAGCTTGATTCCTTGTTTAACCCGCATCTTGAGAAATCCATGTTTTATCACGCTCTTGTCCATGGAACTTTTTGAGTAATACATTTGGGCATAGGAGAAAAGTTTGCGGGGTTAATATTGTAAACAAGTTTGGGGGGGATTTCATGCATGTGTTGGTTGGTTAAATTAAAATTTCAAATGTTGTGAAAATTTAGGGTGATTGGTTATTGGGCAAAATGCTTCATTTGTACACAGTAGTCTTGAATATCTTTTGTGTTGCTCATAAAAGGCAAAGTCAATGATGGAAAAAAGCCTTGTTTTAAAAAAAAGGAAATTAATTGAAAACAAATGGGTGAGATATGAGCAATTGAGCTTCTAAGTATTATTTCATGATCGAGTGAGATATCGGTTTGAGGTTAGTGATGATCAATTCTACGGTTGCTTTTGGACTTGTAAACCTTGGTTTAGCATGTATCGGGTGATTTGAGTTGTATTGGTGATGCTTGTAGTGCCCTTATCATGCTCATTTTGTTCCATTAGCTCCACCGACAAATAGCCTCCAACCGATTATCTCCCCTCACCTAGCCAAGCCACGTTACAACCTTGAAAAGTCCATTATTACTTAGGTTGCATGCAACTCCCTTAGGGGACTTTAGTGAGGGAGTTATTGGTCGATGTGCAATCATATGGAAAATAGTGTTCAAATCGAGATCACATCACACACCGGCACACCCTTTCTCTTGAAATTGGAGAGTAAACACTAAGGGAGTGACCCTCCATTTTGCTATCTAAGTCAAGGTTTCATAAACCATTGGATTAAATTCTTGAATTACTAATGATGGACTTTGGCTTGTGAATTAACTCTTGGGTTGATAGATTTGTTGCATTTAGATAGTGTAGTGCATGTAGTTGACTTAGTTGCATCTAGAAATTGTAGTTGCTAGGGACTAACAACCATTTAAGTTTCAGGGTGTGATGAGTGCGCTTTATTGATTTATATTTCACCTTTAAACAGTGATTTTTATGATAATTATTGCTAGTTCTTAGTGTTGGCGCAAGAGTTTTTGTAGGTTTCGCATGTTCAAAGAGGAAATGGAGGAAATGAGTCCAAAACGAGTTGATTTGCAAGGAAAAGTGAAGGCAAGGACCGAGCTGCACTTTTTGAAGAAGTTAAGAGAGTTGTGAAGGCATCAGACCAAGTGAGCGGCCGGTGTGCGATCGAGGAAGGATGGTGGGCGGTCGCTCACCGTGAGGAGTGTTTTCACTCATAGCTGAAGGGTAATGAGCGACCAGTCGTGGTAAAAAACGTAGTGAGCGATCTCTCACAGTGCCTTTGTGAGCGGTCTCTCACCATTAGCGAGCAATCACTCACTGTTGTTTTAAAAGTCCCTTTCATCTTCATTTCTTCGTCGGACAAATAGGAGTAGGTGGCGAAAATTCCGGTTTCTCTCACATTTCAAGCTCAAACATGGCTCATTGCTTGTAAGAGTTCCCAAAAGTACTCTCCCACTCCTTTATGTTGATTATTATGGGCATGTAGGTAAATATTCTAGGATTTTTTTTTGGATACTCATATCCCCCAAGTTCTAGCTTCATATTTAGCTCTCTTAGGTTTTATGCTCTTTGTTCATCTCCTCTAATGTGAACCATGAATTTGAAGCTTTTGTTGAAGGATTGAAGTTGCAATTCATTTCTTAGCTTATTTCTATTTATCTATCTCTCTAATTTCATTTATACTCTTGAATATTGTTGATTTAGAATTTTATTATAAATTGTGAGTAGTTTCTATGCCTTGGGTTGATTATGATGTTGAAACATTGTTAGGTTGATTAGTTGTGAAATTTGCAAGTGTTGTAAAACTTTCTTCGAATTAAAGAAGGTAGCAAGGGTGTAGGAGGCCTACTACTCCTTTGTGCCTAACATGTGTTCGATGAAATGCTCAAGAGAGATTTTGTTGAGCTTGACTTAGGGAAAATTGTTAGATACTCTAGGATTAATTTGAGAAAATAATCTAGAGTGTTAGGAGAAAATTTTGGCTAATCTTGTGGCCATAACAATTTATGCAAATGGAGAGATCCTTCTTGATCCTTTGTTGTGAGGATAACTCTATTGTAACAACTAGAACTCGAATTCTATCCAACTCTTCAATGTTTGCAAGAATTATAACCAATCACAAATCTAGCAAGTTCAACACTAATCAACCCAAGGGATGTTTTTATCCATCAAATTTCATTCCAAGTTTGTGTGGCTGCCTGCACGCCAGATGAGCAAGTTTGAGATTTGTTTGGCTAGAAACAGGACGGGACTTAAGTGTCAACTTGGTGAAAGTTGAGCACTCAAGTCCCAGGAGCTTAATAATGAAAAGTGCAATTAACTCATTTTGGGTATAAATGCACTTAAATCCCCCCACCCAGTCACATAACAGAGATGTGAGAATTGCGAGAGATCAGTTCTAGAGTGGAACGGCTCTGGTCCTCCTGCTTCTGGCTCTGGTTCTCCAATGGTGGCTGCTAGCACGGCACGGAAGAATTAGAAATTCTCTACTGCTCGGCATGGATACCGTAGAGGACGGGTGTTTTCTTGTCTCAGTTGTACGGATCATCATCTCGTGAGGTAGATTTCTGAATACATGGTTTAATTTGTTTCAACACTTGATCCGACCAGGGTTCCGTTTTGTTTCCGTTACGTTCTGATTGAGATCCGAAAACCCCAACATTTACAACATTTACACCCCTAACAGGCGCCACCAAAATCACTCAAAGCAGAAATTACAAAAGAAAACCAAAATCAAAACTGAACAAGAATTAAAATAAAAAATAAAAGCATAGACATAGGCAAACACAAAATCACAAACCTGCAGACGTCGAATTCTCAAATGGATCTACATTCAGATCAAAATTACGAACTCCACTAGACATCCTAATCTGAAATTTTCAGTTAAAGTAGCAGATGAAATGACGAAGGATGGAGAAGATACAAGAAGAAGACTGTAAAAAACTAAATCTACAAAGGACGATTGACAAAGCAAGAAGAAAATTTGACAAAGAGGAAGTAAAAAACTTTGGCAATACTAATAACAAACTAACGAACAAGACAGGAGGGAAAAAACTCATCTCTTACATATAAAAGAGTAAACTACGTCCGTAGTCCTGTAAGTTTGGGGTTTGTCCTATTTGGGTTCCGTTTTAAGAATTTGTATCACTTTAGTCCTGTAAGTTTCAATCGTGTGCACCGTTAGTCCTCTCGTTAAATTTTCCGTTAAAACTGACGTTAAAGTGGTAAAATTACCGAAATATCTAGGTATAATACTAAATTTAACATCAATCTTCTAAAAAAACTACAAATGAACCCCAACTAATTTCAAATTTTCAACTACACCAATCTTCAGCGAGGATGGTAGCGCGATGCAAGGGCGGCGGTGGAAGGTTCAAGAGCGGAGTCAGCGACAGCAAGTGGCGGCGGTGGTGGCTTCGTTTGGCTTCCAATGCGAACAGGGGCAACCGGGCGGGGTGTGGTGGGCCTAGGTCGATGGGCGGGGCGGCCGAAGCGAATGGCTGGCAACGCTCGACGGCGGCGATCTAGGCAGGGAAGGCGTCGGACATCGTCTAGAGTTATGAGTTCGATCTGCGAGGAATGAGGCAAAACGGTGCGAGGATGGTAGCGCGGTGCAAGGGCGGCGTCGGCGGCGGTAATTGGCGGTAGTGGTGGCTTCGTCTGGCTTTCGATGCGAACGGTGGCAACCAGGGTGGGGGCGCGGTGGGCCTAGGTCGATGGGTCGGGACGAGGCGATCGTCTGGCCGGCGCGCTCGGCATCGATCTAGGCAGGGAAGCGTCGGACATCGTCTGGAGATAGAGTTACGCCTTAGATCTACCAGGGAGGAGGCAAAACGGTGCGAGGATGGTAACGTGGTGCAAGGGCGGTGGTGGAAGGATGAAGGGCGGCGTCGGTGATGAAAATTGGCGGCAGTGGTGGTGCCCTAGGTGAAGGAAGCAGGTGGAAATTGGGTGGGTTAAGTGGGGGTTCATTTGTAGTTTTTTTAGAAGATTGATGTTAAATTTAGTATTATACCTAGATATTTCAGTAATTTTACCACTTTAACGTCAGTTTTAACGGAAAATTTAACAGGGGACTAACGGTGCACACGATTGAAACTTACAGGACTAAAGTGATACAAATTTTTAAAACGGGACCCAAATAAGACAAACTCCAAACTTACAGGACTACGGACGTAGTTTACTCACATATAAAATGACAAAGTTTTAATTAAAGTAAAAACTTCAACATTTAGTATGCGTACAAATAAAAAGTGCATCATAACCTCGTCCTTTTAAAAATCATAAAGAACAATTTGAGCCTCAGTTCCATTTTTATTTAATGGAACATAGGACAGATTTATAGATTTGGAGTAAAATCATTCAAAGTCATCAAGAAATTTTTGTTCAATATAGATTTATAATAAAACGTATAATTCAAATATATCTGAAATAGTTTACCCTTGAATTTAAATATCACGGGACCAAAGACTTAACTAAATAATAATTCCATTAAAATGCATGCACTGATCATCATAAAAGTTCTTACTTGTCAATTTCGTAAAACATTTTTTTTCTTCTTCTTTTTATCCGCGGAATTTCCTAAAAATTTTAAAATTACTTGAAGTGAAAAACAAACCGTTAAAGTTATCCGAAGGGGCAGTCATTTGTCACACGGCTAAGCAATGGATCCACGTGGCTTAGCTGGACAAAAGCAGAGGGCCGTGCCCTGAAAATCCGTCAATAAATATTGAAAATGCCTTATTTAACATGATAATAATACCGGTCTTCAAGTCAATTCAAGTATTAAAACCTTCTTTAAAGTTTTAAACTTTAAACTTTAAACTGTTAGCTCAACGCTCATCAGTTTTGTTTTGTTTTGTTTTTCTTCTTTCCTCCCTTTTAAAAAAAATAGAAATTACTAAAATTTGGACTTCTTTTTCCCCCTCTTCCCGAGAATGAGTGTCCTTAAGCCAAGACGAGGTCTTTGATTCTCACCAGTGACCCTTTTGCTTTGGCTATCTTTTTGGCTTTTGTGTTCCAGAAAGAAACATCATCATCATCATGGCCGTGAAAGCTTGCTGAGGAATTGCTTTTAATAAGGGTATAAAGAGCAGTACCCACAGTAGGCTCATTTGGTCCTTTTTCTTTAATGGCAATCGAGTGGTTTCGGTCCCCCGTGTTCCCATGTGTGTGTTTGAATAATGGTTAGGAATCTCAGTGCTTACGGGTGAGGAAGTTAGGGCTGCCAGAATAGTAAGTGACATTAAACAAAAGGCATTGGAGGGGTTGACCTGCCAGCGGAATTGATTGTGCTTGTTTGGTTTCTCGGAATTCTGAGGTCCGGGGTTTGGATTTTGGGCGTTTTCTGAAGTGGGTTTGGTTTAATTTGTTGAATCTAGAGGTGGGTTGGGATTCGGGAGCAGCTTTGCTTCAACTTGAAGGTTTCAGTGCAGATTTCGAGGGCTTATTTTATCTGCTCCTGTCTTTGAGAGAAGAACCTGGACGTCGGTGGATTTTCCAAGGTGACTTTTAGCAATTGGGGTTGTTTCTCAGGTTACTACTGTCGGTTGAAGGTCGAATCAAGGCAACTGGATCCTGCTCCTTTGAGTTGTTCCCTTTTTGCTGAAGCGGGTTAAATTTCCAGTTTTCTTGTACTCAGTGTTTGAAGGTGGGATCTTTGGATTCTGGGTCGGTCCATTTTGAAGGTTTGTTTCGGAAAAAGCTCTCTTTCTTCTCCTGTGAGGGAATGGCTTGCATGAAATTGGGATCTAAAAGCGATGCATTTCAAAGGCAAGGGCAGGCCTGGTATGTTCGTTTACCTCTGTGAATCTCTTAGTCTTTCAAAACTCTGATAGCATCTTTACACGCCACTTGGTTCTGTGTACCTGTGGATTTCGTTACTTTCTGATGCTTAGGAACTATTCAGTCAAGTTAGTTTCATAGATAGATTTTGATCATGCTGATTATGAGTTTCAGCTTTGAGCTTACAACTAAGTCTTGCGGTATAAATGAAGCTCAACTTTTTATTGCGTAGAAAATGTAGTAATATTGTAGCTGTTGCAGATCTTCTATTAGTTGTTTCTGGAAAAAGTTCAGGTGGTTCTGTTTCTATTAAGATTATTATTCTCTGAGTTGACCTGATTGACAATGAATAGCCACACATGTATCACAGTAATCTGCTTTTTATTTTTCTGGATGAGGCTGGGCTTTTGGCAGCCTTTGATTCTAGCAGGCTTTCTATGTTAAGTCTCATGGCTTGGTTGGAAGAATGTGGCTGAAGCATGAACTACCTTCGTAGGTTTTTATTTATTTTGAAACAATCTGGGCTGGTTCAAGGTCGATGTGTTAGAAGAACCTAGTTAGACATAGCGTTCTGGATCCCTAAAAGTATAATGCCTTACTTTGTAATCAAAATAAGGTAAAAATAGACTGTTCGTTCCTTTTAGTTTTTGGAACTTGATAGTGAAATGTGAGATTTTCCCATCAAATTGGTTAATTTGCTTGTCCGTGGTATTGCAATTTTCAAATTGGAATAATTGTCATGCTGCTGCTCTGTTGTTGACATATCTGAGCGTTTTTAAGTTGCAATTTAGGTTATGATTTATTGAAGTCCATTGTACATGAGAAGTGAAGTAAAAAAGTCTGCCCTTCTGTGGTTTAGGGTCATGACATTTATGCTTTTATATGTCAGGCTTAATGTGCATGTAATCACTGTAGGTTCTGCACAACCGGGCTTCCAAGTGACATTGTTGTTGAAGTTGGTGAGATGTCTTTCCATCTGCACAAGGTAATGATCCTTATTGTTTCAAGTTCAAATTCCTGTAAAGAAGAATACTCCATATCATATAGATGAAACTGCTTTCTTATCATTCGATGAGCTTGTTGTAATTTATAAAAAATGTGTCCAATATATAATTCTTAAGTGAGGGCCAGCCAACCTGGTTCTCTGTTCTGTACCATTAAGGGTACCATTATACTCATATCTTTGATGAGATTGTTTGTATTCTTAAATTAAAGCAGTTAAAGTTGTCATAAGAGTACTATTATACTCATATGAGCCTTATCTTTCTAAATCATGACTCATGAAATTACTACCCACATTATCATCTGTGTAATTGGATCATGCTTTTGTTGATTCTATGGAACAAGTGGTTGGGAGTCCTCAAATTGCCTATCATATATCACCTCATGAAAAGACATTTCCATGTGCCTGAGTCGCCGCCTTTTCAGTTAATTTATGTTGCTTTTTACGTTTAGAGCCTCTATATCCATTAAGGCAAGACTATCATCTGTTGCAGTTCCCTTTACTTTCAAGAAGTGGGGTGATGGAGCGATTGATTGCGGAAGCCTCTGAAGGAGAAGAAAAATGTACCATAAGCCTTCCAGACGTTCCTGGTGGGGCCAAAACATTTGAGCTTGTAGCAAAGTTCTGCTATGGAGTGAAACTTGAACTCACAGCTTCAAATTTTGTGTACCTCCGCTGTGCTGCACAACAACTTGAAATGACCGAGGAGTATGGAGAGGGCAATCTTATAATGCAAACTGAAACATTTTTTGTCCAAGTAGTCCTCAAAAGCTGGAAGGACACTATAAAAGCACTCCAAACTTGTGACGAGGTTCTCCCTTATGCTGATGAACTTCAAATCACAATGAGATGCATCGATTCACTGGCCACTAAGGCAGCTTTTGACCCTAAGGTATTTGGATGGCCTGTGATGGAACATGGTGGTCCTATGCAGAGCCCTGGTGGGAGTGTGCTGTGGAATGGAATAAGTACTGGGGCTAGAATAAAAAATTCCAGTCCGGATTGGTGGTATGATGATGCATCAACTCTGAGTTTATCTCTATACAAGAGGTTGATTGCAGTCATGGAATCTCGTGGCGCCAGATCAGAAATCATTGCCGGCTCTCTCACTTACTATGCAAAAAAGTACCTACCGGGTCTGAACCGTCGGCAGGGTGCTAATGATTCTAGTACCCGTCTTGTTTCAATACCCTTGGGAGCTACACCATCAGAAGAAGACCAGAAGCTTTTACTTGAGGAGATTGATCATCTGCTTCCAATGCAAAAGGGTATGGTATCAACAAAGTTCCTCTTTGGATTGCTCAGAACAGCCATGATTCTAAAAGCAAGCACAACTAGCATATCAAGCTTGGAGAAAAGAATAGGAATGCAGCTTGATCAGGCCACTTTGGAAGATTTACTAATGCCAAATTTTTCTTATTCCATGGAAACCCTCTATAACGTTGACTGCGTGCAGCGGATACTGGAGCATTTTCTGGCCATGGACCAGATTACTGGTGGCGCATCTCCTTGCGGGGTTGATGATGGGCAACTGATTGGCTCGCCTTCACTTACGCCAATTACAATGGTGGCCAAGTTGATTGATGGGTACCTGGCGGAGGTTGCACCAGATGTAAATTTAAAACTCCCCAAGTTTCAGGCTCTCGCTGCAGCTGTTCCTGAATATGCCAGGCCATTGGATGATGGCCTCTATCGCGCCATTGACATTTATCTTAAGGTATAGTAATCTTAAGAGTCCTTTCACAATGAAATTGTTGTATTGCTGGTTGAAACTCACCAGGCTGCTGCTGCTGCTGTTGTTGTTGTTGTTGTTGTTGCAGTCACACCCATGGCTGTTGGAATCTGACAGAGAGCAGCTCTGTCGATTGATGGACTGCCAAAAGTTATCATTGGAGGCTTGCACCCACGCTGCCCAGAATGAGAGGCTACCCCTGAGGATAGTAGTCCAAGTCCTCTTCTTTGAGCAGCTTCAGCTCAGGACTTCGATCGCTGGTTGCTTTCTGGTATCAGACAACCTTGATGGGTCTCGTCAGTTGAGGAGCGGATTCGCAGGGTCTACAGAAGGTGGTGGGTGGGCATCTGCCGTGAGAGAAAACCAGGTACTGAAAGTGGGGATGGATAACATGCGGATGCGGGTTTCGGAGCTGGAGAAGGAATGCTCAAACATGAGGCAAGAGATAGAGAAGCTAGGTAAGGTGAAGGGATCGTCGAGCACTTGGGGAAACGTGTCGAAGAAGTTAGGGTTTAAGTTGAAGTCTCAGATGTGTAGTGCCCAGGAAGGGTCAGTTAGCAATCAGAATAATGTAAGTTTGAAGGGTGAGAAGGTGAAAGACAGGAATGGGAAGCTGAAGAAGAGCCCTGCTCCAGCTACCCCATAAGTTTTCTTCTCTCCACATTTTCTCATGCTTGCATTTCAACTCTCACCCTTCTTCCAGACTTGTACCTATCTATAGCTCAATCCCACACCTTCTTTCATTCTTATCTCTCTGTATTGGAGGCATTACCATTAACTGTAATTTAGTCTCCCATCCCATGTTTATTCTCACTCGTCTTCTCATTTAACACATTTTTCCAAAACATCAGGTCTGTGGTGAAAACTAGAAAGAGCAAGGATTAGATGTTTTTTAGTGTTCTATTTTTCCACATACTTTAATGTATGTAACTGATCTTACTTTGAACCAAGAAATTTACTACTCACATGTAAATTGATATATAAGACAAAAATAGGAGTAGCTTTTTGAAAGGAAAGGTTTCAACTTTTCTATGACAACAATCCAATAATTGAATATTTCTATGACAATCCAATAATTTACTTTTATGTTTTTTGTATTTGGCCCCTAGTATTTTAAAGTCATCAAAAAAAATCTCAGTTTGACTGGGCAGAGAGATTAAAGTGAATGTATTACTTTATGTAGCTTGACATAATTGCATTTGAGTTGAGAGATGGAGGAATTACCAAATTGACTCATAATTTTACTACTTCCTCCATCCATTAAAACTTGCTACATTTTTTTGGGGGGTTGTATAAAAAAAAATTACTACACTTCCTTTTATAGAAATTTTTTTACACTAATTTTACTTTATTATCCTTACTCTTTCTTCCCACTTAAAAAATTAATTTTATCTTATATACATATTTTACCTTTTTACTCTCTACCCGCATTTTTAATCTATGTAAAAGTCAAGTTGACTCAAGTTTAAAGGGACTGAGAGAGTAGATCTTATCCTTTTGCATGGGGGTTTAAAATAAAACCCATAATTTTATTATATCTTATTCTTTTGCTTGGGGGTTTAAGATAAAACCCTATTCTTCCCGCAACACATTAATCTCAACTATGGTGTTAGATGCATGTGGCATGAACTCCATGACTCCAATTAACCAGTTAGCACTTACAAGTTCATGCAAAAGCATAATGATTGCTTTATGAAGGATGTTCTTCCTAATTAAACCGTAATATGAGCATAAATGAAACGAAAATTTAAAACGTCATTTCATTGCTATATGTTTATTGCACTTCCAATTAAAAAGATAATGTGAGCCGTTCTTGCATAAGGCTTCATGCTTCTAATTCAACAGCAGACAATGAAGATCTGATGGCTTGCTTTATGACTTGACATGTTTTCCAGAAAACAACAATCTGACCATCTTTCAGCGCAGTTCTCTATTTTGAAAACAATGCTTTTCTTCTTCCTTTATTTTTTGCATGCATCAGTAAAACCTAACACAACCATCCATAGTCCTTTGGAAAACATAGTGTGTTTGACAACTTTTCAAAGTAACTTTTACGTTTTGAAAAAGCTATCTACGGATAGGGGTGAGAATGAGCTGAGTCGAGCCCGAGCCTAGCAGGTTCGAGCTCGAGCTCGTTACTGTTTAGGCTCGGCTCGAGCTCGTGAACATGAGATTACGAGGCTTGAGCTCGGCTCGTGAGATGTTCGAGCTCGGCTCGAGGTTCGAAAAGGCTCGTGAAAAAAACTTACAGGGTTCGAGCTCGGCCCTGTAAGCGCGCACCAGGGTGCGCGCATTGTGTGCACGCAGCTGCACGCGCATGTGAGTGCACATGATGGGAGGGCACATGTGCGTGCATTTGGGCGCGTATGAAGGGGGCACGGCTGTGCACCTAGTTTTGAGCACGCATTGCACGTGCAGGTGGGCGTGCACAGTTGTAGAACGTGCAAATAGAAGATCACCAGGGATCTTTGGATCGACACCGAGGAGCAGAGGGCGGAGGCTGACGGGGGAGCCTTGAACCCATAAGAAGACAAGATGGGCATACTTGTAATCGAAACGAGCACTGCCGTGGGCGGTGACCTTGATAATCTTCTTTGGATCGACGCCGTTGAAGGAGGCGAGGCTGAGGATGCCGATCGAGCTTTATCGCTTTATCTTGACAAATGCAACGTGGTGAAGCGGTGGAGTGGATGAAAATGGAATGAGTTGTAGAGGAAATGGGAATTTGAGATGGTGGATCTGACTATTTTATTAGATAGGTAGGGAAGGGCAATGGCTGATAGTTATATGGGAAGGGTATATGAGTAATTTCCATTAAGCTGGATAAGACTCGCGAGCTCGAACGAGTCGAACGTCTCAAACTCGGGCTCGGCTCGTTTATTATTCGAGCCTAAAAATTGACTCAAGTTCAAGCTCGAGGCTCGTGAAACTCGGCTCGTTGGGCTCGTTAAAGCTCGAGCCGAGCTCGGCTCGGCTCGATTCGTTTCACACCCCTATTTACGGGTAGCTTTGAGCGTTTAACTGTTTGATCTTCAACATTAAAAAATTATCTAAAACACTACAACTACTTGAAATAGACGGAACCATAATGACACTTGTGAAATGCCTCAGAATTGCATAGTCCCATACTGTTAAGGATATGACACCTGAAAAAATGTTCTGTTCACAAGACTCAACAGTGTGCTTCGGCACAGAGCAGAGTATACCACAAGGGATGCAAAGCTACAAAAATGGAGGCATCTTTGGGGAAAGCAATTCTGCAATTCTGACTCAGCCAGAGGCTTGACGGAAATATGCTGAGTTGATTGATAACTGTATGGCGATGCACACCTTATAAGAGCATGGTTCCAGTATCCCCTGTAAATCAAGTTGGTCCAGCCGTTGTTGAAGAAGGTCTTTGGTGCCTCTGCAAAATGGAGGAGAGCAGATAGAGCATAGAATTGAATAATTACAATAAATTAAGAATGTGCAAGAAATGGAAGTGCTTCAAATGACATTTTCCTTTCCAAACAGCATAAATGGCCAAATATCAATGATATTGATCCTGTGAGTCATCAAGATGAGGGAAAACAAAGTTATGCCAACTCTGATGTAATCTTTACAACAAATATTAGCTAGGAGATGAATGGAGAAAATATTAACAGCGACAAATTTCTACCTCCAAAGAGCTGCTTAAAAATTCACTGATTTCGAAGTGGAGCAAAACCTCATCTATCACTGGACTCACCTGTTTACTGAAGATAGAATCACAGGAAACATCCAGGTTGTTCTTGATCTTGTATACCTATGAATGCAGCAAACATGCATGTGAAGTTTTCTAAGAATGGTGAAGGTAATTTCAGCCATCGGAAATTCACAAATCCAACAACCTGATTACTCTGCATATCCAGCAATGAGGAAAACCAATACACAGAATTAACTTCAGATATATAAAAAAAAAAGATTTAATGCCTGGGTGAACTATATTTTTTGCCTCCTTTCAAAATGAAATAACAATGTTTGCTGTCCAAATTATCCATGACACTCGATTTTTCAAATTCATTTGAAGATGTACATATAATTCTTTACTGAAAAACAATCTAATCTCCACGTTTAAATCAAAATCTTCTTACACCAGCTAAAAATGAAAGGCTGCACTTCTAATTTACAACTCTGCAGCATCTTCCACTTATTCCTCTGATGCCACTGCCATAACTTGATATGAATGAAAGTTGATGGAGCACACGTGACTTTTTGAATTCAGTATTGCCTCATCAGCTGAAGTTGCAGCAACATCGTGCACTGAATCATTCTACTTCTCAACTAGAATTATCAAATCAGCAAAGTTAGTTTCTTACATCTGACCCACTAGAATTTGTATGCATCAGAATGTTGATTCAAATCAATGATTAGGGTTCCCTATCACTTGGCTCTAATTTTACATTACTAGCTAGGACCAAGACTGGTGAGGAAGGATTCTTAAACGAGCTACTGTCAGCTATGAACAGCCCTAGAACTTCATTTGCACAGGATATTTCATTTGGATTGGTCCTGGCATGAGGTAAACCATCCATACCACATTACTGTTTTCAAGCGGATTCTGAATAATTTCTCACAGTATCAACATGCGGGCAGACTGGAACAGAGCTCTCACGACAAACATGACACCTAAATCCAATTAGCTGAATCTGGTTTGCTGCATTCAGCCCATAAGCATCTCCATGAAACCATTCTGTAGAAATCAATTGATGCAACATAATAAGTATTGACAGAAAGAAAGGTGCACACTGTTAATGACATTAGATCTAAAAAGCTTTGAAAAAACAAATTCACCTCCACAAATTTCACAAGCAATGTAGGTTGCTTTTGAAATTCGCCCAGTGTCAGTACAAAGCAGGCATTTTGGACAGTCAGAGGAAGCAGTCAAATCATCAGAAGGGGTATAAAGGTTCTTATGAAACTGAATAACCCTTGCATCATCTCTTTTTCCAGACAAATGAAGACCATTAAGCCAGAAACAGTGACAAGTTTTGGTTCGCGTCTTCTTCAAAGAGAGGACGTCGCTTGTTCTGTCAGCTGTTTTTGAATTTGGCTTTGGCTTCTGCTTCTTTCTTGGTCTTCCTCTCTTCCCTTTTGGTTTTTTAGCTTGAACAGACACATACTTTATTTTCCTTGATGAACGACGCAGAGGCACACCAGTGGAAACCTTCTTATCTTTTTGCAAGCGCAGTGACCATCGAAGAGTTTTTATCTTTTTACTGTCTTCTAGCTGCATTTGCTTGACACTCGGAGAGGGTTTTTCAGATTTCTGTGAGTGCTGCTTCACTCGTCTTGTGTCGCTTTTCCCTCTCTTTTTCTCATTTTTCCCAGTTCTCAATTCAACCTTTGATTTTCCAGATCGGCATTGGTGACACGTATATGTGCATTCAGCAGCCATTGCTCCAGGAGACTTCTTAGCATGCTTTTTGTGAAAATATCCTGAAATATATCACACGACCAAGCATCAGAGCAAACTTCTGGATAATAAAAAAATTGCATGTTAGCAAAATTTTGCAGACTAAACCAGTAGAGCAACAATTTTTTAAAGAAATTTGCAATAGTTCACAACTTACAAACCTTTGCAAAACTCGCAACACACAGCTTCCCTGTCATTTTCCAAAGAAAAAAAAAAGAAAATAAATAGTGTCAATAATTAGGAATACTGAATCAAATGAAAAGCGTTCAGGGAGAAACATACGCTGAAACCTTTTAACATCAAAATGAGCTGGATCCCATATTTTGTCAGTACAATGCGTAAAATAAGTTCAGTTTATCATAAATCATTAACATGTCATCGGTTCCACCAAACAAACAGTAATAAATTAGAAATGGGCATTAACTTTTATCATGCATATAGTTTTTAAGTTGTGTCCTTGCAGAAGTACAATGAGGCAACGTTTTCCATTAGACTAGTGCACGATTTGGCAGAGATCTGACAAGCTGAAGCTTCTTCACATAAGAATGCTTTTGTTTTCCTCTTTACCCACATGCACAAGGATTTAGCAGCCAATTCATACGGCCCTTATTAGAGTACAATAGTTTTTTTTCTAAACAATCATATTTCTGACGGTTAACACCTTTTACTAGCCACTCCATCCCCAAACATGGAAACTAGGATTCCAGTCCGACTGATAGTTGTGGCCATTTGATAATGCAATGATGAAACTGATTACTCCCATAATTACCGGAATGCAAAGACATTGATTCAAATTCCAACTCCATGCCTACCATGCAGTAAATATAGTGGTATAAGGGGGGAAAAGGCACCTGAATCGTACATCCTTTCTGCAGTGTCCACAAACAATATACTCGGATTTTTCTGCTTTTGAGAAAAGATATGAAAACCCCCTTTTCTTATGGGACTTTGTCTTTGCTGTAGCAACTTCACAAGATTTCTCAAAAACCACCTTATCAGATTTGCGTGCAACCCTCTTCTCCTCAAAACCCTTTAGGAGATGCAATGGGACACGAGACTCATCTAACCAAAACTTCCTCCTTTCACTAGAAGGTTCCTCAACCACTATTCCATGTTTCTTTACAACATCAGGAATAATTCTCCTCTTACCAAAATCAAGAAGATACTTCACCGATCCTTCTTCCAGAGCCTTTCGCCTAATAACACATTTCTTAAACAACCGGATAGATTTCTTAAACTCCTTGTCCAGTGCCAGCAGAGAATATCTGTTTTCAATCTCGTCCCACCTAATGTTCAAGTCAAGTTCCCGGACCTGATGAAAACATGAATAACCATGAATTTGCCAAGATATTCATATAAGATTAGCACATCTTGGACTGGAGTTTCCCCTATTCATCATAGAAACAAATATAAAAAAAAATATCTAGCTAAAAACAAGATCTTTTAAGCTTTAAAAGCTATAAAGCTCAATTGTCTACTACTTCAACCAATTAAGAACTAAATTGAACAAGTCAATGTCGGCTCTTTGGTTCAGAGTAAAATTTGCACCAAGATTGTGAAATTCCGAAAAAGTGGACACACATAAAGAGTTAGGCTCAAAACCATCAGAGGTCATCGTACCTGTAAAGCCAGCTGCTCCACGGTTGTTGATGACTCAACTGCAGCTTGCCAGGCCATACGTTTGCTTCTCTTAGTACCATCTGAACCATCAGAATAGAGTATACCAGGAATCTTCTTACGTCCAGCTGAAAATTGTGAATAAAACTGTTTTAGCATCACCCAGTTGACAAAGCACTATTATCACCAATGCCACAGTACAATAAAAGTAGTGGAAACAAAACAGACCTTGTCTGGCAGCCTTACGAATCAGACAGCGAGGTAAAACTTTCCAACAGAACAGCTGACGAGAAAGCCAGCCACCTCTCCACCAACAAATTCCAAGGCCTCGGGCAACGCTAGAAGCTGGATTAATCTCATTATCAGAGCATCTACCTTTCCTTCTAGCAATACCATTCTTTATGGATGAACGAAAAGCAGTCACAATATGGACAGCTGAACCTACTGTGACCGCAGAATCAACATATTCAAACCAGTCTGGAGAAACAGCAAGATGATGCAGATTCGCTTCTAACTGTATGTTTCCAATTTCAACATTATGACATTAAAGACAGCTGGATAAAGCAACAAACAAAAAATTACCCAATCCACAAACTGCAGCCAATAGTTACACAAGGAAGATCAATATTTAACTACAGAAATGACAGACATTTCGAAGAAATATGCAATGACCAATTTACATGAGACCTTCTAACAAATTAATT
This sequence comes from Stellera chamaejasme, assembly GCA_024586325.1. Classification (NCBI taxonomy): domain Eukaryota; kingdom Viridiplantae; phylum Streptophyta; class Magnoliopsida; order Malvales; family Thymelaeaceae; genus Stellera; species Stellera chamaejasme. The sequence continues at coordinate 7,838,384 of CM044984.1, read as the reverse complement.
TATGATAATGAACTCACAAGACAAATGCACACATAACTGATACAGTTTCCAAATAGAAATAAATCTCTGTCGAAGCTAACTCATAACTAAACATGTGTAATCCCTATTCTATTACTAGTAGCAAATAGCAACACAAACGCCAAAATTTAAAAACAAGCTGCAGTGGGGAGTGCTCAGATTCTCCTAAATGATCAAAATAATCCTTTATGCACTGGCAAATACCTAAAACAGTCAAACAAATTTCGAAAGTAAAATCTAAGATGAGTATATCACATAAACAGATGGAATAAGTTTTATTACAACTTTGAAGGACGGGAGATGAATACTTAATCCTTCAAGATTAATACGAATATCCTGATGAGAAATGTATACATATCACTCATTCCATAAAGTACTTATCAATCATTCTTGAGCAATTTATGAATTTCACTTCAACGAAGTTGAATATTCACAGTTGAAAATCATCACAGAACTTCCACGTATCTGAGTTCCTCCACCACATATTTAAATCAGAAAGAAAAGTAATACAAGATACTCACCAAGAGCAAATGGTCTTTGACCGATCGAATATCAGCTTCCTTGTAAAAACTACTATGGAAAAGTCTGAAGTGCTGTGGATTCCACCATGGACCTAAGAGAAGCCCACACAAGCGACTCTCCAATGACAGAATTAGCGATATCAGATCAGCTAGATGACCACTTCCATTTAACTTCGTTTCATGAGTAACCACCTTATCTTTTAAGACTTTATGGACAGGACCTTGACACAGGTTAAACAAGCAATCCATTTCGCCAGTAGAGGTTCTACAAGAGAAGCACCACCCACATCTCTCTCTCTGAACATCTTTATTCACTATCCTAGTGTTTTGCATATTGAACATCTCAGAACTCTTCAAAATAGCCTTCATCTGCATCAAGATTACCTCCTCCTCTGATTTTAGGGGTTCTTCCTTCTTTTGTTCCAATGCCTTCCCAGCCAACTCTTTGACAGTTGATGAGGCGGTTGGAGCAAAACTGTAATAATTTGTGTAGGCCATCCTAGCATGAATCTTTGATATTGAAACTGCATTAACAAAAGGTTCTGCTGCACAAGAAAACTTTTCATACTTCAAACCCTCCATACGCAAGGATTTTCTGCGAGTAAGTGACTGGTCAGAGAACCCAGCAGATCCTTGTTTCCGATGGTTGTGCACATCAGAAGTGATGTGGGTTATTTCAGCTGATCCTTCTGAACTTGTACATGGAAACTCTGCCAGTAACATGGGAGGCTGTAACTGCACAGAGTTTGGACCATCAATTTCAAGTGGGTCAGAATTTTCAGCGACAAATGTATTGAACAATTTCCCACCATCAATGTCCTCAACTTTTAATCTAGAGATGTCAGAAGAAGCCTCCCGCTGTAAGGCCACATCAAGACCAGAATGATGACCTTCAACAGGTAGATTAAAACAAGGAGAATTTACTGTGTCCAAGATCCTGCTGGCTTTGTTAGATCCAGCAGAAATATTCCAGTGTTCATCAATTGCTTTCAATATGCTACCATAAGAAACACCTGCAGCTTTTAACACATCCCTCACAACAATGAGATCATCTCTGTTGTAGTAATTTACTGAATATTCTGCATCAGATGAGTCCAGCCTGCAAATTAAAAAAATAAAAACAAAACGTTGAAGACCTTGTATAGTCATATTCCTTTATGAAAATGACAACTCAGAGCAAATGAAAATGAAAATTAGAAAAGAGGATTAAAGTAGCTCGATTAACAAGATGGATTATTTTTTACCATCCCCACCCCCCAAGTTGCATATAGTACAATGTAAATACATAAAGATACTGAATAAGCAAAACTAACATGAGTAAAAGAGTGTGTCAAACACAATTGACTAGTATGATACTGACTTCTCTTTTCCTGCCAATGGCGTATGTGTAACTGCTGCTTCTTACTATAAAGATAGTGCTAAGAAAATCAATGGCCAGATTTACTTTTCCAGAAGACATTGCATTACCCCCATTAAAGTCAAATATCACTAGTTGGCAGATGATTGCTCTACTTTTTTCTATATCAGTACAGGGACCATCATATAAACAAGCAAACATTCTTTGAATTAAGCAAACTGTCATCATTATAATTTTTTCCACTTGCAAGAAAAGATCATGGGATGGTGATGAGTTGAGATAGTTGCTATAGTCATATCCATTACACATTGATATTGTAACCTCAACATGCACATCATGGAACAAATTGTCAGTCATCAGGAAAACTTGAACTAATAATTATTCAGCAAGTTGTGCCAAAGGAGACTTACACCAACAAGTAACCACAGCTGTTGAAATACGACAGACCATAAGGATCTGTGCCCAGAGGCTCTGCTCCTCGAAGTGCATTACGAAATCTGACCCAGGGCTTGCACCTTTCAATTGCACATTCAGGGCAGAACCAATCACCCTCAGGCAAATGAGTATTGACAACACCAACACATTTTGAATGATAGGCAGCAGGACAACCATCACAACATATTAAACTTCCATCCATCTTGCAAAGGCAACATTCATCACTGTTCCCGTCTTTGGTCTCATCAACCAAATCTTCAGTCAAACAAGATCCACTCGACACATCAGCAGAAGTTTTCCTCTTCTTTCCATGCTCCATGTGCACATTTCGATCAAAATCCAGATCATATTCACATACCAGAGACCTTCTATTAAGATCCGATTTTATGAGCCCAGTCTCCATAATATCATCACACAAACATCTTAGTATTTCAACCTTGACATTCACTGGTTGTTTGTAGTAATCACTTCTAAATAGCTTCAGTCCAAAAAGATCAATTTCAGACTTTAACCCAGAACCAAAAAATAAAAGATACTCAGCCATAAAATTGGGCCATGTAATGGAATCCAACAAGTTCCAATTTAGAGTCCTGCATTACAAGACCATGTAAGTATCAAGTATGGTGCAAAGATTCGTGAAATGAAAGTAAGGTGATGGACGATTTATACCTCAAACACTCAGCTGCAGGTTCAGAAGCTTCACTAGAAAGGTACTCTAAATGCTTCCTTAGAATTTGCAGAACAGAAACATGAATGCTATCAAATAATGGAGTTGGAGAAAGGCACTCGAGTGAAGCAACAAAATCCTCCAATTCAAACGGGCTTAAAAACAATAAAGTGCTAAATGCTCTTAGGCAGGCATATACATTAAAAACATCAAGCACAGTGTCTCGAGCTAAATTGATATTCTTGGAAGATGGTGGTAGATGAAGCTTTGGACAAGGATCAGCAGGTTCTTCAGGTGCTCTATGAGTTGATATGAATTGATTCTCCTCTAAAATCAGCTTGTTCACTGGAGAAGCCAGTAAATCATCTTCAGTAAGTGTTACCATACTTGAAACATGATTTCTAGCAGACCCCTTACGAGCACTTCTTCTTAACACCATCTTCTCCAAAGACTCGGAATTATCAATAACTTTCCTTCTCTTTCGTCGACCAGCCACCTGCTGACTTCCCAAATGATCAAATCCATCAACCACACTGATGGCAACCTCGGTCAGACCATCCATCTGCTCGGTTCCAGCTCTATGATCCGTATCCCCATTTAAAACACCATCTTCCTTGCGAACACCGTCAATCATACCATTACCAAAGGACGAGCCCAAAGACAAGTGAACTTCTTTTAGTTCTCCAGAATCAGCTCCATCAACTGGTTGCGAATGTTGACAGTTTAGCGGGGAAACGGGCTGTTCTTGTCCATCAAAAACATCATCATCACCAACTCCATCTTTAGTACCATCACCAATTCCGAGATTCAAATCAAACTCGCAATCCCTATTGGTTGCTTGTTCAACACAACAATTAGCAGTGTCATTCTCTTCTTCCAAGTAACGATTAGCATCCAAATTCAAATCTATAGACTCCATCACCTTCAAAATTCCCTCCAAACAATCATCACCACGCTGCGAGTCATTAACTCCGACCTCATCAGAAGAAGCATTCTCTACATGCAAATTCAGATCAAACTCCGAATTCGCGTCAACATCATCTCCCTTCTCAGCGTCTCCCCCGTCTTCCATGGCCCCATTCAAACAACCATTTCCACCAAAACCCCCATCGCAATCCCCCACAATTCCGTTACCTGAACAAACGCGAGGCCTAGTTTCCCGCTCGGACGCGGCCTCCTCGAGGAGGCGGCGCTTCCTCCCGCCGGCGCTCTGGTCTCTGTCGGACATGGCTTGAGAGACCCCGGAGAAGCGGCCGAGGCCCTCGGAATCGCCGCCCTGGAAGAGGATCTGGTAGAAGCAAGCAAATGAAGCCGGCCGAAGATCGCACACACAGGATCCGTGAGAAAAACGCCGAAACCGGTACGGTGGTAGAGCTACGAAGTCCTCCTCATTGTTGTTGTTTTCTGTGTTTCTGTCTTCTGATTCCTGAAATTTATTTACTTTTCTTTTCTTTTCTTTTTCTTTCCCGCTTCTGAAATGGAAGTAAGGAATTGGGAAAGAAGAGAAGAGAAGCGTTTTTTACTTGTTGGAGCTTCGACTGCTGCTGGAGTGTTTTTTTATTAGTAGTAGTTGGAAAGTTTTGGGGTTTTTTAGTAATTCTAAGCTTGTTGGCTCCTTTCTGGGTTTCATATTTTTACTCTCTACCCGGTTTTGAGATATTACAGCTGTATTCATCTTAGTATTTTTTTTATTAAAAAACACTTTTTTAATAATATGCTTCTTCTCTATTTTTTCCTATTATAAAAAAAAATCTTATAGAAATAATTGTCAATGGAACGAGCTATAAATCCCTCTAGATACAGATTTTCTGTTTTTACAGTAAAATGACCTCTTATATAAAATCCTCAAGGATGAGCATTTCGCCAATGGACTGGGCCTGGGGCCCTGAGGTCTAGTTAAACTGGATTTACTGTACCGACTACCTGTTTTCTTTTTCTTTCTTTTTTAATACCTTTCTACTACTACATGCTAAGGGTGCGATGAGGGAAGTTTTCCCATTTTCTAATCAATTTTCCCGACCTTCAGACGAACTCTCGCCCATGTCGCAAGCTCGCATCGTTGCAGATTGTGTCCTTCTCCGATCTCCTCAGCTCGCATCGTCTCGCCGGTATGTTGGAGTTTTGTCTCAAATTACTAAATTAAAGAAGTTGGAGGGTTAATATTGTTATTAATCCAATTGATTTTTGTTTCCTAGTTTGTTTAGGATTGGTCCATCCTAATTAGACTAGGTTTATGTGCGTGTGTTTTAGCTAGCCTAGGTTTCGTCTCCTAGGCCTAATAGTATTAGGTTTTGTTTGGGTAGTATAAATAGGTATGGTTTCTTTGTGAGTTTAGTACGTGGTGAGTGCGGCTAGTAAGAGCTGCTTGATTGTGTGCGTGTTGCACATGTGAGATTGAGAGACAGAGCCACAAAAGTGTTTTGTGTGCAAAGTGTGAGTTTTTAGAATAGCCATTGGTTGCTATTATTGGTGCATGTAATTGTTGATTGATATTGATAGTGGAAAAAGCCGTGGAATCGTCACGGTGAAAAATATTGTTTGTGTTTGTCCACGCTTCCAAACCCCAACAAGTGGTATCAGAGCGAGGTTCGCGATGGCTGGGACGTCGGGTAATTTTTTGATTGATCGTTTTAATGGTTCTGAAGATTTCAGTATCTGGAAGTGCATGGTGAAGGATGTGCTCGTGCAACAGAAGCTTGGTAGTGTGTTTGAGAAAATAAAGCCAGATGAAATTAAAGATGACAAGTGAAAAGAGATGCAAGAAATTGCGGTGAGTACGATTAGATTGGCTCTTGCACCACAAATGAAGTATGATGTATTGAACGAGACCTCTCCAACGAGTTTGATGGCGAAGCTTGAAGGTATGTACATGTCAAAATCAATTACTAACAAGTTGTGTTTAAAGAAGCAATTATATGGTTTGAAGATGAAAGATGGTACCAGTTTGGTTGCGCACTTGAATGAGTTTAACAAATTGGTTACACAGCTTGAAAGTATTGGTGAGAAAATTCAGGAAGAAGATAGAGCTATAATTTTGATTAATTCTTTATCAAAATTTTATGAACCGATTGTGACTCCGTTGATGGTTGGAAGAGAAACGTTGAAGCTAGAAGATGTGACTACAGTGCTTTTGGAGCATGACCGCGTTCGAAAGTTTGAAGAAAAAGAATGTAATGATGTAGCTGTGATGGAGCGAGAGAAAAATAGCTGGAGAGGGAGAGGTGATTCTAGAGGAAGATCAAGTTCAAGACCAAGGAAGGATTGGAGCAAAATTGAATGCTGGTATTGTCAAGAATTGGGGCATATTAAATTTTATTGCCCAAAATTAAAAGAAGACATGAAAGATTTTTTGAAGACAAAGAAGAAAGGAAAAGAAAAGAAACTAGAAGAAAAAGATGATGTTGGCATGGTGGAAGATTATACGAGTGGTGATAAGTTGCTAATGGTGCAAGAGATCAGGGAGAAAGATTCTAGTGATGTTTGGGTGATTGATTCAGCTTGCTCGAAACATGTTTGTTCCAAGAAAGAATGGTTCACAAAATTTGAGCCATGTGATAAGCCAATTTATTTGAGTAATAGCGGAGAAGAAAGAATTTAAGGGATTGGTACCGTGAATATAAAATTGCATGATGGAAGTACAAAGATACTTGGTGATGTAAGGTACGTTCCAAAATTTAGAAGAAACTTGATTTCACTTGGCAAACTGGATAAATTGGGTTATGGATTTTCTGCTCGAGGTGGAGGTTTGAGAATCTCGAAGAATGCATTGATTGTGATGAAGGGAGTGAAGAACTCCAAAAATTTATATGAGTTGGTCGGAAGCACAGTTGTTAAAGGCGAGCCCAAGAGCGGGTCCTCGGATGTGAAGGTTCCTACAAGCAAAAATGTCAAATTTGCGGATTTGGTGAAAAGGTGGAATTGAAGATAATTTGAGTCAAGGTGGAGATTGTTGGAGTTTTGTCTCAAATTACTAAATTAAAGAAGTTGGAGGGTTAATATTGTTATTAATCCAATTGGTTTTTGTTTCCTAGTTTGTTTAGGATTGGTCCATCCTAATTAGACTAGGTTTATGTGCGTGTGTTTTAGCTAGCCTAGGTTTCGTCTCCTAGGCCTAATAGTATTAGGTTTTGTTTGGGTAGTATAAATAGGTATGGTTTCTTTGTGAGTTTAGTACGTGGTGAGTGCGGCTAGTAAGAGCTGCTTGATTGTGTGCGTGTTGAACATGTGAGATTGAGAGATAGAGCCACAAAAGTGTTTTGTGTGCAAAGTGTGAGTTTTTAGAATAGCCATTGGTTGCTATTATTGGTGCATGTAATTGTTGATTGATATTGATAGTGGAAAAAGCCGTGGAATCGTCACGGTGAAAAATATTGTTTGTGTTTGCCCACGCTTCCAAACCCCAACACGGTAAGCTCTCTTTGTTTGGTTCTCTCTCTCTCAGCGATTTCTCTGCCTCGCTTCACTGGTTAGGGATTTGTAATGAGTCGCTGGGTTGTTGAATTCATCTTTAGATATGGAGTATGATATTTTCGATGGATCTCTCGCTGGGTTGTTGGAAACATATTCGTAAATGTAGCAACTGTACTGGGATTGGGTTTGATTTTATCCTTGTTTTACATATTCGTACTTGTTGTTGCTACTTTTGAGGCCAGTGAACATGGATTCTGTTACTTGAGGTTGTGGAGGAAGTGTTTTTGAACTTGGGTGAGTTAGTAAATTTTAGTTGAATCCTCTTGCCATGATCAGCTTTTGTATTGTGTGAAAGAAGAATTTCAGATTAATTTTAGACATGGGGTGGGGAGTCATACAATGGTTTCACATGTGTCAGTCAAACAACTTTTTAAGTCAATAAGTCAGACTGCTTGTTGAACCCTTATAGTGAAGGGTTCCTCAGATATGTCTTACAAATTGCATCTGTTTCGTGCAAGTTCATGGTGTTCAACTGGTGGCATCTTGCTTCTTTGTCAATGTTACGATAATACTACTGCTATAGTACCAAAATGTTCAGACATCTCTACCTTTTTTTCTGTTCTGTCTCATGTTAATCTATCTAGGACTATGGTTTTCTGTATCATCATAAAATTATGTTGCTGAATTGTCTGGGGAATTGTAGCACATTGCTTCCTATTTACCACTACATAGGTGTTAATATCAGTACTATGATTACTAGCTAGCTAGCTATAGTTGTTTGTTGTTTCTGTACTACATAGGTGTTTATATGCGTTGGGTACATTTTTTAATCTGCTGAAGCAGATGAGGTTGAGGTCTTTGATGTTATAGCTTCAATTGTGGTTGAGTTCTCCATGAGTTTGTTATTTGTGTTAGTTAAAGTTGTCTTGTGCCATTGTGGTGAGCAATAATAAATCAATCCTGAGGAGCAACAGCTCTTTCTTTTGTTTCATTGTGGTGGGGTTGGCTGGCTGGATGCCAAGAATAAATGAGTGTGTTTGCTTAGTACTCATACTAGTCTTTTTTCTATGTAATTGTTGTAGATGGCTGCAAATACGAACGATGAGGATGACAAGAAGGATTGGCCTGAAAATAATGAAGTTGCTTTCCTTCAAATGTTGCATGAGAGGACGGTCAATCATCCTCAAAAAGCTCCCTCTTATAAGCCAAGTGATTGGGAAGCTATGAACAAAGAAATGTTTGTTGCTACTAGGGTGAATTGCGGAGCTGAAAAGTTGAAAGCGAAGTATCATCGACTTCGCATAAGGACTCGTCAATTCTCACAGTTATTGGCACACACTGGAGTTACTTGGAATGCAAATTCCAACACTGTGGATGCACCATATGACGTTTGAGAGCATTTCATTAAGGTATGAAGCTGCACACACACACACACACATCTGGTTTTGTTTGCTTAAATTATTTCTTGGTGTAGTAGACCTAGTGGTTGTGATTTTGTTAGCTCTCCTGCAGGATTTTGGTCTAGTTGCATGCTTGGAATTCCTTCTGTTCTGGTGACAGAGGGTACATGTCATGCAGATCTTTGTATGTAGGCTAGTAGCATTTACATGTAAGCTTAGGATGTTTGTCTAGAAATGGTTGCTAAGTACAGGGCAACATGACGAACCCCAAAGAAGCTTCTGGGTTGCTTCTGAAAAACACAAATCACCCATTGAATTTAATTATTTTCCTACTGTTATGTTAAAATTGTAAACAAGAAATAATTTCTTCAGTTTGTTTGGTAAATTGCACGATTATACTATACATTACTACATAGCTGTATAGTTTTGTTGTTTGTTGTGTTGATATTTTCATGTTGGATCAAGTACATGCAGATCTTTGTATGTTTTTGTTCTGTTTTTATTCAGAACTGGTGATATGTTTTTGGACAGCATATGCTCCGCAGTTTTGTTTAATTGTTGTACTTTTCTATGTTGCAGTTAGATAAAAAGAACTTCAAATCATATCACATAAATGGCTGCAAAAATTATTATCTGCTATGTGAGATATTCAATCACACCATTGCCACGAGAATTCTCTATTACGCCTCTACCCAATAGCCACCAACTGAGGAGGAAGAGCGTGAACTTAAGAATGATTTTATGAGTGGAGGGACAAAAAGCACCGAGCAAGTTGGTCAAAAGGGTGCAGCTTCTGAAAATTTTGGTGAGAGACGTGCTAAAAAAGAGACAAGATATGATAAAGTTGAAGCATGCTTAGAATTATTGTCATCTAGTCTAGCTACTAGAGCCAAAATACTTGAAGAGAAAACAAAAGAAAAAAGAGAGAGAAAGTTGTTAACAGTCCCATATCTGATCCATACTCTGTTGAAAATGTCATGGATGTTCTTGAGAACATTGAAGATGTGTCTACCACTTCTTATAACAAAGCTGTTGTCCGCTTCTGTGATGTTATTTGGAGACAAATACTCATGAACATGCCAGCTATAAGGAGAAAGAAATGGTTGGACAGTTTGGAGTAAAGAGAGTTGAAGTTAATGATGTTTAGGAAGAAGAGTTTAGACACTTATGTATCTGTTGTCTGCTTATGTTTTTGCTAATTAACTAGCTACTGCAATGTAGTACGTTCTGATTTTTATATGATTACAGTATATTCAAACAATTTATTTGATTTTGTTTCGGCCTTTCAGAATATAGTTCAGATGATTCTTTTAGGGCGGAGCTAGACTACACTCTAGATTTAACGACCATTCAATTTTTAGCGGAGTTTGAAAGATCATTGTTCAAAAGGATGCCTTGTAGAACATCTGCATTAAGTGGTCGGGCATATATAACGGAAGTATTGAATGGACATCCTGCTAGGTGTTTTGAAAACTTTAGGATGAAGTCTCATGTCTTCATAAATTTATGTGATCGATTGAGGAGAATGGATTTGTTGAAGGAGAAGAAGGATGTGTCAGTTGAAGAAGGCAGAGCTATTTGCTTGTCAATTTTATCAAATGTTGTTAGCCAAAGGCATGTGGCAGAGATATTTCAACATTCAACTGGTACTATAAGCCATTGGTTTAATGTGGTTGTGAAGGCATTAGCAGCTTTGGCAAAGGATATTATCAAGCCTTCAACCGTAGGTGGTCATGTGCAGCCTGAAATTCGGAAGCATAAGAGATGGTATCCTTATTTCAAGGTACCTTTACATGATTCTCTTTATCTATCTATATCTTCTTAAAGTAGGTTATATATACTCAATTCATTATTTGATTTCTTTTCCTTTTGTTATAGAATTGCATTGGTGCACTTGATGGCACCCATGTTGCTACTTGTGCACCAGCTGTCAGACAAAACCTTTTCGTGGTAGAAAGAGGGGTGCTATTACACAAAATGTTTTGGCGGTTTGTTCACACAATATAATGTTCATGTTTGTGTATATCGGAGGGAAGGCACAGCAAATGACTCCCGCATATTCATGGATGCAATCTCAAGGCCGGAGAATGAGTTCCCTTTACCCTTGCAAGACAAGTTTTCTTAAAACTTTTATGTATATGTTTGATCATTAATCTCTTTCATTTCTGCTAAGTGAATCTTATAACTTTTATGCATATGTTTGGTTTATTTGTTAATGCAGATCATTATTATCTGGTAGATTCTGGATTTTCAAATATTCCGGAATTTTTAACTCCTTACCGAGGGCATATCTATCACCTAAAAGATTTCCGGTGTAAGAGAGGATTTAGAGGGAAAGAAGAGTTGTTCAACTATACACACTCTTCTTGCCGGAATGTGATAGAAAGAGCGTTTGGGGTACTGAAGAAAAGATTTCAAATATTCCAGGAATAGCATGCAACAAATATTTAAAAAAGTTGATAAATTTTATTTTCATGTTCTGAATAGTAGTGTTCGACTTAAAATTTTGTAAAAAAAAATAGTGAAATTTGTTTTTAGAAAAAATATGTATATTTTAAAAAAAAAGTTATACTTCAAATTCTGATGTACATACAAAATATTCAACTTTATACGTCAAAACTCGTCAAAACATTCATGAAAATAAACCATAGATTAAATACCTTGAAAACAACAAAACAAATGTATCAATTTTTCACAGAGAAAGGGAGTGTAAATGAAGTTTAGATAAATTTAAATAAAATTTAACCATAAATACAGTTTAGAAAATTATCCTGAGTTTAGAAAAAATTAAATAAAATTTAACCATATGTACATGATAATTTAAAGTCCAAATTTTGTAAATGTATAATTTAAGTCATACATTGAATCTTCAAAAATAAAGTCAAATGAGACAATCTTGGTGGATGGATAAAAGAACTACCACTCTCTTCATCCTTGAAAAAGTGGTATCTTTCTTTTTCGACTAGAAAAAACTAATTAAATAATTGGGAAAAAAATATTTATTAAGAAACTACACACATTAATTTATAATTTGAATCTATATTATTTGACTTTACGAATCAAAATGTTGAAGAGGTAAAATCATGAATTTCTAAAAACTAAACGAACTATTTTTTGAGGGACGGAGGTAGTAGAAGATAGAACAAAATTTATTTGCTTTAATCCTAAGAAACTTACCACATTACCATTCCGAGATTAATATCTGGAGACTTTGGCAATATCTCGTAAAATTTTGAGAATATTTTGAGGGGTAAAGTGCACGAATAGTCCATTATCTTTGACTATTGTCCTATTAAGGTCCTGTTTTAAAAATTCGCCCTGTTAGAGTCCTTTATCTTTGATTTTCGATGCATTTGTAGTCTTTCTGTTTGTTTTACCGTTAATTCTTCCGTTTGTTTGGTGTTTTTACGTAAATACCCTTACAATTAAAGTTTTATTACACATTTAATAGAAATATGGTTATTAAACTTTTAATAAATGTGCATACGAGTCCCTAAAGTTAAAGGATTCTTAGACACAAACCTATTATTGTGAACTCGTCTATCGGTACCACCCTTTCATCATCTTCACCATGGCATCGTCACCATCCCTTGCAGATCCATAGTCAAGCATCTCTAGCAACCTCACTTCTCGCTTTTCTCCAGCAACCTCACAGTCGAGCTTCTCCAACAACCACAGATTCTCGGTTTTCAAGCGAGAATCTGGTTGTCATCGATTCAGCAAGGAACTGGGGTGGAGGTGGTCAAGAACAGCACGCCGAAGGTCGGAGATAGTGTCAGTGGCGTCAGAAGAGTTGAGCGAGGCTTCAATAGCCTGAATCCTCCGTCGCAGATCTGCTGAAAATCGGCGATTTTTATGTCGATTGTGGGAGGAATTTGAGTAGATCTGTAACGAGGTGAATGCGGAGATCGACCTTGCCGCAAGTACCACCCACGGACCACCGCCATGGCGATCGAAGATGCTGGAGTACAGGACGTCAGAGAGAATGCTGGCGTTGACAATGGATCCATATGCTCGCCGTCGTCACCATCCATTTTCGGCCAACCATCGCGTCCGGCCAATCACTGGATCCATATGTTGACGCTTTTCCATCCTTCCCCAAAATATCACTCGCGCCTCTTTCTCTCTCTGTCTTGCTTGCTTGCTTGTGTTACGTTGTGCGTCGATTCAGCCCAGTCATCTCATTCACAATGTTGATGGTTGCGATTTGGTGGTGGGCTCAACAAGCTGTAGTGTGCGTTGTCGTTGAAGCATGAGGAGGAGGAGACATAATACTTAGCAGAGCATGATTTTCGGCTGGTTTTGTCTTTGGAATTGCTTCTTCAGCTTAACAAGTGAGTAAATAATAAACGTCTCTCTCTGTGATACTATTTGGTTTGATAAGTTTTTGTTTGAACTGGCATTGACACTAGATCCATTATGGGTTATGGTTTGTTTATTGTTGATATCGATTTATTAAGAGAGGCATTTCCAGATTCATGGCACTCAGATGCTGCATCAGTTGGCAACGATGGTAGAAGGAGAGAAAAAAGGAGACCAAGTTTTCCAGTAGGATTCATTTGAGGATATGTTTGGATGGTGGTTACCATGTTTTGGATGAATCTACTCACTACAGGAGTGATCTCAGGCCCACCATAAAACCATTGTGGAGAAGGCAAGTGATGATGAAGAATGGTGGATCTAGGAGAGATGGGCAAAGTGTAACAAGTAGGATATAAATGTATTTTTTACAAGATCGGGAATAAGTTGCAATTTAATTAAGGGCAGTTTTGTCATTTTTCTCAACTAACGGTCAATCTAACAGTCAAATTAACGGAAGGACTACAAATGCACCGAAAATTAAAGATAAGAGACTCTAATAGGACGAATTCTTAAAACAGGATCTGATTCGAGAGAATTTAAGAATATCTCGCAGGAGTCTCAAAATATCGCGAGAATTTTGTAATATGTCGCAAGATTTTGGTAATATATCGCGAAATTTTCAAAAATATTGCAAGATGTTGGAAACATCTCACGAGATCATCAAAACATCGCGAGAATTTATGAATATCTCACGAGATTTTGGCAATACCAACGAGATTTTCAAAATATCATGGGAATTTTGGAATTTTTCCAAGAATTTCAAAATATCATGAGAACTTAGAAATATCTCAAGAGAATCTCAAAGTAGCAAGAAAATTTGTGAAAATCTCACGAGAATTTGTGAATATCTTGCAAAATTTAAAAAAAGCGTGAGATTTTTTGAAATACCTCACTAGATTTTCAAAATAATGTGAAAGTTTGGGAAATCTCATGAGAATCTAAGGATATCTCGTGAGATTTTCAGAATACCCACAAGAAATTAGAAATATCTCACGAGATTTCGAAAATTCTGTGAGAAATTTTGAATATCTCATGAGATTTTTAAAGTACGGTGGGGTTATTGGAATATCTTGCGAGATTTTGCAAATTATCGCCAGAATTTGGGACTTCATCGTGAGATTTCAAACTATCGGCAATAAATGGGAATGCCTCTTGAGAATTTGGTAATATCTCACAAGATTTTCAAAATATTGCATGTTTGAAACCCCTATCATTTTTGCATGAAACCTATATTATTTTTCTCCTCGTTTTCAAGAATAAAAAAATTAGTAACGACAGGGACGGAACAAGAAGAAGCTCGGATTGAAACAAAGTGTCAGGCAGCCACCTACTTTGCGTCTCTGTTGGAAGTAACGATGATGGACCCAGTACAAGAGCTTTACCTACTGAAATATGACAAAAGTACACTATTTCAAGATTTAAAATACCACTACCAACAGAAAAAAGAAAAAGGGTCTATTAATTACACATCATCATCATGCCCCAATGGCCGGCCAGCGTAGACCGGAGAACACTGCTTTCCGGAAAAGAGGATGCACTTCTCCGGCTAATACCTCGGCATCCAACTTCTCAAATATAGGCCAGATCTGTAGAATCGAGTGTAGAGTGTAAGTCAGGCATTGATGAAGTGGATATGATCGAGCGTTCTTAAGATCGCAGTTACGAAGCATCAGCTATGGATTCAATCTTGAAAGCATACATATTGGGAGAAAGAAAGTCACCTCAGAAGCATATTGCCTTGAAAATGCTTTCACATAGCCTAGCGTTGATAAACACCACTGCTCCTTCTCACCTATGTCGTAAATGATGGCCGCCTTCTCCCCATTTGATTGACTGAGAATACAGACATGTTACAATTAGTTTCTCTGTTAAAGAAAATGGCATACTTAGAGGTGAACAAATCAGATGGTTAAATCATCGAGTATTTGGATGACCTTTTCTTCGGCTTCCCGTTTTCGTCGTCCACCTCCATTGCCAATGGCTCTTCCAGATCAACTGGCATAGAATCCCCGTTTGTTGACTTCAGCTCTCTCAATGTACTTGCTCTTGAAGCATCAGGCAAGCGTTCCATCAATATGTTTGCAAAATTTTTGTACAGAGAGAGGAATAGTTCCTATAAATATGCAGAAGATGATTCAGGATCAGAAAGAATAGGGACAAGATGATCACATACAATAAGAGGTTTATCACTGTTAGTTCCACAAACTTGGAAATAGGGTCACCAAAGCAGTTCAAAAGTCACAAGCCCCAAACACCTTTAAGGAGGAAGGATGTAGGAGCATTCAATATAGCCTTACATAAGCAAGACCATTGGTAATTAAGATCAACTGAGTAAAGTGGCAAGACCACGACATGATGATAAATGAGCAACAAATCAAATTCCAATTGCTCATCCAAAATTGAAACAGAGAATCTAAATACTCCCTATGTCATCAAATAATTGGCCATTTTGTTTTGCTGTTTGACAGTATTTAATTGATGATTTATCTTCATGAATGTTTAGACATTTAAAATTAAACAATCCATATGCTCATCATAATTTGCAACATACTTTTTCTAAATATATTTTTTTGGAATTTTTACACTACTTATCTTTTTAAAAAAATTGAATCAAACATAAAACTTCAAAACATGAAAGTCAAACGGCAAATTATTTGAGGGCTGAGGGAGTATCACTTAAGAGCTTTTGAGTGAATTCCACCAATTAGATTTAGAAATTAGATATGCATATGCTCCTACGGATGCAAAATGAAGTGAGAATGTTCTATACCTCATTTTCATTAAGCGCGCGAGCAAGAAGTGCCTCCTTGGCTTGTAAAGAATCCCGTGTGGATACTTCTTCTTCCTTCAACTTTTCAGCTTGACATTTCAAACGTTTTACCCTCCCAGGATTCTCACCACGAACAGGTTGACCCTCAACAAGTGTAAGCTTCGACTCAGCAGTCTCCAACTCTGCTGCCGCATTAGCTGAAGCTTCTTCAGCTGATGCAAGGCTCTTTTTCAGTGAGCATATCTCTTTCCTCAAATCAGAAATACGGTTGTAAGTTTTGCTAACTGCATTCCTCAGAATCTGATAGGAAGAAAATTAATATACAATGCATAAGTTTCCAAAACGAATAAAATAAAATAAAATACAATGCATAAGTCAAATAGGCCCCTTGGAGAGAGGTGCCAGTGGTGTAGGGAGTGGGGTGGGGGTATTTGTAGAAATGTTAATTGAGGCATCTAACACATTGATCAATCAAACCATAAAATTTCAGAGACAGAAATGACAGCATCCCAAAGCATGTCAATAAATTAGAAATGAAAAGTACTGAATCTCGAACAAGATAATTTCATCTAGATGATATCCACATAATAGACTTAAAATATCTTCTAGGCAGTCTTCCCACAGGGGGCACAATTCTATCAGAGGATCGCCATCACTGTACTCCCTCTGTCCAAGCAAAACTGATACATTTGACTGGAGATGGAGATTAAGCAATATTGTTGACTTGAGGGTAACAAAGTAAAGCAGTCATACAAGACAAAAGTAACTTATTGAGTGGGAAGGGATATGAGAGGTAATAGGGTAAAATTGGTGTGGAAAGGTTTTCTAGAAAGGAAACATATCACTTTAGCAAGGGCAACCCAAATAAGAAAAATATATCAGTTTTGCTGGGGTGGAGGGAGTACTAGTATTAAATTATCTTGAGATGGGGTCAGGGAAAAGGAGTTAACTTTAGGATCTGTACCTCCCACGGGTGGTCTGATGTATGAAACTGCTCAATATTTGACGGTGAAAATACCCATCTCACAATCGCTAAGTTAGATATCAGGCGGTAACCCATCATCCTATCAATTGCTATTGCTGTCATCTGTGAATTATTCTTCCAGTATGAACTGATTTCCTCTAAGAGCATCACTTGCTTATCATGATCTGGGCAGATTCTAGCAATTACTTGCCCGTATCTCTCCAAAACAGTTATCAGGTGAGTGAAACTCTTCGAACCGATGTCTAGAAGAGTCTGAACTATAACACTGAGAGTGGATGGCAGACCATGAACAGGAAGCACACTTTCTTCTATCCAAGAAATTACGTCACGTGCACTTTGTCTTCCCTTCACCCTTTCGCACAGATCCAAAGAAGCAACTTGTAGCTCTGTTTTTTCATGACCATCCTCAATCACATACTTGAAGTTAGGACCACCCTTTGGCGGGAGCAACTCCTCCAGAGCAGGTGCATTTTCAATGCTCTACATAGAAAGATGTGATAAACCAATATTAGGATACATACATCTGGCCACAGGTGTAAACAGTAGAATCGAATTTAATAGATTCGGCCAAATTCTAGACCAAATCTTACAATTTCAGAGATCATAGTTTTCAATGATAAAAGATAAGTACATGACAGCAATGTGGCTGAACAATAAAATACTCCGTATAACAAAGTAACTTGTATCAATACAGCTAGTACCTGCTTAATTTTGTCCCAGTATGACAACCGCACTTCTCTCTCCAACACTTCCTGGACAAAAACACGCTGTGGGGCCCACTTTGGGAGGTCCAACACATATGCCCACTCTTCCCAAGGCCAGATGAATTGGAAATTTGACCTGAAGCCATTAAGAGATTGCTACAATCAGCCACTGGAAAAGAGAAAATGAGAGATCAAAAGAGAATGAATATATCCACCATAAATGTTCCAAACTCTTGTATGCTTTAAGTTTAAAGATGCTGCAAACTTCCGATCAAAAGTAGCTCTGGAGCAACATGCAGCTACAAACCAGGTTCTGGAAGTTTGAGCAAGATGACTTAGGCTTGGTTTGGCAAGCCGATCTAATATGCTGTAAATTTAAGGTTCAACCAAAGTGACCAGTGATTGCCCAGAAGAGAAATCAGGCAGGCACTAGGCAGAGAATAATTTCATCTTACCGCAAAACTCCAGCACAGATACAACAAGCTCTTTAGGTTTCTAAAATTCACATAAACCCCCTCTTGGTTTAAAAAGCCTGGAGGTTACGTGAATAGTTTCGAAATAAGAGGGATAACTTTAACTTTTAGGAAAGTTTGATTGCAATTATTTCATTTTTCTTTGAACCTAACTTACCCCTGCCCTAGAGTAATTGATCATCACTTTTGTTTAAAATTTAAATTTAATGATACTAGATCAGCTTGCTGAACATAGCCATAGTTATGGCACTAGATATCCAGTTTTTTCTTTTAAAAAAAATTAAAGAGACTGAAAACAAAGTAATGTTAAAAAAGGTTCCTCACTGTAAAAAGAAAAGCTGTGAACAGCAACATAATATAGAGAAGAATGGAAGCATATATTACAGGTGGTGAGAAAACCAAAGAATTAGCCTTGTCCTGCACTCCATATCCAGATCAGCAATTTTCTCAAAAAGAGCACGAACTGCACCAGCTACAACTGCCGGAAATGCTCCAGGGAGAGCCTAAAAGTAAGACAAAACTTCAGAAAGCTCCAGGATTAAATTGCTTAAAGGAAAATTAGAGGTGTCAATCAGGGTGATCCAATAACATGGAGCCACCTGAATCTCAGAGGGGCCAAAGGACAGCATGAATTGGACCATCACAATGAATATCCTTCAGCTTATAATGGTCCTTAATATAGAAGAAAAAAACAGCTTTAGGACTACCTTGCATAGGTCCATAATAACCAGGGTGTAATACATTGGGTTAAAGGGCGGCTGTGGCAACAGAAGCAACTGGAAAAAAGAAAATGTATGAGCTGTTAAAAGTAAAACAGAATATAGAATTCAAACAATAAGTTCAAAACGCTGATACAAGTTCTATGGCTAGCTCGTTAGACATGAGAGCGAGATACAGTATAACCTTTTATATACATTAATGACTTGAAGAAAAACATGAAAGAAGGCCCTGTTTTAGCAACTATCTGATGGCCACAGCTTATCAAAATGTTTCCATATCACCCTTTACAAACGTCCTAATTGTTCCATTATAGCAACAACTATAGCACTTACGTACACATCCACAAATCACAATAAGAATTAGATCCAACTTGTTTCCGAAATCATGTACTCGGTCCGTTTTTCAAAGATTGCAGGATTTGACTTTCATGTTCTTAGCATCAGTGTTTGACTCTAATTATCTCTAAGATAAATAGTGAAAACAAATTCAGAAAAAATATATGTTTAGAAAATCTACACTTTAAATTAGGATATGCATATGAAATTTTAAACTTTATATGTCTAAACATTCATGGAAAAAAATCATAGATTAAATACTGTGAAAACAACAAAACAAAGTGTACAATCTTTAAAAAACGAAGGTAGTATATGATATAGAGCAAACACAAAGGCATTCTTGAGAGAGATCCAGTGAAAAGGTAAACCAGTCCCAGTGCCAACCCAATTATGGTTAAGTTTAAGCAATTGTGTAGAAACATGTTAAGTTTATTGTTATACCAAGCAAGCAAGTAATACTGTCCTAATGTTTTGTCCACTTAGAACAGAATTTTAACGCGGTAAGAAATTTACCTGAGAGAATATTGTCTCTGCCATTAAATACTCGTATCTGAAGGGCACAGGCAAACTAGCCATGAAAGAAGCACATTCCTTCCGACTAGCTTTGCATGAAACAAGACACAAAAGATAGATAAATTTTTTTAGCCAACAAAAAAAGGACACTTTTGTTTCCACTAAACAAAGTTAAGCTAGAAAGGACATGTTATATAGAAGGTAACATAATCTCATCTGACCACTGATTTGTTTTTTTCCCCGTCTTATCATTTTTAAACATAAGTCCCTTGCAACCTTCTTTTTCTTCGTTATTTCTTTTAGAAAAAAAAATTTATAGAATAGAACATGATACTAAAATGAACAAGAAAAAATAATTTGGTACGAGAAGCAAAAGACCAATACACAGACCAGCCATTTAAAAACAAAAGCACATCCAACAAATACTCCTCAACGATAAAGCGATCTATGGGCTGCACATCCTGCAAACAAAAGAAAAGATTTATGAAACAATGAAAGATAATAGCATGTTGGGAAAAGCAATCTCTCATATACAAAAACAATACTCCCTCCGTCCGCAAAAGACTCCACCATTTGAATTTGTTGTTTCAAGGTTCAATGTTTGACTCAAATTTTAACAAAGATAAATAGTTTTAAAAAATTCAGAAAAAATATATTCAGAAAATTTAGATTTCAAATTATGATATACATATGAAATATTTAATTTTCGGTGTCTAAACATTCGTAAAACAAATCATAGATTAAATACTGTGAAACTGTCAAAACAAATGGTGGAGTCTTTTGCGGACGGAGGGAGTAATAATTACCAAATTACAGCTCAACAAATTTAAATCAGGTTGAACGAAATTATTGACTGTCCCAAATTTACCCATTATGTGCCAAGCACCAGTTGACTACACCAGTATCCTTACATTTGTAACAGACATTTTGGATAAATTTCCTTTTCGAACTCTAAAACATAGGGTTCATCTGTACTTAGCACTGTCTTATTAACTTAACTGCCACCTACTTAACCTTTTTAAAATGAGAGATCATTCATGTTATACCAAAGTTATCTACTCACTTTATTTCCCTTTGCTTTACAAAAGAGAATAGGAATAGCAGTTTCTAATGTAGATTCAACAAGCATCATAGAAAAAGCATTCTTCAACACTTCTCATTATTCCTAGAAGCAGAATAAGGAAACATGATGCACCATAAATTGTACTCCCTCCAACCCTAAATGATTGAAACGTCGACTTTTGATATTCATTTGACATCAATTTATATACAGTATACATTGGTAGAAAAAAAATGAAAATAAAAATACTATGTTCATACAGTAGACGTATCAAAGTAACATTTGTATTCAAAAAGTATAAACTTATTTTTCATAATAATAAAGAAATAAAATCATAGATTAAATGCTGAAAACTACAGGTTTCAAACATTTAGGAACAGAGGAAGTAGTATGTTACCTCTGTTTTACTAGCAGGAAATATATTGAGTCTTCTTATCCTTTGAGGATACTTCAGTTCAGCATCATGCTTCTGTTTTCCGCGAGTTATATCAGAGTCCTTTAAAGGTGGTTCAGGTTGATCAGGGCAGCTGATGGGCCCAAATTCGTGAGACTTCCCAGCAACTAGCTGAGCTTCAAAAGAAAGATGGGGTCTAGGCACTGAGAAATTAAGAAAGAGATGTTAGAACCCAGAAGTATGAGTATGAATCTTTTTAGATTTAACCCTAAAACTGATGCAGCCATTAAAAAGGCGATTCAGCTAAGTGCAAGAACTGAACTCTTTGCATGTTTCATTCAACCAATAAAGACACCCATCTTCTTAAATTGTGGCAATTATACCTGGTTGACAGCTAAGGTGCACTCACTGTGAAAATAATACACTCAAACAGTCGACCCAAACAAATTTCAGATATGGTGTATGCTAGTATACAATTAGTACAACCAAATGCAAAATTTCAAATTCATATCCGAAGCTGGCCAAGAGACACAATTTTGGAGATTAAGCAAGAAGAAAGAATACAACATCCTTCAATTATCTACGACGGAATAGACAGTCACCAGATTGTTTATTTTTAGATCTTCAACACAGTACTATCACAGACCCCAATTCAAGATCCAAGTTATTTGCAGTGTTTTCTTATACACTGACCATTCGTTTTCCTTCTCTTTACTTCCGTTTCCCCTGAACTGACCAAATGGCAATCTAACAGTAACTGACAGACATATCCGAGGAGCAATAACACAAACATAGAATGCCATTCATGCACGGCAAAAAAGGAGGTTAAGGGCAAAGCTGAGTCCAGGATTTACCACTATCAAGTTTCCATCCATTGCTTGAGAGGACCTGTATTCTTTCCCACAAATCTTCAAGAAAATCCTGAAGAACCGCATAAAACGTTGCAAAGCCAATAAAGCTTGTCAGAAATTACTAATATTAAAAATGAATCTGAATAACCGACAGTACAAAAATATTAGCCTCCATAATCTGTTAGTATTAAAAAGGTTTAATTCCCAGACATGATATACTTTTTGGTGTATATATGTGTGATAGTGACAGCAATACAAGAAACTATCAAGTAGAATAAGATAAGTTTTGAATATCATATACTAGTAGTAATTTTAAACAATGATCCTAAATACAATCATGCTATCACAGAAAAACATCATAGAAGATTAATATACATTGTAATGAGCTCAAAAAAATTTATAAGTCCACAACATTTTTAAAGAACTACAGAAAAGATACCCTGAAAGAGTTAATAACAACCAGAGAACCAGCAGAGATTCCAGAATCTCAAACAATACACTTCACAGTTGATGACTAAATAAATGATCATGCTCAGGATGCAAGTGCTGGCTGTAGAAATTAATCTAATGGCCAGAACAGCGCACTCAGAAGTTAAATCACTGGATACATATACAATAAATCACACCTTCTCAGGTTGATCCTTTCCAGACTCATCATCTTCAAAAAACGATAATCCAGTATCAGAAATATGTTTCCTGATGCTCAAATATGCCTGAACGCCAGCAATGACTCTCTCAACCTCATCAGGCACTTGCTGCAAAGTTTCAATAAACAGAAAGTTCATCATGGACAGGAAGAACTGTATTTCCCCAGGGTCAAAACAAAGCAGACGGCAATCAAATACTACTCTTACAAAGTACGCGTATTATATTAAACACTAAGGAAAGACCTCGAATTCACTGTTCATCTACAGTAAATATGGGGTATATCCTTGGCAGTCACTGATTTTGTCTTTTCTGGACACTTAAATCTATCAGTTTTATCCCTTTAACATTTGCATCAGGCTGATCCCTTATGACAAGAGTGCTGAAAATTGAACTTTCTAGAATACAGATGCTGAATGATAAAATCCGGGAAGTTACAGTGACATGTGGTACAACTCTTGTCCTTACCCAACTTAGTCCCTATCATTTTGTTGGAATTGCATTTAAGTACTCATCTATGTTCTGTGTTACATTTATCTCTGATTTCTCTTTTGATATTTGTGATAAAAATGAAAAAGTGTAGAATATAGTGGTCGTAACTAAGCAACATGACGTTCAAAGGGATAAAGACTAAAGAGTATATTGTGAGACTGGACTTTGTCCCATATTGGTGGTAGAATGTGGTGAAGCTGGCTGCCCTTCTACATTATGAAGGTTTTACCAACCCAGTAGTGTTTCTCCCAACAAAGTCAATTTTATCCCACAAGAAATCAAAAATGAAGCTTTTGTGTGTGTGTGTGTGTCTATATATATATATATATATATATATATATATGACTGTATTTGCTACTACGAAAAAGACCATAAAACTTTCATTTATAGTGTATAAGATCTACTCTATTTTTCTTCAAAACTCTTATATATAGAGGTCTAAAAGATAGATAAACATTTTATTCTTAAAAAATCGTTTAGCAGACTCTTTTAAACAAATTTTGAATACAAAAAATGATTGAAGATTTTGAGAGAAATATAACTGTGTTCGTTGCTGTTATTATATAAAATTAATTTATCTAAGACTTTACTTGAATTATATATTATATTTAATTATACACACACATTTATGAACATGTGAGTAGTTTTGAACTTGAAACGGATAGTGTTTTGGGTTTTTTGTAGGATATGTAAATGTGTAGGGTGGACAGGTTGTGTTTGGTGGCTTGTGTATTGTATAGGAGATGATTGATTTGAGATGGAGATATGATTGTTTTTTTTTTATAAAAAAAACTTTTATCTTTTCATGAAAATACTACAACCATTTATCATTATTTTTTTTATTTTATGCAAATCAATCACTGAGATTCTCTAGATTTATAATTTTGCCTTTTTTTCTTTTTATACATTTTTTTATATAAACAAGGGTAAAGGTGGGGATGGTGGAGGTAAGACTAAACCTCAAAACCTCCTTCCGTCCTTAAAGTTTAACCAACTATGTTAGAGACTCATGACACTACATTTAGAAACTTTGATATACTGTTACCGAAACCAAACAGCCTCCACATTTATATTTGATGAATGTTAAATACCCACCCGCTCCAAAGCACGGGTAGAATAAAAACCTTGTTATATCTATATGTTAACTTTGCAAATCCTACTTTTCGAATTAAGCACTTTCATCATTAATTTCATTTATTTATGTGGAGTATAATTTACTCAATAGTAAACCCGCTGCAGCGAGCGGGTAAAAAAACTAGTCTTATATCTACACAGTTTACAAAGCTGAAACAGCAGCAAGCAAGCACTACAACTGCTGACAAAAACATCGACAGAAGATATTTTTAAGATGTGGGGAATTTCTTACTCTCCAAGTTCCCCGCAAATCCTTTCCAAAGCTTAATCTCACACACAAGAATGAAAACAAAAACGATCAGCGGCCACACGTTTTTGTTTCATGAACAGAAATTACAACTCCATACTTCAGACAATATCATTTGAATAGCCAAATTTCATAAATACTATAAGCGAATTGGCACTTAGACATAAAATACCAACAATGTGTATAAAATGGCAAAAGCAAAGATTTTGATGGGTACCATTACCTCAAAGAGATCTGCTCCTCCCCACGGGAGACAAGATAAAATGCAAGTAATGTAAAAGTCAGCACATGCTTGCCAAGATGGATTTCCTTTCTCCTCATCCACAGTAGTAGCAGCTGATGATAATAAGGTTTCAAATACAACCACCAAGGAACCAGGCTGGAGAACTTTACTGCACATCTAAAAAAGCCAAACATATGCAGATAATGATCAATTCACGTATAGTATATGAACCCCAAATAAGTAATCATTCAAATAGAGTAAAACATGTTCCACATTAACCATAATGTCCATAAACCTCCTGCAATTTTTAAAATATTCATATTAGGGGGTGTCAAACATCAAAAAAATTTGAGGAGTGATTCACCGAATTTGTGAATGAATTCACGGTGATTTTTTTTTTTAATTCACGGTGAAATTTGAGGTTTGAGGTTTGAGGATCCATATTGGTGAAAATCCTCCAGAGTTAGACTGTTCCTCGTGAACTTCGAAATGTGGTGGCGGCTCTGCAACACCTGATGGACTATATGCTCCGCCTCTTCCGCCGCCGCGTCCTCACCTTGCACCTCCGCCAGGAACAGCCGCAGATGCTCCGCGGACATCTGGGTCCCGCCGTCAGCGTACTTTCTGAACGCCTCCTTAACGTCCGGCGGCGGTTCCGATTCCCTGATCTTGAACCTCCGGCTGAAGCAGAGACAGAATCTATAAGTACCCATTTCCTAGAGCTTCCCGATTTAGAGAGAGAATGATTGAAAGCTTGGTGATTTAGAGTCGTCGTTTACTAAGAAACTTCCTTTTTTACATGGGCGTGTCGATTCAGCTGAGCACCGAGATCTTGCTGTGTTATTGTCGCCGGTTTGAACGCTGCTCGCCATCGTCGTTGGCACGCGATCCTGATTTTCGCTGCGGAGAACGTCATCGCCGCCCACCTCTTCGCTTCGTCGGTCGCCGCGAATCGGTTGTTTGAGGCAGCAATCAACCACAGTTGAGCCACCACGCCATTCCTCGACCTCCGGCGAGTCAAATCCGGTGAGCCGCTCTGTCCTTCAGCCCACCTTAGTTCTTGATCCTCACTGATTTCATCAGATCTAGTAGGATTGCGCGATGGGATCGTCGTCGAAGGAGGCGAGGGAGCGGATGAGGGGAGAAACATGGAACTGAGGGTGGAAGGAGAGGAGGGTGGACGGATGTGATGCAGGTAGGACGAGGGAGGTGAAATACTCAAGTGATTCATGTTTTGGAAATTCACATTTCTAAAACTCACCGAAGGTCCGAATTTCGTTGGAGTGAAAAACACCCAAAATTCACCATGAATTTTGTTGGAGTGAATACTCTATTTTTCACCTAAAAATCTTGAGGTTTGAAACCCCCTATTGTGGATGCAGAGATTTACAAGCAGGGCTCTTGAATGTTTACAAACTAGATTATCTAACCAAATCAAATACTAGCATAAAATAGAGATAGAAATGTTATTCTTCTTATAAATATACCTGCATATCCTATACTTAAAGTAGTTGTGATGGGGGCAGTTGCCATCACTGCCCCAACCCTAGGTCCGCCCCTGCCCCTAACGCACACACAAACACACACTTCTGTTGATGTTTTAGTCAGCAGTTGTAGTGCTTTCTGTGTAGAAATAAGATACAGGTACTTTCTAGGAGTAGCATTTAGTTGCCATTTCCTGCAAAATTTATGCAAGCATGCATTCTTCTTCATTTTCTTAACATCATTAGCTTTAGTGTGCTTTGCTTTTTAAAAGATCTTATTCCAAAGTCCATAATGCTTTTTAAAAGATCTTGTTCCAAAGATCATAATCAACTATGAACCAAAATGTGAAACCTTGAACTAGCATGCTTCCGACTTAAACGTACGAACTTTTACAAAGGTTCATTTTTTAAAACATAAAAAATAACAAGCAATCTTTAGTTAAGCATGTTAAGCAGTTCTACAAGGCTTCCACACAATTGGGTGAAGCCCCCCCACCCCACCCCCCACCCCACAAAAAAAAGAACATCAAAGAACACAGAGAGAAAGGTACCAAAACTGTCAGAAACCGCATCAAAATACGGATTTTGTCACAATCTCCCGAGTTTAGGGCAGCCTGTGAAACAGTACATAATGAATGCATAAGAGTGAAGGCATAGCTGCAGTAAAACATAACAGTTTCAGGGCAAAGATTGTGGAGGCTGGATTATTATATCTTTCTAGAAAACAGGAGTTGAATTTTGTTCACCTGAAAATCAACATGTACACTCTCCACCAACTTTTTTACAAAATCCTCATTTTCCAGGTTCAGCAACCCGACCTGTGGAGGAAATGCAAAGAATAAATGGGAAAAGAGAAGAAGCATGCTAGAAGAAAAGCTCACAGAAAGATAAAACACTCCATTCATCGCATAACATAATGAACATTTCTGCTGGCACTAAGATTAAGGAATGATGCTAAATTGATAGAAAGTGAGAAGACTTTTTTGGGAGTTCTGCAACACTGAATGAAAGAGAACTGAAATAAGGTTAGGTTGGTAAATTAATGTATAACAATTGCTAAAAGGGAAACGTGCGAGATGTTTTGGCACTACCAAAATAGGAATATGTTAATTTTGTATGGGAGGAGGGAGTATCTAGAGTTTAACCAAATTAGTAGGAAGAGAATCATCAATGAAGAGATTATCACTATCAGATCATCATACTACATCTTAATCCCAACTATGATTGAACTGAATACATGAAATTTAGTGTCAATTAATTATCGATACAAGTGTACTCTATAAATTCATACAAAATGTTGATCCATTTCTGGATTTCACTTTAATTCCTGTTCTCTTTTTAAGTACCAGAACAGGGAGAAGCAAGGTTATTAAAAGCGAAAAGCGCACTAATGCGATAAGGGTCCTGAAGCGCGATGCGCAAAGCGCAACGCGGAAGCGCCGGCTTTAAAGAAGTTAAGCATAATAACAGATATAAGTATAAAGCAGTGGAAAAACCTCAAAATTAGATCTAAAAAACACAAAGTCCAACTTCTAAACTTTACTCTAGGATTCTTTAACACTAAGTTTGCACTCTAAAACTCAAATATCACTCAGACATCATCCATCATCATCTAGCATAGAAATATCATTAGCACCACCAAAGTTGGAATTATATCCAGAACAGTGTATAAAATCCAGAACAAGAATGTCAAAAAGAAAAAGAAAAAAAGAACAACTGAACAGATTTTACACGTAAGAAGAACAATGAAAGAAGAACAGCAGATAAAAAAGAAACAGAAAGAACAGACCTTGGTCCATAAGAAAAAAATGAAAGAAAGTGTGAAGGAAGAAGGATGGACTGCTGTTGGAGAATTGAAGTTGCTTCTTCACAAATCTCCTCGACTTGAACGTAGCGGCAGAAGTGCAGAAGGCAGGAGGCAATTCAGTTTATTCTTCTTTTTTAATATAAAAGTGGCGAATGTTTGTGCTTTTTTTAATTGAAAAGTGTCGATTTACTTTTTTTTGGATTTGGGTTACTTCTGTTTTTAATGGGTTTAAAAATAGGTTTAAAAACTGGGTGCTTTTTGGGCCTTATTTTAAAAAGCCCAGGTAAAAACTCAGAAGCCCACACATGGTCGCTTCAGCTCGCATCACCACATCACCGCCGCTTCGCTGAAGGTCCGCCACTTCCGACGCGAAATGCGACCGACCAGCCCAAGCGAGCGCATCGCGCTTTGAGCGCGCTCTAGGCGCACATTTAATAACCTTGGGGAGAAAGAGTGTAAATTCCAAAAAAATGCCCCAGCTATACACAATGCTATTAGAAACAACTATAGAAAAATGTGTGCCTCAAAAGATCAGCATGCAAGCATGCCTTATAGCAGGATCATATCTTAATTATCCAATTGCATACATCAAAAGACACATCCATGCCATTGTCATCACGCGTAGTATATTCCTTGGTCCCAGATTGTCCTAAATATTTGTCTTGCCGCAAATATCAAATGCGTAGAAGGTAGTGGCTTGTTTTATGTATAAAAAAAGCACGCAAGAGAAAAATAACTTTTAGAATGGGAAGGTAATATAGTAAATTAGGTAGGGCAACCAACTGCTTGGCATACTACATGAGACTGCAGGTTATAAAGTACAACCAACTCTCAAAATTGGTAATGAGTGCTGTGACCAGACAATTTGTAAATATTCTGAAAAAAGACCAAGAGCAACAAAGCACACATCAATTATAGAATACAGTATTGGTTATGAAGAAACATACCACCGCTCCGTATAGTGGAATTTTGAGAGGCAATTGCTTGGCACACTGGAGAATGAACTGTGAAAGAATTAAAGTAACAGGTGAAATCATCTACAGAAGCCTCGAGCATTGACAGACATCAACAAGTCACAACCACATAGGTCACCAGTATACTTGTAATGCTGAGTACTATTAAACTGCATATATACTAAAGAGTTAGGAGTACTAAAATGTTCAATTCAACATAAAGGTAAATTCCAGGCCTGCATAATTCCTTGATCTAAACAGCCATAAACCTTTAGTGATACAAGTGGAATAGTTTTTAAGTTACCCCTACCCAAAAAGAAAAAAATAAAGGAAGAAAACCCCACTACTTCTCTCCAAAACTCAACTGCCAACTTCAGTAGTCCACGAGCTGACAGAAGCAAGCTTAACTAATTGCTACTATAAAATGTACAAATAAAAAACCAAACATCTGATACTCATGTTTATTCAACTACTCGCTGACTGTTCAGAATCAGCACAAAATACAGTTGAACTAGCACCCAGAGAGCTTCTCCAGCATTATAAATTTATCAGAAACATGATAACTAACTCCACAGAAACAGAGAACAGACAAGAGTCAATGTACCAAGAACACAAATGCTACAGAGCACTTACAGTCAAAACATCGTCAGTTGAATGTTCCAGCTCCCGCCGCAGAGCCCCAAAACATGTTTCCTGCCATTCATAAGAAATCAGTTACATCTCTCACCGATGTCTAAACAGCAAGTACATAAGCCTAGGGTTTCTTCTACAAGAAAATGGACAAACACTGGATTACCAATTACCCCCACTAACAATCTTAGAAAATGGTGACACACACACACACACACACACACACATATATATATATATTCAAAGAATGTATGTACTAACAATGTGGTCTTTAAAGTCGGAGGAACTGAATTCGGGGGACTTGTCGCCGATTCTCAGAAGAAGGCCCTTCCAGCTGCTCATCTGTGCAAAATTACTTCGCAGGAGGTGTAGGCCACGAAGCGTGTAAGAGCAGGTGCAGCAGATCCAATGAAGACAGGTAGAAGTAGCAAATAGCAACCGGAGGAAGGAGGAGAGCGGGGGAGGAGGAATTTGCAGGGTTTTGGTTCGAGGGAGTTCGTTTCTTGTGCAAGCTGAACGCAGTGGGCCAAAGCATTGGGCCCGTAACCGAAACTTGGGCCTTTCTGATTTACACTTTGGGTCGATAAGACAAATATGAAGCCCAAAGTCTTATATGACCCAATTGGTTGGACTTAAATGGCTGACTTTACTTAAGACAAACTTAATCAATTGAGTACTCCATCCCAAAAGATTTAACAGTTTTGACCAAACGTAAAGATTAAGGTGAATGTAATACTTTATATAATTTGAAATAATTATCTTTTAGTAGAGATTGTACAAAAGACAAGATAAAAAGTAAAAATTAAATAGGGGTAGTTTGGTCACTTTGGATGAGAGAAATATTCATTTAAAGAATGTATAATATTTTAATGACAATCCAAAAAATGTATATAATTTTCAAGGATGGGGGAGGATTTTTTTTTACAATCTACTATTATATATTAATACAGGGTAATTGCATTAATTGTAAAAAAAACGAAACTCGCATTCCAGTTACGCAAAATGCCCTCCACCTCAAATCCACCTCACCAGTGGTTTCTTTTTTGCATTAAATGCCCATTTAACTCATTTTTTATTTTGCTCTGCTGTTACTGATATTAATTATTGTAATTAATTCTTACCTTTTGTAGTGATAAGTTACTTATTGAACTCACCTCCAGTCTTTCTTTAGCATTGTTGTGATTAATTCTTACATTCTGATAATACGTTACCTATTTTATTTATTTCCATTTCTCTCATTATATTTCTCCCACTGTCTATCGCTTTCTCGTCCCTTTGATCTCCCTTCTCTCTTCCTCTTCCATGTACAACGTTGGATTCGGGCTACGAGCATGGATGAGAAAACCGGACCGGACCGGCCGGTCGGACCCTTGAACCGGTGGCTGTCCGGTCCGGTTTTCGGTTTTGAGGCCTCGCTTAGAAACCGGCGGATCCGGACAAAACAGCGAACCGGTTGAACTGAAATTGCCGGTTTTCAAGAAAAAAGTTTAAAAAAAAAATAAAAATTTTTATTTCACATTTTTAATGCTCATTGTAATTTTAAAGCATATATGTGCTAACTATTTTGAGTTTTGATGGATATATGTTTTTGAGTTTACTATAAATTACTTATTTACTTTAAGATAAATGATAAATGTTAGATATCCCACGTATTTAATTAATACCGGTTGAACCAGTGACTCAATCGGTCAAACTCTTCCATGTACAACGTTGGATTCGGGCTACGAGTAGCGTTGGTAGTGTCTCGGCATGGCGTGGTGCGGGGTTGGCTGGTGAAGGACGACGGGATATTCGGGCTTGCACTCTTCGTGTGGTGAAGTGGCTCTGCATGCAAATAGTTGATAATCATTTCTCATAGTTGCCTTTTTATTTGCAGATTTAGAATATTTTTTCTCATTAAGGCTTGAAGTTTATGAGAAGATAAAAATAAAGAGTTCCAACTGGATGAGAATTCATATGCTATTGAAAATACTACTAAAGAACTACTGTTTATTTTGCAAAATGTCAAAAGGTGGGCATGTACACAACTTTATTGATTTGGATTAAATGATATTCACTCTTTATATAAATGTTGATGTAAATGTAAAATGTAACTAGCTAACTGTTGCATCAATTTTGTTATATGTGAATATATTATTTGTGTGTGTGAATTGGTTAGCCCATTTACAAAGCGTGAAGAATTTCTTCAACTACTCAAAAGTCAACCTTATGAAGTTTATATCTATTGCATTTTTTGCTTTGTGGCACATAAAGATGAAAACTTATTGGATTCTGGTATATTCCTAACCTAATACTTTATCAGTCATTTGTTTTAATAATTTTACGATATTTTTACGAATATTTAGACACTAAAAATTAAATATATCGTGTGTATCATAATTTGAAACCTAAAGTTT
Organism: Stellera chamaejasme; assembly: GCA_024586325.1. Classification (NCBI taxonomy): domain Eukaryota; kingdom Viridiplantae; phylum Streptophyta; class Magnoliopsida; order Malvales; family Thymelaeaceae; genus Stellera; species Stellera chamaejasme. The sequence continues at coordinate 7,806,398 of CM044984.1, read as the reverse complement.
TTAAATATATTTTTTCTGAATTTTTTAAACTATTTATCTCTGTTAAAAATTGAATCAAACATTGAATCTTGAAACATAAAAGTCAAACGAGTGAATCTTTTACGGACGAAAGGAGTAGAAAAAATACCAATGAAAATGTTTTTCTAACTTAGATATGGTGCAAAAATTATAGTGTTAATGGTTTTCCATTGGGATGAAAATTAGAAAGCGGACAAGAAAAAATGGTATGGACGGGATTAAGATTTGTCACAGGATTGCCATTCCGGACCACCCTATCGCGAAGCTTAAGGAGCAATTGTAATATAGTTAAGTACACTCAAAACGTTGTTGGAGGTAGGCGGTTTCTTTTTATTGCATGTACTTTCAAAAAGATTTGTACTTTATATGTAGGTTTTTTGGACAACAAATCGAGTTATACCAAACACATTATGTTTAGTTTATCTTAATACGGTTGATTTTCTATTGAAAAAGTTAACCCGTGACGATCATGGCGATATAAGGCACTTCTTCTGTTCTTTAATTTTTGCAACATATGGATATGACACGGGGATTAAAGTGAGTAGAAAAATGTATAATTTTGACAAAATTACTATTTAGAGAGAAAAATGTTGACTGGTATAAATGAAATCAGTGATGTCAAATCATATAATAAAAAAATAGAATAGATGTGTGGGTGGAGTGAGTGGAGCTAGTGGTGTCAAATCAAATAATTAAAAAATGGTAAAATGCACTCATGGTCATGTAACTTTAATTATTGTACCACTAGGGTTCTGTTTTAACTTTTTGTACTAATAAAGTCCAATTTTCAAGTTTTTTCTTCATCCAGAGTCCTACTTGACATTTTTGTCATTTTAAACAATTGTAAAATATAAAAATCACCCTAACGTTTAACGAAACTTTCAATTTTACCCTCAATTTATATAAACCCTAAAATTCTACTCTAACTTTTACAAATACTTACAATTCTACCCTAAAAATTTTCTCTCCACTTGATCTCACCACCCTCCTATCCACCACCACCGAAAATCTCGTCGGACCGCCAACAACCTTCGCAGAATGCCCTCTAAGCTACGAAACACAAGTCTAGGCAGTAGATCCGCAGCCCAGGGCCGTGAACCGCCGTCACAGGGCCGCGGAACACTCGCCCAAGGCAACGGATTGTGTGCCCAGGGCGGCGATCGGCGGCCGAAGGGAGCAAATTGCGAGCCCTAGGCCGTGAATCGCCTGCCCACACCGCAAATCGCGATCCCGTGGTTTTCCGACGGCGCTTGGCTTTCCGGGTGGGTATGGTGGTTGAGATAGGTGAGTTGAAAAATTTAAGGTAGATTGGAGGATTTGTTTGTAGAATTTTAATATTTGAAGGTGTAAATGGTATAATAAGAAAAATTCAGTTTATGTTTGTTATTGTACCATTTCTATGAAAGGGTAAAATAGTAAAATAATCGTAAAAAGGACATGAAGAAAAAACTTGAAAACAGGACTTTAATAGTACAAAAAGTTATAACATGACCCTAATAGTACATTAATTAAAGTTACAGGACCATGGGTGCACTTTACCCAATAAAGAAATAAGAAGAAAAGTAGTTGAAAGGATAAATTGGTAAATTTATTTGTAAAAGTTTACTAAATAAGGAAACGTTACAAACATTTAGGGATGTCCCAAAATGGAAAGTGGTGCAATAAAAAGGGATGGAGGGATTAGTTCTCAAATATTAGATCTTTCTGTAAATGTATTCTTCATTTAATTTTTCATATATGGCAAAGCAACGGTTCAGATCACCCTATTTTGGATCTTATAGATGGAGTTTCATAAATTTAAGCACAGTTAGTTGATTGTTTGAATGGTGTTTTACTATTGCATGTATATTCGTTAGTTTATGTACAATAGATTTATCATTTATTTTATAATAACTGAAATAAAAGTAAATTTATGTTTATATTCCGAATATATGTATGTCAATATTTCAATTGTACCAAAACTACAAGTACAAAATTTCATGTAAATTATGCAAAAGAACAAAAAACATTGTATACCAAAAGAGAGTTAGTCCCTCAACAAACAAAAGAGAACAAATGAAATGTTATTTCATCGCATCACAACTAAAGAAAGAACCTAGATACTATAAAAATGAAATTAAAGGTAAAAAAATGAGTTATCTCTTTATACAAAAATAATTAAGAAAAAATATAGAAAAAATAAATATTGAAATATCTAAATTATAAGATTGAAAACATTTTGGGACCAATATGAAAAAAGAATGAAAGTTAAAGGTGGAGTAAAATGAAGTTATCCTTGTAGCAACAAATTTTTTTTAATAAAATAAGAAAAAAAAGATCAAGAAAATATAAAATGTCAAAATATAATATTGAAAATATTTTGAATCGATATGCAAAAGAAATGAAAGATAAAATGTTAAAATATCAAAATATAAGATTGGAAATATTTGGGTTCAATATGCAAAAGGGTTGAAAGTATAAGGTAAAAGAAATATTTATCCTCTAACTACACCCTACCAAAACTAAACTACACCATACACCCACCACACACAATTTAAAACTTAATTAATTATTCATTACTATAGCAAAAGTTTGTAATTGTTATATATATAATTTTTCAGTGAGCTTTCGGCTTTTGAATTTCTGCCACACGTGTGTGCTCAAGACTTTTGATTAAGCCAATTAGGCTTTACGCTTACCAAATTGCTTGTCAGAGCATTAGCCTATTTAGCTAGACGCTCACTTAATTTCTATTCTCACTAAAAAATAATTGTTATATGTATATTTTACTTTTTTACCATCAAATTAATTACAACATTCTTGGAGTATCTTTTTCCTCATGTAATTGTACTATATCCGTCACAAATGTAACGCAATATTTGATTTTTTATGTCAATTTGACTTCAATTTATCTATATTATTTCTTAATGAAAAAAATATCAAAATATATATTCAGACATCAAATTTTAGTTGTATATAAAAGTTTCAAATTTCTATTTTGAATTAATATAGATATAAAATCATATAGTAAATGCTGAAAAATAAATGTTGCATTACTTTTGGGAGAGAGTAAGTATTTTTTTAGTATGGAGGGAGTATAAGAATGTATTTTAATAGATTTGAACTATAATATTCCACTATGTACAAATTATCATTAATAAAAAGAAGAAGAGATGAAGCTTCTACTCAAAGCAATAGAAGCGTGCAAGCCGTGGACAAATTATTTTATTTCTGAGTGACAACAAAATTATTAAATAAGTGATAATTGTGCATTATCGGTATATATTTACCCTCATTTCATATGCTTTATCGATAATTATGCTAGTACTTAGTGTGGGCGCAAGCATTTTTTGCAGGTATTCGCTGTCGGATGTCAAAAGGGATGAATTCTGTGTAAAAAGGGCTATTAAGAGAAAGCTAAGGACCAAATTGAAAAATCTGAAAAAGTTCAAGGAATAGTGAAGAAAATGGTCCGGGCGAAGCTCCAGGCGACCCAACACCTCAATCCAGGCGATCGCCCGGACCTGGAGAAATTCCACAGAAAATCCTGGAGTCGGGCGGAAGTTAGGCGACCCCCTCCAAAAGTCAGGCGGTCGCCTGACATCATTTCGAGGATGTCCCGTAGCACAGGCGACCAGCCAGGCGGTGGCCTGGCCAGGCGGAGGTCCAGGCGACCCCTTTCTTGGAGCAAGCGGTCGCCTGACACACTTTTCAGACACGGCCCACTCCTCGTTTCTCCCAAAAATGAAGCTTTAAAGGACGTTTTTTCACATCTCTTTACACACTCCTCACTCTTAGACTTGCTCTTGAACCCATCTAGGGTTCTTGAGCTCTCTTTTCTCTTCCATCTTTCTTATTTATGAATTTGTATGAAGTATTGAAGATTTGAAGACTTGATTTCTACTTTTTAGCGTATTCCTTTCTCTCCATCTCTTACTTTCAATTTTGTACATTATTGTGAATAGGTTGAGTTTTGATTAGTTCATTATCCCTAGGGTTGGTTAGCATGTTGTTGTGTTGCTAGATGAATTATAGTTGTTTGGTTGTTGATTATGCATGATTAGTAGCATTTTTTTGGGTTTAAGGAAGGTAGAGGTAGAGTAGAAGGCCAACTACTCTACCATGCCCACCAAGTGTTCGATGAAATGCTTGAGAGAGCATTTTGTTGAATTGACCAAAAGAAAATTGGTTAGATACTCTAGGATTATTTGAGAAGATAATCTAGGGTGTTAGGAGACATCAATTGGCTAAACTTAATGCCTCCATAGTTGATGCAAGTGAAGAGATTCTACTTGGTCTTCTATGGAGAGGATGGTTCTAACTTAGGAGGTTAGAACTTGTTAATTATCCAACTCCTCTAACTTGTCATATATCACAACCAAACACTACATCTAGTAGCCTCAACTCTAATCAACCCTAAGGAACTTTTATCTTTCATAATTGTTTGTTGCATTGCATCCTAGTTTTATTTGCATTAGTGATAGAAGTAGATTTAGTTAATTTAGATTTATGATCCATCTTATCACTTGTCTTCTAAATCCAAAAACACTAAAAATATTGCATTTAACTAAACTTCATAAATTTCACTACAATCTCTTGGATTCGACCCCCTCACCCTACTACAATTGCACACATTGCACTTGAGGTTGAATGGGTTTTATTACTTGATATTGTGCTTAATTTATACACATGTAAAACACCCGTCAATAAGTAAAATGCACACAAAAATTTCAGTAAAATACTAGAACATACAGCGGTTACAAAAGTAAAGTGCACCGGAGGTTCCTTAATTTTTAATTATGTCATATTGGGGTCTTATTCTAACTTTTTGTCATCTTAAAGTTCTATTTTAAGTTTTTTGATGCATCCGTAGTCCTTTTGGATAATTTTGCCCTTTAGGACAAAAAAGATCAATTATAAGGCATCCTTAAGGTTTACCTTTTCTCCTATTCTCCTCCACAACCACCGCCAGACCTTCGCCGTCGACCACTGCCCCAACTTCACCAGCGCCCTACTGGCGCATTCAAAATCCCAGGCAGCGAATTGTGACCTTAGGGCGGCGGATCGCGGCCCCTGGCCTGTAGATCGTGACCCTAGTGCCGCGAATCGCGAGGCTAGGGCCGATGATCGTGAGCCCAGGGTCGTCGATCACGAGCTTAGGGCTGCCGATCACGCGCCCAGGGCTGTCGATCGCCCAATTCAGGGTCGTTGATCTCGAGCCCTGGCTGTTGATGGCGGCGGTGTCGGTCCGGCCATGGTCGACTGGCAAATGTCCGAAGGTGGTGGTGGGAGGAGGAGGAGGGAAAAAGTATAGGATAAAATTGGTAGATTTGAAATTGTTTGGGGAAAGTTAGATAATTTTTCAACCTATTTTGAGAAATTATTAGTTTTTTTGCATGTTTATAAAAATTAAGGAGTAAATTGAAAGTTTTTCTAGATCTCAAAAATACCCTGCAATTTATCATTTTTGTCCTAAAGGGAAAAATTGTCCAAAGGGACCACGGATGTATAAAAAAATTTAAAATAGGACTTTAACAGGATAAAAAGTTAAAATATGACCCCAATAGGACATAATTAAAAGTTAAAGGACCTCTTGTGCACTTTACTCGTTACAAAAGTATAGAAGTCGTGAACACATTTGATAAAGAGTAAATATTTTATTTATTGGTCCCATAACAAGATGGTGGGAAAAAAACTCATGCGTTTTAATCACCAACTAGTTTGAGAAACAACTAGCACCGTGGGTCCCACCATTTATGTCACTATAGTTCTGATGGCCGCTAGACCCAGTCTACGCAAATAGCCTAAAAAAGCCTAGTAAAAGGCCCAAACAGTGGCCCAAAATGAGGGTATCATTAAAAACCCGAATAAACCATAAACCCGTACAAGGTAAAGACATTACCGGACTTAATAAGAACTAACCCGAACATACTAAGGAAATTCTTGGACTATACTTCCGAATGAATCAAGGACACGTGTTATCTAACACACAACCATGCGATATTGGGATATTACAATACTGTCACTCTTTAACCATGGACTATAAAAGTACTTATTACTCACACCTTAAAGGGTAACGTTTAACAAAAACTCTCGACTGTCGCGAGAATCTCCCAATACTCACTAAATACAAACAGAGGACCCCCTCTATTTCTCCTCTATTTCCCCTCTCGAATTCCGAATTTAATCCATGACGTTCAGTAACGTCAGGACACGTCAGCATCACAGAAACGTGGCGGCTACCTAAACAGATCCGCCACCAAATGACGCCGTAATGAATGACTGAAGACAAATCGTCACAAATCCGGAGATAAAAATCCCAAAACCACCACAAATGCCGGAGATGGACTTTCATAAACGATTCAAAAGCTCGAACATTGTTCGATACAAAAGGAGGATGTCACTTCCTCGATTTCCCGGAAATTATCATCCGAGAAATATTTCAAAAGCTCGAACATTGTTCGATACAAAAAGAGGATGCCAATTCCTCGATTTCCGGACATTATCATCCGGGAAATAATTCAAAGAGCCTGAACATTGTTCGATACAAAAGGAGGATGTCAATTCCTCGATTTTCCAGACATTATCATCCGGGGAATATTTCAAAAGCTCGAACATTGTTCGACATCGTTAGTATTATATGCCCAAAATTGATTAGTCTAAGGACTAATGTGCAAATTCTAATAAGATTAGAATTACCTGTGGGCTATAAATATTATAATATGTGGAATAGTTCCATTAACCCTAGAACACATTCTCTACACAAAACCCTAGGTCTCTCTACACGTCCGAATTCCTTCTGCTAGCACGCATTGTCGGAGTGGTGCATCGATCGTGTGGATCAACTTTAGAGGAGTTACACTTGGAGCTCTCGCGAATCAGTTCCGGTTCTTGTTTCATGTTTCATTGCGTGCATATGATGCAATTGATCATTATATTATCCAACGGTGGTATCGAGCTGGTTATGTTATGATTTTAGTATGTTTATGTGATCTTAATGATTAAAATTGTTTAGACATTGAAATTGCATGAACCCTAGGTCATAATGTGATATATTCTTTGATTTAAGACATTATTTGATGTTTGTTGTTGCTGAAATCATTAGCAAACATAATTTTCGCCTAAAATCAAAGATTTTCAATGATTTAAGAGTTAAATTGCTAATCTGGGTAATTAATTATTAATCCCGAATTAATCTCAATTTGGGAATTTTTGATCCGCACATCCATCGTCGAATTTGATGATTGGGTTTTGTAGAGGAAGGGTTCCTCATCAAAAGCCCTCCATCAATTTGTTCGAATTGCTCCAGAAATCATCCAATTTCGAGAATTGTTCTCGGAGAAGGATAGGGTTTGGGTTATGAACCCTAACTCTAATTGCTCAAAATTGGGCAAATTAAAGATGATTGAATGCAGGTTCATGGTAGCCCGAGGTTCCGGCTGGGCAAAGGGATAAGGATCCATCGCCGAAACCACCGAAATCGGCGGTTTTTCGTGCGGAATCGTTCGGGAAGGAAGTCCGCGAACTCGGGTTGCAAGGAGCTCCGACGGGCTTCATGGACGGTGCCCATCGGCTGGGAGCGCCGGCCTTGAGGTCGCCGGCGGTCTGGAGTCATCGTCCGACGGTGATGGTGCTCGGGCGGCGGATTTGGAGGAGGAATCGGGAAGGAGGTGCAGCCCGATTCGGTCCGGCTGCCTGGGTCTCCGGGTCGGGTTTGACCCGATGCGTTGACCCTGACTTGGGTTTGACCCATCAGCTTCCTTCAGCCCCTGAGCTTTCACTCCTTGTTCGAAGAGGACCTAAGTTTCAAACGCGTTCAAGATCATTAAACTTATAAAGAATTAATGAGATTAATCCTTATTAGTTTCGAAATGTTCAGGATGGCCCCAAAAGTTTCGGTGAGACCAGAGAAGGCCCAGATTGTAACTTTAATTTTTAATTTACCATATAATATTTAAAAATATATTAAAAGTGTAAAAGTTACATTTAATCCTCTTGTAAAATTGTTTTATTGAGTGGGAGTTTTATGTTTTCTTGTATGATTATAAATGTGTATGAGATGCATGATTTATTTTTCCAATATGATTTATAATATTCATGAGATGAATTTTATGTGAGATTAAAACCCTTACTTGAGAACTGTCAAGTTTAAAATTAAGTTGTAAACGAAAAATCAAAGAGTTTGATTAATCGTAGCCTTTCCATCATACTTAATAATATGAGATTTTGTTATCTTTAGTATGTATCGCCAATAAAATTTGGGACATGCTGGATGTAGCAAATTATGTTGTTAAGATGTACATGAGATGTGCATAAGATGATGAAATTTTAGTGCTATCGCTAATAAAATTTAGGGGCATTAATTTTTTGGCATACTTGTGCAGATGATGGTTGACTTAACATAATTTGCATAAGAGCGCTAATAAAATTTAGGTTTATGCAGATGTGAGGCTAAACAAAATGAGGGTCACATAAGATGTGATTAACAAGGGTTGTTTATCTTTCATGTCTACTATAGGATCGTCAATAATATTTGGGCTTATGGTAGATAATGATTGAGCCTTATTCCTACTAAATGCCAAACTTTATTTGTTAAGGGTGCGAAATTTTGTTTGATTTAGTGGGAGGATAATTTATGAATTTAAGACCTTATTCATGAATTCATATATTGATTGAATGTTTTGCTTATTCTCGATTATTTGTATTATTTGTAGATTTTAGAAATCTAGCTATGGCATAAAATTCCTTAGCCTCTATTTTGGACAAAAACAAGTTGATCGCCAAAATTATTCGACTTGGTGATGAATTTGAAAATTGTGCTGGATTTTGAGAAAATCACTTATGTGCTTACAAGTGAACTACCGATGAGCTTCCTAAGGTTCCACACTGAGGAAGAAGTCACTTTAGAAAGTGGAAAGATGATGATCTTAAGGCGAGGTGCTATATGATGGCATCTATGTCTATTGATCTTCGAGAGCAGCATGAAAAGATGAGACATGCTTTTGAGATCTACCTTCACCTACAAGAGTTGTATGGTGAGCAAACCCGACATGTTAGATATCGATATCTAAGGAGCTTTTCAGGGCCCGTATGACGGAAGGATCTTGTTCATGATCATGGATTGAAGATGATAGGCCTGATTGAAAAACTCACCGAGTTGGGTGTTGAGATGGATAAGAATCTATATGTTGATCTCATTTTGCAATCTCTTCCTGATTCATATGATCAGTTTGTCATGAACTTTCACATGAATAAGATTGAGGCCACGTTGCCTGAACTTGTGAATATGTTAAAGACAGCTGAGTTAGGGATGAAAAAGGAAAAGGATGTCATGCTCATTGGTTCATCCAAAGGTTCTAAAGCTAAAAAGAACAAAGGGAAGAGTTCCCGAACAAGAATCCAAAGATGAAACCAACTGGTGGTGTTAAGAAGAATTCAAGCCAAGAGTCGAATAATAAAGGACCATGCTTTCATTGTGGAAAGCCCGGGCATTGGAAGAGGAACCGCAAGTCCTATCTTGCAACACCGAAGCGAAGGGTTCGATTCGGTATGTTCTTTGTTGAAGTTAATCTTTCGATTAATGATGCTTCGGGTATTGGATACCGCTTGTGGCTCACACATCTGCAATGATTTGCAGCTGATGACAAGAAGCAGGACGCTAAATAAAGGAGATAAGTTTCTAAAGCTGGGGAATGGAGCAAGAGTTGCTACATTAGCTGTAGGAACTATTTATTTAGCTTTAGAATCAGGTCAATCTTTAGTTTTAGAAGATTGTTGTTATGCACTGACATTATTAAGAACATCATTTCAATTCTGTTTTGGATCGAGAAGGTTATGAATTTTCTATTAAAGATGGAAGATGTTCCATTTTTAAAAATGGTGTTCATTTTGGTGTTGGTTCTTTGACAAATGGTCTTTATACTATTGAAAGCACTGATTCAATGGTTTGTTTTCAACAAAGTAACAAAAGAAAAGCTACAGAGTATGATCATACATACATGTGGCACTTGCGATTAGGTCATATTTCCAGGGAAAGGATAAGCAAGTTGGTTAAGGATGGATTATTGAATCTGTCTGAGTGTGACTCATTACTAACTTGTGAGTCTTGTTTAATGGGAAAAATGACCAAATCTCCATTTATTGGACAAGTGGAACGTGCTACAGACTTTTTGGAATTGATCCATAGTGATGTTTGTGAGCCACTAAGTGTTAGTGCTAGAGGTGGTTTCTCATATTTCATCACTTTCACTGATGATTACTCACGTTATGGATATGTGTATCTTATGAAACACAAATCTGAAGCTCTTGAAAAGTTTGAAGAGTTTCGGAGTGAGGTTGAGAAACAAACTGGGAAAAGTATTAAAGCTCTACGATCTGATCGAGGGCGCGAATACTTGAATAATGAATTTTATGATTATCTCAAAGCGGGTGGGATTATCTCACAGAGAACCCCACCAGGAACTCCTCAATTAAATGGTGTTTCTGAAAGAAGAAATAGGACCCTATTAGATATGGTCCGTTCCATGATGAGTTTCACAAATCTTCCATCATCCTTTTGGGGATATGCCCTTGAGACTGCTGCACATGTGTTAAATCGAGTTCCCTCAAAATCTGTGCCAACGACGCCATATGAGATGTGGTTAGGCAAGAAACCAAGTCTCAAATACATGAGGATATGGGGATGTCCTGCGTATGTTAAGAGACTAATGGGGATAAACTTGACAAGAGGTCCGTAAAATGTCGCTTTGTGGGATATCCGAAAAATTCTATCGGGTATTACTTCTACCACCTTGAAGAACAAAAAGTATTTGTCTCAAGGAATGTCACTTTTCTAGAGAAAGAGTTTCTTCTGGATGAAAAAGATAGACATATGGTAGATCTTGAAGAAATTCAAGAACCACAAACGTCTGGTCCACAAGAAATGGAGGCGTAATGTGTCACCGAACCTAGTAGGCCATCTAGTACACATGAAATTCGTAGATCTCTGAGGAGCTCGAAGCCTCCAGCATGGCTTAATCTCCTTGTTGAAGATGATATGATTAATCTTCATACTGATTCAGATCCGAGAAACTACAAAGAAGCAATGAAAGTCATTGATTCGGGAGAATGGCTAGAAGCCATGAAATCCGAAATGGACTCCATGTATTCCAACAAAGTTTGGACTTTGGTAGATCCACCAACTGGTGTGAAGCCCATTGGCTGTAAATGGGTCTACAAGCGAAAACTTGGAAAGGATGGAAAAGTAGAGACTTATAAAGCGCGATTGGTTGCTAAAGGGTACACTCAAAGACAAGGGATTGACTTTGAGGAAACTTTTTCACCAGTCGCTATGCTTAAGTCCATTCGGATACTACTTGCTATTGCCGCATATTATGACTATGAGATATGGCAGATGGATGTGAAAACTGCGTTCCTTAATGGGTATCTTAAAGAAGATATTTTTATGGAACAACCAGAGGGTTTCACGTTTAGTGGGAGTGAACAGAAAGTCTCAGAACTCCATAAATCCATTTATGGATTAAAGCAAGCATCTCGAAGTCGGAACATTCGTTTTGATGAAGCAATCAAATCGTTTGATTGCTTTCAAAATTCGGATGAATCATGTGTGTACAAGAAAACTAGTGGGAGTTCAGTCACGTTCTTAGTGCTTTATGTTGATGACATACTTCTCATTGGGAATGATGTAAGTGTGTTAAAATCAACAAAGGCATGGTTGTCCACTCAATTCTCCATGAAAGATTTGGGTGAAGCATCATACATTTTGGGAATTAGAATCTATAGAGATAGATCTAACAAGATGCTTGGTTTATCCCAATCTACGTACATAGACAGGGTGTTGAAGAAGTTCAACATGGAAGAATCCAAAAGGGGATATCTTCCAATGAGTCATGGCATTCATCTCTCTAAGTCTATGTCCCCTAAGACACTTGAAGAGAGAGAAAGAATGGCTCGGATACCCTATGCATCAGCAATAGGCAGCATAATGTATGCTATGCTATGTACGAGACCTGATATTGCATATGCTGTGAGTGTCACTAGCAGATATCAAGCTGATCCAGGTGAGGAACACTGGAAAGCTATGAAAAATGTTCTTAAGTACTTGAGAAGAACTAAGGACGTTTTCATGGTCTATGGAGGACATGAACTAAAAATGGAATGTTATACGATTCCAGTTTTCAGTCGATGTGGATGATCTGAAATCCATATCAGGATACATGTTTACCCTGAATGGAGGAGCGGTGTGTTGGAAGAGTTTCAAACAAGGAACCACCGCAGACTCATCTACAGAGGCTGAATACATTGCAGCTTCAGAAGCCGCAAAAGAGGCTGTTTGGATAAGAAATTTCATCCAAGAGTTGGGTGTTATTCCCAGCATTGTTGATCCAATTCCAGTGTATTGTGATAACAATGGTGCCATAATACAAGCGAAAGAGCTCAGATCTCATCAACGATCAAAGCATGTCTTGAGAAGATATCATGTAATTCGGGAGATCGTTGGGAGAGGAGAGATAAAGATGGAAAGAGTTTCTTCAAAGAGAATATAGCAGATCCTTTGACTAAACCTCTATCACGAAAGTGCATGAGGAACATCTTGGGAAGATGGGATTGAGATATGTAACAAGTTGGGTTTAGACTTCGTTACATTCTTTTATGAGACTAGTTTTGTTCAATCAATATTATTAATAAAGGCATTGTTTTCTTTATCAAAAAAAAAATTTCATCTTTTGATAAAGCCCATAGATCAATTGGGCATATGGAGTATGGTCGTGCAAAGGATGACAATCATGAAATATACTCCCAGTTACTATGAATGGGCAGTAGTAACTCGGATAGACTAGTACATATGATGCATGCTTTCGAGAAAAGAATTTCTCGTTTCATGGACATTGGTGTGGAGACACTGGTGCATATATGTAGGTGCTCATTACATGAATGAGTTCACTGAACTGACCCATATGTAAATTCTTATATGGAAATGTTTAATCACCGAAAAGAGTTTCATGTTACAATTGTGCTTAATAATCCTTTGACTCGAGGCATCATAGTAGACTTGTGTATGACATATTATATTTTGATCTTGTCTCGATTCCAATGAATCTCAAAAGGGATAAGTATTGGGTATAATCTTGTCATATATGGAATCTTGTGAATGTCAACAAAGGATCCATCACTTGTCACAAAGACAAGAGAATGTCCTATGTTTTCCTTTGAATTATGACTTGGAAAATCCTTGGCCAAGGTGTGATGATTAGAAAAGGAGTTTTCTAGTCCATCAAGTGAGTTATGATTTTGGAATGGATACATAGTTATTGAGCGGTTAGGGATTTCGGTTATCCATACCCTAAGCTCAGTCGGGACACTGTTTGATGGAAGGATCGTATTGCATGGTAATTGTAATTGGAAAGGTTCGCTATACATTCACCTAACTGGTCTTCATGGCATGTTGCTAGACGTCAACCATGATTTGTAGGATTTCTTGAAATGTGACCATTTCAAGAAATATTAACTAAGTGTTAGTTAATGTATAATTAAAGAGTTTAGTTATCAAAGGTTTAAGTACCTAATAAGACCACAAGGGTTGTGGCCCTACTACTGGCATTTGGTGAACCTAAGGGGTCACACACATAAAGTCGATTATAACCACATCCGTGAGAGAGTTTAATTGGCTTTTGGGCAAGTGGGAGATTGTTAGTATTATATGCCCAAAATTGATTAGTCTAAGGACTAATGTGCAAATTCTAATAAGATTAGAATTACCTGTGGGCTATAAATATTATAATATGTGGAATAGTTCCATCAAACCCTAGAACACATTCTCTACACAAAACCCTAGGTCTCTCTACACGTCCGAATTCCTTCTGCTAGCACAATTGTCGGAGTGGTGCAATTGTCGGAGTGGTGCATCGATCGTGTGGATCAACTTTAGAGGAGTTACACTTGGAGCTCTACAAAAGCGAATCAGGACATTCATCCGGGAAATATTTCAAAGCCCGAACATTGTTTCATGTTTCCGCTGCGTGCATATGATGCAATTGATCATTATATTAAAATCCAACAGCCTTTCCGGACATTATCATTTGTGAAATAATTCAAAGAGCCCGAACATTGTTCGATTCGATACAAAAGGAGGATGTCAATTCCTCGATTTCCCAGACATTATCATCCGGGAAATATTTCAAAAGCTCGAACATTGTTCAATACAAAAGAAGGATGCCAATTCCTCGATTTCTCGGACATTATCATCTGGTAAATAATTCAAAGAGCCTAAACATTGTTCGATACAAAAGGAGGATGCCAATTCCTCGATTTCCTGGACATTATCATCCATGGAATATTTCAAAAGCTCAAACATTGTTCGATACAAAAGGAGAACGTCAATTCCTCGATTTCCCGGACATTATCATCCGGGAAATATTTCGAAAGCCCGAACATTGTTCGATAGAAAAGAAGGACGCCAATTTCTCGATTTCCCGGACATTATCATCCGAAAAATATTTTGAAAGCCCGAACATTGTTCGACACAAAAGGAGGATGTCAATTCCTCGATTTCCTGAACATTATCATTTGGGAAATATTTCCAAAGCTCGAACATTGTTTGATATAAAAGGAGGATGCCAATTCCTCGATTTCACGGACATTATCATCCGGGAAATAATTCAAAGAGTCCGAATATTGTTCAATACAAAAGGAGGACATTATCATTTACTTTCGAGCTCGAGCCGAGCTCGGCTCAGCTCGATTCGTTCCACACCCCTACTAGCACACCAAGCTTCCAACAACAGCAACAAACCGTGGATGTCAATTCCTCGAACATTAGTAGAAGAGTATTCAACATATGAACAGAGAAGGCAGAGATAAAGATGTATTTCTAAGTAATAGATACCTTCAAAATATTTCAAAAGCTCGAACATTGTTCGATACAAAAGGAGGATGTCAATTCCTCGATTTACCGGACATTTTCATCTGGGAAATATTTCAAAAACTCGAACATTGTTCGATACAAAAGAAGGATGTCAATTCCTCGATTTCCCGGACATTATCATATGAGAAATAATTCAAAGAGCCCAAACATTGTTTGATACAAAAGGAGGATGTCAATTCCTCGATTTCCCGAACATTATCATCTAGGGAATATTTCAAGAGCTCAAACATTGTTCGATACAAAAGGAGGACGCCAATTCCTCGATTTCCCGGACATTATCATCCGGGAAATATTTCGAAAGCCCGAACATTGTTCGATACAAAAGGATGACGCCAATTCCTCGATTTCCCGAACATTATCATCCGAGAAATATTTTGAAAGCCCGAACATTGTTCGATACAAAAGGAGGATGTCAATTCCTCGATTTACCAGACATTATCATCCGGGAAATATTTCAAAAGCTCGAATATTATTCGATACAAAAGGAGGATATCAATTTCTCGATTTCACTGACATTATCATCCAGGAAATAATTCAAAGAGCCTGAATATTGTTCGATACAAAAGGAGGACATTATCATTTACTTTCGAGCTCGAGCCGAGCCACCAAGCTTCCAACAACAGCAACAAACGAACAAACCAAACTTGAAACTTGGAAAATATTAACAGTAGTAGAAAAGTGTTCAACACATGAACAGGGAAGGCAAAGAGAAAGATGTAATGCTAAGTAATAGATGTCTTCTTCATTTGTTGAAGTCTCCTTATATAGGCAGATTTCTGTGAGGAGGGTCCTCATCTTCTTTTACAGCTGTAATGCACTAATGCTACAGTCATTATGCATTATTGCTGAGTGGGTTTTCTTTACAGAAATGAACAAAATATAATTGTCCCACTAATGTATTTTTCTTTACCTTCACATGATTATGTCTGCCATTATGCTAGTCCACTAGATGATGACCCTTGGCTAGGCCCACCCCTTGCCAGCTGCTCTTTGACAGATTTGAAAGCTAATTTCATTAGCTTATCCTTCATCTCTTCTAATGGGATGTCTGCTAACTCTGATCCAGTGTAAAGTTTCCCAAGAACTACATCAATATTTTTTTCCTTCAAGAGTTCAGACAGACCAATTCTCTTGAGAGTGATATTTTCTATGAGATATGCATTAATAACGCATTTATCCCACCAATGAGAAACCCAAACTCTTTCTAATAATGGAACATATTTTTCTTGATTTATTTCATAGTGTCATTTAACAATCCATGGGATTCGATAAATGACCAAGAAATAAAATTCAGAAAAAGGGATTACCATCTTTCTAGCTTTCTGTTTATTGAACTCAACAAACTTTTCATAAGAATCTTTGACAGCATCTGGAAGTTGTTCTGAGACCAAACCTCTTTTTTCAAACCAGTGATGAAACCGGTTTGGAAATCTTATCTGGTATGTTTTAAAGATTATTAACCAAGAATGTCTTAATTCTGAATTCTGAAAATTAAAGACTTCTTCTCATGCTTGAATATAGTCCCAATAAGTGTAAGCATGGTTACTAAAACCTCCATATAAGAACCTTTTTCTGGAATGTGGAACTCCCCATTCTTCTGGAGTCCATACCTTCAGGACACCTAACTTAGAAATTCCTATTTTCTTGAAATACTTCCTTCAAGGGATTTGGTATTTCTGCTTTTATGTTCTATCTCCGCAGATCCTGTTTCTAGGATAATTAATTTAAAGAATTCATTTTTTATGATGGGATGAAACTCTCATACTGGATGTCTATCTCTAGGCCAGTACTTCCTTGCTAATTCTGAAGGAGTCAAAGCTTTGAGATCCTTGTCTTCTACTAGAGAGAGAGAGACTCTCTTTCTATTTCTCTTTTCTCTGGAGGAATTCCTAGAGAAAATAGAGTAATATCCTGAGTTTTTGCATTAATTCTAGGAACCAGTGTTCCTTCAAAATATTTATTATCCTTGCAATAAGCATGAGGATAGGGGTAAGGGAAAGCTCTTCCTCTTTTTAATTCATTAAGAGAAATAGGTGTTATATGAACATTCTCCTTTGCTTTTTTCTGAGAGGGTTCTCCTCTTTCAATTCTCTGTGAGGATTCTCTCTCAATCCTCAATTTCTGTCCAATAGGTAACTCATAAGTTCCTCTAAAATTGGATTATGAGCTCCTATTTGGAGATAGGGAGCTAACTGGCTATCTTCCTGAAAAGAATGATATTCTATGTCCATAAAATTACTCCCATGAAACAATGTTTTCAGAAGATCTTCTATATTTCTTCTTATTTCATTCTTGGATTTCCCCATGTCCTCCCTGCAAAAATTCTCGGGTCAGAAAGTCAGGCAAATAATTTTTTGATCCATCAATATTTTCAATATCAAAGTCAAAAACATCTAGTATTGATTGTCATTTAGCAAATATTTGTTTAGACGCGAGATTTTTAACATCCTTAAGCAGAACATTTTTTGCTGCTTTACAATCAGTTCTGATCAGAAATCTCTGATTTAGTAAATCCTCTTCAAACTTTGTGACACAAAGAACTATTGCTAATATCTCTTTCTTTATTGTAGCATAGTTCTGTTGAGCTTGATTCCAGACTCTTGATGTGAATCTTCCCAATTTTTCTTCCCCGTCCATTTTCTGTTTTAAGATTCCTCCATATCCTATTTCACTAGCATCAGTCTTAACAATTTTGAAAGCTTCAGGAATAGGAAGAGTGATATAAGAGATTTCTTTAACTTTTCTCTTCACAAGTCTGACTGATTGTGTCTGTTCTTTCCACCATTATGGAGGGTTTTTCTTTAACCTATCAAACAAAAGTTTGCAATCCTTTGCCATATCTTTATAGAATTATGAGACATAATTGAAGTTACCTAAAAACCTCTGCAGTTGCTTCTTTTCCTTGATCTCATCAAAAAAAATTCTGTAAAACTTATTGATCAGTCAATAGGTTTTATCATACTCCTATATATCATATGTCCGAGAAATCGAACATTAGTCTGGAAAAGTTCTATTTTCTTTGCAGAAACCACTAATCCTGCTTCTTCAACTATTTTCATAAATTTATGTAAGTATTTCCAATGCTGATCAACAGATTGTGAAAACACCAACACATCATCAATGTAAACAATAGTAAAAGAACTATAAGGATTAAAGATTTCATTTATAATTCTCTGAAATTCTGAGGGTGCATTCTTTAAACTGAATGGTATCACATTTCATTCATAATGTCCGGAAGGAACATTAAATCATGTTTTATATTTATCATGTTCTGCAATCTGGATTTGCCAATACCCATATTTCATGTCAAACTTTGAAAATACAGTAGAACTGTATAATCTTGATAAGTGATCTTTCTTATTAGGTATTGGATACCTAATTTATTTTAACACTTTGTTGAGAGGTTTATAATTAATAACCAACCTTGGAACTCCTCTTTCTATTTCAGCATTTTTATTGACGTAAAAAGTTGAGCAACTCCATGGTGAAGAACTCTTTCTTATTAACCCCTTATCAAGAAGGTCTTATATTTCCTTCTTACAATGGACCGTTAATTCTTCATTCATTTGAATGGCTCTTGATCTAGTGGATATGTTTCTTTCTTCAAATTCTGTCTCATAAGGTAAATTAACAATATGTTTTTCCTTTCCCAAAAAGCATTGGGAATATCAGCACAAAATTTTCTATTCATAACTTCCTTAGAAGTCTGAATTTATTTATGAACTTCTTGAGTCTTAATTTTTTCCTCGACACTCTTGTGTCTAATATATTCTTGAAGACTCATAAGTGTTTCTTGCCTATTATTCAAATTGGCAGTAAGTTCTTCTAGTAAGCTGGTCCTAGGAGGTTCAACAAATTTAAAAACTATTCTTCTCCCAAACTTTTTGGTAGCTAAACCATTTCTGTCAACCTTATATGGTGTGATAGCACTAAGAAATGGTGTTTCAAGAATCACATATTGGTTAATCTGGGCAAGCACTGTAAAATGCTGTGAGATACAAATCTCATCACCGCAGACATCTACATGAGTTAATTTAAATCTCATAGGCATTACTTGCTTATTGGTTGCCATGATGTAACCAAAAGTTTTCTCTAAATATTTATGAGGAATTAATCCTTATTTGATCACATTCCTATCTGCCTCTAAATCAATTAAAACGACAGTTATGATCTCATATTGTTCTTTAACCTTCAGAGTAATTAAACTAGTATACCTTTGATTAGGTACATATTCAATTTCATTTATTTGAAGTGGTTTATTCTCAAAGGGTAATTCAATAGCTTTTTTTTTCTTCTTCAAGCATTATCTCTTTTTTCTTCTGGTCATCGAAATTATCAAGATTTTCAATGACAGTGTCATCTTCTTGGGGATAATTCTCTATCCCATGTAATTCTAAAACTCAATCCTTCTTCTGAGATCTCTTACTTCATTCGTAACCTGATGAAGGTCACTCTTTAATTCTTTGACCACTGACAATGAAGCCAGTTCTTTAAATTAGACATACTAAAACCAAACCACTCAAAGAACTTTAAATTGGTTTTAGTATGTCTAATTCTTTTATACCAATGTCTTTGTATTATTCCTCTTTGTTCCTTGGTATAATTATCACCTAACCATTTTCTCTTGATCGTATTTTCTTTCGATCCAAATTCTTTTCTTAGACCATCATAGTCTATTCTGAAAGGTTCTCTCAATGTGTTTATCTCAAAATCTGAGAAACTAATTCTATCATCCTCAACCAATTTGAATGATTTTTCTTCTTCTATTTTAACAAAATCCATTTTATAAACAATGTCATAAATTTGTTCTACTGATTGTCTTACTCCAATTACTTTCTCATATTCTGATTCTAGCACACGTGAACATGATGCCCTAGTAGGAATTCTAGGAGCTTTTTCTGATAAGTTGATCATTCTAGTTATTATATCTTTCCCAAATTTGATCTCGACTTCTCTATTTTCAAATTCTACTATTCTTTCTACTTCTGTTGTTCTCAATGGTTTAATCGGTTTATCATTATGCATTACCCATCTTTCAGTTAGACAGATATCACTCCATTTTATGGGCTTCAGAAAAACAACATTAGTTTTCTCAATATTAGCTTGTATTAAAAGGGTTTCACCCTTTGTATCAAATTCTAGAGCCTATGGCTCAATCTGACTTGTCATCACCTTGTAATAAATTCTGTATATAAGGGCTAGATTCTGAGATCCTTCTAACATATCAAAACCTGAAGTGAATATATTAGCAGATAATACCTTCATGATATATAGATCCTTTAAGGACATCGTAAAATTAGGATGACAATTAAAGTATATGAGTCAATCACAAAGACTAGATTCTACTATATATCTAGCAAGAAATCAGTAAACTTGTTATGTCTTTGATCTCTCAAAGCAATAACAACATAAGTATTTAAACCATTCCTTGTTAGAGGTTTTAAAGCAATTTGAACTCATCCAACATGCAGATAGTTATAATGATTTTCTAAATGATCTTCTATCATGTATTTGAACAGTAGTTCAAACTTGTGATCTTCTTCCATTGTAGGAACAGTTCTTTCTACCGTTTTAATAGCATAAGAAGTTCTGAGTTCAAAAGTTCCCTTTCGATAAACTTTGAACTTGTTAATCTTTGGGATATCCCAGTTTCCCAAACTTTTCTCAATATCTCTGATGATTAAGCCTTAAGCATTTTTCACTTTTCCTTTTTCTTTAGAATCTCATTCTTCAAACATTTTAGAAGTAGTTTTTGCCAAATTCTTAAAAATCACAGCCATTGAAGAATAATCTTAATTTCAAAGTTTTAATGCTATTTGTCAACGAACCTTTTACTCCTTCTTACTGCCACATCTTGGGTCTTACGAAGGAAACGCGACTTGGGTGATGGTCACTAAAACCTTTGAAAGTAATTTTGAAACTTCAAAAGTAAGAAAGTTGAAGAGATTGAGCAAATTCTAACTTCTTCAAGTTGAAGAACAAAATCTAACACTACGTAGAGAAGAGAATATTTATTGCGGCCGTTACAGCGGTCAGGGCTGCAGTAAATGTTTTGTGCGCAGTAAGTGCAATAAACAGGCGCAGTAAACAATTTACTACGACCATGGCCGCGGTAAGGCCGCAGTAAACGTTTTTCTCTCTTTTTCAACGAGATCTCATTCATTTTCAACCGAAAAAATTCACTCCACCCCTTATTCTCTTCTTCTTCATCATCTTTCCTCTTCTATTCTTCCTTTATCTTCTTCCTCTCCTCTTCCGCAAGATCTTTTCTTCTTCTTCTTCTGTTTCTTCTTCTTTCGCCAGATTTCTTCTTCTTCAATTAGATCCACTCCTCCCTCTTCTTCTTCTTCTTCTTCTCGTCAGATCTTGCAGAAGGGCGTTGGAATCGCCGAATCTCACCAGATCTCAAGGAAAGACGTCGGATCTCGCTGGATCTCCTCGGTTTTTAACCCAAATATAAGTTGGAAACTTATCGAAATCAATAAAATGAAAAGAATGATTTCTGAGTTTTTTGTGAAAAATATATATGTAATTTGTTCTTGGTTTGATATATAATAGATGAGTTTCTTCAAGAAAAAAGAAAATAAAAGGGAATGGAGTGTTGTGCCGATGAAGGATGAAGATGATATTTTTCTGGGAATGGATGAAGATGGTGATTTCTAGGAAATGGATGAAGATGAAATTTTGATTTTTTTAAAAAAATTTAAAATCATGTACTGCGGCTTCAGCCGCAGTACTTATTCATACTGCGCGCATTTTTACTGTGACATTTACTGTTGATTTTAGGAACAACATTAACATGCTTTCATGTTAACATATCATATATGCACCACAAGCATATCACATGATATATAATAGTACTAGATAAGAGGCATACCTTTCTCCAAAGTAACAGCTTAAGGACCTTGAAGGCTCTTGCTCCTAGTTGAGGCGAGACTTCCTTCTCCCAAAGAAGAGGCCGACTTGAAGGCACACCAAGGAGGCGGATTAGAGATAAAGAATCTCTAATGTGGTTTCACCCACAAACTCTAAAAGACTGCCAAGCTAATTTCGGCTTTGAGAGGGAGAGAAGAGGGGCAATGCTGCAAAGGGATGAGAGAAATGGCCAGCCCCCTCACCCCTATTTATAGATGGCGAAAGGAGGTGAGGGGAAGGGTTGTGACCCCTTTTCAATGCCGAAATAGTGCCATCAAGGGGCACCCACCCTTTCGGCCATTAAGGCCTTCTTTAAGTCTTCAAATGCCGAAAATAGGTTCCCCTCCCTCACACCAATTCGGCCATTAATGTCGAAATGAAATCTCTCTTGGCCAAGGGTTGTTTCCCTTGGGTGAGGAGTCACATCCCTACATAAGAGATGTGTTCTTTGGCTCAAAAGTCACAACTTTTGGCCAAAATGTGTTACACACATATTTCAGCTAGGAATCCATTAAGCTAGCACGAAACTAGCTCAATTGGCCACTCATCCAATTGAAGCTCTATTGAGCTCAAATTCAGCTCACAATGAGCTAAATGTTGCTCCTCTACTTCTTTAGCTCCAATGAACTGGTGTTAGCTACATTTAGCTAACATGAGCCAAAGTTTAGCTGACTACAACTACCTCTAGCTGGAGTGAGCTGACTTGAGTTGAGTCCAGCTACTTCTAGTTTGAGTGAGCTACACTTGAGCTGAGTTAAGCTGCACCCAGCTACTTCTAGTTGGAGTGAGCTGAGTCTAGCTACTTCTAGCTAGAGTGAGCTCAAGTTGAGCTGGCTCTAGCTACTTGTAGCTGGAGTGAGTTGAAGTCCAGCTGCACCCAGCTCCCATGAGCTGGTGTGAGCTGACTTGAGCTGCTCCCAGCTGGACTTGAGCTAAGGAGCTGGGTGAGCTAAGTTCAGCTACTTCTAGCTGAGGTGAGCTACATCTAGCCACCTTTAAGCTCTAACTTAGCCCCATGAGCTCAAGTAATACCTTAAAAGGTCTTGGTGTGCCAGGAATTCTAACATTTACTGCAGCCTCTCCCGCAGTACTTACTGCGATTGTATTGTGGCTAAAGCCGCAGTGCTGCTTGTCTTCTCGACGTAGTGTAAAGTTTTGGGGTAAAAGTGATAAAAGCTTAAAAGTTTGAGGAAGACAGGTTGAGGGGTAAAACTGACTTTTACTAGCTATGGGTTTTCCCAACTAGTTGGTAATTAGACAAGCTCAAGAAAAGTCTCCATCAGCAATAAAGGAAATTATTTTTAAATGAGTTGAGATGCAAAAATAAAATGGTATAGCAAACAATTTATTCACCGGTTATATGAAAACATTAATTTCACCATCACTGTTTTATAGAAATCGACCTACAGATTTGGAGCACAGATCAGACATTGTCGTGAGGAGGGTGGTGCCACCTATTGGTGCAAGGATCTGCCTGTCGAGTGTCAGCGGCTAATAGAAGGAGGCATGGCAGGATGGAATGGGAGGAGAGGAAGAGATTTATGGGGTTGGGGAAGGTGGCAAGGGAGGAGATGGAAAGATGTGAAGGGAGGGATGACTGGCAAGGGAGGAGATGGAAAGATGTGAAGGGAGGGAGTGTGTAAAAGTGTAAAGTAAAAAGGTTTAGGGTCATATTGTTAGGGTTTAAATATTTAAAATGAAATTAAAGTTTTGACCCTAAAAAATTAACTGTAAATGCAAAATATTAAGTAATTAATGGTGAAACGGAAGGACTAAAGATTTCATGTAACCTTGTAAGTTACCTACCTTTTCAAAAAAAATAGTAGAAGTCAGCCTTTGGACCACTAACAAAGCATTATTGTAGTAGTAGTAGTACTTAGTTAAATGCATTTCAAAAAAAAAAGTAGTGCATAGTTAAACGATTGATTGATAAATGCACTTAAAAATTATTGCAAGCCCATTTTAAATATTTTAAGCCGTAATCATTGCTTTCAATAATTGCTAAATGACATTGCTTTGAAGTTGAATGCCAAAACTTTGAACTTTTTGTTGGATATTTTGATAACTTCCATTTAATTATTTAAATTAATTTAAAAACAACAACATAAATTATTCCCCAATCACAATCATTATCTCTAGCTAGGGACAGAAATCAATCGAGTGCTTATGAAACACTAGTCCACCTGAGTAACAATATAAATACAAGCACACCTCTAAGCGAGAAGATCACTCAAATTAAACAATCAGGTGTAGCTTGCTAGAAGTATAAGTACACAAAGATGTATAATTCCAAATGTTCCAAAGCTTCTTATTTGGCGGTCCTGATGATATTATTGATGAGTACCTTGTTGGTCACGGCACAGACCATATGCAACGTTGATGTGTCCAAAGCCAAATCGGAGTGCCTGCAATATGTACAGAAAACCGGGCCGGAGCAGAAGCCGTCGAGGAGCTGCTGCGCCGTGATCAAGCCGGTGGACCTGGACTGTGCTTGCATGTTTGTCAGCAACCAAGTTGAGCAGAAGATCAGCATGGAAAAGGCTGTCTACATTTTGAGAACTTGTGGTGTTAACGTTCCTCCAGGCAAACAATGTGGGAGTAAGTTCAACTATACACTAGTACTAATTCTTAATTAAAGGAGATTTTGTTGATTAATTAGTGATTGGTTTGAGCTGATTTTTTTTATTTACTGTATTTGTTTATTTTCTCAGGTTACCCTGTACCAAAATAATTGAAAAGGGGGATTTTCCAAGTATGAAATGAAGGATTTAATGGTAAAGATGCCATCTTTATCATTGATGTGTAATTTCAATTTATAGTTTAAAAAGATTGGTCTTTCTATTGTATTGTGGATTTAAGTGATGCGTCAATACACCCCCTGATGTGTGATGTATCAATATGGTTGCATCTATTATGTATGTATTGCAAGTTTGTATATGTAACTATTCAATAAATTGAGACTTGTCAGAACTTGTACTAGTACTCTTTCTTATATATTTTTGTTAATGAACAACCCAATGTAGATATCTTCTAGTTAGCTACAAGTGACCAGATCAATCCCAACATTTGCAGATAACCAGCCACATAATCAATTTCAACATCTGATTACAGAACAAATACATAAGCATTGGGCTGTAACCAAGTCGAGTTGAACTCGAGCTCGGATCAATAGATTAACAAGCCTGAACTCAACTCGTTTGAATGTTCGTGTTCGATTCAATAGCTCAAAGCTGCTTGAAAACCCGTCTAAAACCAACAATTAACTTACATAACTCACCAATCAAAAGAAAAAAGAAAAACTTAGGCGACTCAAGATCGGCTCAATAGCTCGCTAAACATCCCTTCTAGTATATAAGTTGAGTCAAATAAGTCCTACTTTCATTACATATTATCTGTTCTAGCCGTCTAGGTAGCTTTCAATATATACTGCTCGATAAATATTCAACTTGAACTGTAAGCTCGAACTCGACTTGATAAACTAGTCGAGCTCTAACCTCTGTCACGACTTGATATGACTCTAATCGAGTTCGAGAAAGTTTGATATGCATCAGTTTCTAAACCCACTAGGGATGAATTCTCCTTTTGCATCCCAAGGGCGATCATGAAAATCTTTTCCTTGGACACTTCTCTTCTTACTTATACTTCCATCTTCACAATAATACTCTGGGAAGTAATCAAGGAATGTCTGGTTTCCAAGTTCACTAACTCCATTGAAGAGAAACTCCCTCAACAGTATCTGTAAAACAGGATGGATGATTAGCATTTCTAAGGCACAACATGGTCACCGGTTTAGACCGAACCAGATTTGAGTTACATAATGATATGTACCCCATCTTAGTTTCCCTGCTTCCATTTTACTGAAGGTGAGATTTGTTTTCTAGGACATACGTTAACACCTCACTGATACCATGATGATAGAACTGAATTTTAAAAAAGCATGTACCTCTGCATTTTTCTCTCCAATCAACTTTTTCAAAACTGCATGACCAGGATCCTGCATGACATAGTTCAAACTGAAAATGCCATTGATAGGGGCAAAATCTGCGTGACAAAGCAGAAGAAGAAGAAGAAGAAGAAGAAGAAGAAGAAGAAGAAGAAGAAGAAGAAACCTTGTGAGCTCTCCATGTCAAATAACGATGTTGAGCTTCACGATTCAACATGATCTGAGCAGGATCTGTCTTCACCTCTGCCTGGTCCATTAGTTCTAGCCAGGCCTGGAAGAGCACCATAATCGATTTGCAAACAGAATCATGGCCATCACACAATTTTTGTGACTATTGGTTGCACATAATATAAGAGGCAATGAATACTTGGTATGATATTGGCGCAGCAGCCTATCAATTCTACCTTATAGTAATCAACAAAAGCATGATATAATATATCATATTTGGACTGGCTTGAGTGGAACTTCGTCCATATCACTATTGGAGAGAAAAACCTTATAGACTCACTCGTAAGCTTCCCTCCCCAGGGTAAAAGCTGCACAAAATCTGTTCTCAGTGACCATACCAAAAGTTTATTACCAGCATGTTCGTCATGTACTAGTAATAAGTATCACCAACCTCAGCATACTTCAGACCTAAAGGCATTAACTTCGTGTAGAACTTCTCCTTGTAGTCTCTTTGCATAATGACATCATGCAAAGGATTTAGGTCCCTTAGAATGGTAGACGCATGGTGAAGTGAGTTGCAATGTGGTATTTATATACTCCTATCATTTTCCTAACCAAATAGGACCACACATACATGAAAGGCTGAGCCACATCAACACATGTGTTTACTTTAGACATAGCTAAGCAGTAGAACTTCTTCAAATCAGAGGGTAACACATTCATCACAATAAAACATAGTCTAAACAGTACGTAAAATGAGTTGTGAGCACTTTGTAGTAGTCCCTGAATAATTGTACACTTTGTTTTTACTGTTTTACAGTATTAAATCTATGAAATTAAGACTTTAAAGTTAATAATTTATATGTATGTCATAATTTGAAGTATAAATTTTATAAATATATTTTTCTGAATTTTTAAAACTTGCTATCTTTGTTAAAATTTGAGTCAAACATTGAACCTTGAAACAACAAAGTCCCTAGTATTATTTATATCTGAAGTAAAGGCCTTCTACTACGCCCTGTCAGGTTCTAGAGCAATCTGTAGCTACTTATGAAGACAATTTACACCGAAGAGTGAGTTTCTCGATAAAATGGTTTAGAAGGCATGAAGCTAGAGTTGTTCATTGGGAAAATGAACAAGGCTGACCACAATTGATCGAGAAATGTGAGGACTACAGTGAATATGAAAACAACTTAGCCCACTATCCGTCTATCTCCACAGCCGAGGTAGAAGCTAGGTCTCCTTAACATCAAAAGTTCCCAACATCGAGATAAAATGAAAACTTACAGTACAATTATGTTTGTGTTTGCAGCTGTGAAGAAGTTGGCACAAAATATAGGTACATCTAATTCTAATTTCGGAAAAGCTGCAAAATCAAGAACCTGCACAACAGAGATGAAAGAAACTTTAGCACATCATAATTTGCAATCTTGTAAAGCTCAGCTTGACTGACCAAAAACAACATGCCTGCATCGACTCATTTTTTATGCTCATGCTACGTAGCAACCTGACTTTTGGAGCCTCAAAAGATAACATGTCAAGTTTAGTTTCTCCATCCATTGCTGTCATGTTGTTAAACTTTTCCTGCCAATAAAGCATGTTGGTCATAATAGCATAACGTTACAAGTTCATACTGGAGAACAAAATTCTATCATGTAAATCCTTCATACTCAGCAAATAGTATTATATACATAAACTAGCAGCCAGTTCTCATTTAAAAAAAAACTAGCAAGAAGTGCATTGAAGATGTAACATTTCACCCAGAAGATTATAAACTAAAAGAAACCTCTGTGTATTCTGTACAAATTCAATGATGTCCAAATTCAAGTCCCAAAGCAAAAAAGGTTAGTTGTTGAGGCCACTATGAACATAGTCAGGACAGAACTTTTCAATAATAGCATCATCCTAAGAGATCAGAGAGCCATACAACGTTATCATGATAGGTTTAATATCATAAGAAAGTAACTTTTGATTGGTTGAAGCTGAGAAAACAAGCTTCTTTTTTCTTCTCTGTTTTTTGTTTAATTCCTATAACTCATGCTGTGATGTCTACAAGCGGTGGATTTGTTAGGAGAATGAAGTTCTACACTAGTATCAGTACAGTTCTGGACAAACAACAGATGGTGAATGGGATGCTTGGTTATAATTTAACTCTGTTAGAAATAAGAAATAAAGAAGGAAGCAAAATAGTTGTGAGGGTGGTTTAAAGTATGAGCATGATGTACAAAAGTCAGCAGATTCAATCACATGAGTTAAAATAAACTATTGAATCAAACAATTCTATAATCAACTGTCAGCTCACTATTGTTAATAGATTTTTAATTGATGCTAATTGCCAATGGATTTATAGATATTCCATTATAATTGCACTATTCCAGCATCAATCTGAAGAGTAAAACAAGGTCAAGCACAGTTCGCCATTTCAAGCACAGAAGTTATCCACCCACAACATGATAGCAACATGTAAAGATAAGAATTTAGAAAAACACAAACAAACAAATCCAGATATGTTTATCATTTTAACCTGGAGGCGAGAAGGCAGCAAAAGGGTGTGGCTTTCGGTCTCACTGAGAGCAAAGTGAACGAAGTTGGGATAGGACGCCGCAGAAGCTCGCAACACCGAACCTTTACTGTTCTTCCACTCCCAATCGGATTTTCTTGTGAGAAATCCGAACTCAACAGAGGAAAAGGGGGGAGCTTTCGGCGTCAATTGAAAGACGAATGAAGCAGCTGTTGAAAAGTTCTCCATTGAATAAACACCAACAGCAACTGTGCTGATTTTTTTAGTGTGTTAGACGACTGAAGGAGCAACGTGGTAAAAAGAATACATCTCTTGGTGCAAGCTCAGGCGAAGTAAGCAAGATAAAAGGGTGCTACTCTGTTATTGCATAACCCAGAAATTTACTCTCTCTATTCTATTTATGACTCCCATTACTAAAAGGCGGAAGTTAGGATGGAAGTTAGTGCTTTATGGGCATCCTTTTAAAATAAATAATCGCATCTCATGTGCTTTACTTTTACTTTTATTTACTTGTTTGTCATTTTTCTATTTTTTTCATTCTTTAAAAATATATATTTTTCTATAATAAAAATTATAAATAAATAATCGAGTGGAAAGCAAATTTCTCTCGAACAAGATCGTTTTTTCTAAAGTTGAACATTAATTTTCATATGTCATATGTACTAATGTATCATGATTTTTTCTAAATGCATCACTTGATTCATTTTTCTAGATACGTTAGAAGATGCAAACTGGTATTTTTCTCAAAACTGCACAAGTGTCATTTTTTTTCTAATGTTGTATCATTAATTTCCTAGGGTGCATCACTACTTTTCACTAATGCATCAGTGCATCATTAATTTTCTACAGTGCATCACTCACTTTTGTACAAGTATCATTTTTTTCTAATGTTGTATCATTAATTTTCCTACAATGCATCACAACACTTGTACTAATGTATCATGATTTTTTTCTAAAATGCATCACTTGATTCTAAAACTCTAGATACGTTAGAAGATGCAAACTGGTATTTCTCTCGAATCGCACAAGTATCGTTTTTTTCTAATGTTGTATCATTAATTTTCCTACAATGCATCACAACACTTGTACTAATGTATCATGATTTTTTTTCTAAAATGCATCACTTGATTCTAAAACTCTAGATACGTTAGAAGATGCAAACTGGTATTTCTCTCAGAACTGCACAAGTATCATTTTTTTCTAATGTTGTATCATTAATTTTCCTACAATGCATCACAACACTTGTACTAATGTATCATGATTTTTTTTCTAAAATGCATCACTTGATTCTAAAACTCTAGATACGTTAGAAGATGCAAACTGGTATTTCTCTCAGAACTGAACAAGTATCATTTTTTTCTAATGTTGTATCATTAATTTTCCTACAATGCATCACAACACTTGTACTAATGTATCATGATTTTTTTTTCTAAAATGCATCACTTGATTCTAAAACTCTAGATACATTAGAAGATGCAAACTGGTATTTCTCTCAGAACTGCACCATCCAATCCACCTCCACTCTCCTGATCTCGCCACTGTTTGCCGCCGCCATCGAACTCCGTCGTGATCCTCCCGTCACCTCGCCGCTGCCTGCAGTACTTGGAGATGACGATGAAGTAGCATATGAGTATGAAGGCGGTGACCAGGACTCCGATGACTCCGATGACGATGGGGGAGAAGTAGGTGTTGTTTGGTCGGTCGTGGCGGGGAGGAGGTGGAGGAGGGAAGAGAAGGTAGCACCATTGGGGACAGTAGACGCTGTACATCGTAATGGCAATTTTGTAGTTCTTTTTAAATGTTAAGCGCATTGCATGCGCCAATGCGCATTGTAAAGCTTCTCTTACTAAAAAAACTCACTTAACTAAGTCGGAAAATACGGAAAATATAACGGAATGAATATTCCGTTAAATACTAGAGGTGCAAATTAAAGATTTGTCATGTCAGAACATACGAAGGTGTGATCGTGCTCTGTTACTCCGGCGGCCAAGGTTGATGTTTTCCGGTGATGGAGCGGGTCCGCAGTGGTGCTTCGGAGGTCGGCGAAGATAGTGGTTGTGCTGGAAGCGGCGAATCGTCAACGTCCCAGTCGATCCAAGCGCGACGATCTGCCACCTCTAGCATAGTTCCAACGCTCCTCCATACCAGCCGAGGTTCCGATTGATTACCTCAGAATCGCCAGGACGTTTCCCGTCCACCTCCACCTTGTTCTCTGCCATGACCCGACCGGCGAACCCGTCAACCCGATTCTTACTCGAAACAATCGTCCATATCAACTCCACATCAGCAAAAGTGGATGCCACATCATCTCTGTATCAGTAAAAGTGGGTCTCACATCATACATGCGCGGCTGAGTTGGATGACTTAACGTTAAGTATTAAATTTGCACTAACGGAACAAACGTGAGTAGTTAAAACAAGCTGATGGAAAAAATGGGACAATTTGCAATTTTCAACCTAATTAAGTGGCTTTTTCGCTCCCAAAACCTTTATTTTATTTTATTTTATTTTGACAATTAGGGAACAATAAGTAGTGAACACTGAGAAGCAAGTATAGGACTGCGTCTGCATAGAGTAATGCTACAACCTACACAGAAGAAAGTAGACGAGGAAACTGTGCTTTAGTAAAGGCCGTTTAAGTCAATAAATTAACGGACTATTTCAACTTCAAGTCCTTTTATCCAATATTCTAAATTCTAGGGTATTTTAGGGTGTGTTATTTGTGGTTTTAAAAATGTTTTAGTTTTGAAAATTGATAGGAAGATTGTGAGATGAAAATATTTGATTAAAATATTATTATGTTTGCAAATGAACACAACTCAGAAAGCTCTAAGGAAGAATAATTTGCGTTTTTGAAAATTGAGAAAATTGATTGGAGGAAAAAATTGTATTCATTTGCAATAGAATTGAACTTTTTTCTAGTCTGAGCGCTTCACTGTGCGTTTACTGGAAGTGTGTCAATTATATTTGTGCACTTATTTGTGCACACAACTGTGTCGCACACAACGTTGTGTGAGACTATGTGCGGACTGTCATGCGCTGCGCATATATTCGTGATCCATCGGCGTTCAAAATAACTTTGATATTGTTCTTCTACCTACTGTACCTACTTGATTGATCAACATAAAATGGTGATTAACATGAGTTGTTTAGATCGACATCACTATCTTGTTAGATCGAGATGACTACCTAGTTAGATCAACATCACTATCTTGTTAGATCAACATCACTATCTTGTTAGATCGACATGACTACCTAGTTAGATCGACATCACTATCTTGTTGGATCGACATGACTACCTAGTTAAATCGACATCACTACCCTATCAAATTCACATGACTACCTTGTTAGATTGACATGCATACTTGATTGATCAGCATAAAATGGTGATCAACATAATGAGTTGTTTAGATCGACATCACTACCTACTTTTATCGACATCACTACCTTGTTAGATCGACATACATACTTGATTGATAAGCATAAAATGGCGATCAACATGAATTGTTTAGATCGACATCACTACCTTGTTAGATCGATATACATACTTGATCGATCAGCATAAAATGGTGATCAACATGATGAGTTGTTTAGATCGACATCACTACCATGTTAGATCGACATACATACTTGATTAATCAACATAAAATGGTGATCAACATGATAAGTTGTTTAGATCGACATCACTATCTTGTTAGATCGACATGACTACCTTGTTAGATCGACATACATACTTGATTGATCAACATAAAATGATGATCAACATGATGAGTTGTTTAGACCGACATCACCACCTTATTAGATCGACATACATACTTGATTGATCAGCATAAAATGGTGATCAACATGATGAGTTGTTTAGATCGACATCAGTATCTTGTTAGATCGACATAACTACCTTGTTAGATCGACATACATACTTGATTGATCAGCATAAAATGGTGATCAGCATGATGAGTTGTTTAGATCGACATCACTACCTTGTTAGTTCGACATACATACTTGATTGATCAGCATAAAATGGTGATCAATATGATGAGTTGTTTAGATCGACATCACTACCTTGTTAGATCGACATATATACTTGATTGATCAGCATAAAATGGTGATCAGCATGATGAGTTGTTTAGATCGACATCACTATCTTGTTAGATCGACATCACCACTTAGTTAGATTAGTATATAATGGTGATCAGCATGATGAGTTGTTTAGATCGATATCACTATCTTGTTAGATAGACATGACTACCTAGTTAGATCGACATCACTACCTAGTTAGATTAGTATAAAATGGAAGTGTGTCAATTATATTGTGCACTTATTTGTACGCACATCTGTGTGTCGCACACAACTTTGTGCGAAACTATGTGTGGACTGTCGTGCGCAACGTACAACTTCAGGTGAATAACAAGGGGGCTACTCACGTGAACAACTAAATTCACTTTGGTCCTATTCGCTTGAGGTCCGCGTAGAAAACGGTGAATCACGAGCTCTAATTCACGTGAAAAAAGAAGAGCGAATAACTCAGTTTTTCACATCCAAAAGTTTAAGTTTGAAACCCCCCATTGTTCAATACTGAGAGTGGCAAGTAGGAGTGAGGAATGAAACAAGCTGGCTCGAGTTCTTATGACCATATTAAACGAGTTGAACCCAAATTTTAGAGTTTCAGTTCAAAAAACTCGTAAATCTTTTTAAACCACATGTAAATATCCATGATACCCTTATAATTTATTAAATATAGAGAATTTCAAACCTTAAGAGCTTGGTTTGAGTCTGGTTTAGATCCGACCTCGTCGAGCCTAACTGGAACGAGCTACTTAGCTTTCTTATCAAGTCGAGCTCGTGCTTTTCACAAGCCGAACACGATTTTTGACTCGGATGGATTTCGAGCTGAACTTAAGTCGAGCCTGATTTTCATGAACCCGAGCTTAAACCTACTGGGGTCGGACTTGACTCCTCTGATCCTACTATTAAGGCTGCTCCTGCTCGACGACAAGGATAATTGGGTGCTAATGGCGGTGTCTCGTGGCTAGCACGAATAGAGGTTACAATTGCATATGATTTTCAGTTAAAATAACAAATGCCAAATTATCTAGTATGAATCACCCAATTTAGAACTAAAATTTAATCACCACTCCTAATATCATCATTGGATTTGAGCCACACTAGATTAAAACCAAAAATCTAAAACACCATTCCCTACTAGTTAATACTCCCTCCGTCCCTGAAAGATTATACACTTTGAATTTACTGTTTCAAGGTTCAATGTTTGACTCAAATTTTAACAAAGATAGCAAGTTTTAAAAAATTCAGAAAAAATATATTTAGAAAGTTTATACTTCAAATTATGACATGCATATAAATTATTAACTTTAAAGTCTAAAAATTTATGGAAAAAAAATCATAGATTAAATACTGTAAAACAGTAAAAACAAAGTGTACAATTATTCGGGACGGAGGTAGTGCATTTTTTTCGTTCCTTAAAGAAAAAAAACATTTTTAACGCTACCTGATATTTGATTAAGTTTTGAACACGTACTACTTAGTTAGGAATTAAAAGTAAAAGTTACAATACAAACTTTCAAAAGCTAAGAAGGGAGGGAACGAACAAAATGAGCCTCAGAATCGCCCACCACGAAGGCGGAGAACCAGGTGCAGAGTAGACTCTTTCTGGATATTGTAATCAGCAAGAGTCCGGCCGTCTTCTAATTGCTTCCCGGCGAAGATGAGCCTCTGCTGATCCGGAGGAATACCTTCCTTGTCTTGAATCTTGGCCTTGACATTGTCAATTGTGTCGGAGCTCTCGACCTCGAGCGTAATCGTCTTTCCGGTGAGAGTCTTGACGAAGATCTGCATCCCGCCGCGGAGTCGGAGAACCAGATGAAGAGTCGATTCCTTCTGGATGTTGTAATCGGCCAACGTGCGGCCGTCTTCGAGCTGTTTCCCGGCGAAGATGAGGCGCTGCTGATCGGGAGGAATCCCCTCCTTATCTTGGATCTTGGCCTTGACATTATCAATGGTGTCGGAACTCTCGACCTCCAGCGTGATCGTCTTGCCGGTTAGGGTTTTCACGAAGATCTGCATCTCTGATCAGTGTTGCTTTGCTTTGATTCGAGGGATGGAAATCAATCACTTGAGACGATTTAGTTTCAGAAATCAAACAGTTGAGAGACGATGAGATTGATGAAGAAGCGATGAATGAATGGTTTCTATGGTAGTTGGAGTCACCGAATGAAGGTAGAAGTTGGAATCCAGAAATAGCCTGAAAGTTCTTGGCGACGCTTCCAGAATCTTCTAGTATCCGTCGTCAGATTCAACTAGGAGAAGGAGACACAGGCCCAAATAGACAGACCACTTGAAACTGCCCTTAGGCCCGGCCCAAATAACCAGCCCAACGTAACCTCAGCCCAATATCAAGCCCAAATAGCAGATCGAGCTTAATGCTTGTGCTTGCTGATTCAGTCCCTCCTCGCCTCGCACTCCTCTTTCAACCATTTGCTCGTTCACTTAAGCCAGCACGGCCGCAGTTCAGTCGCCCGCACCGCCGTACGTAGCTCGGTCTCGGTATGGATATTTTTTCTCTTAATCCTTCTTGAAATCGTTTCCGATTATGGTTTTTAAATGGTGGATTCGAGCAAGCAGATCAGGAAACAACATATGGTGCAGGCTTAGGTTTTCAGCAGTGAGATAGGAATGAGAGCGACGCTTCTTATTCGGCGATCCGTTCTGGGTCAATTGCTCGGCGTTGTGCCGTCACCGTCTGTTTCCGTTCCCAGCTGCCGCGCCTTCTGTTCAGGTATACTCTTTTTAAATCTTTCTGGTTTCTGTTTCTTCTCCCAGCTGTTTCGATGTTTGGATGAGCTTTAGTTAATTTTATTGATTACTAATGTTTTCGATTGCCTGAACCTGAATGTGACAATGGCTTTTCTCGTTTTATTTATCTTCCATTTCATCCCATCTCTTTCCTTTTTCCTTGATACGCATGGATACATTAAGCTTCTTCCAACATTGTCCCCATACAGTCAGAGCATGACTTCAACACAGCTCTTGCCAAACTCCAAGGTACTTCTCTTCTATGAATTTCCCAACAATATACTAGTATGTTTCTTCTCTCCCCCGTAATTTGTTGTCTATCCTTCTCTGTGATAGGAGAATCTTCCCCGGGAATTTTCTATTATACTGCTGTGTGGTGCGGACCTTGTAAGTTGTTTCGTTTCACTTATTTAGCAGAAACTGTATTTATCTTCTCTCCTCAACAGCTTTACTTGTCCAATATAACTGTAACTTGATGGTTGGCACTCTTATATTTACTTTAGGGTATATGATGCAGGCAGATTGATAGCGCCTGTTATAGGAGAGCTAAGTAAGAAGTACCCCCATGTGACAACATATAAGATTGACATTGACCAGGTAAATATATTTTATTTACTTTTTTCAAATTTCATCTTTTTGTTTTTTTATTTTTACAGAAAAGGTTGGTTAATTCGCACTGTGCTGATAGTTTTTCATGGTACATACAAAGATTTATGTGATGTGACACTTTAGTTTGAAGCCCAATTCATTCTTTTATGTTCAATCACGATGATGATTACAGTAGAATTTTTTGTTGTGAATGTTAATGGTGGAAACGGTTTGTTAAAAGCTAAGCATGTGTAAAACTTGCTTGCACAAGGTATCTTGACGCTTTAATTTATGTCAATCTTGGGCTGTTTGGTTAAAAGATGTCTATGATCTACTCTTTGACGGATTTCTTAATCTGAAGTCTGGAATTAGTTTAAGTTGATACTATTTTGATGTTTGCAGGAGGGCCTCGGGAAAGCAGTGGAGGACATGAATGTTTCAGCTGTGGTGATGCATCTCTCCATTTCTCAGTAACTGTTATTTAATTTCTTTATATGGAGTTGCATCTACATAAATACATTCACATAGTATTCTTGCCCTTAAATCTGCTGCGGAGAGTAACATTTTCCTCATGTGGACCTATTACACCTATTAACTGTCGCATTTTTCATGAAATGGAAGACTAATCTGAGATTACCCAACTTCCCTATTGCCTTTAGTTTATGGAATAAATCAAACCAGATAATAACTTTTAAATCGATGCTCCCCAAACTCTCCTTCAATGGTTGACACCAACAATTAAGTTGCCGTGTTTTCACTCCTTTACAACCCAACAATTAAGTTGTTGTGTTTTCACTCCTTTACAACCCTTTAGAAGTAAAATCCCATTTTACCCTCTGATATAGCTGATCAGACAGTTCAGTACCTGCTTGTGACAACAGTCTTTATTCTAGAAAGCTCTAAGTTAGTGACTTTATCCCAACCTTGTCAGGTTCAGAAACATAAATGGTTTCATTTCATCCCTTGTAATTTCGGTTCACAGTTCAAATAATGCAAGTTACTTGGCTAATTTAGCCTTGTGTTGGTGCAGCCAACTTTTCAGTTTTTTCATGAAGGAAGAAAGGAGGTCGAGATCGTCGGCCTTGATGTTGAAGGCTTGAAGGATACTATGGATAAACTGTATAGCTAGGTTATAGTAGTAGTTTACCAGCTGTTTGTTTTCATTCATATGATCGATCTAGTGGAATAACATGTTTCGAATTGCTGGCAGGGGAGGGTCTATTTCTTTTCATGTTACTTGGCTAATTTAGCTTTACTGTTTAGCTTAGTTCTTAAGGCTGATACTTGAGTGAAGCTATAGCAGTGTATGACATACAAATCGCATTTATTTTATGGTGCATGAGAAAGAAACCCGTTTTCTATGTTTCTTAATAACTAGTATTGATTAGTACTAGTATTTTGTTGGTCTAACTGGTTACATAAGTTTCATAACCCGATTAGTTTATATATAATATACACACAATTCATTCCTAAAGCAATGTAATGTTTTGACTTTTAATGTTAATTAGCTCCTATCCTCCTATGGAACGGTTATAATCAAAATAATACAATTAATTATGATTATTTTTTTCACTTATACTAATATTATAAACTATGATTTTATTTGTTCAAAACTATATATAAAATCAAATAATTTAAATGTAAATTATAGAATAATATTTGTAGTTTTTAAATATATGTATTTTTTGATTTTTTTAGTGCATTCTTTTAAGTAATAAATTGACTCTACTATATCGGAACTGAAAAAAACTAATTTTTCAAGGATCATAGAGTAATTTGTTATGTTAAATGTTTAAAAGTTAAATGTTGCACTGCTTTTGGGATGGAAGAAATATTGGTGTATCAATCTCGTAAAACTCTAGTTTGCACATGTCTCTTGTATTTCTATTTTACCTAAGTCAATTGGGTATAGTAGTTTTTAGTTAATGGTAACCATTATGATTAGGTCTATTTTTTTGTTTTTGTTTTTGAAGTTGTATAAGCTTTGAGGGTATCTTATATTTCATTATTTGTTGATTATAAACCGAGTAAAAATTGCGACTAAATAGTTCAAAGCTTCTCATTTTCGGCGGAGTATTGAGTTTAAGAAAAATTGTGACTAAATAGTTTAAAGCTTCTCGTTTTTGGCCGAGTATTGAGTTCAAGATGAGTAGTTGAAAGTGAATAGATTGATAACTATACCTCTATTTGAAAGAAAAAAAAAAGAGAATATTTGGTGGGTAAATGTCTTTTTTTACCATTAACATTTGACAAAATGGCTCTTCTTGCATTTATTTTTAAAACGCGTTTGCAATTTTTTCTAATTCACGAGTACAACATTACCACCCATGTTGCCATTAGTTTGATTGACGACGGACATATGTCTAATATTCGGTCACGAAATTCAAACCTGGCTTGTGTGCGCTTACTTGTCTTCCATGTGGACTAGATTAATAAGCCATTCTTCTTTCAAGGCCTTAGTTGACGTGGCGTTCTAGACCACCACACGTATCGCATAGAACTGGTGGTTTAGCTTTTCGTGTCATCGTCGCTCCGCCTCCACGTGGTTCATCGGCGTTTCCTTCAGTAGACCTGGCTTTCGACTGCGTTTCTTTGGCGCTGTCCATTCATCGGTAACCATGAGGTCCAAATTAGAGGGCTCAGGTTCATCCAACGGTACGGATTTTGTTGTCTCCTCCGTTATCCCGCCCTTTCCCCGTACGCAAAATGTATTATCCTATCGGCAATCACCTTCAGCCCTCTAATGGCGTTAGGGTATATCAAATCAACAATCACATCCTCTCCCAGACTCACTCCCCACTCATGAAAATAACCCTCATGAGAATCAGATTGAGCGAAACTCTCTAATTCGTCACCAATTTGCACTTCACTAGCCTTGAAGGAGAGTGAAACCCGACGAACCGAACCATACAACCTCGCTGTATCGAGCAGGATGATGTTCCCAGTCAAAATTAGACGAAGTTCGTCTGGTAACCTCGACTTAGCAATCTGTAACGCCGCTTCACCGCACCGTCATCGTCGCCAGTTGCAAGACTTCGTTGACCGCAACCAAGTGCTCAATGATTTGGTTGGGAGTTTCGTCCCATGGAAGAGGGAGCTGGGAAGTGTCCTAGCGGTGAACCACCTTCTCAGTAGCATCGAGATGATACGCCATCGTGGTGGACTCCTGGTGAATCTGGTCGGAGATGTTGGAAAGGCAATTGTCGAAGGTGGAGAAGATGAAAACAGGGAGTCCATACCAGTATTAGTCACTTCCTCCATGTTGTGCATATCAAAGATACCTAAATGTCCTGGTGTACTAGGCTCTAGAATATGCACATCATAGATCTCATAATCCAACTTCTTTTCCTTGTATTCATTTTCAGATTTTAGCTTAAAGTGTCTTGCTTCAAAAGGATCCTCATAGTCATTCCTAGTAACACTGTGATGTAACTTCGAGATATGAAACTCATAGCCCTTGTGTAGAGACGAGATTTTCGACATGAGTCGTCACCAATCTATTTTGCTTAGGTCGATTGGAAACCTAAAATAACTGGTCTGCACAGGCTTTAGATCCGTTAGTCAATTACAAACGAAAATTAAAAATTCTCGAATGCCCAAAAAATTGGTACCACGGGATTTATTTCATATTTTTGCTTGATTTCTCTTTTTTTTGATTTTTTTGATTTTTATTTAAATGATACACAAAAATAATTAATCTTAATGAAATCGGAGATAATGTCTACAATTAACAAAAAGAATGAGAATTATCACAATTTAAATGAAAGAATAAGCCACAAGGATTAAAAGGAAAGAAAAAACAAAGTTTAGGCATGGTGCCCAAACTGTTAGTTTCCAAAGCTGTTAAATGGCTTATCTGACACTCTTTAAAATTTTACTACTTAAGAGACCGAAGACTAAACATGTAGGGACTAGAATAATAAAAATTAGAAAAGAGAGAAAAGAAAAAAAGGGCTAAGTTAATCACGTACCTGCAACAACAACTCGCAAAGGAGTAATGGCGGAGGTGCAACCGAGTACTGGCTTCTGGACGGCGGATGACGGGGAAACGGAGCGGAGCAGTCTTGCGGAGGCCGGCGAGGAGTTTGGCGGTGGTGGGAGCAAGCACGGTGGCCTGGGTCGCTGGATCGAAGCAGGTTGAGCCGCGGGCGGGTAGCGGGTCGACGCGAAATTCTGCTATGTCCGGAAACTTCAGACGGAGAGGGTAGTAGATTCGGGCTCTTGACGGTGACACGAATCTAACGCACCAAGTTTCAGAGATTGGGACCACATGTATGAGATGTACCACCAGTCCGACGGGACTTCTGAGCATCATGACATTTGCATATCATATTCCTGCTTATACTTAAGACTGTATTATCTGTTAGATCATTGCACGCTAACCTTTTTATGCAGGGAAAAAATGTTTTTAAAATTTTTCCCGTTACTGGGTTGTGACGAAAGAACAACAGACTTTTGCTCTGTTTTTGATGATTTTTTATCGAATTTTTCTCTATTAGTTCCCCGTTTTAGGGTTTAATTATGAGATCTATTTATAGAGAATGAGTTAGAGTTAAGAGTTAGAGAAGGTTTAGAGAGTTGAGATTAAATTGAAACTGCTAATTTTAAGAGATGTAGATTAGATTAAATTATTATTATTATTATTATTATTATTATCATATTATTATTATATTATTTTCGAATTAATATATTATTTTCGGATTATTATATTATTATTTTTATTTTCACTTTCTTTCATTTTCTTTTTTTCTTTTTTTTATAGATTTTCTCTCCCAAAATCATTAAACATTCAATTAGGTCCTTTTACTTTTCCAATTGTTCAAATCAAACCCCAAGTTAATTAGTTTAGGTCAAAGCGGTTGTTAATTAAAATTTCAGACAAAAATCGAGTGTCAACACCTTGCTTTACTGTGTAAGCACAGTTTTTTTTTTTCCTGCAACTTCAGGTTTATGCAGATTTGTTGTTAGCAAAGCCACATCACTGGCCATAAGGAAGCCGACAACAGTACAAAAGTGCTGGATTTCTGCATGATATATCTTGCAGAAAATTGTCGTCAACTTTACCTTGCAACATTTGGTAATTGGAATTCATTTCCTCTTTTTATGTGGCTTCCTAAAGGAAACATAAGATTTGCTTTTGGTCTTTACAGGTAAGAAACCCTATATCCGGTTTAAATCAACTAAGCACCTTGGTTAGTTCTCCTTTCTCAGTTAGGAAGAAGGCAAAGAGTTGCAATATATTTGGATTTGATAGAGAAAATCCAGTACTTTCGCACGGTTGTCGGCTTCGTTATGGCCAATGATGTGGCTTTGCTAACAGCAAATCTATATAAACCTAAAGGTGCAGAAACAAAAAAAATTGTGATTACACCAGTGAATCAAGGGCTATCTCTTGAAGTTACAACACAGTGTTACTAGTAATGACCACGAGGATCTTTTTTAAGCAAGACACTTCAAGCTGAAATCTGAAAATGAATACAAGGAAAAGAAGTTGGATTATGAGATCTATGATGGATAAAATCTACATTTAGT
Source organism: Stellera chamaejasme (assembly GCA_024586325.1). Lineage (NCBI taxonomy): Eukaryota > Viridiplantae > Streptophyta > Magnoliopsida > Malvales > Thymelaeaceae > Stellera > Stellera chamaejasme. The sequence goes on along the minus strand of CM044984.1, from coordinate 7,764,999 downwards.
CCCTTAGCTTTCCGGTTTGTCCTATTCAAGTCCCATTTTAAGAAATCGTGTCATCCAAGTCCCGTAGCTTTGGTTATTGTATCATTTATGGTCTTTCCGTTAGTTTGACCGGTAAATTGACCGTTAATTTAATTAATTTACCAAATTACCCTTTTCTTAATTTTCAACAAACCTCCTAATTTCTATAAAATATTAACATTACGCATCATTTTGACTAGACAAAAAAAGGTTCCTCTTTATCAACGCCATCATCTCTTCACATTTCGCTTCCACACTTTCTTCTTCTTCTTCTTCTTCTTCTTCTTCTTCTTCTTCTTCTTCTTCTTCCGAAACTCCGGGATCCAGCCATGGCCATCGAACTCATGTTAGGCTATCGAAAGCTAGAAGAAAACGATGTAAAAGAAGCAGCATTTGAGATCGAGAGCGTAGAGAAGCTCATCAGAACCCTGTCAAAAACCCAACCACCACAACAACAACACAAGTCCCAATCGTCTACATCCTCCTTCTCCATGGATTTCGCCGTCGATTGCCGAGCTGCCACCGACGCGGTGGTCTCTAAATTCAAACGGGTCATCTCCCTCCTTGGTCGGACCCAAACGGGTCATGCACGCTTCCGTCGCGACCTGGTTCTACCCCCTGCTTCGGTTAGAAAAAGCTGAAGAATCCATATTCAAACACGAAGACCACCACCTTGGACTTCTTGGTGCCCAGGCTGAGGGTAAGGGTGTGCTAGGCGTGGTGGGCCAAGATGGTGGAATTTGTGGGGATGAAGGCGGTGGTTGAAGGGAACACTAGGAGAGGAGTTTGAGGGAGGAGCTCAAGGTGGTGGGCGAGGCGGATCGTGTAGGATTTGACCACGAATTGGCCGCCGAATCGGAGGCCTTTGACGTGGGCAGCGGGTTTGAAAGAGAAATCGGAGGTGGCTGGCGATTTGGCGGATTGGTCATTTGGGTGCTGGTGCTTCGGCTTCTCGTTCTACTATTGCTTCTTATTCTTCTCTCTCTTCCATAGGGATTCTTTCTCTTCAGAAAGAGGACAAGGAGGTGAGTTTTTTGGAGAGTTGAGGTTTTTGGGATAAAAATGCAAATTGTAATAGAATTATAGATAATGTTGTAAATAAATTAAGGATATTTTTGTCATTTTCTATAAACTAACGGTCAATTTACCGGCCAAACTAACGAAAGGATCACAAATAACACAACCAAAGCCACGGGACTTGAATGACACGGATTTTAAAAATGAGACCTGAATAGGACAAACCAGAAAACTAAGAGTTGAGTTTACCGAATCTATGATGCCATGTACTAGAGCCTAATGCACCAGGACATTTAGGTATGTTTGATATGCACAACACGGCGGAAGTGACTAATACTACAGCTCCCCTGTTTTCATTTAATTCCATTGAAATTTCAAGGCGAAAGTCGCTCTTTTCTACGTACGCTCACATTTCCCACCTAATGGCGTAATGGTAGGAAACTGTGATGAAGGAACGAAGCGTGAATATGGTTCTCTCTTATATTCTTTTTCTGTTACCGTACGCAATTGTGTACTGTATAGGTACTCTTTAATAAAAACCGATTGAAGACTTTATTCTTACAACAATTCAGAGCAAAATTAAATAATATCGCATCAAATTATGATGAAATAGATCAATGTCAAATAAGGATACTATTTATCCACAGATACTTTTTTCTTTTTCATAATTTTATAGTTAAATTTAACTCATGCATATATTTTGATGCACTTAAGCCAACACACTAAAAGTTGAAGATATGTTAAAAAAGGAACACCATGTTAAAAAAGGAAGATATCATATGGGTGAAAGTTTAATGTTCCATATGGAAAAAAAAGAGAGAGAGAAGGGATTTGACCATGGAATAGACTAATGCAGAAAAAAAAAATTATAATTATAATTTATAAAATTTTACTCCTCAGTCACGCCCCAAGTGTGTCCCCTCAAGTATAATCTGATATGAATCAAGTCTATTGATTTCAATCATATTGATGGTACAAATTGTAAAGGTAATCAGAAACTTGACCTTTCATAACCGGCAAACAAGACCCTCACAAATTCCGAAAGAGCTTTCTGATCAACAACCAAACATATAACCCAGAGGAATAGAGGATCAGTAAAACAACAGGCCAAAAACAATTTTTAAGAGAGGTGTATAATACAATTCAGGCTGCTTGATAATATATACTGGCATAGTGCAAGATTCAAAGTGTAGTAATGGAACTTGTGTTCAGAAGTATAAGGAAAATGTACAAGCTTCACAGAGAGGAGAGTCGACACCTAATTATGAAGATAAGCGCCGCATCTTCAGTGATTGGCATGTTCAGGCTGCTGTGATTGATATGTGCGTCGCCGGAGTTGAGATTCCGAACCAGGCTGCTGTAAATATATCCTTGTTGGGTCATTAGGATCAACATACCTGCAGTAAAGCAGACAGAAAAGGAAGTCTAAGGTCTCTGGTCTGATTACAAACCCCTTCAACTAAGGTAAAGTAAAGAAAGTAAATGGAAGCTTGATGATTGATCACTAACGCATGTCTCATCATTTCATCGACCGGAGTCTGTGCCGCTTGCAAAGGATCCATCCGTGGCTCTGTTGACCCTGCTGACATTGGAACATACCGCCTCACCGAAGACATCAAGTTGAGGAAAAGTGGAACGAAGGTTCCACAGCCTCCTTCCTTGAACAGAATCTTAAAAGTATGGGTGGAGTAGAGTGCCCTGTGCTCATTATCCGGAACCACCTGCAAATCGCAATGCAAACCAATCTGGTCAGTTAGGTAAACATCCGATCCTTGGTTCATCAGTGAACCATTAGCAAACATTCATATACAGTTGAGAGAGAGAGAGTAGCAAGGAAGAAGCAGTCACCAACCGGCTCCACATGGCCTGAAATGTTGTTGCAGTGGAATATGGGCTGGTTAAACTTCTCATGATGAACATAAAGCTGCAAACATAAACCCGTGTGAACATAATGAGAAAGATCTCTAACTGCATCGATAAGCTCTTGTATATAATAGAAAGTCAACATTAACATATGAAATGAATTGAACCATGATACCAACCAGAGGCATATCAAAAGCGTAAAAGCTTCCCACAGGCTTATCTGCTACAAACACCATCCGAACATTAGACAGGTAGATGGTACCCTTGGCGCTAACATGATCGCCCTGCACCCTAAGAATCGAATCGAAACGAAAAGGGTTAAAAGTTAGGGCAAGGCTAATAATGGCGCAGAAAGGAAGATTGAAACATTCAATTTCCATTAAAACATCGATTCAGCACAACAATTTCAACGTACGACGTTCAATTCCAAGAAACAACAATTTCAACTTGGGAGCGTTTTCTTACCCGGGAATCTTATCGACCTTGAACTCGACGCCGTCTCTGGCGAGAACGAACATCTCGTTGACGAAGGGAACAGGCAGGCCATTGGGGAACAACTGAGGATTCAAAGACATCGCTCACTCCTTCGCAGATCGGAACCGCCTTCTTCTCTGCTTTCTCCGTTCGCTTCCTCTCGGCAAGCGTATAAAAGGTGAGGAAATTCTTTCGTCCCGCCTACGTGTTCCGCTGCCGCATTCTATAATCTTCTCGATTCACCGACTTTTTTTTTCTTGCGTAAACTACAAATATTTCCCGAGATTTATTGAAATCTTTAGTCTCATGCCTCTATGTTTAAAAATCTTCATTTACCTCCATGATTGTCAAAGATTTTAATATAATTACACTAATTATACTCCAAAACATTCAATGGGCACTTGGGCAGTCTGGGCACACATACATGTATCGTGACGGTGTGTCTCTTCTACGTCGTCGCTGTGGCCTGAGTTTATCCGTGTTGTTGCGGCGGTCAAACGACTACTGACATGGATGGCTAGTTGGAGAGGAAAAAAGAAGAGAAATTAATTATTGGGGCTTAAGTTTTAGAAATATTAGTGATAAGAAGTAGTTAAACTTAAAATTATTGACGATCAACTATCATCACAAACGGTCAATAAGAGGTAACTGAAGGTTTTCGAAAAGAAAGGGGTAAATTGAAGATTTCTATAAATTTCAAGGGAAGTATTTGTAGTTTATCCTTTTTCTTGTTTTAGGGAGACCACTTTAGTTGTACGTTTTGGACAAATCACCCCTCCAACTATCATTGGTGGCCTATATACTCCTGTCCTGACTTCATGTACTTTCTCCTTAAGCGCCTCAATTGATTTCTTTTTATCCATAGTGGATGAAGAGAGATCCCCAGGTTTAACTATCATATCTGATTTTTTTTTGGAACACATTGGTAGGGGTAGCCAGTAGAGATGGTCATGTAAGATTTGAACTCAAAAATTTCATCTTGTATTTTTAAAAGCTTAACCAATTAAACTATAAAAATTTATTGAAATTTAAATTCTTGATTAAACGAACAAGGAAAAATATATTAACCTGCCCATATCCCATAGACCCATTGGACAAATTGTTTCTATTAACCGGCCCATATCCCACAGACCCAACTTTGCCCATACCCTTCAGACCCAACTTTCTAGGCAATAAAGTCTCATAGATCATTAACCAAACAAAAAGATTTCACTATCAAGTATCAACCATTAGTAGAAGTTTAGGGGTTCAATCCTTCTAATTTGTAAATACTCCATCCACACCCCCCCCCCTTTTTAATAAAAAGACCTATTTTATTAATGATAATTCATTATAAAATAAATCGTAGATAACGAACTAAAGCACCTAGAGTGGGTACTAGGGGTATGCACGGGGCAGGGCGGGGCGGGGCGGGGCGGATAGTGGTTAAAATGTTATCCGTACACTGCGGGGCGGATACCCAATTTTAGTATCTGAAACCTCCCCGCACTATACAGGTACCCACACCACGGGTACCTGCACGATGACGGGTTTTTGCGGATCGGGACGCAGATACACTCACTATCAATAAAACAATATCATAAAAAAAATCAATCCTTAAATCCTTAATAAGTACATGACAAATAAGTAGTCAAATACACATCAAATTCACAACCATTATGCAAATTATTCAACTAAAATTTATGAATGGATGAAGAAAAATAAATGTTGAATAATGATCATCATCCGATCATCTCATCGCCTTGTGACTTCTTGAACAAATCATGTATCAGTAAATATGCACAAATACAAACATACAGTAAAAGAAAAAAACTGGTTAAACATGCAAACTCATGAACTAACACACTTAAACCGGTAAAACATCAACATGCATACTCAGTAAATACCGGACAAAAAAATCAAATTCATAAATTGTCCACAATGATCTTAGAACATCCATTTTACAGGGACCCGGCCTGCTGCCAAAAACGAACAGGAAGAGTCTTTTTTTAACCACTTAGCTCTTGTCACACTTATTGACTATTGAATACTAATTAGCTTGCTTAGGGTCCTTGTGCACAAAGTTGAGCAGAGAGGCCCAAAGTTTTGATTACAAATTGGAGAATTACTCTGTAGTTAGGGACTTATTGACTTAGGGTAGTGAAGCATAAAACAAAACGTAGAGTTTCAAACTAGGGGTAGGATTGGGTAGATATGGTGTAGCATCCACTCAATGAACAGATTATATGTAGAGGTGGATCGGAGCGGTTATCCGCGGTTTTTGAATATTAAAACCTGAAACCGATCCGCTGCAGACAGTTACCCGTTTTTTCGGTTTTTTGGATTCTCTGTTTTTCGGTTTCTTGGGTTTTTCGGTTTCGGATTGGACGGTTTGGAGCGGGTTGATGGTTTTTCGGTTTTTTTGAACACCCCTAGTGGGTACAACTAAACCTGTCCGTAAGTGGGGAAATCACCACATAAATGGAATTACCTAAGAGGACCAAAACCACTACGATTAGGCTCTTCTGATCTAGCCTCAAAAGACTAAGCAAATCATGACGATGGTCATGACCACTATGGTAAAAAAAAGATCTTGCATCCGGCTCCCAGTACCCCTGCACGCCTAATGGTTAAATAGTATCGGAGCACCATAGTGGGCTAAGGATAGAACTAATCGTAGAAGTAATGACAACCAAGGCAACCCACCTACACGAAAACAAGCTAAGCAAGACAAAATAATCGAAAGCTAACCGAAGTCAAAAAGCATAAACGGGTCCTGGAAAATAAATCAAAAAACAAAACTCGCAAAGTCTGATTGGGGGAACCAACAGCCCAGCCAGTCTGAAAGTGGGGGCTTCATTGCACTAGGCAGAGTGAGCTCACGCCCGACCCTGCCATGCTAGAGAAACCCAACAACAGATCCCCTGCCATGTAAACTTCCAGCCATATCCACCTAACCGAGTCGCACCTGAGAAGCGGGCCGTCGGCGGTTCTTCCCTCGAACGAGCCCGTAACATGGCCATGGAGAGCGAACCACTATCCCCTCAATGAGGGTGACTCCCATCGCCCTCCTGTTTTGGCACCTAGCAGCCACCCGAGTGATGGAATAGGAGCCATAGAACATACGCCGACGTCGGACGATGATGGACGCCACTCATCGGCCGCATCATAGGAAGCCCGGCGGCGGCGGTAGTGCCACAAGCAAAGTGAAACCCTAGGTTACGAGAGAACCAGTTTGTTGATCTTAGTGATCGATGGAATGGGAGCACCGGTTGCTTGAACGACGGGAGCACCAAAAGCGCTGGTTGCTTGAACGAGACCGCGAACGGAGCATCGATCGAACAAGCCAATCAGAGTAGCACGAACAGGCAATGAGAGCCAGCGGTGTACGAGGAAAAGACCAGACCCAACCCAATGCTGGGACGGAGCAGAAGAGCCACGACACGCCTGCTAGACCAGGCCCATCGACGGCGGCAACATCCTGACGAAAACCCTAACACTTAATATTCCATCCATCCTAAAACAATTGGTATGTTTAACTTTAAATATTACATTTGACTAAAATTATTTCACTAAATATGTTATTTTAAAAAATTTACTCTATTATATCACTACCTCCGTGAAAGTGCCTTTGTAACAGAAAAAACGTTACATTTACCCGGGCCAAAGCGCGACGAACCCGTTACAAAATTGGGCGTCGTTTTATGATAGCCCGTTACATTTCCCGTTACAAGGGCTGACACCGTGCCTGCCACTGTCAGCCTTTGTAACGGCTTCTGGCGTTACAAGGCCCGTTACTCTTTTTTTAATTTAATGTATAATATTATAATTTTTATATAATTGTAATTATTATATACAATTTATAATTAATTATGATTATTAAAAATAAATTAATAATCTAAATATTATATTAATGTAAAAACATTCGAAATTTAGATGAAATTGTTTGTACAAAAAAGTATACTAAGGGGGAGGGAGGTCGAAGTCGCTATGGTGGGTGCGATGGTCTGACGATTGCTGAAACGGAAGCCCGAGCCCAAACTCCAAGCTCGACCAATCGGTGTCGTAACCCTGTCTCATCAACGAGTTTGGGTCGACGAACTCGTTGAGATATGTAGTCGGTTGCTCGCCTCAGGTCGCAGCACTGGCTCGTAATCCTGCCTGTGGGAGGTCTGGCGCTGTTGCGGGGTCCCATTGAGGAGCAGGTGCTCCTGTTGGGTCCTGTTGAAGGTCTGGAGCTGCTGCTGGCTCCCCAATTGAATGGTGTTGGAAATGTTTGGCGATGAGGTGTGGACTTAGGGTTACGTGGAGGAAAATCCAACAACCAAAGGTGCGGGCACCTGGTCTGGTGGTAGTTGTCCTGACTGGACCATCCTACCCAGATGACGCTGAATGATGCGTCGGCCCTGCGCGGTAGCTTCTCTGAAAAATGTCGAGACTCGGCCAGCTCTAGATGAGACTGTTCATGTGACTCTTGGAGGAGATGAAGCTCATCTTCAGTTCCGCGTCTCTTCTCCTTCGACTTTCTGAGCAACTCCTACAGGGCAAGATCGTACTGAACGTATATGAAACAAGTTAGTATGTTAAGTAAATGTAATTATGTTTCTAAAAAGTTAAAGTGTTAGTTTTTAAGTGAATTACCGGAGATGGCTGCGGTTGCTGGAACTGTTCTAGGTGCACCTAGGGATGGCAGTGGGTCGGATGATATACACCAACCGCAGATAACCATGACTTTATAGCGGTTATATCCACGGTTATTGGCTAATAGGTGGAATTTAGTAACCGTGAGACTAATGGTTACGGTTACGGATATCAACTATCCGAACCGTGGATATCCGTAATCGTTAACCAACCCATCAATACAAGTAGGCCACTAGCCCATCTCAGCCAATTCCCATTTAAAAAACTACCCTCCAACTGAACCCGAATTTCTATTGCTATCTAGTATATGATTTTCCTACTTGCTTTGGTTTAAGATATGTCCTTCTAATGTCTTACAGTTCTTGATGATATACTGCTGATGATGGCGGAGATCTGAAGGATGGAAAATCAGAAAATGAAGATATTTTTTTGAACTTTGTTAAACTTGTTTCTTTAGCTTCTATCAGACTATCACTTTTAGTTGTCTACATTTATTAGGTTTGCTATCACTTGAGATTCTGTATTGTTTTGTATTTTCAGGTAATATCTGTGGACTAACCGCGGGTGGAGGATATCCGCGAATATTCATTAATAGGTGCTAGAGTATAACCGCATTGGCAAATATCCGTTAACCGTGGATAGTTATATATTCGCGGTCGCGGTTACGGTTTAGGCATAACTGTGGATAATCCGCTCCGTTGCCATTTGTACCAGTTGTGGGGGAGCTTCAGGAAAATGGCCTTTCTTGCTTGTGCCGGTAACCTCCTTGTAGATCTCCAGATCGAAAGGGGGCCTGTCGCTGGTGTTCGGGTACTTTTCCTCTACCCGCCTAGAGTACTCCTCCTAGTTAATTAAGAATAACATGTATTAATTAATGATTTAGCAAAAATAAATGTTTAAAAATAAGAACCGTCGACATAAATTGAAATCATTACCCAGAAGTGGTTGTTCTGCGGACCCTCCCACCGAGCCCGAAACTTATCGATGCTGACCACCTGTCGATGATCCATGATAAGGATGAGGCCGTTAAGCGCCCTCATTGCGCCAATTCTTCTTGTTCTGCCTCGACAACTGCTGAAACTTCTCAGTGTTGAGAGAATAGATGAAGATCTCCCAGTTTTTTGCAAGAAAGTTACGGGGGCAGTGAGGATGCCACTCATCGTATCCCTTATTCTCATAAAGATACAGCATAATCGACATAGTCTCACCATGACAATCCCATATATAATGATCAGGTTTAAACCCAAACTCACATAAATGATTTCCAATTGTAGGTTCATCATAAAAATATCGATTTTTAAACTTTCTACACAGACATCTCATTGTGTTGTACCCTTTCGATTTTGCATCTCTTACAGCGACCTCCAAAAATTCCTTAAGATCCTCACAAAATCGCAGATCAAATTTACGAGTACGCTTGTCAATCCGCCTATACATCCGCAACCGTCCTTCAGACATTTCCACTACCCCTACATTAAAATTATATATATAGGGTAAAGTACACGAATAGTGCCGTAGCTTTTAAACGTGTCATATTTTGGTCATTTTTATGAATCCATCTCATTTTCGTCCCAAACCTTTCGTAAACTAGGCACCGTTCGTCATTCCGTTACAGTTCCCGTTAAGTGGCCCGTGATATGGTTGAAAAGACAAAATTGACCCCCATGTATTGCGTATGTGGCAGCTCCCTCTGGCCAAGGTGGATGTAATTTGAAAATGAATCGTCGGAGAGAAGAAGCCCCATAAGAATCCTAGCATTAATTGCTCTCAACCACCAGAGCAGAGCTTCAGAGAGAACTTTTTTGATTTGTAGAGTGGCGACAGCGAAACTAGGGAAAGCATCGTTCTTTGGCTAGCTCAGGTTGAAGCTGCTTTCCTGAGCACGGTTGCTGCTCAGAGGGACTCTGAGGAGGAGCTCCGGATGAGGGTGGCAGCCCTTGAGAAGGAAAAGAGAGACCTCAAGGTCAATCTTGAAAATCTCAAGAACCACTCTGAGCAAGACATCAAGGACCTCCGGGAAGAGGTCAAGATGGTCCGGGAGGAACAGGAGGCATGAGAGGATCCCAGATCAGGTCGTTCTCCTCTTTGCTTTTGATGATAATGTCGTCGACGTATACTTCGAGGATCCTTCCAATCTAGTTGGAGAAGACTTTATCCATCAACCTTTGGTAAGTTGCTCTGATATTTTTTAGTCCGAAAGGCATTCTGATGTAGCAATGTGTACCAGAGTCGCTTATGAAAGATGTCTTCTCTTCGTCTGCTAGGTTCATCCAGATTTGGTGGTATCGACTGTAGGCATCGAGGAAGGACAGCCTTGCATGTCCGGCTGTGGAGTCTACGAGTCTATCGATCGGGGCTGTAGGGTACGAATCCTTCGGGCAAGCATCATTTACATTTGTGGAGTCAATGCACATGCGTAGTTTGTCACTGTCTTCCCGGGACGCTACTACGGGATTGCTCAACCATTCAGGATAGGATACCTCTCTTATGACTCCCGCATCGAGAAGCTTTGAGATTTGTTCTTTGACGAATGCTCTTTTGAATGGTGCGTTGTTCCTCTTCTTTTGCCTTATAGGTCTTGCATTCGGGTCGATGTGCAGATTGTGTTGGATTACTTTCGGGTCGATCCCGGACATGTCACTAGGAGAGTAGGCGAACAGATCTTTATTCATTTGAAGGAGATTTACAAGTTTTGCCTTTCTGTCCTCTGGCATGTGTTCGACAATCCTGGTGGTCCGGGATTCCTCCAAAATGACATCCTCCGTCTTGGTTGCCTTCTCTTCTTCATCCTTCGAGCAGCTCGGTCCCGGGCCCTTTTGAGCCAAGGCCATAACGTCATTTGCTTCCCTCTGGCTTACGTAAATTATAGCATCCCCATCTTCGGTTTCGAAAGTGACGGTGAGGTACTTCACGTCACTTCTCATGTGAATTGCCTTTTGGGTCTCTCTAGCGATGATTGCATTGTAGGCTGATGAGACGTCTACAACCAACCATTTGACCATTATTGTGGTATACCGAGATTGCCCTCCGGGTCCGGTTCCTATGAACATAGCGGGGTGCTCAATGCACCCGAGTACTGGTAGCTCATCTAGACCGACACCATATGTGGCGGTTCTGACCGGGGTCAACCTACTTGTTTTCAGCTTTAGTCCTTCGTAAGTTTTGGTGAATAGCACAACAGCATTTGAGCCGTCATCCCAAAGGACCCTTCTAACATCGATGGTTCCTACCCGAAGGGTGATAATGAGTGGGTCATAATGCGGGAATCGTACCTTGGTTCCGTTCACCCGTTTGATCCTCGAGGTTGGGTCCCCGTGGCTCAGAGAAGCTACCTCCCTTGCCTTCCTCTTCCTCGTATTTGACCCGAGGGTGGTGGTAATGGTATTCAACACTCCGATGGCATGAGGGGATTTCCTCCCTTTGTTCTTCTTGTCTGAACCCTGAGCGTCCCCTTGAACCTTCCCCTTTCCTCGGGAGGTTCCTTCATCTGAAGGCATCTTCAAGCACTCCCTCAAGGAACCCTTCTTGATGAGGTGCTCAATGTACCTCTTCAACTGGTAATATTGTTCGGTATCATGTCTGGTATCCCTATGGAACTGGCAGTACTTGGAGGTATTGCGATTTGCTTCCTCTGACATAGCCCTAGGCCAACTGATGGTTCCGCTCCCCTGCCTTTATAGTGCTGCAAGGATACTGGTTCGGGTGGAGTTAAGCGGCGTGAAATTTGCACTCCTTTCGAAGTTCTTCTTCTGTCCTCCCCAGCTCCCTGAGTGTCTTATGAATATAGGCTTCTGGTTATCCCTCCTCTGCTCCCTGTTGTCTCTGTTCTCCTGCTTCCCTTCCCTCTGGGACAACAGCTCATGTGCGACCATGTGTTCCTAAGTAACGGAGTACATTTCTTTGACATCGATGAATGTCATGATTCGGATGTTATCTGTTAGGTCTGATGCATGGACTGCTTCCCTGTTGAACCGCTCAACAAATTCCCGAATGCTCTCATTCGGTCTTTGTTTGATATCAAACATCTGAATAACCCTCTTGGTCGATCTTTTGCACCCAATGAAGTGGGTAGTGAATTTGGTTGTCAGGTCCCCGAACGAGTTAATACAGTCCGGGAGAAGAGAATTGTACCATGCTGACGCCGGACCTCCCAGTGCAACTTCGTTTGCTCCCTTCAGTTCTATTGCCCTTTTGTACCACTGTAGATTTCTAGTGGGTGAGGCAAATTGAACATCTGGGGCATCTGGCTGTCCCGAATTCGACTGGTAAATGGTCCATCCTCAGAAGCCGCTTCATACTTGGCGTCTGGCCTGCTCAAATTCCTCTCAACCTTCTCCAGGTGGTGTAACATTTGTCGTATAACTTCGTCCCGGGGGTCCCCAGTTACCAATCTTTCGGGTCTTGGGGACCGCTCTCTACCATGCTCCCTAAGGGACCTGGACCTCTGTTGGCTCCGTCGGTCCAGGGATTTAGCCCGCTGTGATGCAGGTCGTTAGCTGCCATGATCGAGTGATCTCTGCCGTGGACGTTGTTCGTCTCGTGGCCTGCGGGATCGTTCAGGCCGATTGCGCAGGTTGCTCCGTTCTTCTTGGAGCACAACCCGCACTGCCTGGACTAGATCCGAGTCTATTTGTTGAATATCGCTCTGTCAGAGGCTAGAGGTTGGCTGTAATGAAATTGCTCCGTGAGTTGTGTCTTCAGAAGAACTCTGGTAGCTGGGATCGACCGTTCGACCGTCAGTTGAGCCGCCTCCTTCCGGCCGGGATAAGTGGGACTGTGAATGGTCCTCAAGCTCCGCTGAAGGAACTTGGGTATTTGGGCCACCACGTTTCCCACAGACAGCGCCATTTGGTGGCGGATCCGTGTGGACTGCCGTCACGACTTTTCGGTATTGACGTGTTTTTACGTTACTGGATGCCATAGGGATTTGTGCAATATGCGTTTAATTCAGAATTCAAGAATGGGGATAAGTGTTCTTTGTTGATGTCCTTTTTTGGATGAGAGTTGTCAAAAAGATCCATTAATTCCCCCCATAAATGTTTTATATAGTCCACTGCCATAGTGGCAAAATCGTAATATTTCAATATAGTGTCAATGAACACGTGTTTTTAACACCTTCGGAAGTATTGTCCGGGAATATCCCCGTGGTATGTTCGGGTTAGTTCTTATTAGGTCCAAGAATATCATTGTTCCGTATGGGTTTAGCTATTATTATTTGGGTTTTTAATGGGACCCTTATTTTGGGCTACTGGTTGGGCCTTTTGCTAGGTCTTTTTGGTTGATTGGATCTGGCGGTCATCAACCACTTTTTGTGGTTTTCATATCCCTAATTTGGTATAACAAAGAGCGAGACAAGACAAGCGCCGAAATTTATGCCGGTGTATCAATTATTATGCATATATGACCATAACAATTCAACACACACACACACACACACACACACACACACACACACATATATATATATATATATATATATATATATATATTCTGATTATACTTTTACAAACTGTCAAACCTGGACAATCCATGAATATTCAATAAAATATTATATTATATACAACATTATTTCCATATACATGAAAATAATGTTTTAAATATAATATTTTACAAAATATCCACAAACATGAACTATGGCTAAAAAAATCTACAACATCAAATTTCTAAATTTATCAAAATATGATAAATATTTCAAACTAATAACAAAAATATTAATAATAAAAAATAAAACAATTACTTAGCTCAATATGCTTTGATTTGCTGCTTCAAATGTACCAAGTATTGACTGAAAAAGCTCGAAGTGGCACCAAACTTAGCAAAAAAAAAAAAAAGAAAGAGGAAGATGATCATCGGAGCAAAAAAAAAAAAATCCAACTCAAGCGTCGAGAGACTGCAAAGGAAGAGGAAACTGGGAAGATGAGATCTAAAAAGACATTATAACGGGTTATTATGTTAAAGACCCGTTACAAATCTGAAAAAGTTGAATATTCGATCAAATCTTTATCTAACTCAGAATTCTGGTATGGGCCTGTTTTGAGTGGGATCTACCCCATCAGAACGCCACAGCATTACACATGCCTGTTACTTAATTTGCCCCCAATTACATAGTGTATTCGGAAACTACAGAAGTCGATATATCATTTGGATATAAAAATCATATACCAGTGGTGCTACGTTGTGACTAGTGGGTGCAATTACATCACCGACTTTCGGTTATACATATAGTGTATAAAATTTTATAAATTATTCATAATGATCCTTATAAATATTTATGTTATGCTATCACTTAACTTAAATGTTTAACAGTCACCCCAACTTACCACTCTCATACATCATTCTAGCCCGTCTTTGTGTACTTCATCCCTCCAACAAAATTGATATGTTCGGTTGAGGATATTGATTTAAAAAATATTGTTGACTTACATGTAACAAGGTATAATAACTAACATAAGAAAAAATATCATCTTAATTTCAAAAGTATTCTCTCTAGTTAATCCTTTTCCGACAAAAACTTGTTCATAATTTTGTTTTGTTTTTGTATGAGTGAGGCTGTGAACTCTCTCAAGTTATGGTCTGAAATCGAAGCATGGATGCTGGTGACGAGGCTAAAAACCAAAAGAGAGTTGTTGTGTGTGTGGTTTTAGTTAACTAAAGAAGCCTGTGGTTCTCATCGCTTTATCACTTCATCCCTAGCATTGCTTTCTCTGCCTCATGTGCCAACTAGTATTACCAAATTCATTAATCTCCACCTCTAATTTCTCTGTAAGCCCCTAAGAACTGCATATTATCCAAATCAAGCCCAATAAGGGTGTTCTGATATCCTCTATCTCCTTTAGTATTACTCTCTATTCATGAAAAATTAAACACATTTTTCTTTTTTCTTTTGTCTAAGAAATTTGTTCACTTTCATTAAAAGAAAACCTTTTAACTCTAAAAAATTACTAAACCATCCTCTTTTACGTACATTTTATATCTCATTTTACATATATTCGCTTTAATCTTCACGTCCATTTATAGAGAGAGTAGTATTCAACACCTAGTTGATCCAATAAAATTAACTCAATGAGATAATGATCACTAACAATGTTAAATTGTTCATTATATTAAGTCACAATCTTTTTTAGTTGTTAGCTGTACTGTACTCTAAAAAAAGGCTGTAGGCCTTCACTTCTGTTGGGTTTTTTTAAAGATGTTGGTACCAAAACCAGAGAAAGAACAAAAGATCAAGGGTAAGGTGTCATTATTGGAAGTATGTGGACTAAGAAAAACAAACCAATGAAAATAGAGGACCACCTGTGAGAAATAAGGAAAACCTTCCCAATGTGTCGTGTCACCCAATCTCAGCCGTAAGAGTCCGGTTTGTTGATCCCTTATCTGCCACGTCGGATCAAGGTGGGACCCGCAGGACAGTCGATTGGCTCTCCCGCGCTCTGTTTATAAAACTGAAACGAGAGTTTGGCTCTGTTACACTTACACTGAACAAGCTGTTCGCTCGCTGCCAAATTTGGCTTTCCCTTAAGAAGAGAAAGCCACTCAAGATTCACCATTTACAACTCTCCTGAAAAAGGTATGGCCTTTCAGATCAGACCCAGTTTTCATTTCTGTTGCTGTATGAATCTATTAATCTAAAGGTGTGATCTTTTTTTTGCTTGGAAAAATATGATCTTTTTGTTTCAAGATTCTTTCTTAGTTCAATTCCTTCACTCTCTAGAAGCATGAACAGAAGTTTGGGATTTTCGTAGATGCCATGTTTGATTAAACTGTCAAACATGCATGCAGCAGTAATCCACTGGTAGTAATCATCCATGTGATTAAACTGTCAAACATGCATGCAGTGGTATTCCACTAGTAGTAATCATCCATGTGAACTGAACTGGGTAATTAATTAATTAATCGCCACGATGCTGTGCAGTTCCTGGATTTTATCTGTTTAAGTGAAACTCTGTGATGCATCTGGTCAAATTCAAAATCACTTTCCATGGAAAAGATATGACCTTTATTTGTATAATGATTATAAATAAAGCTTAATTAAGTCAGTTTGCCTGGCTACGTTTTGAGGCATTGAAGAAAGGGATTGATGTGATTGTGCCAGATGATGAGATGAGCGGTCATGTTGCTGCTTTTCTGGGCTGACAATGGTTGAAATTGTTTAAGTTGTTTTCTAAAGCATGAGTGAATTTTTCCAGGAGGGACAAAGATGGACTATGTCAATGGACCAGGAAGAAACCATCTCTTTGTTCCGGGGCCAGTTAACATCCCGGAACAGGTTCTTCGGGCTATGAACCGGAACAATGAGGATTACCGTTCTCCTGCTATTCCGGCCATGACAAAAGTTCTTCTTGAGGATGTCAAGAAGATCTTCAAGACCACCACTGGCATCCCGTTTATGATTCCTACCACAGGTACTTGTTTCAACCTGTGAAAGTTTGTATCTTTGATAATTGAATTTTGTGTGCAAGTATTCTGTCAATCCTTTGTCAGAAATGTCACATAAGTAAAGTTCTTTTGGTGAAAGTTTGTATCTTTTGATAATTGAATAATGTGTGCAAGTATTATGTCAATCCTTTGTTAGAAATGTGAAGTTCTTGTGCAGCCAGAGACACAAAGTAAAGTTCTTTTGGTGAAAGTTTGTATTTTTTGATAATTGAATGATGTGTGCAAGTATTCTGTTCATCCTTTGTTAGACATGTCAAGTTTTGTGCAGCCAGAGACATAGGTAAAGTTCATTTGGTGAAAGTTAATTTGTATCTTTTGATGATTGAATGATGCGTGAAAGTGTTCTACTACTCCTTTGTTAGGAAAGCTAAGTTCTTGTGCAGCCCGAAATGTGAAGTCAAGTGCTTTCTAGGTCGTTAGAAATGGTTGTTTTAATGGTGTGCAGGTACGGGGGCATGGGAGAGTGCTCTTACGAATACCTTGTCTCCGGGAGATCGGATTGTGTCATTTCTGATTGGCCAATTCAGCCTGCTGTGGATTGACCAGCAGCAACGCCTTGGTTTCAATGTTGATGTTGTCGAAAGTGAATGGGGTCAAGGTGCCAAGCTTGATGTTCTGGCCTCAAAGCTTGCAGCTGATACCGCACATTCCATCAAGGCCATTTGTATTGTCCACAATGAGACTGCTACTGGAGTTACCAACAACTTGGCTAAAGTGAGAAAGATACTTGGTACGTATATAAGCCAATGTCGTTCCATTTGTTTTCAGTTCAGATAATTAAGATCAGCTTCATTCTCTTTGGACTTCAAACAGATGACAACAGGCACCCGGCACTGCTCCTCGTTGATGGAGTGTCCTCCATCTGTGCACTCGATTTCCGCATGGATGAATGGGGTGTGGATGTGGCTCTAACTGGTTCTCAGAAGGCACTTTCTCTTCCCACAGGGATCGGTATTGTCTGTGCGAGCCCCAAGGCTATCGAGGCCTCGAACTCTGCAAAATCTGTCAGGGTCTTCTTTGATTGGAAGGACTACTTGAAGTTCTACAATCTCGGAACATACTGGCCATACACCCCTTCAATCCAACTTCTGTATGGGTTAAGAGCAGCATTGGACCTCCTTTTCGAGGAAGGACTTGACAATGTGATCGAAAGGCACAGCCGTCTAGGCAAAGCAACAAGGTGAGAGTAAGCAATGAGAGATGTACAAAGACATCGATTTGCTCTCCGCATCAGTCAGTAAATGTGGTTTGTATATTCTGCTGTCTTACATTGCAGGCTTGCTGTGGAGGCTTGGGGCTTGAAGAACTGCACCCAGAGCGAAGAGTGGTACAGTGACACAGTGACCGCTGTGCTTGTACCCCCATATATCGACAGCTCTGAGATCGTTAGAAGGGCATGGAAGAGATACAACTTGAGCTTAGGCCTCGGCCTCAATAAGGTCGCTGGAAAAGTGTTCAGAATAGGACACCTGGGGAATCTCAATGAGGTAATGTCTTCTTAGTTCTTACTCTGGGATAAATATATAATCTTTGGTATTGTATGGTACACTGGTTCTCCCATGTCATACATGGGATGGAAATGAGAGGCTTGACCCCTTGTGGTCAAAGCGGACAATAGCTCTTGGAACCAGTTTGGTATCAACAGGTGCCATGATACTCATATCATTATGCTATATGAAATGTTGACACTGGTGCAATCTCAATCTTAATGATTCTCAGTTGCAACTGTTGGGTTGCCTAGCTGGTGTGGAGATGGTGCTGAGAGATGTAGGGTACCCTGTGAAGCTTGGAAGTGGAGTGAGTGCGGCTTGCGCTTTCTTACAGAACTCTACCCCATTGATCCCTTCCAGGATCTGATATAACCTGTGAAACCGTTGATACTCATCTTCTGTTTCCATCTCTTGAGAAAGGAGTATGTAAAAATGTTGCATGTTTTCACTTGTGTACTTCCTGGAAGCTCATACTGTGACAAGCTGTACTGTATCTACCACTTCACTTTTATAATTCTGTTCAGTTTGATTATGAATTAATCACACAGAATTAATGGCTTCATGAGTGAGAAAAATGGAGAAATTCTTAAGCAGTACACTAATCTTCTTAATTTACTGAAGCTAAATGGAACCTATTTGATTACTTCCTCAAAAGTCGGAAGCACTTGAAAATTCTAGATTAAGGATCTAATTTTGTAGAAGGGTAATCTTGCAATAATATTTGTGATAGGTTAAAACAGAGCATGCTAACCTAGCATAAGCTATGTTAATTCGGTTAAATAACGTATGAACTATGACGTGTTTATGCATTTCACTAAACTATACAATTATAAGTATTTTGTCCTTGAATTGACATATTTGGGAGATTTTAGTCTCTAAATCAGTAAACTTGATACATCCATAATCCATTAAACATTTCGAGTTTTTTGTTGGTATATGACTATATGTTTAAGACGCAAATTAGGTCAAAGGGTGGTGGAATAAATCAAGTAGACTCAGGGACTAAAGTCTCTCCGGAAAAGGTACCAAATTACCTGATATATATGATATATATATATGGGCCAAGAGGTCTTTCCAAACGCTGACGTCATCACTACGAGGAGCCCCCCTCGTAAATACGATGAGGGCCCTCGTATACAACCAACGAACCAATTAAACGAGAGTGTGCCCCGTACTATCATATTGGCGGGAAAATACCATCCCATCATGGGTTTGACTGACAGACACGGGCTAAGCCCAATTTACACTCCAACACCAAGTAAAAGGTTCACTCAAGTAGTGTCAGATCAACACCGTTTGGGGGATATGTCAATCCCTAAAATCCTGGAAGTCAGTAATCCCAGCATGAAGGAAAATCCTACCAACACTCTACCCAAGCATGGGGAAAGCCCTGGCATCATCCCCTTTATGGGATGATGCCAACCCAAAATAAGGTATTAGCTACACACCTACACTTTCTCCTCTTTTCTGCACCTGAGAGTTTCTCGTGTCTTGGCTCTTGCAGGTCTTGGTAGTAACTCCGTTCCAGCTCCCACCTCAACTTGATCGCCCGGAGGCTATCAATTTGGCGCTGTCTGTGGGAACGAAAACAGCTGCATCACTTTCTCCAGATACTTTTTTTCCCTCTCTCTCCATCCCAATGGCAAAAACAAGGAGAACTCACAATCCCGACAAGAGCGTGCATGTTAAGGATGTTGTTTCTAGCTCCTCAGGCGCGCCCTCACCGCTCCCAATTGGCGCGCAACAGGGATACAACCGCTCACACAACTACCAGCGGCTCACTTACCCAATCTCCCCTGACCTTCCACGGTCCACCAACCCATCATCATCGACCCCGCTTAGATGATGCTTCTCCAGGCTAACATTCTCAACGACATGAAGACCCTGATGGTACAAACCATTAAGGCTGAAATGCAAGCCACACGCCTCCCACCTCCTAACGAACGGGAAGAACAATCCCAGAACCAAAATCACTCCTTTGGGAACCTCTGTGTCGACAACCTCCTCCGACAAATCAACATGGTTGAGGAGCAGGTCAAGACACCTAACCAGATCCTTGATGATATCGAGGTCCTCCTGACACGACCTTTCACCGAGGACATCATCGTCGTCCGAGGCACCCGTCGGCTTTCGCATGTCGGGCCATCGAAAGCTACGACGCCACCTCCGATCTCGCCGATCATCTACGGCGTTACATCTCCCAAATGGAGATAGCACGCACCACGGACCCAATCCTCTGCAAGGCTTTCAGCTCTATCCTAAAGGGGGCTGCATCGACGTGGTTCGGAACGTTACAAGGATAGCACTTCAAGTCTTTCAAGGACCTGGCCTCATCCTTTCTCCGCCACTTCATTGGCGCCCGCCCACCACCGAAGACTGTCCAACACCTACTGAGGGTGAAACAACAAAAGGAGGAACCCCTTCGAGACTACATTCGACGATTTCAGGTGGAAGCCGTTCAAGTCCAAGGGCTCTCTCCAGACATGCAGCTCTTGGCCGTTACCCAAGGACTCCAATGCGAGTCAAGGCTCGCATACAACATCAACGAAAATCTCGTCACGACGATGGGTGAGTTCATAGATCGAGCAACTCGATTTATGAACTCAGAGGAGATCAATAAGCCCTACCAACGATCCTCTTCTAATGATCGGGGCAAGAAATATGACAAGGTGTCAAGTTCATCAAGGTATCAATCCTCGGTCGGAGCGCCAAGGACCTCAGATCCTTACCCCCCTCTTCGTGACACTCGCACGAACATCCTGTCTCCTTGAAAAGTATAATTGTCACCCCATGGCGGAAGCACACAAGCGATTACGATGCTTATTAACACCGTAACCACACTCGGTTGGTGTAACAGATCACACACATATCGAAATTGACAAGTGGGCCATGTGGGCCCCACAGGTATGTGGGCCCCGCAGATTCATTTTCAGCTTCTGCTCAGAATTCTTTCACACAAATCATGTATTACGCACATATGCTTACACATAAACACATATAGGTGATTTCGACAAAATCCCGAAACCCGGGCGTAGGCCCCACGGGCGGTTTACACCTTTTCGGACGTACAAGTCCCAAAACTGATAAAAACAAGTATTCCACACTCAGAATCACAAACATCTACATAATCTGCCCAGAACGCTTCCCAGAAAATCCAGCACAAATCTGACTTTTGACGAAAACCCGGATTTTACTAATTCTACATGCATACATGTCATCTACAATATACAGAGCCACAAAAATGCTACTGGAATACATACAGAACGTGCGAGGTGGTGACACTCCGGGGTCCAACCAACGTCCTCGACGTGCAAAATACTGCTGCTACTACATATGTAAGAAAGTTTAACCGTTAGAAAACCACAGTGCTCAATAACATAATCTGAACTCGTAATCGAATACCACCCAACACATCCCGAAAAAGTTGATCACACGATACCGGAAATCCGGAACGATATACATACACATCGACATTACCCCTTATTTTCTCAATACAAAACACAATGACCGGAACACACAAAATGGTACCGAAATATCACACACAAAAGCAACCCCGACTCTACTCGGCCTGCGGGTCAGATCCTCCTGAAATGAAGAAATAAGGGGTAAGTTCTCGAAAGAACTTAGTAAGGGCTGAGGTATAAGCAAAGATTTTCTTGGAGCACAAGAAACTGCAACCAAAGGAAAACACAGATATACAAGAATACACATGCTCAACCAATGCAGAATTCAGCCAAATGCAATGCAAGTCAAACAATGGATTATGATGTAGTTAGACACAATGACGGTCTTCCGGCCTTAGCCGAGGCACACATATAATTACACACAAGAGCATGGCCAGCTCGGGGTCATGATCCCCACCGTCTTATCACAAACACCTTAAAGGTGTATCACACAAACTTACACCATTTAGGTGTAGATACACATCCTCAATGCTGATCCCGCGACCTGCACACCAATGCTTATACCATTTGACCAAGTTTGGCATCACCGGGCCAACCCCTCAAACCAACTTAGCCTCAATATACTCCGATACGCATTTTATAAATTACTCCAAAATGCTGTACCAGAGACACACTGAACCCTTACCTTTCACGGAAGTCAGAATGGAATTTTCCGATCAGCGGTCCCGGTACGGATTTCGGCAGAGTTTCGGCCGCACTTCCGACTACCCCCTGTCCACATATGATCCACAGATACAGAATACACATTCAGAATTCACAAAATTGACCCACAACAAAAGCGCCAAAAATGGGGCTCGGACAGGGAAAAACGGCTTTTCACATACGGCTTTTTGAACGAAATCTGAACCGTACAAAATGTATAACTCTCAGCTCTGATCAATAATATATCCTTACCTTCCGTCAAATCAGGCCTGAAGTTGAGTTTCTATTCAAATTTCAGAAAAATATTGGCAGCACTTCTACAAAGATTCAGCTCACACTCCTGATACAAAAGACGTAATAGAAGGTGCAAGGAATGCTTAGGAACCATAAAATCAACAATAGGAGAATTTCCATAAATGTGGAGCAATTTTGAAGCTCACGGTTTCCAATCGAGCCACAATCACAAAAACCGATTTATAAGGAGTTAATTATTTCTCCTAATGATCGATTTACCCAATCGACCTTCACGATTTTGGTGAGAAATGGAGAAATCTCACTTTGGCTCCTTAAGCGTCGGCCATGTACAGAGAAGAAAGAAGAAGTGAATTCGTTTTGCTTCTGTACGTTCTTTCTTTACTAATACTATATATATATACATACATACATACATGATACATACATATATATATATAATATCACTAACATGTGCACTACACACACCTCACTTCTTTAACTTCACCGCCTTACTGCCGTTTTCTTTTTTACCTTTTGTTTTTTTCTTTTTCACTTTAGCCCTCAAACTTTCAAAAGTTGCAATATAGTCCACCCCAAAATTGTAACTTCCAAACCGTAATTCCAAACGGCACGAAATCGAGACACATTTTCGGGACCTCATAACACGCACAAAACATGTTTCACATGACTAGTTATGAGTCCCAAAGCACAGAAAATTCACTAATCCCAATATTGATGCTTAATTGCGTAATTAGCGCAATCACTTACCAGGCGTTGGTAACATTCCTCCCCCCTTAAGACCCTTGGTCCTCCAAGGCCATCTTAAGTCTCTGATATTCATCTGGGTAGCGCTCCATCACATCCTGCTCAACCTCCCAGGTTGCCTCACGCTCCGAATGATGGGACCAATGAACCCGGATCATCGGGATAAGCTTATTCCAAGCTTCCGCACATCCCGTCCTAGAATAGCCACAGGTACCTCTTGGTACGACAAATCCGGCTCCAGTTGCACACCCTCAATCGCAATCGTCTGAATCGGATCCAAGATACACTTCTTCAACATACTCACATGAAATACATTGTGCACTGCTGCCATACTCGGTGGCAAAGCTAGCCTGTAGGCTACCTTGGTCACTCGCTCAAGAATCTCGTAAGGACCCACATATCGCAGAGCCAACTTCCCTCTCTTTCCAAATCTGATAGTTCTTCGGATCGGTGCTACCTTAAGCCATACCTTATCTCCAACCTCGAACTCCTGATCCCGTCTCCGCTTATTAACATAAGACGTAGTCCTGTCGTTGGCGGTTTTCATGCGTTCCTGAATCCTTTTGATCTTATTTGTTGTTTCCTCAATTAATTCAGGACCCATATCAACTCTATCGGAAGGCTCTGGCCAACAGTGGGGCGTCATACAACGTCGGCCATATAAAGCCTCGTAAGGTGCCATACCGATAGTACTCTGGTAATTGTTATTATAGGAGAACTCTACCAGAGGTAAATGTTGATCCCACTCACCGCCAAAATCCAGTGCACAATCGCGAAGCATATCCTCGAGCACTGAATCACTCGCTCCGATTGCCCATCACCGAGGATGATAAGCCGTACTCAAATGAAGTCGTGTGCCCAAAGCCTTATGAAAAGCCCTCGAGAATCGCGCCGTGAACCGCGGATCTCGATCGATACAATGGAGTCTGGAACTCCATGTAACCGCACTATCTCACGAATATATAGCCGAGCTATTTTCTCCAGGAATCTGTAATCCTCGTAGGCGAAAATGAGCACACTTCGTCACCGATCCACAATAACCCAAATAGTGTCATGACGTGATCGTGTCATAGGCAATCTGTCGAGAAAATCCATGGTGATATTGCCCCACTTTCGAACCGGAATAGGTAATGTCTGCAACGCCCCCGCGGGTCTCGATGTTCAGCCTTCACTCTCGACATGTGACACACTTAGAGACATATGTAGCAATGTCCCTTCGCATGCCCGGCCACCAGAAATGGGATCTTAGATCATGGTACATCTTCTCACTACCGGGATGCACACTCGACCTGCTCGCATGAGCCTCCTCAAGAATCTCATCTCGAAGTTTCGAGTTGTTCGCACATACAGCCGATCTCTGAAATACAACATACCTTGCTTGTACTCAAAAGATGGGTGTATTGCTCCCTTTGCTTCTCCGGATACCTTCTTCAATGTTGGATCACTTTTCTGCACATCCCGCACTTTATCTAGCCAACTCGATTGAATAGTTAAAGTGCACAACTGAGCATGCTCCCATCGCTCCCACGTACGCCACAAACACATCATGTCATTCTCCTTCATTCTGTCATCACTATCTCCGCCCTTTACTAAGCCGGTGTATTTCCGACTCAGTGCATCTGCCACATAATTACCTTTGCCTGCGGTGTACTCAATACTGCAATCATAATCCTTCATGTATTCCAACCATCTACGCTGTCTCATATTCAAATCCTTCTGAGTAAACAAATATTTCAGACTCTTATGATCAGTGAATATCTGAAACTTGTTACCCAGCAGGTAATGTCGCCACCGCTTGATCGCGTAGATCACCGCTGCTAACTCCAAGTCGTGGGTAGGATAGTTTTGTTCATGTTGTCGGAGCTGTCTCGATCCATAAGCAATCACATTCTGCCCCGCATAAGCACACATCCAAGTCCGGATCTGGAAGCATCTGTGTAGATCACATATGGCACACTCGGATCTGGTAGTATCAGAATAGGTGCGTTAGTCAACCTACTCTACAACTACTGAAAACTATGCTCACAATCCTCGGACCAAAAAAATCCTCACCCCTTTCGAGTCAATTGAGTAAGGGGTGAAACTAGTGCAGAAAATCCTGAAACAAATCTCCGATAATATCCAGCTAATCCGAGGAAGCTCCTGATCTCTCGCACATTAGTCGGTTGCTTCCAGTCCTGCACTGCCGTAACCTTCTCAGGATCTACTGAAATACCACTCTCGCTGATGATGTGCCCAAGAAATGGCACCTCCCGAATCCAGAACTGACACTTGGAGAATTTCGCATATAACCGCTGATCCCACAATCTCTGTAGAACCATCCGGAGATGATCTCGATGCTCATCCTCATCCTTGGAATATACCAGGATGTCATCAATAAACACAATCACAAATTGATCCAGATATGGTGAACACCCGGTTCATCATATCCATGAATGCTTTGGAGCATTAGTCAAGCCAAATGGCATAACCGTATACTCGTCGTGCCCATACCGAGTACGAAAAGCAGTCTTTGGTATATCCTCCTCCTTTACCCGAGCTGAAAGTATCCCGATCTCAGTCTATCTTCGAGAAAATCTTCGCTCCCTTCAATCGATCAAATAGATCATCGATCCTGGGTAAAGGATACCTGTTCTTCATAGTTATTGCATTCATTTTCCGATAATCAATACACAATCGCAAGGTCCCATCCTTCTTCTTCACAAACAATACCGGAGCACCCCACGGAGAAATGCTCGGTCGAATAAACCCTTTGCCAAAGAACTCGTCAAGCCGCTTCTTGAGTTCATTCATTTCTGAAATCGGCATGCGGTAGGGGAACTGATATGGGAACAGATCCTGGCCAAGCGTAATCTCAAACACAATCTCTCGCTCTGGTGGCATGCCCGTAAATCTTCGGGAAATACCTGTGGAAAATCTCGCACAATGTATATCTGATCCAACACATCCCTGATATCAGCTGAGTTTAGATCGAAATACTCATCCTCATCAATCACTGGTATCTCGTCCAGAATATCTAATTCCAGACTACACATCTCAGACACACACCCAGAAGAAGTGGACAATGAAAGTGTCTTACCAGAAGATAACACAATCTCTCTCTTCGCACAATCTATCTGTACACAATGTCGAGATAGCCAATCCATGCCTAAAACCACATCATATCGTGAAATATCCAAAGACCAAAGAATTCCGTGGGAATCGATGCTTTCCCAATGTAATCACACAATCCTGGCTATCTCATTCGAAAACAAACACCGACTCCCAGCATTTTTAATCAATGATATATGAGACATACAACAAACAGATAAATGGCGGGACACAACATACTTCTGTGCAATAATAGATATAGAAGCACCCGTATCAAACAGAACATTCACAGGCATATCATTCAGAAGTAAGGTACCTTTCAGTGCTCCTTGTTGTGCCGGCTCACCTCTCTCGATCTGGAATACCCTTCCACCCTCTCGTGGTGGTGGCGGAGGAGGTGGATGTCGTGGTTGTTGCGGCTGCTGTCTAGCACCAATCTGCGGTGCTCCTCGTCCCCGTAGGCGCTCTATCTGGGCTCTCGGCCGATTGCCGAAGTCTCTCCTCGGCACAACTGCGGGCAGATCCCGAATCCGGTGGTCGGCGGATCCACACTTCAAGCACTGTTCGTCTCTCGTAGCACGGCCTACCAGGATGAGACGTCCCACAAGTCTGACACACAGCAGATGGAGATGCTACTCCTCTCCCTCTCGCACTCGTACTACCAATAGGAGCCTTCCCGGTGTTGCGGGAAAACCTCCGTGGACCCGTACCTCTCCTACCCTCTGGAGGTCGGTATGTTGTCTGCCTGCTCTCAGTCTCCTCCTGCTCGATAAGCTGGGCCTTCTGCGTCGCCTCATGAAAAGTAGTAATGCCCAGCGGTCTCAATGCCATACGGATATCGGATCGTAGTCCACGTATAAACCTCTTGGCCTTCTGCTCCTCCGTTCCGTGATATCTGCGGAACATACCGAACTAATCGATCAAACTCGTGCTCATACTCCAATACACTCATGTCACCCCGCACGAGGTTGTCGAATCGAGCCGCCGTAAATCTCGGACCGCATCTCCCACATACTGGTCTCGGAACAATCGGTTGAACTCATCCCATGTCATATCAGTGTCAGGCTCTCCTCTCGCAGCTCGCTCAGCCCGATGCCTGTTCCTGACACTCTCCCACCAGATGACGGCCCGGCCCTCTAGATTATAAGTGGCCAGAGACACCATCGTGGTAGGAGGAAACTCCAACCGCTCAAACATTGCATTGATCCGGTTATACCAGATCTCTGCAGCTTCGGGACCACCTCTCCCATTGAACCTCGGAGGGGCTAAGCGCTGAAACCTCTCTAGCATCTTACTCGGCCGCTCATCTACCTCTCTACGCCTCCTAGACCGGCGTGATGACTCATCCTCAGCCTGATCCTCCTCCCGGTATCGTCTGCGGTGACTGCCCTGCACACTGTCCCGGGAGTGATCAGGACCTACATGAACATGTCGGGCGACTTGGCCAACCTCAGGACGTACCCTCCTAGCCCGAGGGTGTCGTCTCTCTTCGCCTCGTGTTCACATCCTCTTGTCGGGGCTCTTCCTCACATCCTCATGCCCGGAAGAAGCGGCATCTATCACAGAGTGAGGATCATTAGGCCTCACACTACTCACATCCACGGGCTGTTGTTGCTCACCAAACGCGTCCACGAGCCGACGGCCCACTGTGATGTGCCTGGTAGCAAGATCTTGCCAAAGTATCCCTGATCTGCTCAAGGACTGCATCAAATCCGGAGGAACTGTGTGCCGAGAAATGCGTAGTCTTGGACCCGTTACTGCCGCACACTGAGGCTCAGGATCTCTGTCCCGCCTCTCCTGATCCCGTTCTCTTCTTCTGCGTGTACTCACCATATTTCTGAATAATTCAAAAGAAAACCAAATAGCACATTTATAACGGTTAAACACCCAGAACTAGCAAGTAACAGTATTCCAATTGGCTCTGTATATGTAAATGCAAATGCATCATGTAACAACATCCAATGACAGAAAAGATAATCCAGATCACATGAACAACCAGAAATCCCGAATTCCAGACCAGATACGGATCGATAACCACATGCGGGACACATATACACTAATCACTCAACATAATGTAAATCCAGGATCGAACGATAACCAGGCTCTGATACCACCTTCTGTCACCCCATGGCGGAAGCACACAAGCGATTACGATGCTTATTAACACCGTAACCACACTCAGTTGGGGTAACAGATCACACACATATCGAAATTGACAAGTGGGCCATGTGGGCCCCACAGGGTATGTGGGCCCCGCAGTTCATTTTCAGCTTCCTGCTCAGAATTCTTTCACACAAATCATGTATTACGCACATATGCTTACACATAAACACATATAGGTGATTTCTGACAAAAATCCCGAAACCCGGGGCGTAGGCCCCACGGGGCGGTTTACACCTTTTCGGACGTACAAGTCCCAAAACTGATAAAAACAAGTATTCCACACTCAGAATCACAAACATCTACATAATCTGCCCAGAACGCTTCCCAGCAGAAAATCCAGCACAAATCCGACTTTTGACGAAAACCCAGATTTTACTAATTCTACATGCATACATGTCATCTACAATATACAGAGCCACAAAAATGCTCTTTGGAATACATACGTAACGTGCGAGGTGGTGACACTCCGGTCCAACCAACGTCCTCGACGTGCAAAATATCTGCTACTACATATGTAAGAAAGTTTAACCGTTAGAAAACCACAAGGCTCAATAACATAATCAACTCCAAATCGAATACCACCCAACACATCCCGAAAAAGTTGATCAAACAAATACCGGAAATCCCGGAACGATATACATACACATCAGACATTACCCCTTATTTTCTCAATACAAAACACAATAGACCGGAACACATGAAGAAATAAGGGGTAAGTTCTCGAAAGAACTTAGTAAGGGCTGAGGTATAAGCAAAGATTTTCTTGGAGCACAAGAAACCTGCAACCAAAGGAAAACACAGATATACAAGAATACACATGCTCAACCAATGCAGAATTCAGCCAAATGCAATGCAAGTCAAACAATGGATTATGATGTAGTTAGACACAATGACGGTCTTCCCGGCCTTAGCCGAGGCACACATATAATTACACACAAGAGCATGGCCAGCTCGGGGTCATGATCCCCACCGTCTTATCACAAACACCTTAAAGGTGTATCACACAAACTTACACCATTTAGGTGTAGATACACATCCTCAATGCTGATCTCGCGACCCGCACACCAATGCTTATACCATTTGACCAAGTTTGGCATCACCGGGCCAACCCTCAAACCAACTTAGCCTCAATATACTCCGATACGCATTTTATAAAGTACTCCAAAATGCAGTACCCAGAGACACACTGAACCCTTACCTTTCACGGAAGTCAGAATGGAATTTTCCGATCAGCGGTCCCGGTACGGATTTCGGCAGAGTTTCGCCACACTTCCGACTACCCCCGTCCACATATGATCCACAGATACAGAATACACATTCAGAATTCACAAAATTGACCCACAACAAAAGCGCCAAAAATGGGGCTCGGACAGGGAAAAACGGCTTTTCACATACGGCTTTTTGAACGAAATCTGAACCGTACAAAATGTATAACTCTCAGCTCTGATCAATAATATATCCTTACCTTCCGTCAAATCAGGCCTGAAGTTGAGTTTCTATTCAAATTTCAGAAAAATATTGGCAAGACTTCTACAAAGATTCACCACACTCACGATACAAAAGACGTAATAGAAGGTGCAAGGAATGCTTAGGAACCATAAAATCAACAATAGGAGAATTTCCATAAATGTGGAGCAATTTTCGAAGCTCACGGTTTCCAACCGAGCCACAATCACAAAAACCGATTTATAAGGAGTTAATTATTTCTCCTAATGATCGATTTACCCAATCGACCTTCAAGATTTTGGTGAGAAATGGAGAAATCTCACTTTGGCTCCTTAAGCGTCGGCCATGTACAGAGAAGAAAGAAGAAGTGAATTCGTTTTGCTTCTGTCGTTCTTTCTTTACTAATACTATATATATATACACATACATACATACATGATACATATATATATATATATAATATCACTAACATGTGCACTACACACACCTCACTTCTTTAACTTCACCGCCTTACTGCCGTTTTCTTTTTTACCTTTTGTTTTTTTCTTTTTCACTTTAGCCCTCAAACTTTCAAAAGTTGCAATATAGTCCACCCAAAATTGTAACTTCCAAACCGTAATTCCAAACGGCACGAAATCGAGACACATTTTAGGGACCTCATAACACGCACAAAACATGTTTCACATGACTAGTTATGAGTCCCAAAGCACAGAAAATTCACTAATCCCAATATTGATGCTTAATTGCGTAATTAGCGCAATCACTTACCGTGTCGGTAACAATAATAAAGTCCCCAAATGACCTCAACCCATCCAACACAAGAACACCAAGGGTTTCGACAAGTTCTGCCTCTATCACAAGGATCAAGGACACGACACTGAAGCTTGCTGGCAGCTCAAACATCTCATTTCTGAGATGATCAAACAGGGGAAACTCAAGGAATTCCTCGCCCATTCTACCTCGCCATGTAAGGACTTCCCAAAGGGTCGCAAAAGAGACGACGACAATGACGACCGCGAAAACTCGCGTCGACGCCATAACAGCCATCGGAGGAAAAAAACCTACCACCACCCCCACTAGTGGGCACAATCCACGTGCTCACAAAATCAGAAGGCGCCTCCTGTAGAAAGCATTACGCAAGGGAAATCTTGCAGCTCGATCACCTGGAGGAAAATGTCATTTATCGCCCTAATGGGACCAAAGTCGCTTTCCCGCACTCCGACTCACTGTTAATCACAGCACAGATCGCGGGTTATGACACCAACATGGTATACATTGACACCGACACAAACACTAGTGTCATTTTAAAGGACATGCTCGACAAACTCGGGATACACATGTCCGCGATAGGGAAAAGCTCCGGTCCTACATTTGGCATCGGCCGGGACATTGCCCCAACAGTAGGGGTAGTCAACCTACCTCTCATGTTTATCGGGGATACGCAGTTCAACACGCTCGACTGCCACTCTGTCATGAAGGAATTCTTGGTCCTCGAAGTCCCCTCAAACTACAACGCTATCATTGGCCGGCCAAGCCAGGTTGATTTCCATATGCGATGCGACATCCATTCCCTCACCATCACCTTCGCAACACCCCGAGGGGATGTGCATATATACATTGACCAGTGGACCTCCAGGACAAATTATGTGGCCACTCTAAGTTCTGCCATCGACCCGCGGACCTCAAATGCCAGGATGACCCGATGGATCCAGATGACCAACCACGTCTCAGCGACGTCATTGACGAAGTTGAGGTCGTCCCGGGTAAAAAATTCAAGATCGGGAAGGATCTTAAACAAAAAGAGAAGATGAGCCTCATTCATCTCATCGAGGCCAACTTGGATATCTTTGCATGAGAGATGAAGGATTTGTTGGAATTCTTAGCGCACCAAGTACTTTTGAGGTGATGTTTGAGCTCATCTCAAATGGAGAAGTGAGTTTCAACTCAAAGTGAGCTGAAATGAGTTTTATGGAATTCAACTATGTGTATTGTGACTATATGGAACATTTGTGATGTTTCATGAGTAGCAACTACTTATTAGCATCCTTTTATACAAAATAAGGGTATTTTGGTAAAAGGACATGACCTTGGCAATTGAGGTGCATGGTGTATGCACCCTAGTGCATGTGTGCACATCTCTTGGAAGTTACCAAGAGATTTTCGGCCATGAGAGTCGAAATTGGCGAAGAGGCACCTCGAGGAAGACACCCTTCACCTAAAAGAGTAGTTACTTAGCATTTTGACAAGGGAGTGTATAAGGAGGAAGTAACCACTCCTTCCTAGTAACTCCCTACATCATCTATAAATAGATGATTTGGCCACAACACAACACACACTCAAGAATCCGAAACTCTTCTCTTTTCTCTCTAGTTCTTGGCCGAAATATTCAAGCATTCCTAGAGCATTTCGGGTGGAACTATTTTGTGTCTCTTTAACACAAAACAACCTCATTCCATCACATGCAATCTGCCCTCATCAAGCAATTTGAAGGCTTGAAGATTCAATCGGAAGATTTGGAGCATACGTTTGGAGCAAGGATAAAATATCCTTACGCTGTTCTTCAAGGGTGCAAGGTACGCCTTCTATCTCTACTTCGTCCTCCTCCTTCTCCTCTTTCTTCTTTGTGAAAGTGGAGATGCATGATTATGGAAAACACATCATGCTATGAATATCTAAATCTTCAGGATTTGCCAGGAGTCGACCCCATCATTATCACCTACAAGCTGAATGTGTTTCCAGATTCGAAGCCGGTTAAATAAAAGAAAAGGGGTATGACCCCCTCCAAAAAATAGTTTGTAAAAGAGGTTTCCAAACTAACGGGGAGCTCTGTATGTGCGTTGACTTCATGGGCCTCAACAGGCATTGTCTTAAGGACCCGTATCCACTACCAGTCATCGACCAACTCGTTGATGCCACTTGCAAATACAAATATTTGTCTTTCATGGACGCTAAATTTGGCTACCATCAAATCTACATAGACCCAAATGATGCCCTCAAAACGACATTCACAACAGGTGACGACGTATACTATTACGTTCGAACGCCATTTGGACATAAAAATGCTGGAGCCACATACCAACGTTTAATGAATAAAGTCTTCGCCCATCAAATGGGCCGTAACCTCGAGGCATACGTTGACGATGTCATAGTAAAAAGTATATATGACCTTCGACGATCACCTATGAGATCTCGACGAGACATTCCAGTCATTCCGACAATACAACATGAGGCTCAACCCCACCAAGTGCTCCTTTTTTGTCGGAGCGGGAAAGTTCCTTGGTTACATGATTTCCGAAAGGGGTATTGATGCCAACCTTAAAAAAATATTGGCCATCACCGATATGGCACCACCAAAAAGCATCAAGGAAATTCAGCAGTTGGCTGGGAGAATTGTCGCCCTCGGACACTTCATCTCGAAGCTTGGCGACAAATGCAAACCATTTTTTGAGCAGCTCCGCATGAAGAAGACATTCACTTGGACACCAGAATGTCAAGCAACCTTTGAACAAACTAAGAAACATCTCTCCGATCTGCCAACTCTGAAGTGTCCTCGAATGGGGGACGAGCTTATTATCTATCTCGCCACATCGAATGACACAGTTTCTTCGGTACTCGTCAAAGAAGAAGGTCCACAACAATGGTCGGTCTACTACACGAGTCACACTCTACGAGGGACTGAAGTAAATTACCCTCTACTTCAGAAGATGATTTATGCTTTAATCGTCGCCGCTAGGAAGCTACGGGCATATTTCCGAACTCATACAATCATTGTCAGGACAGATTTGGCAATCAGGGATATCCTAAACCGACCAAAACATAGTGGTCGCTTAGCCCGTAGGTGTATCGAGCTTGGTGAGTATGACATTAAGTTCGAACCACGACGAGCAATAAAAGCACAGGCCTTGGCAGACTTCATGGACGAGCTCTCCATCTACCCCCTCGAACAAGGACCTTCGAGGACCGTCCCAGCAGACTTGGGACCCCCCGAATGGGACATGTTCGTAGATGGTTCGTCCAGCACAGATCGCCTAGGAGGAGGCATCCACATAAAAGGTCCACACGGCATGGAAGCTAACCTACGTGTGGCTTTCCAATTTCCCATCACCAATAACGTGGCAGAATACGAGGCCCTTGTATCAGGGCTAAAAACAACCCTTAAGTCGGACGACATAGTGATTGTGATAAGGCAGGTAACGGGGACAGATGAGTGTAAAGACCCCACTCTGTCAAGGTACCTAAGCCTCGTCAAAAGCCTACAGGGACAGTTCGAACAGCTCAATATCAACAAGATCCCAAGAGACCAGAACACTAAGGCTGACAAGCTATCCAAAGGAAGGACGGACGCCATCCTCGAAACTTTGGCAAAGCCTTCGATAAGCACCATTCACGCAATCGACACTAACACAGCAGACGACAGGAGGCATCCAAACCTCCAATACCTCCAATTGGGCACCATCGATGGCCCACCAGCGTTCCAAAAGAAGATAATGACGCAATCCTCGCGCCATGTAGTCATAGACGGAACACTATGACGTAAAGGTATTCTGCCCCTTTACAAAAATGTGTCAGTCTCGAGGACTCCCAATTCATCTTAAATGAGGTCCACTCCGGGGTGTGCGGAACACACATTGGCTCCTATGCCTTGGCCCATAAATGCTTACGCCTCGGCTATTATTGGCCAACATTAAGGAAGGATGCACATGATCTGGTGCGAAAATGTCACAAGTGCCAGTTTAACTCTCGTACTATCATATTGGCGGGAAAATACCATCCCATCACGGGTTTGACTGACAGACACGAGCCAAGCCCAATTTACACTTCAACCCCAAGTCAAAGGCCCACTCAAGTAATGTCAGATCAATACTGTTTCGGGGATACGTCAATCCCTAAAATCCTGGAAGTCAGCAATCCCAGCATGGAGGAAAATCCTACTAACACTCTACCCCAGCATGGGGAGATCCCTGGCATCACCCCATAAAATGGATGATGCCAACCCAAAATAAGGTATTAGCTACACACCCACATTTTCTCCTATTTTCTGCACCTGAGAGTTTCTCGTGTCTTGGCTCTTGCAGGTCTTGGTAATAACTCCGTTCCAGCTCCCACTTCAACTTGATCACCTGGAGGCTATCATTACCCTTAGGGGCGTTTGAATATATATTTTTTGAACGATAATAATTTTATTAATAAAATGAAAAGTACAACATGTTCAGAAAAATGTTAAAACTAAAACTCAATACAAGAAAAAAACTAATCCTCTTTCGCAACCCCAAAAATGCCCCCAAACCACTCCTTCCGGAAGAAAAAAATCTCTCAACATCATACATCCCTAAATCACTCTAAACTTCAAAACTCTCTAGTTTCTGAAATGATATTGCAATCTTCACTATTTATTTTTTGATTTAACATGAAACCAAGAATTTGAAACTCTTTTTGATAGGTTTGAACACCTCATAATAAATTTTCAAGACGACTCATTCACATCCCTCGAAAGAGCACCCAATTAAATTACAAACTTTATCAACACGCTATTACCCAATTCCCAAAATCTGTTACTTTAGGCTTCCCACCCAATTTGTTAAAAACTTCAATGGCCTCAATGTTATTTTCACCCAATTTCAAAGTTGAAAAGCCAATTGAGTGGCTGATGGAGGCTTTGAGCGCATCAACAGCTCGAGCCCAACAATCTGACTATTCCTCTTCCCAGCTAGTTGAGTTGTCACCTTCATCGACACCGAGCCAACGGGCGCCGGAAACTCCGTGAGGTAGAGTGCCGACACCGAGCCAACGGGCGCCGGCTCTGATATCCGGTTGTCGGGAGCTTTCACGCCAGAATACTCGATCAACCTCGGAGAAGACGACAGAGGGTTGCTGCCCGGAGGCACAGCAATATCTGATGCTCCACCACAGCTCTGTCGAACCTCCGCATTGACGAGGATAGTTGGACCGTCTTCGCTGCCAGCGGATGAACAACCAGGAGATTCGGCGTCGGGACCACACCCCTTTCCGGTGACGTCATCCCCAACGCCGCCCACGGGAACCGCAGATCCGCGACCACCGCCTTGACTCTCCATCGCATCGAGCATTGCCACAGAACTCGTGCCACCCGAACGCAATCCGACCATCGGAGTATCCAACGGAGAAGAGAAGGAAGCACCCTGCATGGCCGGCCTTCTTTCCGTCGGTGAAGAGGATTGGACACGAGCCACCACTGTCATAGCCTTGGGCCTCCATTGCTGAGTCAACCTATCACCATCTTCAAACGGAAACTCCATTCCGTCCATCGACAGAGCCTATCAGACACAGAAGATGTCGCCACCCTTGCCCACACGCTTCCGGAAAGATGAGGCAAGTCCTGTTGAATCGATTGACTTCGAGCAGTTGTAGAAACCGGCCATGTTGGTTTGATTTGAGCATAGCATACAAGATTCCACCACCGGGCCTTTTCTTCTGAAGCCTTTTCTTCTGAGCATAGCATGGCCACATTGGAATGATTTATGATCACCTTCTTGCATAAAGACATAAACCTGTTGAAGAACCTATTTGCTACTTAATATACCTTGAGGACCTGTTTGTATATATCTACATAATTTGGTGTTCAAGTGTCATTTAGGTAGATAATATACTAATCTCCTAATCGGAACTAGTACTTGGAGTTCAGGATTATCTAGATGTATCAGTGGAGTGATCTCCAAGAATGGGTCTCTAGCATAAGCTTATCTCCAGCTAGCATGTGAATCTTTGTAGCTAGCTGGAGCTCTTGTAACCTGTGTGTGTGTCTATATATATATATATACATATATATATATATATATATATATATATATATATATATATGTATATATATATATATACACCAGGATTCATGATGAAGAAAGAAAGAAAGGAGATCTTCAGAAAATTAATAAGAAGTAAAGAGAGTTTTACAAGTGAAAATATTGTGCTAAGTGAAGCGTGCCTCTAACAGCTGAGAACATCGCTTATTTATATAGAATGAAACCGGATTTGAACACCTTTGAAGTCCGTCTGATGTCACTGATGACGTCTTCTGGATTTGAAATGAATATTTTGGAATCCGAAATGATTGTTACACGATAAATCTTCTTTTGACGTGTTGTCCTTTTGCTTTTGTCATTTTGTCCTTTTGCTTTTGGCGTGTCCTTTTGAGCTGAATCTTCTGAAAATTTTACATGTCTAGATTTTCATATGGGTCTTGAGCGAATTGCACCGTTAATAATTTTGAGCTGGAACTTTCACTATCCGTAGACATTGGTCTTTTGGAGTCTTCTAGTGCCCTGGAATCAGCAAGAGAGTTTATTACTCTCATATAGTCTTCTGGATTGGTACATGCGGCAAGTTCTGCCTGTATTTTGGATTTTGCAGTAAGAAAGGAGGCTGCTTCATCTTGTTCTTCTTTTGAAAATATCTGGAAGTCTTTTCGGACATTTTCTTTTAAACCATTCTCAGGATTAAGCTTTTCCCACATTTTGATTCTGAATTCTCGACCAAGATATGGGACGTCTTCATCAATAAGTTGATACGACCATGCCATGATCCAAAGGATTTTGTATCTTATGGCAAATTTTGGCAACAACTGAGATTCTTCTGTTTTTGAAAACATAGACTAGAACAATTGAAATCCTTCTTGACATTTCTCAGGAAGGAATTTCTTTTCGAACCCAAAAAAGGTCCACCAATTATTAGTAAACCATAAAGGTAAAGTATTTTGATCCAGTTTTTCGTGGACGAAGAACAACCACGAGTGATCGAAACTACGCAAGTACCAACCGTTGGTCCAAGTCGTTTGGTAATCTATATAATTATATATTTGGTAATCTTTTGTAACCTTATTAATGTGTTTTGGTTTTGATAGAGGCATTTCCCAATCAAATGGAGAGATAAAGCCGTCTATTCTAATTTTTGAGTAATTTATTATTGGCGATCCAGAGTTTTTGAAATGGGTAACTACTACGGATTTTGAATCAGTAAGTATATACTCATAAAATTCTCTAGTCTTTAAAGCTGAATCACTAAAATATGTAAATCCAGGATAAAATTTTTTGATATTAAGGAATCAAAAGCGGCTTTTGATCTATTTTGAGTATTAAAAAGATTCTTTTCTGCAAAGTATAGAAACTCATAAGAATCCTTGACATGATTAATCTGTTTTGGAAGAAAGTCTGGTAATCTTGAAAAAGTAGCAGCTCTTGTATTTGTAGAATTTTCATTTTGAGATGCGGTGGCCGAATTTAATTTTGAAAAAGTGAGTTTTGAAGAAAGGTTTTCTAAATCGACAACTTTATTTTGTCCTTAATTTGTAAATTTATTTGGAGAAATTATTTCAAAGTTGGATTTTGGAACTGCTAATGCTTGGGAATAATTAGTGGGAGGAATAGTAGAACTATTTTGAAAATAATCGTTTGGAAGAATTCTAGTAAGTTTAGAAGAACTACCCTTTTCTTCTTCTTTGCCGGCTGGAATTTTCTTGATGTTCATTTTGTGTAGTCTTGTCCCTGTAAAAATTCTCTAGATAAAAAGTCAGGTAAACAATTGTTTTCTCCTTTTATGTATTCTATTTCAAAATCAAAATTACTTAAGAGGGCTTGCCATCCGGAAAGATTTGTTTTGAAACTAAATTTTTAACATCTTTTCAATTATATCTTTTTCAGATTTACAATCTATTCGCAACAAGAATTTCTTCATGTAGAGATCGTCTTGGAATTTATTAATGCAAAGTACAACCGAAAGAATTTCTTTCTTTATAGTACTATAATTGAGTTGAGCCTGATTCCAAAAACCTGATGTAAATCTTACCAGAGATTCTGAATTTTGTCCTTCTAATTTTTGTTTTAATATACCACCATATCCGATGTTGCTTGCGTCTGTTTCAACAATTAAAGCAGCATTTGGATTTGGGATACTTAGACAAGGAAGAGTTTATATTTTTTCTTTGACAATTTTGACAACTTTTGTATGTTCTTCGGTCCAAGGTTTTGGGTTCTTTTTAAGCCTTTGGTATAAAGGTTTACAAATTATCCTTAGGTCTTTAAAAAAGTCTAAGCCATAATTAAGGCAACCTAAAAATCTTTGTAACTGAGTTTTATCTTTTATTTCATCGGGAAATTTTGTAGTAAACTCAAGGCTTCTAGATATCGGATTAATAACAAAAGAGATTTATTAAAAAAATTACATAGTGCAAAAATCTTTTCAAAATTCGATATGAAATCTGGATTCTGGCAAATTCAGATTAATGAGAAAGATAAATACAAAACAGGTTTCAACGTTCCTTTCGGCCGTTACGAATGGAGTGTTATGCCTTTTGGTCTTAAAAATGCTCCTTCAGAATTTCAAAATATAATGAATGATATTACTCAACCAATTCAAAACTTTGTTATTGTTTATATTGATGATGTCTTAATTTACTCCAATTCTATTAGTCAACATTTTTCTCATTTAGAAAAATTTTACAATACAATAAAACAAAATGGAATGGTTGTTTCACTTCCAAAAATGAAATTATTTCAAACCGCCATCAGATTTTTAGGTCATGACATTAAAAACGGACTTATTAATCCGATATCTAGAAGCCTTGAGTTTACTACAAAATTTCCCGATGAAATAAAAGATAAAACTCAGTTACAAAGATTTTTAGATTGTCTTAATTATGTTTCAGACTTTTTTAAGGACCTAAGGATAATTTGTAAACCCCTTTACCAAAGGCTTAAAAAGAATCCAAAACCTTGGACCGAAGAACATACAAAAGTTGTCAAAATTGTCAAAGAAAAAATATAAACTCTTCCTTGTCTAAGTATCCCAAATCCAATTGCTGCTTTAATTGTTGAAACAGACGCAAGCAACATCGGATATGGTGGTATATTAAAACAAAAACTAGAAGGACAAAATTCAGAATCTCTGGTAAGATTTACATCAGGTTTATGGAATCAAGCTCAACTCAATTATAGTACTATAAAGAAGGAAATTCTTTCGGTTGTACTTTGCATTAATAAATTCCAAGACGATCTTTACATGAAGAAATTCTTGTTGAGAATAGATTGTAAATCTGCGAATGATATAATTGAAAAGGATGTTAAAAATTTAGTTTCAAAACAAATCTTTACCAAATGGCAAGCCCTCTTAAGTAATTTTGATTTCGAAATAGAATACATAAAAGGAGAAAACAATTGTTTACCTGACTTTTTATCTAGAGAATTTTTACAGGGACAAGACTACACAAAATGAACATCAAGAAAATTCCAGCCGGCAAAGAAGAAGAAAAGGGTAGTTCTTCTAAACTTACTAGAATTCTTCCAAACGATTATTTTCAAAATAGTTCTACTATTCCTCCCACTAATTATTCCCAAGCATTAGCAGTTCCAAAATCCAACTTTGAAATAATTTCTCCAAATAGATTTACAGTTTTAGGACAAAATAAAATTGTCGATTTAGAAAACTTTTCTTCAAAACTCACTTTTCCAAAATTAAATTCAGTCACCGCACCTCAAAATGAAAATTCTACGAATACGAGAGCCGCTACTTTTTCAAAATTACCAGACTTTCTTCCAAAACAAATTTATCATGTCAAAATGGATTCTTATGAGTTTCTATATTTTACAGAAAAGAATCTTTTTAATGTTCAAAATAGATCAAAAGCCGCTTTTGACTCCATAATATCAAAACTTTTTTTTATCCTGGATTTACAT
Source organism: Stellera chamaejasme (assembly GCA_024586325.1). NCBI lineage: Eukaryota > Viridiplantae > Streptophyta > Magnoliopsida > Malvales > Thymelaeaceae > Stellera > Stellera chamaejasme. Next base: position 7,724,577 of record CM044984.1, on the reverse strand, counting down.
ATTTTAGTGATTCAGCTTTAAAAACTAGAGAATTTTATGAGTATATACTTACTGATTCAAAATACGTAGTAGTTCCATTTCAAAAATTCTGGATTGCCAATAATAAATTACTCAAAAGTTAGAATAGACGGCTTTATCTCTCCATCTGATTGGGGAATGCCTCTATCAAAACCAAAATAGTTTAATAAGGTTACAAAAGATTACCAAATATATAATTATATAGATTACCAAACAGCTTGGACCAACAGTTGGTACTTGCGTAGTTTCGATCATTCGTGGTTGTTCTTCTTCCACGAAAAACTAGATCAAAATACTTTACCTTTATGGTTTACTAATAATTGGTGGACCATTTTTGGGTTCGAAAATAAATTCCTTCATGAGAAATGTCAAGAAGGATTTCAATTGTTCTAGTCTATGTTTTCAAAAACAGAAGAATCTCAGTTATTCCCAAAATTCGCTATAAGATACAAAATCCCTTGGATCATGGCATGGTCGTATCAACTCATTGATGAAGACGTCCCATATCTTGGTCGGGAATTTAGAATCAAAATGTGAGAAAATCCCAATCCTGAGAATGGTTCAAAAGAAAGTGTCCGAAAAGACTTCCAGATATTCTCAAGAGAAGAACAAGATGAAGCGACCTCCTTTCTTCTTGTAAAATCCAAAATACAAAGTAACTTGTCGCTTGTACCAATCCGTAAGACTATATGAGAGTAATAAACTCTCTTGCTGACTCCAGAGCACTAGAAGACTCCAAAAGATCAATGTCTACGAACAAAGAAAGTTCCACCAAAATTATTAACGGTGCAATTTGCTCAAGATCCATATGAAAATCTGTATACGTAAGATTTTCAAGATTCAGCTCAAAAGGACACGCCAAAAGCAAAAGGACAAAATGACAAAAGCAAAAGGACAACACGTCAAAAGAAGATTTATCGTGTAACAATCATTTCGGATTCCAAAATATTCATTTCAAATCCAGAAAACGTCATCAATGACATCAGCCGGACTTCAAAGGTGTTCAAATCTGGTTTCCTGCATTATAAATAAGCGATGCTCTCAGCTGTTAGAGGCACGCTTCACTTAGCACAATATTTTCACTTGTAAAACTATCTCTCTCTACTTCTTAATTTTCTAAGATCTCCTTTCTTTCTTTCTTCATCATGAATCCTGGTATATATACATACAAATAATGAAGAAGTGAGGAAAATATTCCAACTAAAATCTTTCAAAACCATTGAATCTCACCTCCAAAGAGATCGACTGAGCCTTGAAATATTTTCCCAGTTTCAACAATTCGAAGAGTATTTCCAATCTTTCCCCAGTCAATCAAGAGTTTGAAAGATTTTTGCTAGATAGAAATTTGAATTTTCAGTATCGAACTTCATTTTTATTTCCCAATATTTTGTAGAGAGAAAATTTCTCTCACTTGAAAGTGTTAGTTGAGGGGATAAGAATGTGGATTTTGATGATCTCTAAAATCCTCTTTTTGGTTGAAGATGGAAAGTAGTTTGAATCAGAAACAATTGGTATATTCAAAATCCCGTTTTTTTACAATCACGTGTTGAGTTATTTTGACAAAAATGCCCTTCCCTTTTTAAAACAACTCCAACTAAAACCTAGGTTTCCTTTTCATCAGACTCGTTTCTCAGCCTGCGTTCCTTTTCAGAATTCCATGCTCGAGTTTCTCAACAAAGCGAAGAGATCCGGTTGCCCGCGTTCAGTTTCAATTTCTGCTGCTTAATCGCTCAGGTACGCTTCATCTCAATCATATCTCAGTTCCGATGGACTGATTTTTGATCGGGCTCGTGGTGGGGGACTGATTTTTGCTCTTGCTTCGCCTCTGTGATTTAGGAATTGAGGCAAATCTCTCTCTGCTATCCCGTTCCAGGTTTGGTTTAGTCGTCCGAAAATACTTCGAGAGCTCAGCTGGGTTTGATTCCGCTTGTTCATTCCTCTGACCCGAGTAAGTTAGTATTTGTTATTCGTTGTATCATTTCTTCAAATCTTCGCCAAATTTCTGCTAGTTTCTCATTCCGATCTGTGGGTAAGCTTGCTGTGGAGTTTTATTGATTCAGGATGATTTGTTGTTAGGTGCTTTTTTTTTACTGAGAAATCTGGGGCAGTGACTAGTTTCTTGCTGTGGTTACTTGTAATTTTACTTACAAGTGGATGAATTCTGAATTTACAGATCTATTAAATTAATTGGAAAATAGATTTTGTGTTTAACTTTAATATGCCATATATATAAATAAACAGATTATAAGTATAAATATATGCCTAAAACTTTCGCTATTTTTAAACCCAGGCATGGAACTTTTGTACTTGGAGAATGAGGCCAAGTTTGTGTGGCTTGCTCTGCTTTGGTCTGTTCATGTGTATCTGTTTGGAGCTTTATTGTGTTCATCCAATAGCCTGTTTGTAGTTGGATTGTTGCTGTATTGACTAAATTATTAATGAACATCTACTATATTTTATTACTCTTTTATGTACTGCTGTGCATTATTCTGTTACTTGAAATGGTGACTTACTACAAGTTATTACATGTGGAATTTCATTAGTGTTTATGAGTACAAGTTCATCAAAGTTTATGAGTACAAGTTTTCTCAGATTAGTTTAGTGTGTAATTCCTGCTCATGTGTCTCACATCTTAACCTGGAATTTCATTAATGTTTAAAAAATCCGATGGTCAAGTGTGTTTGATTCATATGAAAGTATCTAACTTTGCCTCAGTTCAAGAAACAAAAAGAATCTGATGGTCAAGGTAATGGTCAAACTTGCAGCCTATATGCAAGCAAAAACCTGCAGAATTTCATTAATGTTTAAAAAATGGTTGATGCAATCTTTTGAATCTAACCCATATTCCGACTCTATGGATTTCTAGGTATTCCGACTCTATGGATTTCTACTTTCCTTATTTACACTCTCCATCATCATCATCATCATCATCATCATCATCATCCTAGTTGTACAGAATTGTTACGTAGTTGGATCGCCATTGATCTCGACCATAGTTTTAAAAACCGAACCGGTGACAAAACCGTCCATGTACCGGTTCGCGGTTCAACCGGTCTGACCGATTGAGCCACCGATTCAACTGGTTAATTTAATAAGCAGCAGTAAGTAGTCATCTTCTTATAGATTTATCATAAAAAAATCAAATACAATATTATACTACATATTTTTAAGAATCTATAAGGACCTTAATATTTATGTTTAAAAATAAAAAGGGCAAAAATACTATGTAAATACATTATAAGGACCATTTCCTATTTTACTATCCAAATCTTCACTGAGAATGTAAGTTTTGGATTACTTCTTGTCTTTACTGTATACTTGAAGGCATTGGGGAGAGGCCGTTTAACAAAACACATGTTTCAGAGTTCACATTTTTCCGAAGTTCACATGTTTCCTTTCTAGAGGGTGTGAATGTTCTTATTATTTCTTCTGTGATGATACATACACTAGAAGAGTTGGATAGTTAAGGTTTATTAACAAACACGAGCTTTCAGGTGTTGGTGTGTGGAGGTGAAAACTGTTGGTTAATACACATCGAGAGGACAGGAAAGAGTTGGGGAATAGAATGGCGTTGAGGCAAATGTTGGGTTGGTCAGATGGGGAACCGATGAGATCAGACGCGAAGCCATGTTCAAGATTAAAGCGGCAAACTGCCGGGATTTGCAGTGTTGGGGGTGCATTGGGATTTTGGGTTCTCTGCAGATTGCATTATGGTTTGTTGTTGCTCTATTTTGTATCTGGGTTCGACCTTGGTCTACTTTTGTTTCTGGTTCGTTGTCGCTTTAGTTGGTACTGTCGCATTGGAGAATCTTTTTTCCAATCTCTAGTTGTATTTTATATGTCAAGTGTCTGCATGCTCATTTCTATTGTCTTAAAATCCTTTAAAGAAACCCATTACCAGTTTATGTGGTTGTGCAGATATAACCGACTAGAATGTTCATATGAGGTAGATCTGTACGAACATCGAGCCCTTTTCCACTGACCTGCTGGCCTCTTCTTTTCTGATCTTATGAGTCTGACTTGGGGTTGATTCTTTTTATTCAAATGTGAATTGTGAAATTGAAAGAAGGCTTATTACATTTTCACCTTTATATGTTATAGTATATGGATACATCATGCCGTGGAAGGTGCATTTACTCCTATATCCATACCCCTTGTATCATCAGTTAGTTTCTTCTTCATGCTTGTTTCTGTGAAATTGAGATTACGAGCATCCATCCTTTTTTACCCCTCTCAAGACTATTTCAGTATCCTTTTTTTTTTTTGTTATTCCAGTTTCTGTAACTCAGGAGTAGTAAGTCATGTTGTAAAATCTTCACAAAAATATAATCCTTTTGGAAATTACAGTAGCTTGAGTATCGACACAAACTTAAGGTTTTATAAAAACTATACTCCATTGGTTACTCTTAACTGCCACAACTTCTCCTGCTGGTTCAATTTGGAGATTACTGAATGATTTCATGTTTCTGGGTTCTGTGCAGGTCCTAGGATTACGACACCGAGAAGCCTTAGGTGGGCAGCATGCGGTGCTGTATCTATGAGCTCAACATCTGCTCTTCTGGTTCACTTGCTTAGTCCTGAATGTGAACCCCAGAACATAGTTGCTTACGACAATAAAAAGTAGGTTAAAAGAAAAGAAAAGAAAAGAAAGAAAAAAACTACAGATTTCAATGGAGGCTTAGCGTGGAGGAATGGATGGTGAATTTTTAGCAGCATTCTATTGGAGGCCTTGTTCCAACACAATAGAAAATCTTTATTAGCTCATTTAGTTGAGCGTTCCAAGAGTCTTGGGAACACGTTGTCATGAAACTTGTCACTGAGTTTTGTTGTTATTGTTGATGTGCTAGTGTATGCCCATTCCGTGAATGTGCGTAGTTTCACTTTCATGTGCGCTTCACATTGTCAATGTATTATTACTATAATTCCATCATTATTCTCGCTAAGCTACGACAAACTAACGTTGAGACTGCAGGTTTGAAGATAGAGCTAAATTTACATTTAACAAGCAGTAATAGTTTTCCACTCGAAAAAGGAAAAGGCGGAAGATAGGGTGCGCACTTGCTTAACGTTTGCCAAAGTGTACACGTTTCCTCCTATTTACATTTTTATCACACCCTAATGAAAACAGTAAAAAACAAAAGACAGACTCGTCTTCAACTTGCTCCCCTATATTTGCAGCCTCTCATTCCCAAGCTGGCACCTCTTCAGGACCGCCGCGTAATGCCGAACCAATACATCCACCTAGGGTCGTTGTAAGCCCGTGACGTCGAACCAAAATTGCTGCCTAACCACCGTCCTTTATCAATAGCAGCCTGCAAGCCACCCAAAATCGTCAAAAGCCCATTGGATGGCGTCAATCGCAAGGTTGCCCGCCGACTTGAAGCATCGAAAGTCACGATTCCACCTCGCTCATCCCAGTTAGCGGATAAATCGTTGTTAAGCTATCCCCAGCCGTCATTATTTCATTCCCAGCCATTTCCTTAGTCGAACAACATGATTCGTTCCACGACCCGGAGCTACAACTTGCTGCACATGACATAATTACGTTGTGCCTACATATCTTAATGATGTGCCTTCGATTTAGTATGATCCACCTGTTTATACAAATGATATAACCATGAACTGCATACAAATAATGTTCAAAGCTATCAGAATGAAGTTATTATCATAATATAATAAGGCTAACTAAGTATTTAACCACACCAAAGTAAAAAAATTTATGAAATGGCTTTGAGATTTTAAAAAATGGATTAGTAGCTGTTAGCGTTGTGCATTATTTTTTTTGCAGTTCTTTGTTACATCAAAATTGTATTGAGACACATCATAAGTTATTATGCTGTCATCGTATAGTTTGTGGGCGCATCATTATGTGCTTAGGGCACATCATTCTCTGTTATATTGTTTATATTTTTGTCATCATTTAATGTTTGTAACGTATCATTATGCGTGCAAAATGCACCATTGTGTAATTTTGTTTTTGATGGGATGAAATTTATGTCATCATATAATACACTAGATGCATCATTCTGCTTCTCTAGCGCTAATTTTTTATATTGACGTATCGTTCTTTCTAAAAGATGTATCAACTTGGGCGCAACATAATTTCTTACAGGGTCGTCATGTACTCTTTTCGAGCACATCTTACTGTTAAGACTGTTTGTATATTGAGTGGTAAACCATTATGAATTGTGCATCATAATGTATCACGAGTGCATTAGAAACATCGAGCAGCGCATCATAATTGGTTTACATCGTGCTAAATGGTCTATTTGGTTTACGTCAAAATGGTGCATCATTTTTATTATTATGGTGCATCATAATGTCTCATGCACATATCATATTTGTCTACATTATGTGCTAATAATGTGGACTACTTGGTTTATATCATAATGGTGCATCATCTTTATTATAACGGTGTATCATACTGTCTCTTGCGCGCAACATACTAACTTTACATTTGAAGTACAAACAAATTTTTCAAATTTTTTGGTTACATCATTCCATTATGAAGGGGCATCATTATGTTGTGGTCGTGCATCATAATGCCAATGCAATGCATCATAATTGCTCGTGCTTCTAATGCGCCGTTGCCAGTGGGATTTGATGCAGTTTCGGCGATGTCGAAATGAAAAGAAGGGGATTGATGTAGTGGCGGATCCAAGATTTTTTTTAAAGGGAGGTCCATTTTTATCTTTCAATGTTGTATATTACTTTTTCCATCCAAAAACTTTTACAACAATTTGACTTGGAATAAGGATTAAATTAGCAAATTTTGGCCAGCTGAGGTGTTCAAATTCTGGAATAAGGATTAAATTTCTATGTGGTGTTGAGGTGTCTTCATCAGGATTAAATCAGTCATGCCGCAGTGTTCGATAGTGGCAGCATTAGTGCAGGAACTAACCTCAACGAAGTTCTAAGGTATGTTGAATGTTAGGGCTAAAATTTGAAAATAGTTTTGCATATGACTTACTAACATGATGCATCCGTATTTATGAATGTAGGTTCAATGATGAAGAGGTTACATTCTGCACCGATGATGACCAGCCGAACGCAGTTGTTGGTAGCTCGAGTCCTCATGAGATTACAGGGAGTCCGAATGAAGCTGGAATCGCTCCGGAGAATGTTGTGGTTAGCAATGAGGATGATGGCCTTTGCCCCTATCTGCTCAGAAGGAGTCAATGGCAGGGCTTGAAAATGAGGATGAGGAACTTTTCCGTTGTGAGGTAGACGCTACCCCAGTGGTTGCTACTGGCACTAAGCTCGTTGCTGTGGTGGACAACAAAGATGGGAAGAAGTCGAAGAAGGATCGAAGAAAGGAACTGTCAAGCATTACGGGAGCGAAAACTCCAACGCTTGCACGCAACCAATTGGCACAGACAATTCAAGATTGCGCATCCGCGAAGGCCGCTACTCTTGTAACCATTGAGGAAAAGAGGCTGAAATTCGAACAAATGAAGTGGGAAATAGAGCGCGAGGAAAGGGAAGCGAGCAACAAAGAAGAGCAAGAGTTTGCTGAGCGGAGGCGAAAAGAGGACAAAGAGGATGAGAGAGTGAGACGTGCTGAAGACAAGGCCGAGAAGTGTAGGGAGAGGAGGTTTGCCTTGCTGCAAACCTTGATTGCAGATGGAAAGTCACCCGAAGAAATCAAAGAAATTTTGGCCATGCTTCTGTAGAACTGCTACTACGTAGAGGAACATCGTTTAATCTTTGCAGGATTTGTGTATTGATATTTTTTAATTTCTTTCAAAGTTCTCAGTTATAAGTGGTAGTTGGAACTGTGTGAGTCAGCTTAGAAGTGATGAGCGAACAACTTAAGAAACACCTATGCAAATAACATATCAGACAACATAGCAAATGGTTAAGCGACTATCTTAGCAAATGCGGGTGATGAAACGGTTATTTCGGTATGATGAGTTGTTTAGATCATCATCGTCAGATTCACATCGACATGATTAATTGATTGATCAACATTGATAATAGATCAGCATGATAAGTTGTTTAGATCGACATTACTACCCAGTTAGATCGACATCACTATCTTGTTAGATAGACATGACTACCTAGTTAGATCGACATCACTACCTTGTCAGATCCACATCACTATCTTGTTAGATCGACATGACTACCTTGGTAGATCGACATACATACTTGATTGATCAGCATAAAATGGTGATCAGTATGATGAGTTGTTTAGATCGACATCACTACCTAGTTAGATCGAATCACTACCTTGTTAGATCGACATACATACTGATTGATCAGCATGATGAGTTGTTTAGATCGACATCACTACCTTGTTAGATCGACATCACTACCTAGTTAGATCGACATCACTACCTAGTTAGATCGACATCACTACCTTGTTAGATTGACATACATACTTGATTGATCAGCATAAAATGGTGATCAACATGATGAGTTGTTTAGATCGACATCACTACCTAGTTAGATCTACATCACTACCTTGTTAGATCGACAGACATACTTGATTGATCAGCATAAAATGGTGATCAACATGATGAGTTGTTTAAATCGACATCACTACCTTGTTAGATCGACATCACTACCTAGTTTGATTGACATCACTACCATGTTAGATCGACATACATATTTGATTGATCAGCATAAAATGGTGATCAACATGATGAGTTGTTTACATCGACATTACTACCTTGTTAAATCGACATGATTACCTTGGTAGATTGACATACATACTTGATTGATCAGCATAAAATGGTGATCAGCATTATGATTTGTTTAGGTCGACATCACTACCTAGTTAGATCGACATCACTACCTTGTTAGATCGACATACATACTTGATTTATCAGTATAAAATGGTGATCAACATGATGAGTTGTTTAGATCGACATCACTACCTTGTTAGATCGACATCACTACCTTGTTAGATCAGCATCACTACCTTGTTAGATCGACATACATATTTGATTGATCAGCATAAAATGGTGATTAGCAGGATGAGTTATTTAGATCGACATCACTACCTAGTTAGATAGACATCACTACCTAGGTATATCGACTTCACTACCTAGTTGTATAGCATAAAATGGAAGTATGTCAATTATATTGTACACTTATTTGTACGCACATCTCTGTGTCGTGCACAACTTTGTTACATAAGCATGATGAGTTGTTTAAATCGACATCACTACCTAGTTAGATCGACATCAGTACCTTGTTAGATTGACATACATACTTGATTGATCAGCATAAAATGGTGATCAACATGATGAGTTGTTTAGATCGACATCACTACCTTGTTAGATCGACATCATTACCTTGTTAGATCGACTTACATACTTGATTGATCAGCATGAAATGGTGATCAGCATGATGAGTTGGTTAGATCCACATAACTACCTTGTTAGATCCACATAACTACTGCAGGTTGAGAAGCCCGTGAAATTGAAGTGGACTGGGGTGTGAGTTCGGCCCACCTAACCTTTCCCGCCTCTTTTCTCTTACCTTTTATGTTTTGTTCTTCTACCTACTGTACACAAACCCCAGAAGCTGACTTCCTTCTTTCTAAGTTCTTCTTCTCCCAGAAGTTTGTTTTGTTCCGTGTTCTCACTGTTCCATTGCAGGTACTAAACAAGATCATACACACGAACATGCAGCGAACAAAGCGATTGCATCATATTAGCATTGCAAGTGCTTGGTGTTCCAAAATAGCCTCATCTATCCTCAGCTCATAACGTAACTCTGCTACAAAGCTGAAGTTCCGAAGGAAGACAATGACTCAGTTCCGACCGTACCTCTCAACATCTGGACCTACGTCGACATGAAATATGAGGATTAATAACCTACCGAACTTCGAGCAGCTGGCAGAACAAGGAGCAGGGCCATTAGGGCTAGTGCAACAGAGAAAGGCAAAGGGAAGGGCGTCAAGTGCCGCCCCTGTAAAAGGTGTTGGTGCAATAGAGGAAGAAATCGAGGTTGATGCAGATCAGGACTGTGGGAGTGAACCAATTAGTCTGTCTTATCAGGGTCAGGTGACTAGCAGTACCACACGATTGTCACCCTCTTCGCTTGATAGATTTTTTATGCAGATCAAGGCGCATGTCAAGGAGCTGATTTCCGGTGTATGTGCGAACATTGATGTTGTCGCTGCAGAAGCAAAGGAGAGGGACATGATACAGGGTGAACACATTGCGGCACTGCTGGCTGAGGTGAGAGAAATTGAGGCCAGGCGTGTCATAGAGGTCGAGATACAAAAGATAACGGATCAAGAGTATGCACGAAGTTTACAGGAACTGGGGAATTTTGCAGGGAGACACTTCAAGGAGATGAGGGTCGAGAACAGGGTTTTCACCCATGGCATTCTCGAGGCGTTGGGCCAGCGCCCCCTGTAGGGTCATCTCACATGCCTCATCCTCCTACTTCGACTTCCGGATTCACACCTACGCCAACATCTTCTACTCATGCTTCGACATGTGAATACACACCTGTCGAATTGAGAAGTCATGCACCAATTTTCTCTCATCCCATTGAACCAAGTGAGGAGCCGCAGCCAGATGCCGAGGTCAGGCCAGTGAACATTGTCACGGACTGATTCTTCAGCTACTCCGTGCGGCACTTAGACACGCCTCCTTCGTGCTAAGTCAGCCTCGACTCGACCCTACGATGCCTTGAAGGCTTTGCGGAAGCTTAAGGGAAACTTTGAGAGAGCTAAAGAACTTTGAAGGAGAAATTGTATTGATTGCTTGGAAATGCTTGGATGGTTACAAATGAGCCCCAAGTGGGGGGTATATATATAGGACTCCACCTCCTCAATGGACGGTTAGGATCATCTTGATCCAACGGTGGAGATCAAGTGTCTAGAATTCTCTACACTTATCTACACATCTCTACAATTATCTACACAAGTCCACCACATCCTAGACTTCTCTAGAAGGCTCTAGAAAGTCTTGGAGAGTGGGAGAGCCTTCTGAATGGGCCTTAGCTCTCAAAATCGAATTGGGCCTTGGGGCTTGACCGAGATGTCTTGATGGACCTTGGGCTTGATGTATGAACCCGAATTTAGGCTTAAATCCTTGCTGGGCTTAACGGGCCGTGACATCCTCCCCCACCTAATCCAGCGACGCCCTCGTCGCTATCTCGAGATAAGCTCGGACCTTGTCTCCATGTTGCCATAGGGTGAGCTCATGCTTCCATGTTGCCTCGGTGTCGGCTGATTCTTCCATTGCACCAAGTACTGTGTAGCCTGCATGGACTCCTCGCTGCGGTGAGTACGGTGCGCCAAGACCTTCTCCACCTCACGATCGAGTGTGGTGGCCACCGATGTTGGAGCTACATGAGATTCACCCCGATTTGGATCCTCCCGATCCGGATGGTAGGGCTTTAGAAAGCTCACATGGAAAACTGGGTGGAGCTCCAAGTGGGGTGGCAAGGTGACCTGTAAGCGAGCTTTCCTATTCTTTCCTCTATAGGAAAGGGGCCCTCATACCTGCGTAGTAAGCCCTTGTGCACCTTGCCATAATTTCGGAAGGTATGTGGAAGAAGCTTTACCATGACCAAGTCTCCTTCATTGAACTCCACATGCCTTCGCTTGTTATCTGCCCATTTCTTCATCTTCTTGGCCGCCTTGGCCAAGCATGCCTTGGCTATCTCGGACTTCTCTTTCCAGCCTCGGGCAAAGATGAAGGCACCAGGACTCCTTCCTGGAGAAGCTGTCGCTATAGTGTGTGGAGCTAAAGGTTGTTGTCCCGTCGCCAACTCGAATGGACTAGCCCCCGTGGACTCGCTCTTCTGAAGGTTGTAGGAGAATTGGGCTATATCCAACAGCTTCACCCAATCTCGTTGATTGGCACTTACGAAGTGTCTGAGGTACATCTCCAGCAAGGCATTCACCCTCTCTGTCTGCCCATCTGATTGTGGGTGGAAGCTTGTGGAGAAGTTAAGCTCCGTGCCCAACATCTTGAAGAGTTCTGTCCAAAACTTGCCTGTGAATCGAGTGTCTCGATCGCTTATGATGGACGTAGGATGCCCCAATACTTCACCACGTCTGGAAGAAAAGTCCGGCCGCATCCTCTGCTGAAAACTTCTTAGGCACGGGGATGAAGACTCTATACTTGCTGAATCTATCCACTACGACCATGATGTTGCCACACTCATCTACCTTTGGCAACCCAACAATGAAGTCCATGGAGACACTCTCCCATGGTCTCTCCGGAATGGGTAGGGGCTGCAATAATCCTCCGGACAAGATTGTTCTGTCTTGTCTTGCTGGCACACAAGACAAGTCTTCACATATAGCTCCACATCGTCACGCATACTTGGCCAATAATATGCTCGTTCCACTAAGGCCAAAGTACGCCTTCCCCCTGGGTGACCCGCCCACAAGGAGTCATGGCACTCCTTTATGATCTCCTTGCGCAGGCCGTCCCATTTCGGCATAAAGATAGCTCCTCCCTTGGTGCGCACTATTCCATCCTCAAGCCAAAATCGTCGGGTCTTCCCTTGTAGTGCCAACTCCATAAGACTTCTGGCTTGAGGGTCCTTCTCCATTCCCTCTTTGATCCTCTCCAAGAGAGAGAAGGTAGGCTGAGTGATGGAAGCTAACTCAGCCTTGCGACTTAGTGCATCCGCCACCAAGTTAGCCTTGCCCGGCTTGTACTCCAGGACATAGTCGAACTCGGCTAAAAAGTCTTGCCACCTTGCTTGCTTCGGAGTGAGCTTCTTCTGTGTCTGGAAATAGCTTGTGGCGACGTTATCGGTCTTTACTATGAACTTGGACCCCAACAAGTAATGCCTCCAAGTTCGTAAGCAATGTACCACGGCCGTCATCTCCTTCTCCTGGACCGTGTAGCGCCTCTCGGTTTCATTTAACTTACGACTCTCGTAAGCTATAGGATGTCCCTCCTGCATCAGGACTCCTCCAATAGCAAAGTCTGAGACATCTGTGTGTACCTCATAAGTCTTGGTGTGGTCAGGCAAGGCCAACACCGGCTCCTCCATCACGGCTTGCTTGAGTGCCATGAACGCCTCTTGGCACTTCTCATCCCAACTCCATGGCCGGTTCTTCTTAAGCAGGTCCGTCAAAGGTGCGGCTATGTGGGAGTATCCTTGGATGAAGCGCCGGTAGTAGTTTACCAATCCAAGGAAGGATCTTAGCTCGGGCACCTTCCTTGGCGGCTCCCACTCTTGTATGGCTCGAACTTTGGCTTCATCCATCCTCAGCTTCCCTCGTCCCACAATGTGCCCTAAGAACGCCACCTCTTCTTGGGCAAAGGCACACTTTTCCTTCTTCACATAGAGCTCATTCTCTCGCAAGACTCGGAAGACTTGCCGTAGATGCTTAATATGATCTTGTAGTGTCTTCTGTAGATCACAATGTCATCCAAGTATACTACGACAAATCTATCTAAGAAGGGCTGGAGTACCTTGTTCATGAGTGTGCAAAAGTGGCGGGAGCATTCGTAAGACCGAAGGGCATGACCAAGAACTCGTAAGAGCCATACCTTGTGACGCATGCCGTCTTGGGCACATCCTTCAGCTATTCGGACTGGTAGTAGCCTCGAGCGCAAGTCCAACTTGGTGAACCATCGTGCTTCCCAAGCTGGTCGAACAAGTCTGCAATGAGCGGGATGGGATACTTGTTCTTCACCGTGATCTTGTTCAAGGCGCGATAGTCGATGCACAACCGGCGATCCATCATGCTTCCTCTGGAACAAGACCGGTGCGCCGTATGGAGCCTTCGATGGTTGGATGTAGCCCGCATCCAACAATTCCTTAATCTGTCTCCTCAACTCCTCAAGTTCCGGAGGAGACATGCGGTAGGGTACCGCAGCTGGTGGTCTAGCCCCTGGCACCAGCTCTATCTCATGATCCACCTCTCTCTTCGGTGGAAGCTTTTTCGGGAGCTCGGGTGGCATAATGTCTTGGAACTCCTCCAAGACAGTAGTGATCTCGGTGGGCACATTGACGACAATCTCCCCGGTATCCTCCTTGATAGCAGCAAGGAAGGTAGGCTCGCCTCTCTTGATGCCCTTGTGGAGTTGCAAGGCCGAAAGCGTAGCTCCATGCTTTGGTCCTCCGCGAGTCAATGGTACCATGCGTGCCTCATCCTTCTCCAAGATGCACATGGTGTTGGCGAAAGGCATCGGGATTGCCTTAACCCGGTCCATGAACTCCATGCCAAACACCATATCATGATCGTCCATAGGAACTATCAAAAAGTTCACAAGGCCACGCCACTCACCTATTTGAACCTCCACATCTCTCGGCCACGCCGTAGATGGGCTTCGGATTGAGTTGACAGCCTTCATCCAGCCTTGCTCTCCGGAGTACTTGATTCCAAGGCGCCTAGCTTCCTCCAGCCTTAGGAAGTTGTTCGATGCTCCGGTGTCCACCAAGCCACGTACCTCTTGTCCATGAACCTTGGCTTGGACAAAGAGACGACCACCTTGGTCCGGTGTGGGCTTCTCAACCTTGGCCTTAATAGAATTAAGGACTTGGAGAGAACCCATGCCGGCATTGGTACTAGCCTGCTCTTTCTCCTGGGCAAGAGATGAAAGATGACTCTTAAGAGGGCAATCTCGAGCTAGATGCTCACCTTTGCAAATGTAGCACTCGAGGGTCTCTTCTCACGATTGTCCCCCTTCTTCCACCTTGGATTGCTGCCTCCCTCCTTCCCCGGGTGCCTTGGGCGCCTCCTTCACTTGACCAGATGCTCCCCACCTTGTACCTTGGTGGGGATCTTGGTTTTGGGCTTCTCCGTCCTTTGGAACTCAATAAGAGATTCCGCTACGGACATGGCCGTCGAAGATCCTCTACTCCGCGCCTCTTGAGTTCCAACTTGGCCCGGGCTTTTGGAGGCCATCCACGAAGGTGAAGAATGCTTCCTTCTCAGATAATCCAGATCTCCAAGAGTAGCTCGTTGAACTCCTTCACGTATTCTAGAATGCTACCCTTGTGAGAGAGATGTCTTAGCTTCGCCCTTGCCTCATTCTCGGAATTATCCGGACGGAACTGCCGCTTGAGCTCCTTCTTGAATTCTTCCCAAGTGGAGATTGAGCAAGTCCCCTTCTCAATCTCCGCATGCCGCCGCCTCCACCATACTAGTGCCATGTCTTCAAGGTAGAGGGTGGCATTGTTGATCTTTGAGGCATCCTCCATGATGCCAGCCGGCAATCTTGCTCCATGCCCCAAAAGAAGTTGTCCACTTCCTTGGCGTTCCGAGCGCCCTTGTATGCCTTAGGCCTCGGCACATCGATCCCGGTGGTAGTGTAAGGCTCGATGTTGATGTAGATGTCGTCGAGTTAATGCCTCTAGCCACCACCGCCTTAAGGAGGGCCACCTCCGATCCAACCTCGCAATCGTGCCCGCAAGCTCTTCCCTAAGAGCCTTGTTCTCCTTCTCAAGGTCAAGGACCCTTAGGGTGAGAGCCTCATCCGCAGCCTTGCGTTGCTCGCTTCGCTTGAGGCCACTTGGTTCACCGCACCCAGCAACGCATCCTCGAGTCCTTCCACCTTGGCCTCGAGATCCTCCCGCCGAGTCTCCACCGTCGTGAGCCTAGCCTCAAAGCCGTCCATCACCTTCTTGGGCGCACCCGGGACCTTCCTCTCCTTGAGCTTTCCTCCATCTCGAAGGGTAGCTCCTCATCGCGCACCACATCGGCCATCCTTGCCTTTGCTGGTCTTCCCACGCACGAACCTTCGCTCTGATACCAACTGTCACGGACTGATTCTTCAGCTACTCCGTGCGGCACTTAGACACGCCTCCTTCGTGCTAAGTCAGCCTCGATCCGACCCTTGGACGCCTTGAAGGCTTTGCGGAAGCTTAAGGGAAACTTTGAGAGAGCTAAAGAACTTTGAAGGAGAAATTGTATTGATTGCTTGGAAATGCTTGGATGGTTACAAATGAGCCCCAAGTGGGGGGTATATATATAGGACTCCACCTCCTCAATGGACGGTTAGGATCATCTTGATCCAACGGTGGAGATTAAGTGTCTAGAATTCTCTACACTTATCTACACATCTCTACAATTATCTACACAAGTCCACCACATCCTAGACTTCCCTAGAAGGCTCTAGAAAGTCTTGGAGAGTGGGAGAGCCTTCCTGAATGGGCCTTAGCTCTCAAAATCGAATTGGGCCTTGGGGCTTGACCCAGATGTCTTGATAGACCTTGGGCTTGATGTATGAACCCGAATTTAGGCTTAAATCCTTGCTGGGCCTAACGGGCCGTGACAACAAGCGCAGGAAGATGACAACAAGACGCTCTTATCCCTTGGGTGGAAGGAAGACACAACCTGATGTCGGATCCTTGCCGTAGAGGGCCTGCCATTGTAGCAGAGGAATTGTGTGCACAGCTGTGCGCAAGTTTGTGCATTGTGCACTGTTACGGTCACCCCGAGCGGGTTGTGACCCGGGTGACCCGGGGCTCCGATTTTGGCCTGCGGGTCACGTTTTTGGGCGGTCAAACGGCTCCCGAGACTTATCCGAGCAGTATTTCTGGGAATCCTTCTGGTTTTGAGATCGTGTGGGTCCCCCGGACTTTTTCGCCGAAAATATTTTTCCGGGGCCGGGGGGTAAGTATTTACGGAAGATGACTTCGGAGTGCAAGCCACTGTTCTACGTTTCATTCTGGGGCGGTTCGGTATGGAGCCTGATCAACTCCTTATTTGAACCACCTTGGAATGGGTGTGGAGCAGCGGACGAAGCATTCTGGAAGATGTGGGGTACTCCGGACAGGTTTTGGATTCTGGAGGTGCGAAGCTCGAGTGCGGGCTTCCGACGTAATCTGGGTACCTTTATGTTTGTTGGGTGTTATATGATATGATTCTGTGTTATGAGCATGATCTGATTCTGTGTTTAAGGTTGTGATATTCGGTTTTTTGATTTTGGAAAGAATCTCTGCATCATGCATTGCATTACACTACAGAGTCTTAGAGTACTGCTGCTAGCTTTTGGTAGAGAGAGTTAACTGTTATGGGATTATATGGTTTTGGATTGGATTGGTTTTAGGAATGGTTACTACACGCAGACAGCGTGAGCGAGTACCGGAGGGTCGGGACCGGGATCCCACACCTCCGAGGTTCAGGAGTTGGGTTCAGTGTAACCCAGGGTCTGAACAACCACACTCACCATCCCCGAGGTTTCCGCAGCCCAGGGACCCCCTCCCAATTTGGTATAAGTATTGGGATGAGTTGGCTGTTGAAGAAATTTGTGCACGTTGGTTGTGCTAACCGTAGCCTTACGGTTTCTGGGGAGGTGTTACCTCTCATGACTTCTAATGGGTTGGAGGCGGTAAGGAGCAGCATGGAGCTGCAGGTTCTGGAAGGTGTTCCGATCGTGGACTTGGAAGAGGATCAGAGTGCGCAGGGCAAACGTAGTGGGCCCAAGTAATATCAGTCATTATGAGATTCGGGAGCGAGTTGGCAGGTTGGTGTACGTTGGCTTTACCCCCCCGAGTATGTTGGTAACATACGATGTCTTCCAGGATGGCCTGTTGAAGATCAGTTAGATTTAGATTCGGTACTGTCTGGGGTTGTTAGGTAAAAATACCGGCAACTGACTCGGGGCGCAACAAGATGCACCCGGAGGGTGGGACGCCGCTAAAAGGCTCTGGATGGTAGTCTAAACTACCACTCCCGCCGCACCAGTAACGGTGGTCCGATTACACTTAGTAAAGGGAGTATATATATTCTGGTTGGTAGCTACACCCGTATGGTTCAGGTTACTCTTGGAGGACCAAGAGTTTTAAGGGGGGGAGAATGTTACGGTCACCCCGAGCGGGTTGTGACCCGGGTGACCCGGGGCTCCGATTTTGGCCTGCGGGTCACGTTTTTGGGCGGTCAAACGGCTCCCGAGACTTATCCGAGCAGTATTTCTGGGAATCCTTCGGGTTTTGAGGTCGTGTGGGTCCCCCGGACATTTTCGCCGAAAATATTTTTCCGGGGCCGGGGGGTTGTCTCGGGACGTACAGCGGGGTCGGTAGAGCTCCCAGGACCTCGGAATGAGAAACCGTTTGAATATTTGGAATCATGGGAACGTCCCGAATCTTTTTACGGAGTATAATTTTTTGGGCGGGACGTTCGATCCCGGGCAACTCCCGGGGCCCGGGAAGGGGATCCCGGGGCTCATGATGAAAATTTGCCGACGGCTTAGGTGTAAAGTATGTTATATTGTAAGACGGATTTTATGGTAATATTTGTGGAATTTTAGCATGGCGGGATTTGGATTTGGATTTGGATTAGCACGTCGGGGTTTGCTCGGGTTCAGCGGGCCCGGTAGGACACTCTGGATGGGTAATTGAACATGTGAAAGATGATTTGTGTATGATATGGGGTTCCGAGGGTTGTGTTCAGTTTTCGTTCCAATTGGAGGTCGGAAACTGCGGTTGGGCTAAAATTGCAATTTTTGGGAAAGTTAAAGGGCTAAGTGGTAATTAGCCCAAAAGTCTGCAATAATAGGAAAAGAGGAAGAAGTAAAGTCGGCTGAAATGGGGAAGGATAAGGACACTTGTCCTATTTTTGTTAAAGATGGAAAAGAAGATAAAATAAAAGAAGTATAAAAGGGAAAGAGATAGAATTTCTTTCATTTTCATCTTCTTCTTCTTCCTTCTCTTCCTTTTAACGCCATGGCTACTATTCATTCAAGCTCCAAATGTTCTTCAATTTTTGGCAAGGAATCATCAAGGTTTTGGGTTCAATTTGTTGGTAAGCTTCTCCTCTTCAAGATTCTAACAAGTTTAAAGCATGATTTTGGTTGGAAGATGGGTTTAGAAACCATTTTGTGTTTGTTCTTGGCTACATGTTGTGATGATCTTCTTGCTTCCATCTTTTAGTATGTTGTTCTTGGGATGGAGAGGAGTAAGAATCTAGGTTTAGATTTTGGAAAAACATCATGGATGGTAGAAACATATTTTGGCGAAAATTTGATGATTTTCTAAACTTGATGTTTAGTGGGATTCTTGAATCATGCTTTGGATATGTTGTTCCTAGCATGATTCTAAAGCTTTCTATGGGTTCAATTTGATAGAAAAGATGTTGAGTAGAAAAGCCCCAATTTGGGTGAATAGTGTAATTAGGTTTCATGCTTGATTTTGGTGTTTAAGATGAAATTGGTTGGTAATCATGCTTAAGATATGAAATTGGTGGTTAAAGTGTGTAATTGGAACCTTAATTGGATTGAATTGAAGGTTTGGTGGAAATTTGGTTAAGGGCCGAAATACTAAAGGGGAACTTTAGTTATGTTGGTGTTGTATTTTGGGTGATTTGGATGGTAAATTGGTATTGGGGTTGGATTTAGGTGCGGTATGGTATTTGAAAAGTCGTTTTCGGGTAATAGGTGAAAAAGTTACCTTTAAGCTCGGTTGCGGGTAAAATGTCTGGAATCTGGAATTTAATGGCTTGGATGCGTTTGTGGGTGCATGAATAACAATGTTCTGGCTCGGTTCGTGAAACCGAGCTTTCTGTGGATTTTTGCGGGAAAGTGCGGGATTGTGCGAGGTTGGTTTCCGGGGTTTGTTTTGGTGTGTTCTGACTCAATTGTTGTTGTTCAGCTTGTTTCTGTGTGGGTGAAGTAGCGTGGGACCATAAAAGGCAAGTTGCGACTTTTCGGGCAGGGAACCGGGATTTCCCGGGAGTTGTGCTACGGAGCGGTGTTGCTGAGGTAAGGGTTCAACTTTTCTCGTTATGCATTTTGGAATGGGACATTATGTATACCGGGTTTAGTTGAGGCGGGTTCCGGGTTGAGGACGGTGGTTCGGTGATCCCGGGACCAGTCACATGGTAAGGTACTGTTTGTAGCTTGTTCTGTTTCAAGGCCCGGATGGTCTTGAAGGCCACGGGTTTATATGTTGTTCTGTATATCCGCGCTAGGCGCCGATATTTCTGTTTATACGTTTTGGTATATTATATTCTGTTTTGCATATGCATCATTATGATATGTTCTGTTCTGTGACGAGACCCGGATGGTCTTAGAGGTCACGGGTGCTCCTTGGTTCTGTTCTGTAGTGTCTGCACTGAGGGTGCTGACATTCTGTTTGTATCCGCACAGGTGCTGATATTCGCTGTGTGTCCGCACCGGAGGGTGCCGACACTTTACGTATACACGCACCGGGAGTGCGGTATATACGTGACCTACGGCAGTTTGGGGATCGCGACCCCCCGTGCCGTGCTTACATTGCATTGCATTACAGATATTCTGACCTCTTAGAGAGGGCTGTCGTTTTGGGTCGTTTTGGCGGTTGGACCGCGTATGATGGGTTCCGGCTCACCTCTTACTCTGCATACATTCATATATATGCATATTTGTGTTGGCGTTCGTTCTGTTTTGCAGGTTCGGTTCAGCAGCACTTGTACAAACTGTATCTTACCTCAGCCCTTACTGGGTCCTCCCGAGGACTCACCCCTTATTGTTTACCACCTTTCAGGTCTACCTGACAAGCAACCAGCGGACTAGAGATCCGCGGTGCTTTCTGTTTTGGTTTTCAGCAGCAGTAGCAGTACCTCGTGCGGGAATCTTCTGGGCGAGAGGTTTTCTTGATTCCGCACCTACGTATTCTAGGGTTTACTTTGGTGGCTCTGTAAGTGTAGTTGCATGCATGAAGATCGGATCATAATAGTGTATATGACGTATATTCTGGAGTATCTGTCTTCTGAGTCGAGGGCGGAGCCCCGACTTGCTTACATTGGTTATATGTATGAAATGGTTTTGGTGATTTGGTTATCATGAGTAATGAAAAGTATTCCATGAACTGCATGTTTGTTTGTTAAGTTGTTTTGTATACTTGCCATATATGTGTTCTGTAGGTTGCGGGTCGTCGTACGACTATTCTGTTTTTGTGGGCCGGGTCATGGGACCACTACACGCAGTGGGTTTCGGTGGTACCGATTCCGCGCTTTCAGCCGTAGCTTCCGCTTCCGAACGTCGTGGCCGGCTCCGCCTCCGCAACCGGACGGGGTGGTCAGTTTTATAGATTCACGTAAACTATAGATAATGCCCATCATGTGTAGGACCATCTTATCACATTTTTCAGTTGCCCATATATGATCCCATCAACGTTATGCCCAACCCAACCCATATCTAACTCAAACCTTAAAAAAGATAATGATCTAATAAGGTAGTCATGTGGATCTGGCAAGGTAATCATGTGGATTTGACAAGGTAGTGATGTCGATTTGACTAAGTAGTCATGTCGATCTAACAAGATAATGATGTCGATCTAAACAACTTATCATGCTGATATATTATCAATGCTGATGGATCACGAATGTGTGAGCGGCACACGACAGTCTACACATAGTCTCGCACAACGTTGTGTGCGGCACACAGCTGTGCGCACAAATAAGTGCACAAATATAATTGACACATTTCCATATCTAACCCTAGCCATAAAGACGATGATGATCTAACAAAGTAGTCATATGGATCTAACAAGGTAGTCATGTGGATCTGACAAGGTAGTGGTGTCGATCTAACTAGGTAGTGATGTCGATCTAACTAGGTAGTGATGTCCATCTAACAAGGTAGTGATGTCGATCTAACTAGGTAGTGATGTCAATCTAAACAACTCATCATGTTGATCACCATTTTATGTTGATCAATCAATTATGTATGTCGATTTAACAAGGTAGTGATGCTGATCTAACAAGGTAGTGATGCTGATCTAACAAGGTAGTGATATCGATCTACCTAAGTAGTCATGTCGATCTAACAAGGTAGTGATGCCGATCTAACTAGGTAGTGATGTCGGTCTAAACAACTCATCATGTTGATCACCATTTTATGTTGATTAATCAAGTATGTATGTCGATCTAACAAGGTAGTGATGCTGATCTAACAAGGTAGTGATGTCGATCTAACAAGGTAGTGATGTCGATCTAAACAACTCATCATGCTGATCACCATTTTATGCTGATCAATCAAGTATGTATGTCGATCTACCAAGGTAGTGATGTCGATCTAAACAACTCATCATGTTGATCACCATTTTATGCTGATCAATCAAGCATGTATGTCGATCTAACAATGTAATGATGTCGATCTAACTAGGTAGTGATGTCAATCTAAACATCTCATCATACTGATCACCATTTTATGCTGATCAATCAAGTATGTATGTTGATCTAACAAGGTAGTGAATTCGATCTAACAAGGTAGTGAAGACGATCTTACTAGGTAGTGATGTCGATCTAAACAATTCATCATCCTGATCACCATTTTATGCCGATCAGTCAAGTATGTATGTGGATCTAACAAGGTAGTGATGTCGATCTAAATAACTCATCATGCTGATCACCATTGTATGATGATCAATCAAGTATGTATGTCAATCTAACAAGGTAGTGATGCCGATCTAACTAGGTAGTGATGTCGATCTAAACAACTCATCATGTTGATCACCATTTTATTCTGATCAATCAAGTATGTATGTCGATCTAACAAGGTTGTGATGTCAATCTAATAAGGTAGTGATATCGATCTAAACAACTCATCATGATGATCACCATTTTACGTTGATCAATCAAGTATGTATGTCAATTTAATAAGGTACTGATGTTGATCTAACTAGGTAGTGATGTCAATTTAAACAACTCATCATGTTGATCACCATTTTATTCTGATCAATCAAGTATGTATGTCGATCTAACAAGGTTGTGATGTCGATCTAACAAGGTAGTGATATCGATCTAAACAACTCATCATGATGATCACCATTTTATGTTGATCAATCAAGTATGTATGTCAATTTAACAAGGTACTGATGTTGATCTAACTAGGTAGTGATGTCGATCTAAATAACTCATCATGTTGATCACCATTTTATGCCGATCAATCAAGTATGTATGTCGATCTAACAAGGTAGTGATGTCGACTAAACAACTCGTCATGTTGATCACCATTTTATGCTGATCAATCAATTATGTATGTCGATATAACAAGGTAGTGATGTCGATCCAACTAGGTAGTGATGTCGTTCTAAACAACTCATCATGTTGATCACCATTTTATGCTGATCAATCAAGTATGTATGTCGATCTAACAAGGTAGTGATGTCGATCTAATTAGGTAGTGATGTCGATCTAATAAGGTAGTGATGTCGATCTAACAAGGTAGTGTTGTCGATCTAACTAGGTAGTGATGTCGATCTAACAAGATAATGATGTCGATCTAAACAACACGTCATGCTGATCACCATTTTATGTTGATCAATCAAGTAGGTACAGTAGGTAGAAGAACAACATCAAAGTTAATTGACACACTTCCAGTAAACGCACAGTGATGCACGGGCTAGAAAAAAGGTAAGAGAAAAGAGGTGGAAAAAGGCTGGATGCACGAAATTCACTCCCCAGCCCCTTTCAATTCATGGACTCCTCAAACTTGGGCCCCATTATTCACTTTTCTCACTCACCTCTTAAACCCTTAGTTATTAGGTGAAAAACTCATCTCTCAATTTCTAAGTTTGAAACCCCCTAATGTTATGATTGCAATTTCAGCACATTTTACGTTGGAACAAAGGTAAGCCTGTGGTGGATGAACTTGTTTGTAAGCTTGCTGGGTGCAGTTTTTTGCGTTATTCAGAGATGAAAAATACTTACTCATGAAAGAATGAGCATTGTCTCTAGCCTCTAGGAGACTCTTGGCATTGTCATAAAGATTTTTCTATATCGGGGAACATATATGCTAGAAAAGGAACGTATGCCAAAATCCAAGTGGGTAAAAAAATAAAAATAAACGCTATCTATCTTGTGGTGCTTTTGCTTATCTTTTCAACTCATTAACAAGATACCGTCTGGTGCACGGTGCGTGTTGGAAAGTTGAAACGGAGAGGTTGAGATGCAATTTTGTTTGGATTAGTAATTTAGATTATTATAATAATATCTAATTCGTAATTATATTTTTTTATATTTTTATTTCATGTGATTATTTTTATTATTTCATGAATTTTTTGTCACTTTCATATTTTATGTAGTTTTTATCATTTTTTATTATTTTACATACTTGTTGTCACTTTTATTATTTAAGTATTTTATTTCATGTGATTATTTAAATACCCTCAATTGCAATGGGCAAGTGAGATGATTGGTTCGTCTTTCCAAGAAAGAAGAAATGTATTAAAATTTTGATATTCAATTGAGGGTATTTTTGTCCTTCCACTAGTAGGTGGAATCACCTAGGGTGGTAAATAGTCGTGGCCTTATTTGTGGTCGTTCTTTTTTCTTTTTCATTTTTTTTGAAATGATCCTTCTTGGTCATTCGGCTCTCTTCAACACATACTCTTGATCTTACTACCAGGGATGATAAATTAAGCAGTACAGTACAGTTATGAGGATGTTTGGTTATGATATGTGTTCATTATAAACACAGGCTCAAATAGATTGTATTGTAGTCTCTGGTATAGGGAAAGGAAACCATAAACTTGAGAAAGTTTGAACAAGATGGTTATAGTATCTTGGTTAGAGCATCTCAACAGCTTTCCCAAAAATTTCTCTAAAATTGGGAAGAAAAGTCCACATTCTCCAAATTATTTTTGCTCAAGCTTCAACAGCTTCCTCATTTTAGAGTATTTATTATAACAATAAAATATTATATATTTTATTAATAATTAATAAATTATTTGAAGAGATGGGAGATAGGAAAGAGAAAATATGTTTAAACCAATAACAAATAGTCAAAAGAGATGAGGGAGGAGAGATGTTTGAAAAAAAGTTGATTTGGGGAGGTTCTCCAAAATTTTGAGAATGTTCCAAATTCGGGGAATGCTCTCTATTTTTTCCCCTTCTTCCCTATTTTGGAGAATGAGATGGGGATACTGTTGGACCAAAATCTCAAAATTCTCCAAAAGTGAACATTCTAATAAAATGGGGAAGTTGTTGCAGATGCTCTTTTAATTTAAGATTATTGTTTTATGTTTGAATGAAGGAAGTCATCTTGCAAGTTGATGCTGATTTGACTTTAAAGATGGTTACAAAGGGAAAATATGAGATATGCAAGCATTTATAAGATTATGCTTTAGAATTGGTTGTCTGCACTTGCTTGCACCTTCAGATTATGCTTTAGATTTTTGTCTCCATGAGAATGTGTCTGTGTTCTGTTTTGAGGATGCTGCCAATTTAATTTGGTACATGATACAGTGCGCCACGCTTATCTAGATCATTGTAGGTGGGAGAATTTGATGAAACCTGTGACGAATTTATCGATTTTTAGAAATTTTGAGATTTAATGTAGAATTAATTTAGTGACAGTGACAAAAATGGACCATAAACTATAACGATAGTAATAAAAAAGAACCAATTTTTAAAATAATGATAAAATTGGTTTAGCCACCAAAAATTAGGGTAATTTAGTATTTTTCCCCTCATTCGGAGAGAGTCGCAATTCAGTGTAATATCTTCTTCTTCTTAAAAAATACTATACTTTTGTGATATTTTCAATGTGCATTGTAAATAACAAATTATGAGAGCCATTTTGCACTTCTACTAAGAAACTATATTGAAAATTTTCATGGTCAAGACAGGTGAAATCAAATCATCTATCGGAATTATAAGTCCCTGAACATTTATTTAGGGAAATGAAATGTTAAAGTACAATTTACTTTAACATTTGATTCCACATTCTCCCATTATAACCTTGACATGTACCTACAATAATACTAGTTATCACATTCCTAAGTCATTATAACCTTGACATGTATCTATAATAATGTTAGTTATCACATTTCTAAATCAAATATAACTAGTAAAAATAAAAAAAATGCACAAATTTTTGGTTCAACAATACTAGCTATAATAGCTTTTGCTATTTGGCTCTCCAAATTAGGAGTGAAGAGAGAGAATTTATTGCTAATCAAAAAATAAATATGATTGATTTCAACATAATAATAAATATAACTACCTATAATAACTATCATTGATGTGGTGATAATGTTAAACTCACTGACCAGATTTTTTTTTTTCATTTTGACTATAATTTAACTTAAAATTAGTTAGTTATTGTAGATATAAAAAAATAGTATTCCATAGTAGATACAACAATTCTACGAGTGTGCAAACAATCGTTAAAGTTACCGTCTTTAACGTTTTAGTGCTATCTTTCGTATAGTACAAGGGTGAATGAGCAAATAGGACATACTTCCGGGGCTTTCATGCCATTTACTCTTCTAATAACGTAACGTAACGTAACGGGACGGGACTAATAATTGCGATAAAACGCTGCGTTTAAAACCCGAACACCAGGCAGAAGCATTCTGCAACGTGCTGCAGCATAACGGGCTCAATTTTCGCTGCAGGAAACAAGTTCATTCACGGAAACGACGATTCGCTTGATGACGGCCAACCAAAAGCAAATGATTGGAACAACAGGGCTTCGAAATCCAAATCCAAAAACAAGCAAGAAGACAAAGATCTGCGAAAAGGGGAGATTCAGGGAGATTCGAATATGGGTTTCTCAGAAGACAACCTAAAAGGCTTCATCTTGGCATTGTTGTCAAGTGGGTTCATCGGAGCTAGCTTCGTCATCAAGAAGCAAGGCCTCAGAAGAGCTGCAGCTTCAGGTGTCAGAGCTGGTGGGTTTTTCTTCACTTTTTTTACTACTATCATCATTCATAAATAGTGGATGGATTGGCCATACTTTTAACCACTTGGAAATCTGCAGGCGTTGGTGGGTATTCATATCTGTTGGAGCCTTTATGGTGGCTTGGGTTGATCACTAGTAAGTTTCAGAATTTCCTTTTTGTTTCCACTATGTGGTTTTAAATATCCGAGCTTGAATATAGGGTAGGTTTCAAAATTCACTCCTTACCTTCAAAATTGGACCCCATTTCAGGGTCTTTTCTTAAAGATTATTACTTTAAATATTGCTTGAGGATTAAATAGACTGTCAAGAGGTTGACAAAGTGTAAAGTAAGCAGCATCTCCTTTTGTTACGTGCTTGTTGAGGTAGTGATCATCGGGGAGATGTCAAATTTTGCGGCTTATGCGTTTGCCCCAGCAGTTCTTGTCACTCCGTTAGGTGCACTTAGCATAATTGTCAGGTAATCTTCCATAATGTTTTGGAGAAATTCCTTTTTCTTAGTTCAATTAGAAATTAACTGATTTTTTCAGTTGGTTGTTGCCTTCAGTGCTAGTATGGCACATTTCTTCTTGAAGGAGCAATTACATGATCTTGGGATCTTGGGATGTGTTATGTGTGTGTCTGGCTCAGTTATAATTGTTATACATGCCCCAAAAGAGCATCCAATCTCTTCTGTTCTAGAACTATGGAGGTTGGCAACTCAACCAGGTCATCTATCATCTTCTCTCATGTTTTGAGCATGTATAACTGATGCTCTATAACAATTAGCTTTCTTTTTTTCAGCCTTCTTGCTTTACACTACCTCAGTTATTGTGACGGTTTTCATTTTGATGTTCCATTTCGCACCAAGATCCGGGCACACAAATGTGTTGGTTTTCACTGGCATTTGCTCATTAATGGGTTCTCTCTCGGTGAATCACTTGAACTGCTGACAGAGTTATTGGAAAGCATGTGCTCATTACCGCACTCCTTTTAATTTGATATTCCGTTTTGTACTAAATGCAGGTAATGAGTGTAAAAGCTCTTGGAACTGCTATCAAACTAACCATTGAGGGAAAGAACCAACTGGTTTACTCGGAGACATGGTTTTTCGTTTTGGTTGTTGCTATATGTGTGATCACGCAAATGAATTACCTCAACAAGGTTGTTACAGCAAGCTTTACAGAGTTTATTTAGATTTCCACACTTATTCATTACTGTGATGATTATATGACATACGGAGTATTAAATAGTCTATTCTCTGGCATTGTCATAGATTTAGTGAATAAAATGCTATTCTCTGACGAGTTAAGGAATTTAAAATTTGATTGATTAGTTGATGAAAAAGAATACTTGAACTGATTTTCTACCTAATTACTCTTTATGTACACTTCCCATTTGTACCATATTTTGTTTCTTCAAATATCAATGAAGTAGCTCCCAGTGTCTGCTTGGAAAGCTATCAACAATGCATGTAGTCTCTCCATCCCATATTAATTGATACGTTTGACTTGATGCGGAAATTAAGGTGTGCAAAAGAAAGGACGATAAGGTAGTTTAGGCATATAAGATAAAATTAACTTTTTTTTAGTGGGAAGGGAAATTGGGGGTAATAAATTAAAATAGGTATGTAAAAGTTTCCTTGCAGGGAAATATATCAATCTTTTTATGAGACATCCAAAAAGGAATACATATTAATTTTTGTTTGACAGAAGGAGTATATGTTTTGTGAAGGGTTAAAGTAGCATGAGATGTGAAGTTTCATCTTTTACTGTTTGTTCACCACTGAATCGTTCATGCTTCAACAAAAAATTATTCTGTGATGCAGGCACTTGATACATTCAACACTGCAGTTGTATCTCCCATATACTATGTCATGTTCACTTCACTTACTATTGTTGCTAGTGTCATAATGTTCAAGGTATTGTAATTGCATCTGCTACCTCATCTTTCTCCGTATGAATTCTGTTCCTAGCTCATTAAAGCTGGTTCCCTTCGGCGAACATGACATCAAGTAACACATGCTTAGAATTATGTTGTGTCAGGATTGGGATAATCAAAGCATTGGAAATATCTTGTCTGAGGTTTGTGGCTTCATTTCTGTCCTCTCTGGTACTGTTTTGCTACACTCAACCAAAGACTGGGAGAGAAGTTCATCATCTAGAGGTTCGAATCTCTCTCTCGCTCTCTCTCTCTCTCTCTCTCTCTCTCTGCTGTGTTCATGGGATTGATCATGTGGCATGCCAAAAATTTGTAAACCTTTGCAGGTGAATATGCACCCCTATCACCCGGGTTGGCTACTGGATTCTGTGGTAGTCATGGCAAAAGTCCCAGGCACAATTCAGATGAAATGCCTCCTCAGTATCAAAGCTACTCCAGTAAACAAGAATTCAGCTGACCATGATCAGCCATAGAAGATTAACAGCACCGTTCTCTTCTATTAGGGCAGTCAAGAATCCCACACTTTCTGAAATGCCCAGAAATTCACAAGCTTGGTCCCTGGATGGTTAAACTATATATGTTCAGTCACATCACATCCAGAACAAATCTGAGTGTGGCCATCTCTGGATTTGGTTCTTGTGAGGTTTCTTCAGGATCAAGCAAATATGAAAGCAAGAGTTCGAAGAGAACCTCTACTGTTATTGAATCATTGTGCTGCTCTTATAAGCAGAGTTACAAACGGCTAGGAACTTGAAAGATTGAGTTACAACTGAATCTCCCAACAGATCAGGAAAGAATCAAATTTAAATCTCAAACTCTAAACAACTTAAACTACTTCCTAAAGACTAGGACTTTATTGAACGGTAAACATGACTCAGCAACAACTTCACGCTAGCAACTTCTTCTAACATCCTCCCTTAAACTGAGTTATGTTAATTCAGTTTATCTCTCACAAGGGAGTACTCCCATCTTCCAACGCAGGTTCTCAAATTGCTCCAATTTGAGAGGTTTAGTTAAGCCATCTAAGAGTTGATGAAATGTATTGCAGTGCACCAGCTCCACAACCCCTTCTTTTGCCAGCTCACGTAGGAAGTGAAATCTCACATCTATGTGCTTAGATCTTCCATGCAAAACAGGATTTTGTGAGAGTTTAATAGTTGAGCTATTATCACAATAAATGATGGTGCTTTCCTGCTGCTCATCTCCCAGCTTTTCCAAAATTCTTCTCAGCCATACTGCTTGACAAGCACAATGTGCAGCAGCTATAAACTCTGATTCAGTGGTTGAAAGAGTGACCACTGGCTGCTTCTTGGAGGACCAAGACACTGCTCCATCTCCAAGCATAAACACATATCCAGATGTGCTCTTCCTATCATCCATGTCACCAGCATAGTCACTATCAGTAAATCCCACAAGCATTGCATTAGAGTTTCTCTTGTAGTGAACTCCATAGTCTGTAGTCCCCTTTAAGTACCTTAACACCCTCTTAACAGCTTGAAGATGCTGTTCTGTAGGCTTTTCCATGTACCTGCTGAGCAAACTCACAGAAAACATCAAGTCTGGCCGTGTAGCCAACAAATACATTAAACTACCAATGATCTGTTTGTAATAAGTGCTATCCACTACTGCACCACTTCCTGATTTTGAGAGCTTAAATCCTGGAGCTATTGGATTCTTCACAGCATTACTCTCCAGCATTTTAAACTTCTCTAGCACCTCAACAGCATATTTTCTCTGATTAATGCAGATCTTCTCTTCATTTTGCATAACTTCTACTCCCAAAAAATACCTCATTCTTCCCAAATCAGTCATTGAAAATTCTTTCATCATGGACATCTTAAATTGATGAAACATGCTATGACTGTTACCAGTAAATATCAAATCATCAACGTAAAGGCTCACAATTAAGATGTTGATACCTTCTGTTTTTGTAAACAGTGTATGCTCACAGTAACATTTCTGAAATCCTTCTCTGATGAAATGACCTTCAATGCGGCTATACCAGGCCCTTGGGGCTTGTTTAAGTCCATACAATGCTTTCTTAAGCTTGTATACTTTCCCCTCCTTGCCTTTAACTTGGAAGCCTTGGGGTTGGTCAATGTAAACATCTTCCAGCAACTCACCATGCAAAAATGCGCTTTTCACATCCATTTGATATACATACCAACCCCTAGATGCTGCCAAGGCTAAAATTAATCTGATGGTGTCCCACCGAGCAACAGGTGCAAACACCTCATTGAAGTCTATACCTTGCTGTTGAGAGTAGCCTTTAGCTACTAAACGTGCTTTAAACTTTTCTACTTCTCCTTTCTCATTCAGTTTAGTCTTATAGATCCACTTTACTCCCACAGTCTTCACACCTTCAGGTAAATTCACCAAATCCCAAGTATTATTTTCTTCAATGGAGTTGATTTCTTGCTTCATTGCCTCACGCCACTGCTCTTTAACTACTGCTTCTTCAAAAGTGACTGGATCACCAACCGCTGTTATCATCATCAGGTTCTGACCTTCTCCTTCATCTGACAGCCCTTCTCCAGAATAATAGTCTTTCCTCCAAACTGGCTCTCTCCTTTCTCTTTTCTGTCTCACTTCTGTCCTCCCTGCCTCAGGACTTTCTTCTTCTGATTCACTTGAAGAATTTTCTGGTGTGCTTTCCTCCCTTTGTTGAATGGCTTCTGAATCTTCTTCTCCTGTTTTACCCCATTCCAGAGTATCATTAAGTTGTCCTTCTGAACTTTCCTTCCAATCCCAGCCTTCATCTTCCTTGAACACCACATCCCTGCTCACTATTATTTTGTTAGTGATAGGGTTAAAGAGTCTGTATGCTTTTGAGCCTTCACTCAATCCCAGCAGCACACATTTCACGCTCTTATCATCCAATTTAGATATTTTTTCATCAGGAACATGTGCGTAGCATATACATCCAAATGTCCTGAAGTGTTCCACTGAGGGCCTTTGACCACTCCAAGCCTCTTCTAGAGTCTTGTTCTTGACAGCAACTGTGGGGCTTCTGTTGAGTATATGTACTGCCCAGTTCACAGCTTCAGGCCAGAATCTTTTAGGCATGTTTCTTGCTGTCAATAGGCATCTAACCATATTCATTATGGTGCGATTTTTCCTTTCAGATACACCATTCTGCTGGGGGGTGTATGCTGCAGTTAATTGCCTTGCTATTCCCTTCTCTTGACAAAATTGATTGAATTCCTTGGAGCAGAATTCCCCACCTCGATCAGTTCTTAAGCAGCATATAGTCTCTCCACTCTCCTTTTCCACCATAATCTTGAACCTTTTAAATACTTCAAAGGCTTGTGATTTTTCTGTCAACAAGTAAGTCCAAGTTTTTCTAGAAAAATCATCTGTAAAATTCAGTATGTACCTTTTGTGACTATTGGATTCAGGTTTAACTGGACCACAAATGTCACTGTGTATCAGTTGAAGTTTCTTAGCTCCTCTCCATGTTGCCTTTTTTGCAAAAGGATGGCGTTGCTGCTTACCTACCATACAATCTTCACACAGTGTCATTGAGTCCGAGATTGGTGGAAGACCTTTCACCATATTCTTCTGTTGCAATAATCTGAGACCTTTGATATGCAAGTGACCAAACCTGGTGTGCCATAATTGTGTTTGATCCTCTTTTGTCTCTAGGCACACTTGTGGGGCAGGTATCACAACAGCAGCAGCCACTTTAAACATCCTATTTGAGGTCATCTGGCACTCCATCATTTTACCATGCCTTGGATGATAAAGGGTGCAGTTGTTGTTCTTGATCACAATAGCTATTCCTCTTTCTTGAATTTGTCCAACACTTAACAGATTATTCTTTAAATCAGGAACATAATATACTGATGTTATCACCTGATATGTTCCTTCTACCTCCAGTCTGATATTTCCTCTCCCTACTGCTGTCATCTTTGAGTCATCCCCCAAGCGTATAATTTGCCTGAAGCTTTCATCAAGATCTGCAAACCATTCTTTCACCCCACACATATGATTACTACACCCTGAATCCAAGAACCATACCTTATCTGTTGATGTGGTAGGTGAATGAGCCATCAACAGCATCTCTTCCTTATCTTCCTTTTCTTCTGTATCCATATAATTGCTTCCTTTGGTTAAATCAGGACACTCAGACTGATAGTGTCCTAATTTATGACAATTGTAGCACTCCACATGTTCTCTGTTTGAAAAGAATTGTCTTCCTCTACCTCTTCCTCTTCCTTTGAAGCCTCCACGGCCTCTTCCTCTGAAGAATGCACCTCCTCTCATTCTATCCTCATTTGAAACCTTCAGAACTTGCTCTTCTTCTTGCTGCCCCATCATCCTTTGTTCATGCACCAGCAAGCTGCTTTGTAAGCCGTCAATGCTTAATGAGGATATATCATTTGATTCCTCAATTGAGCATACAACATAGTTGAATTTGGGGTTAAGAGATCTTAGTATTTTTTCTACCACCATTTCTTCATCCATTCTTGTATCTCCATGCAATTTCATTCTGTTGACAATATTCATAGTTCTGGACATGTATTCTTCAACTTTCTCTCCTTCTCTCATATTCAGGAGTTCAAATTCTTTCCTTAATGCTTGAAGTTGGGCTCGTTTCACCTTGGTAGAGCCTTGATACTTCTGCTTCATGGACTCCCATATGGCCTTAGAGCTGCTTTTGTCCAGAATTGTTTCAAGGATGCTTCTATCAATTGATTGAAACAATACTGTCTTCACCTTCAGATCTTTCAAGATCTGCTCCTCATGGGCCTTCCTTTGAGCTTGCGTTGGTTCACTGGTCATGCCTGCTACTCTCTGGGCAGTGGTGAGTTCAACTGCTGCTGGCAGTTCACC
Organism: Stellera chamaejasme; assembly: GCA_024586325.1. Classification (NCBI taxonomy): domain Eukaryota; kingdom Viridiplantae; phylum Streptophyta; class Magnoliopsida; order Malvales; family Thymelaeaceae; genus Stellera; species Stellera chamaejasme. The sequence continues at coordinate 7,691,260 of CM044984.1, read as the reverse complement.
TATTCCATCTTGAATCGTCGACCATAATTCTTTGGACCTCAGGAACGTCTCCATCAGCATGCACCAATGATCATAATGGCCATCAAACTTTGGAATGGCCGGTTGCACGAATATATCACTTGCTGATGAAGCCATTCTTCACTCACTCACTCACTAGTCTCTCGTACAGAACCCAGGTAAGCTCTGATACCAAATGTGAGGTTTCTTCAGGATCAAGCAAATATGAAAGCAAGAGTTCGAAGAGAACCTCTACTGTTATTGAATCATTGTGCTGCTCTTATAAGCAGAGTTACAAACGGCTAGGAACTTGAAAGATTGAGTTACAACTGAATCTCCCAACAGATCAGGAAAGAATCAAATTTAAATCTCAAACTCTAAACAACTTAAACTACTTCCTAAAGACTAGGACTTTATTGAACGGTAAACATGACTCAGCAACAACTTCACTCTAGCAACTTCTTCTAACAGTTCTCATGTTCAAATTCTTGGTTCAAATTCTTGGTTCCCAGTGCAGTGTGAAGTGCTGTCAGTTGATCTGTGAATTCATGGACATGAATGAACAACTGCATGATCTGTGTTATATACAACATTAGGTGGTGGAGAAAATGTTGTTGCCTTGTCGGTGGTCACTGTGGGAGGTGCTGGTCTACACAAGCCTTCCAACTAGATATTTGTCTGTTTTTTAACTAAGAGTGTTCTTTTATTTGTTTATTTATTTAGTTTTCGTTTAGCTGGTGGAGTATGTAATGGTGTAATTACATAATTTTTGCCTTTCTACTATCTTCTACATAAATAATCATCACAATTTTTAAACAGGCATTTCAACTGACAATGTTGTCTGGCTTTTTGTAGAAGTAGCATTCTATGCGTTAAGAGTTTTAGAAAAGTTGTCAAAAATGTTAAGAAGTTTCTTAACTAATCCTATTAAACGCTCTCCACGAACAAACCTTAAAAAAGCCATGGGGACACCATTTTTTTTTTCTTTCTCAAAAATGTTAAAATCAAACACCCTCCCAAGTAACTTTTCTCTTACAAAAATTCATTCCTTTTTCAGAATCACTCACCCTTTTTTTCTTAAAAAAAAAAAACTTGTTGAACAAACGACCTAAATCCTAATAATTAAGGCTTATGGTTGTTATTAACTTAATAGAACAAAAAAAAACCACCAATATGATTTACGAGTATTATTAACCCCCCTCTTAACTTTGAGCAAAAGGAAACGCTTTTCTTTTTTCCTTTCCTTTTCTTTCTGTTCTCTGCATCAGGAGGGAACGGAGAAAAATTCGAAAAACTGGACGATGGAGGCTAAGGTCGGCGATTTCTTGGAGTCCGTCGCCAGGTTCTTCAATGGCTCCTCCGACAAACTTCCGTGGTGCGATTCCGACATCGTTGCTGTGAGTATCCCAACTTTGTTGGTTCATACTACAATTCTAGGATTTTTGTTTTTTTCCTGTTTCTTGAACCATGTTTCGAACAAATTCGTATCGGGGTTCTGTTTCTTGCTCCAAATAATCGAATAAGATTGTGAAAATGTTAAGTTTGAATAGGTTAGTGATTCTGATTCATCTTGAAGTTGGCTGAAATCGAACTCTTTACGGATTTTAATTGGGCGCTTTTGATTCAGTTGCTGGTTTCTAGGGTTCATATTGACCTAATTTTGTCAGTTGGTAGAAATTGAAATGAATTACCAGATTTGATACCGTAGGAAGATCTGATACTTGCATGATTGCTAGTTTAAGCTACAGGGCCAACCTTCAAGCAGACATATATTGGGGATATCCCAGGATAACTTGTCTGATCTTCGGGTTCTCAGTATGTGCATAACTTCACCTTTACTGCATTCTGATATCCCCTAGTAGATAGCTGAAAAAATTCATGATTGAAGCTCTTAGACGAGAGGGTGACAAAGTAATTTCACGAAAAAGTAATCATGTGAATGCACGAAGGTTGGCATAGATAGATGCACGCAGTTACAGAAATTAGATTCTTTTGTTTTTGATGCACTCATCTGAGTGGTAGCAATACCGTGAGAAACCAGTTGCTGTTGCATTGCCTCACTGGTGCACATAGAGGCTTTTCGAGCATGTTTCTTCTCAGAGTATTTGATAATCAAGTTTTATTTTAAAAGGAAACCTGAAACTCCAGTCAGTGGTTGCCAATGTTCTCACAAGAGGTTGCAGCATGATAGATATACGATGTTAGAATTTGTTGTTGTTCCTTTCCTTCCATGAACAGGTGATGTAAACAGATCAACTGTAATTTCTTCACATTATGAACTTATGCCACTAATTTAGGTTCCTTGAATCATGTTGCAACATTTATTTTATCTTCTTTCAAACTCATGATTTGCAGGGCTGTGAGAAAGAGGCTGCTGAGGCTGAGAAAGGTGATTCTGCCGAATTTAAGAATGAATCCATCATGCGCTTATCATGGGCTCTTGTTCACTCCAAAAGGCTGGAAGATGTGCAGCGGGGGCTAGCAATGCTGGAAGGTCAGGAAACAAAATACAACCACATTACAGTACAATCCCTTTTCTGTCCATCTGCATCAGTAGCAAAAACATGGGTAGGGTGTAATTTTTTTTCTCTCATGCAGCGTCTTTAGCAAACTCTACAAGTCCATTGAAGCTGAGGGAGAAGCTCTATCTTCTTGCCATTGGTTATTATAGAAGCGCCGAGTATGCAAAGAGCAGGGAGCTTGTGATGCAATGTTTGGAGGTTCGCCCTTGTGACTATAAATCTTATCCTAATCTATTTGTTAAGGAGGGAAATTTGCAGTATTGAAGTAAAGAAATCATTGTTTTGGTATGAACTTCATCTTTTTCAATCTGAACCTTGCAGGTAGAGCCTGAATGGAGACAGGCACTGTCCCTGAAGAGGGTAATCGAAGACGAAATTAAGAAAGGTACTTAACATTTATTGCAGTATTCTTCTGCATTAGTGTGGTCTGTCTTGCAGGCTTTATCAGGTAATCAAGTTTTTATGTTTTTGATAACTCAGATGGTGTCATTGGCATCGGAATCGCTCTTTCCACGGTGGGAATAATTGTTGGTGGAATTGCCGCTGCATTACTGAAGAGGTAGCAGCAGACATTTTTCTCCAGAAATGAAGTACGGGGAATATTTCATTACACCAAATGTTAGTAGTTCTGTACAGGAATTGCAAAGTAATTGAATCTCTGTTTTGATTTTTGGGATGTAAAAGGCTAAAATGGTGTTTTCACCAGGCCTTGTATTACTAAATATTACTTCAAATATGGGGCAAACTTGTTACTGAAGTATATGAACAGTGCGAAAAAGCTTAATGATGAGAATATTATTTTTATTTTTATTTTGTGAAAAAATGAATATTGTGTTAACTGAACGATACCTAAAAAAGAAAATGATTAATAGCATTAGGCTCCCTTTAAATGCTGTTGCTCACCAAATTTTAGTAAGAGAGCTAGACTATTTGAACATTTGTTTATTATGAAGAAAAAAAATTGGTTTACTTCTTTCCAAAAGACTCCTATAGCCACATGATGACATACTTCCATTTTCAAGTTCACTAAATCCACCAACACATGAATCATTGTGCTGATTTTGTAGCCTGGTAGGCCAAGTCTGGTCATGGAAGCATCAAAAATCATTTCATCTTATGATGCTTATCACCACTGTTGGATTAATGTTATCATGACAAACTGTATGATGGTGATGAGAGCATAATTTATAGTATTATTTTTTCAATTTATGTTATGTTTATAAAATGTTGGTATTTATAGATTTTATGTGTTAAGGATCTTGCTAGCATGCCTTACGAGGTTGGCACCCTTGCTCACGTGTCATCCTACATGGTTGTACACATAGACATGTATCATCCTACATGGTTGTAGACATAGACATCGGACTGTATTTTCAACAAAATTGTATTTTCAACAAAATGATAGATATTACTATTTTAGTCCTTACTTTTTTTTGTGAAACCCTACTTCACTAACCTATCACCTGCATCCCCCATCTCAGTCACCAGCTACATGATCCACGTCCACCACTCTACACAAGCTTTATCGGTGACTTGCTATTGCACCTCCGGTTTCCATCTCGCCGCCGGTCACCACTCCAACCGGCCTCATGCTACCAAGTATCTTCGCGTTTATCCAATTGCATCCGTCGACGCCCACCCTTGCCTTTGCGCTACAGCACCTCCGATCCAGGCCCACCGCCTACGCAACCAGATCTGGATCTCCACGATCTTTTATTCGTAGCCTCCGACGTCGTGTGTCCCAATCCCCACCCACAGGCTATGAATTTATAATTGCGACCTTGTTGGTGGCCTGAAGGGGCGGCCGTATCGTCTATTGGCCCAAGGCTGCCACGCCTTACCAGCAAGGCAACAACGATGAGGCCGTGCTACTAGGCTAGGTAGCCTGGGATGTGGCGATCAACTTCATGAGTCAGCCTCCTCCATCCTCATTGATACCGAATTGGTTAGATGATGTCAGTGAAAGAGTTTCATGTTGCTTCATTAAAAATTACAAAACAAATTCATTGATGAAAGTTGACAAATTGGTCCGACAAATTTATCCCATTGATAAATATCACATGTGATGAAAGTTTCTCTTTAATTAATGCCATCTGCTTCGAGGCTGCACTTGGCTAGGACTTATCAAAAGTTAGGATTCGAAACTATAATTTTGTAAAACAAAAGAGACCAAAAGAGTAATATTTAACAATTTGAAGAATATACAGTCTATCTATGTGGACAGCCACGTAGATCGTACATCGGATAGGATACCAACCTCCTAAGGTATCCTAGCAAGATCCATGTGTTAAAATCATATAGGTACTTCAATTGGCAAGTTTGGAGCTCAAATGACTAGAACACATCAAATTTGAAGGATTTTGGACTTAAGTGATACAAGTGGAAAAGTAAAAGAGTTGGCTGCGAAATAAAGAGGAAGATGGGTCATTTTGGCAAAACTTAAAGAACAACAGGGGCTGAATTGACAATTGGATGAACTTGAGGGGAAGGTGAAGTATTGTGCCCAGAAAACTGTACACGGTGATCGCCATAGATTTGTGCATGACGATCGCCGAATTTCCAGGGTGCTGGCTTATGTTGTACATGGTGATCACCATGTACATGACCTAAATTTGTACACGGTGATCGCTGTGACCAGATTTTCAATCTGATTAAATGATTTGATCTGGACCGTTGGATGGAGGGCATTGGGTCATTTATAAAAAGAAAGCAAAGCTCAGTTTCAGGGGGAGGTGGAGAAAATCGCAGCAGCCAAGGGCTGGCCCTTGCCAGCCCTCCTCCACTGCCATACCCCACCAATTTCTGTCAACCTTCCGTCGGCAAACCACCTCCGACCGTTTGCTCCAGCCCATTGATCCACCACCAAAGGCAGCAGCTTGGTTTCGCGAGAAACCCTTAGCTGCTGCTAGATTCACGGCCAACAACAGCCTTGCTTGTCTCTCATGCTTCTGGAGCTCCACCGTCGCGCTCGCGCCCCAGACCTCCGGAGAGGAGCTCCACCTCCGCAGCTTCTCCTTGACCATTTTCCGGCTAGCTCGCCCATTTCCAACTTTGGTTATTTTTAAGTTCAATTTCAATTTCATGTTTGTTTAATTTAGTTTATCTATATTGTTACAACATTAATTAGTGTTGGGTTGTGATTAATTGTTGAAATTGTTGGTTGGGTTAGTGTAGTTTAATCGGACCGCCTCGGGTTCAATTCTTTCGTGGATTGATTGCTTCAAACTTGCTATGTTTGAGAAATTGATGATACTTGGTTACTTGATTGGTGAATTATTCTTGACATTTACATGAATTTATGGTACCACATGCTAGTGTTAATTTGGTGTTCGATGAGTACTCGAGAGAGATTCGTCGAACAAAGGCCACAGGTTGAGCACGAGTTTCCCGCTCTAATCGAGAGATTCAGAGGGGTTACTTAGGATAATAAGGTTAGCTCGTAATGGTCTTCATCTTGGTGCAAGACAATAGATTGTTCTTGGTTGAGGTAGAAGAACGAGTTCCGTGACTTAAGAAAGTCAGAACCGTCATTTCAATCCTCTTCTCTTTTATCTATCATTTCTCTTCATTGTTATTGATGTGTAGATGTTGTTAGGAGCTTGTTTTATGCTTACTTAAATTGTATGTCCGAGTTAGAGAGGACTCATGCACATGCTCACATGGTGCTCGGGAACAAGTGCGAGAGCAATTTTCTCGAGTTTTGGCTACAAAGCAAGTTCGAGTGGATTGACAAACCACTTAGGGATTTATTGTTTGCACTCAAAGCCCTCTTGTTGGTGTGGGACGATATATCGATCTCGACCATCGTGTAGGTAACCGACTTGAGAGATGTTGGTAATCTTGAATCCATTTTCTCTAGCAACAAATATAAATCACGCATGTTTGACATTGATGAAGCATTTGACCGGTTCCCCGAGGTGGTTATTATTTTATTTTTATGCATTAGATTAGTATAGGTAGTTAGATCATGGTAATCTAGCTCTTTATCATTCACACATCTAGTCTCTGCGGATTCGACCCTTACTCATCGAGTGATACACTCGACCCGTACACTTGATGTAAGGTTTTGTTTGTTTGACACACGTCACAACATATGGAGATATGGAAAACTTAGTGTATGGTACAAGTCACCAATCTTCTAATTGTTGTTATTTATGCAAATTTTTGGAAGGTGTCAGGGAACAATCCTCAGGAAATAACGACGAAGCTTCTTCTTCAAGCTCCTCCGATAATGGTGGCTTTTCCTGAAATTCCTCCTAGGTACAAATTCTGTCCAATGAATCAAGTTTAGGGTTAATTTTGGGTTAAGTTTTTTTTTGGCTTAGATTGTAACTTTTACAAATTTAGGGTTAATGTTTTCATTTTTAAAAGTTTTGGGTCAAATCGAGTATAAATATATATTTCTTTTGCATAAATACCACTCCTGTCAAAAAGTCAGATTCTAATTCTATTGAAGGTTGTGTACATTTAGAAAATTCAGTCGATGTTATTGACTTGTAAAATTCATGTTGGTTTATTTTATTTTTAGGGACCGGGTTATGATTTCACACGCCCTGCTATCGTGGAGAAAACGAAAAGAAAAACTACAATTGACCGAATGTTTTTTTACCAATATTTTAAAATTTGGTTCATTTTTGCCATTAATACTATCATTTCTGGTCCATGTTTGCCACTCGCATTCAAAATAAATCAACATTAAACCCTAAAGTTTTTAAAAATTGACAAATTCACCCATTTTCTAAACCACTCTTCATCTTCTTCCGTCTCCTTATTCGCCCATCTTCGGTGCCACCCATTTCTGGTGAACACCCCTAGGTCAGAGCAAGTCGAGCAAGATGTAGGGCAAGTCCGGTGAGGTGTAGGGCATATCCAGTGAGGTGCTAAGTAGGTCTGTTGAGGTGCAGAGTGTGCCTGACGAGGTGCATGGCAGATGCAGCAAGGTGCACGATAGGTTCCGTAAAGTGCATAGAAAATCTAGCGAGGTAATTTTAGGGCTTCAGTGGGGAGTGGGATTAGATTGTACCTTTTAAAAACATAGGGTTAATTTTCTTTCATTTCTAAAAGTTTGGGGGTCAAATAGATTATTAAATATAATCCGTTACAGAATATTCCGAGAATATTTCATCCGTTAACGACCTCAAATAGTAAATACGGTTCAAAGAGTAAACGTCGATGGTAAAAATGGTCAAAAGATAAAACGTTGATGATGAAAAAAACCATTTTTTAAATTAATGGTGCAAAGAGACCTTTGACCAAACATGGGTGGAAAAAATGGACAATTTCTCATGTTCAAGGTATAACATGAAAATGTCCCACATGGACAAAGGATTGTTCTAGTTGTAGGCGGATTGGTTTAAAACCAAAGCCCACCATACATTGGAACATACTTACCTGGACGGGGTCTATAAGTGATCATCAAGGTTTATGGCTTAGGGTAGTGGCCTCCATTGCACTTTGGAGGGGTGCTATCTTATGGTCTTCCCATAGAGGAAGAGCCAACGTCATAATTTGTGATAGAGGGGGCTTGTGTTCGCGCAGCCCCTATAATTCTATAGTTTAACTAATTAATTGTAGTTTGTTGGTGGTGTACTAGCAATTTCCAGTTTCACATACTCGAGTGGATTGAAAATATCAAATATTGAGAATTTAAAATGACAGATTTCATAGCCTTTTGTGAATCATTAATTTAAAAAAATTAATGATATCATTTGTTGTGGTCATATGGTTTATTCTAGCTAGTGATTGATAAACATGGAAGATCCATTCTAAGATTACCGAAGTAGAATGAATGTAAATTATAATGCAGCTTCACCTCACCAGTCTGTGATAGGAACCTCTCATAGGAAATATGCTAGAATATTTCATTACGCCAAATGTTAGTAGTTCTGTACAGGAATTGCAATGTAATCGAATCTCTGTTTTGATTCTTGGGATGCAAAAGGCTAAAATGGTGTTTCACCGGCCCTTATATTACTCAGTACTACTCCAAATACGGGGGAAGCTTGTTACTGAAGTATATGAGGAGTGCGAAAAAGCTTAATGATGAGAAAATATTTTTATTTTGTGAAAAAAATGAATATTGTGCTAATTGAACGATACCTAAAAATGAAAAATGATTAATGGCATTATGCTCCATTTAAATTTTTTCATTGGGGATTTAAATCACCCTCTAAGGCAACATCGAGTCCAAATTTCCATGACGAAAAAATACAGTCTCTCACCAAATTTTAGTCAGAGAGCTAGGCTATTTGAACATTTGTTTATTATGAAAAAAACTTGGTTTACTTCTTTCCAAAAGACTCCTATAGCCACATAATGACATACTTCTATTTTCAAGTTCAATAAATCGTCCGACACATGAATCATTGTGCTGATTTTGTAGCTTGGTAGGCCAAGTCGTGTCATGGAAGCATCAAAAATCATTTCATCTTATGATGCTTATCACGGCTGTATTGTATGATGGAGATGTGGAAAACTTAGTGTATGGTACAGGTTACCAATCTTCTAATTGTTGTCATGTATGCCTTTTTTGTTGCCCTTTAGATCTCTAACTTTGAGACAAATGTCTTAGATTTCACATAAGTTTTGGGTGCAGAGTGTATCAACCTTAGGGCAAAATAGTATGGAGAGGGGTTTTTTGCAAGTCCCACATGGGAGGCGGATGATGTTCCAAGCATCAGCTCTTGAATAAACCAAAACCTGGTGACAAGAGAAAAATTACGGAGCCGTGCGATGAGCTCATACCGAACTATTCTTTTGCCTTTTACTACCGTGTGCTCGTCGCTTAAAGCGGCAAACGCAATTTTTTGGAGGATGTGATCTCTGGAATCACCCCAACAATTTTGCAGTCTACATTTTTTTAAACGTAGCTGTAATGCTTGTGCTCAGTGCTTTGTCAGGTGAGGTTTACGTACTTGATTTGTATGTAGATGCGGCTCGTAGAAATTAGCAAGATGTCTTTGTAGTTAAAGCTTAGCTAAAAGCTGTAATGCTTGGGCTTTTTAAGTTTTATGAACTTGATTTGTATGTCTATTTTAAGTTTTTCTTGATGTGATCCTATTTTTAAGATCTTTATCTTCTGAGTCCTTTTCTTTGTGAAATTTTGCCGTTAAAATGGACGGTTGAGGGTGAAATGACATTTTTACCCTTAGTTAATTACTTCAATACACTCGGTGTTTTTAAATTTAATCAATTCTACCACAAAGTTTCCAAAACTTACACTAAGTGGTTTAACTGGAAACCTATGAAACTAAGTTACACTACGTACTTTAGGGGATATTTGTAGCGCTTAAGAAGCGCTTTAAGGCTTGTTGGCCCAATAAACAATTGCCACAAAGCGCTACAGTGGTCCGTTTTTCTACTTGAAGCCCCATGTAGCGCCATTTAGCGCATCAAACACCGATGACAACATCTTTATTCGAGCGTTGTAGCGCCGTTGTAGCGCATAAAAGCGTTACAAAAGCGATTTAAATGGCTCCGGATCATTCTCTCCTCTCATTTAATTTAATTTCTACTCTCTCTACCTCTCTCTCTCTCCCCTTCATCCGAGACCTCCTTCTTCATCAAGCTCCCAACAAGTTCAACAATGGCGAGATTCGGCTCCGTTGAAGTTCAACGATGGTGAGGTTGGACTCTGAATCTGGGTTAAGGTGAGTTCAAAGCAGTGATGAATTTTAATTCGCAAGATGGAGATTTTTTTAAGATGAGTTAAGATCCAGATCTGGGTTTAAGATGACTTCAAAATCTTTTTTTTTGTTTTAGTCATCCATTGCCTTTTCCCGACCGGCGCCCTTCTCCGGCGGCGGCGTTGACCGGTGGCGACTACGTTCTCCCAGTAGCGGCGCCCTTCTCCCGGCGACGATGGCGGCCTTTTTGTTTATATTTTTCGAGTTTGTATTTTTTTTTAATTTGTTGGATTATCTATTTTTCTAGGTTTAATGGATTTGATGAATTTGGATTAGGGTTGTGAATTTGATGGTTTTGTTGAAATGTTTGATGAATTTTTGATGTTTTTGTTTGATGGATTGATGAATTCGTGTTTAATGAATGTTGATGAATGTTTAATGTGGATGAAAGCGGATGGATGAAGATTTATGAGTATTTTTTTAATTTACGTGAATTGTTGTAGCGCTTAAACGCTTCACAAGTGCTACATCGTAGCGCCATGAAGCGCATGTTGCAAAAAGCGCCTCAGCATAAGCTCATCTTGGCGCTTATAGTAGCGCTAGTGGAGCGCATTATGGCGCTTCAAAGCCCCAATTAAATACGTAGTGTTACCTAAGTAGTATAAGGAATAAAGAAAAGGGCTGAAATTGTAGTTTACCCAAAAGAAATTGAAAGGAAAGCTTCTTCTTCTTCAACGCGTGCTTGCAGCAGACGGCGGAGGAGACGGCGGCGGCGAAGGAGTTGTATTTCCGGCGAAGGAGTTGTTTGACCGGTTCTCCTCGGTTAGGGCATCTCCGGCGGAGTTGTATTTCCCGGCAAAGGGGAGGAGAAATCGAAAAACGAACCGGCTAAATATTTTTCAAACTTCAACTTTGAGTTCGGTCACAGCGCCAACAACCACTCCCATTAGGTCCGTCTCATCTCCGGATCCCGAATCTACCTTTTGTTTCACCCGACTGACGCTGGAAACGGGCAAATCCGGCGAAAAACCGCGCGCATTTTGACGTTTAACCGCTTCGATCCGTCTTTCCGTCAACATTCGGCCGTTCCCACCACCACCATTGGAATCACCGTCCGACGCTCCACCATCTAGACCTAAGTCCGCCGCGGAAAGTCACCGGACACGAGCGGCCGCCGGACGCCGCCGCCGAACCCAGATTCCGGCGACCTGTGAGGAAAGCGAAGAAGAAGCTGACTTCTGTCTTTCGGGAAAATTACAACTTTGGTCCTTTTCCCTTTACTCTCAGCTTTGTGTCACTTAAACCCCTTTATTTATCCATAGTTTCATTCAAGTCACTGTTTCAAGTTTGAAAATGTGTAAATTTTGAAAATGTTGGGGTAGAATTGATTAAATTTAAAATTTTGGGGTGTATTTTAACATTTATTTAAGGGCAAAATCGTCATTTACTCTCTTTCGTCCAATTAAACGACTAATATAGTCGTATAAGACTACAATGGGTGTAACTTAAAAATAGGATCACATTAGGCAAAAATTTAAAATGGGGCTAATAGGTGCAAACTTAAAAAGAGGGGCCTACGCGGATTTTACTCTTAAAGCTTATGATCTTTATCTTCTAAATCTTTTTTCTTTGTGAGGTTTGATAGTGATTCCTAACTGCATGTTGTTAAGGAAGAGATATTCACCTTCTTTGTTTATTTAATAATTGTGGTGGCCACTTGTGAAAAAATAGTGAGGTGCACACATGCTAAATCACAAACAAAGAAAGGGGTGGATTAGATACCAACTGTTTTGCTTTTAGACTATCATTTTTTGTAGGGGTTAGTGCGGTTAATTTGTTTTCTTCATAGTTTTATAGAACTTATCTTTGCTTATCTTGATTGTTGGCAATCTCACATCCATGGTGATCCATTTATGGTTATGCTATTTTTAGATATAATGTCGGATTCTGATGCTATTGAATGTACATTGGATGTTGACTCAAATAAAATGCAGTATTTTTCGAGCTTGAAGACGGGTAGCTTGATTATATCTTTTTTCGGTTTTCATTCCTGAGGAAATATCATGTCTTACTAAGCTTGATTTTAATGAGAGTTGAAACTGCTTTACATCTGGTTCTCAAGAACTTTCACGAGGCTTGGTTGGTCAGGAGTACTACTTTGATGTGCATCTGTTGGTGAATATAAGATGATATTTTTGCCTTAAAGCTTTTATATAGGCGAGGTTGTGTACAATGCCCAACATCACAGCTCGATGCTTGTTAATTAAGCTCTCTTTTCCAATAAACTTGAACATAAGTTGCACACGCCTGCATTGTAGAGGGAAAAGAAAAGAAAATATTACGTCGAATGGCATGGTGGAAGGACGGGTGGAAATTGTTGACAGTGCATCCCACATGGATGAAGGGTTGTTCAGGATTTGGAGCAGATGCCTTTAAAACCAAAGCCCACTGTACATTGCAACATACTTACCTGGACGGGGTCAATGTGCGATCAATAATGCTCATGGCCTAGGATAGTGGCCTCCATTGCACTTTGGAGGGGTGCTATCTTATGGTCTTCTCATTGAGGAAGAGCCAACGTCATAATTTGTGTTAGAGGGGGCTTGCGTTCGCGCAGCCCCTGCAAACCATTAGTGTAAATAGTTATGGTGTTTGGTTTTTGCGTTTTCTATTCACTGTTTGGTCGTGCATGTTTGAGTGGTTGTTGTCCTCTGCACGTACAAAATGATTCAAGACATTAACATCAATTGTTTAGTTTACAGTTGTCGATATCATGACTTGATGCTTGTTTAACTCTCTTCCAATCAACTTGGCCATAGGTTGCAGACCTTGACTAAAATATATGGGAGTGTACGATTAGGAAATTGAGTAGAAGTTTTTGGCTGGCAAAGATCTGATTGGTTCATGTTAATTTTTGGAAGTTACTGATTTTTGGTTAACTGGTATCCTAGTGCGTAAACAACTGTTCTTAAATGAAAAAAGATTCTAAGTTCATGTTAGAAGTTTCGAAATAAACATGAGGGATCCAAACCAACCCAAAAAAAAGCTAGTGAATTGTTTGTTATATTGCAACCCGAAGATACATCCAGCCAAAACTTGGCACCCTAAGCATGAACTTATACTGTTCCCACTTTTAAATACTAAAAACTTTATGCCACTACCCTCAACACAAATTGATACAAGATGTGGTATGATATGATGACATGTTTTGTTATGTATGTGTGGGTGTGAGTGCTTTTAATTGTTAATTCTACTCTTCTGGAAGCAAGAAATGGTTCAGAAATTGAAAACATCATTGCAAAAATTAGGAAGAGAGTCTGGAGTTCTCGACAGAATACGTGAGACAGTTCTAAAGTTGACAGCGTCATCTGAATTGGTTTGTTGCATTAAACTAGTTGATACTAGAGAATGAGAAGTAGCCATTACAATTTTAAAACATATCTTTTCTTACTTCACCCTTTTTGCTTTCTATTGCCTTTCACCCTATAGTATAGTATGACATATTCCTCTTTTTTATAAAGATACTATGACATATTCTAGGATGCCTGTTGCAATAGTTTCTAGATCCTTAAATGGAAACCAAATCAAAGTACCAAACAAAAGATGCTCTAGAGTTATAAATTTTATACTGATATGAACGAACAAGATTTTTTTTTCCGGATGAAAGAGTATATGGTCATTCTTAATCATCTACTGGGATTGCTTTCTCCAGTACATGTTCTTATGGATGGTACCGTATAGAATCTTGTGATTTTTTCCGCCGTATGTGGACAATCTTACTAAGTTCGGGTTGCTTTCACAACTATTATCGATTACCAAATACATACATTAATTATTCACCTAAAAGGGAATATAGTATTAACTTAGAAGATTAATTAAACCTGCCACTAACCAAGACAGCTGAGATTGAAGGGGAAGCATGGTGATTATTGCATTTTCCTATTGGAGCCAACTTAGATGCTAAATATCGTACACTTATGGAAAAAAGTGAGAATGCAAAAAGCGAGTATTATTGTTATTAAGCAACGTTCGAGAAAATGTCTCAGTTGAGAGGGAAGGAGGCAGCACGAGGCAAAAATGAAAACAAGAAGCCTTTTGTTCGGTTTTGTGGTAAGGTGTGGCTTGGACTTAACTCCCACATGGGAAGACAATAGCACCTGAACGCTGAGAAGTGGAACAAATGCAACACGATGTACTCCTTGTCTCTCGTACCTTTCTCGGCCTTTTGGCTAAGATCAAGTGTAGTATCTGTTCTTATCAGTTTAATATCTGATACGTGGATCATCGGTTCACATGATATTAAATTAATTTTTTAAGGGGGCGGGTTTTTTGGTAGCTTGCTACGTGGGTCCTCATGTGTCGTCCATGCGTTGCACTACAGAATGGCCTAGCGCACCCCGCCAAATATAGTTGAAGTTTTTCACCACATGTTACTTGGGTCCTCATGTGTCGTCCATGCGTTGCTCTACAGCATATACTTGGTGCAAATATAGTTGAAGTTTCTGCAGTTTGGTGAAAGTTGTATATCTTGTGGCGGTAAAATTGTTACTTATTTGATTCAAATTCTTATTAAGGAGGATTTATTAAAAACTTCTTAGAAAAATATATTCTAAAAATTCATAATTATATGGAAAAGAATTACCCATTTAATTTAAGATTTTTCAACATTAATGACAAAAATTATAGATTAAATAAAGCAAAAATAAATGTATTTATTTATTTTTTGAGAACGGGAGAAGTATTTAGAAATCATACACAATAAATTATCATATGTATGCAAAATGTATAACGTTTTATGTTAAAATGTTGAAAGAAGTAAATTACACGAAAAATAAACGTGACAATTTCTGGGACGAATAGAGTAGTTATTTCTAGGCCTAGTTATTTGGAGATCTAATAGATCAAGTTTTCTCATTAAGCTTTATTATGAAGTATATCTACTTTAAAGTTTATTGTTTAGAATACAGTACTCCCTGAAGAAGAACTTCATTCAGCTGATTGGTCATGTGTGGAAGAGCTTCAACCAGGTTCTTGCTGGGAGGTTCGTTAGTCATCTAAGCTTTATAGTCAGCTTCCCTTAAATTAAATTAACTCATCTTTGCGCTTGGGGCAATGACGCAGCTAATGAGGTTCTAACCGAGGCGCGTCTATTGCTGGTTGAAAACTATTTCCAAACCCCCTCACTGGCCTCCCGGGCTTGTCCCTGGCCTTTGAGAATTTCTGGAAGGGCACCCTTTGTGGTAAAGCCCTTTCCAGTCCTTTAATTTCTGATTTTAATATTTTTTTCAATTGAAATCAAATGATTAAACATCAAAATTTTAAATTTTGCCCATTACACAGTTAAAGAAATCTTATGAATTATAAATAAACTCAATCTCAAAGTATATTATTTTGATTTTGATATTAAATTCTCAAGTGAGACTTGTAAAAGTATTTTTTTATTAAAAAAACATGGCAAAAATATATTCAAATATTGAGAATGTAGGAGAACAGAACCTGGTTTTGTGAATTGTTATTAAAAAATTAATCACATAATTTGGTGTAGTTATTGTTTATTCTGGTGGCTAACAAACATGGATGGGATGTCGATGGAAACCATTACTTTGAAGAGACAATCCTTATTTAATACCGACGTTATACTTTTGAATCCCTTTCTTTACCATTGTTGTTAAATAAATTACATATTAAACCCTAAAATTTCTAAAAATTGATAAATTTCCCCATATTTCACAGTTTCATCTATTTTCACTCATGCTCTCATTGTTTCTTCCTCTGTTCTCTCTTTGGAGCTTTCACGGACAACGACTCACCTTTCTCCGGTGTCAGTGAGTCCGACGGCTTAGATCTGGTCATAGTCTTTAACAACTTGGACTTCCGGTCAATAGACCTATTTGATGTACATCTCACAACCTCATATTCTTCGCTCCCACTTTCCATTTTTCGGTGAGAACTACGGTGATGACTCTTTGAACGGCCTCCTTCTCACGGAGTCGGGTTGATTGTAGATCCTGCTATCGATAGAAACGCGGTTTGTGGTTGGCAATGGGGACTCAAAAACCGGCGGCAAGCACCGGGTTTCTTGTTGGAGCTCCGACATGGCCAAGTCGATATCCATAGCAAACTCTCCTGAAGCTTTTTTCTTGTGGAGGAACTGACCGATCAGCTTGTAAGGCGGATCTTCCGTGTCTTTTAACGAGCTAAATCTTTCTTTTGGTTCAATAGTAGTAGTCATAACTTTGTAGTAAACACGATATATTACACAGATTGATTTTACATTAGAAGCGAAATCCATATTTTTTGTTTTGATAATTAAACTCAAAGTATCTAAAATATTTGGATCATATAAGGAGATGGTAAAGTTTGGATAACAATTAAAGAACACTGGACCATTAGCCAGATTGGATTCTGTCATCGCTAGCAGAGAATTATTAGAGTTTAGATGTCTAGCATCTCTAAGAATCATTATTAAGGGGATACCTATTCCTATCCGGAACTGAGGTTTTATGGCTATTTGCACCATACCTAAGTGCATAAATTTATACTTATCTTTTTTATGATGATTAATAGCTTGATTACTTATTAAACGGATTGTTTCAATTTCATGATTAAAAGGAATAGTTTGTTCAGTTTGCTTGATTGAATAACTTGAGGAAAAATCGAAAGTTCCTATTTTGTAAATAGTTTTTGGATCAATTTTGGGATAGACCAATTATGTAACTTTTGTTCTATATCTACAATATTAATCTCTGTAGAGTTAAAGTCTTCAATATTATCAGTGTTAAGTCCAGAAAATGAAGCAATCTCCTTAGTAGAGAAGAGTTTTGCCATTTTATTCATCTTTAAAGATTAAATTTCGATCTGATTAACCTCTAAGTATTTCTTCTAAAACCAAAGACTCTAGATTGTTTCGATCGGGAACACCATCACCACAACAGGAACACGGTTTTACGCCTTCTGCCACTTACCAACGCTGTCCAGGCTACACCGGCTTACCAAACGCTCGAAACCATCTATTATCTTAAATTTCTTTAGAAATCTTTAGAAACTAACAGACTTTGATTCTTTCTTTAAAAATAATAATTTAACAAAAATCTTTCAACTTAGAAAACAGTCTCAAAGACCATAACTGACAATAAAACCTTTACTTTATGATAATGGGCTACTTTTTTGCTTAATTTTTCTTTCAAATCTGGGAATATGAATATTAAGTCAGCTTTCCGATGATATAAATTATATCTCTCTTGAATAGAAAGATTCCAAGCATTTTCAATTCTATAAAGAGTATTGTTTATTGTATCCAATTTATCTTGATAAATATTAATAGTTTGGAGATCAATTATTAAATCATTCAAAGCTTGATTTACTAAGTTCTCATACCACTGGACACCCATTAATCAGTATTCAAGATTGAAGCTAGTCTTTTTCTTTGACATCTAAAGTTAACGATTGCCAATAGTCTATCTATCAATCTTACGTTTTTCACAATTAATCATGGTGTTGTAATAACGGCGATCAAGATCTGACAATCTTTCAGTATTAATCTTTTGATTGTATGATTCTATTATTCTTTCAGAAATTCTGATCTTTTCTCTAAACAATTTGATTTCATTTATAAAATCCCACATGATTTGATTCAGAATGCACTGATAATGAATAAAAGGATGCATAATTAGAATCAGAAAGATAAACGATACTTGTATTGAAATATTGAAATACTTATAGCCAGATTGATCTCACACAGAGACTCGGAGTAGTTATTATACAATATCTCCCTACCAGGTCAAAAAACATGACTCTGATACCATTTGGGGGACGGAATCACGATACAGAGAGTTGTTCATAGACATGAACGTCAGAAAAGATAATTAATAAGGGAGGAGGAGAGTATTACAATGTTTGAGAGAGAGAGGTGGAATCTCTGTTTGTAAATATTGTTTTTAAATCAAGTGTAAAAACAAATATAAAATGTTATATGAAATCTCCATTAGTACAATTAAAATATTCAGACATTACAAACACTTTCAAAAATTATATAGAAATAAATAGAAAATGATTTAGAAATAAAGAAACATTATCAATAATTATATTTCAATTTGAAAATATAGTATTATACCGCTTTAATATATTCAATAAATAGTATTATATTTCAATAATTTAACAAGCTACCAGTAAAATTTCAAACATATTATATAAAAATCAAACCCCCCCCCCCCCACCTAACGTAAAATTAATAATTAATAATAATGATGATCATGGTAACATTATTTGAAAACATAAAATCATTAGCAAGAATGACGACCTACAAAATTAACTTATTATAAGTTTTGTCATGCTCCCGAGAATATTTGTAGATGTCTCAAGTTTGAGCCTTCGGTATCCCAACCCTCTACCCCCTTTGTATAAAAAAAACTTATAAACTTATGAGGTATTTGACACATGATTTTAGAAATAGAAATGTTAATTTGAACATTTGTACAACCTTCCTAGCTTTTCATGAGACTTATTACGACATAAGTTTGCAATAAAATCATACTCTATAGTAATTTTTGCAACAATTTACTAATTCGGAGACAATCGTAGTGGAAGAGATTCATTCATATGGACTTGTCAATGAACTGTGTACACCCACCACTCTGAATTTACTGCTGCCAGCTTAATCATCTTTAGCGCGATGTTTGCCGAAACGAATTATATAACCACATGTCTATTAAGGATTTCACTCGTAGTGGTGACCAAAAATTCTCTCATTTCACGATGCTTATCAGGAAACTGTTGTTAGGTTTCACAGACGGGAGAAGTTTTGCGTACAGAGTTTAATGGCGCGTTTGGTTGGCGGGATAAGGAGGGATGAGATGATTTTTATCCCGTCCTCCTCCTTCATCCCTCGTTTGAGACGTCAGGATGGGATGAGATATCTCTTTTAATATTTTTATCCCATAAAAACGGATTAAATAATACCTCACCCACCAAATGGATAAGGAGGATGGGATAAAAAAAAGAAGAAAGAAAATTGAGACTATGACAAATTTATTTGATATAATCTCATCCAATCCTATCATAAATAATCCCATCCAATCCTATCCTGATAATCCCACCCTATCCCATCTTAATCATCTCATCCCACTATTTTTAATCCTCACTCCTCACATGGAAAGCGGATGATGTCCCGAGTGTCAGCTCTTCGAATAAAACAAAACCTGGTGAGTGAACGAAATCCCGGAGCCGTGCAGTGAACATAGCGAACCATTTTTAAAAGAATACTGTGTGTATGCCAATTTTTGGAGGGGTTGATCTTTTGATCGCCTCCATCAATTTACCATTTAGAGTTTTTTCAAGTTTAGTGGAAGCTGTCCTCAATTCTGGTTGGCTCATGTTTTTTTAAGTGAATTCTAGGTAATGATTTCACACACCCCTGTTGTTGTAGAGGGAAAAGGAAAGAAAAGATTGCGTTAAAATTGTTGGATCATTTGCATTATTACACATGGTACTTGCGTAGAGAATCAAACATGGTCAAATCCTTTGGTTCTAGTTAATTAGACGTCACAATTTGATAGCAGTATATATGTGGGCTTTAAAAGCTTCGTTGTTACGTTTTAGCTGATGGGTGTTATATATGCATTGTTCTATGAACCAAAAGTTTGTCAGCCATCAGATAATTACTATTTCAGTACTCGACCCTCATCCATGTGATTTTGTTTGAAATACTAGTACTTCAACATAGGAATGAAGGGTGAGACGTGAGAGTTTTTTTTTTTTTTGGTGAGCCTCAAGAATTATGACTTATTGGATGTTGGCTCAAATAAAATATGCAGTATTTTTCTTATGATTGATGGCTCAAATAAAATATGCAGTTTTTTTTGGTGATGTGAGCCTCAAGAATTATTTCTTATATATATATATATAAACATTGAAAAATTACTATCCCCTAAGTGTTCAAGTAAACGAAAGTTGTTGATAAATAATACTCCATCAGTTGTAAAATGAATGTTCTGTTTAACTTTTTATGTTTTGTTTAACTTAAATTATTGGTATAAATATTTGTTAAAAAAAATTAAAATAAATATATTTAAAAATGTAAACATTCATTCAATATCATTTACATAGAAATTTTCACTTTCAATATCAAGAGTTTGAAGAAAAAATTCATAAATTAAATACTGAAATGAAATGGAACATTGGAGTATTATCTTTAGAAATTTTTTTTTTAAAGAAAATGTGTTTGTAAAGTATAAAATTATAATTATAATTTTTATGAAATATTGATTACAAGATTTTAAATTTCTCAATGCAACATTTTTTCACCATTTACTCTATCAATTTATATTTCTATTATTTTGAAATATAATTCTATAAAACTTTTACATATAAATGATAATTTGATGTTTATACTTTACAAACATATTTTTAAAAAAAATTACTAAAAATAGATAAATTGAAGTTAGATTTATATCAAAAGTCAAATGTTTTTTTTGGTGATAATATTAATTTTAATTAAAAGCGTTTCGTTTAATTGAGTACTTAGGGATAGTAATTTTTTAAAGTTTCCATAACTTTTGTGAAGAGACGTGAGAAAAATAAATTATGAAAATATAGAAATGATGTGTCCAACAAAAAAACGGGGTTAACGTGATAATAATTTTGATAATAATTTGAAAGATATGTGGCAATGTGGTAGAAAAACGTCGGGTACGTGTCCAAAGTCAGGTGAGTAGGGGTGGCAATCGGATGGGTACTCCGCGGTTAGGCCATATCCGCGAACCGCAAACCGCGGTTTTTTTCGTATCCGCGGTTTGCGGTTACACCTATCACGGGTAGGATTCAAAATCCGTATCCATGAACCATGGTATCATGATTAGCGGTTAACCTGATTAGTGTCCTTCAGTATGCTTTTTAAATGCAGCAGAACCAGTATGGTCATGAAAAGAAGGATCACCTGTTAACTTTTTAAATGAGAGAGTATATATGTAAATTAATGAATGTAAAAGAAAATGTAGCTAGCATTTCCTAAACTGAATACATAATTACTTCCACCTTATTAATTGATCAGGTTCTAGCTAGCTAGTAGGTAATTGCAATCTCCACCTTATTAGAAATATTGCATGCCAAATGTGATCGAGCTAGCTAGGGTGAGAAAGATGGTGATGAGCTGGGCACAGAAAGGAATTAATTAATAGGACCAATACTTACTGCTAATTAATTAATTAATTAATTAGTAGTTTATTTTTCCTTGCTTGCAAAATCGAACATTTTTCTTCTCATGGGGAAACCAACCATTTTGCTAGCTTGCATATATAAGGGCGTGCCAGCTACCACTAAACTCTCACTTAAACAACATCATCGATCACAGTCTTCTAAGGTAAGGTCTGGTCAAAATAAAACAAACTTACCACTGAGGCAATAATCACTAGACAAGATTTGCCAACTGCTTCAACACTAAAAGTTGATTAACTAGCATCATGGTTCTTAGACAAAATCCAGTGACAGAATTATTAGTGTTACTAGTAATTATCTAAAGACTAAAACTTTCACATGGCAGATTATTATAGCAATGCATGATAATACACGAGTAAAGTAAGTGGCGGAAATCAGGATTAATGAAGTTAGCTCGGGGATAAACGTCCTGTAAGTATGCTATAGTATGTGGGATGAGATGAAAAGAATGGTTTGGTGGCTATCAATTAGCATGTGTGGAAAGCTCTCACGTATTAACAAGTGATTAAGAACCTAGAATAACGAAGTCTCCACTTAATACGTTTGTTAATATATAATCTTGAAAAGAATCCATCTAAGTTTAATGTATTAACTAAAACAGTAAACAAGGAGTGGGGAAATGATTGAACAAGGAGTGGGGAAAGAAGCAATCGAACTTACTTCCTAGAAGTTGCAACCGGATCTCCTAGCTAGCGCGGTGGTGGCGAGCTCGGCAACAAGGGGGTGAGAGAGAGCGGCGAGGATGGTCTACTCAATCGAGACGAAGGGGGCACACTGCTGCCGCCTGCCGCCGCTGTCGATCCTCTTCTTCGCCGCAACAAGCTGTTGTTCTGTTGTGCTCTTCATCTCGAGACGAAGACGAAGACGAAGAGTGCAGCTGTGCGCCTCACCTAATTCAGTTTTGGTTGAAGCCGATCAAAGATGAAGGATTGAATTGAAGATGAAGGAAGAAAACCTAGGCTAGAAAATTTGTTGCGAACTTGCGATGAAGGATTGAATGTGTGTGAGTGAAGTGAATGTTGATTCGTCTCTGCTTCTGCGCTAGCTAACCCTACAGACACCACAAATCACATTTCAGCTTCACTTCACTTCTCGTTTTTGGGCTTGACTTGCGGATTCGGGCTTCACTCACACCACTTAATGGGCCTCACTAATGGGCCTGGTGAGCGAGTGTTGGAGCGCCAAGCGACTCAAGCTAGCATTTCCCAAAATATTGATGTCTTTGGAACTAATTTTTGTATCTCAATTAGGAAAAATAATGTTGGCTGCTTCTCAATTAGGAGTAATTTCGTCTTTCTGTTGATAACATCCTAAAGTTGAATTTTTCCATCTCTCTCGGAACTCTCATGCATGCTGTCATACAAACATGTATTATAGCTGTTGATAAACTCAGATGAATGGTTCTTGCAGATCACTTACTGATATGTATGAATCTCCGAGAGGTAGGGTGAGATTCTACAACGATGGATCTAGCTTGATGAAGGAGATTGATGGGGATAGCGGTTTGATGATGGCTCTCCTCACCTTCATCCTACTTGGGCCGAAAATAAGAAGAATATGTCAATGGGAATGACGGATGTTGTAGTCTCTCCTCACCTCTGATTGTTGGCGGATGGTAGATGCTGCCTCCAATCACCTCCAAGCTATTTTCGACTCGGCAATAAGAGGAATAATGGTCAAAGAAGATGCCAGATCCAACACCTCCGTGCTCGGGTGACAAGGCAATATTGGATATAAATCTTGAGACCAAGAAAGGTGTCCAAGGGCTGAGATGGAAAGAAACTCAAGCTCTACATTTTCGGTTCTGATTTACAAATGAAACAAAGAGCACTATTTATATGTGTAATGGCGGTTAGGGCAAGCAAGAATATTCTTAGGAGATGCCTAGAATATGCTAATCTAAAAGATTACATTTTCCTAAAATGAATACAAGGAATCTTCCAAGTAATTTCCTAGAGATATGCCTAGGATTATTCTATCTTACAAGATTACATTTCCAAAAATAACTCTAAGGAAATTTCCAAACAATCTCTCAAGATTTAGACGCCATCTTTGAACGGATTTCCAAAAATATTCAAAGCATATTCCTTGCTAAAAGAGGTACCGCTTTCATTCATTTTCCAAAAAGATTTTTAGTGCTCTCAAACGGGTTGCTTTGTCAGATTTTCGTCCTATCAGCCTTATCGGCTGCCAGTATAAAGTTTTGGCAAAACTGTTGGCAGAGAGATTAAAAAAGGTTATTCCAAGCATAATCAGTAATGTTCAGTCAGGATTCATTGAAGGACGTCAGATTCTGGACGGTGTATTAGTGGCTAACGAGCTAATACAATGTGCAAAGAAGTCAAGAAAGAAAACGATGGTGTTTAAAGTGGATTTCGAGAAGGCATTCGACAGTGTTAATTGGAAATTTCTGCTCAATACTATGAGACAAATGGGATTCTGCAACAAATGGATTGGTTGGATCAGTGCATGTTTAAACTCCGCGTCGATTTCAGTCCTAATCAATGGGAGTCCGACAAAGGAATTTAATTTAGAGCGTGGTCTAAGACAAGGTGACCCTCTGTCCCCCTATCTCTTCCTTATTGCTGCTGAAACCTTACATGTTATGACCGAGGAAGCAAAGGAAAATCAGATTGTTCGTGGCTTCAATTTCAACTCGTCAAACCTGAATGTGTCGCATTTACAATATGCCGATGATGCGGTGTTTTTCGGCCCATGGGAGCAAAAGAACATGGTTAATCTAAACCGCGTTTTGAAGTGTTTCGAGCAAGTGTCCGGGCTGAAAATCAATATGTCAAAAAGCTCCGTCATCGGCATTAGCATCTCACCAGTGGAAATTGATATGGCAGCAAGAAAAATCGGTTGTCAGGTAGGCCAACTTCCGTTCAAGTATCTGGGTCTCCCGGTTGGAGCAAATATGCATCTAATTTCTTCATGGTCCCCGGTGATTGAAAAATTCAAATCTAAGCTTGCAAACTGGAAAGCAAATATGATTTCAGCTGGAGGTCGCCTAACCCTGTTGAGTTCTGTTATGGGAAGCATGCCCTTGTTCTTCTTCTCGCTGTTTCGCGCCCCTGTAGAGGTAACACAAACTCTTGAGAGTATGAGGGCTAAATTCTTTTGGGGAATGAAAGATGAGGGAAAAGGGATATTCTGGGTGAATTGGGAAACAGTCTTGAGTGATATGGATCAGGGAGGTTTAGGTGTGGGGAGTTTAAAAGCAAAAAACTGGGCACTACTCGGGAAATGGAAGTGGAGGTTCTTGATAGAAAAAGAGGCCTTATGGGTTCAGGTTATAGAGGAGTTGTATG
This sequence comes from Stellera chamaejasme, assembly GCA_024586325.1. Taxonomy (NCBI): domain Eukaryota; kingdom Viridiplantae; phylum Streptophyta; class Magnoliopsida; order Malvales; family Thymelaeaceae; genus Stellera; species Stellera chamaejasme. The sequence continues at coordinate 7,666,594 of CM044984.1, read as the reverse complement.
GGGAGAAAGGTGGATGGGAGGGAGATAGATTCTCAAAAGTTGGCGGAGTGTGGGGTAGAATACTAAAAATCGAGAAGTTGGTAGATGAAGAGGGAGTGGCTTTTTCAGACTCGTTTAAAAGAAGAGTGGGGGATGGGAAAAAGACACTATTCTGGGAGGATGTGTGGCTTGGGGAACAACCCCTGAAGGTCGGTTTTCCTAGGCTAGCAAGTTTAGAATTAAACCTAGCTTGTTCGGTGGAAGAAAGAGGGTTATGGAGGGAGGAGGGTTGGCGGTGGGAGTGGAATTGGAGGAGGAGTCCGAGGGGCCGAGAGATTGGCGAACTGGAAGCACTAACTTCTCTTTTGCAGGGTTTTCAAATCAAACCAGGTGAAAACGACAGCTGGATTTGGACTTTGGACAGCAATTCCCATTTCTCAGTGGCTGCCCTCGCAAAATTAATTGACGACGCTTCACTTTCAAGCCCATATGTTGGAAGCTCAACGGCATGGAACTCGTGGATCCCAAAGAAGCTCAATGTATTCCTTTGGAAGGCTTCATTGGACAGGTTACCTAGCCTTCTCCAACTCTCCAGACGCAACGTCAACTTGACGAGCCTTTCTTGCCCACTTGGTTGCAGTTATACGGAGTCCCTTGCTCATTGCCTTGTTGGTTGCTCCTCAGCTCTTAGACTTTGGCTGCCAGTTCACCATTGGTGTGGCGCCGACCCCTTCTCGGCCTCGGATGTGGCTGATATATTCTCGCCAAATTCTCATTCCACCCTCAGCAAAAATCAGAATAAATGCTGGTGGGCAATCCGGGTAATCGCAGCTTGGTGTATTTGGCGGGCCAGGAACTCTGCAGTTTTTACTCCTCAATCTTCGTCTCCAAAGACCTCACTTTCCTCGGTGCAATTTCTCTCCTATCTTTGGATTTCAAATAGGTGGTCTAAGTTCAGTTTACCTTGGTCGGATTGGCTTATTAACCCACTTGGGGCAGTTGCAAATCTATAATTCTTATGTAAATTTTCCCTAGGTGATGTTACTCTGTCAGTGAACTTTGAAGCTTAGTTCTCTTCCTTGGAGATCTAAGTTTTCGTTTCCTCATTTATAAATTTTGGATGCCTTTTCAAAAAAAAAACGGGTTGCTTTGTCCTCCAAGTTTTGCTCCTTGATCGAGTAGAGTTGTATGGTTTGAACTTTGCTTCTTAATTCATATCACTTACCATCATTATAGCCTACTTGATGAAATGAAAACAATGGAGATTTGCTCAGAGCTATCAGTGGGTAAAAGAAAGGAGACCGTTGTTAACACATGGTATATATTCTCTTCATGCATACATTCACATGTTTGTCCCTTTTGTTGAAGCCTATCATGCCATTCACATGAGCATGTCCCACACAGATGAAGGATTGTTCTGGTTCTGGAGCGGATGCGTTCAAAACCAAAGCCCACCGTACATTACAACATACTTACCTGGACGGGGTCAATGAGTGATCAACAAGGCTCATGGCCTAGGGTAGTGGCCTCCATTGCACTTTGGAGGGGTGCTATCTTATGGTCTTTCCATAGAGGAAGAGCCAACGTCATAATTTGTGCTAGAGGGGGCTTGCGTTCGCGCAGCCCCTGCAATTCTTCAGTTTAATAGTTATTTTGTTTTGGTGTTGTTTAGTTTTGAAGTGTTTGGAAATATTCTTTATCACATGACTTGCAATTAAGAGATACTATTTTTTTTAATGTCATTCACTGTGCTTCTGAGAGATTTTTTGCATTGGACTGGAATTGAATTTGACCAGTAACTACTGTGCTTTTGAGTTTCACAGTGACCTTAATATGAATAATTCATGGTCACCGTGTTTCTTTTTGTTACAATTTGCCTTCCCATTTTGAATAGTAAACACAGGGAGATGAAGATGAGTGTCTTCATCAATGCTACAGGTTTAACATGGAGGAGTATTTGAGAAATCTTGTGTACATTTTTGTTTCTAATCCTGCAGCTACAAGCTCTTTATTCTAACATTAAAAGTCTAGGAGTTTATAGCTAATCATGATTAGCACATTGTTTTTCTCCAATTTCCATTACCATGTTCATTTATCCTGCAAGACCATACTGCTAGGCTTAATTGGTGGATCTGGTAAAGTGGTGCCTTGTGAGAACCCTATAGTTCCTAGCAGTCTCCTTTGGTGGATATTTTAAGGTGACGGTTTAGAATACATTAATCCGTCCTTGAAACTTGATTGGAAATCTGCCTCAACCAGTTTGTTGATAGGTTTGTTATTTTTTCTCGTCCCATATGGATCACGCAATTTAGGAGGCGCATATATCTAAGCTTTATAGTCAGCTTCCCTTGGCGGATTGAAAAATCATCCTTGCGCTTGGGGCAATGATGCAGCTAATAAGTTCTAACCGAGGCGAGTTTATTGCTGGTTGAAAATTATTTCCAAACTCTTATGGTTGGGCTCTGACCTGGATTGGATAGAGTACCTCTAAAATCCAAAGAGTAAAAATGCAAAAGATAGTTGTGACGTCCAATCGGCCTGCGATACATGGTTTTCAACAGCAAGTGGCAGGCCATTCACAAGATATTGATCCTTACAGGAGCTTATCGATGGACTTACTTGATCCACTTGATGAACTATGGAACAAATACACATACTCAAACAAAATTATACTCCCTCCATAAGTATTTGAATATAGAGTATTTGAAAATAACTTTTAAGAATGAGAATGAAAATGGATGGTAGTAAGATAAAGTTGATGTTGAATAGTTTCCTTTTTAGAAAATGTTGGAGTCTTGGACGCCTCAAAAGAAATATGTTGGATATTTGCTAGGACGGGGGAGTACTTGCTTTCCAAAAAAAAATAATGACATTTGAATTTGTATTTTTTACCCATTCGATTTCTGATGTTGGGTGTAATTTTCAAATGAAATCGGATAAGAAACTTCAAATTTTTTATAAATTTAAAGATGCCCAGTTATGTAAGGGAAAAATGATCAATCTGGCATTGTTATTTGCCAAAATGGCACTTTTTATTACTATTATAGAAAAAGGGCTTTCTTTGCTATTGACATTTTATTTTTGGACAACGTTTGCTATTAAATATGTTTTTTTGCACGAAATTTACCGTTCTTTTGACGGAATGAATACTCGGGTTACATGGTGGGATTTGGACCGTGCTGTAATAAAAAAAAACTTGCTAATCAAAACTGAATTTAAACACTATCTATTAAACTAAATCAATTTTATTCTTTTTTTTTATTAATTAATGAATAATGATTACAATTATCTTAAATGGATTTGATATTCATCCATTTAGTTAGGACGAGTAATGATTCTAAGATATATATATATATATATATATAATCCACCAACGATGAAATTTTTTTTCGATCATCTTTTTATGGGTAGTGAGAGCCTACAAATTTAGTACTACAATAAAAGTATAATTGACTCACAATTTTGTTTTATAAAATGTTAATAATAGAAACAAAGTTTCTTGATAGAATATTTACTCTATGATTCTATGGTGTAATAGTGTAACTTTTCTTTCATCGATACCATTTTATAGAAATAAATCTTGCATCCATCATGGATATATGGATCATAGAATAAGTTAATATATTATTATGCTAAAAATTAGTATTTTGATATTGGATAGGGTTAAGTTTTTTTTATCAATTTAAGCTAATTTCAAATATGTAATGGATTAGAAATTTAAATTTAGATTAATGTAATGGATAATATATAATTAATTACAAAATTAATCTAAATATACACTAATTCCTACATTCCCTGTCCCCACATTGGCCATGGCCACCACCTCAACGGCCCTCTTCTTCTCAGACTTCAACGTCACCGGACACCGCCTCTTAAAATCCTCCTCGCCTTCCTTCCACCAGATGCGTGCGCGGAAGATGAGTTGCTTTCAAATCAGTCCAAAGTGTTGGATGGGGATGATGAATTGCTAATTGGAAAATCTTTCCCTCACCTCAAATTTACCCCATGAAGCGGAATTCCATCTTTGCTCAATCTACGTGGTCTTTCTCAGGCAGGCTCTGGGACTTCCCGGTATTCCTTGAACCTCCTTCCCCAAGAACTGGAGTAGTTTCTGACACTATTTCTTGAACCTCCTCTCATGGCGGGCACATCTTTTGTCGGTCGTTCGTGCCCAGTTGATCGCAGTCTCTTAATGAATCAACAAAAAACGCGGTCTCTTTATTAATATTAATATATAAAAAAAGAGGAAAGAAAAATTAATCACATCATTTGGTGCAGTAACAGTTTATTCTAGTAGCTAGTAAACATGGAACATGTCTTAGGATTACTGAAATAGAATGAATTTAAGGTTTTAATATTGTGATTGCAAGAGACTAGGTGGGAATTAACATCTAAATTCTAATTCTACTGACCAGGGTTGAGTCACTAATGTCATGTGAATTAAATTCATTGAGAAAAATCGCCATTTTAAACAACATAAAATCTCACCTGCTCCAAAATTTATAAATGGAAATCATTGGAGACCGTTCAAACTTACATATCCAGAACCCAGAAGAAAAATCTCGTTCGATAACCAAGCCTAACTAGTTGGATTAACAAGCATCTGAGTTTAGACGTTAACGGTAGGAAAATATGCAAATCAGTTGATAGAAGAAGCTTTAAGGTAAGCACAACTCTGAATTAAGCACAGGACTTGCTTCTGTCATCACCCCATAGCAAAAGGGAAGTCGGATAAATATGCAGACAGAGGAGCAGGAATCAATCTATCTTAAAGCACCAAATCTCAATCTTGTACATAGCTTAATCCGGAACCCACTCCATTCGAACGGGGATGACTTCATGCATACCTTCTCCTAGGACTTCTGGACCGATGCGTCCGACCAGATCTGTAACAAAACCAGACATCATCATCAACATTGTCAGTTCATACTAAAAACTACTAATATATACACAGAGACAAGGCAGGGACCTGTCTAATGATGTATCGAACCTGTCTGTTACTCACATTCATTTGCTTAATCCAAAAAAAGCTAGCTAACTTTGACATGATTCAGCAGAAAGTTTTAACGACCAAAGGGTTCTGGGGGCATTTAAAATCAAAGAGATACTATCTGGAAAACTTACAGGTTCATCTAATTTCACAATATGCCAACCTATGAATTTAGACATATCTACGAAGCCGAAATCTACAAGATGCAGCAGATATGTATTAGTAAGAATTTGTCACAATACAAACCTCATATTCTTCCTTCTGCCACCCGTAGTGGGCCCATTACTGAACGCCCAATCAACATTAATGGTAAGTGTGAGAAATTCAGTTCCATCCAATGTAGATATGGCTTTCTTTGCTTCTTCATACTTCTCGTACTCAATTAGTGCATACCCCTATAAAAGCGACATATTTCATTGGTGTCAATCTAAACGGTATGGAACCATTCGTTTTAATTTAATAAAATCAATCATATGGAACAAAAATAGAAGAAAACATAATGCTCAGTATATGGACGAACTTGCAAGGGGCACCCAAGTAGTATACTGTGTTAAGGAAAAAGCAGTTAGGCAATCAACTACACCTATTAATCTTGATGACCTGCAATAAACTATGCCAAACTCATATCAGAAATCTCTGTTCTGCAAGCGTGTGCACATGTAAAAGGTTTCATGTAAAACTTCTAACATAAATCACAGCTAGTAAGCCCAGGGATTAGCCTAAACGCTTAACTGATGACACAAAGCATACACGAACTATGAATTGCATATCTTATTTGTTACAGCATGCTTACTGCCTATACTTTCACATATCAGAAAATTACAGTTAATACACCAATTCACCATCAGTGAGCAACCAAGAGCAACCGTGTTTTACTAATCGCAACACCCATTTGGCCAATGACCTTGAAATATCAGTAATATTTCCTAAAAATGAATGCTACAAACAATTGGCGTCCATACCTTAACATATCCAGTACGGCGATCAAGATTCAGATGCAAGTTTTTGATCTGCCCATATTCCCCGAAAATATTTTTCAAATCATCCTCTTGAGCTTCTTCATGCACACCAGTGACCAGAATGATCCATCCTTCAATAGCTGAAACAACAGCATCCATCGGAACATGAAAATCGGTGCACAAACATCGTGTTATTTCCCTTGGGAAATTAATTTAACTGTCAGGAGTACACTTAAAAATAACTAATTCAAATTTAGGGAAAAATAATAGGAGTACTCCATAAGCAAAAGGAAAGGATAGCTGGAAATTACATACATCGCTGAGGACCAGGGCCACCGTCAGAGCCGAGAGACTCGAAGTCGCGGGAAGCGAGACGACTGTGCCTGTCGCCTTCCTCTTCGCGGAAGCCCCGCCCTTTTGTCTTCCTCGGGGCGTTGGCCGCCCCGCCGGTGATAGCAGACTTGAGCCTCGGAGCTGGCGCCTGAGGCGAAGCGTCGCCGCCGGCATCTTCGTCCATCAAATCATCCTCCTCCGGCTCAAAATCCAAAGCTTCCGCGTCGCCGCTTGCCATGTCGTCGATCACACGATCCTCCGGAGTAGCAATCTAGAAACCCTAACGAAGAGAGACTGACTGAAAGTGTTGATAAAGTTGTCGCCTTTGAGGTTTTTAATTAATGTACAGCACGTTTAATACTCTTTTTGAGAATTTTGGGTTTGGCCCAAAACTCTTTTGGGTTCTTTTCTTTGTGGACTATGGGCCTTCGGTAATGAGTACATTTCTCTTAAGTTCAAAAAGGAGTATTAAATTTGTCAATGTAAATAGGTTATAGATCAAATTTGTCACCGTTTTTTTAGACTTACAATTTTCCATTTAAAATTTAAATGAGGGTAAAATAAAATATCATATTTTCGGAGAGGACGTGTTACATCAATTAGGAATGTAAATTGGATTGATGTTTAAAGGGTAAGTGAAGCTTAAGGCTAATCGAGTCGACAACTATCAAATTTGAATGACGCGCAACAACAAGGGACTGAGGTCAATGGTGGTTCACCATAGGAGTGCTTAATTTATTGTCTGATGCACTACCCAGCGTTTACGCCCTCGCAAGGTCTCACCTCGCAGGCTTAAGTCTCGCCTTCGCAAGGTCTCCAAATCTCGTCTTCGCGAGGTCTCTGTGTCTCGCTGCGCAAGGCCCTCACAAACTTAAGTATCACCTACACGAGGTCTTACTCCTCGCGGTCTCCTTTCCCGCCTTCGCGGGCCTCTTATGCCTTTGCGGGTCTCACCCCCGCGGTCTTACTCGCCTTCGCGAGGGCTCTCGTGCCTATCTTGGCCTCGCCGATAAGGCCCCCTGCACTCGAGTTCGTGCGACCCTTACACCCTCATTGGCTTTGCTTTATCTCGGGCCTTCGCCCCTTGCAGGCCTTTGCCCCTTGCAGGCCTTCGCCCCTCGCAGCCTTTGCCCCTTGCAGTGCCTTCGCCCGCAGCCACTTGGCCATCCGGCTTCAAGCAACCAACGGGAGGTCGGACGAGCACGAGTGATCTTACCTTGGCTCACACGCCAAAGATCTTCTATCTTCTGACAAGTGAATCACCTAAGGCGGTTTGCTGAGATCTTCATCATCACAGCCGCCTTATCTCCTGAAATCTGACAGACTTGTCAGACTTGTCTCACAGCCTGTCCAAGGCTTCAACTGGGGGAGGCTCTTCTCCTGGCATCACTCTATAAATAGGGTGATGTCCACCTTAAACCGGGTAAGCTACTACACGCCCCCACTCCCTCTTGCTACTTCGAGTATTCTTCCTATCTTTTCAGATTACTCAACAGAAGCTTTGGAGTCTCAAGAACACCATCTTCTCCACCACATCAACCGAGAGTCCGGCCTTCCTTAGAACGAGACTATCGGTTTGGCGCCGTCTGGGGAATGAAAAGTTCTTACTATAAACCCATATTACAAACCACAAAGTGGCAAGTCATGTCAACTACTCAAAGTACGAGTAGGCGTAGCCGCCGGGGAAGAAGGAATCCACCCGCCACGGCTTCCCCACAAGCTGGGGAACTCTCAGTTCGTTCGACGAAGGAAAGCTCCTCTCACGTTAACCAAAATGTGCCCCAGGAGCAAAACACTCCACCACCGAATACTCCACTGGTAGGCCTTGATCCGGCCGTTCTTCGAACAATCACTGAGGCGGTTACTCACAACTTGCGCGAAACACTCGCCAAGATTTCTAAGAGGCGTTACGGATGGCGTCGAACGCAGCGAACCAACCAACCGAACGCCTGCTACGCCGCCTCATCAAGTAAGTCGCCCCGACTCTCCTCATCTGTACTTATGGCACTTACTAAACGAATAGAAGAACTGGAAAGAAGAGAGGAGGGGCTAGTGTCCATAACGCCGCCAGAGTGGGTTTGGGTCACCGACCCACCCTTCACCCAACGGGTTTGAGACCTCTATTCCGGATCAGTTTCCACCAACCCAAGCTAGACGCTTACAACGGTTTATCGATCCAGATATTCATTTACAACGTTACGTCTCCGCGATGGCCATTGCGAGGGCGGACGACAACACGCTCGCAGAGCCTTCGCCCCACGCTCGTAGGGCTGCGGCGAATTGGTTTACCACCCTTCGCGGGAAGCGGTTTGACTCCTTTGAGGAGCTCTCCGCAGCTTTTCCAATCACTTTATGGTATCCAAGCCTCCTCCCAAAATGGCAGGACACCTCCTGCAGATACGCGAAAAGGGAAGAATCCCTCGGGAATACGTTCAACGGTTCCAAGCGGAATCTCTCCAAGTCCCAAATCTGGGAGAGGAGGCCCGCTGCTCACGGTCATTCGTGGTCTCCGTTGGGGTCTCTTTTCTTTGTGGAGGTACACACCAACCCCCGGGCAACATGGAGCAGTTTCTCCATGTGGCATCCCGGTTCATGAACGTAGAGGAAGTCACTTGACCACTCTCGCCAACCCTTCAGTTGCGAAGGCTAGCAATATTGCCTCACTAGCAAAACATGTCATATGACATATTCTCATTAATAAAGCAAACATGGCTTCACGGGTTTTTCCATCATCCCTCCAACAATGCTTCAACACTCTTAAGGGACTCCGCCCTGGATACCCCCCCCGAAAAGGGACATCGCCGCGATGGTCAAAATATGACACCAGTACCATACCAACTCTTGTGTTAAAATGGCTGCCATCTACGGAGTCTCCAGCAATGACGAATCCAGTGCCATTCGCCCTAGTGGGCCATGATCTCATTGGCCCAGAGCCGACCGCACCAGGCGCCTTAGCGAGTCCGGGTCCTCACAGCCTTGTTGCTCGCCTCCGCGAAATCTTTTATCTCTACTTGGTCGCCAACCATACCCTCAAAGAGGGCCTCAAGAGACATCCTTCCCCTTTATCTACGGCGCAGACACGCCTTTGCCTATTAAGGCAGATCTCTTCACGATCCACATGATCAAAAAACTTCACGGACCAAGTAAGTCCTAAAGCTCTGCTTTGTTGATCCAATATAAATTGGTATACCTGCTTTTCTCTTACAAAGATCCCATGGCAAAACAATTGCCCTCTCAATCGCCCTCTGCACTGACCGGTCGACGGGCCCCTCGACACTGTAGTTGCGGGTCTCATCCCCAACCGACCTTCAACTCGCCTCGCCCCAAGGGTAATCCTCATGCGGTGCGGAAGGGTAATCCCCTTTTGGCTCCTTCAGGGGGTCCTTGTATAAGTCGCCCTCGCGCGCGTCACCGGACCTTCCGAACGGGCTCCTCGACACGTAGTAGTTGCGGGTCTCATCCCCAACCGACCTTCAACTCGCCCGCCCCAAGGGTAATCCCTTTGCGGTGCGGAAGGGTAATCCCTTTTGGCTCCTTCGGGGGTCCTTGTATAAGTCGCCCTCGCGCGTCACCGGACCTTCCGCACGGGCTCCTCGACACGGTAGTTGCGGGTCTCATCCCCAACCGACCTTCAACTCGCCCCGCCCCAAGGGTAATCCCTTTGCGGTGCGGAAGGGTAATCCCCTTTGGCTCCTTCGGGGGTCCTTGTATAAGTCGCCCTCGCGCGCGTCACCGGACCTTCCGCACGGGCTCTCGACACGGTAGTCATGGGTCTCATCCCCAACCGACCTCAACTCGCCCGCCCAAGGGTAATCCCTTTGCGGTGCGGAAGGGTAATCCCTTTGGCTCCTTCGGGGGTCCTTGTATAAGTCGCCCTCGCGCGCGTCACCGGACCTTCCGCACGTGCTCCTCGACACAGGTAGTTTCGGGTCTCATCAGCAAATGACCTTGAACTAGCCCAGCCCCAAGGGTAATCCCATTGCGGTGCGGAAGGGAAATCAACTTTTGGCTCCTTCAGGGAGGTCCTTGTTTAAGTCGACATCGCGCGCGTCACCGGACCTTCCGCACGGGCTCCTCGACACGGTAGTTGCGGGTCTCATCCCCAACTGACCTTCAACTCGCCCGCCCCAAGGGTAATCCCTTTGTGGTGCGGAAGGGTAATCCCCTTTGGCTCCTTCGTGGGGTCCTTGTATAAGTCGCCTCGCGCGCCACCGGACCTTCCGCACGGGCTCCTCGACACAGTAGTCATGGGTCTCATCCCCAACTGACCTTCAACTCGCCTCCCCAAGGGTAATCCCTTTGCGGTGCGGAAGGGTAATCCCCTTTGGCTCCTTCGGGGGTCCTTGTATAAGTCGCCTCGCGCGCGCCACCGGACCTTCCGCACGGGCTCCTCAACACAGTGGCTGCGGGTCTCATCCCCAACTGACCTTCTACTCACCCCGCCCCAAGGGTAATCCTCATGCGGCACGGGAGGGCCACAACTACGGGCTTAAGGTAAACCGAACTTTATTTCACTCTTATCATATGGCTTGTGAGTACTTTGCAGTATCCTCTTCTTGGTACATCGCACACTACCCAAGGGCTTACCCCTTGCGGTATCTTCAGAAGGTCTCTGCGAGAGCCGCCTTCGCGTGCCCCAGACCTTCAAAGTGGGAAAATCCCATCCATGGTCTTCAACGGTCATCGCTCTTCGAGCAAAACCCTTACTTTGGCTACATACGGAGTCATGTGACCCTCCCCATACTCCGCTATCGGGGAGGCATCTTGGTACACTACCCAAGCGTTTACGCCTCGCAAGGTCTCACCCTCGCAGGCTTAAGTCTCGCCTTCGCAAGGTCTCCAAATCTCGCCTTCGCGAGGTCTCCAGGTCTCGCCCTGCGCAAGGCCCTCACAAACTTAAGTATCACCTACACGAGGTCTTACTCCTCGCGGTCTCCTTTCCCGCCTTCGCGGGCCTCTTATGCCTTTGCGGGTCTCACCCCCGCGGTCTTACTCGCCTTCGCGAGGGCTCTCGTGCCTATACTGGCCTCGCCTGCATAAGGCCCCCGCACTCGTGTTCGTGCGACCCTTACACCCTCATTGGCTTTGCTTTATCTCGGGCCTTCGCCCCGCAGCCTTTGCCTCGCAGCCTTCGCCTCGCAGCCTTTGCCTTGCGTGCCTTCGCCTTGCAGCCACTTGGCCATCCGGCTTCAAGCAACCAACGGGAGGTCGCACGAGCCCGAGTGATCTTACCTTGGCTCACACGCCAAAGATCTTCTATCTTCGACAAGTGAATCACCTAAGGCGGTTTCTTGAGATCTTCATCATCACAGGCCGCCTTATCTCCCGAAATCTGACAGACTTGTCGACTTGTCTCACACTGTCCCAAGGCTTCAACCTGGGAGGCTCTTCTCCCGGCATCACTCTATAAATAGGGTGATGTCCACCTTAAACCGGGTAAGCTACTACACGCCCCCACTCCCCTCTTGCTACTTCGAGTATTCTTCCTATCTTTTACAGATTACTAACAGCAAGCTTGGAGTCTCAAGAACACCATCTTCTCCACCTCTTCAACTGAGAGTCCGGACCTTCCTTAGGAACGGGACTATCATTGTCTCGATGCAGTGATGCTATAGGACGACATAAGTACTAGGCAAGCTGCCTCAAACTCTATAAGATTTACCACTCAAGGAAATACAACTACTACCATGGTAAAAGATACCACTCAAGCATTACAATACTCCATCCGTCCGCAAAAGACTCCACCATTTGAATTTGCTGTTTCAAGGTTCAATGTTCAAATTTTAACAAAGATGAATAGTTTTTAAAAATTCAGAAAAAATATATTCAGAAAATTTAGATTTCAAATTATGATACACATATGAAATATTTAATTTTCGGTGTCTAAACATTCGTAAAAAAAATCATAGATTAAATACTGTGAAACTGTCAAAACAAATGGTGGAGTCTTTTGCGGACGGAGGGAGTATTTATTTTAGGATAGTTGTGCTTCTAATTTAAAAGGACTGAATTAGAGTTTGATATAGATATTGTTCATTTTAATAATGGGGAAAAAATGCACATTTCACACACTTTCTTAGAATCTACATATTTCCGACAAACTATCAAATCCACCGTTTTCTTTCAATTCATACTTTCAATCTTTCATAAACATCAAATCAATTTCATATATTTCACCCAATTCTCTACAATTTTAATCAAAAGAACACAGCCTAAACGAACGTTTTGCTTTGGGTTCATCTCACACAGCAAAGTCCATGTTTGAGATATACCAAAGTCAACCATAAATTATAGAACTGAGAAGAACATCCTAAACTTAACCAGATTTCATAGAATGAATTGCAGCCACAAACTGTCAACAAGATTACAAGCTGGAAAACAGGTGACCTGAGAACTGCGGCATTGAGGCGTAGAAAGAAAGACAACCTATAGTTTGTAACACCACTTCCTAACTACATCAAAGTGTGTTTTGGATCTATTCAACAACTTTCTGGGGTTATGATCTGGTAAAAGAAATTTTAACCATGCTCCACTAGCATGGTTATAGTCAGAGAACAAGAATTGCATTCCACAAAAACTCAACTTTCAGTTTCGGCTTTCAGTACAAACTCAACATCCTTATGTAGCCAAATGGGTGATGATGGCGGAGAGGGTGAACATGGAGGAGAGCACCATTCACTTGAAGACAAAGTCCAATCACATTCGGGCATTTCTTCTGGTTCCTTGAACTCAAGATCAAACTATGTGTAAATTAAAGCTTAAGTCAGCGAAAATGATAAGAGAACAGCGAAACTATTAAATAAAGAGAAAAGTGATGCAACTTTAAGCTTTAAAGGTTACATTCCAAATGAGAATACTCCTGCTATATTACTTCAACTGTTCAACATAATGTGTCAGCTTAAGTTTTGGATGGTTGGACACATAATACTGCAGATATTATTGCTCAGATATGCATTACATTTCCTAAAATTGAAATATTACCATCCACTAATTTGACCCTTGATTCATATACAGCTACTTGAAAATCAAATATCCTAAAAATGTTATTAAAAAAAGTGTAAGAAATGTGGAAACAATTGATAAAACTCATACCTTTGCTTTCTCAGATTGGGAAAGCTCAGGAGCAGTTGCAATATCTACAAGGGAAAAGAAGGTAGGAAAAGCTTTTAAAAACACTACAATATATCATGATAAAGAAACAAAAAAAGGCAAACAGAAGTCCCCATGCTTACATAACAAAAGCAAGTTTCAAGCAAGGGTGGACTCAGTCGAAGGTTCCTTTTCAATTCAGAGTATAAGTGCTTAAATTTAACATGACCAAGCTCCTAGAGAAGGCAAAGCACAACATAGCATAGGTCTACTTACAGGGTTTCAGAAGAAGTATATCGGAACAGATAGTATTTAACGTGGGTGCCTGTGTTTCGAGGCACTTGCTATGATCATGCAAAAATCTTTCCTCTGCCACATTGAATTCCTCCGGCAAAATAGTTTTCTTCAAGGATCCTTTGCCATTCAAGGAAGTATTTACACGAGGAACTGATGATTTGTTGGTGATATCATTGAGAGCTTTACGACCTACACCACCCTTTTTCATGGCTGGCTGAGAACTCTTCTTCCCATGGATTCCACCTTCTAAAGAAAGAAATAACGAAAATGTTACAGAAGCTAAATCATGAAACAACTTGGAGTAAAGCTGAGACAGACTGTTGATCAATTGAACAGTCAGTGATGTACAGTAGACCCAGAAAAACTGGTGAGTAACTGCTGGGTATCAAGTGCATTGCAACATTCGAAATGAAGATTACTTTTTGGATGAGTGTTGAGATTTTCATCTTGGATTATCAACGGCGTCTGAGTGGCAGTAGCCATCATCGCTTCTCTTTTAGCTTGCAAGAGCAGTGACCACAATTTGAATCCTTCAGTACAGAACAAATCTCAGTCAGACATTCAACCTAACAGATAGCGGAACATGCTACAACTGAACCGTATTATAACCTAGAAACGAACTATTCTTGCTCTACAGTCCAGATCTGTGAACAATGCTCAAATTTAGGATTCTAGAGATCAATCTTCAAAAGTTAAAAAGAACCACTGAAACAAATGAACAAATACTGAACACAAACACGTACAACAAATTTAGCCGGTACAAATTGGAAGAGAGGAAAGAAAGTCGGAGCATTTTCGCACAAAGGTGACAAACCCAATTAACAGATTCATCAGAAGTGCAACCCAACAATTGAAGACAAACAGAAGATTATCTCAATCAATCAATCGGTTCCCGCATTCCCAATTAAAAGAATAAATGAACTTACACGCCGGAAGGTCGGGCTTAAGACGGCGGCGTCTCTTTAGGGTCTGCCACTGGCGGCGGAGGCCAACGGAGAGTGAGTGGTAGTAAAGACTAGACGCTTCGTTTGTCTCGATTCGGCGTAATTCAAAACCCCAATTGCAGTGTGATTCGAACTGGAGGCTCGGCGCAAAATCGGTTTGGGGAAAATGAAGAAAAAAACGAATATCGACTCCGCTGGGGATCGAACCCAGAATCTCTGGTTTCGTAGACCAGCGCCTTATCCATTGGGCCACGGAGTCCTAAGATGTCTATTAATCACGCTTTGTAATTCTTTACTGGTGATTCTCAACAATTCATATCTGCTACCTCCTCTCTCCCGGGCTGAGTTACTACTGTATTTATGGGTGAAAGTTGAACGAACAACTCAAGTTCGGATCGAACCTAGCTCGATTAAAAATTCGTTCGAGCTCGTTCATATTATTTTCAAGCCAAGCTTAAACAAACTTTTAAGCTCGATACATTTATCAAGCCGAACATGAACAGCTTAGTGCTCGACTCGGGTCGATTTTATCCTAACTTTTCCATTGATATTTGTGAACAGCTCGAGCTCGGCTCGATTTAAACGTCGTTTGAGCTCGTTCATATTATTTTCAAGCCAAGCTTTAACACAATTTCAGGCTCGATATAATTTTCAAACTTAACATGAACAACTAGTACTTGGCTCGGCTCGTTTTCACCTCTAACTGTATTTCACAAACTATCCTACTTCTCCAATGCAAAAGTAATGTAACCTTTATTTTCTAACATTTAATTTATAATTTTATATTTATATCATTTCTTATTCTCCCTTCATCCGTAAAAAGTTGCAGTGTTTGACTTTATTGTTTCAAGATTCAATGTTTGACTCAAATTTTAACAAAGATAAACATTGGAAAAAAATTAGAAAAAATATATTTAGAAAATTTACCTTTCAAATTACGATACACATGAAAATATTGATTTTCAATGTCAATACATTCATGAAAAATAAATATTAATTAAATATTATGTAACTATCAAAATAAATTATACAATCTTTTACACAGACGAAATGAGTATAAATTTAAAACTTTTACTTACAACTAGTTGTTGGGGCCTATTGGTTACTTGCGATGAGCTTGAGCTAACTCCTTGGAGTCCAAGGGTTGCTTGCGGAGTCCCTTGGCTAGCTCACATGACCCGATGATCATTCGTGGAGGACTTGGGCTCTTGCCAAGGGCGTTTGGTGGCCGTAGCGGTGCAATAACGACTATGCATCTAGTGGTCCATGATGGGAGGTAGGGTTAATGAGGGTGGAAGCGGATTAGAATAGTTATATAAATATCATATATCAAACTATTACGAAATATTTAATAACGGTAAATTGTATTTAAAAAATAAATAACAATGTTAAAAAACGTCGAAAAATAAATGTGGACTACGAAGAAATTTTTTTAAAGAAAAAATAATGACAGAATGTGACATTTTATCGAACATTAGTAGCTAGGTTGGTCCTCTTTGGAAAATGCAAGTTAGCATTTGATTCTTAAAAAATATTCGAAGTTTTCATGAAAAAAAGGGAAAATGTGTTTTTTACCACTGACGTTTGGTAAATGATTTTTTGCATTTATTCTTTTTTTCGTTCGTTATTGTAATTTTTGAACGTTTACGGGTCCGATTTATCATTAAAATATTCTTTTGGACATCCAATGTCATTACTTTGAATGACGGAGGGAATATTCTCGAATATTCTATCACAGACGTTTGACGTGTCCTAACTTTGCGGATGTGACTTCTACGTGGATGCAATGAGTTGAGTATTAAATGTTTAGTGTTGTCCATGTGTAAAATGTGATTGAAAAAGCAATTTTTGAGTTGGGTATTTGTATTCTAACAGCTTGATAGTTGTTGTTGTCGTGCTCTTTCCGATCAACAAGAGAACATCACCAAATATCAGCAATTCTCTCAACGAACATTCAATTACAAATGATCAAATGTGTTATTATTAGGATAAAGTGGAAGAAATGAGATTCACTTTGAACAAATGTCCAATTTGATTCAAATTCGTGCAAATTTTGCTGCAATTAGGAGCTTGGGGTTTGTAGCGAGACTTGAGATGCAATTAGCTTCATCGATTCTCAAGCCTATCCGCGACTCCAATTAGTTGCATCAATGCCGCCAACCAACGTCCCAGCCGCTGTCGCGCCTTCTCCGTCTGGATTTGACATCATTTGCTAACCGGAAGTTGTGGCTATTCATCGGACCACAGATCCTATTACCTTCCCTCAATCTCCGTCCACCAGGCCGGTTCCTCCGCCTTCACCTTCGGTGGTAGTAGCTCAGCCACGAATCAATTCTAAATTCTAAACCAGATTCTCAAAGTTGAATCTGGAGCAGATCTGGAGGACAGCATTAATTAATACAGAGAGCAAATTCGGCACCCATAAGCAGATCGGGACCTGCCAAGACGACAAGCAGCCGCCAACGTCGTCATCTTCCTCCAAATTCATCAAGTTCAACAGGAAACGGGTCCTCAATTGTTCAAATCCCCGGTCGATCTCCTCAGATCTCCGTTTGCAATAAACCTTCAGTGTCGTCTTCCTCCGATCATCCACGACATTGTCTTCATTGAATTGATTCAGACAGACACGCTAGAGATTGAAACCAATTTAGTTTCTTTCATTTTGTTTATTAAAATGGGACCAATTACTTATTTTTATTTAACCACTAAATTTGCAGCATCATCAAAACACACACATCAAAATTATACACACAAACATTAACGTTAGTGGCATTTTCGAACCAGTAAAAAAATACAAAAAAGGTCTTTGCCCGATAAAAATGATATTTTCCACAAAAAAAAAAAAGGATTCGAAGTTCGCAAGGTTGCACCTCCACCTCCAGTACTCGACTGGTGACCTTGCCGGAGGCTATCGAACCCGTTGTTTCCGTCGGGACGCCCGCGGCGCCACCCGTGTCGAATAACACCTGTGTACGATCGCCGGCTCCTTCCGTTCGAATCCGAGGGATCGCACCTCTGCGCTCTACCTCCTTCCAAAATCGCACCGCCTGAATCAGGCTCTCTCTCCACCACGAATCACTGGCTGCGTAGACGTCAGGTATGTCGCGCTCTGACTTCTTCTGACTTCTTATTAAGTGTATGCTGAAATGGAAAATTGTCTTGATTTAAACACTAGAAGCATTAGAGCACTGGAGCTGGTTATGGTGGTTCAGGACGCACTTGAGCAGGTGATGGTTGGACGGACCAGTGTGGTGGTGGCTCATAGCTCGAGCACCATACAAAACTGTGACCAGATTGCTGTCAAGGGAGTTTAGTTCTCTTTTTGTCTACTTGCCTAACATGCTCTGTTACTGTTGTGGGCATATTTATTTGGAATCTGAGATACCTGGATCTCGGGATTGACAAGTTAATTGCTATGTTTTCCTTGCTGGGATTGTTAACACACACGCACCCATATGTTTTGACACAGATTTCGTAATGGAATCGGAAAATCAGTATTTGAAGAAGTTGAGGAAATTTGGTTAGGTAGAAGAACTTGTATAGTGGCTAAGTAATTATTACTGACAGCTGTGACTGAATGAAGTTTTGTGTATGGACAAGAATAATGGAGTATGTTTTCTTTTTCCTGCAGCAACAATCCCTAATGATGGCTGACTGGGCAAGAACACCGGAAGAATTATTGGAGATGGTGGCTAGACTTCTCCGGAGCACATAGCAGACTTGGTCTGTTGTTCTTCTGTCTGCAGATCATGGAGATCTGTTGTGGTGCGCAATCGTCGCAGGTTGAGAAGTGACATTCCTTGGTTGCTCTTTCCAACTGGTCCACCTGAAGAAATGCGTTATTGCCTGGTTTCGCTGTTTGATACAAGGGATTACACATTAAGCCTAGCAGGAAGGATCAACTGCGGCCACCTGTTGGTTGCAGCTTACCAGAGTTGGTTATTGATTTCCTGCAGAGATGGAACATTATACTTGTACAATCCATTTTCGTGTGCTCAAGTGTCTCTCCCAGGTGCTCGGACATGGCCTCGCTCAGTTATCAAGTTTGTTCTGTCTGCCAATCCCAGTGAAGGAGTAGATTGGGTGTTGATGGCCATAGTTTATGAGAACAAACTGATGTTCTTCACATCTTGGGATCGAGCATGGACATCATTGTCCTCCGAGATTCCATTTGTTGATCTTGTTTATCATCATCATGGCCGGTTCTTGGCTTTATATGCTTCGGGGAAATTTCTTGGGGTTTCTTTTGAAGGGCATTCACATTCTACCTCCGAAATTGTGCCGGTTATTGAGTTTGATCGAATTAACCACATTTTCAGAAATGCAGTCTCAGGAATAGTAACAAAGATTCACTTAGTTAGTTCATCAGAGCAGGTTCTCCAGTTGCTTTAAATTGGTAGGACACGAGACAAGGAGACCATTGCTTGTGGTTTTCAGATTGGATTGGAGTAGTAACTCAATGATCCAAATGCACCATTTAGATGACATTGTCCTATTTGTGAGCGAGAACTACTCAGGCTCCCGGAAAGCATCTGAGATACCAGGATTTTGGGAAAATTGCATCTATTTCACTGAGTCTAGAGGTGGAAACCATGCCATGCTCCTAGAAATGTCAGCTTGTTGTCTGCAGGGTATGAGAATCGAACTTGTGGCTCGTTGTGCTGACATCCGGCATCCTGGTTCGCCAAACAATGCTTTGTGGATCACACCATCTTTGAGCTGAAGTTCCAAAACTTAGACTGGACATATGTTACCTTTTGGATCACTCCATCTTTTGTTTAACTCACCCTTATTGCAGTTCAGGAGCACTCATATCAGTCATCATGCAACCAAAGAATTACTAGGAAGCCTTGGAACTCCATCAACCGTGATGGGTGGCAGATTAATGGATCTAAATTCTTCTTTCTTTGTGTTAAAGGCACCGAAGAACAGAGAGCCAATGGCCCGATTGTCAATTCTGCCTCAATTGTTCCCTCTCGATGTAAAGAGCAAAGATGATACAATTAGAACATGTCTGTATATAGTGTTTTTAGCAGCGAAAATTTCCGTCATATTGAATTCATGTAAAAAGAATTCATGTCTTATTCGGATCATTGTCCTATTTTGGCCCAATCCAATAGTGTGATGCATGGTTTAGAAAACCGGATTGGATTGGTCGGTTGAACCGCGAACCGGCCATCTATCCAACCCGGATTTCGGTTATGAGGGTACCTATGTGAATACCGAACTGAACTGGTGGAATCTGCAAAAATCGGGATTCCACCAAAACCGGTGAACCGCCGGTTTTCAAAAATAAGGGTGGCTTAGCTTTCTAAAGTTGCAACTGATTTGGGCTTTTTTTAAAAGTATGCAATTCATGTAAAATTGAAAGATTAAAAAAAAAAGAAAAAACAAGAAAAAGCCATAAAATCGTATTTGCTAAAAAGTTTTAAAGTTGAAAACTCAAAAGATCCTTGTTTCCAGCCTGTCCTGTCTTCCAGTTCAGAAAGAATAGAACATTCGATTATGTC
Source organism: Stellera chamaejasme (assembly GCA_024586325.1). Classification (NCBI taxonomy): domain Eukaryota; kingdom Viridiplantae; phylum Streptophyta; class Magnoliopsida; order Malvales; family Thymelaeaceae; genus Stellera; species Stellera chamaejasme. The sequence goes on along the minus strand of CM044984.1, from coordinate 7,646,493 downwards.
TGATTTCGAACATTCGATTCTACCTCTCATGGATGAGGGTTACGCCTGTCTTCCTGACCCCGGCCCAGGCATAGTCTTAGCTCTTCACCCAACACATATGATAGAGACGGATGTGTGAACGCTTGCCTCTTCCTACGAACCTATTGCCTGTGCTCCTTAGTCTAGCTAGTCAGTGAGCCAGAGAGGATAGGAGTCTTATTCAGCCTTGTGGGAGTTGTTGGGAAAACCCCAGAGAGATGCAAAACTCTTTTTTTATAGAAAAAGATGAATAGATAGGGCCATGATACATTCCATAATTCTAATTCTAATTATACATATATACAATTGTAGGAGATTGAGCAACTATTCATAGTGGGGTTATTATAGGATGTGGGTGGTTCTATGTTATGTAGGTGCTTCAATTTTTGATCTAATGGTTGTGATCTCAATCTCATATTTTATTAGTCATTTATTTAGTTTATATTGTACACTTTGGCCCCTAAAGTTCTTATCTTTATGTTTCTTACTTATTCAATTCAAATTTTATTTTCAATTCTTTAATTTTTATTCTTAAAATATTTATTATTATAGTTTAATTTTATGTGTTTCATTTACAACATTTAATTTGTCATTTGTTTCTTAAGTTTTTTTGTTATATACTTTTGTCAAACAATATTTGTATAATGAATAAATCAATGAACCGCTAACCACTCTCATGTAGACCATCTCGCCTCACCTCCATTACGTATCAAATCCACCTTGAAAGTCGTATGTGTTGCCGCTATCGAAGAAGCTTAAATTATTTTAATAAATCATTTCATACGATCATTACCTTTTAACTACACTCTTCTTTCCTACTAAAAAATTACTAATTTTATCTTATTTCTATTACATTATTAACCTCAAACTTTTAAAATTCTTCAATTTTTGTCTCCTATCAAATGTATTATCTTTACTTTAAAGCAGTAAGTAAAATTTTGTGTAATTTTGAGACACTAAAAAGGAAACAAAATATTACTCTCTCTACCGATGCAACACTTCATTTTTTAGACATCCCAAATGTATACAACATTTTCATTTTTGATAACCTTTTACAGATTAATTTAGGAGACGGTATTAATTCAGATAACTCAAAAACATGTGTGGAACTCGAATGAAAATGTGTATTTTTTATATGAGCAATTGCGCTTTTTATATTTAGATTTCATTTATAAGTTATTAATAAAAAAATTATGATTTTGAAGTCTTTAAATATAAATCATCTAATTTATTGTTGTCGTACTCATGACATGATTTCAATTGTATCATTATTTTTCTTTCAAACTCTATTTGTTTCCATTCATAAGATATCTAAAATAAAAGTTGGTGCAAAAATTGAGTAACACCTATCTACTATTATATCTTATTACAGGATCATCTAGGTGGCAGGGCTAGAAAAAAAAATTTGAATATTGAATTCTGGTGCACCCACCTCAGTGCCAAGTCAGCGCCACATGTATGAACACATTTTTTTCTTGACATGTATGCATATTAATCAGCCTACCATTTTTTAAGGAGCGATTCCATTTTATATGCTTTCCTTTTAAAAGATGCTTACCATAATGTGTATTTAATGCAATCCATTTATACAAAATTAATTCAATCCATTTATACAAAAGATGTATTTAATGCATCTTTCCATTGCTTATTTTTAGTTTTAAGTATTCATTTTTTCCTCAGTTACAAAATAGATTTCACCATTTTAATGTGAGTATATCTCATAAACACGTTCATGTCATGTAATTGCTATCCATCAGTTGACAAATTAATATAATGGCCAAACTATTGTACTTGATTGGCGGACATTTCTGTATAAATATTAAGCTGTTGACTTTAAGATGAAAATAACATATTAGCACAAAAAAAATACGGAATCCATTAAACCATTTATGCAGTGACAAATTGATTCCATTTTAAAAACATTGATGGCAATTTGACTCCATAAAAAAACTTTAATGGTAAAAAGTTACCAACCTCATACATTGGTGTGACAACGATTTTTAACATTTTAGAAAAATGTTTGACTCTTTGAACAAGGCAATTTATACAATTTTATACTCCCTCCGTCCCCGATTAATAGATACATTTGACTTTACTGTTTCAAAGTTCAACGTTTGACTCAAATAATTACTAAGAAAAATGGTGAAAAAAATTCAAAAAAAATATATTAAGAAAATTTATACTTCAAATTATGATATGGATAAGAATTATTAAACTTAAAATGACTAAACACTCATGAAAAAAAATGATAGATTAAATACTGTGAAACAGTGAAAACAAATGTATCTATTAATCGGGGACGGAGGGAGTATCATTTTATATAAAAGTTATCACTTTAGAAAAATGTATGACTCCTGTATTAGATATAATAGTAGATACTTTTATATAATTTTATATCTAATACAGGATGTATGCTAAAGATGATGAAAAAACACTTCAACTAGGAACGAAATGATGCTATTGTAAAAAAAATCAAAAAAATAAGAAATATCAATTTATATCAATTTTACACTTCTTTCGTTCTCAATTAATTTATACATTAGCTTTAATGAATCAAGGAACAGTGTTTGATTCAAATATTTACTAAGATAAATAATGACAATAATAAATTGTATTTAATTTTTAAGGATGAAGGGATTATTATTTTAAAAAGGAACACCCAAACGAAAACAAATGACAACAGAGAAAGAAAATAATGCAATTTTTTGGGTTTAATCACATTAATGTTCACTTGAATTCTTTCCCGCGGTAGAGTGCGAGTTTGTGTAATACTAGCTTAGATCTGTATGTTTGACAGAAAAAGAAAAAGGAAAAAAAACAAAGGTTTTGCATTATGATTTATGATGTTAATTTCTTCACTAAAACATGGTCTTTCAATGTAGCCTATGGTAATATTGCTAGCAGTGATGGAAAAATTGGTTGAAAGGGAGAAATTATTGATTGTGTGTGTCAAATCTGTAAGAAGAGAAGGTCGGTTTGATGCTAAAGTTTTTGCGCAAGTTCAGAACGATGTCATGGTATTCGAGTTTCTTGAAAGGACTGACTAATAAGATGGTTGAGGTGAAGACATTGAATATCAAAGCTATTTTCTATCTTTTTTACATAGAATTTTGTTGCGTCGCTTAGCATTATAGTAGTTTTAAAATTCAGTTGCGTTCAACAGAATACATAATTCCACAAGTTAAAGGATCGAGAAGCTATTGCATTTGTCATTGAACCATTTCCTATATCCATATTAAACCTTTGATAATGAACAAAATCAAACTTGAAAACTAGATTTTGAAAAAAGTTTAACTCCAATGGAAATAATCCTCTCATGGGGAGTTTGTTGAAAGTAGAAATCATGATCATTTAGTTAATCATATATATTTTCCTGACAAATTAAAAATAATAAAATTAACCAGAATACAAAATGATTACAAAAATGCTTATGTTATTTATTTTTAGTTATATATGTGCCAGGTATTTTATTTCAACATTTATATGCTTTTTATTTGGGGGATCAGAATTTTTTTTTATTTAAAAGGAATCAATTTAATATAAAAAAATTATCATTTGTTAACATATATTTAAAACAGATATCCCATGCCGTAGGCGGGTATTTAAGCTAGTTGATTTAAGATTTCTTTAACATTTAACATTACTCTTTCAAATACTTTTAATATTGACGTATTTTATTTTTCAAAATTTATACTATACTTCACTTCTGTAATTTTTTTTCCCAGGGACTCCAAAATTCTAGTATATAACATTTGTTGGGGTTGTCTTTTCCCTTTATGAACAGTACTTTTTCTAATTCTCTTTGTTTCTTTTTTTTGTTTTTTGTTGTTAGGCAAAAACTCATTTTTAACCCACTTTTTCATATTTTCTACATATTTGACCCAGATATTTTAAAATCTTATGATTTAATCATTTACCGTTTTTTTTCTTTTTGTTGTTAGGGAAAAACTCATTTCTTATCCCGCTTTTTCATATTTTCTACATATTAGACCCAAATATTTTAAAATCTTATGATTTAAGCATTTATTTTTTCCTTATGCTTTTATTTTAGTCTAATTCTCTTCTTTCTTTTTGCACTTTATTTTCATGTCATAATTCTTACTTCCTCTGTGCTTGAAAAAATTGATGCGTTTCTTTCTCGAGATCTTGGGAGATTCAATTTATTGCTATAAATAACTCATTAAAAAATATAGAAAAAATATATTCAGAATAAATTATTTTAACAATTTCACAAATACCATTCATCATTTTGATTTTTAAATTGTCTCTGTTGCGAAGCAGGAATAGACAAAATCTAGTTTGGTCTAATTTATCCAAGTTTTTCTCACTTGTTTGTTGGTAGCCTATGAGTTGTTATCTACTTGTTTGTTGGTAATTGTTAGTACGTGCTCCAAACAATGGAGATGTTAGTAGATTGACATAGGCTTAATTATGGTTTACTCCCCCAAATTATTTCGACTCGCCCTCTTTGGTCCATGTACTATAACTCGGAATTACCCAGTCCTCGTACTATTAATATCGAGGCAGTTTGGTCTCTTGACCGTTTTCATTGTTAGTTGATCTAAGGTGAAATACCTAAAATGGTCCCTGAAATTTTGTGAACCTTTCATAGATACCCAAAAGTATAAAACTTTGCGGTCCCATTCCTCCTCCGCTCCCTCGACGTGAAACCCTCTGACGACCAATTAGACATCCTCACCCAACAGCCTCATCACCGCCGCCACCGCCATTCACACTGCTGCACTTCTCCAAAGCCACCACCGTTCACCGCCGCTGCCTCATACCGTGAAGCTGCAACTGCTGGAGACACAGCCCTGCAACCCCCACCCTGCTTTTTTCGGTTCGACTTGCGAAGTCAGACGAAGCCCACTCCATATCTGGCATCGCGATGGGCGGGTGAGAGGTTGTCGATCCCGCCGGTCGAGACGCCAGATCTGGAGCTGGCTTCCGGACAATTCGCGGGACAGTCCGACGAGGGACGAGGGGCGAGGTGAATGGTTGGCGGAGCGACGTTGGATGGCCTTCGACCTGGGCAGGACAAGGTTCGATTGAAGGCTGGAGGTACTGGTTCGGTTGGAAGGAGGTAGAGGTGGGGTGGGGCAGGGTCAGTGAGGGGTGGGCATGGGCGGCGAAGGTGGTGGCTGGACGAGGCTTGGTAGTCGGGAGAGTGTTGGGCGGGATTCACCCCATTACATTTTTTTATATACTATTGCCCTAAAACTTTTAAACTCCTACAGATTTGGCACTAAACCGTCAAAGATTGACGTTGTTACTGAGTGAAAGGACCAAACTACCTTGATGTTAATAGTACGAGAACGGAGTAATTCCGAGTTATAGTACATGGACCAAAAAGGGTGAGTCGAAATAATTCAGGGGAGTAAACCATAATTAATCCATTGACACACTTGTTAGTTGGCTCAGTCCATTGAACTTTATGATCTTTTGGAACTTTATAACTTGTATATGTCAACCTTTTTGAAATTTTTAGATTTTGTATGTGTAACTCTTTTGATTTTATGAATCTATGTTTTTAATTTTACTATAAACTACATATTTAGTTTAGGATGAATGATAAAAGATTAGATATTCCGCATATTTAACTATGACCGGTTGAACATGTGGCTTAATCGGTTGAACTGTGAACCGGTAGCTAAATTGTTTTGCATCCGGTTCGGTTTTATAAACCATTATGTGATGTTCTATTTTAGTCCTTTTCGTCCAAGTTGACCGTTGCTTTTGACGGATCTACCTGAAATTGTTTTTTTACCCTTTGAAAATTTTTGTTTTAGTCTTTAGTTTACATTTCTCTAAACTTTTTAAACTCAAAGTTTAACTCGTACAAAAAAAAACCCAACAACCTTTGCTCTTCCTCCTCCAGCGCGATGGAGTCGACAAGTTCCGATCAAACCGTAATCGACGGTGATAGCGACAATTGGGTTGTAACGCAATTGACCTGGAATTCATTCATGGTCTAACCTCCACATTCCTAGCTCTCCTGCGAATTGAACTAATGTTAGTCGGTCAAAAAACCTTAAGGGGTGTTTTCAAACTAGAGGAGGTAAACTGAAGGTTTTCCAAAACCTAAAGGGGGTGTCTTCATTTTGCAGGTTGAGACTATTTGATAATTGATCACGAACAAGGTTTAATTACCGCACTTCGTAGCGGTGTAAATTGCAATATTTTATAATAATTTAATAAGGATGTAATATTAAGTGAAATAAATGTATATTTTTATGAATTAAATGATAAAGTATATAATTATTATGGGTGAAAAAATTAGGTCTAAGAATTTTTACATTTTATCATATGAAGTTTAAAACATTAGGGAGCAAACGCAAAATAATAAGAAATAAAAGTAAAATAGAGATTTAGTTTTTTAAACAATTTGAAACACAAATAAATAAAATCACTAAATTATGATGAGGTGACACAATCTTATTAGGTGGATACTATTCATACAAAATTTTATGTTTATGTATAGAGTTTCCGTCGCCGGCCTTCTCCACAACTATCTATAGGAATTATTTTAGTATTTTAGATATTATTTACGAATTTGTTGGTATTTTATGGAATTTTAATATATACTTTACGTATTTTAGGGAAATAAGAATATTTTATGAATTTTAGTATTTTGTGAATTATTTTAGTATTTTAGGAAATATTTCTGTGTACAATGAATTCTTTTAGTATTTTAGGAATTATTTTAGTATTTTGGAATTTATTTAGGTATTTTAGGTATTATTTACAAATTTGTTGGTATTTTATGGAATTTTAGTATATATTTTATGTATTTTAGGAAAACATGAATATTATATGAATTTTATGAATTAAGTTAATATTATAGATATGTGTAGATCAACATGAATATCTTGTTAGATATGCATGAATAACTTTTAGATCAGCGTCTATGCCTTGTTAGATCAGCATGAATACCTTGTTAGATAAGCATTCATATCTTGTTAGATCGGCGTCCATACCTTGGTCTTGTTAGATCGGCGTTCATACCTTGGTAGATCAGCGTTCATACCTTGTTAGATCGACATCCATACCTTGTTAGAACGGTGTCCATACATTGTTAGATCCGCGTCCATACCTTGTTAGATCCGCGTCCATATCTTGGTTGGTTGGCGTCCATACTGTTAGATCAATGTTTAGATTTATATTTAATTTTATAATTTTAATTTATGTATACGAACTTTATTGAATTAATTTTTTTTACTTTTAATTTTTGTAGCCTTAGATCGATGTTTCACAATGTCTGCACAACACAATTGATTCCATACTAATTTTCAAAATTACTAATTTCATACCAATTTTTAAAATTACCATTTTTTTCCCTATTAGTAACATAATAAATATAATTTTAAAAATAAATAATAAATATAATTTTAAAAAAAATAATTTTAAAAAGTTTTAAAAAAATTAATGAAATAATAAATATAATTAAAAAATTAATAAAATAAATAATAAATTTAATTTTAAAAAAATAAAAAATAAAATTATGGATTACTTGGCACAACCCTGGTCGTTCCACTGTTCACGAAGCAGTGAACTTTCCGTGCGTGAATAGAGTATAGAGTAATGCTGAAGCTTACAGTTCAAATGTGGAACTAGATGGCACCCCACGATCTCCGCCGTCCGTTCAAGCGAGCGGCAATCTCCGACCAGCAGCGGCGGCGGGTACTCTCTTTGCAACGTCAGTCGCAGAATCGCCGCGACGCTCAACAACAAGCCCGCTGCTTGGCCTCCTCCATACTCGCCCTCCCCTCTCAAAGCCCTGAACATGAACCCCAATCCGAACCGGAACCGGAACCGCAACTCGAGCAAGTATCGCAACAGTCCGGACCTCTCGAAGTCCGTCACGCTTCCAAGATTAAAGGAGTGGAAGCACGGAAATGGTTTGCCAAACAGTTAATGTTGCCGGAGTGGATGATCGACGTTCCCGATCTGTTGAGCGAAGACTGGTGATCGTACCAACCCTAGTTTGTTTCAAATTGCTCTTTCCTATGTTAGGTTTCTTAACAGTTGCTTTTATTTTTCCTTGTAGGTTTGTGTTTGCAAGACCGGCAGGCAAAAGGTGCTTTGTTGTTTCTTCCAATGGCACGACTGTTAGTAGGCAAAGAACTGGAGCCATTTTGCACCATTTTCCTTCTGCTCTGCCGGATGGAGCTCGGAACAGAAACTCCACAGGTCCTGCTCAGTCGTATTGTATTCTGGACTGCATTTTTCATGAGGTGATTTGATTTCACTGCTCTTTTCAAATGACATCACGTTTTGTTTGCTTTTCTGGATCTAGTTTAATGCGTATTTTAAATATCTTTCTTTTTGTTTGGCTCTGGACTTCTTTGTAGCCCGACCAGACTTACTACGTGATAGATTTGGTTTGCTGGAATGGATATTCTCTATATGATTGCACCGCTGAGTTTAGGTTCTACTGGTTGAATGCGAAGCTTGAGGAGAGTGGTGCTTGTTCTCCACCTTCACATTACCACAAGTTCAGATTCTGCTCTGTTCCTGTGTACAACTGTGATCAGAGTGGTCTCTCGGCAGCATACACCGGAGCTGTGCCTTATGTCAAGGATGGTTTGTTGTTTTACAACAAGTAAGTGTCCCAGTCAAACTTATACCCGATTTTCCCTGCATTAGTTTTCTGCAAAATTATCTTTAATCATGAAACTTCAGCACGGTAATCAAGATGGTCATTCTTTTTTCGAGTTTACTTATTTCCTTGGAAATGTTATTATTTAAGTACAGATCTGAAATTCTTACGACTCAATCAGCCTCTCCTATGTTGTTGTTCTCCACATCCCGTCTTTAAAATCTTTTACGCTGCGTCTGGGACTGTTGGTACTTCCTTTCCCCTTTGCTAGTTTGCTGTAATAATCAATTTTGTACCCTTTTTGTAATAAGAATTATGCAATTTCCTTACTTCTAAATTTTCATTTTTATGAAATGTCTTCTCTCTTTTCTGTTTGGATTGTTGGCTACATAAGATCTAGCCTTTGAGTTTCAAATGGATCAGTCTTTATATCTTGACACATGTTCCCCCTGAGAAATTTGTTTTCAATGGCTTCCAAGTGCAACTCATTTAGCTGTTATTTGTCAATTTTCCATCTTAAACCTTCCCTCCAACCAAGAAGAATGAAATTTCTTGATATTGCTCGTCCTAGAATACTTAAAGAAACATAACTGTACCATGTTTCCGCAACTCTCATCATATCATGTATCACCAATCACAACGTCAATGTTACAGATTAAAGGAAGCAAATGATAAACACTACAATTATGGAGATATAACATGTCTTAAGATCCTCTGAAGGAAAAAGAGTTCTTTCCTTGTATTTTTTATATTTATGGTGTATTAGTTGCTTTACTTATTTACTCTTATTGGGTTTGCACATAGGTTCACACTGGCATTATGAATGAAAAATTTTGGGGATGACAAATTGGTAAACAGATTTAAGTCCCAGGCTAAATGGTGATTTTTCTTATCCCATCTGTCAGATAATTCGAGTATCAGGTTGCTATTGTTTCATTTTGGTCAGGTTTTCTCCTTTTTCTTCCCTTTTTTTATGTGTTTTCTCTCACTCTATGTTTAAGGTCATATGGGCATCTAGTTGAGGTCTTATTTGCTGATTGTTGTTTAATTTCTCATTGCTAATTGTCTCAGTTTCATGTCCTCTGGAAATCAGTTATGTGAACATTTCGGTGATGGGTGAAATCAAGTAAACTTACCGCTTTGATGGGAATGAATGAACACTTTCGAGTACATGATTTAGATTGCTTGGACTGTTGGCTATGTGTGTGCAATTTACTTTCCATTGAAACCTTATGTTCGTTCTATTTCATTTTCAGGCATGCAAATTATGAAGCAGGAAACACACCTCTAGTACTCGTCTGGAAGGATGAGAACTGCAGCCAATATGTTATTGACACTGACAACAAAGGAGAAATCCCCAGGAACCAGCAGGTAATGACATGATTCACCCTTTTTTAGAAAAAGCTAATTTCTAGTTGGCAGTTTGTAAGGTTTTTAGAGTGCGAAAAGGCTGTGCCTTTATTTTTTTTAAAACATATGATGGACTAAGAATTGGCATATGCATTCATACTGCTTTATTGGCCCTATATTTAGGTAGTTCTGGAGTTGCAAGATGATGGGAAGTTGGTCACGTCTGATGACCCTCCTGTGGTGTTTGGCTGCTTAGATGGGGACTTCATTCAGAAGGTAATCAATTTTATGCCACAACATGTGTGGTGCAGAAGTCATGTTTTATCAGTTGATTTTAATCAGTCACTTTGTTACATGTCTGTGGCACTACATTCAACATGAATTCTATAGAATCTAGAGCATTAGAAAATTTGAGTTAACTGATATAACCTGCATTTTCATAACACTGGCCCTCTCACTCTCTCTTGCTTTCTGCTTTCTCTAATCTGTTTCTATTAAATGTAAATGGCTTAAGCTATCTTACAGACATTGTGCTCTTTATCTCACATATCATGAACTTTTTAGTCAGGGCTGCAACCAGGGAATCTTTTACGGTTTGGTGTTGGAGATGGAGGATTGAGTTTTTCTGATGGGAAGCTGGAGAAAGCTGATCTAAATTATCTTGATAAGCCTTATCGATCACGTGCATTTGCAGATAGTTACTCCAAGGTCAGGCCAACTAACATACTGCTCAATTAGTTTTTTTGTAGTCTCTTAACTTTAATTTGTTCTTAATTGGGTCATGTTTTAAGTTTTTGTCCTATTAAAGTCCATTAACTTACCAACTCTGTTCATTAATAGTCCTTTCATTTGTTTTTTTCCGTTTAAGTCAAACAGAACTTTGTGAAAAATGCTTATTATGGCATTCGTAGTTTTCTTTCCTATCCTCCTTTTTCCAGCCTAAAGCTATAGATCAGTATTTCGGGCCACCCCACTTAGCAGGGTTGTAGATCTGGAGTGGGTGGCGCTGGGTAAGGGTGGGGCGGCGCAGGGCTGGAGTGGCGGTTGTTAGGGCGCATGAGGTTGAGGAGCGCCGTGTTAGGCAGCGACGAGGCTGTGCTAGGGGTGGACCGGCTGGTCTGTTGGAGGCTGGGGGTGGGCCGGTCGGGGTGTGTTGGGGTGGCTGGTCGGAAAATCTGATCCATAACGATATGTTGTGAAAAAGGAGGATAGTATAATTACCATAATGACCATTTTTCACAAAGTTCCATTTGACTTAACGGAAAAAGTAGATGGAAGGGCTACTATTGAACATTGCAGCTGAGTTAAAAGACATTTTAATTGGAGAAAAACTTTAAACAAGGCCTAATTAGGTATTTATCTAAAATTAAGAAACAACGGATGGAGTTTACCTTTTCTCTAAGTTTTTTTTTTGAAGTTAGTGGTCAATAGGTTGCTCAATTAAGAAGAAATCTGATAGCAATGTTATTAATGCTTTGAGTTGAGGCTTATTGTTAAAAATGTAGATAGATGTTAGCTATTACTACTATGTTGTTTGATCTGCATGTATATCTGACAATTAGAGAAGGTCGACTTAGATGGTTTGGATTTATACAAAAAGAAGACCTTTAGATGCGTCAGTATGTAGAACTAATGGGTTTGATTTAGGCGAGATTAAATGCGGTAAGGGAAGAAGATCTAAACTTTACATGGACTAGTCTAATTGAGAGAGATTTTAGGATCCTGAAGCTTCCAGAGGAGCTTGTTACAAATAGTGTGGAATGTAGATGCACGATTCATCTAGCTGAACCTAACTAGTTGGGATTAAGCTCAATTGAATAATTGATTGATGTCATAACGGGTTGTGCTCTTTTTTACTTCCTGCAAATATGTTTAGCTAAGTTGAACTGCTATCTTATAGAATCGGAAATGAGAACATATGGGGAAGAGTAGACATGCTGCAGATGAAGTTAGTAATGTCTTCTCAGATGGTTTCGTCATATTCTACAAAGACTGATCATACATGTACAGGGTAAATCAGGGTAAATTGTGAAACAGATTTTTCTGTTCTGCCTACAAATGAACTAGGGCAAAGAGGTAATGGAGCAAACCACTTGGATATAGATTGTGAAAATAGTCTCTTCAGTTAACTTATGAACTAGGGTAGAGGAAGAGCAAAGAACTGGTTATAAATAGCGTGGAGTTCTTAGCGGTGGACTGTTCAAGTGTATATTCAATTTTATTTTGCAGAAGTTGTGGACGAGCTTTTTTTCCCTCCCCCGTAATGTGTAATGTGCCTTCTTTATTGTTTATTGAGTTTGTATTATCCTGATTTGGTCATGGAAAGTAAAACAAATGTGATATTTACTCTGTCTATATATAATGTGCAGATTCTCTTCCAGTATACAGTCCGGCACTCTCCATTAAAAATCGATGATTTGTTCGCATCAATAAATTCATCTCGTGATCAAGGCAGTGAATCACAGGACATGGAAATGGTTGGTTGAATTGAAATGGCATTCCAGGACACAGTCTACATCAATTTTCTTAAGTCATCCATGCACCGAATATGAGCAGGTCGCTGAATCCAGGGAAGGGTTCAGGCATGAGTCCTCAATCCAATTCACGGCTTCAGTGACTCTATTCTTGGTGCAATATAGGAGGGGAAGCATCAAAGCTATGAATGGTTTCATCAAAGCCATGCTATTGACATCTTGCAATCTTGTAAAAGATGCACAAAAACAGGCATGGCATGTCCCTAGTTTTCCTGTTGTTTCAGCATGTGTTTGCTTGGTTGTGGATCAAATGAGAATGAGTGAATTTGATCAACATATAGAATAGGCTAGCCTAGAATCAATGTTTTAAAAACTGAATATGAGAGCATAACCATTCAGCTACCGGTTCACAGTTTAACCGGTTCAATCGATTTAGCTATTGGTTCAATCGTTTATGCTTAAAATCTTTAGTACTATTTATCATGTTGAGTCATCCTAACATAAGTAATCTACAATAATACTACGAAGTACGAACATATATTCATCAACCAAACATTTCTTGTAACTATAAATGTTCCAAATTTTTTTGGCACATACACGTTCTTAAATAAAAAAAGAGAATAAAGTTAAAAGTTATTGAGCCTATTATATTACCATCAATATTTTCACAATTTCTATATGTACTACTACTATTTTTAATGCCCACACATAAAGTCCTCACAAGAAGACAAGATTTTGCAAGTCATGCATTCGTTTGTTGAGCATAGACATGACAGTGGGTTTGTTGGGCATAGGACAAGAGGTTGATTGAAATCGTAAATCACGGATGATCCACCGTTTTTAAAGGTTTTACAGTCACATTTTTTTTTGTAACCGTAAAATTGGTGGTTGCGGATAATGTATATGGGCTATCTACATCGCGGTTAATTGTCAACCGCAGTTCTAACGCTCAACCCATGTATAGCCCATTAGAAACCTATAAGTTAGTATATTCTATTATAACCTAATTCCAATCCTTCAAAACACAACCCAACCCATTCTAAATATTTGTTTGATTGGTAATCCTATTGTAGATGAATCTATCCATTTGGCTACCTTTTCAATCTAAGGACAGGTTGTATTGAATTGTAATCAAATTGTAATTTATTTCAGATAAAAATGCCAACCGAAGAGTAAGATCATAGATTGTGATAATAACTGTGAATATAAGCTAATACCTTTTCATGTTTTAACCCATGCAATCTCAAAGGTTTCATTTCTTGCACTTCTAATCAAAGAAGTTTATTGAACATAATAGTAACATGGGTAAATTTATGGACCAAAATGGCCAGATGTTGCAAACTAAAGGACAGTTTTCGACTTCAGTTACAAAAGTTATTGTACAGAAAGTTTGCTTATAGTATATATAAATAAATGGTTTAAGGCCTAATTTAACACTTAGATGTAACTAGAAGTGAAACTTTACCACTATTCATTTGAATGGTCTGGATTTCACACTAGACTTAGTATATTTTAGGTGTATGTTTATGATTTTCCCACAATCTTAACTACATTTTACCTTTTATGATGTTTATGAACATCCACAACAGTTAAACAATTCTCTCAATTAAGAAAATCATCATCATCATCTTATTTAACTGTTGTGGATGTTCATTGGGCCCAGCCCATTTATCCTAAGCCAGCCCAAATAGCTAGCTCATCTAACCCAAACCCTAATTTGCTGCAGCTCGCCTCTACACCCAGCCAGGCCAGCAGCGGCACACAATTCGGCAGTCGCTCGAGTCCTCCTCGCCTCCGCCTTGTTACTCAGTCGCTCCTCTGCTCTTGGAAGAAAGTAATCAATGTTGTAGTCTCAGGTGCTGCTATTATTCGAAGCATGTACTTATGGAAATCATTCATGCATTTTCTCTTTTTCTTTTAGAGGTTTTCTTCTTCTGTTTCAATCATTTGGTGAAGTTTTGGACCGGATCAACCAATCACATTAAAGCTACTGGGGTCTGAAAGATCACTTCAAGCCTACAAAGGTGCCGTCGATCTGCCTCCTGAAATTGATTTTACGTTTAGTTTATGCTCATGTTGTATTGAAAGAGGCAACTAAGTAAGCTGTTTGTCAGAAGGTTTCACTGACCCATGGTATGAATGAGCATAAAGGGCCTGATTTGCTTATCAGATGGTATAAATAACATGTTTTCTTTTTCCTGTTGCAAATTCAGGGTCTAGTGATGGGTGACTGGGCCAGCACACCGGAAGGACTATTGGAGATGGTGGCTACACTTCTCCGGAGCAACATAGCAGACTTGGTTCGTTTTGCTTCTGTCTGCAGATCATGGGGGTCTGTAGTGGTGCGCAATCGTCGCAGCTTGAGTAGTGACATTCTTGGTTCCAACTGGTCCACGTGAAGAGATGAGTTATGGCCTGGTTTCGCTGTTTGATACGACTGACTACAAGGGATTACGCATTGTTAATGTCAAAGGATTAACATTAAGTAAAATAAAGATCGGAGTTAGGGTGAGATACCTGAGACCGAATCCGAGAAGGTTGGCCTTCCAAAGGGAAAGAATCCTGACATGTTGCGATCATGGTTTTATAACCGGACACATAACCGCTCGCCTTCTTAGGTTCACTTTCGGCCAGGTTTGACCGATTGAGCCACCGGTTCAACCGGTATTAGTTAAATACGCGGGGTATTTAACATTTATCATTCATCTTAAAGTAAATAAGTAATTTATAATAAACTTAAGAACATATATCCATCAAAACTCAAAATAGTTAGCACATATATGCTTTAAAATTACAATGAGCATTAAAAATGTAAAATAAAAAAGTTTAGTTTTTTTTTGTAACTTTTTTTCTTGAAAACCGGCGGTTTCCGGTTCAACCGGTTCGCCGGTTTTGTCCGGTTCCACCGGTTTTAACTGGTTTCTAAGCAGAGGCCTCAAAACCGAAAACCGGACCGGACATGCCACCGGTTCGCGGTCCGACCGGCCGGTCCGGTCCGGTTTTCTCAACCATGGTTGCGATGGGATTAAGCTCTGCAAGGTGGTTTCGTCCGCGTTGCTCCTCTCCAATGGCGTGCTGCTTCCAAGGCCGAACGTGCACCTGGTACAATTCTCCGACGCTCAAGTCAGTACTCGCTTCGCAAAGTAGCCGAGGCACAGTGAGTTGAGAGTAAACGGTAGGTATAATGTCTAAGTTTTCGTGTCTTTGACGAGGCGAGGATGGGGGTATTTATAATGGCCTGGGGGGGTATGGGCAGCGGCATGGGTAGTGGTATGGGCCGAGGGACAGATATCACTCGCACACCATGGAGGGGTACTTTACCCCTAAACTAGGAATTGCGGGCCGGCCTAGGACCTCGGCCTCATCCCCAGGCTCTGCAGGCCGCGGCGCCTGGAGCCGACCTGTCGCTCTGGCACATGGGCCCAAGACCGCGGCCCTCACCATTAGCCTTCGAGGCGCCTTGTCCAATGAGGCAGGACGAGGCGCCTTGACGCGCTTAAGAAGGTAGCCGTTACGCCACGTGTTGATCTCGCGTTGGTTCCGTCGTGACGTTTCGCGTTCTTCAGCGGCCTATAAATAGCGAACTTATGCCTCCAGATTCACTTTCCACATTCTTCGCTTTCTCACGCTTCGGCTTCTTTCTGTTTTCTCTGTTTCTCCGTTCCCAATCGGCTCGTCAAAATCTCATTCGTCTCCAGTTTCGCATTTTTTCCAGGTATGATTTCTTTTTCTAATTCGTTTCGTTCTTCTGTTGGTTCCTCCTCAGGGAGATGGCCGGACGATTCCACTGATGGGGGATTCGTCTCGGCTCGCTTCCTTGGCTCTCCCCAGGTTTCCAGTATGTCAAAGCGCCCGGGAAAAGAGATCTGTAGGGAAAGTGGCCCCTCGTCAAAGAGGCCGAGGGCAGAGAAAGCCCTGCCCGAGTTCCCCGACGACATCGAGTCCAGAATGACGAGGAAGGTTGCGCGCCGGCTGGCGTTAAAGTTCAGCTTCCCCGAAGAGATGGACTGGCGAGTTCCAGGCCCCTCAGATAGAGCCAACAGACCGAACGAGGACGAGTTCAGCATATACTTTGTCTACTTCGAGATTAGCATACGCCTGCCACTTGGAGAGTTCGAGACTTCAGAGCTTCGGCTGTATGACCTAGCGCCGAGCCAGCTGGTGCCCAACTCATGGAGGCACATCATTGGCTTCAAGCTCTTCGCCAAGTCTATGGGGTTCCAGCCCACGTCCCAGCTGTTTCACCATGCCTACAAGATCTCGATCAGTGGGAGCGGTTGGGGACATTGGTACCACTTAGCCCATCGTTCGCAACTGCTAACTCCTGGCCTGACGTCGAACCACGGGTGAAAGAAGAAGTTCCTAGCGGTTTGGACGAAGAAGTTCCTAGCGCCTGCCACTTAGCCCACCATTTTTTTGTATTTTTTTGTAAATATTTAAGTTAAACATTGAATCTTGGAAATTAAATGGTACTATAATTTGAGAACTAGGGAGTACTAGTTTACCAAACCTTTTCTCTTTACAAAAGGTATAATTATTAGACAATTAGTATGGGAGGGAGTTGAAGATCAAATTCCAGCAAAACAAGAAAGTGCTGAGAAAATTCAATACAGTGAGTGCAGTGCCAAAAGAAGCACTCCTATAAAACTTTGGTGCAGATGCATTTGCTTATGGATTTACAAGAATGTACAATTCTCACCTCAACTTGGACACCCTCACCAGCCCCCCCAATCAATTAACAAGGTAGGTTACATGAAAAATTCGCAAAGGCAACACTCTGTCAAACATCTCTAGTAAGATTTTCCGACTCTGTAACATTAATTTCTTTCAGCTTCCCTCCTCAACTAAGATAAACCAGGGAACCCGAAGATATTATACTGGATCAATTAAATCCATATCTACCAACAAATCTGGGCCAAAAAAAGAGAGACAATGATGACCATTTACATTCTCTCATACTCTAACTCTGTTGTTTTACCTGGCTACTTCCTCACTTCCCACACCGACACTTGATTTGTCTACCGACCGTACATTGTACTGTTCGTATACTCTTGCTCTGTTTTCCGCCCACCATTGTTCTGCCTGTTTCTCACTAAACCTCTTCCGGCTGCAAGTGTCAGAAACCGGTAGTTATTTATATACGCTGCTTCGTATTACCAACATTTTACTCGACCACCTAGATCTGGAATGAGAGCTCGTGAAATGTTCCCACTGGTTAACAAAAGTGTAGAGGTTTAAAACAACATACCTGAAGCGGACTCGTTTGAGATCCTTGCCACCGCCTGGTAACGAAGTAAGTGTAATATATACACCGGGTTCATCTTGTTCAACCCATTCACTCTCCTGCCGAGGGTCACCATCTTTTGTCCGGCTTCCAATTTTAGGGGTCGACTCGACGTGTCCTAGTTTTTGCCCCGAACTCCGGTTGCTTCCAACAGTAGAGCAATTAGATAGCCAGAGGCTGTTTGACCCATTTGCCTCTGTTTCTTGGTAACCTATTTGACCATTCAACTGGTCTATTGAGCCATTGGGGACATCAGTGGAAACAGGACTAGAGACAAAGGACGTCAATGAAGGAGATTTAGCATTTCTTGCAGCTCCCACTGGAAGCCTTTCAGCCATGTCCTTCAGCTATTGCCAAAAATGAAAAAAAGAAATTTTAATACCAATATCATAGTAGTAAGCAGTTGCATATACCGATGAGTTAATGAATAACTGTATCAATTCATCCAGTGAAGTAAATGAAAATAGAAGGGAATGTCATAAGTTATCATCCATCTTACTTGGGCAGTGAGAGCTTTGATCACATCTTTCGCAGCTTTGCACTTCTCCGCCTCTTCCCCAGCAATTGCTATAGCCTCTTTTAGCTGTTTGGTCGTCCTTTCTAACTCAAGTTCCTGAAGCTGGGACTTGCGTGTAAGATTTTCCACCTGAAAACGACAACTGGTCAGACATGAAGTACAAGATAACAGATTTTGCAAGGATACTACAGTAGGCTGCCTAAATTTATTTAACTCGTATACTTCTATTAGCTAAGATTTTGAGATGCACAACTAAAACTTCTACGCAACAAATTAAAACCATCTTTTCCTCATTAACTACATCTATGAGAATTGAGCATCCTATGCCATCAAACCTACCCCAAAGTTGAAACAAATACTCCGTATCATATGCTTGGTATCAATGACATGCTGAAACTAAGATACTCATTCAGACAAAAGGAATCCAAACCCACCACTTATAAGTTTCTAAGATCTGGGTCTTCCTTGAGAAGAAACATAAATACGTCAACACTCGATTTTCATAATGCTTTCAGTGCCATCGTGATTGAGAAAGTAGCATATGTTCCAAAGACTGTGATGATACGCATACCTGAGCTCTTAATTTGATAACTTCTTGGCTAAGGCTATCATTGGTCCTCTTAGCATCATCTACAACTAGTTTTGGAGAGGTAAGGCCACCGAGGGTAGGTGTTGGAGTAGTTGAACGAGGTGGACTGGGACGCCTTGATATTGGTGATGTGGCACGAGAAACAATTCTAGATCCAGGAACAGATGCCGAAAAAAACTTCTTAGATGATCCAAAAACTGGATTGAGGGACTTAGAAATGTTAAGAGCTCCCCATTGTGAACCTCCATTGGGAACAGGCGAGACACGACTACTGTTAAACTCTAATTTCTTGTTTCTCTTAGATCTACTTTCCACTTGCTTAAATGAATCCATTGGTGTAAATCTAGAAAGCTGCGTCTGAGATCTAGAATCCAACTTGTCATCCTTATCAACAACTTCAATGCTTCCCTGATTGATGCTTCCTCGCCTACTCATGGAATAGTGACTAGATGCATCTGTTTCAATGGATTTTCTCAGTTTATTAAAACAACCATCACAGACACGATAAGGCTTGTTCGGATTTGGAGCCATGGATGCCTTCAGACACTTCTTACTGGTACACGAATGGCAAAACACCAGTCCACAGTTATAACAATTATGACGTTTTCGTTTGAAATTAAAAGGCAGCCGACAACCGGAACACATAGATTGGTCAGCACCTGAAACCCACTTATGAAGGCAGATGGCAGCAGTGAAATTAGTGCCACAAGCTATACTTTTTACTTGCTTGTCTTTTAAAGCTTCAACCAGAGTTGGTGAGTTTCTATCATCAATATCCCCATGACCTAACCGACCATTTGCTCCTTTGCCCCATGTATAAACTTCGGTTCTCGATGTCAAAACTGCCACATGATAAGCACCACAAGATATCTCTTCCACAAAACTCTTTGAAAGCTTTCCTTCTACACGTATGGGAAGCTTACCATCAGCTTGTGGGTTTCCAAGTTGGCCATATACAGGACTTCCCATGGCGTACACATGACCTGATGTTGTAAGAGCAACAGTTATACTATGTCCACATGAAACTTGACAAAAGTTGGGTTCAACAAGAGCAGCAACACAAGTAGGTACAAGTTTTGCTTCCTTGTCTCCATGCCCAAGCCGCCCTTTGTCCCCATCTCCCCATGTAAATAGCTTTCCTGAGGAACAGTTGCTGGAACTTGAATTCCCAACCATCACTTCTACAACAGCAGCAGTGTGCCAGACCCCACAAGATGCTCTCACAGTTCGAAGGCCCTTCAGAGATTCAACTTCCCTTGGAATTGATACGCTTCTGCGATCTCCATGACCCAAAACACCAAAAGTTCCATCACCAAAGGTGAACAATTGGCCAGCAGAGGTTACTACAGCTGTGTGCCAGGGCCCGCAAGATATGTAAGACACATGTATACCCTCCAAGGGGCCATTTACTCTTTTGGGCACCCAATGACTTACCTGATTTCCATGCCCAAGAAGACCAGAGTTATAAGATCCATCACCCCACGTGTACAAATCACCGGAAAGTGTAACAGCACACGTATGGTACTCACCACATGCTACGAGTTCTATATTTGTACTACCAAGAGCCTCAATAAGTTTTGGTTGCAACACATCAGAATCTACACCATGCCCAAGGCGACCTCCAGATTCCTCTCCCCATGAGAAAACTTCTCCTTGTTTGGTCACGAGTGCAGCATGCTGACTACCACAAGCAATATTCTGAACATCTAGAACAACAGCAGATTCTAAAGCTTTGGGCAATAGAGAATCCATTTTTATGGCCAAAGTACCAGCAACTCTATGGGGCCCACCTCCAAGTACACCATCACCAGTACCTTCACCCCAAATGAAAACATCACCCAAGGCATCACCATCATCATGACCAGAACCTTGGCTTGATGAACTAACTGCACTTGAAAGGCTTACTCTAAAAGCATCCATGGCCATTGCTTTCATATGACCATGCACACTATCGGATCCTGATGACAAAGAATGAACTGAACCATTGGCAGAATCTGGGTGGAAGAAACCCTTAGGAGGGGCAGCATAGAGCATAGCATCTGAAAAAGCCTTATCCAAGCCATTCTTTGGAGGGCTTTCATATGGACTATGGAGGCGATTGTTATCTCCCCCATCCTGAATGAAGATGAGACAAATCTTAGTTTACGGTCTCACTAGGGAAGGGAACGGACAATGCAAAACATACCTTCATCAAGCTGTCATTGCTACCAAATGGGGAATTCAGAGGCGAACTTCTTCTTGTGTATGTTCTGGGACTATTTGCCTCGGAAGGAATTCCATCACTCCTTGACTCTGTTCTCCACTTCCGCTGATGGCAACGCGTAATTAGTGCTTTTAAACCACTAAACCAGGCCTCTGCTTCATCTTTATCTTTGCAGATCTAGCACATGATTTTAAGAAAATAAAGGAAATCCAGTGAAAATTCTGTCTATAACTTGGAAGAAAGGGATTGTATGCAAAAGTCGAACTGCCAACGGAAGCATAAAGGACAAGAGCTTAGCTAAAGACACGAAGTCTTACCAAATCCAATGACCTCTCATTATATATAAGAGAAAAGGATTGGTACTCCTTCTCGGGACGGGGGCATCTTTGGAAGATAGGCTGGAAAAAGATGAGCAGTGTTTTTTCAATATGCAAGACATCAAGGCTTAAAATGTGGCGTGACAACATATCAAAATACAAATGTCTTGATGGACACAAATGACTTACAGTACGCTGGCCAGCTATTATTCTTGACACATGGCTGAGCTTAAGGTGTTTCTCCTCTTTCCCAGAGAACCATATCAAAACAGACTCATCCTGAGCAGAATAAAAAAACCAGCAATTCAGACCTTGATAAAAATAGGAATGCAGATTGCTGCTGTTTAAAGAAAGGTCAATCCGCACTGCGACATAATTTCAAGGTAAGGCTGATGCCTAATCTTCTGGTAAGCAGATTACACTCACATTAGACAGGCGAAAAGGACAGAACTTGGGCTTTCCTCTTCTACCATATTTTAGAAGGTGAGCCCCTTTCTTCAAAGCAGTTATTGCCTGCGATAATGATCAGTAATGTCATTTCAAATGTATTTCCAGGTAAGGTATAGATGATACTAGTCAACTTGGAACATTCTTGTATATAAAATGCCAAAGTCAGAGTCAAATTACTCCTTAGTTCCGTTAACACGAGCTGGAAAGAACCCGTTAGATGCCAATGTGCTCCCAGATCATTAATACTATATCAGGCACTAAATCCAATATTTGTCGATTCACTTGATAGACCACACACTTAGCAGCAGCATAAAACTCAAAATTTGGTTCACTAAACCTGTAACCGCTAACAGATTATGCCAATTCACACCGGCTCATTCACTGAGACAAAAGCAGTTACATGGTTTGTACTTGTACTCATCAAACAGCTACAAGACATAACAGACTTATGCCTAATAAAAACAGAAACCACACTACAACCTCTAAAATCGGATGCAGATGATAATAAAGAAATCGAGCTTCACGAAGCTATGGAGGAAGCGAGAAACTAACGAACCTGTTCAATGTCTCTCTCGACAGCACCTGCCCTGCCGAGATCAGACGCCATTCTTTCCGTGCGAGACATCGTTGAAACGACGCAGTACCGAACCCAACAAGTCCACCAACAAATGAATCACAACTCTATCGAGTTCCATTCACCGCCAACGAATCCTCCACCAAGCCGTCACCACCGTTCCCACCCAAAGCAAAACCTAACCCCACTGCACAATCCGAAGGACGTGAATATTCCAGAAACTCAGGTTCCAGCATCACGTCCACTTAGTCCAGCTACGATTCCTCCACCTGAAGCTCTTCAATTCAATTTGAGCAGCTGCAAGCCAGAGAGTGATCCACGAATCGCCTGATAGCAAGAGCTTCTATGAGAGAAGAGTTGGAGCTAGAAGAAGCTTAGCGGTTGACAGAGAAAATCGAGGGTATGTGAGGGAAATCTGGCAAAATACTGGTAATGTGTGATCTGATTATCAGTTGCAGTAGAGAGAGAAAGCTAGAGAGAGAGAGAGAGAGAGAGAGAGAGAGAGAGAGAGAGTAAAGAAATGGTGAGGAGCGAGGGAGGGGCAATGAGGATAAAAGAGGAAAGGAACAACGAAGAGCATAGACATAGTAGTGACAGCTGATAATTCAGGAAAGAAATTGAAAAACAATAATGTCGGCCAAATATATGGGAAGTCCTGAACCTATTGTACGTTTTTCCGATATAGTCCTAAGGTCCCGATTAGTTTGACTCAAGTCACTAGCTTAAGTCCAACTTAAACAAATAAATTACCCTGCAACTCGATAAATATACATTCAAAGCAATAACTTTCTTAATTTGAGAGTAAATATTAAATATTTTAAGTGGAATAATTCATTGAATTAAGGAATTTAAATGATTTACAATTGAGAATTCATTATCAATTTGAGTATATTCACTATTTTTAAATATATATTATTCTAGATTTGGTAAAATTGCAAACAAAAAATTTCATATATGTGAGTAAGTTGTACTTAACCTAATAGTAAGTAATAGTATATTTTCTCTCTCGCTCTTGGCTCTCGCGATGTTCTCCTGGCCAACCTCTAGTGTCGCCGCATTCAAACCGACGCAGCCCCCTGCTCCTTCTTGCTCCCTGCGTATCTAGTATCTCTCCAATACCGGCGTGTTATCTGTGCGTTGCCGACGAACGGATATTACGGTCAATCGACGCAGCCCGCTTCTCTAAACGGCGTCTCTCCTCCGGATCACCTGATCGAGATGAAGCGATGCCCTACCGTCCATCCGCCTCGAGCTGCACAGCCTCACGTCAGCAGGCTTTGTCGGCCAACTGTGTGGTCAGGCCTGCCTCACCTGGCTTAGTGACCTCCAAGCTTGAACGAGAAGATAATTATGAACTATCCTTCTCTCCATCTTTTGATGGTTTTAGGTTCTTGTTTCTGCTATTTATTTTTCGTACTTTTTATCTTGTTGTTCATGCTAGTTTATGTGTCTGCTGACTTTTGAAAGAGTTGGTGGGTCTTCTGTTTTGCGCAACATTATGGCGAGTTGGCGTTTAGCTCCTGTGCAGCTTTGTTTGAAGGTCTCTACTAGTTTCTTTGGAGGATTCTCTAATTCTACGGACAACCGAGAATTTCTAGTTTTTTCCCTTTTAAGAACTTTTAATTATCTAGTAAGTATTTTTTTTGTTGGATGTTTTCCTCTGACTTGTATTATTTTCAATAAAATAATGTAAGTCGTTTTGCCTCAAAAATAAAATAGTAAACAATAGTAATATATTGTTGTTTAATTTAGATCAATACAAGTAAAAATTCTTAGATACTAGTATATATATAAATTACAAAGGTCCATTTACAATTTGCATATTATATGACTTGACATTATATATTAAGATGAAAATATTATAAATTAAATTATGAAAATCAAATTGGACAATTGATGGCCGCTAGGCCGAATCAACCAAAAAAGGCCTAGCAAAAAGCCCAACCAGTAGCCCAAAATATGGGCCCCATTAAAAACCCAAATAATAATAGCTAAACCCGTACGAAACAATGACATTCCCGGACCTAATAAGAACTAACCCGAACATACTACAAGGATATTCCCGAACAACACTCCCGAAGGTGTTAAGACACGTGTCCACTGACACTATATTGAAATATTACGATTTTGCCACTATGACAGTGGACTATATAAAGCATTTATGGCGGGAGTGAAGAAAGGGGAGAAAAAATCAAAGGAAGAAAATGCAGCTGAACGAGCGCAATTCAAATGGAACCCCGATTGCCAGAAGACTTGGGAGGAAGTCAAAGCTTATCTTTTGGAGGTGCCTACCCTACGGCAACCAACCGAGGATAGGCCCCTGATTGTGTACCTTGCGATGGGAGAGAGCCGTGAGTTCAATCCTCGTCCAGGAAGACGACCAAGGAAAGCAGTGGTCGGTTTACTATGTGAGCAAGTCTTTACATGATGTTGAACTTAACTAGCCAATAATCCAGAAGCTAGTCTACGCCCTGGTCCTCTCAGCCCGAAGGTTAAAACCATTTTTCCTCGAGTTCTCCATAGTGGTCCGAAGTAACATCATTGTTAAGGACATCCTGAAATGAGTGGACTATTCCGGAAGACTATCAAAATGGTGTATCGAACTAAGCGAATACAAAATACGGTACGAACCAAGAAGAGCGATCAAGGCGCAAGCTCTGACAGATTTTATTACCAAGTTACCACAGGGACCCAAAGGCGACTTAACGGAATTCGAAGATAGCCCTGTTTGGACTCTTTATGTTGACGGGGCTTCGGGAGTAGAAAGACAAGGAGCAGGATTAGTGCTCGAAGGACCTAAAGGTATGAAAGCTATCCGATCAATCAAATATACCTTTCCAGTGACAAATAACGCGGCCGAATACGAAGCCTTAATCGCCGGATTAGCTCAGAAAGCAGGGATTCGGTCTTTACGGGCATGCATCGATTCAAATCTCATCATTCAGCAGATGAACAGAGAGTACGGAGTCAAAGAACTCAGTCTTAAAAAGTACGCCGACATTGCCAAGAAATTAGCCGCACAGTTTGAAAGACTAAGTATCGAGAAGATTCCACGGGCACTTAATTCCGAAGCCGATATGCTCTCCAAGTCCACCTCCTACGATGAAGAGGGAGAACACTTGTATCAATTACCTCTGAGTATTCAGCATTACTTCGGGATGAAGAGCTCCTTATTGGAAATATATCACCGAAGGAATACTCCCGGAGGACCAGATTGCGGCGATGCTAGTTAGGAGGAAATCAAGTAAGTTCGTGATAATAGGGAGTAATCTATATCGTAAGGGTTTTTCTTCGCCTCTCCAGAAATGTATCAGCGAGGAAGAAACAGAAGAAGTCTTAAGTAAAGTCCACGAAGGTACATGTGGGTCCCATATCAAGTCAGATGCGTTAACTGCAGTGATACTCAGGCAAGGGTATTTGTAGCCGAACCTAAAGGAAGAGGCTACAAAGTTAGTTAACAAATGTAAGAAGTACTAAGAGCATGCCCGAATACAGAGTTCCTTCGGAGTATGTGACATTTTCGGATTACCCAATACCCTTTATCATTTGAGGTATTGATTTGATTGGAGCACTACCAAAAGCGTCCGTAGGGGTAAAATACTGCATAGTCGCCGTAAATTACTTTACTAAGTGGATAGAAGCCGAACCATTGGCTTCGATAACAGCGGACAACATCGGGGAATTCGTTTGGAAAAACATAGTCTGCAGGTTCGATGCCCGAAAGTGCTTGTTGCAGACAACGAGACACAATTTACGGACGGAGGGTTCTAGGATTTTGCCGAGGAATTCGGTATTAAGCTTCACTTTTCTCTGGTCGCACACCCGCAGAGCAACGGACAGGTCGAAGTATCAAACCGAACGTTGAAAGACGGTCTTCAAGAGACTTGGGAACGCTAAGGGTAAATGGCCCAGAGAGCTTCCACACGTCCTATGGAGTTACCGAACTACATCCCGAAGGTCGACAGGAGAAACTCTATTTTCCTTAGCCTATGGGATTGAAGCTCTCATCCCCATTAAAGTAACCAATCCATCTCTCCGGGTAAAAATCTTTGAAGAAAATGCGAACGAGCAAAGGCTAAGAGCAAATTTAGATTTTCTCGAAGGAAAAAGAGACGGAGCATAGCTCCGAAGAAAGACATTTCAACAAAGGACCACAGCCTCAGTGAATTTAAAAGTTAAAGCAAAAAATATCAAGGTTGGAGACCTAATCCTAAGGCACACCAAGCTGGGCTCCCGGAGACCAAAAGGAGGTTCATTCGCCCCGAACTGGGAAGGTCCGTTTGAAGTGACCGCCGAAGAAAGAAAAAGGAGTATACAAATTGTCAGATTCCGAAGGAAGAGAATTGGCTAACTCGTATCATTTTGAAGCACTTAGAAAGTACTATGTGTAATCCGGAGTTAGCTTAATAAATAGATACTTTCGGGAATAGGACGTAGGTCTTATAACCGAACCTCTATAAAAATAAGAGTCAGCTTGTGGAAGTAGTCATTACAAAAGTCCCGGATGATCGATTACAGAAGTCCCGGAGGACCCTACAAAAGAGCAAGAAAAAACAAATAACACAATAGAAGGGAAACTAAATTCACTAGGATGAATAGGCTCCGGAACCTTCAAAAATTCTTCCCCGCACCAAGAGGGATCCACCGGCCGTTCGTCATGACTGTCTAGCCCAGAGAGGTCCACATGTAGGTTCCGTTCAATTATTTGCCTCCGGGCAAGACAGAAGCCTTGGTCGAACTTCTCGACAACCAAGTTCACTACCGCCCTTGCGGCTTCCTCCCATGCCTCATGTTCCTCCCGGACCGTCTTGACCTTTTCCCGGAGGTCCTTGATGTCTTGCTCAGAGTGGTTCTTGAGATTTTCAAGATTGACCTCGAGGTCTCTCTTTTCCTTCTCAAGGGCTGCCACCCTCATCCGAAGCTCTTCCTCAGAATCCCTCTGAACAGACTGCTCAGAAAAGCAGCTTCAACTTGAGCGAGCTGAGATGCGGCAGTGGGATCAAGAAGATCACTTTGGACATCCTCCAGGAGGGTTAAAGCCAAAGAGCTTGACGTCCGGGAAGCCCGAAGCAGTTGTTCGTAGTGGGAAACTCTTTGGATGAGTTCCTCCACTACGGCTACAGCTTTTGTAGCCCGTTGTTCAGCACTACTCCAGGCTTCGTCCATCTTCTGGACGACCTGGGAAGCCCGTAAGGCACGTTGTCTACAATAAGCAAAAAGGGGGAGTTAGGATAGAAACAGATTAATGGTAAGGAACAAACGAAAACAAGGAGGAGGATCAACCTGGTCGCTCAGGACGTGCATTTGGGCCATTATCACGGTAAGGTCCGGGAACTGGTGCTCAAGGCAATCCATGGTCCGGGCGGTAGACATCCTTTTCAAGAGCTCCAGGGCCATCTTCTTGGCATCTCCGTCATCCATGAGGTTTTTATTCTCATGGATAAGCCACTTCGGCTCACGAGGGATCAGATCTGATCCGTACTGGGCAAGCTCAGCGTCCCGCTCTTGTCGTACCTTCTCCTGGGCCTCCTTCCAGCTTGGACCTATATAGCAGAAATGCGTTCGGGTAACTTCGTGAATTGGATCATCTCCGAACATCCGAGAAAGGTTCCCGAAGATGTTACATAAACACTTATTCTCTAAGGTTAAGTGTTGATTATCTAGGTCGAAGTCAGAAGGCAAGACTCCCAGAGCCTGCTCCTCTGCAATTGGAGTGGTCTTGTACTTTCCCCGGAATGCCTTCTCTTGTCCAGAGAAGGATCTGCCCGATCATAGGCATCGAACAGATCCTCGAACGTTGTGTTCGTCTCTTCCAAACGAACAGGTGAACGGACCTTTGAAGGACCGGAGGTAGGAGCCTCCGGGGCATCTGTAGCATCTCTCTTCCTCTTCTTCGGCTCAATCGCCGGAGGTTGGGAGGGACCAGCCTTGGATGACTCCTTGGTAGGTTTGGTCTTTTTGTGGACGCCCTTAAACAGATCCTGAAGATCAATCTTCGGGACCATTTCTGCAAAGGAAGACACAATTAGTCAATACAAAAAGGAATACAAAATAGCCAAAGAAATGATATGAACCTTGAACAAAGGCCACGTGCGGGATTTCACCCCGCAGACGTCGAATCAGTGCTAGGTCTTGGGAGAGGAGGACTTTCCCTGATTCCAAGTGCCCCCAAGTCACCCTAAATAATCCCTAATTGAGATAAAACTCATTGGGTGATGATGATCCAGTTGATCGAGACAGGGAATGGTTCGGGATGCTCATCCCCGAACCAGTCGACCAACTGCCGCAACTTGCTCCGAAAGGTTTTGTAGTTCTCCCGAGCACCTTCCAACTCCAACAAGCATGAAGGGTCCTTCACATCCACAAGCTCTCCAACCTTCTGGACAATTTGGAGGTTCCATGACGCTTCGGGCTTCATGAAGAAGAATTCCTCATGCCACCCTTTCCTACTTGAAGGCAGATCCCAGATTAGGTTGAACCTCTTTGAAGGGTTCCCCCTAGCCCCGAAGTAGTAGAAGCAGTTCCTCGGCTTCGGCACAATTTTGTAAAATTGCAAAAAAGTGGAAATTTTTTGGTCCACCCCGAACACCTTACATAACACGAGAAACGCGTTTATGTGGCAATAGGTGTTCGGGCTTAGCTGGTTGACGGCCAGGCCATGAGATTCTGCTAATTCCTGAACAAAAGGGTGCGGGGAAACCAGAGCCCGCACTCCAATTGACACCTAAAAACGACAAGGCAACCGACGCCCGGTTCATATACACGACACTCATGCCTCAGTACTCTAACGGCTACGGTACGAGGAAGAAAGAAGTCGCGTTGCCAACGCTTTATAAGTTCGGGAGTGGCCCTGCTCCGGAAGTGCTCGACTTCCGACCACCATTCTTCGGGTACAGGGCCACTTGTTTCTAAGAGATTTCCCGGAGGACGAACAAAGGAAGGAGTTGGAAAAGGAGGGGTCATTTGTAAATACCTCAACAAATAGGACGGAGAAAACGACGGCAGATGGGCGACCTAAGAGTTACCGGCAAAACGCTAGCAGCCGTGTCGACAAGGGAGTGGTGTTGACGGTAGAACTTCCCAACGGCGGAAGCACCCTCTTGACCACCGGAAGCGACGGTTGCTTGACTAAGGAACGGTGCTAGGTATTCTTCTATTGCAACTTTCTCAACACTTCTCCACTTCTGAAAAAAGCTGATCGCCTCCTTGAGCGATAGGTTGTCCGTCGTGAAAAAAGAGAATAGCTAAAGAGAGAGAGATTGAGAGCAAAGAAAGCGAGGAAGCAAGAATGAGGTGAATAGAAACTCGAAAGCTATTCCTTATTTAAGGATGTCCGGGAAGGCGAACTGTCACAAAACGATGCATATCCACCGTTGATCAAAAAATAGCAGTTAATGCACGAACCGCGACGGAACTGCTTGTAAACCGCCTTAAAAGACCCGGACTATGTTGGTCCGAGAAAATTCAAAAGGAGGATGGAAAGACCCTCAATACAAAAGACCCGGACCATTATGGTCCGAGGAATTTCCAAAGGAGGATGGAAAAATCCTGTTCAAAAGTCCCGAACCATTCCGAGAAATTTCCAAAGGAGGATGGAGAGATCCTAAGTTCAAAAGACCCGGACCATTACGATCCGAGAAACTTTAAAAGGAGGATGGAAAGATCCTCAGTTCAAAAGTCTCGGACCATTACGGTCCGAGAAACTTCAAAAGGAGGATGGAAAGATCCTCAGTTCAAAAGTCCTTGACCATTCTGAGAAATTTCCAAGGGAGGATGAAAAGATCCTCAATACAAAAGACCCGGACCTTGATGGTCCGAGAAATTTCCAAAGGATTGAAAGATCATCAGTTCAAAAGACCCAGACCATTATGGTCCGAGGAATTTCCAAAGGGGGATGCACAACTCTGGCCAGACGTTTTGGACCTTAACGATCCGGGAAATTACACGAAATGTCGCTGCACTTAAAAAAATTCAGACTCCTTGCAGTCGGCCGAATTACTAAGGGGGGATTTGATGGCCGCTAGGCCCAATCAACCAAAAATGCCTAGCAAAAGGCTCAACTAGTAGCCCAAAATAGGGGCCCAATTAAAAACCCAAATAATAATAGCTAAACTCGTACGGAACAATGACATTCCCGGACCTAATAAGAACTAACCCGAACATACCACAAGGATATTCCCGGACAACACTCCCGAAGGTGTTAAGACACGTGTCCACTCAGACTATATTGAAATATTACGATTTTGCCACTATGGCAGTGGACTATATAAAGCATTTATGACGGGAGTTAAATGATCTTTTTTGACAACTTTCATCCAAAAGAACATGAACAAAGAACATTTATCCTCATTCTCGAATTCCGAATTAAACGCATATTGCACAAATTCTCATGGCGTCCAGTAACGTCAAAACACGTCATTACCGAAAAATCGTGGCGGCAGCCCACACAGATCCGCCACCAGACAATATATCTTGATAAGAGCATTATTGCCTCTTAATTTCATTCAATTAACTACAATTATTCAATATCTATTTGGCGTCTGTATGTCACTATTATTATTTGATAGAAAATTTTCTTAAAATTTTCATAAACTAAAATACTATCAAGCTATAATTAAAAAATTTGTTAATCTTGATTCAAATTGTTGAAAATGTAAAAAAAAATAATATGTTAAATGTTGGAAATGACGATTTAAAAAAAGTAGAAACAGACCATGGAGTATATAGTTGTAAAATAATGGAAACTAGTTAAATTCCAGGGACAGAAGAGAATAAGTGTTAGAAATGGGAGGACATCGATGCTTTTTCTTTTCTTTTCTTTTTTTTACCTTTGTTCCTTTTAGTTTTCAGACCTAGAATGGATTTTTTTAAGCACTGTATGTAAATTTGAGAAAGACTAAAATAGACTTAATAAAAAAAAAGACTAAAATATAAACTAGTCATAGGTTAGAGCTTCCAGTGCACTTACCCTAAATACATACGATAATAATATCGGGTAAAATTATTATAGTCGAAAAATGCAATTTAACTACCGATACTTTAATATCGGGTAAAATTATTATAGAGCTTATGGTGTTTATATAAATAAACAAAAGTTAAGAGTGTTAGAAGTACAAAATTTAAAGTATAGAGGTTAATTTATAATAAAGATAACGGGTAAAGTTAAAATTAACGGTGGAGTATTGAAATTGCACCTCAAATTGAAGTTAAGTATTAAATTTGGACCGATGAAAAGAATAGTAGTTAAATTGCATTTTTCGACATATTTTAGTCTTGATTTTGCACCCGAAGCCAATTATTATATAAGATACCTGGAAAAAAAAAACAATTACTCCTTTAAAAAAACAATGAATTCAGAACATGATGAAGGAATTAGTAGTAGTTATGATCGGTTAATAACTAGCAACGTCATTACAAAACAATAAAACTATGTATCTCCTTTAATATCCTACTCCTTCTGTGAACCAGTAAAAATATTTAATTTATGGTTTATTTCTTTTAATATGTTTTTAAATATTAAAAAATCTTATAATTTATATGTAAATTATAGTTTGATGTGTCTGATTTATAAATATATATTTTTAGAGTTTTTTTACAATATATTTTTGATAAATATTTGATTCAAACACAAATTAAAAAATTAAACGTTTATCTTGAGTTAAGAAACGTTTGAACTTGTTACAAGTAAAGTAGTTTCGTTTAACAAAGAATTATTGTGAGCTAGAGAAGTCACATGGTAGGAACAATTGAAATGTCAATTTCCATTGTGAATGGGAAGAAGAATTTGGACAGAAACCCAAAAGAAGAAAGAAAGAAGGAAAAATACTCCAAGAGCTATAAACCATGTGCAAAGATGAATGAACTTCACCCTCACACACATACATTATTATTCTTGAATAGTGTTACTTTTGATCTTTGGAACCCCATATTGATTGAGACCAACACCAAGGCACTGAACTTTTGAGAAAAGGTAAAATCAGCCTCACAAGTCAGGGTTCTGGTCCCAATTTCTTTGCCCTAACTTGTCCCTACCAACACCTTACATTGCCACACATCAAAGAAATACTACAATCCCATTTGCCAAATCCCTTGTTTCCGTGCTCGGTTCATTCGGCCTAACAGCTGCTTGAACCGAGCACCATCAAATGTCGAATGAACTATCTAACAGTAGCTTTTAGCTTCAACGCTTAAACGATCAATCACGAGTCCTTTAACGACATGAAATCGCTTCGCAAATGAAAGCAGCTTAAGGGTTACATAAAGCAATGCATCATCATACATACCCTGCCTTGTGAAAGAAAGCAGAATAAATCTTAGAGAGCATCCAAATCAGTTGTTTGAGAGGTTTTCTACAAACATTAATACCTGGGGAATTCTATTTCATCGAACTGAAAACAAAACTTTCCCACTAAACACCAATGTTCCTAGCATCTCACCTGTACAACAACAATTACAATTGTAGAAGGGTCTCGAGCGAGTCGAGTCAACAACCTCTTCAACCCTCTTGACAGTCTGACCATCAAGTATCAGGTAGCTCCATCAAAGGAAGGACTATTCTCTGCATCCTCATCCTCACTGAAGCTGGACAGTACATCCATTGACAATCTGAACGAAGTTATAACATGGTCAGATTACCGAAGACAACAAACCATGGCGTAAATACAGGCATCATTCTACCCAATTTTCCATTAAAATGAATAGAGCTATTTGTTTACTGTTTGCACCACATGTTACCAAGGACCCACACGTGTTTAGGTGTCAGCATGATAAAACTTGGAATGCAACAGAAACACATCATTGACAAGTAAACAAAGATGGAGATCACATTTCAAAAGTAGTTAATGATGCTTTTGCACAGAGGAAGTACAATAATCTACTCTTCCACTGCAAAATAGCAACAGGTAACCATGCATAATTCTTTACTTGAAAATTAAAATTACCAGATAGAATACTATCTTTTTCTTCTACCACCTGCGGTCCCCAACCACAAAAAGAGTAAAGATAACCAACTTTTCAGGAGGGACTTCAAAATCTCAAAGGTACCAAACCAAATAGATTTGCACGCTTATACATGTGTAATGAGAAATATTACAGCATGCAAGTTTCTAGATCTGCATCACATGCTTGTTACATAAAAAGGCAAGCACCATATTCATAAGTTGTACTGACCCCTTAACTTGATTTGGCAATGAACGCATAAGAGATGGTTTGCCCACATATTCTGGCTGAAGGAACTCATCTTTGAATCCTTTGTGCACCTTGATACAAAAAAAGGGGGGGTAAGCATGGAAAAAAAGATTTTTATAGTAAGATTAATCCACATTTCAGTCACCTTCATCTCATTCACCGATAACTTCGACCTAGAAGGATCTCGGTATACCCTTTTCGGTTTATAATAGCCATGTTGTTTCACTGCCTGCAACCGTACATAAATGACCAGAAAGACTGAGCACCAGACTGCTGAGTAATCAAGCCTCATAACGGAGCACTCAACAGAAAAAGAAAAGAAACTAAACCTTTTCCATGATAGATGAAGGCACCCTCTCCTCAGGATCAAGCTCATCGTCTCTATACCCTGAAGTCGTATTTGAAAGTTGAATTCCCACCCTTCTGGAAATCTTTGAGCTGCCATTTAGACCGTCAGGTAAAGAAGGCCTTACTTGTTCCTTGGAGACTTTCTTTCCATATGAACGATCATAATTAGGAAAAGGATCTGATAACCCCTCCATGTCATGCTTAGAGCTCATCCTGTTTATATTGCTTTGAAAACGTGAAACTTTCCCAGAATTTTCATAAGCGTTCAGAGAAGAGTCCCATGCAGGACAAAGATTGGAACCATCAAGGAAAGGAGGCCTTTGTTTTACCACACGAGAATTCCTACCAGGCCAATTATCGTAGTTGTAAGCTGCCTCTTCATCATCAGAATCCCATTGATCTGCCCTAGAACGAGGAACTTGATACCTCTACATGAGTACAAAACACATTGCTGTTGATTAAAATGAAGCATCATAAACAGCATATTTCACAGAGAAGTAAGCAGAATAGCCAAATTTATATTCAATCACATCAAATCAGAAGTCAGGAAAACCATTGGGGCATAGTCCAACGGAACCAACAAGATAAACAAACATTTTCCTAAATCCAAATGAATATACTTGGTACAAATCCAATTGTCCAAGTTATGATCTGGTACTCTACTACAGGTATAAACCAAGTTGCATTTGAGTAAAATAAAGCACCTGCATGTACAAAATATTTCAGGGAGGAAAACAAATTGATAAGCTCATTTTTAATCACATGAAATTAGACATCAAGGAAACCATAGGGTCACAGTCCAAAAGAACCAGCATGAGAAAAAAAAATGTTTTTTAAATCCAAATGCATATACTCCTTAGTACAATCCAAGTTACAATCTGTTGCTTCATTAGATAATTCAAAAACCATGTACATACTCTAATACCAAGTGGGCACACAAAAGAAAGGCATTAGAAGTCCACATACAGGATCAACAAATGGCTCCTTTGGATGTGGATACACTTCAGGAGAATGGCTCTGTCTAGGATGTTTGACATGAATCGGCTCCACCAGTGTATCTAATAAAAAGCAGAAAACTAATGAATATAAATCACTACAAGGTAGCTAAAATTTTAAGTCCTAAAACTTAATGCATGATAGCAAAGCTGTGGCATCTGATACCAATTAGTTAGCACTCAATAATGAAATTTTTTTCACTAACAAAAAAGGATATAAGAAATACTTGCCATCAACTGGGTCATTATCTGCATAGTCAAATGCCCCTGGAGGAGGAAGATCAAATTCAACAGAAAGTGGAGGGCCATCTTCTCGGTACTGCATTCCCAGCTGCCGCTTGACAGTGGTAATAGCAGGGTTTTCAACTTCACTTTTCACTTTTAAATATCCCATTGGCTTATAACCCACTTTCTTATCTCTTGTGGGCATTGGGCCCGCAGTCCCAGTTGGTTTCAAGTGTACAGAACTCACAGTGTTGTAAGGATCAACACTTTCTGAAAGAACCTGGTTTTGCAACCCCGAACTACTTTCTGAAGAGGGATCATCTGAACGATTGACATAAGCTTTGGGTTTATGCTTCAAGTCCCCAGATCTTTGATCTATGAATGGAATATCATTAGCACCATTTCTCTGGCTTTCCACTTCTCTTGGTTCGATATTGCTGTACTCTCCCTGTTTAATACTGCCACATGAATCTTGCTTTAGTCCACTATTATGATCTTGAATAACACCGCTTGAATAGTCCTGTCGACCATTAGCATAGCCTTCTGTTCTCCTCTTGTCTTTTAGTCTTCTGTGGCAAAACCAACTAGATATCTGCTTCTCTGTCAATATAAGCTGCTGTGCTAGTTGCAGTTTCATTTCCTCGGTAGGGAACTTGTGATCTTAAAAAAAACAAGAAGCGAGAAAACACATTAGAGCATAAAATACTGATTACCAGAATTGTTGACAAAATCACGAGAATAGCATTATACCATTGTAAAAGTCCTCCAAAGCTTTCAGCTGACCAGGTGTCTTTAGAATTCTCTTCTTACCCATATCAGCAGAAACTTTATTTTCATCAGAGTGCGCTTCACTTGAATCTGAAACAGGGTATTAACGATCAATATACCTCAAATGACAACACAAAAATAGGAAAACCTAATAAACAAAAGAAAGCACAGATGCTGGAGAAAGGAACACAAGTATGACGGATGGAAAAAGGAAGTTATAAAGGATATCACTGACTTTGAAGCTCAAGTACTAAACAGAAAATGCATTTAGCATAGACTTATTGATAGACCGTAACTGCCACACAATATTGCCAACAGAGTCCATGAAATATGAAAAAAACCAGAAAATGAAATTGCAAACTCAATCAAGCCATCCATATCCAGCACATTCAGTTAGTAGAAGCACAACCATATTCATTTCTGTTCTATCACCAGTGTTCGTGGTTTTATAGCAACTCCATCTATTCATATGTTGTTAATATCCGTCTCATCACTAACTATTCACATCAAACCTATGGTATTAATAAGCATGCGAAAGGACCTATAGCATTTCAACTTGCAATAAAAATGGGAGTGCAGCTAAAATTCCTCAACTCAGGACATTCAAAAAATTTCCTTTATATTAAGATTGCTCGATTCCTTTAAAAATGGGAGTAAAGCATGAATCAGAGGAGACAGTCAATATGAATGTCACGTTCTGCTCTTATCTGGCATGTTTTTAGGCGTGCTGGACACAAGTTCACCACTGTAAATTTGCTCATTCCATCATCAAATGAAACCTAAAGATGCCTGAAATACTAGTGCTTCCTCTAAGAAATGAATTGCTACTCAAAGGTGCATATAATTGAGCTTTAAGTTCCAGAAGATAAACAGTGGTTAGATTGCATTTTTTATTTTTATTTTTATGAAGGTTAGATTGCATTTTCATATACTGCATGATTCTACCTAAATACAACGATGGCAGGATGTAGATGTCCAAGAAAAAGAAGTCACTAAAGGTTCATCATGTAATCCAGATGTCAGATCTGCGACTTTTGAATGTCCATATGAAACAAAAAGTTTTAGCAACTTGAGATGGTTGAAATTACTTTTCAAACTAATCTGACAAGCATCAATTCACACATGACCAAGCCATAAGCAGATTTGTGAACTCAATCCTGGTTTAATTAGAATAAAAAATATAAAAAGGACGAAGCAATGCAGAAGATGTGAAGAAATTACTACATGCTTGAAAGTCCCAAAACAAGAATCCCCCCAAACGGAACTTCAAAGTTTCACACAGGAAGTTCACCAAACTTAATGTTGGGAGACTCAACCGACAGAACTTCAAAATCCCATGTATCCAAATTGATCTGGGGATTTGAAAAGAGATCAAATTTACCTTCCATGTGGTTACAATCTCTGGGCACCCTCTCACCTTCTTCTCTTCGTTTTCACTGATTTGCCCTCTGATTTGGCCTCAAAAAGACAAACCCATTACCATGCAATCAGGGCTGAGAAGGATTCAGAAAATCCCCCTGCTGGTCACATCAATTGGTTGAAATTAAGAGCTAATGTCAACGAGATAGATGGGAGGAGAAGAGAAGCAGTGGGGGGAGGAGAAGAGAGAGGAATCGAAAATCCGAATTTCAGTGAGGAAACTGGGAAGGAAGGAACAAGGATAGTCTGGAATTTTTCCTTTTCGTCTGGGTTTGATCCTTTCCATTTGCTTGTTTGATTCAATTTTACTACCAGATTTCAACAGTTGTGTTTTGGTTTTTGTTTTTTTGGATCAAAAGAAAAAATGAAATGTGTCAAGATAGGTCCCTGTGATTGTTCAAAAGGTTCGTTTAGCCCACGTTGGATGGTTCTCGTGACGTTTTGCACCTGTTTTTGTTTGCCCTTTGCATTGCATGTCACCAGACATCTGACCTTTCTTTTCTTCCCCATTAATTTTTCATCTCACTGAAAAAAAATAAAGAAACTTTTTTTATCAATCTTCAAAAACAGGGGAAAAAAGACTGGGACTTGAAAATACTCCCAATTACCAAAAAAAAAGGTAACAACTTTTCTTCTCTCTGATACATTTGATACAACTAAATCCAAGTTTATGATGGATTTCATGGACTTAAAGAACGGAGCTTTTGTTCATAAATAAAAAGTGAGTGTCTTGATTAATCAAAATTGGCAAAAAAAAAAAGTGCCTAAAAAATTCTTCTTTCAACAGCTTAAGGGTGTTGTTGGTGTTCCCAACCAGAAACCCAGATTCAGATCTTTAAAAAGTTTTTGCAGCAGTCGATAGAAACTAAGAACCAAACCGAAACCGAAAAATCAAACTCTGCCGTTGCGGTCTTTGACGATTCGCCGGCGTCTCCACGTACCGCCGCCGCCTCGATCATTCATGTCTCCAGAAATCTCCGCCGCGTTCAAGACCGCCGATCATCTGCATGGAGTTGCTTGAGCTCGATCTCTCTCTGCATTTTTCAATCCTTGATCTTAGAAGAAAAACCTGTCCCTAATTTCCAACACAATCGTCTTCTTCTTCCATTACTTCAATATCTGCATGAGCCTGATAGGAACGCGATCGAATTTTAGTGGTTCGGGTGGACTAAAATCGTACTAGAATTTCTAAAATTTTACATTTTGAATTGGTGAATTCTTTATTCTGATTTATCTCTATGCTTTTTCCTGATATATGTTTTTTGTTTTTCCCGAAAACAATCTTGGTGCTTACTGTCAGCCCAAATATCATAGGCCCAACATAAATTTAAAACATTATATGGTTTTTTTTGAATTAGGGAAAACCACCGATTTTGACATTGATGTTTCCTAAAACATACATCACGTTTTAGAAAAAGAATTTACTCTTTGAACCTTTTTTTTGCCGTTCTCGTTAAATTTCCCACCGTAACATTTACATGGCTTAATATTAACTGAATAACGTTTATATGTCTTGAAGTAAATTAACTGCCATTTACTAAAGTTTCTAAAGGGGTAACTTTTAGTCCCTTAGTTTCACTAAAATCACTCATATGTTTGCAATATACTAGGGTTGTAAATGAGCCGAGTCGTTATCGAACTTACTTGAATTCGAACTCGGCTCGTGTGTTATTGAGCAATGTATTATCGAGCTTCGGGTTCGAGTTCGAGCCGAGTTCAAGGCTCGATTATTTTATATAGCCGAGTTCGAGTCAAGCTGAGTTCGGTTCGATTGCTTATTGAACTATCGAGTAATACATAGTAAAAAGAACCTAGGATAATTCACATGTAAATAATTAAAGTAGTAAGACCTAATTTACTACAATTATAAAGTATAATGAGTAATTTAAAAGTAGTACGACCTAATTGACTAAAATTATAAAGCACCAATACTAAAATTACAAAGTATCATATTTCGAGCAGCTATCAAGCCGAACTCGAGCATAGTTTGAATAATTATTGATACGTTTCGAAGAGCTCGCGAGCAATCAAGCCGAACTCGAGCAATCCAATCGAGCCGAGTTCGAGCCCGTATCATGAAGGCTCGTCGAGCTCGATCAAAAATTTTCGAGCCGAGTTCGAGCTGAGCACAATTCGAGCTCGGCTCAGCTGGTTTACAACCCTATCCTATACATCCTTACTACTTTTTTTTAGAACAACGATGAGGAATTTTGAGAAAAGGGACAAAAGCCACCTGAACACTATAACACCAAACAAAGCTCAAACAGCTTGATCATAAGCCAATTCATTCAATGGATACAAAACGAGGTACATGCTAACCCGCTTCGTTCGGGAAATATATAATTACTCTACATTTCATAAATATTATTGTCACATTTCAAGTTCAACTTTTTATTTGACTGAAATATATAAGAAATAATTAATTTGTTAAATAGATATTTAAAGAGTATATAAAAAATAGACATAGTGATTTACAATTTTTGTATAAAATTATTCAACTTTTTAGGTTAAGATAATTAAGTAAAATAATAATAAAATAAATGCTGAAAAATAAATGTGATGAACTTTGTACAGATGGGATGTAAAATAAAATGGAAATAATAAAGTTTAAGGAAAAAATCTTTATTTTTTTTCTTTCACAAATTGTACATCCATTTTAAAATTAAAAAAAGTAAACTTTTTGAAGTTGATGTAAAACTCGTGAGAGAAAAAGATTCAAGAAAAATATTAATTTGACATTTCAATGTGCAAAAACAATGACAAAATTTAAAGTGATCCAATTTGAAAATTTGAAATTATTTGATACTAATGTACTAAAGGAATGAAAAACTTTAAAATGACTCAAATTATAAGATCGAAAACATTTGATATTAATGATGGCCGCCAGACCTAATCATCCCAATAGGTCTACCAAAAGGCCCAAATTAATAGTCCACTATAAGGGCCCCATTAAAAATTCAAGCAGTGATAAACTAAAACCTAACGGAACAATGACATTCCCGGACCTAATAAGAATTTACCCGGACAAGCCATTGGAATTCCCGGAGAAGCACTCCCGGATATACAGAACACGTGTCCAATAACTTTATATTGACATATTACGATTTTGCCACCATTAATACCAGCTATATA
The DNA here is from genome assembly GCA_024586325.1 of Stellera chamaejasme. Lineage (NCBI taxonomy): Eukaryota > Viridiplantae > Streptophyta > Magnoliopsida > Malvales > Thymelaeaceae > Stellera > Stellera chamaejasme. The sequence continues at coordinate 7,606,044 of CM044984.1, read as the reverse complement.
AGACATTTATGGCATAAGTCAAAGGGATCGATCTTTTCAGTCATTTCATTGACAAGAACTAAAACACGACAAACTCAACTCCCCCCATTCCTCGAATTCCGAGAATTGCGTAACGCACTAATCCCAATGGCATCGAGCAACATCAGCACACGTCAACTACGCAGACACGTGACGGCTGCTCAAACAGATCCACTAATGATGAAAATCCTATTTCAACATCCCAAACCATGAATGTTCGGGAAATTCAAAGGATGAAAATCCTATTTCAAAATCTCGAACCATGAATGTTCGGGAAATTCAAAGGAATGATGAAAATCCTATTTCAAAATCCCGAACCATGAATGTTCGGGAAATTCAAATGAAGGATGAAAATCTTATTTCAAAATCTCGAACCATGATGGTTCGAGGAACTCAGGATAAAAATCCTATTTTCAAAAGCCCGAACCATGAATGTTCGGGAAATTCAAAGGAATGATGAAAATCCTATTTCAAAATCTCGAACTATGATGGTTCGAGAAATTCAAAGGAATGATGAAAATCCTATTTCAAAATCCCGAACCATGAATGTTCGAGAAATTCAAAGGACAGAAGCGTTCCAACTTTCCCGGACCATCCGGGAAAGCACTTAAGTTATTCGGACTCCTTACAGTCGGCCGCATGACAGAGGGGGACTTGATGGCCGCCAGGCTCAATCATCCCAATAGGCCTACCAAAAGGCCCAAATTAATAGCCCACTATAAGGGCCCCATTAAAAATTCAAGTAGTGATAAACTAAAACCTAACGGAACAATGACATTCTCGGACCTAATAAGAATTTACCCGGACAAGCCATTGGAATTCCCGAAGAAGCACTCCCGGATATACAGAACACGTGTCCAATAACGTTATATTGACATATTACGATTTTGCCACCATTAATACCAGGTATATAAGACATTTATGGCATAAGTCAAAGGGATCGATCTTTTCAGTCACTTCATTGACAACAACTAAAACACGACAAACTCAACTCCCCCCCATTCCTCGAATTCCGAGAATCGCGTAACGCACTAATCCCAATGGCATCAAGCAACATTAACACGCGTCAACTACGCAGACACGTGGCGGCTGCTCAAACAGATCCGCCACCAATTAATGTGTAAAAAGAATGAATAACTTTAAAGTGATTCATGCTATGAGATTTAAAATAGCTGTTGGGGGTGTCTGAATGACTAAATTTAAAACATGGGGTAATCGGGAAAGAACTTTTAAATTTTAGGATCAAAACAAGCATTTTACCCCTAGGTCAACTGACTTTGCTATGGTCAAAGGGGTAAAGTGCTTGACGGAGCATAGTTGAGGGACTGAGTAATTCCGAGTTATAATTCAGGGATTAAACTGAACGAATGATAATAGTTCAGGGGACTAAACAATAAATAAGTCTTCCAAATATTTGATATTGCTGTGAAAACGGAATAAAAAAGTTTAAAGTGACCCAAATTATAAGATAAAAAATATATCGTATTGATCATGTGAAAAAATAAATAAACTTTAAAATACTCAAATTATAAGATTGAAAATATTCGGCATTAATGCGCAAAAGGGATGAAATTTTTTTAAATGACTCAAATTATAAGATAAAAATATTTGGTATTGATGAGCAAAAAGAATGAAAATTTTTAAAATGACCCAAATTGTAAGATTGAAAGCATCCGGTATTAATGTGTAAAAAGAATTAACAATTTAAAAATGACCAAAATTAGAATATTGAAAACATTTAGTATTGATGTGCATAAAGAATGAAAGAGTAAAAAAATTGTTTCTTAACAAATTTAAAAGAAAAAAAAGAGGAGGAGGAGGTTGGCAAGGGTTATTGTAGAATTGGTTTTATGGGATACCATTCTCAAATCACTATTCATTTTGATCTCATTATTACATAGCATGTTGATAACTGTATATTATAGTCAAACCTTGCAAAATAGGATTATTTTAGGTATTATTTTAAAAAATAAATCTATTAAAAAATAATGAAAATAAAGTCAAACCAATATATTATTGTCAAACCTTGCAAAATTTTGGGGGTATTAGTACTCATCCACACATTTAGTTGAATCATTCCCTAATTACGTGCTTAGAAATTACAATAAGGTGGGACTCTTGGTCGGTTGCAAAAAAGCAACATGTATCACATGTTGAAGTTGACCAAATTAGTGACCAGTTCAAAAAAAGTTGTCATTTGGCAGTACATTCAGACAAAAACAGCTGCAATTGTCAACTCATGCAAGAACAGAAACATGGAAGGAAAAAGGTAAGCCCAAAATACATAACCCAGTACAAATGTAATGGGCCTTAGATTGGGCCGGCCCACGTTCTATTATGTAATGGAAAAGGTAAAAATAAGTGCAAGATTAATAAACAAAAACAAGAAGAAAACAACTCCATTGACCATATGACCGATCCATATTGGCTAGTGAAATCAAGTCATTGACTACTTACGAAGTTGATTACCTGTTTCATGAAATTTGTATGCATCAACAACTAAAACTAGGTATTCATTAATAAAAGGTAATTAAGTTTTTCTTGAATTTGACATTTCTAAGTAATTTAAGTGCAAACAGATAAATCTTGTGGATACATCATACAAATAGTCGCAGTAGAGTCCGTGATTTTACATGCAAAAATTTCTATGCCGACTTCGCTGACCACCGACCCTCCATTATTAATACTCTATCCACCTTAAATAATTGTAATCATAGTTTATTATTTATAATATATATATATAGGAATAGTAAAATAGAATTATGATTAAAATAATATAAACCAATATATGTCAAAATATTGGTGGGAAAAAATTGTGAATTAAAAGTGTAAAAGAAAAGTACAATTTCTTTGAAGATATTCCCTCGGTCCCAAAATTATTGAAACATTTTTTTTATTGGATTGTCCTAAATTATTGAAATATTTTCTCTTTTTAATAAACTTTTGTACATGAATTTACTCAATTATCATTTATCATTCTCTTCCACTTACCAAGTCAACTCAAAATCAGCTTCACCTAAAATAATGTGTACAGTCAATATATTTCAATAATAAAGGGATTTAGGGAATAATATATTTGTAATTTGGAGTATATTAAAAAAAAAGTCTCTCTATATAAACCCGTACATGTTCTTCTTACGATTTTGTCCGCTATAGTTACAAAAATCCAAACTTCATAGGATTTTCAAATGGGAAATTTTGTCTCTTTCCAATGTTTGAATCAAATCATTGGCTCTCGCTCCTCAACGATCATCAAGCTGATATTTTTCGGCGGCAACACCAGAGTTCTAAGGGGAACCCATGTCGCCGGCGAGATAATGTTCGAGTTTCCCGACAAGATCGTGTGCCACGCCGACTCATTCTTCATCGGCCGGCCCATCCCGGCGCTCGGGATGCACGACGAACTCATCGGCGGCCAGACCTACTTCATCATCCCGATCGACCGCATCCCCGCCGGAAACTTCACGGCGGCGTCTCTGGCGGCTCTGAAGTGGAGACCGAGTCCTGTGCCGATCAATCTCGGAGAGTGCACGTTCGAGTACGTGAGGGGGCAGGACGGTGGCGTGTCAATCAAGGTGGCGCCGGAGTTCATAGTGAAGCTGATGACGACGGAGGGGAGTGGCGATAGGGAAAACGGGTGTGGGAATAGTGATTCTGGTTTCTTGTGTACCACGCCAGAGTTGAAGAAGCATTACGAGCAATTGGTTGGATCAAAAGATCAAGTCTGGTCGCCAAAGCTTGAGACGATATCTGAGCAAAAGATTAGGTTTTCGCCTTGTAGATTCATTGGGTTGCAGATGAAAGATAAGAAGTAGCAAAGAACTGGTTTTATTTTTCTTTTTTCTTTTTATTTTTAAAAATGTAATCAAGAAATTATTTTTAGGGTAGCAAGAGTCAAAGATCACATTAATTGTATATTGATACAGCTTTTATACCAAATTGGTATAACTAATTAATGGTGTCTGCTTTTGGCAAGTTTTCATTAAAATTTGATTTTTTTTTTTAAATTTATGTAAAGATTATAATAGAAAAAATTCGATGAAAAGATTAGTTTGACAGATTCTTATTGCATTTCTTGATGAAGAATACAACCAAGGGTGAAAATCATCATTTTTTTAATACAAAAATCAGTTCCAATTTTAAATAGTGATACATTAAAAGTTTATGCTTTAAACATTGGTACCTTAAGCTAACCTTCTGCTAGGCAAAAGTAGCTCTACCTGCCGCTAGGGCTGGGGTTTCTTTCCGGATGGCGCCGCTGCCATCGCCGATCTCGGCTTCCTCGGTCAGGCCTTTGTGATCTGCTTTTGGTTTGGGTGTGTCGTTCTCCACCGTTGCGAATCAGGTTGCTCCACTCGCCGCCGGTGTGAGCCTCATCGGTAGATTCAACTCCAGCGGCTCTGTACTCTTCCACGAAGTGGTTTGACGAGCGGCGGGGCAGTCGTGAGCTCTCCAAGGCAGCGATCCAGATGGGGTGGGCTCTGGTCCTCATGGCCACACACACGCAGCTGACCTTGTTGGTTGGGCGTGCGGCGAAGTACTCGATCGCCGCTGCCATCTTTGAACAGTATGGTGGTCATAGTTGGGTGCAGCGTGCAGGGCAGGGCTTTGTTTTCATTCATGGATGATGGTTCAAGATTTCTAAGTTGCTGTTGGCTGGCTGGTGTATTCATGATCACTAGTTTGTGCTACTTGGCAACTATTCTAAAAAATGGTTATTGGATGGCTCCTGTTATTGTCATCTTCAAATTATGTGACTATATATTAATTATACTATGTGAAAATGCTATATATGTTAGTATTAGCTAGCAATATTATAGACCACAATATATACTCCCACTACTGATCAACTGCCTGTCACATATATATTGGTTCCCATTCTTTATACATACAGCTATGAAGAAAAAAAGATGATCGATATTATAATAAGATGAAGAAATAACTCACAATCTAGAACATTAACCGATGTGACCTAAGTGGTAATTCAGTAATTAGTTCTATTTATGGAAAAAGGGTTTTTGTTTCTAAAAGATGAATGTGGTGTTAATTTGTAATAAACAATGTTGGTACGTTTTAAATATTTTTTTGAAGAAGAAATGGTGAAAAATGGGTATATACTACAAACTAATACAACTAAAAAGGTAGGGTTCTAATGTGGTAGTTACAACTATGATTGAATGAAGGAGTAGGTTGGACTTGTTGGTGCCTGGAAATGAATGATGCAATAGGTAATCTTCTCATCATCATGTTTCTTTTAGACTTGCTTTTCCTTTCTACTAGCTGTTAAAACTCATAACGATATATAGCTAGTTGGCATTTCTTATTTGTTGCATAGTACACATTAGGGGTGAGTAACGAATCGAGCCGAGCTCGAGCTCGAGCCCAATGAGCCGAGCCTCGAGCTCGAGCCGGTTTCGAGGCTCGAATAATATACAAGCCGAGCTCGAGCCCGACGAGTTCGGCTCGTAAGGTTCGCGAGCCTAACGAGCTCACGAGCCTAACGAGCTCGCGAGCTCGTTTGGGGCCGAATCGAGCCTAACGAGTTCGAGCTCGTGAGCTCGTTTGGGGCCGAATCAAGCCTAACCGAGCTCGCGAGCCTAACGAGCTCGAGCTTCATGAACCTTTGAGCCGAACTCGAGCCTGTCTCGAGCCGAGCTCGAGCTCGAATTTTCGGACTCGTTCGAATTTCACGAGCTCGAACTCGAGCCGAGCCCGAATTTCACGAGCTCGAGCTCGAACCTGCTAGGCTCGGGCTCGGGCTCGGCTCGGCTCGAACTCTGCCCTAGTACACACACACACACACACACACACACACACACACACACACATATATATCAATTTTAATGCGAAATGTAATACGGTCTAAGCCGCATTAAAGCTATACCGCAATAAACGGTGAGATAAGTGGCGGATTACAACTATATTTCGGCTTTGTCCGTTTTATCTCTTCATCTCCCCTCTCTCTCTCCCTCCCATTTTTCATCCGAATCTAAAACTCTATCTATTATGTCTCTTCATTTTCATCTCATTTCTCTCTCTCTCTCTCTCTCTCTCTCTCTCTCTCTCCATATCGGAGTTCCCCAGATTCGCCAGATGTGGAGGATATTGAAGGAGGTTGCGAGATGGTCTTAGTCGCCAAGTTCTTCGGTCGTGCTGGCCTCATATCCTCCAGCTCCTTGTCCCTAAATCTCTTTGGATATCAACCCGGTTGTTAGGAGATTGTTGAGTTTTGTATGTGCATTGTTTAAGTGTTTGTTGGGTTTTGTATCTTTGCCTTCTTTTGTATGTATTGTTTAATGGAAGAAAAAAATTTGTGCTTGTTCTTATTTTTAATCTTGATTTGTTGAGTTTCCGGGTCTTGTTTTTCAGCAAAAACGTAAAGTAAATGGGCATTGATGTTGGATGAATTTGGATTCCTTGGCACAATGTGGGTTGGAGATGACAAATCTAAATTCATCCGGATGAATTTAAATTTTTGTATTCAAACAACTGTGTAATGCCATATTAATTGCATTAGGCCGCATTATGCAATGGCTGTTTGGATAAACACTTCCTTAGACCCACTGTTTTTTGACAATTATATATGGATCAGTCAATAGTTCAAGGACTAGTAAGCAACATAACATATATATATATATATATATATAGTTTAAGAATGTTTGGTCCTATTAATCCGAGAAAACTAGATAGAAGAACCTCTGAAATCAGCAAAAACTAGAATCAACAAAACTAACATCAATATACACAAGAGTCCCTGGGCTTAATGTCTAGCAGCCTTGGCTCAGTGGCACTTAATGTGTCACAGAGGTGGGTGTTGGCCGAGTCTTGGCCTTCTAGTCCGTACCAAGACACATGAGTTTTACCCACATTACGATTCGAGTTTAACCCCATGCGGCTCTGCCTCGGATGAGTTTAACCCGAAGGGATTCGAACTCGTGATGTGGGGTTTCTTCGAGGATATGAGTGTCTAATCTAACCAATTGGCCTGTTGTTCAAAAAACATCAATATACAAAAAATACCATAACCTACTAGATACGTACAGGAACTAATTAAAACCCGAAATAATGTTCATCAGTACCAAAACAGACAGCACTCGAGAGAAAACATCAAGAGGAGATATAATTCAACTAAAAAACTCTGAAATTATTGATGCTTGAGATGCAATCCAAGATTCAATTATTACCCAAAAGGAAGTTATTGGCAGTTAATTATGTCTTGTTATAAGACAATGTTTTGGATCTTTCAAACAAGAATTTTCAGAACATTTTTTAATATAGTATTTTAAAATGGAGATTAAGTAATAAAACCCACCGTCTTTACACAAATAAATCCATTACAAAAGAAAATAAATGAGTTTGGGGAGTTTTCAGCCCAGCAGACAGACAGTTTCATGGCATGCGGCCTTGAAACGGCTTGGGCTTTTTTATATTTGGGCCTTACACTATCTTAACTCTGTTATCCTTGGAAAACTTGAGTAGAAGCTTTTCTTAAGGCTTATTTTAGTTATTTAGTTTGGATCATAAATAGAGTTTATCTAGTGAAAATTAGCCAATTCCATCAAGAATTACATTTAACAAATAATTATTGACACGCGTAATTAAAAAATTTATCCAAGTTATAGGTTAAAAATAACCAAGAAATAAAAAAAATTATGGTTAAAAAATAATTTTTTTTATTTCCTCCGTTCCAAAAATAATGCAACAGTGTTTTTTAGTATTTAATCTATGATTTTATTTCTCTATTAATTCAAATTAGAAATTTGAAACTTTTATGTACAACTAAAAATTTGATGTCTTAATTTTATAAATGTATTTTTTTGATATTTTTTTCATTGAAAAATAATATATATAAATTGAAGTTAAATTGATATCAAAATCAACTATTGCGTTACTTTTGGTACGGATGAAGTATATGACACATTAACATTAATCACAGCAACAACTCAACTGTTTTAAATCTAAAAGGTAATTTTATCAAAATTTTACATTTTATGTTGCAAAAAATAAAGAAGGAAAGCAGTCTAGGGTGGGTGGGTGCACCCACCAAGAGGCGCGTGGGTGGGTGGTGTTGGGATGAAGAAACAAAAAAAGAGTGAGATAGAGATCGGGGGATTGTGTAGTACGGGTGGTCATATAGCGCAGGGCTCGAGGAGGGAGAAGGAAGGCAGGCCTCGTTGCCCGTAGCCCTGCTCTGCTGAGCCCCCACTCCCCATTACTTACTCTACCTAGATCTCCGCTGTCACACTCCTCCCTCTCTCTCTCTCTCTCCCTAATCCCCTCTCACGCGCCCATGCACTCCACCTCACATGCCTCCATCTCATTTGACTTTGCCTGAAAATTTAAAAAAAAAGGTTAATTATAAAAGTGGTTAATTAGAGAGTAATAAAATAAAATATGTATATAAGATAAAAATAACTATTTATAATTGAAAGAGAAATGGAAGGTAGTAAATTAAAATTGATGTAGAAAAATTTTCTTTTTAGAAACCATTAGAGTTTTGTTGTGACGGCTCAAAAATGAATATGTTGAATATTTGGTGGGACGGTAAGTAAAATTTCTTTTTTAAAATTATTTATAAAAAAATATTACATTTCAATTTATGATATTTTTTTACTCCAATTTTAATACCTTACTCTTTCTCCCACTAAAAAAATATTTTGTCTTATAAGTATATTTTATATTTTTACCTTCAAGTTAACCTACTCCTTCGTCCCCAAATAATTTTACATTTTTGACTTTATTGTTTTAAAATTCAATGTTTTATTCAAATTTTAACAAAGATAACAAGTTTTAAAGTTTATAAAAGATATGTTTAGAAAGTTTATATTTCAAATTATGATATACATATAATTATTAACTTTAAATGTCTAAACATTCATGAAAAAAATGATATATGAAATACTGTAAAATAACAAAAACAAAGTGTAGAATTATTTATGAATGAGGAGTATATTCTTAATCTACATGCTTATAAAAATATAACATATTTAGTGGCAAAACCAGAAACCAGTGTGGGAGGCGGTGCTCTTTGTTTCGGCTTGGTCAATTTGGAGGGCAAGAAACCGCTTAGTTCCCAACGTGCTTGATGGCTCGCTCGAAGTGGCATATATGTAGCATCGCCGTCACAATTGTAACGGCAAAGGCCGTTTCTTCCGCCCCAACGAAAACAACCGCTTTGGAAATGAAAACCGTTTCAACGCCGCTACAAACACATTTTACGAATTAAAAAAAAACCCAAATCATGAAACGAATTCCATATATGGGATTGCAACAAGAACATTGAACAAATCCATATAAACAAAAGATATCATAAATAAAAAATCATCAAAAGATACAACAAAGATCCGAAAGTTGGACCCAATTTCGCCAAAAAGACAATCCGGATCAAGAAAAATCTAGCCAAATAGAAAACATCTTGCTAAAAAAATCGTCACCAAATATCGAATCTAAAAAAAGCATCACCAGATCTGAGATCTTAGCAAAAACCATCACCAAGACTCGATCTCAAAAAAGCATCACTAGATCTTCAATGCCACCGTCAAACTTCATCGGCACCGTTGTCGATCTTCAACGCCGCCGTCGAACTTCAATCCTGCAAACAATCATCTCCATAACTTCACAAGATCTCACAAAAAAATTAAACCAAATCACACCAACACAGATCGGTAAACATAAAAGAAAATAAAAAATAAACTCCAACCTTGGATGCGAGGCGTCGGCGGGAGAAGGAGAGAGCTTCGTCGATAAATACTGGTGGTACCGCCGCGTGAAGATGCTCGAACGGAAAACGAACGGTGAGGTGAAGAGAACGGTGAGGCGAAGAGAACAGCTGTGACGAAGAAAACGAAAGATTTATGAGGTGTGAGAGAGAACAAAAATCCGGAGATCTGGTGATTTATCTCTCTATCTAGAGATAGAGAGAGCATGATAGAGAGAGAGAGAGATAAATGAATCTGATCGCATTCCAATATGAAAAAATGAAATTAAAAGGAGTAAAATTTGAAGTGGACTGGGCTGTTTAAAATGAAAAAAACTAACCGGTTGGGATTCGTAATGACCCAGCCCGCTCTAAAGCCGTTACAAAAATGTTGGCAAATACTTAGTGGTTAAGGAGAAGAAGAGTTGGAGGTTGCAGGATGTATTTTCAGATATCCAGGTTTATTCGCACCTCTGGATATCCAGCAGTCAACCTAAAGCGTGCAATTGGCTCGTGGTCTGATTGCGTGCTTCAACCTCTCCCGGTGCGTGTCTTGTCTAGTTTAGCCGGTGGTTTGTTGGGTGTGTAGCTGATGTTGGTGTCGTGCTGGCCGGTTCTTATGTGTAGTGCAGTGGCGGATGCAATTGTTTAGGAGTGGTGTCCATGGACACTACTCAAAAAATGTAAAACCCTATTTATATATGAGTACTTTTTTAATGGACACCATTAAAAAAATTACCTAGACACCTGATCAAGGGCGTTTTCACCTCCTTTGCAATACACCTAGTGCTTTGCATTTGATCAAATACATTTATAAACACCTTACAACCATTGTATTGTCACTGTAGTACAGGACCTAGAGTAAGGGATCGAACCCAAGAGAATCAAGCGCTTCTAGACTAGCGTGCTAAGTGTGTGCAACTAAAATGTAACTACATGAGGTGGATGCAAACGTGATATGCACATGTGAGCATGATTTTAAGCCTTGTGGACTTTCAACTATAGATTTGTGCATCTCAGCTTGCGGCTTAGAGGTGGATTACTGAGGCTAACGCCCCTTCCATCGACAGAGGCATGCTAATCTCTTGCCAAACGTTAACTCTACTAGAAGTTATAGAGTTAGGTTGCAAGGCGTGGACAGCTCCTAATCTAATCACCGAATGGCTTGCGGAGGCTATCTCTAAGGGGCAGTTCAGCGCCAACGCATGAAAAAAACTTCCAGAAAATATTTAAATTTCAAGTTGTAAAATGACCATATTGCCAAAATAATATTTAATTTAAAAGTGAGAGGTGTGTAGGTTAAAGTGAGGGTAAAACCGTCAAATCAATAATCTACCAAATTTTTGTCTTTCTTGAAAATGTAATTTCTGAAAATTAATTTCCACCACTTAGCTACTGAACGCAGCCTAACTTCTCACAAGTCAATCAACCAATCCCTTAGGCAAGCTCTTGGAACTCACTATTGAATAGTTCAACGAACACCCAGATTGAGTATGTTTAAGAGTCTACACTCCAACATACCCAAGCATGGAAAGAACGAGGGATCGATACCTAAAACCAATCAAGCTGAGAACAACACCAACAAACCTCAAATAGCAAGAATTCCTAGAAGAAAGCAAAGTCTACCTACTCCTACTTATTCTTAAATCATATCAGCGAGGGAGCATCTACAAGCTTCATGCAATGCCTAGAGGTGAGTTTCTATCATTTGATCACTTTCTATCTCGAACAAGCTCTAGCCTCATTCGAGTTTAGTAACGCACTTTTGAGTGCTTCATAGCGCAGAACCTATGCCACCAACAAGCTCCTATGGCTATCTCTGACTCAAGGTAGACAAGTCAATCGATCCTCATGGTCTGTGTCAATCGAATTCCCTTTCGGGCATTCAATGGAACATTCCATGGGTGTGTGTGAAAGTGGCCATCAATCAACGCACCAAAGCAGGAAAACAACTCTAGGAATCAATATCTAGCACATATGTAGCATGAAAACATGTAGCTTGAACCCTAAGCAAGTAAACCCTAAGACATAGGTTTTACCCACTCCTACACATGCTGTAATCAAAATGGACAGCAAACATATGCACTAATAGAAGAGTAAAAAGAGAAAAGAAGGAAGAAATCTCCATATTGATGAGGATCAACAAGAACCACTTTCAACCCCTCATGCTCCTTGGGGTTGAAGGGGTTTGAAAGCCCCAAAGAAGAAGAACCAAGAGCAAGAAAGATTGTATTGTTGCTGTAATTTTCGTGGGTCTTCTTCTATCTACCAAAAACTAACCTTGGCTAATCTATTTATACTAAATAAACATCCCACAAGTGCCCCTAGACATGTTAGACACTTTGGGTAGCTAAATAAGGGTACAAAAGTCCTAAAAATGTGTTACAAATGGGCTGGACCGAAGTTGAATTGCGAAATCTCCAAGTCTGCTGGGAATTAAGTTGTGAGCGCATATCTGCGCACAATATGCGCACAACTTCCTTCAAGTGATTTTGTTGCCCAACTTGCTCTAGTAGACGCACAAATGAGCACGCAATGCATGCACAATGTGCGCACAAGCTGATTTTTTTGATCCTCATCCTTCTGTGCTTCATGGGCCTAATGCACAAGTTTCAGCACAATCTACGCACAAGAAGCCATATGCACACAACTCCGCGCACAAGCTGGAACATCTCCTTTCTTTGAGCCTACCCTCTCTCCTTTTGTTCCAAGACATTATGTGGACTTTCTCCAAGCTGTTTCCACACTCAAAAGCCTCGATCTTCATGCATTTAGCTATATTTTCCTCCGCAATTGTTCTCATTTGAAAGATTTCCACATTTTCAAGTAGAAAGCACATAAACTATATAGAAAGCTAACTAAAAAATGGATTATCATGACATAAACACCTCGGAAATGTGTATGTGTTGCATACACAACAACACCACTCATATTATTGAGTTTTCGTTATGACTTTTACTAACCATCATTATTTACCTTACCCATGACTAATTTAAAACAAAAAAAGGTCCATATAACAAATCCATATGTATGCTTAGTCCCGTGTAAAATAAAAACACCCCAAATCTAAAACAAAACAAAGCCTATTACCCTCTCCATAGGAAAGTTGATACTACGATTCAACTTTTAAACATGTGTCTAACTAATTTTTATAAAGGAAAATTTTGTTAAAATAATTCTTAAATGAATGAGTCTAGTTTCTAATTTGTTATTGGAACCTTTTTAACAATTTTTTCTTAATAAAAATTTGAGTTAAATATAAATTTGAAAGTCAAACTATATTTCGTAGGACGAAGAGATTATTAAGTATTAGTGCATATTTGCATTTGAAGTTGCAAATGATTCTCGGCTATGAAGTTTATTAACAACAACTTCTGAAGTTTGGTGGAAGAACAACATTTTGACAGATTGTTTATTAAAATATATTTAGAAAGAAGTATTTGAATGTATAAATAATGGTGTTATTTTATACATTCACAATAGAAATGTTGTACGAGTTAATTGTAAGATATATTTTTTTGGAATTAATGTATAATATGGACAACACTCACTAAAATTCTTAGATCTGCCACTGGTGTATTGAGTGTTTCTTGTTTGATGATGCTTCTGCATCTTTGTCCAGGTGGTGTGTGCTCCTTCACTCACTAAAATATATTAAGTTATTGCTTAAAATTCTACATTTTTTTTGAAGAAGAAAGACATATTTCACCACTGATAAACCATTACAAAATAAGTTGTGGTTACCTAAAACACCCAGAATAAACCTGAAACTTCCAAAACACATACATATTTTTTTTAAATGGAAATATTTCTCTTTTAAAGTTACCAAACTACTCATATTTTATCTAATTTTTTTATCTTATTTTTTGTGCAACCTCTACTCAATGGTAAGTATGTCAAACTACATAAAATCTTACATTCACCTTAATCTTCGTGACCACATTAAATGTAGATAAGAATGCCACGTTTTATTTTAAAAGATGTTTAAGATTATGTAATTTTTCTTCCAATGTAATTTTTATTACACACCTAATTGAACAAATTGATCATCATTGTCTTTGAAATATAAAAATAATAGTCAATATAAATATGTTTCTTATTTCTTATGTAATCGATTTTTTTTCCTTCAAATTTCTAAATATTATTGAATTTTTCATTGTCATTTTATTTATTTTGACAGTTTTCATTAGTTTCAATGTTTCATTATATCTTCAAATTTATAGAAAAGGTAATCTGAAAAGGTTAGTAGTCAAATTTTCTTCAATGTTTTTCAGGAATGGTATGAACAATCATTTGAATATAATTATATTAAAAATTTGTCATGTATTCATTTTTGTAACCCAAATCAAATATATTCACTAAAGTGAATACATAACAATTTTTAAGTGGAAGAGTGTCTACATGGTCGTCTATATCATTTCTCTCCATTCCATGAGCAAATTTTCTTATTCTAAGTTGCATATTGGTTGGTGATAATCATTTAGACGTATAATACTTAAGTCAATGAATTAAGTCCAATGAAAATGTATGATATATTTTTTGCGTTTTTCCTATAATTCGATAAATATACACTGATATAAAATAAAATACAAAATAAATGTACCGTATTTTTAATTAAATTGAACTTTAATCAAAACAATTCTTATCAACCAACCACAACAACCAATTAGGGCCTTTATCTTTCGCGTCTAGTTTTCTTCCTGCTGTCCCGAAACACTGTCTCTTACTCATCCTTTTTTACCGTTTACTCCTCCTTTTTATCCCTCGGTAAACTCGCCCATCACTCCTTGTCTGGAATCTTTCAAAGAACATATTGACTTTTTTTTCTTCTGAAATTATCATTTACCCATTGAACTTTACCATACATTTTTTTTATAGTATTTTCAGAATTCTTTATTCCCATCTGAGGTTTAGGTTTAGATAAAGATACCAAAAAAAAAAGAAAAAACTACACGAAGCTAACAATTAAACATTCCATTTTTTTGAAAAGAAAATGCTTATTTTATTAATTATAAGAAAAATTAACAAATTTCCATTAGATTTTTCGATTTAGCTACAAATGTTAAACCATATATTTTCTTAAACTTTGACAATTCTACCATAAATTGTTTGTTTTGTCCCACTAACACTAATGTAGCTAAACCAGTTTGAAATTTAGATATCAGCTGCCTTTCAAATAATAATAATTCTAAATTTTTCATATTGCTATGTTTATCAAGAATTTGTTTTCACGATTTTTCCAAATTTTATTTTAACGCATAAAATATTCTTAAATCTATCAATTCTCCCTCAAATAATTTTTTCCCAAATTTACCTAATCATGTACATCTCTACCATAAATTCTAAGATACCAAAAAAATTAATCACACAAACCAAACCAATCATAAACATTAATGCCAAATATTTTCTCTTCAAATGATACTAATTATTTTTAAAAAAATAGAAAACCATAATTCATTTCCTGCCAATAAGTACTACACCGTATTCGTCTCAAATAGTCTAAAGCTCTATT
Source organism: Stellera chamaejasme (assembly GCA_024586325.1). NCBI lineage: Eukaryota > Viridiplantae > Streptophyta > Magnoliopsida > Malvales > Thymelaeaceae > Stellera > Stellera chamaejasme. Next base: position 7,590,817 of record CM044984.1, on the reverse strand, counting down.
TAAGCTCTCAAATAGTCTAAAGCTCTATTTAAGCGACTTTTATTTTAGTGGTAAAATGTAACTTTTTAGCAAACCTCAATGGTAAAATAGTGATTTTCCCCTTTTTATATCATAAAATAAAAATAATGCAATACTTATTTTTTGAATTTAATTTACGATTTTATTTCTATATCAATTCAAATTATAAATTTGAAACTTTTATATACAACTTATAAAACTTTTATGTCTTAACTTTTTAAATACTATGTTTTGAACCATTAAGTAATAATATTTTGTTGCATTATTTTTGAAATAGAGAGAGTAGCCTATTGTGAGATTTCCATTTAATGAAGAAATATATATATATATATATATATATATATATATATATATATATATATTCTATCAATTTTAAAATGTTATCATTTCATCGTGGCAAAATATCAAATTTGTTACTCACATTTGTCCAGATGATCCATTTTGCCTCCATTTTGAAAATTTTATTTTTTAAAATTATATAATAGACATTTTATCTTTGGTCAATGTTTGCCACTAACCATGGTTTTTTGGACAAAATTTACCATCGGAATTCATTTTGACGAAGGGAATGTTCGGAATATTCTATGATGAATAACCACATGATATCCATGTCACAATTCTAACATTCAATTTAATCCCAAATTTTAAAAAATTAGTAGATTAACCCTAAATTTATAAAAGATGCAGTTTAACCCTCTCCCATACTCGAGACCTCAATTCACTCCCATATCAGCAAATACTCTCACCGATGCTACCCGGCAAGCTTTGCCTCGCCAGCGCCCACCATTGCCAACTAAGGTGATTCGGACGAGAAGATAGAACAACTCCACCTATCCTCTGTCATCTGCAATAGCAGGGATCTCGGCCGCTTCATCCGCTAAGCCTTCACCTCTACCACCTTCACAACTTCATCCTTAATTATCATCGATGACCTTCTATCTCCTCTACTCCGACGTTGACTCCTGGAAACATCCCCACTTTGATTCCAACTCTCTCCAAGCTTAATTCAATCCGTTGATGATCTGGTATAGAATACGCCCGGGGCGTGCCTACGTGGAAGCTCTAAACATCTCTAGTGATATGATCACACAAAAAAATGGTGATCAAGTTTCTTGAAGGACCTGGCTTGAAGGAGATGGACACCAACAAAGAGTAACAATTTCGGCCAAGAGAACCTCCTCGCTACTTGGTGAGGCAATGCACTTGAAATGCCTAGGGAAGAAGATGAGATCTAGCACCTCTTGATTACAAGATCAATCAATACTACATATTATGATTGAATCCTCTTGCATGGATCACAAAGAAGATAGAATTGCAAGAAATGAGAACAAGATGAATTATTCTCTTTCAAAGAGGTGGAATCCGAAATTACATATGTTCTAACTTTGAAAATATATCAAAGGCTCCTTTTATGAAGAAAGGAGGCAAAAATTTGAGGTGATGGGTTAGAGATTTGACAAGGGGACCAAGACCCATGAAATAAGGTGGGTGAGGTGAGAGATGGAAGGTTATGGAAGAGAGACATTAGGGGGTTTCAAACCTTCTCACATCATAAAAAAAAATTCACCTCATTTTTCCATAAAATCATCACTAAATTTCACCACACCCATTTACCCCCTCAAACCACCCCAACCTAATTCACCCCTTCAACCCCCTCCGTTTCCAGATCTCCACCAACCGAAATGCCACCCCACTCCTCTCCTCCCTGCAGCCTCCTTAAACAACCGCACAAAGCGGCGGTCATCGCCCGGCGGAGGCGGCGGCGGCGACGGCGAGGCGGCGACGGCGGCGGCGGCGGCGACGAGATGCGACTTAGGGCGGCGGACCTGGTCTGGAAGGTGCGCCGTCGACCGGTGATTCCAACGGTGGTGGTTGGGGTGGCCGAAGACGGAGAGAACGGCGGATCGGCGGTTAACCGCGAATTCGTCGTGGCGGTTAACCGCGAATTTCTCCTTCGTCGGAGCAGTTCCGGAAACGTGGGAGGGTGGGTTAGCTTCGTCTTCTTATGGGGAAGCTAACCGTGGTGGTTGGTGGCGGCGAAAGGGCCCGAAATCCCACCCCACTCATCTCCGGTCCGAAATTGTACGTGAAAAATTTTTCACGTGAAAAACTTTTTTTCACTTTGGAAGTGAATTTTGGAGGTCCAATTTTCAAAAATTCATCAAGTGAAAAAAACGATGTGAATTTGTAAAAATTCACCTCAAAAAATGTAGGTTTGAAACCCCCAATTGTAGGCCTACTCTTCCCTCTTATTTCTCAATAAATGAGATTTATGAAGAAATGTAGAGAAATATTCAAATTACATATTCAAAAGGTGTTGAAAAGTCAAATATTGTAGGCATTGGGTTGGGCCGGTTGTTTGGGCTTGGAAAAGGGCCGGGAGCGTATGTGGAAGAATATGGCGGCGCATGGACTCCTTCCCTGGTGCGTGGTGGCTACTTCCGGCAACTTTGGAGGCTTGGGAAGATGTCGGGAGATGCAATGTCGGGCGCCTCGATGTCTGGTACCTCGAGGTGGCGCGTGGAGCGCTTGGGGGAGGTGGAAGGGCGCGTGGAGCGTGTGGAACTCTTCAACCATCCTCCTGTCATCGGGCCTCCTAGTCCTTGGAAAGGATTTGGGGCTTCTCGAGGTTCCTCGGGTTGTGCTTGGGGGATGTCCACATCATCTAGAAATATTGAGGGGCGGTAGAGAAGTGGCCATTGTGAGGGCTGTGGCGGGGAGGAGCATATTTGGGACATGGGTAGAGGATATGGTTAGATTGCAATTTGTTCATTTTATAAAGGTTTGAGGTTACATTGATAATTATAGAATAGTGACATGTAAACACCACATAAGCGTCATCTCAACGAATATTAAGCAATGTAAGCATTGCATTCCCAAGAGGAAACATGGATGATAAATAAAACCCAAATTTTAAAATAGTGATCTTAAAGTTCACGTTTCTAGTAAGTACTAGTATTATCAAATTTGATGGTTGTCAGGGCTTTAATCCGCCAAAGTTTATCTTTCTAATTACTAGTATTGTCTTAAAGTTTAAAATCACTTTAATTACCTGTTTTTACAAATTGATTAAAATTGTCAAAACTTACATTAATTTTCTATTATTCAAAAAATTTCCAATGTCCAAAATGGGAGGGGAGCGATATTCACTATTGCCTCCTTTAATTCATTTGCTTTAATCATCATCTTAAAACAAGGTTAACGTCTGTTAGTATTATTAGATAATACATATGCCCAAAACCAATAAGTCTAGGGACTAATATGTAAGTTCTAATAAGATTAGGACTCCTTATAGTATTAGGAATTCTATTTGGATTAGAATTACTCATAACCTATAAATACATCAAATGTCGATGTTACATGATATTCTCTACAGAAACCCCTAACTCTCTAGAAAACATCCGGTCCAGCACGGAATCATCGGAGTGGTGCTTCAATCGTGTGGATCAACCTTAGAGGAGTCGCACTTGAGGCTCTACAATATGAACCAGGTTTCATCATTCGGATTATATACTTTATGCTTCCGCTGCGTGCAAGTGATGCTATGCAAATTGATCTGTATATTATCCAAAAGTGGTATCAGAGCCTAGTTATTTTATGTTTCTAGCATGTTTATGTGATTTCCTGATTAAATATATTTAATAATTGAAATTGCATGAACTGTAGATCATAATATTGCAATTTCTTTGATTTAAGGATTTAATTGATTATTATTGTTGATAGAGATCGGTAATAATAATAATTTTTTCCTAAACTCAATGGTTTTAAATGATTTAAAAGTCAAATCATTAATCTGAATACTTTTTTATTAATCACGAATTAATCTCGATTTGGATTGTTTTGATATGTTCATCAATTGACAAATCCAATGATTGGGTTTTCTAGAGGAAGGGTTCCTCATCAAAAACCCCCAATCAACTGAAGCAATTTGCTGCCCTAAATCATCCGATTTTGAAAATTGTTGTCGGAAAGGTTAGGTTTTGGGTTATAAACCCTAACCCAGATTGCTCAAAATTGAGAAGATTTGAGCAAAATTGGGAGTAATAAATTGTTGCCTGAAGGCCGAGCATTCAAGGACTGGGAAAAGCCCCTATCATCGATGGCGTTTGACACCGGAATCGCACCGGGAAGCCGCGAATCGCGGGCTACCTGCATGGCCTGCTAGCGCTATGACGCCGCTAACCGGCGGCTAGGTGCGTCGGCCTTGAGGTCGTCGACCGGCAGGAGACCTTCGCTCGACAGTGGCGACGCTCCTGGAAGCCGACGGGTCGTGGACAGCGACGCGTTCAGTGAAGAATGACCCATACACATGCTTCAACCCTTCAAGTTTCGCTCCATGTACATTTGAGGCCCTAAATGTTTTGAAATGTTCGAAATCTGAAAGTTCTTAAGAAATTGATGATCAATCCTTGATATTTTAATTATTATTCAAATGAAAACTTAATTTTCTGAAGAGTTCAGAAATTTAGAAAATTCGTAAGGAATTGATAGAATCAATCCTTGAAATTTTATTTCCTATTAAATTAAGGACCAATTGTTTTGAAAAATTCAAAACTTAATAATTTAATCATAGGATTGATGAGATTGGTCCATAAAGTTTTCTGAAAGTGTTCAGATTGATCCCAAAACTTTCTAATTTGACTAGATCGCTCATAAACTTTTAAGAAAAGTTTAGAATGGTCCTCAAATTTTTTGGTAAGACTAGAAAATACCCAAAAGTTATGTTCAATATCCAGATTAACCCCTATATTTTAAAAAGAATTTGAAAGTGTAAAAGTTACACAAATCTCGTTGATAAGATTGTTTTATTGAGTGAGTTTTTTATAATTAGCATGTTACATTTTTTGTTTATATGCTTGTGATGATTCTATGTATGAGATGCATGTTTAGTCTTATAAATTTGACTTGTGATGTTTAATTCATGAGATGAATTCTATGATTAAAACCCTTACTAGAACATTTAGAAAAAGTTTCAATTTTAATATTAAGTTGAAAACGATAAATCAAAGAGTTTGATTAATCGTAGCCTTTCCATCATACTTAATAATATGAGATTTTGTTATGTTTAGTATGGATCGCCAATAAAATTTGGGACATGCTAGATGTGGAAAATTATATTGTTAATATATATATGAGATGTGCGTAGGGTGATGAAAATTTAGTGCTATCGCTAATAAAATTTAGGGGCATTATATTTTTATCATACTTGTGCAGATGGTGGTTGACTTAACATTATTTGCATAAGGGCGCTAATAAAATTTAGGTTTGTGCAAATATGAGGCTAAACAAAATGATGGTCACGTGAGATGTGATTAACAGGAGTTGTTTATTTTTCATGTCTATTGTAGGATCACCAATAAAATTTGGGCTTATGATAAATAATGATGGAGCCCCATTCCTATTACTAAAGACTTTATTTGTTAAGGGTGTCAAATTCTGTCTAAATTAGTGGAAGGATAATTTATGAATTTAAGACCTTGTTCATAAATTTACATGTTGATTGAATGTTTGTCTATTGCTTATTATTATAGATTTGTGAAATCTAGTATGGTATGTTTATGATTTCTATAGCAATGTTTTTGGATAAACAAGTTTGTTGGTCTTAATTATTCAACTTGGTTAGTAAATTATGAGAATGGTTCTAGATCTTGAGAAGATCACCTATGTGCTAATAAGTACATGTACCACCGATTATTTTAAGGTATTTATACCTAGAAATGACACTTTGTGAAAATGGAATGACTTGATGATCCTAAGAAAGATTGTTATGTGATAACATACATGTCTAATGATCATCAAGAAGAAGCATGTGAGACATACTGGTTTGATCTATCTTCATTTGAAAATGTTGTGTGGTGAAGAAATCCAACATAAAGATATTGGATATCTAAAATATTTTCCATGACCCATATGATGAAAACTCTTTATTTCATGAAAATGGACTAAAGATGAATAGTCTAATTGGAAAACTTTCTAAGTTGGATGTGTAAATAAGAATTTTGCTTCATCTAATGGTTCTAAATCCAAAAGGTTGGAAAAGAATAGTTCTTGAGAGAACCAGAAGTTGAAACAAATAGGTGGTGTAAATAAAAGAAAACGATCAAACCAAACAGTTGAATGATTAAAGACCATGCTTCTATTGTGGATTATAAAGGCATAAGAAGAAAGTTTGCAAGTTCTATCTTGCAAGATGGAAATAAAAAAGCTACTTTTGACATATTCTTTGTTGAGGTTAATCTTTTGATTAACAAAACTTCTTGGGTATTGGATACCACACCATAATTGCAATAGTTTGCAATTGCTCATAAGAAGTATTACGCTAAATAAAAGAAGTTTTAAAAGCTGTAAAATTGAGCAAATGTTGCTACAAAAGCTTTAAGAGTTATTTATTTAGTTCTGGAATCATAATTTCTTTATTTTAGAGGATTGTTTTGTGCTTAATATTATCAAGTAAATCACTTTATCTTAATAAGGGCATGATAGTCACCAAGTGTTAGTGGAAAAGATGTTACTCACATTTCACACTTTTAGTGATGATCTCTCACATTAAGGATGTTTATCTTAAGATAACATAATTATGGACCTCTTGAAAAGTTCAAGTAGTTTCATGGTGAGTTTGAGAAACAAATAGGAAAGAGTATTAAAGTCTCTTGATTTGATCAATGACATGAGTACTCGAATACTATGATTATTGATCATCTCTAAGATATTGAGATTGTCTCATTAAAAACTCCTTGAAGTTTAAGACCTTATTAGATATGGTCCCTTTCAATGTGAGTTCCACCATTCTTCCATCATTCCTTTTAAGGATATGCCGTAGAGACTGTTGCATGCATGACAAATTGGGTTCTTTCCAAGTGCACGTCTAAGTTACCATATGAGATATGTTTAGGCAAGAAATCTAGTCTCAAACATTTTAGGATATAGAGATACCCTATGTTGTGAGATTAGTGGGAGAGAAAATTGACATGTATGTCAATATCTAGAAAGTTTTTTGGATACTACTTTTACCACCTACCTTGAGAGGAAAAAATTGTCTCCTTAATGAATGTCACTTTTCTAGAGAAAACGTTTCTACTAGATGGGAAAGTTGGACATGCGGTAGATCTTGAAAGTTGTCAAGGATCACAAATACATAATCCACAAGATATTAAAGTAGAGTAAGTTAATGAACCCACTAGATATTCTAGTACACTAGAAATTCCTGGAAGGAGATTAAAGCCTCATAAAAAGTTAAATCCCAAGTTGAAGATAATATGATTAGTCTTCACATGGATACAGATCTGAGAAGCTACAAAGAAGTGATGAAAGTCATCAATTTGAGATAATGGCTAGGAGCCATGAAATCCCAAAATGGACTTCACTCAATTTAACAAAGTATAGACTTTGGTGGACCTAATAAATGTGTAAGACATGTTTATTGTGAAGCGGTCTACAAGCGAAAGCTTGGAAAAGGATGAGAAAGTTGAGACTTGTAAAGCATAATTGATTGTTAAATTTATTCTTAAAGACAAGAGTTGACTTTGAGGAAAATCTTTACCAATTATTATGCTTAAGTCCATTTGGATATTACTTGCTGATGTCGCATAGTATGACTATGAGATAGAGAATGTGATGTGAAAACTATGTTCCGTATTTGATATCTTGAGAAGAAATCATTATGGAGACTGTAAGTTTTCACCTCAAGTGGGAGTAAACGGATGGTCTGTATACTTCAAAATTAAAGCGAGCCTCTCGAAGTTAGAACATTCATTTTTATGAAATAAACAAATTGTTTGATTTTTCTCATAATATGAATGAGATGTATGTACAAGAATTTTAGTGGGAGTTCATTGTTATTTCTAATGTCTTTATGTTGATGACGTACTTCTCATTGGGAATGAAGTTAAGTACCATGTAATCAATTAAAGAATGGTTATCCATTATTTTCTCCATATAAGATTTGGATGAAACATTTTATTCATAATCTATAGAGATAGATCTAATGAAATGTTTAACTCATCCTTATACATGTACATAGATAAATTGTTGAAAGAGTTCAACATAGAAATATCCGAGAGTGGATATATTCATATGTGTGTAATGTATGCAATACGATGTACAAGGCTTGATATCTTATGTTGTGAGTGTCACAAATACATATCAACACATTCCATGTAAGATACATTGGAAGAGTATGAAAAATATCCATGAGTACTTGAGAAGCACTAAGAATAATTTCAAAGGTTTTGGAGGAAATAAGCTGAATTGAGAATGCTATAGAAATTCAGGTTATCACTCACATGTAGATTACCTGAAATTCTTGTTATGGTACATCTCAACCCCAAGCAAGAAGAGTTATGATGGAAGTGTTCCACAGAAGTGACCATAGTATAGATACACCCAAATAGTTGAATGTAACTAATGGTTTTCATCCAAAAGTTGGGTGTAATTCCTAGCATTGTTAATCTAGTCATGATGAAGAATTATGACACTGTTAACATGATACAAACAAAATGCATATGAAAAAAAACATCTTGAGAAGATGAAATTTAATGTAGCAAACTAAGGTAGAATTGTTACAAGCATGTAAGTGTTACATGGTATTCAATCAATATTACTATAAAGGCATTGCTTTCTTTATCAAAATTGAGTTTAAATTTGGTAAAGCCCATAGATTAATATGGCATATGGAGTATTGTCTTACATAGGATGACGATCATGAAACATGCTCATTGTGAGTCCTCATATTGAATGTTCCAAGTCATAGAGTTGTTATGAATGGGCAGTAGTAACTTGGATAGACTAGTACATATGATGCATGATTTCAAGAAAAGAATCTCGTTTCATGGACATTGGTATGGAGACCCTAGTGCATATATGAGTTTAATTGACTTTTGGGCAAGTGGGAGATTGTTAGTATTATTAGATAATACATGTGCCCAAAACCAATAAGTCTAGGGGCTAATATGTAAATTCTAATAAGATTAGGACTCCTTATAGTATTAGGAATTCTAAGTGGATTAGAATTACTCATAACCTATAAATACATCATATGTGGAATAGTTCCATATGATGTTACATGATATTCTCTACAAAATACTCTGACTCTCTTGGAAACATCCGGTCCAATTCCGCTAGTACGGAATCATCGGAGTGGTGCGTCGATCGTGTGGATCAACCTTAGAAGAGTCGCACTTTAGGCTCTACAATATGAACCAGGTTTCATCATTCTGATTATATACTTTATACTTCCGCTGCGTGCATGTGATACTATGCAAATTGATCCGTATATTATCCAGCAACGTCATATAATAATCTTTTTCCTTCACCATTTATCTCAAATGGATCTTTACGCTAAAATTTCTATTATCTTACAATATTATTTCAATTTTTAAAAGATTCAATCGTATTTTTGTAGGTTATCCTATAAAATTTGATAATTTCATTTTAAGGAAAAATTTTATTTTGTCTTATCAGTTTTGTTTCATTACCTTCGAGTCTTCAAAACTTCATAATCTCTTTACCGAATCAAATGCTTAAAATAATTTGGGATAGAGATTGCTAGGGACAAGAAATAAATTGTGAAATGGAATGGGAAAATATTTGTGTGCAACTCCAACATGTATATGAGTTGTAGGACTTTCTCCCTCCCACATGTGATGGAGGAAAATGTTGTCCAATGAAATGTGATGGAAGTGATAAGGGTACTGTTGAAGAGTCAACTATGCAAGGGAGGGAATAGAGATATATGAATCATGATTAGATTGACATGGGCAAAGAAAGAACCAGCTGCTGGTGCTGCGGCTGCATGTGGCCATAGCTCCTCTGATGTGACCAGGAGGACCTGAATGATATGCACCCTTCTAGCTTCTCCTTCGTTTTAAGGGTACTTGCCCTTCTTTGGCCGGACCTGTCCCTAAATTAATCCACGTTCCACCGGCCGGACACCTTAATACGTTTCCATTGATCTTTCACTCATTTGTTTGGTTCACTCTTTGTGGTTGAATACAGACAGAGCCTAAGCTCTTTCAATGCATAAAATATAATTTGGCGCCGCCGAAGGCACTTGCATTATTGTTATTATTACTATATTAATTATTGTAAAAGCTAGCTATACGTGGTTAATGGATTCTAAATTCTCACTACATTTTTTTTGCATGCCCGACCGAGCAGCATCTAAATCCGATCTAAAGCAAACTAGCTAGATTTTTTGTGCATATCATATTCTTTATTCATTTTGTAAATTAAAAACGTCCGACTATATATATCAATATTATACTAGTAGAATATTGGAGATCAGAGTAGTACGTTCTAGAAAAAGCCTTGTTAATTAGCAGTTTTATCAATTAATTAAAAAGTGCATACTTATCACTTGAGCATATTTACCATTCTATGATCTACACATGCTGAGCTTAACTAAAACCGAGTATATATTTTGTTTTCTTTGGAGCTTGATTATTTTTTGTTTTCTTTTGAGCGTGTTATTCTTGACAAAAAATTGTAAAAAATTAACAACTATTTAAATTTTGAATGGAGATTTATGAGATAAGAATTGGAGGGGAATTTTAAAAAATGTTAGTTTGTTGCTACTTTTTTGCAAAAAGAACACAACCTTGCCGCCGAAATCAATGTGTCATTCCACATTGACGAAACTTTGGTGGAACCAAATTTACACCACATCCTATAGAAAAATTGTATGTAAACCCCACCATGAAGCAATCATACCATACATTTCCCACCACATGACAACACAAAATGGCATGGTCTACACTCTCAAACGAATTTGAACATAGCTATGGGCAAGAGGTAGACGGTGTAGGGATACCTCTCCTCGTCATTGTGAGGCGGCATGACATAAATTTCCAGCGCATACACCAGGTGAAAAGGTTCACCTTCTTTGGAAGCAAGAGTGTCTATATAGTTGGAGTGTCTGAACTAGGGCCAAAACAAGAGATCTAGTTGCAAAGATTCCATCCGGAGCAAGTGTCCAACACCAAAAATCAGATTTGTCTCGACTTGCCGTGACATCCTGCAGAAGGGACACTTCCAACTGTAATTTCCTCCTTTCCACTCTAGCCTTTCCCCAACTTTACAGTCCTTATCAATTTCCAACGCATATAGACGAGGGAATTTAGAGTTCAGAGGATAATCACCAATCCACCTCTCCTTCCCGAGCTTGAATTGTGTTCTTTCCAACAAAACAACAACTATTCAAATTGACACAATTCCCAAAAACTTGTCTCCTCACAATTTTTCCTCTCAATTTTAATTTATTGTCACTGTTTTGTCAAAAAGTAAAGTGCAAAAGGTTTCTCGTTATATTTCCTTATGTGTTACTATTAATTTGGGTATCATATCATGCACATGTGAGTATATATTTAGAGACCATGGGTTGTATTCATATTGGAAAAGTTCTAAAAATATTTTAATTTTTAAAAAGTACAATGAAAAAGTAGAGAGAGAAATTAAATGGAAAATTAAGTCTATTAGATTAAAACAGTCATTCAATTAATCAAAATGCGCGATTTTGTAAAAGTGATTGACTCAAATCTTTTAGACAAATAATAACATAGAACAAATTACGGTACTATACAGTCCAATAAACGCTTTTTAATTAGTATGAATATATAAGAACTTGTTATGTGAAGTAATTAATTAGTTACTTATTTATGTTTGGTAGATTAATCAGGTTTTGATAACTAAAGAAGCTAGCAAGTACTAAAATTAACTGAAAGGCATGCAGTACGTACGATGATGATCCTTTGTCTTTTTGCTCTGAGCATTGAAAAGCTAGGTTAGTACATATAGGAATATCGATTCCTCTTGGGGACAATAATAATTATTGAAAATGCCACCCGGCCACTAGCCTACTATTTTTCCTACTCAAAATGCAAGCAATCTACAAGGCTCTTATATGGTACAAAATCATGCTCTATATATATGATGCATTTTTAATTAACTAATTTTTCTCAATTCCATTATATCACTCATGTTAGAGATATTCACACCACTCATTTGTCTCACATGTTGAAAATATTGCAATGATGGAACCTCTTATCTATCCTTTAGCTTAAACTTTTATAGTATGAGGTTATTATCATCTATGATTATATCACGTTGCCATGTTTGGTTGCTGGGATTATGAGGGATTGGATGAATTTGATCCCATTCCATTGAGTTATCATTTGTTTGTGTTGACCAATCACTGGGATGAGATTATCCTTTTCTCATTTTAATCCCATAGAAATGGGATAAACGTATCCTTAGAAAACCAATGGATTAGAAAGGTGGGATAGGGATGAGAGATAAAATAGCTCTTCCATGCAGGAACAAATTCTTGGCTATTGGAGGTAGAAATCGGAGACACGGCGAGGACGAAGGCTCAAATCGGTGCGAGGACGTCCACCTTCGACGGAGGCTCGAATCGGTGCGGAGTCGGAGATTGGGTGTTGGGTTGCGGTGGTGGGGCTAGGCATGGGCTCGAGGATCGAATGGAGGCTAGGAGGGTTTAAGTGCGGATCTAAGCTATCGGTTCTGCGATCGACGGTGATTTAGCCGCCTATTTTCCTACCTTGTCGTGAAGAAGCTTGATTTCAATGGAAGATGTCTCCATCGCGTCATTGAGATCGATGACTATGTTCGATCTTTAGGTTGTTGACCGAACAATCTTGCACACATTCGGTGGTCACGGCTTGGGGTTGGAAGGAACCGATGAGATGATTTTTTTCCAAACAAAGGATAAATTTTAATATAATCCCACTTAATCCTATCCTTCAAAAAAATTTTAATCTATGATTATATAACGTTATATATATTGTGGTTCTCTTATTTTAGATTTCACTAACAAGTGGGTTGATGGCTATTAATTTTCTTGAAATATGTCAATAGTAAAAGACATCCCCAATTTGGTTGGATTTGGGGCAATAGTTTAAGTTCAACTTTAATCAATATGTATACTCTTTTTCTTTTTATTTTTTGTAACTCACCCTAAAAATATATTAATATACATTTAAAAATAATAATGTTACTTAATGTGAAATAATAAATTTCAAATTTGTAATCACATAAACAACTCAGTTTATTAGATTAATATGTTAGATTAAATCGTTTATGTGATTAAAAATTTGGAAATTCATTATCAATTTATATAAATTTACTATTTTTGAATCTATGTTTATCCTATTTTAGATAAATTTAAAAGCAAATATCATATATTCCGTATTTGATTATGCTGGACGCTTAATTTCAGTTAAACAAGGTATCATTGATTTGAGGGCTTACATATATTCGAGTAATTACACTAGAGAATGTGTGTCTGTGTATATATATATATATATATATATATATATATATATATATATATATATATATATATATATATATATATATATATATATATATATATATATATATATATATATATATATATATATATATATATATATTCCAAAACAAAGTGCGGGGCCGAACATAAACAAAAAGTTTATGGGTCAAAGTGATTGCAAAAGATTGAAACTTTGACCAAAAAGCTAGGGACACGAATTGCTCACGGAGTAAATAGATGAAGAAAGGAATATATATATATATATATGCATGCCCAGAATTCAAACATCACAATCATAATGTTTGTTTCTGTATAGTACTCCATTTTATTACAGGGTGTCTCAAGTGATACTAGTAACCTCTCATCTTGCCGGTAGTGTGGAGTAGAGTCCTCCGACCTAAGTACAAGTTAGAATCTCCATAGAGGAAGGAAGAGACCAAATAATATAACACACACCTAACTTTTTAGTGTGAATATAAAGTAAGGGTTATATGAAGTTAAATTTATGTAAAAAAATAAATCATAAAAAGAAGTGTAGCAGGTTTTTGGGATAATAAAAAAAATGTAGCAAGTTTAAAGTGTCAAAGTGAGTATTTATTATCTGATTTGACCATACAAAACCAACTTATACTAGCTAGGAACAAGATTGTCATGCAAAGTGGCGTCTGGCGGGCCGAGTATATATGGCGACATCCAGGTCATGTCCTACCTCTGGATTTGCAGCAGGATCCCGGACTTACGACTCTCTTGGATGGACTGGGTGATGGCCCCGCTCTTAAAGGCAGTAGAAGTGTTAAATTAAAGTTGTTGATTTGTCTTGTTTTCTGCTGTTCTGCTCTTCTGTTGTTGGTGTGGTTTTTTCTGGTGGTTCTTCTTTTCAGCTTGCAGGGGTGTTTAGTTGGCCATTTTTTAGGGGGGATGCTGGCCAATTTTTTTTAAGGGGGTGCGATGTTTCGGTACCAGGTGCCACTTATGCTGCTGCTCCTACCTCATGGGCAGTTAGCCTTCTTTGTATGTTTTTGTTCTCTCTTTGAATGAAGATTTTTCTCCGCTGTTCAAAAAAAAACTTATACTAGCTAGACACAACTCTTTTCCCTCTAATGATTTATTTTGCGAAAATTCCTCTTCTGTTAACATACCTTAATCTGTCTACCATATCAATATGTTATAAAAATCAAGGGACGGATGATGTAGTCTCCCGTCCCAAAAACATTCAATTGTTTTTATTTTTGGACTGTCCCAAAATAATTTGATCGTTTTTTTAAAACTTTTTAACACCAACATTGGGAGGTGTTTGGTTAAAAGATTCTAAGAATCCATAGAGTGTGAAAATATAGAAAGTAACAATGATAAAAATAGAAATCTATAAATTGACAATCTTTCGTTTGGTTCACGGATTCTTAGAATCCATGAAATATTTAGGAACCATTTTGCAACTTTTACAAAAGTTTATGGACTAATATGTAATTTTGTATGGACCATTTTTAAAATTTTACAAAATTTGAGGGACTAAATGTGTAAATTTGTAGGGACCATTTTGTAAAATTTACAAAATTTCAGGGATTAAATTTGTGGTTTTTTGGAACCATTTATAATCTTTTCAATGGTCAAGGATCAATTATGTGAATATATAAAACTTTTAGGGCTTTGTTGTAAATTTTCAATCATAATAATTCTAAGAATACCTTGCTTATAGATGGTATTTAGAATCGAAGAATTTGTGAAAGATGAGAAATCCTAAGATGTTGAAAATGGAGGAGAATTATTTTCCAAAATAAATCAAACACATGATTTCGTGAATTCTTGGGATTTTGAAAACCAATATTCCTAAAATCCTTGGACCAAGCACCCTCTTAGTATTATGGTATTACCTTTTAATTCTCAATTTTCATTCTCCGCCCAAAATATTACTTCTCTCTTATATTATAATTTTACCTTATCACCCTTAAATCTTCAACACTCTTTAATCTTTTTACAACCTTAACCGATCAAATGCTTGAAATATTTTGGGATGTGAGATTAGTATTTTATGAAAAGCGAGAGGTTGTGAGATGAGGAAACTTGGGGTAAAGATTCGTGGCCCCAAAGAGGAAGCGAAGGGTCTATCTAAAGAGAGGATAATGACAATTAAAGGGAGTCTTTAGTTTTTGCTTTAGGTCACTCTCCTTCACGTGCCCTTACCAGCACAAAAACAGTTGCGGTGTTCCTTAAAAACAAAACAATATCCCGCCCCATTCTTGATTAAGCGACTTAAGCTGCCACCTAATCAGGGTTTAAGGGTGTGATCATCAACCGATTTCGGGACAAAAAAAACGCAGCACAAGTCCCTCTCACAAACAAAAGGAATTGCTTTTTCATCTGCTTTTTTGGACGGTAAAGCAATTAATAAACTTGTAATTAGTTGTAGCTCACTAGTTAATTAATCAACGACATAATAACTCTCGGCGGACTAGTGAAATCAATCGTACGGACCGACCGACCAAAAAGTCTAGCTCTATGAGCAACAAGAATATTTTGGGAAGAATAGTTTGTAAGTATTTAAAAATAAAATAAAATGAATGCAATGTTATTGAGATGAATTAAGTTGGGTGCAAATTGCTAACGACAGTCGCTATTAAATCCGCTATTAACATAACATTCATTTAAAATTCAGATTTTAAATCATTCTCTCTATCTCTCTTAGTACTCTTTTTCTCTCTTTTTCTTTTATCTCTCTCCCACTCCTCTCCCCAAATCTAAAATATAGACTTCCACCATAACTCCTTCACTACGACGATGTCCAGTTCTCCGCAACGTCGAGTTATCTGACGATCTTAGCAGAGGCGACAGCAAGCTAGTTAGATATTAATATTTCGGTAGATCTAAGTATTTTGGATATATGTTAGGCCTTTGTTTTATAAGATAGATTGTTTTTTAAAATTAATATACATTTATGGGCATGTTCTGAATCTTTTATTTTCCGGGTTTATTTTTATTCTTATATTTGGGTTTCGGCATCATGGATTCTGGGTTAAAAATGAAGAATCAAGGTTGAAGATAAAAAAATGGGTTCATCATGATTCCGTGAATTCTGTTTTTTTATAAAAAAATCATAAAATAAGAAAACAGAATCATGATGTAGCACAAAACAAAACAGAAGACCGTTCAACTCCGATAAAGCAAACCAGCAAGCAGACACATCAACCAGTATGAACCATAAAAATAAAAAGTACGTGAGACGAAAAGCAAAATAAGAAAACTAAACTCATCAGAGGGTGGAGAGAAAGAATGTTGAAAATTTCCACTCTAAAAAAGCATGGAATTCACTACTCAATACGAGGCAAGAATTCCCCCGGCCCCGCCAAGCTTTTTGGCCAAATGCTTCAGCCACAGCCTCAGATATATGGGGATTCTTACCACGTCTCGTTCCAACTCCCAGGCTTGACGACCGACCCCTGCCCTTTTCCGTCTTAGTAGCACCCTTAAAGCGAACCAATGTTGATGAAGCTTGCCTCAGATTAACCTCATAAAGAGACAACTGATTAACTGGTACTAAAGCGAAAACATTTTCTCCAATTCCCTCGCTAGCCTCCGGCAGTGAGTGACTCTGTCGCATAATTAGAAGCTGGAGTGGCGGCACCAGCGGTGGAATCTTTGATGATTGTGCAAACGGTGGCATAAGAGTCACCACCTGCACTTGCGATATCGAGTTCGGAGATGGTTCCACCGGCAGATTTATAGCAACGAAAACCGGTTGGGCCAGTTCTGGTTCCCCGACCTCACCAAGCATAGTTTGCTGATGAGTTCCAATACTGAGACTGCGAGTGTTTATTTTACGAGTACCTTGATGTCTCATCCATTCTCCAAATTGGTTACCTTCTAAATCCATATCAAGAGCAACCAGACATTCACGTTTAATATCTGCGCACCGGCCGCACCGAAAACATCAGTCAATTAATTGCTCAAATTGCAACAAGAAACGTTTAACCACACTCTCAACTGCAACTTCACAACTCTTCTCAGAGGGTTCGTAACATCAATCGAAACACAGACTCAGATAGATGGTTAATTTACATCAACACCTTTCACGATTTCAATCTTGGATGCAATAAATGATGCCATAGCAGTAACGATTTCAGAATCGCCTTTTTGGAAGACCTTCATAATTAGCAATCCGTTGCTGAAAGACCATAGACCTTTGGCCGGGACACCGCAAGTGTACGGTTGTCAGACAAGTAGTAAACTGGTGAGTACCAGGTCGAATCCACAGGGACTTGTGATTCTAGCAATTTGTGTAAGAATTAAGAAAATAAAAAGGATGATTGATTGATTTGTTGTGAAAGTTAATTAACAAACTAAAGTTGCAGGTGATGAGAAAATTCAGGAATTAAAACTACTTTATAGGATTTATGATCCACTTGACTTTCAGATTTAATATCTTTAGTTTTACCTACAATTATCACTCTCAACATGCAAGATGATGTATCTATTCTAGGAACCTCCTTCCGAAGTGAACCTAGGTAATTAGAACGAGTATCTCCACTTCCGTGTCGCTCCAATTGTTTAAATGATCTATCCTCTTCCTACACTGTTCTGAACTTCCGTCCTAGAACTATGTATAGCCTACTTACCCTGTGGTCTAATAATACTCCCTTATTCCTAAGTGAAGCATATCACAAATATTCCGTGATCAAAAGAATAATGCTTCAACAATCCGAGTAATTAAACATGCATCATGGAATAATAATATATGGAACTAAAGCATTAAATCTTACAATCAAGCTTCACAAAATAATCCTAGAAAGTATTGAGAAACTAGCCACTAAACATGTTCAATGGCGATTTGTTCTCTAATAAAATACCGAAACCAGAATTTTTGGAATGAAAACTATGAAGAACGATGAATAGTTTTCCGCTTTGCTCACTGTGTCTTTTTCTCCAACTTCTCCAATTGTTCTCTGGCCGAATTGTTTTGCTGCCGCTTAGCCGACTTGTTCTCTGGTAGATTTTGTTCCTCTCATGATCTCCTCTCTTTCTTCTTTCTCTATCACGTATAACCTAGTCCAAATTGGACTAGGTATGGCCCAAAGTCTAACCTTTCCTCCAACTTTTATTAGTTGTGCACTTTGATCCCAAAGCTTTATTTCTTGTGTCCCTTGGGTCATTGACTCCTCCCTTTAATTCAAAACTTCTCCAATTCTTTATTTTCTTGTCAAATTAGCCACAAATTGCTCAATGTTGCTCCAATGCCTCCAAAAGTGGAATCCTACATAATTCTTGCGCAAAATAATAAGAACATAGCAATTTGTCTCATGAAAGCATATATTTAAGGGTAAAATATATAATATTATTTGCACTCATCAACCTTCCTCCATAATTCGGCTCACCAGTTCCATTGAATCAAACTCGAAGAGAAAAATATTGGTTGTGTGAGCCGTATATGTCGATCGAACTGAGAAGTTCACATCATGTCGCACGTTATGGAAAACCTTCTCAATTGGTCGACCCGAATAGGCCAGGCTGTTGAGACCTTTGCTGCGACGATGACACCGGTGCTGGGGATGAAAGCAGCCAAAATCGCCTCCACTAGAACGTCATCCTCGTCCACGGACAAGCCACGCTTGGCGAGAGTTTCATCCAGCGCCGCCATTGATGCAGCTCGTGACGACATTGAAAGGGAACGCACAAAACGACATTGAAAGGGAACGCACAAAACAAATTATGAGGGAAAGAAAAGCATGGATTGCAGTAAACCTGCCACATCCCTGATACAATTTACCTCGGTTTTACCACGCCTGTAACCGTGGTAAATGTTTTTTTAATTTATAGTTAATGTTGTTATATAGATATATATATATATATATGTAATTAATAATTAAAATATTAAATGAAATTAAACAACTAAATAAAATTGAAAGATATATATATATATAATAATAATAATTTTAAATTTTTCAAATTACAAAAATCCCAATAAGTGATCATTTTCATTGTTCCTATTAGGGATGTCGACATCGGGATCGAAAAAGAAGTTGAAATTCTTCTGCCTAATCTCGACTAATCCCTTGAAGTGGTTCCTGACGATCGTCGAGAGTGTCTTCTTCATCTCCTCGGTCCCTAAACTACACGAAAACAAAAATGCAGGTTAGTATATTAGCATATAAATAAAGAAAATAGTAAAAAATTATTTAAGTTTTCCGACTTACTGTGCAATGTGAACATGAAGGCGTCCATCCGCGCCCTGGACCGACGCTGGAAGTGGAGAAAGCTCAGTAGCTGGGAGAATGCGTCGACGCTGTAGACTGTAGACCGTTGTCGGGAGTCACATCAGGATTGACCGACCAGCTCGACTGTGAGGGAGAGTCATCAGTGCGTGGTTGACGCTGGGTAGACCGCGATGATTCACCACTAGGGTACTGCGGTTGAATGATCACCCTTGTGTACCCGAGGGAGACTCATCCTGGCCTAGGCCATCCCTACCACGAGAAGTTGTTGCCATAACTCGAAACATTTGTAAAACTTATATAAATACTATAGTTTATTGTAAATGAACACTAAATTATTCAAAAGTTGCAATTATACCCTAAAATTTCAAAAGCTTTACAAATATACCCTAAATTATTCAAAACTTGCAATTCTTTCCTAAATTTTCATAATTTTAGAAATGATCTCTAAGTTTTCAATAGTTTTACAAATCTACATCAAATCTTTTCAGAACTTGCAATTGTGCCCTAAAAATTTATAAATATCACATAAAATACCCTAAATTCTATTTTCACCCAAATTTCATAAATTTCACCCAAAATTACCTTCAATTTAATCAATTTACAAAAAAACTAACCAAAAATTAAACAAATTACCTAAAATTACCGATAAAAAATTGACTTCTTAAATAAATTACCAAAATTACCTAAAAATAAAGAAAATAAACAAATTATTGTTAAGAAATATACTTACCCTAAGCGGCGGTGGTGAAAGGAGGCCGACGGTTGAAGGTGGAGGACGACAGTTGCGAGAGGAGGACGGTGACGGTGGCGGTTGCAGCGAGAAGAGGACGGCACAAGTGGTTCTAATTATTAAAAATATAAAGAAGGAAAACGGCGTAAGACGGATCTAAATTAAAAAAAATAAGACAAGATTGTAAGCATCAATAGACATATTGGCGGATGAAGGCACCGATGGAGTAGGAAGATGGCGGCGGAGCTTGGAAAATCGTAGTCAGAGCTAGAAGAATCAGTGAATTTTTGTGTGTGGGAGAGGGAGGGCTTCAGGCTGAGAAAGTGGAGAGGGAGGTGCCGGTTACTGCTATTAAAGAGCTTACCACGACCTTACCATAGTAGAAGTTGTAGTAAGGCCTAAGCCCATGGGCTTGCCACGACTTTACCATAGCCTGAGCCGTGGTAAAGTTTACTACCAAGGTGGAAGCACCTATTTACCACGACAACAGGCTTACCACGGCCAAATCCGTGGTAAAAATGCAACTTCTACGTAGTGAACCCCCACCTTAATTTTTAAATGCTTACTATTTTCTGCACCAAATTTTAAAACAAGAACACATCAATAACAAGAGAAATGACTAATTATTTTAGGAAAAATTGTTGAGAGTTGTCATAAGCGCAGAATAATTCCTCCGCCCTAATGGGTACGAGAGTGAAGTATTGAATCAGAAACCACACTAAGGATAACTCCCAGAAAGACGGAGGGGTCACAATGGTCCCACTTAAAACCCGACTCCTTAGATGTAATTTCCTCTATGTAATTTTAGAGCGCAATATATCACTACAAATATACCCTATCGCAGCTACTTGGATAATAACAAGATAATAAATACCGAAATTAAAGCATAGAAGAAAGAAGACACCATATACGAGGTTCGGCAATTTGCCTACGTCCTCGGACTCACCAATATATTTCACTAAGAAGAACAAGTGAAATAATACAAGAAGAAGAAAGAACAAAGAAGGAAATATCAACTTCTTTGAGGGATGATTTAGAATGAGAAGCAAGGGTCTCCTTATATAAGCTAGAGTCCCCAAACCTCCTTGATAAATACTCCATGTGGGATGAGTTGCATGAATAGTAACTTCATGTGACTTAATTCCACACAAGCCAATCACTTTGTTCACTTCTTCAAATAAGGCCTCAAAGTTTGGAATTGGATAAGTGGTACCTTTACCACAACAATCTCCCCCTCCAATTCCACGAAGGAAGAGATATCAGCACCGTGCTTTACACGGAGCACATGCCGCCGCAAGGCCGCATACCCAAGCTTCTCTCTGAAACGATCTTTGTTAACATGTCACCGCATTGTCATCTCAGTATGGATTTTCTTAAGCTTCATAAGCTTGTTCTCGGTTACCAACCGCAACCAATGGTACCTCACCTCGATGTGTTTTGTGCGAGCATGGTACATTGAATTCTTGCTTAAGTCAATAGCACTCTGGCTGTCACAATGTACTACATACTCCTCCCGCTTCAAACCCAATTCATAAAGGAACCGCTTCATCCAAAGCATCTCTTTACCCGCTTCATTGGCTGCTATATACTCTGCCTCTGCCGTGGACAAGCAACGCACTTTTGCAACTTGACTGCCACGAGACAGCTCCCCAAAGAAAAGTGAAGATGTAACTGATGTTGACTTCCTTCCATCAAGGTCACCAGCCATATTCGCATCAAAGAAACCTTCTAACACAAAGTTTAGCACCACCAAAACACAAACACAATTTAGAAGTACCTCTAAGGTATTTGAAAATCCACTTCACCGCTTCCTGAGGCTTCCCGGATTAGATAGAAACCTACTAACCAATCCAACAGCATGAGCAATATCTGGCCGAGTACAAACCATGGCGTACATCAAGGACCCAACCGCCGAGGAGTAAGGAATAGATGACATCTCTTCCTTTTCTTTTGCTGTTGTTGGGCACAACTTCTTTGACAGCTTGAAATGATTCGCCAAAGGTGTGGTAACTTGTTTAGCTTATGTCATGTTGAACTCACAAGAACCTTTTCAACATAGGACTCTGTGACAACCACAGCCTACCAGCCTTCTCTGTCACGAACAATTTTCATGCCTGCAATTTGCTTCGCCGGTCCTAAGTCCTTCATGTCAAAGGATTTTGACAGCTTCATCCTTCAACATGCGAATCATCAAAGCGTTTTTCCCAACAATAAGCATATCATCAACATACAACAAGAATAATGAAGTTACCATCAGAAATGTCTTAACATAGACACAAGAATCTGCAGCAGCTTCTTTTATAGCTCTTCCCGATCATAAAAGAATCAAACTTGCGGTACCACCGCCTCGGGTGCCTCGCTTCAAGCCATAAAGACTCTTCTTCAACTGCAGACCATATTCTCATTCCCTTTCACTTCAAAACCTTCTCGTTGAACCATATAAATCTCCTCCTCTAAGTCGCCATGTAAAAATGCGCTTTTCACATCAAGCCGCTCAAGTTCAAGATTTAGACCGCCGCTAGTCCAAGTACAACCCGAATGGAACACATCTTCACAACAGAGAGAAGATCTCATCAAAGTCAACTCCTTCTTCTCGTGAAAACCCTTCACAACCAAACGAGCTTTATACTTTACCAGCCTTGTCACCATCTTTCTTTAACTTGAACACCCATTTGTTTTGCAATGCTCTCTTACCCTTAGGTAAGTCCACCAACTCGTAGGTGTTGTTCTTCTCAAGAGAACTCATCTCATCTTGCATTGCAGCAAACCATTGGTCCTTATCTCGCATGAACCCGCACATCTTGGAAGCTCTCTGCTCCCCCCGCATCAATAAGCATGACATAATCAGAACTAGAGTACCTGGTAGATGGACGACGCTCTCTAGTAGACCTCCTCGGCCGAGGCTCTACTACTTCCAAGGGATGGGGCTGCTCCCCGCTCAAAACCCATGTCATGCTCAAGAAAGTCGCCATCACCCTCGTTCATCAACAATAACCGGCTGCTCCACTCTAGGTTCTATATCATCTCCATCTGTGGCAACTAATGGAGTAGGTATAGGTGTTAGATCATCACCACCAGCAGATCTCAAGTCTCCTCTCGCAGCCCAATATGATCAATGTTCTCATGCTCACGGAAGACAAGATCCCCGCTTCGACCACTTTCTTCAACTCGATCCCAAACTCAAGCCATACTCCTCACCACCATATCCAACAAATATGCATGGTTTGGCAAGACTGGCCCAGCCTTCGATCTCTCGATCCTTGGGCACATGTATGAATGCTTTGCAACCAAACACCTTTAAGTGTGCATAAGAAGCATTCTTCCTGTCCATACATTCTCTCGGAACTCGAAAACCCAAAGGAACTGATGGAGTCCGATTAATAAGATAAACAAGAAGATTTACAGCCTTCACCCTGCAATGTCTTTGGCAATTTAGACATCCTCAAGATGCATCTGACTTTCTCAACAATGGTGCGGTTCATTCTTTCCGCTACCCCATTATGTCATGCGGTGTACCTGTGTCGCTCTCTCATGACGAATACCATGTTTCTTGCAATACCCCTTAAACTCATTAGAGGTATATTCACCGCCATTATCGGTACGGAGACACTTCATGTGCACATCAGTCTCTTTCAACCATGGCGTGAAAATTTTGAAGCGCCAAACACCTGACTCTTCTTCTTCAACATGTACACCCAAGTCTTGCGTGAAGCATCATCAATAAAAGTCACAAAGTACCTGTTACCACCCAATGACTCCACCTCGAGGGGACCACAAACATCAGAATGTATTAACTCAAGTTTTGTTTTCTTTCTAGTCGAGGCAACATTGAAAGAAACTCTATGATGCTTCCTAACAAACAGAAATCACAAGGGTCGAGTGATGTACCTTTGGCAATAGGAATGAGGGACAGCTTTGCCAAAGTCTCCAACCCTTTCTCGCTGATGTGTGCCACCGCTTATGCCACAAATTCTTGGAAGCACCATCTTCAACCACATTCAAATAACCACCGCCACGTACACCAACTCGCGTTCTATACAAGGTGCAAAGAAAGATCACCTCTTGCCACCATCAAAGAACCACGCTCAGCCTTCCACACTTTGTCTCGAAAGTCTGGTCAAACCCTTCTGGCCAAGAACATTTACTGAAATAAGATTATGCCGCATATCCGAATGTGTCGCACATCCCGCAACGTCAATGTGATACCCAAACTAGTACGCACAATAATATCACCGATCCCCAAAATCCTCGGAGTGGGTAGTGTTACCCATCTTCACTACACCGAGGTCAATCTGCCTGTAAGTAGTGAACAACTCTCTCTTGGGCGAAACGTGATAGGATGCACCCGAATCGACAATCCATCGGACATTAGGATCACTAACATGATCGCAGCCCCCATGTGCACAAACTAGTACAACCGGATCATCACTTACCGACTCGCAATAGCAATCAGATCTTTCTCTCAGAGCTTTACCCTCCTTCCGATCCTTTTTCCTCTTCCAGCAATTTCTCTTCAAGTGACCGCCTTTTCCACAAGAATTACATTCTCTCGCTTTCTCTAGATTTCGAACGATTACCAGATTTTCCCGACTACCCTTGGATCCTTTACTATTGTTGCGACTCCGACTTCAAAGTGACAAGAGCTCACAAGACTCGGTGCCCGACTCCTTCCTCCTTGTTTCTTCGTTGAACAAGTTATCTTTGACCAAACTCAATGTGAGCTTGCCATCTGCAATGAGTTACTAAGAGTAACTACTAAAGTCTCCCACCTATCCGGTAAGGAACTCAACAGAAGTAAAGCTTGCAACTCATCATCAAGCACCAACTTCATATTAGTCAGCTGATTAATCAAGTTCTGAAAATCATTCAAGTGTTCAGAAACGGATTGTCCCTCTTTAAGCTTCAGATTAACAAGCTTTCGAATTGTGAAAGCTTTGTTCTGGCGGTCTTCCTCTCAAACAAGCCTTCTAATTTTTCCCACGTAGCTTTAGCATCTGTCTCATGGAAACATGGTGGAATATACCGATATCCACCCATCTTCTTATGGTACCGAGTGACTTGCGCTTCAGATTGGTCCATTTGTCACCGCCATATCCGCAGTTGGCGTAATCACCTGCAAGAGGATCATGCAAATCGAGGCAATACAAGAGATCCTCCATCATTGGCTTCCAAACCGAATAGTTCGATGAAGTCAATTTAATCATCGAACCAAAGACCACTGTCACCCATATCTTCTCCTCTAACCAAACCAAGGCTCCCACTGTGAATGCGGATACCAACTAGCTTAAGGGAATCTTTTCTCATGTGGAAGATCAGATTAAACCGCAACCACAGAGCATACTCGTAATAACCTTGGCTCGATACCACTTGTCGAGAGTTGTCATGAAGCGCAAATAATTCCTCCGCCCTAATGGGTACGAGAGTGAAGTATTGAATCAGAAACCACACTAAGGATAACTCCCAGAAAGACGGAGGGGTCACAATGGTCCCACTTAAAACCCGACTCCTTAGACAGAATTTCCTCTATGTAATTTTAGAGCGCAATATATCACTACAGCTATACCCTATCGCAGCCTACTTGGATAATAACAAGATAATAAATACCGAAATTAAAGCATAGAAGAAAGAAGACACCATATACGAGGTTCGGCAATTTGCCTACGTCCTCGGACTCCCACCAATATATTTCACTAAGAAGAACAAGTGAAATAATACAAGAAGAAGAAAGAACAAAGAAGGAAATATCAACTTCTTCGAGGGATGATTTAGAATGAGAAGCAAGGGTCTCCTTATATAAGCTAGAGTCCCCAAACCTCCTTGATAAATACTCCATGTGGGATGAGTTGCATGAATAGTAACTTCATGTGACTTAATTCCACACAAGCCAATCACTTTGTTCACTTCTTCAAATAAGGCCTCAAAGTTTGAATTGGATAAGTGGTACCTTTACCACAACAAAAATGATGTTACCAAAAACGTTGCACAAATGTCATCTTTTGCAATTTTCTTTTTAAAAAAGACATATATATTGTCATTGATATTTTCTCTTGAAATATATTTTACCATCAAAACTTACCACTAAGTTATTAAGGTATAGTTAACTCAAAATGACATAAGCGTAAAACTAGCAAGAATTAGATTGCGAGCGAACTCGAGTTTGAGCTCGAATTATGTCAAACGAGTCGAACTTCACAAGTCATAAACTCGAGCTCGAGCAAAAATGTTGATCCAAATATTAAAACAAGTCGAGTTCGAACATTAGAGGATCGACTTGAGTCAACTCACGAGCCCATTCGAGCCACTGTGTAAACAAAATTTTACCCCAACCTGCAACTCCCAAATCTCATCTCTACCGCTGCTATCACCATTGCGTCTGTTACCGATATTCCATCCAATCTTGCTGGCAGCTAATATGGCCCGGATTTTCAACACCAGAAAATCTGTATCACAACTGAAGATATTAGAAAGTTAGATGACTGGAATATAAATTTTAGAAAGGATTTAGGACTGAATTGGAATTTTTAGGAAAAGTTGGGTAAAACCTGGTATAATTAAAATGAAAATAGATAGAAGAAGGACCTAAACGCAATTGAGTAATTAAGTTGGGGTTAGTTTGAAAAGGTTAGAATAACCTACAGACTAAAGTTGTAATTAACCTAGAAACTACCATAATCCTAGGTTCCTAGCTAGGCACAACAGAAAACAGGAAGAAGAAGAAGAAGAAGAGAAAGACACGAGCTTGAGGAAGTGGAAGCTGGAAGACGGAGAGAGAGGATTGATTCCATTTTTAAGGGGTGTGAATCTACATTACGTCCCCCGAATGCTCACGGGTGACCCGGGCTCCGCTTTAGCTCGCGGTCACGCTGGCGTTCAGATGGCTCCCGAGCCCTATCCGAGTATCATTTTGGCGAACCCTTCCGTATTTGAGGTCGTGTGGGTCCTCTGACGTTTCCGCCAAAATATTTTTCTCGCGCCGGGGTTGTCTGGCCGCCTCGGGACGACAGCTGGCTCGGTAGCGCTATCGAG
The DNA here is from genome assembly GCA_024586325.1 of Stellera chamaejasme. Lineage (NCBI taxonomy): Eukaryota > Viridiplantae > Streptophyta > Magnoliopsida > Malvales > Thymelaeaceae > Stellera > Stellera chamaejasme. The sequence goes on along the minus strand of CM044984.1, from coordinate 7,563,531 downwards.
ATCACAGTTTGAGAAGCCGTTTGTAGTTTTGGAGTCGTGGAAACGTACCTGGGGTGGTTGTGGTGTATAATATTTGGGGCGGGACGGTCGGTTCCGGGCGACTCCCGGGGCTCGGGACGGGAATCCCGGGACACGGGATGGAAATTTTCTGACGGCTTTGGGGTAAGTTGTATTTGAATTTAAGATGGAATTTATGGGAATTTTTGTAGAATTTTGGGAGTGACGGAATTTCTGTTCAGTGCTGACACGCCGCACGCTCTGCCTGTTCGGGTTCAGCGAGCTCGGTAGGACACTCCGGAAAGGAAAATGAATTTCTAAAAATGTTCTGTGCATGATATAATATTCTGAAGATTGTGTCCGAGTTTCGTTAATTTTGGAGTTCGGTAAATATTTTTGGGCAAAAAGAATTGGAACTTTCGGAAAAATTGGGAGTTAAATTGCATACGGGTGCAAATTAAAAAGGAAAATCAGCATGGGCAGCAGCAGCCCTTGCTTATTTCGGCAGAATTGTGTGTGTGTGTTATTATTGGGGACACATGTCCCATTTTAATTAAAGGAAGAGAAGCATGGGTTATAAAGTAGGAAATATATAAGTGGCTATTATTTACATAATATTAGACTTACCTCATTCTTTTCTTCTTCTTCTTCCTTCTGTTCTTTGCTGCTGCCGAAAACCTCCATTAGAGAGCTCCTCCAAGCTTGACTTCCTTCATCTTTGTGGAAATCAAAGAGGAATTGCTTGCCACTTGTGGTAAGTATCATCCTAACTCCTCTTTTCACATTAGTTTTGAAGTTTAGTGGTTAAAAGAGAAGTTTTTGCATTTGATGGGTTTGTTCTTAGCTATAAGCTAGGATGATTCTCTTCCTCCCATGTTTTAGTATGTTGTTCTTGGGTTGTATGGGAGTGATAATCAAGTGTTGGATTTTGGAAAACACATCTTGATGAAGATTACTTCTTTGGCCGAATTTTTGGAAAAAATTCCAAAATGGTGTGTGTTTGTTATCTTGTTTCATGCTTCAAGTATGTTAGTCCTAGCATGATTCTAAGCTTATGTGTGGATTTAATTTGATGGAAAACAAGTTGAGGGAAAAACCCCCTTGTGGCCGAATTGTGTAGGTGTATGTTCTTGATGGATTTTGTTGTTTGGGTGCAATTGGATAGCATTCATGGTTTAGAAATGTAATTGGTGATTAAAGAGTGCAAATGGAACTTTGTTTGGATTGAAATGGAGGTTGGGTGAGGAATCCTCCTTTTGGCCGAATTGAATAGGAAAGGGGTTTTGTTGATTTTGATGCAATTGGTTAGTAATGTTGGTTAAGAAATGGAATTGGTGATTAGTGTGATTAATTAGAAGCTTGAATGGATTGAATTGGAAGTTGGATGAAAATTGATTAAGAACCAAATCTTGGAATGATTCTTTTTCAATGTTGAGGTTCATTTTGGTTAAATTGGATGTTAATATGGTGTTGGGCTTGAATTTAGGAGTGGATGGAAGTTTGAAATATTGAATTCGGTTAATAAATGGAAAAGTTACAATTAATCGAGATTATCGGAAAATGGCGGTAATGAAGGGTTTAAGGTTGGATTTGATCAGTTCTCGCTTATTGTATGATGTTTGTCAATGTGAAATCTTGCATTGACTAGGTTGGTTCTCAATTTCGACGCTTCGTGAAAATCTGGAATTTTACGGAAATTCCGCTGGATTTTCGGTTTTGGGGTCGGGGTTGTAATTTGCAGTGTGGTTGATAAGGATGCTAAATCAACTTGGTTTGGCAGATTCTGAGTTTCGTGGTTAGGAAAAGAGGAGTGCCAAGTTTCGGGGCACGGTGTAGGTGTTATCCAATCGGTCCAATACTGGATTTTGAGGTAAGGGTTTGGTTCTCGTTGTTTGGTAAGCTAAGTATATGTTTTGGTTTCAGCTTGCTGCAGTATTTCAAGATTATATGCCTAGAGCATGTTCTCGTAGTCCTGTAAGTGTATGTATATTGTAGCACTTCGCTTTTGGGTGTATTTCGGAAATTTCGCTTTAAGGTAAGTTCTGTGATCTCGTAGGTGTATGCCTCGTAGCATACCCTGTCCTGCTAGTCCTACGCTTTGTAGGAGTATGCCTTATGGCATACTGCCTGCTAACACTACGACAGCTTGTGGGTTCGCTACCCCACTGGTGCACCATGCTTTTGTAATAGCTTCGCTTCGACTCCCCTTAGTGGGAGGCCGTTGCCCGATCTGTTATAAGGTTTCGGCGATTTAGAATCGCACGCCCTTCGGGATTCCGATTTATTTTCTCGTACATGCATGCTATTCCGTATTCTCGTTGCATATATTGCTATCTTTCTGCTTTTGCAGGTTACATATACTTACCTTACCCCATATCCCTTACGGGTCCTTTTAGGACTCACCCTTCTTTGGGTTCTGCTTTTGGATTTCGTAGGTCCGGTAAGCAGCCGGGGTAGGTTTCGCGAGGCTTCGCCTTGGTTATGTTGAGCAGCAGACCTTGCGAGCCGGGATTTTGTCTACTTGGTCTGAATCCCGCAAGGTATTTTTGTTACATAGATTCTAAGGTTGGCTCAGTAGTTGCATATGCACACTTTCAGTATTGCCATGATGGTTGTATGTCTGTATATAAATTTGAATATTCTGTTCTATATCAGTTCTCAGCGCTTGGCGCTTGCTAGACATTTTAGGTTCTGTGAATTCTGTATGTATATGTGTTTTAGTGTGTAAGCACTAGTCCACGGAGGGCTGGGCTTACTCGTTATTAGTGCATGAAATGTATGGTTGCATTTTATTTTAGTTATACGCATGAAATTTCCGTTAGTCTGCTTCCACAATCCTTCCGTTCGGGTCCGCTACGCGCGGCGGGTCTCGATGGACTCGCCACTCCTTCCATTCCGGCTTCCGCTCGGCGTCCCGGCGCCCCGCCTCCGCAACCGGGCTCGGGCGGCGTGAGGTGACAAGTTGGTATCGAGCGGTAAGTGACCATATTGGTCGCCGTGGTGACTTGTAGTGACAACTATTGTTTTACATTTTATTTTAGAATGGTTTGGTACGGAGATTGGCCACCTCCTTACTTGAACCACTTCAAAATAAAATTGTGGAACAAAGTTGATCCTTCAAGTTATCCTGATAGTTGCAGATTTCGCACTTGGGATTTCTGGAATTCTCGTAAGATTATTACGAGTAAGGGGATTGTGGAAAAGTTTCGTGTACGTAAAATTGTGTGTTAGGAAAAGATTTGGTGAAATAAGCATGAATTGCTTCGTGATTCCGTGAAATGCACGATTCTACCGCTTTTGCAAAATAACTTCCGAGTTAAGGCATCGCATTGCACTACAGAGCCTTAGAAAACTGCTGCTAACTTCTGTAGGGAGTAGGAGTGACCGATTTCTGTCTGGACTCTATTTGATCTGAAATTTTGAGATATGGTTAACACGCGTAGATAGCGTGATTTGGTACCGGAGGGGCGGGACTGGGATCCCACACCTCCGTGGAATAGGATACGGGTTCAGTGTAACCCAGGGTCTGAACAACCACACTCACCACCCCGAGGTTTAGTGGTCGTAAGGACCCCTCTCTGATTTGGTATTACCCGCCAGCTTAGCTGGTTCAGAGGCGGCAGTAGGCAGGGGAAGATCTGATTATGCCACAGTAGGGGCATTTTGATCAGGTGGTGATAGCAAGACTTAAGCCACTGCTCGCCATAGTTTTGGGATCAAAAATGAGTGACTCCGAGGAGCGTGGTCACTACGACACCTAGACTTCCCGTCCGGTCCTATCAACGACGGGAGATCTCGAGACACCACCGACGAGGTTGGACTTTTGGAGAGGTTTCGAGAGTTTGAATTCCCCGAGGTTCTGGGCCGAGGAGGGCCGGAGGTAGCAGAGACTTGGTTTGCAGGAGTTGACAAACTCCTGAGGGAGGCTATTCTGAGCCGGTTGCCGCCGGAACGGCTACTCCGGCCGATTGCTTCCAGATTCTCGAACCGGAGTTCGGATTGACCCGATATCTGATTTCTAGTGTCCCGGCAGTTGTACCGGACATTTCCGCGGAAAATATTTTTCGGGCCGGGGTTGCCGCTTGACGATTTTCGGGATTTTGGGCGGAGAAACGGCTCCCGGAGTGACCCGGGACTCGACGGCGCTTTGAGGAAGATCTCGAGTCGGGATATAATTTACATTTTTCTCGTGAAGAAAAATGTTCGGCCTCGGAAATTACGGTTTCGGCGCTGGTTGGGCAGCCAAGCTATGACACTTGGCGAAATGTGATTAGTGGAAAGTATTGGACTTGGTCTCTTGCTATTTCTAGTGATTATGATTCACTATGATGTCAGTGATGTCATGTGCAAAGCACATGACTTATTATTACAAGACTTACGTTTTGGTAGCCTTTAAGGCCCATAGTCTCGACGCAACCCAACGCGCCGCGAGGGCGTGGATTTCAGCAGGTGGCCCGAGACCTCGAGCGACAAGCAGCTTCAGCCACCCTCCGTCACAAAGCAGCTCGTAGTAGGATAAATTTTTCATTTTGACGGGGGCCCTAGCTATCGGGGAGGACTTAGTCGGGTCATGTACTAGCTAGCAGGAATTCTCGTAGGGTACTCTATTTCGAATGAGGTACCGGTTCATGCGTTATTTGATACAGAGCATTTGTTCTCATTGTAACACCGAAATGTGTTACATTTCAGATTCTGTCATAGTACCTTGCCTCAAACGCATTTAGTAAAAAAACCGCAGAAGTCAGCCGCTTTCTCCAATGAGATGGTTCGGGGTTGTATGATATCCGTAGGCGGACATGATAGTATCGGATCTGTTGGTTTTAGACACGCCGGACTATGATGTTATTCTTGGAATGGACTGGCTATCCAAGAACTCGCACACGTTGATTGTGCAACCCGCATTATTATGGTTTCGGAGAGGTACTACCTCTCACGACTCCGATCGGTTTGACTATCGCACAAAGACGGCATGCTGTTGCAGATTCTCGATCATCTGTCCGATGGTTGGTGTAGGGGAATGCTATGATCCGAATGAAGCCGGTATTAGGTCAAGTTGGATGGTTTATCGTTGGTTCGAGATTTTCCGCGGTATTTCCGGAGGAGTTGCCCGGATTACCATAAGAGCGGGAATTGTGTTTAACATCCACTTGCAAATGGCATCGCTCCGATATCTATTCCTCCTTATCGGATGCCCATTTCGAGATACAGGAGTAGAAGAAGCAACCGGAGGAATTACAAAGAAAGGAGTTTCATCCGACCGAGCACTTCGGCGTGGGTGCTCGGTTGTTCTCGTTTGTTAAGAAGAATGATGGGACACTGACTTTGTATTGATTACAGACGGTTGAATGCACTTATTGTAAAGAATAAGTATCCGTTGCTAAGGATTGACGATCTTTTTGACCAACTTCGGGTTCAAGAATTTCTTCTAGGATTAATTTCCGATCTGGGTATTTTCAGCTTAGGGTGAAGGATGAGAACATACCTAAGACTGCTTTCCGCACCCGGTATGGACACTTTGAGTTTACGGTCATGCCATTCGGGCTGACCAATGCTACAGCGGCATTCATGGATTTGACGCATCGGGTGTTCCGACCGTACTTGGACTCATTTTTGGTGGTCTTTGTCGATGATATTCTGATATATTCTAAGGATGAGGATTCGCATCGGGAGCATCTGAGGTTAGTTCTGCGGACACTTTGGGAACATCAGCTTTATGCTAAATTCTCAAAGTGTGAGTTCTGGATTCGGGAAGTCACCTTTCTGGGACCCGTTATTTCTGAGCATGGTCTGTCTGTGAATCCAGAGAAGGTGAAGGCAATTCGGGATTGGAAACAACTTACCACGGCACGGAGATCAAGAGCTCCCCGGGTTTAACAGATTTTTATCTGAGGTTTGTACTGGGATTTTCTATTCGCATCTCCGCTTACGCATTGACCAGAAGGGTCAACCGTATATCCGGTCCGACAGTGTGAGCAGAATTTTCAGGAGTTGAAGCGGCGGTTGACTAACGCTCCGATTCTCGACTCTTTCAGATCCGATCTTGCCGTATGTGAATTATACGGATGCTTCCACGCCTGGTTTGGGATGTGTTTGGTGCAGGAGCGTTTTGTGGTAGCTTATGGGTCGAGACACTGCGACCGCATGAGCTGAATCGACCGACACATGATCTGGAGTTGGCTATAAGAGTTATGCGCTGAAACATTGGAATCAATATCTGCTTTGGTAATAAATTACGATTCTTACCACCATAAAAGTCTGAAATATCTCACATACGTAAGGAGCTTAGCATGAGGCAACAGATATCTTGAATACATTAAGGACTATGGTTGTTGTATCGAGTACATCTCGGGCATGGGCAACACGGTTGCCGATGCTCGAGCAGAAGTATACCGCTTAATTAAGAAAGGAAATGTTGGTGACCGATCTGATGAGAGTGATCTGACGTGCCTTTGGCACAGGTGGCAGCTCTGGGAGCGTGCTCAGGTTATTATACTTATTATACATTCTGAGTGGCTTGATAGGATGCGCGAAGCGCAAGGTAGAGATTTGGTATTGAAGAAGTTATCTGGGGAAGATAAGGACTTATTTGTTACCGACGTTTCAGTATAGGCAGGGATTGCTATACTTCCGAGATTGCCTTTATGTACCGGAGGATCAGGAGTTCGAATGAGATTTTAGAGGGGGCACACTGAGCAAAGGTGAGCATCAGAACCGGCAGAGACATCAGACTTTGCCCATTCCACTGGGAATGGGGCAATGTTACTATGGACTTTCTCGACCGCACCGCCCGACACGGTTTCATCATGACGCTATCTCGGGTTTTGTGGATCGGCCGACAAAGTGCGTACACTTTCGCTTATTCGGTCATGACCTCTGTAAAAGCTTGCCCGCTTTACATCGTGAGATTGTACGCTTACATGGAGCACCGCACTCCATTGAATCGACCGTGATCCGCGTTTTTACAAAGACGGTTCGATTGCTCTTCATGAAGCATCGACACGCGACTCCATCCGAATACGCCTTATCACCCACGACGGACGGGCAATGAGCGGGTGATTCTGATATCGAGGATATACTGCGAATCTGTACTTTGGAATTTGGAGGAGTTTGGGACTAGCAAGCTACTTTGATAGAATTCTCGTACAACAAAAGCTTTGACTACGGTTGGCATGATACCATTTGAGGCGTTGTACGGGAGGAGGTGTATGACACCATACCGCTGGACAGATGTGTCTCATGGGGTTGAGCCGACCCGAGCTTTTGAGGAGTCTACGGCAAAGATCAGATTATTATAGGCGCGGATTAAAACCGCGAATGACCGCACCACCGCTTGTACGAACCGTCGCCGTAGGCTCTTGAATATGAGTTTGGTAATAGAATTTGACTGAGGTAGCACCGCTCGAGAGACAAGAAGATTTGATAGGCAGGGCAAGTTACCCCGAATTTTATCGGTTCTCATGAGTTTCTAGAGTGAGTTGTTAGGTTGATCTTTCCCCAACTATTTCTGTTTTACGTGGTATCTTCCAGTATAGCCTGTTGTGGATCAGTTAGATTTAGGTTCAGATCGTCTGGGGTTGTCTGGTAGAAATACCGCAATCGACTCGGGTGCAATAAGATGCACCCGGAGGGTGGGACGCCGTGAGGCTCAGATGGTAGTCTAAACTACCACTCCCGCCGCACTCAAGACGGTGGTCCGATTGTTCTCGGTTAGAGGAATGTTCATATTTTCGGTTGGTAGCGACACTGTCCTGGTTGATTCAGTGCTACTCTTGGAGGACCAAGAGTTCTAAGGGGAGAATGTTACGGTCACCCCGAGCGGGTTGCGACCGGGTGACCCGGCTCCGGTTTTAGCCTGCGGTCACGCTGGCGTTCAGATGGCTCCCGAGCCCTATCCGAGTATCATTTTGGCGAACCCTTCCGTATTTGAGGTCGTGTGGGTCCCGGACGTTTCCGCCAAAATATTTTTCTCGCGCCGGGGTTGTCTGGGTCGCCTCGGGACGTACTGGCCGGCTCGGTAGCGCTCTCGAGATCTCAGTTTGAGAAGCCGTTTGTAGTTTTGGAGTCGTGGAAACGTCCGGTGTTGGTTGTGGAGTTTAATATTTGGGGCGGGACGTTCGGTTCGGCGACTCCTGGGCTCGGGACGGGAATCCCGGGACTCGGGATGGAAATTTTCTGACGGCTTTGGGGTAGGTTGTATTTGAATTTAAGATGGAATTTATGGGAATTTTTGTAGAATTTTGGGAGTGACGGAATTTCGGTTCAGTTGACACGCCGCACGCGTCTGCCGGTTCGGGTTCAGCGAGCTCAGGACACTCCGGAAAGGAAAATGAATTTCTAAAAATGTTCTGTGCATGATATAATATTCTGAAGATTGTGTCCGAGTTTCGTTAATTTTGGAGTTCGGTAAATATTTTTGGGCAAAAAGAATTGGAACTTTTAAAATTGGGAGTTAAATTGCATACGGGTGCAAATTAAAAAGGAAAATCAGCATGGGCAGCAGCAGCCCTTGCTTATTTCGGCAGAATTGTGTGTGTGTGTTATTATTGGGGACACATGTCCCATTTTAATTAAAGGAAGAGAAGCATGGGTTATAAAGTAGGAAATATATAAGTGGCTATTATTTACATAATATTAGACTTACCTCATTCTTTTCTTCTTCTTCTTCCTTCTGTTCTTTGCTGCTGCCGAAAACCTCCATTAGAGAGCTCCTCCAAGCTTGACTTCCTTCATCTTTGTGGAAATCAAAGAGGAATTGCTTGCCACTTGTGGTAAGTATCATCCTAACTCCTCTTTTCACATTAGTTTTGAAGTTTAGTGGTTAAAAGAGAAGTTTTTGCATTTGATGGGTTTGTTCTTAGCTATAAGCTAGGATGATTCTCTTCCTCCCATCTTTTAGTATGTTGTTCTTGGGTTGTATGGGAGTGATAATCAAGTGTTGGATTTTGGAAAACACATCTTGGATGAAGATTACTTCTTTGGCCGAATTTTGGATAATTTTCCAAAATGATGTGTGTTTGTTATCTTGTTTCATGCTTCAAGTATGTTAGTCCTAGCATGATTCTAAGCTTATGTGTGGATTTAATTTGATGGAAAACAAGTTGAGGGAAAAACCCCCTTGTGGCCGAATTGTGTAGGTGTATGTTCTTGATGGATTTTGTTGTTTGGGTGCAATTGGATAGCATTCATGGTTTAGAAATGAAATTGGTGATTAAAGAGTGCAAATGGAACTTTGTTTGGATTGAAATGGAGGTTGGTGAGAAAACCCTCTTTGGCCGAATTGAATAGGAAAGGGGTTTTGTTGATTTTGATGCAATTGGTTAGTAATGTTGGTTAAGAAATGGAATTGGTGATTAATATGATTATTTGGAAGCTTGAATGGGTTGAATTGAAAGTTGGATGAAAAATTGATTAAGAACCGAAATCTTGGAATGATTCTTTTTCAATGTTGGGGGTTCATTTTGGTTAAATTGGAGGTTAATATGGTGTTGGGCTTGAATTTAGGAGTGGATGGAAGTTTGAAATGTTGAATTCGGTTAAGAAATGAAAAAGTTACAATTAATCGAGATTATCGGAAAATGGCGGGTAATGAAGGGTTTAAGGTTGGATTTGATCAGTTCGCTTATTGAAAGATGTTTGTCAAAGTGAAATCTTGCATTGACTAGGTTGGTTCTGAATTATGACTTTTCTGTGAAAATCTGGAATTATAAGGAAATTCTTTCGGATATTCGGAAATGGGGTCGGGGGTTGTAATTTTGTAGTGTGGTTGATAAGGATGCTAAATCAACTTGGTTTGGCAGATTCTGAGTTTCGGTGGTTATGAAAAGAGGTGTGCCAAGTTTCGTGGCACGGTGTAGGTGTTATCCAGAATCGGTCCAATACTCTTGATTTTGAGGTAAGGGTTTGGTTATGTTTTTTGTTTAGCTAAGTATATGTTTTGGTTTCAGCTTACTGCAGTATTTCAAGATTATATGCCTAGAGCATGTTCGTAGTCTGTAAGTGTATGTATATTGTAGCACTTCTCGCTTTTGCGGTATTTGGAAATTTCGCTTTAAGGTAAGTTCGTGATCTCGTAGGTGTATGCCTCGTAGCATACCCCGTCTCGTTAGTCCTACGTTTGTAGGAGTATGCCTTATGGCATACTCGTCTGCTAACACTACGACATTGTGGGTTCGCTACCCCACCGGTGCACCATGCTTTTGTAATAGCTTCGCTTCCGACTCCCTTAGTGGGAGGTCATTGCTCCGATCTGTTATAAGGTTTCGGCGATTTAGAATCGCACGCCCTTCGGGATTCCGATTTATTTTCCGTACATGCATGCTATTCCGTATTCTTTGCATATATTGCTATCTTTCTGCTTTGCAGGTTACATATACTTACCTTACCCCATATCCCTTACGGGGTCCTTTTAGGACTCACCCTTCTTTGGGTTCTGTTTTTGGATTTCAGGTAGGTCTGGTAAGCAGCCAGCGGGGTAGGTTTCCGCGAGGCTTCTGCCTTGGTTATGTTGAGCAGCAGCAGTACCTTGCGAGCTGGGATTTTGTCTACTTGGTCTGAATCCCGCGCAAGGTATTTTGTTACATAGATTCTAAGGTTGGCTCTGTAGTTGCATATGCACACTTTCTGTATTGCTATGACGGTTGTATGTCTGAATATACATTTGAATATTCTGTTCTATATCAGTACACAGCGCTTGGCGCTTGCTAGACTTTTTACGTTCAGTGAATTCTGTATGTATATGGGGGTTGGTGCGTAAGCACTCGTCCACGGATGGCGGTGCTTACTCATTATTAGTGCATGAAATGTATGGTTGCATTTTATTTTAGTTATACGCATGAAATTTCTGTTAGTCTGCTTCCACAATCCTTCCGTTTTCGGGTCCGCTACGCGCGGCGGGTCTCGATGGACCTGCCACTCCTTCCATTCCGGCTTCCGCTCGGCGTCCCGGCGCCCCGCCTCCGCAACCGGGCTCGGGCGGCGTGAGGTGACAATCGATTTGTAGAGGGGGAGGTTTTCTTTCTTCTCGGGCGAGGATCGTTTTCTTGAGGGAAAAGAGGGAGAAAGATTTCAGTGGGGGTCATTTTGTTCAATCAATGGCGAAGAGAGCAAGGGGAAGAGTGAATGGAGCTGAACCTCGATTTCAGAAAGGAAGATGACCGTAGGTCTGATGGTCGCCGGTGCTTTTGGGTGGCCACCCACCCTTATAATTACTCTGAACATTTCTCTCTTTCTTTTCTTCCTTTATAAGTTAGTTAATTTATAAACTATACTACTTGTTTCTCATTTCCCTCAATATAATATGAAGGGAACCTGACTATCTTCAAGTCTGGAAGGAAGATGAAGAAGGAAGACTCAAAGTCTTAAAATGAAGCTAAGGAGATACTTGAAGACAACTTAGATACTACTAGGTTACACTATAGGTTTAGTGATTTATTCTTTTCTTGTTAATTCTTTTATATACACATTTATATTAAAACCTTGAAAACTTTGAATTTTCTGATTTGATATTTTGAAACTTAGTTTTCTTCTTCATTTAAAGCTAAAACTTGTTTTCTAAAGCAAAGATCTTGGAGTTGTGAGCTCGGGAAACTGGGTTCACAACAACAGCCCCCAACCCCGCCCACTTTGTTCCCACCACCTCTATCTGTGGTAGTCTCCACCATGTCCTCCATTGCCCAACCCAGCTTCATTCGTTTGCTCCTACGAAGCCAAAGGTAATACCATCTTCTCAATATGATGTTGATGTTGGAATTCTTAGCGCACCAAGTCCTTTTGAGCTCATCTCAAATGGAGAAGTGATTTCAGCTTAAAGTGAGCTGAAATGAGTTCTATGGAATTCAACTATGTGAATTGTGGCTATATGGAACATTTGTGATGTTTCATGAGTAGTAACTACTTACTAGCATTCTTTTATACAAAATAAGGGTATTTTGGTAAAATGGCATGGCTTTGGTAATCGAGGTGCATGGTGTATGCACCCTAGTGCATGTGTGCACATCTCTTGGAAGTTACCAAGTGATTTCGGTCATTAGAACATAAAATTGGCGAAGAGGCACCTCAAGGGAAGGCACCCCTTCGCCTAAAAGAGAAGTTACTTAGCATTTGGACAAGGGAGTGTACAAGGAGGGAGTAACTACTCCTTAAGATGAAAGTATGTGTACTTTCGGCCATGAGGAGTTGTAATCCTTCTTAGTAACTCCCTACATCATCTATAAATAGATGTTTTGGCCACAACACAACACACACTCAAGAATCCGAAACTTCTCCTTTCCTTTTCTCTTGCCGAAATATTCAAGCATTCCTAGAGCATTTCGGGTGGAACTATTTTGTGTCTCTTTAACACAAAACAACCTCATTCCATCACATGCAATCGGCTCTCATCAAGCAATTTGAAGGCTTGAAGATTCAATCGGAAGACTTGAAGCATACGTTTGGAGCAAGGATAAAATATCCTTACGCTGTTCTTAAAGGGTGCAAGGTATGCCTTCTATCTCTACTTCGTCCTCCTCCTTCTCCTCTTTCTTCTTTGTGAAAGTGGAGAGGCATGATTATGGAAAACACATCATGCTATGAATCTCTAAATCTACAGTTGACTCCAATTCCAATTGGATTCAAGTTTCTTCGTCTCTAGTCCCATTGATTCATTTTCATTCCAGCTTATTCTAGTCGATTCATTTTCGATCACAAGCGACGATCACCAAAATCAAAGGAAAAAGGGAGGCGTATGTGAGGCAAAGAGAGGGGAAGCGACATAAGGTGACGAGAAACAGAGAGGGGCAGTGAGACGGAGTAGCAGAACTAGGCGGAGAGACGGGAATGTCGTTGCCATCGACGTTAGGCTGCGTTTTCGTTTACAAACATACTTCATCTATCCCACGGAGATTGTGTCGTTTGTTTTCTGTACTTGTGTTTGACTAAATTTTTAATTAGAAAAAATTTGTTTTTTTAAATGTATTTAAAACTAAGTAGATTGAAATAACAAATGCAGTTAAATTATTTGACATTATATGGCAACATGTCGAATAAAATAAATCATAAAATTAATACTAAAAACAAAATGGAACAATCTCTATTGAACGGATGGAGTACTGTTTTTTTACTGAGGCAAACCACAAGTTTAGTCCATATTCTTTCCTTTTTAATTAAGTTTAGGTACTCATGTTTTTCGAGTAGAGCATGAACTTTAGACGTGACGAGCCGAGCCCGAGCCATTTTTTTCGAGCTTGATTTGAACAAATTTGAACTCGAAGTCGAGCTCGAACTTGTGGGCTGTGTTCGCATTATCATGATATTAGTTTTCAAATTTAATCACAACCTTCATCTTGTATTTCTGTAAAAGTTTCAAAAAAACCCCCTAAAGTTTGAAAACCCCGCCTATCATCTCCAATGGCAGTTCTAGATCTGTTTGTCTTGGTGGTGTTATCGGCCCGCGCCTCGATTGCCTTCTCCGGCGACGACATACACGAAACGCTCTCCGCCTACCAAGCGCACCAACAGTGTGACTTCCCTGGCGACCTTCTCCCCGATGGAGTCACCCGATACGAATTGAACCTTGAGACAGGCGAATTCACGGCGTACCTCAACGAAACCTGCAGCTTTCCGATCGAATCGTATGAGCTCAAGTACAAGTCCACCGTTGAGGGGAAGATCAACAAGGACAAGATCACAAATCTAAAAGGGGTTAGCGTCAAGGTCCTCATCTTTTGGCTCAACATCGTCAATGTCGTTCGCTCTGGCGACGAGATCGAGTTCTCCGTCTGGGAGTTGGTGAACAGACATAGAAACCGCCATTGGGCGATGATTTGGGGAACGGGTGTTGGAAGGGTGGGTGTGTGATGTAGAGCGGCCGGCGGAGGGCGAAGTCATCGGTTCTAAGGAGAAGGTAGGCTAGGTATAGGTATGGTGGGAAAAGGGACAAATTTAAGCAGTAAACAAAGTTTTGGGAGAGAGTGTTGGTTTATTTTAGATTGGGGGGTGGTATGTGCTTTGACCATGGTTGTTAAAATCTTATATTGATAAAACCATGATTTTGCGAATAGAGATGTTTATGTTTGAGCTTGATTTGGCTCGTTTACACCTAAATTAGACCACGTAAACGTTATTGTTATTGTGGTGAATTTAACGAAGTGTGGTAAAAAGTAAACGTCAATGGAAAATAAGGGAATGAAAACAATTTATCTTTATGGTGTAACTAAAAAATTTGTGGGGTAACTAACAAGAGTTGTAATGTGTGTAGTAGACGCGCCACCAAGAGGGTCTGAATCCTTAACCCCAGCATCCCACGTCGGCAAAAAAGAGCAAAGTAAAGCGACGCGCCGGTGACCAGACACATGTGACTTTTTTAATGACAGGAGAGGCCATAAAAATACAAAAACCAGAGAACAAAAGTCTTTACACACTCTCCCTTTTCCCTCACTTCACTCACTCCTCTTCCATCGTTCCTTGTGATAATTGGAGAGAGAGAAAGAAAGCGAGAAAAGGCACACAGGAAGAGAGAGAGAATTGCGTGCGGCTACCTCTGTAGAGAGAGAAACAAGCAACAGAGAAGAAGGAGAAGAAGACGATGAAGCAAGCAAGCAAGCTGTTGAAGAACAGATAAAACAAAAGCGGTGGTGTTAGAGGAGAGAGTTTGGGCGTCTGGTTCTGATTCAGTTCGTTATGAATTCCTCTAATCGTTTTTGCTTCTGTCCTCAATAAAAGCCAACAGCAGTGCAGCAGCAGCACAACAGCAACAGAATACCAGTAGATTTCAGAAATCAGAAGGAAGAAAGAAAGAAACAACCTCTCTTCTCTCTCTAGCTATCTTTATCTATCTTCTTCCATTTCTTCTGATACAATATCTTCTTGACCCCACCTTTCATCTCCTTCCTTCACTTTAAGACCTGGGCTTCCTTCAAAATCACATCTTTTCTTCTACTGCATACTCATCATCCTAGATATATTTATACAAAGGTAGGTTCTTTGATTGAGAGATAAAGAAGAAGAAGAAGCAGCAGAAGCAAGCAGTTGTGGCTACCACTAGAAGACAGATTGCCTCATCAGACACAGGAGCCTTTGCAGATTGGGCGACGTCATCGTCGGCCGTAATCCGCGCGGGGCCCGACGACCTCTCTTTGGGCTTCAATGCGGGCCCCGCGCCCCCCACCGCTGCTCCTGCCGCCGCCGCCGGACCCACAACCGCTCAATGGCCTCCGACTGCTCGCCCCATCAACTACGGCATCCCCTCCGACCACATGGGCATGGTTGGCCTCCGCGATGTCTTCGTCGTCGCCCAGCCCTCCTCTTACAACCACCACCACCACCAGATGACTGACGGTGTCGGCGTCGGCGTCATCCCTCTCCTCACTGCGGCGCCGTGTCTCGCGCCGCAGAACGTCGACGACCCTGATTTGCTCAGCAACAGCCGGAACAAGATCAATTTATGGCAGAACGAGGGCACGCCGCATCAGAATTACTTAAAGAACAGATCGAGCTCCGCCAACGAGGGTAATGTCAATTCCTCCATAAATTTCGCGCAACCCGCCGGTGGCGGTTCCGGTTCGACCTCCAACGCAACCTGTCAAGACTGCGGGAACCAGGCGAAGAAGGACTGCAGCCATCGAAGATGTCGCACTTGCTGTAGGAGCCGAGGGTTTGATTGCACGACTCACGTGAAGAGCACGTGGGTGCCGGCCTCTCGGAGGCGTGAGCGCCAGCTGATGACGGCCACCGGCGCGGCCGCCGGCGCTGGCTCTTCAACTTCTACCTCCGGCACAAAGAAGCCTCGCCTCGTCACTTCTCAGACAACCACCACTTCTCATACTTCAACTTCCAACACCACTCCTCCTAGAAGCTTCGATACAAGTTCTAGTCACCAAGGTCAGTTGCTTGATCTTTAAGTTCTGTTTTTTCTCCCCCTCTATGCTTGTTTTACACGTCTTCTATTCCTTGACTTGTCAATCAATTACATGTTTAGTGCAAGTAGGTAAAATATCCATTTGAAAGATTGTAACTTTATGTGTGAAATGTAGATGCCGGATTAAAGGAGGGCTTGCCGGTGCAAGTCCAAGCTCCGGCGGTGTTCCGGTGCGTGAAGGTGACGGGACTGGAGGACGGAGAGGATGAGTATGTGTACCAGGCCGTTGTAAAGATCGGTGGCCATGTATGGAAAGGGTTTCTCTATGACCAAGGAGCTGACCGGAGAGATTCATTTCCTAATATCTCAGAATTGCATCTTGGTGGTGGCAGTGCCGGCGGTGGCCGGAATGTGGCCTCTTCATCGTCGCCGATGCTTGATCCGTCCGACGTTTACGCAGCCACCGGAGGCGGTTTACTCGGGGGCTCCAGCTATGGTAATCCATTGAATTGATCAATTTGGTGACGGTAGTACTTTCTCTAATTGATATACTCAGCTCTCATTCCCAGCCTCCTTCCTACTGATTAATTAACTATAAATAAGGTGTTTTGTTATGTTAATTTCATGTCATTAAGACCTTGTACCCTTGCTTAACATATGTGCTTACTCTTTTGGGTTTGGAACTGTTAGCAGCTTCCCCCCCCCACTAGTGTCTTTTCTGCCCTCACTCCTATTTGGTTCCATTTGATCTCACTCCCCTAGTATAATCATTGTTTCTAGGATTATAGTACTAACGAGCTATAGGATTAATCATGATTGCTACATTGTAATAGTTACACGACAAAAGTTGAAGGGCAAATATTTCACATCATTCCTTCTAGTAGGAGTATTTTTTATTTTATTTTTCTTTTAAAAATTTCATTTTATCCATTATTAGATTCCACGTGTCTAAGTTGTAGTTAGATACTCTCACAAAATTTGCAAATTTTGACTTTAACCATTGTGTTTGATTCAAATTTATTAGTATTTGTGAAAATAATTCTAATAAAATATACATCAAGTATCTTGCAAATAAACTATTTCAAAAATGTTGGAAAAATAGTGAGACCATTATTATGGGATGGATGAAGGTAGTGTATGTGTATGTGTGTATGTTGTATGTGTATGTCCTTACCAATCTTCTCCTTAGTTTTGTCCTATGCCTCTTCTCACTTTCTCTTTCCATCTCCACAAGACCCCAATCATGTGACCCATAGCTTAGGATCTAACACAAGCTCAGTGCAGGTTTGCAGTTTCTGCTGGGGCTTGGCCTGGTTTGGTTCTTCATCCAAGAACCAGAACTCATTTTCATTATTTTGGTGCTGCTTTAGACTTTGTGTTCAGAGAGTGGTTGTTGGGTCACCATCATTGTTTGCCAAACAAGAAATAATTAAGCACCCCCTAGCTCTCTCTACATGTCCTTTTCCACTCCTAGCTTCCATGGCCATTCTCTAACCAAATCCCACAATTCCATTGGGTTATTAACTCTCCACTTTGCTTCTTTTGTCACCCTATTCTGGGGAATGTTTCCCACATGCAATGGTTTCATCTCACCCTCCTTTTGGATCACACATTACATATTTCTTTCTTTTATTTCACATATATTTATATATATATGGTTCCATGCTTCATATTCTTGGTTTGTTTCGTTGATTGTTGACGAAACATAAGTAGTTCGTTTAGTGGCCTGATCTTTTCATGTAATAGTAGTATATAGTATTATATGCTATTGTTCATACTAATGATGAACTTAGTGTGCTATCAAAGATTGAGTGTTTTTTAATTAGTTTTATTAAAATATGAGTGTGTCATGCATCTGGTGCATGCATGTTTCCCTTCCCCTTTTAGATGTCATTTTAATTAGTTTTATCAAAGATTGCATTAACATTGTTCTTTGTGTTTAATTTGCTCATAGTATATATAGTTGTGTTTTCATTGCTTTTTCCCTTGGTTTTGTTTGTTTTACCTCATGATTTTGAAACCCTTCTTACAATTTGTTACATTGGTAAAATCCCACATGGTTTACAAAAAGGGTTGATCAATGCTTTATAATAATGTGGACTTTATATGTTACATTGCTAATTGGATTTGCAGAAATTATACAATTGAGATGTGGACTATTTAGACATTTTTGTTAATCATACATATACTTAATCTCTTGTTTAGGGTTTCCCTGTAGATTTGTTAGGGTTTTGCATGCCCTCCAGATTAGTGCCAGTACTTGAGATGGTGGTTGTTTGTTTTACATAAACAGATAAATTTCATTTAGTTGATGTGCATGGTAATCCATTGAACTACTCATTTAGCTTAACTTTGTTAATGAAAAGTTATTTAAAATTTCTTCAGTACATGTTTAAAGATAATAAATTTACTTATGAATGAATTAAAGGCTTTAGGGAATTCACTTAAGTAATTTCTGAAAGGGTTTTCCGAATTAAAAACTTATCACGTGACAAATAATCCTTGTGAGTTGTTAACCAAATATGTTCAAGAATTAATTTTCTGTACAAATTTTTTTCTGTACCATTATACAAGTAACTACACGCAATTGTTAGCCTTTCATCTTTTAATCATCAAACATATTAGACTACCACTGTATTTGTTTGACTAAACAGAATTTCTCAATTTGTTAGTTTCTCTCTTACGGTTGCGTTCTTTCTGAAAATAAATGTCAAAAAAGTGAAACTTTTTAAAATTTTAATGAATATTGTGAGAGACATTTTGTAGGGAAATTTGAAAGGGTGTTAAAAAGTTGTTGAAAAATGGGTGGAAACAAATTTCAATTTTTCTTCTCAAAATATTTACAAACAAATATAGAAAATTACATTAGGATTTAAACAAATATAGAAAATTACATTAGGATTT
Organism: Stellera chamaejasme; assembly: GCA_024586325.1. Classification (NCBI taxonomy): domain Eukaryota; kingdom Viridiplantae; phylum Streptophyta; class Magnoliopsida; order Malvales; family Thymelaeaceae; genus Stellera; species Stellera chamaejasme. Next base: position 7,544,798 of record CM044984.1, on the reverse strand, counting down.
CTGTACATTGAATTATGGTGTAATCTTTTGAGATGTATAAAATGATAGTAGATTGAATAGTTATACAGTGCGATTGGCACATTGTATACGCCTCGAGAACAGATGAGGAAGAAGACGAACACGGCGTTGAAGCACTTGTCTTGTTTCTCAACGGACCCGTCATTCATTTTGTGGGAGTAACAAAATTAAACCGAAATTATATCGATTTCTCTTCATTTTTTGTAAACTCATTAAAATGAGCCACAAAAATCATTTGTCCCGTTCTTTCGGTGAAAACAACCACTAGTTCTGGTGTATTTATGTAATTGCTTAAAATGATGTTCTTTGATATCACAATGATGCACTATAATGCGTTTCTGTAACAATATGATGTACTAGTTTTGATGATTTATTGATACATTTTATTCTACAATTCATAATGATACATTTACGGTACATAGTTATGTTCTCTTATAATAACTTGATGCATTCGTCCTAGTAATTTAATAATGTGCTTGTTTTCTTCAATCTCTCTAAATGATGCGCTTGCTTACCAGAATGATGCTATAAGTTTCAAGTATGATGCTCTACGTTCCAAACATGATGTACTTGTTTTGATGATTTTATAAATCACTTATTTCCTTCAACTTTCCACTATGATGCATTTGGCGACCACTATGATGTATTCTTGTTGCACTATGATGCTCTCAATTACAAATATGATGCACTCGTTCTCATGACAATGTTGCACTTGTTTTCTTTAACATTTATATTATGCGCTTGATGACAAGAGTGATGTTCTTTCTTTCCACTATGATGTTCTCCCTTATAAACATGATATGTTTTTTACCACTAATTATGCAATAAAGCTCACATATCATTAAGGTACGTAAGCGCATTATAATTATGTTATCAGTAGCCGGTTGCAGCTTCAGATCATGAGATAAGAATTACGTCGTTCAGCTGACAAAATGGTTAAGAATGGATCGACGTCTCGTGACGCGATTGGCTGCTCCGGCACGATCGGACTTCGTAGTGGTGGCACTTATAACCTTCAAAAGCTTGTTCGCCGATAACATAGAAGGGTCGTCATTGATGGCCGTGGCGGGCATGGAAGGGTCATCGTCTATGGCTGGGGGGGCTTGTAGTGGCTGAGCTTGTTGCAGATGTTGCACTTGTGGGTGAGATTGTCGATGTCGAAGGAAGGCGGCGGTGCATAGTTGTCAAAGAAGGTGAATGGTATGACAATTTTGTAAATAAGTTGAGTCGGGCACATTAGGGGTGTTCACGGGATAGAGCGGGGCGGATAGTTGGAAAAATTGTATCCTCCCCGTTGAGTGCAAGTATCCATGTTGCGGGTACCCGAGTTTCACGGTTATTTACGGTTTAGATCACGGGTATCCGCATATGTTCCTTAGTATACTTATCTTATAAAATCTTTTAATATATTTAGAGAAATTTTAAAATTTTATATCATAAATGTATATATCTAGAGCATTAAAAAGAAAAAAAGTAGTTTGCATAAATAAAACAACAATATAACATTGTAAATCATGTATCATTATTGTATGAAATGAAATTTCACACATAATATAAAAGAAATTTAAAGAAAAATTGAGATCAAGTAAGCAATTTTAGATAATTTGTTGTAAATATACATATGCGGATTGGTTCGGGTATCCGCAGGTTTCTAAAATTAGAACCCGCGGATTATCAGTTTCTTCGGTTCACGAGTTTTTCGGTTTCGGATCACATGGTTCGGTTTGGTTTCTCTATTTCAATGGTTTTTTGAACACCCCTAAGACACATGTAGGCTCACATTTTAGCAAGGCGCTCCGTATCTTGTACCTAACACCTTTCCGTGAGATGAAGCATTACACATAATCGCCCGTGACAGAATATTCCATGAATATTCTCTTAGTCAGTCAAAGTAATTACAAAATGGATCCAAGAAACGATTTCAATAACAATCCTGAACCGGTAAACTAAGGATAATTGGAAACACGAATCATTTTTTAAAATAATTATAAAAATAATATTTTTAACAAATGTTGATAGTAAAAAGGACTTTTTCCCATTTGCCATCAATGGTAAGAGGTTTCGTTCTGTAGAAAGGCAATTTTATATATATATATATATATATATATATATATATATATATATATATATATATATTGAAATAAAATTTGACGCTTTCCCATTTTGGTGACTGGCCACAAATACGAATACATAAATCCAAAAAATTCCTACCCGCATTTTTTCACTTTCGGCGTTTTGCCTGCCAATGTCTCTCACCTATCATTCCCTTCCACCACTAAACAAACCTCAATGCAATTCTACCAAGTTCTTTTGTGCGTTAGAAAATTGTTATATGTCACCGTCATGTTTCACGCTGCAGCCTCCTAAACTGTTGAAATATTAATGGTAATAAATGAAAAAACAATAGTACCTGTAGCAATATTTTAATAGATAGGTCTATAATTTACTGTCAACAAAGTTTTGATTGGGCCGCGGTTATATATTACAACATTTTATAAAAATATTCAATAGGTTGCAACATCATAGATGATGATACTTTTTTGAAAAAAATAAATAATAGTTGAAAACGCAATTTCAGGACTAAAATGTTTCACATATACTTATTAACTGGCGAGATCAATGCCCAAAGGGATACGAAATAAAAATTAGATGAAAGAGTTAATACTTTCAACAAATCAGAGAAAAAATGTAACAAATTGGGATGGATATTGTTCATCAAAATTAATTTTCCTTAATTGTACTACCTACATCCCTAAAAAAATAGTGTGTTTTTTCAGCATTTAACTATTTTGTATCTTCAACATTTTGATATAAAAATCAAATCATATAGATGCATAATATAGATTAATTTTTTTAGATTCTAAATATATTTTTTCAATTTTTTAATGAGTTCTTTCTAATAATAATTTGAATCTCTCCTAATATTGAAAAAGAAATGTACTAATTTTTCAAAGGCGGAGAAATATAATGTTATCAACGGCTATAGATAATGTACAATATCATGAAATAATGAGAAAGTAAATTAATGATTACATGTAACAAATTTTAGGCCAAATTAAAACTTCACTTTAATTTGAACATAATAGTTCTAAAATATTTGGTACCGGTGATAAAAGAACACAATTTAACGCCAAAAAAATAATGAAAAAAATAACATGGGTGGTGTGGCACAACTCTATTAGTTGTGTCACTATTCATCAATAGTAGAATAGAGTAGAGAGTAATTTGACAATAAAACAATTTTCAAGCTTTCTGATTTTTAAGGACTTTCCTAAGTTAAAATATAAAGGAATGTCTTAAACATTTGTTCTAGTGGTCATGCTTCTGAGAACATTTGTATAGATCTCGAGTTCGAGTCTTCCATATCCCGCTTTGTATTAAAAAAAAATTACAAAGGAATTAAAAGGGTTCAGCTTGGTAAAATAATAAAGTGTGTTAAATGATTCTTTTGACTCATAAGATTATACCGTTTTTTAATGGGTTTTTAACCTTTCATTTTAAAATGATTTTAAATACTCTGTATAATGTTAAGAGTAAGTCACATATAAGTCCTAAATTCAATTTTTTTTTTAAAAAAAAGTGATTAATCAATTGACTTTAGTATATATAGTACTGCCTGCAAACTAAAATTTCTAAAACACTTTGCTTTCCGGTTGTTCCAAATTTTATGAGTTTTTATTTAAAAACAAACACACAACATTTTATCAACTTTACGTATTAGTTTACCAAATTATCATTATTTCAGCATTTTCTCACCAGTTCAACAAAAATATCAGAAAAGTTCATTTTTCTTTCCATGCTCGTCACACACTCTTCAACATCACTAAGGGTTTAAAAAAAAAAAGAAAAATTGAAATGTGAAATTAAAACAGTTAAAGGAATCTAAGAAACCCATTACACACACGTAGTATATAGTCCTGCACAAATGTTTGAGAAATTAAATATATGAGACTAAGGGAGTTATAAATTGTCTTTAGCACTTCCCTATTCCATAAAAAAGAAGATACACTTGGCTTAGCATTGAGATTAAAGAATGTTTTTATTCAATGGTAATAAAGTAAAATACACATATGATAAAAGTATTTTTTTAGTTAATATGGAAAACGTAAAGTAAAATTTGTGCAGAAAATTTTCCATAAAACATATATATCCATTTCTTTAAGGCATTACAAAAGAATTATCGTGCACTAAATATACCCGAGCTATACCAAATATTGCAAATCATTACATGAACAACATTTTATAAATGTGGCTCTAAAGTATGTCGTTTGTTGCAAATGTATATCGTCATCAAAGTCACCGTTAAAACTTAAAAAATTTAGTGGTAAAAATTGTCAAAATGACCATTATGGTTTCAGAAATGTGTTTAGCACCCTATAACGTTATAATTTAACTTGTCATTTTCATCATAACATGTGCATTAATTTATAGTCTTTCCAAATCATCAATATAAATTTTATATTGTGTATAAAATATCCAAAAAATTATGAAATATGAAGTGAAAAGTTCAAAATAATATAAATAATAATATTTAAACTTAAAATTATTTTTTTTATTCACACAAATACTCCCTCTCTGCCCCTAAAACAAATGTTCTGTGACTTTCTTTGTTGCGTTTGAATCTAATTATATCTATCAAGAATTGTATTTTTAAAAAATAAAAACTGTTATTATTGATATTGTTTTAAACATTTTTTTTCTTATTCAACTTTTTTTGGTTATTTTAGACTTAAATTAACATGAATGGATTTTTTTTGAAATAATACATATGTGGTTAACAATAATGAGTGAAAAAGTCACTCCATAAAATTTAGAGAGGGTATTCAACACATTTCAGAAATCATAAGGATCAATTTAGGCATTTTCACCAAAGTTGTTGTTAAGTTTTAACAATGATTTGGATGGAGGTATAGATTTGTAACGATTATTATACTTTAAAGCTACTTTTGCAACCAAAGTTTGTTCGTGTATAGATTTGCAACATATGATATACTTCAGGTATACCAGACACAATTTACTCATTTTTCTATGATGGAGGGGGAGAAGGGAGTACATAGTTCTCTCCCTCCATCGCAAAAGTTATGTGACATTTCTTTTCAACATTTTACTATATTATATATATATATATATATATATATATATATATATATTTGTCTCAAGAACTACTATAAATTAGATCTCTTAGCGTCAGTTAAGAGAAGGAGGAAATTTTTTTGGGAAATTAGGGGTTATATTTTTTGATTGATGGATAAGATATATGTGAGTGGAATTTGAGGAAAATATTAGTTTATATTGGAATGATGGATTTAAGGTTGTTAAATGTATTAGAAATTGGAAAGTTGGAAAAAATTTTGAGAAAAAATGTTGCTGAGCTTACTCTTGGAGTATAATTTAATATGTATACCTTTTAAAGATTTTTTTTAATGTCATATCCCATCATGTACATGTTAATTTTACAATATCAATATTGAAATAGTACATGACTATAACAATTATCTAAACTCATCACCGTCTCATGATATTTTTCCATGCATGTGAAAAAAACTTTTGATGATACGATTTAAAATTTCATCTTACATCCAGAATAAAACTTTGTCACTATACTTTGCATGAATTTCTAGTGGATAATTAATTGCACTATAAACTTCATGAACCCAACATAGTATGGGAACATAGTATGAGATTAAGGTGTTGATGATGATGACCTTCTAAAGATTTTTTCTTCTTACAATCCTGTACTAAATCCAAACATTACAAAACTTTCTTAAAACCAAAGTTGGTATAGCTATGAAAGTAATATAGAACCAAAATAATAGGAAGAGAATTGTCCAATGGCAGAAGAAAGCAATTTGACAAAGCTGGGTATGGCAACAGTCCCTTTTCTTAGGAACCAAAATCTCTGTACTCCAGAATACAATACAATCTTCATGCTTCAACCTGCAAACAAACAAACAACCAACTAGTACATTATGTTACTTACTTTTCCTTTTTCTTTTTCCTTAGATTTTGTGACGTGGAATCTGTGGCAAAAAGAAGTTTCTTAATTGGGCTACGCGACAAAATCCCAAACAGAAAACCTCAATTTAAATAATGGAGTGCATACCCCCTTTTTTTGTTCATTTATCATATTTATTATTGTTGCAATCTGTGTATATTACCAACTTTGGTTGTTAAACTTGCACTAAGTTAGGGGAAGCTTCAAAAAGGTTTTAATATTGATGATGGTATAAAGCAAGAATAGCAGCATCCCAACAAAAGGTTCTGCCTTTTTCTACCTGTTTTAGTTCTCCCACAAACAAAAAATAATGGGAAAAAATTGAAGGAGGTGAATGAACCTAAGAGCCCATTGGACAGCCAATATTTGTTACCATTAGAAATTTATTCTCTCACCTCTCTCTCTCTCTATGGTCCACCAAATTGGACCTGTACATAATTTTTAAACAATCACTTTTACATGGGTATCATGCAACCATCAGTAGCCATCTTTAGTGCCTTGTACGGTCTCATTGGCAAAAACTTTCAGAATTGGTGTAGGAGACCAACTGTTGTGCGGATTGAGCGGCAATGAGCTCATCATCCCAGCTCATCTTAAGATTTTAGATTCGAGTGTTCTGTATGGAAAAAATACAATAGGGAAAGCTCATGGCCAAGATCGAAATTGAAGTATTGTTACGGTCCATTTACTCTTAGGGCTCGTTTGGTTGCAGGGATAAAATATAGTGGGATGGGATGATTAAGATGAGATAGGGTGAGATTATCTAGGATAGGATTGGATGAGATTATTTATGATCGGATTGGATAAGATTATATCAAATAAATTTGTCATAGTATCAAATTTTTTTTTTTTATCTCATCCTTCCTTATCTATTGGTGGGTGAGGTATTATTTAATCCCATTTTTATGGGATAAAAATATTAAAAGGAATAATACTCATCCCATTCCTGGACGTACCAAACGAGGGATGAAGGAGGAGGACAGGATAAAAATCATCCCATCCCTCCTTATCCCGCCAACCAGACCTTGAGTTTTGAGAAGAATGTCTTTATGAAAATAAGTAGCAAAAAACGGACAGGTTTTTGAATTTGAGAGGAGCGAGTGATTTAGGAGGGAAAATTTAAAAACTTGTTAGTTTTGTTGTTAGAAATTTGTAAAAATCGCTTAAAGAACGCAATGCACGCTGACCCGGTCATCGTTCAAAGGAGCCTGTAATCTTCGAGATATGAAAATGGGGGCCTAAGTTTTAATTTCAAAATTCTCAGGAATTTTTATTTAGATTATAGAAAGTCTTTTAACAGGAAAAATTTACAGTGAAAAAAATAGAAGTTGCCAATTCATTTGACAGACAGTAGTCCATTTGACAGACATTAGTCATGCTTAATCCATAGATCAATCAATTGAAATAGGTAGATTATGCAACCACAAATTACAATTCATTCTGGAAGTAGGTTAATTTATTGTTCTTCATCGTATACTTCAACTAATTCTACGATGAGTTGCAAATAATTCTTCATATTCGTGTTCATACCATGGATTAATCCACAATTATCTCGCAACAAATGCGTCTGTAATTTGAAGTTTGAACTTTCTTGGAAGCATGCAAAGAAAGTAGAACCCGAGGAAGAAGAAGAAGAAGATCTGCAGGCTGTGGGTTGAAGTTTGAGCTTCACGAAACAGAGACACCAGTCAGCTCCAATTGCGCCATTGCGGCATTAATGGCATCAATAACATCTGTTTTACCATTACTAATAGCTTCATCGACTGGACTTCGCTCATGGCTGCTCCAAATTAATACAGCAATTCAAACACCAATCACTCACTTTCACTTTTATGTAAAAGATTTAAAGGAATTCAGGTAAATCTAAACTAAGAAAAGAGAGATGTCATGTTGCAGAGAATATATCTCACTTGTTCAAAATGCTCAAGTCCGCTCCTGCTAAAACCAACTGCTTAACCACCTGGGGAGGAACTAGTTTCAGAATCAAGGCAAACTAAAAGAGTAAATTTCGACACAGTCTCGTAAAAATAATTATTGTCCTGTTTTGGTCATATTTTAAAAACTTGTCCTGTTTTGGTCCTATCTAAGGGTTCACTGTCCTATTTTGGTCCTTTCCGTCCATTGATGCCGTTAGTCTTGACGGGTCTCTACAGGGGCGGACCTAGGATGAAAATGATGTGGGGGCAAAGTGGTAGAAAAAAAGTTGTCGAAAAGCAAGTCTCAACGGCCGTTTCTCACCACCTCACTTTGTCGGTAATCGGGACGTGCATCGACAATTGGTGGAGGGTCGATGCATCACAAAACAAGCTCGAACGAGAGCAAATATGTTGATAGCGTTAGAAAGAGCATGCAAAAATAGAGTTTTGACTAACACATATCACATAGATCACCATTTATATCATAATTTGCTTTTGGATTTTATTTCAACTAAGTTTATAATAACACATGGAATTCATCTTTTTCAGGAAAAAAATGTTTTTTCTTTTTATACTTGTATATCATTACCTGATAAGGGTTTGTGCATGAATTGAAATACTTTAATATAAAAATATAGAATAAAAAATTCCAAGTTAACTCTACATGAAACTATTTCAAATGTCTTCAAATTTTACAAGTTCTTTTTAATTAGTTATTACTAATTTGTCGTGTTATAGCTTTTGTTCATCCATTTTTCGTTCAATTTTAATAGTGGGTGAGATCAGAACTTTGAAAGTCGTGTCCTGACAATCTACAACAATCTGTTTTGTTATTTAAATGGTATGAGTTATTGGTGAAGGATTGAAGTGATCATTTTGTAAGTTGAGGTTTCTTTAGTGCTTTTCATTTATAGTGTAGGGATGTGTATGCAATAGGATTTCAATACTACCTTTATAGGGGCAAATTACATGACAAGGTTCAATTTTATGGAATTTATACATATATACCCCAGGTTTTATAAAAGCTCAGTGAGGGCAGTTGCCCCCACTGTAGATCTGCCCTTGGGTCTCTGTAAAAGTACCATTTTGCCCTCCTGATCCGTCAAGACTAACGTCAAGACTACTATTTCCCAATCTAATTCCACCTCTGATTCCTTTCTCTCCATCGCCGATTTCGACTGCACCCACCTTCAACCAAACGAATTCTTCCCCTTCACCACCTCCACCTTCACCGTCCAACCAACCGACTTATTCTGATATACCACCAATTTCGCCCAACCCACCAACTCAGAATCGTTCGAGTTCGAATCCAAACCGCAAATCATCGACCTCTCATCGCCAAAATCCCTAACATCCACCTACAGAGCCACCACCGACGATTTCCAACTCGGATTGAAACCAAAACCTACCTTCCAATCCAGAAAACCCTCACTTAAAATCTCACCGCCGACCAGAACGGAGTGGATTCAGTTCGCGACAACAGTCGACCAAGATCAGGTTCACGACCCCAAGCCACTGTCAAAATCGGCTGATCACAAGCATTACAGAGGCGTCCGACAACGGCCACGGGGGAAGTTTGGGGCGGAGATCAGAGACCCCAACAAGAGAGGCTCTAGGATTTGGCTCGGGATGTTCGACAACGCAATCGAAGCGGCTCGAGCTTACGACGTTGACGGAAAAATGGAAGGGAAAGGCCACGTCAGGTAATCAGGAGGGCAAAATGGTACTTTCACAAAGATCCGTCAAGACTAACGGCATCAATGGACGGAAATGACCAAAATAGGACAGTGAACCCTTAGATAGGACCAAAACAGAACAAGTTTTTAAAATAAGACCAAAACATGACAATAATTATTTTTACGTGACTGTGTATGGAATTTACTCCAAAATAAAAACATGAAACAAACTCAAAATTATGTCCGCGGAGGATGTTACCTCTAGATGCCCGTTCAGACAAGCCCAGTGAAGAGGAGTATTTCTCTCAGCATTAGTAACATTACGATCCTAAACATGGTAGAGAAGCAAACATGATTCAGAAACCAGAGTCAATAAATGGGAACAACAGCAAAAAGATGTGACTAATTTTTTATATGTTACGAAGGAAAAAGAAACCAAATAGATTGCGAACATTTAGTTACAACAGGATCTAAGTTTTTTCCTTGCTGATACTCTATGTTATGAAATTAAAATCACAGGACTTCTGAATGTATTTGAATGTTGCACCAATTTGTTATCCAAAAGAAGATGTTGGATGATGACTCCACTAAATTGTTTACCATTGAACTTGAGTAGTACAGTTCTCTACCATGATTGATTACTAGAACATGGAAGTCTACATAATTGGTAACATTGTATGGCCGAAGACCTTTTATTTTATTGAGAGCAATTTGGTGAGCATAGACTTGTGTATGTGGAAAGGCCAACTCACCACTCCTTTACTTATGAGATATTGCACAATATCAAGATGTCCATTAGCAGCAGCCATGTGAAGTGCTGCAAAGATAGAAGACAACCGTGCTCAAGGTGAAATAAAAACCAAGACTAACTGTAGAAGTTCAATCATAAATGTGAAAGGTGTCAATTTTTCCAAAAACAATTGACAGGCCAGAAAATGTTGTCTGATGTGGCTGCCAGAAAGAACAAGGAATAGCACAATCTTATGAGAGAAAGGAAAAAGATCACACAATCAAGCACAAAAAGGACTTGAACAAGCTACGAGCAAGAGAAAATACTGGACCTATGGCGAATGAATTTGTGTCAGAATCCAACAAAGCTGTAAAAGGCACCATTCTCTTCTTTAACTATCATCATAACTATATCCAAATTTCATGGAAAAGAAAATACCACTTTCTATACAAGTGTTCAGATATTAGTAAGAACTGCACACGATAACATACAATAACAATAGCACCTCTGTACCTATAAGTTAAGGATAGAAGATGAGGTGCATTATTTTAATTTTGAAAAAAAAAATGAATACGATCATACAACTAGTATAGTAATTGATTATGCTGAGCTGTTCATGTAATCAATGAGGCTAATTCACAGCTTTGACTCTGAAGTGATAAATCAGCTATTAGGGTATATATAAGAAGTTGAGATTAAGAGGATTTCTAACCAGTGCGTCCTTCAGAGTCCTTTGAATCAAGAGACACACCAGCTGCTTCTACGCCTTTAAGGTCATCGAAGTCATCATATCTAGCAGCCTGCCAAGTACGAATTTTGGTGAGCAGCAAATTTATTTGGTTGATCAGTGTTTTAAAATTGCAGGAGTATTAGGGAGGTTTTTTTCTTCTTCGAACAAAATTAAGCCAGTCATACTAAGTTCAGAAAATGAAGCAAAGAACTTGTACTTGCACGTTGAAACGAACAAAATAGCTTCAACTAACTGCTTTGGTCGAAAATATACCCAACTCGAGTCAAAGACACATCAAAACAATTTAAAAATCTGGTTCTAGCCATTGAAATCATGCTGGTAAAGTTACAGTTCCAAAGTAGATGAACAAGAGCCAACCTACCACGCAGTGTCTTGATACAAAGGCATACTTCTCAGTTGCACCCTTTTGGCCTCGTTCCAAATAATTCAAGCACAAACAAAAGCAAGAAGCAGAACTAGAAATGCTAGGCTTATGTTTGGCAGTGCATAAATGCTACAAGAGTTATAACTTATAAGGACATGAGTTCAGAACCCCAACCATCTAACTCGCATTTCCTAAAATCCATTCACGAACCTGGAGGGGCTTGAATCCACAAACAACAGAGAGACAGTATTTGAACTCACATCTTCAACAAAAATTTTGAAACCAGTTTTCACCAACTCCTTTACTAAGGTAAGCAAAAAAAATTCCCATCCTACAGAGGTTCAAGAGAAGAAGACCAAAAACCAAGAAACGAAACGAAGAACAGAAGCTCAAACCTCAAGCAGTGAGTCCACCAACTCCATGGCCGTGTCAGTTGAATTGGGCTCTGATGGATTAAACTCCAACCCCATCGTGTAAACCTGTACTCCGTTGGCTGAAAAGAAATTTGAAGAAAGATGATCAAGCAAAACAAAAGCCAGAAAATGAAACTAACTAGCAGAAGAACAACACCAGAATATCAAACAGAGCTCATAAGAGTGGCCATCATTTCTAAGGCAAGGGAGAAAAGCCAAAAACAGCAGCAATAACAAGCAACATCTTAAAAGAGAAATACTCCATGGTTTTGAGACCATTACCCAATAGACACCGACGAGAGAGGTAAAATTATTCAGAGCCGCCGCTGACGTCGCCGGTACAGGCGAGGTTTACTACTCCGAGCTTGAGTTTCCACCGGCGACACGGAAATCGAGGAGAGAACCAGCGAGAAAAAAAAACGTCGGAGATGTGGTGGCGGACCGGCGGTGGAGAAAAGAGAAAATGTTTGGGCCTATTCAAGCCCAGTAACAGAATTTAACGGGCTTTTGTTTTGGGCCTTAAAATTTCCCATAGGTCCAGATGCGAAGGAATGATCCTCCAGCATCTTCTTCTTCTTCTTCCTCGCACCGACCTCGACGAATATGAGAGAAGCAACAACAAACGCTCTTTTCTGGATTTAAGACAAAAATTATCGCCATGAATTCAGTCGTCAAGATCGACGGTGAACAGCTAGCCCACTCCGTTTCCGATCTCTCTCTCCGGGAAGAGGTACGACGCTTCACTTCGAATCTGTCCTATTGTTCTGACTTGCTAAACTGAAGAAGGGTACAGATTTGATTTGACCCAATAAGGAAATGAATGGTTGTGTGAAACCTGCCGAGGAAATTTAGCAGCTTTGCCTGATCTGAATGTTTCTAATCTACGTAAGGTGTTTTGTCAGAAGGAAATTAATGGAAATTAGGTATTGTTTGAATGTGGAAGGAATGACAATTGGGGGAATTGAAGGAAATTGATATGTACTATGTATGCTGGTTTCGGCAGTTGATGCTTAAGTAATGGGTAAGAGATAACTTTGCAGAAGGAGATGAAAAGCAAATTTTGTTGTGAGGAAGAGGGCTATGAGAATCATATTGGAGTTTGTGCTATATGTCTGAAGAATATTGCACTGCAGGAGACCGCACTTGTAAAAGGTTGCGAGCACGCTTACTGGTTTGTCTGATCCATCTCTTGTCAAGTTTCTTTGTTGTTCGTATGTCTGTTTGTCTTTATGGATTTGCTGTATGCTATATCCTTTGAACTCTGGAGATTGCCTCACCAATATAACTGTTTTACACGTTTTGGCTTTGGAGCTGAGTGTCGCTGTCGTTCATTCAGCTTCAGCTCACTGAACAGACAATTTGGGTGATGCTTGGCAAGTCGAAGCTGAAAGAATGACGGTGATACTCAGGTTCCGCACCATGGGTGGATACAGCCGTTATCATGACGCAATCTTGATCATCTCTGAAGCTATGAGATATAATACCTTGTGAAAATTTTCACAGAAACAATCTTGATAAGCAGTGGCGGATCCAGAAATCTTACTGAGTGGTGTCCATGTTATATACTATTAATTTCATTTAACAAAAAACTATTTTTCTTACAATTGACCTCTATGACAATTGGACTATGAAATTGAACGCGCAGTTTATTAATAAAATGAAATAAATAATTTTCAAGATAAGTTACTAAATAAATATTGGTAAATAACTAGTCACTCATTCAATTTGTAAATTGTTTTTAATCATCTTGATTTTGGAAAATACCAAAATACAGTAGCTGTCACAATAGGCAAAGTTAATGTTAGATTTAAAAGCAAATAGATAAGTATATAATTCACTATTATATTTCTTTGTGGCAACCATTTTTTTACAGCTCGGAATGGGCACCGCTATCCCCGCCCGGATCCAGCCAGGTTCTAGTGATAATGGCCCCTTCCCAACAGTTGTACCTTGTCTTGGGGCGTCTTTGGCTTTACGAGAGAAACTTCATATTTTGGTAGAGTGAGTGTGCTGAGGGCTGACGGTGGCCACGACAGTGCTAGAAGTGTTGAACGGTGGGAAGAGGGAGGGTAGTGGGATAGGGCAAGGGTGTGGGGATAATGAGATGAGTTTTGAAATTTTGAAAACATTCGAAGTTAATTTGTAGATTTTAAATGAATGATGTTAAATTGAATATCAAATAAGACATTTACATAAGACAAATTTCAAAAATAGAGCTGTTTAGAACAACAATCAAGGTTAAAGGACTAACATCAGAGTTTATTCGAAACTTCATTATTTTATTTCATTTATTTAATTTCATCTTCATTGATTGTTCAATAATATTAGTGGTGTCCATGTTATGTTTTTAGTGGTGTCCATAAAAAATATTACCCATAACTTACTATGGTTTTGTACTAATTGAGTGGTGTCCATTGACACCACTCATTGTATGGTGGATCCACCACTGTTGATAAGCTGCAAATTGTAGTCAGTCATGGGGCTGCATGTCTTAGATTATTGGTATAATGTTGACAAAGTCTAAGAGAAGAATATACAACTCTTTTGATTCTTTGGTTTCTAGTTTTGCCCATAATAAGCTCTGAAGATTCAGTACCAAGCACCAAATTGTGTTTAGCAATACTTTTGCTTTCCATGACCGTCATTGTTTGTATATATAATTTGAAGATCCATATGACTACGATCTGTATCAATGTGCAAGCCTACTTTAGTCCTTCTCTGTGTTCAATGTTTCTGTTTGAGAATCAATCTTTGCGTATCTTTCTTGAATCTGATCTTTGTTTTTGCAGTGTAACATGCATCCTCCGGTGGGCTACATACAGGGAACATCCAACATGCCCTCAGTGCAAACATCCATTTCAATCCTTAAATGTCCACCGTTCACTTGATGGCCAGTATGTCTTCGTATGGCCCTTTTGGTCTCTGTTTCCTAATTTTGTTTCATTTATTAGAATAAGAACGCATTTCAAAGCTTGACTAACCCACGAATTTTCACATCGCCCAACTAAAAAAGTTGAAAACCTTTCAGGATTCATGACTACATGTTTGAAGAGAGCGTGTGTCTTCTCCTCAGAGCTGCATGGTTTACCCCTTTGCCTGAGGAAAACAGTTCAACCTCAGAGACATATGACGATCTTCTTGAGTATTACTGTTCATACGAAGAAGAGAATGATGAGGAGGTTTATTACCCTAGTTCCTCAAGTATCCGCATCTGTAATCGCAGATGGGGCGATAATGGATATGTAAGGGCAGGGAGGCAAGAAGCTCGGCCAGCCCATCGGCCAAACATCCCAGACTCAGGAGCTGGTTCCTCTCGTGAGCCTAAGATGAAAGGGGTTGCTAAGAGCACGATTGGGCGACGGGCAAAGAGGACACTTAAGCGTGAAGCAGCTAATAAATCAGCAGCAGCAGCAGCAACAGCAGCAGGAAGGCAAGAGGAGAGTTCAGAGAAGTTGGTAGAGGAATGATTCCTAAAGAGAAAAGTGTTTAGCACAAAACTTTGGACATTATGTTTTGGACAATGGCTGTACAGTACTACTAGATGACTACTTGGACTTGTAAATTACTGATTTGGTGTACTTGTTTATTTTCTCACAATGCAAATCTTATACTGAACTTAGTAACTTAGTAAGCAGTTAAGTTTAGCCTTTTGAATTCTAGGGGAAAATGCATGTTTTTAATTAAACTTTGTCAATTTTAACGTATCTGTTGTATGTGGATGACTGATGACATTAACATTGTTTAACTAGACTAACATTTTTGTCTTGAAAAAATCTTGAGATTACTTTTTTGTTTATCTAAGTATTTCATTTAACTTAAGATTGGCTCAATGACTTAAAATTCTCTCGAAACCCTAGGTCTCAGTTGGAGCTTGTGCAGCCAACCTTGATTTTGCTTTGCTTCTGCTTCACGGTTGCCTCTCATCCCATGGTTCTCTTCTGCTTCACGGTTGCCTCTCATCCCATGGTTCTCCACGCATTGGAGGAGAGTATGGCTGTTGTTTCCCTTGCTGTTGCCGAAGGTGATGTTGTCGATTTAGGTGGCTTGATCGCAGCCCCGAAGGCTCCACCAGCCCTCGCTACCCGAGTCTTCACCAGCCGAATGGCGAGGGCGGAGCACCTCCGGCTTTCTTTGAAGGCTGCTTGGAAGGATATCGAATTCTATGTTCGGTATGGTACGGATAATCCTAGAGATAATGTATTTATCTTTGAATTTAAGAAACAACAAGATTTGGAGAATGTTTTTAGATTGGGTCATTGGTCCTTTAACAATAGAATTATTGCTTTTGATATTCTTAAGCCTGGAGACCGTGTTTCTGTCATGCCTTTCGCTACACTGGATTTTTTGGTACATGTCCTCGACCTCCCATATGTTTGGGTGACACATGCTGTTGGAGAAGCTCTTGGTAAGTCTCTTGGAATTGTCAAGGGAGTTATAACTGAAGGGAATACAATGCAAATCCGGGTTACTGTGGATTGAAGAAACATATACGTCGTGGAATCACAACGGTTAATGGTTCTGAAAAATTACTTTTGGCGGTGAAATATGATAAATTCCTGACTTTTGCTACAAATGTGGTATTTTAACTCATATTGAAAATGAGTGTATGGAGACAAATGAACCTCAGTTTGACCCTTGGATCGAGCCAGAACTGGCTCACGTGATCGTGATGAGAGGTTGGGGGTGCAAGTGCACCTATGGTTGCGGCAAAAATGCCACCACCGCTTGCACATGCAACTGGCCAGGAGCAAGTTATGCCTTCGGGTTGGCCGCGGATGGTAAGACTAGCGGAGCCGGGTAGTCTTCATTTGGTGGTCACCTCAGTTTCAGAGGTGAATGTCCCGATTGTAGAAGAACGCGCCTTGGTGGTTACTGAAGTTCCACCACTTCCTGCGCAAAGCCCTCAGGTACCATTTACTTTTACTGTTGGTAGTGATCGTGCCCTTGTTCAAGTTTCCCGCTCTGGTAAGGTCTCCTAATGGGGGGAGGACAGGGATGTGGTACAGTGCTTGCTCCTGCTACTTTAGACCGTGAACAAGGAAGGAAAAGAGCTCGTATTGGTCACGTGGGGGAGGAGAGGATAGAAGAGAACATGACAGGAGTGGCGTTGGCTCTCCCTTCCTGGACCAGTGAGGATCATCTACCCAAGCAGGGTTGGTTCTTAGCTCTCCCCCTCTGCTTGGTTCTTTAGAGAGACTCAAGTATATCTTTGGCATGCTTGGATCTTGGTGAATTTTGGAGTTCTTTGTGTCTTGGATGGTTGGACTCTTCTGGTATCCTTTACAGAGTCTAGGCTATTTGGAGCATGCTTGGTGCAACTCGCTTGGTGAAGGAGGTGAGTGGCTTGTTACTTCTCAGAATAAGTTGTGGGTAGCATTCTATATGAAGCAATGAAGCTTTCTGAACTGCCCTTCCCATTATGGCTGAAGCTCCCAGCATTTATCAGATCTCAAACGCTTATGCTTTTGATGTATTTCCTATGTTTATCTTGTTTGCTTATGTTTGGTTATTATAGTCCTAGATTAAATAGCCGTTTAACCTTGAGTTATCTGGTTCGTAGTCATCGTACCACTCGTATCTGTCTAGAGCTAGTCATTAGCTTTCCTCAGGGCCTCATCCATGCTTGTCAAACATTTTCGGCTCTCGCCGTATGATCTTAAATGTGAACATTCCCTTTCAAAAGAGAAAAAAGGACTGGCTCAATGAAATTTATAACAGATGGAATTATATTGAGGTAATGTGTACCCATTGTCCTATAACTTTAATTCGTGTCATATTGTTGTTCTGTTTTAAATTTTTGTATCATTAAAGTCTCATTTTTAAGTTTTTTTTTGCATTTGTGGTCATTTTCCGTTAAACACCAGTGAGGTTTAACGGATCTTCGCAAAAAATGATAATTTTAGCCATTGAAATTTTTTGCACCCTAAGTTTTAAACTTAACAATTTAATCACTTTAAACAATTATAAACTTAACAATTGAACCAAAAAGTTTTCAAACTTCACCTAAAACCACCACACCCACCAGATCACCATTGGGCCACCACCGACCACTGGCAGAAAATCAAGAACAGAGAAAAACTTCACCGGGGCGTAGATCGGGGCCTAGGGCCTCCGGATCATTGCCCCAGGCCGGAAATTCGCTAGCCCATGCCAGCGAATCGCGGCCCAAGGCCTTGATCTACGCTCTGGTGAAGTTTTTTCTCCGTTCTAGATTTTTCGACGGTGGTCAGCGGTGGTCGGGGTGGTCCAGCGGGTGTGGTGGTTTTAGGTGAAGTTTGAAAACTTTTAGGTTCAATTGTTAAGTTTATAATTGTTTAAGATGATTAAATTAGTATGTTTAAAACTTAGGGTGCAAAGCGATTTTTAAATAAATTTCAGTGGCTAAATTTATCATTTTTCACAAAGATTCGTTAAACTTAACTGGTGTTTAACAGAAAATGACCACGAATGCAAAAAAACTTAATAATGAGACTTTAATGATACAAAAACATAAAACAGGATTACGATAGGACACAAATTAAGTTATAAGATCATGGATGTACTTTACTCAATTATATTGTCTTGAAGCTTTGGTGAGTGTATAATTATATTATTTATATATACTAAAGGATGAAGCGTTGTTTACTATGCATGTACAGTAGATGAATTGTACATGAGTCATTTATTTGTAATCTCTAAGCACTTAAGTTCACTAATGTTGTATGTATTACAATTGAGTCAAACTAACTTCCTCCAATAGTGGTGCTAGATATTAAACTTTTACTATTATATGAGCTTAAATGTTAAAGACTGCTATACTCAATAACCAGTGGAGTAAAGTAAACGAATCCCTTACCAGTCCTTTTTTCAAATGTACACAAATACCCCGCTTACCTAAATAGCCTTTCTACTTTAATAGGTTGTACAATAAACCCCACAGTAGTATTCGTATTACATTTCAGTTCTTCTTCTACTATTTCTACATCACTGATCTAAATGCAAATAAATAAACAATCAAGCTTATTTAGCAAATCCCAAGCACAATAGTGACGATTTCATCAACAAATATTTGTATGATAAAGTTCTCTGAAAGTTCTTGGACTTATTTAAATTTTCAAAACAGAATCCAATTTCTACAACTGCTCAAATTCATTAAATTATCCTATGAATTGTTTGCTTTACGTACAAACTTCTGTCATTTATGTGTTCAACACCTTACTTGAGTTTTACTCTTTTCACACCAATGACATAACTTTGGGCAAAATCTTTTTTTTTAACGAGAAATATTCATTTGAAGAAACTTTTAACAAAATCAAACTACTTAAGTGAAATAAACCAGTGGCATTTTTTTCTCAAGTTCTTAAAGATAATATTTATGTCTGTAGAAAATTTTGGGAAAAGGTCCTTTTTTCCATCAACGTTTGGTAAAAAGATCTTTTTTGCAATTATTTTAAAAAATGGTTCGTGTTTGCAATTATCTTTAGTTTACCGGTCCAAGGTTGCCACTGAAATTGTTTCTTGGACCCATTTTGCCATTACTTTGATTGACGGCGAGAATATTCATGGAATATTCTGTCACGGACGATTATGTGTAATGTGTGCGCAAACGTGGCATACAAGTGGAGGGGAAAGAGTCTCTTTTTACCATAAACGTTTGGCAAAAGGACACACTTGACCACTTAAGGCGTTGACGTGAAAGAGCTTTCGCTCTGCCATTTCTGCGCTCCTCCACATTATCCCCAAACTCCAGCATCGTCTCCTCCATACCATTGATGTTGAATGACCCAAATGACCGGAAATGGAGCCCCAACAACAAATTTATGGTTTCTTTCTCCGGATTGGAGAAAAAAATAACCCAAAAATAAGACCCATCTCTCCCTCCACCATTCCTTTACCTGACCGCTAGGATCTTCAAATCTCCGTCGACGTACAACATCTATGTTCGTCATGGCTTCCGTTTGTGGGTGAAGCTCCATTTTTATCATGAAGTTTCAATGTTTTGGGACAGAGATTTAAGATTGAAATTTCCTGATTGAATACCGGAGATGAACTTCCCTTAGGCGATTAACAACAGTATACAGAGGTCTCCGACGATTCGCAAGGCGGTAGCGGTAACACGAACTTCCGGCTAACAGAGGGTTGGTGGTCGGCTTGGAGGTTGTGAATGTGAATGATGTTATAGCTGTCTTGAACGATGGAGAAGTTGAGTAATACTAGTAACTACCACCGGAGCTAGGAGGAGATAGAGGCTGAGACGACGGAGGAGGAGGAGATGCGGGGAAGAAAGCGATGTTGCCATATCATCAAGTACGACGAAGTCATTTTTTAAAATAATTGTAAAAATGGTCCTTTTGTTAAACGTTGATGGTAAAAAGACATTTTCTTTGTCACGTATGATTGTCACGTGAAAAATAAGTTGTCACGTTGAAAATTATGACGGTGAAGACCCATACATAGGGTCTGTCTTAGTTTAATCGAAGATAAGAAAAATCTTTTTTTTTTCACGAGCAAGAATCAAAGAAATGGAAAAGGCAATTCCGAAAAGAGTCAATTTAGTAGCTCGCTCGATGATGTCACAAAATCCAATGGCAAACGGAGTCTCAAAACATTAACGATAATAACAATCGTGAACCAGAAAAAAAAATGTAAAAAATGTCATTTTGCCAAACGTTAGTGGTAAAAAGGGACATTTTCCCCAATATTTTTAAACATACCATTTTCAACATTTAAATTATAACTATACTCTAAACATATTGAATTATAAATATATACTCCCTCCGTCCCCAATTAATAGATACATTTGTTTTCACTGTTTCACAATATTTAATCTATCATTTTTTTTCATGAGTGTTTGGTCATTTTAAGTTTAATAATTCTTATCCATATCATAATTTGAAGTATAAATTTTCTTAATATATTTTTTTTGAATTTTTTTTCACCATTTTTCTTAGTAATTATTTGAGTCAAACGTTGAACTTTGAAACAGCAAAGTCAAATGTATCTATTAAATCAGGACGGAGGGAGTACTTTATGTACAGAAATGAAATGTAAATTTTTCATGTGTGTAGTAACTTTATACTATGATGATAATCTTTTGGCTAATTAATAAAATAAAATATTTTATTTTTATTGCCTATATTACAATTAAAATTTTAGCTTGCCATCTGCAACAACGAGCGGTAGCTAAAACTAGTATACATAGTAACCGAGGAGGACCTTTTACTGTTCATAAACAGAACGTGGGAAAAATCAACACTGCTCCTACATCTTCTAATTCCACGTCAGTTAGCTGCATAGATTTAATAGTTTAATAACTATGTCCAACAGATTTCCTATGTTAAAACTTAAAAGTGCTAGATTTGATACATCTAAGGTTACAGGGGTTTAAACATGAGACATAACGTTCTTTAGTGACAGCAGATGTAAGAGTTATTACTCTGCCTTTTTTTTTCGTGCCGAATTCTCAGTAAATCCTCCATTTGTTTTAAAACGTGCAAAACAACCCCGCGTCCCACCTTAATTATAAAGAAATCTACTGTTCTAAATTTCTTTATGTCAGTATTATTATTATTATTGCTTAAATTCCAACGAATGACCATTTATATTTTTACTTTGATTTTAATCCGAACGCGCGGATGAGTCAAATACTCCCTCTATCCCAAAATTATTGAAACACTTTCTTTATTGGACTGTCCTTAAATTATTGAAACACTTTCCCTTTTTAGTAAATTTTTGTACATGAATTTACTCAATTATCCCTCATCACTCTCTTCCATCTATTAAGTCAACTCAAAATCAGCTCCACCTAAAACAGCGTGTCCAGTTAAAACGTTTCAAAAATAATAGGACGGAGGGAATACTAGTGAGGAAGATGGAACCTTGTGGGTCCTCCACATTTGGTCAGTGGAGAAAATACAGACATTCTTAGTGGAACCTGCAATTTCAAGCAAAGCAATGCAAAGCAAACACCCCAAATTTTATGCACTTCCTCAAAATGTAGTGTAAGAATTGAAATCATGGCATTCTTTCATAAAATGTACTCGAAGATGAACTTAATGGTACTGAGTCCAGTAATCATTCACGACTTTTATGAGAAAAAAAAACAAGGATAAAAAACCATGAACTTTCATTAATTTAATTTTACGTTCACATATTTCTTTCAAAAAATTTGTCTTTTTTTAAAAAAAAGAATATAGTACTACATTTTATTCTAAAAACCTTACCAAAAGAACACAAACAAAAACTGGAAGTTGCAAAAAAGAAAAAAGAAACAAACTTTCAGTAAAATACAAGCTTCTTATGTTCTTTCTTCTGATACCCACCAACCACTACACCCACCTCCTCAACTTGCGAAAAAGAAGGTAAAAATCACAAAAATACCAACCACTCAACTATCCATCCACTTAGTCACGGTTTGGCCACTCAACTTTCCAATGGGTCTAATAAACCATCCAAGTTCCAGATCTGTGCCAATTTGACCATCGACAGTTATTTTACTTACGTGTTTACCTGGTAAAATTTCATAATTACCCTTTTTCTTTTCGGTTTATGCAAATAAAACCCTATATATCTATTTCTTTCATGCCCACCATCTTCTTCAAGCTGGCACCTCCAGCAGCAACAACAAATGACTGCTCATCTAGCCGGTTGGTTTGCCCAACTTGGTGTAGCCGGCACCGGCCGCTAAGGCGCAACTGATCAATTGGAAAAGCTAAATATCGATGGGTATTCCCAAATTTTGGACAAATCGAGCATTCTAAAGCCTACACGTCTGACGCCTCGCGCATATCAGCTATTTCCAATCAAATGAACCCTTCTCGCTCTATCTATATGGTTCTAGGTTTTCTGGGCGCAAGATCCATGTGTAGGCCTGGCCACTACTTCATGCACAATGTACATTTTTTGTTTCTAGTTGTAAGGTGAATTGATGAGAGAGTCAGAGGAGTTGAAACACATGTTTCTTGCACCAAGGCAAGAGGTTGAGAAGCAAAAGCGCAACAACACTCTTAACTAATTCATGTTTTTGCAAAGATGAAGTAAGAGAAGCAACTAGAGGAAGACTACATAGAAGAACATGCTACGAATGAAGTAAAAATATAGGGTGTGATTTGCATAAACTGAAAAAGATATGGATCATCTATGAAACTTTACCGGGTAATTTTTTTGCCACATAAGCAAAATTACCTGCCGATGGTGAAATTGGTACAGATTTGATACTTTGATGGTTTATTCGGCCCAGTAGAAAGTTGAGTGGTCAAATCGTGACAAAGTCGATAGTTGAGGGGTATATTTGTGCTTTTTGCCCAAAAAAGAATGACCTTCGATTCCACTGTAAGTCTCTCTCTCTCTCTCTCTCTCTCTCAAATTCATGGCCTGTCATTGTTGCTTTATAAACTAACCAAATGGGAAGAAACAGCCAAGAAATTATAGCCTTTTTCTGAAACAAATCTCTTCTTGTTTTTGTTTATGCTCTCTTCTGTTGTACCATGTTAATGTTCATGTTAATCTCACCTTTCACTTACAAACCCTTCTCCCAACTCATTGTTTTCTACTTTTAAGAATCTTCTGAGATCAAAGCCTGTTTTTTTTTTGTTCCCCCCTTAAAGATCAGACCTTGAGCTTCAAACAATTCCATAGAACCTGACAGCTTCTTCACGTAATCTTTTGAAGGGCCGTCTGGCTTCTGGTACAATTCGAATTCGATTCCACGCTCCATGGAAGATACAGAATTGGGTTGTTCTGAATTCTCTGCCATTCTAGGTATTTATGTACATCATGCTAGGAACATCCACAATATCTGTATTTATGAGAACCAAGATGTTTATGCGAAATTCTCCCTCACTTACAATCCTGATGAGACTCTCTCCACCAGAATCATCAATAGAGGCGGTAAGAACCCGGTTTTCGATGAGAATTTGATGATGAAAGTTTCACATGTTGATGCAGTTTTGAAATGTGAGATCTGGATGCTGAGTAGGGCTAGGAACTTAATGGAGGATCAGCTTTTAGGGTTTGCTCTGGTTTCAGTGTCACAAGTTGCTGGCAAAGGAAAAGTCACTGAAGATTACAATCTTTCTTCAACTGAACTCTTCCACTCCCCAGCTGGAACTGTTAGATTGACTCTTTCACTGCATGCATCTGCACCTGTTAGCCCCTCCACCAGCTCAAAGCTCATGACTTCTTCAATATCATCAGAAGTTGTGATCCTCCACAGGAAGAGTCCCGAGGCTGTTTTAGACCCGGTTGAGTTTTCGAGGATAGAGTTCCCTGATATCTACACTGTGAGGGAGAATCAACAGATGGTTACAGAGTATTTCAATGGAGGATTTGGTTCATTTCTTCATCTAAGTGCTTCTGATCAACATGTTGATGATTGTGAAATGGGGGGAGCCAGTTCATCTGAGGAACAACACTCTATGCTTCTGAGCTCAACCACCACAAGCCTGAGTGATGACAGGAACTCGTTTGATTCAGTTGAGAGAAAAGCCCAGTTGGGAACCGAATCATTGAACTCCCTCACCACAACGGTGACCGCTGACACTAATCAGACCCAGGGTGCATATCCAGAGACTCCAACTTCCAGGAAAGAACCCGGGTTTTGCACTGAGGAGCCGGATCATTACACAAATGATGGGGGTGAAGACAAGCAGAAAGAGAACCCGGAAACTACTAAGAGCAGTCAGCTCTTTCCGGCTTCTCTAGGAAGTAGCATGAATGTTGAGGCAGAGCAGGCTGCAATGCAACAGCAAATAGTGGACATGTACATGAGGAGCATGCAGCAGTTCACTGAGTCGCTGGCAAAGATGAAGCTCCCAATGGATCTAGGCAAACCGAAATGTGAAGATCACGATAAGTATAATGTTGTTCAAAACCAAACAGGGAAGGAATTCGAGAAGGAATCGAAAAAGAAGGATGGATCAAGAGTGTTCTATGGTAGTAGAGCATTTTTCTGAGTTAATTCAAGGACCTGTTTCAAGTATGATCTTCTTTTGCTTGATATGAGAGTTTATTGCCTGTTTATTAGGCACACATATGTTAATATGACTTCAGCAAACTGGTAAGATTATGAACTTCATGCTAATGTTCTGTTCTAAGAACTCATAATCACTGATTAAGTCAAACCTACCTTAGAATTGAAGAAATAAGAATAAGAATGTTGTTTTTCTTTCTGTTGCTACTTTGTTAAGGGTAGAGAAAGATCAACAGTTTGTCCTAAGAGTCATGATTTGAGGTTGAAAGGAATATAAAAATAAAAGCTTTGTGTTGAACTCTCATTCTGGTGGTATGATTTTTCAGTGGTGGTGGGGCAGACAGACCAATTTTCATAAAGATGTAATACAGTGATATGCAATTCCATGTTCTTGAAATTGCACTAGAAGACCAAAGAAAAGTGAACAAGGAACATGAATAAAAGATGAGAGGAATCCAAAGAAGGGCATTGTGTCAAATGAGCAGCCAATCAGGCAATTTCTTTGCATTTTTCTTAACTGGATGATATAAAAGTTATTGATATATGGGTATATTTATTAACTGAATCACATTTTTTATGTTAATATAGACCTACTTTTTCGCATTATGTATAGTATTAGCATTTTAAATTCTGTACCGTCTCTTAACTTCAAGCTCGCATTGAAATTTTGAACTTCTTAATTACTGGTATAATTGATAATACAAAGTTTTAACGATCACTTTTTTTACTTTCAGAAATGCAAAATGGTATGTTGTTATCCTGGAATTGATATTAAGTACTACTTCTACGAACCATTTAGGTAAAATGTATTTAAATGAAATTTAGAATTAGAATGGTGGATCCAAGACGAGTCCGTTTATTTACCACATATGTGAAAAAAAAACCTACCTAAATGTACTACTAATTAACTAACTCAATTAACTATCTTTTAAAACTAACTCAACTAACTATCCTAATAAATTAAAAGACTAAAACACCCTTCGTGGAGATTTATTAAAAGGGTAAGTTTGACATTTCTATAGTGTGTGTTTTTCCACATATGTGGTAAATAAACATCCACATCCAAGACTCGCTGTTTGCGTGAGTGATGATAGAGATTGGATTAGCTACAATACAAGACACTCATGTGGGTTGGTCTTGGGCTTGGGCTGGTCTTGGGCTTGGGCTTGGGCGGGGGAAGGGAGTATAATATTAGCTGTAAGACTAGGGTACTTTTACGTAAAATTGTTTTTTACTTGGCGAAAAGAATACAGTAAACAATTACTAATACTTTCTTGATCTCATTCATTTAGTCTTATTACTTTTAACTTTTTTTTTTAACTTTATGAACTCAAATATTAACCCTCTTTAAATGTCTAATCATTTGTTAGAAGAAAGGAGTACAACCTGAAAGTCTCTCATAACCTTACCTCTTATACAGATCTTTAAACACACACTTGTGCATCTCCGCCACCATCATTGTGCTTTTGATGACTTTAAATTACCTTCTAAATCTTTTACCTGAAGCATGTTTATCGTTTTTTTTTTCAACAAAATTAAATGTTGTATGAAAAACACGCGCATTCACGCTTCATGACCGCTGCCACCATCACCACCATATTTCTGGTGACATTACCCCCGACCCTTTTTATTTATGGATAAAATGATGATCAAAATATGTAGTCGTGATGATGTTCATACCTCACAAAATGATGTTCAACTGATGTGGATCAACATTTCGTCTGTTCATGTTGTTCAGGTGAATCCATGTTGCTATTCAACGTTAAAAATGTTGATCAAGCACGCAACTTTACCAATCAGATGTAAGAAGATGTTGATTAGCTATGCGGATTAACATTTAAAATGTTGATCAAATACGATAACTTTGCTAATCAGATGTAAGGGGATGTTGATAAACTATGCATATCAACATTAATTTTGACGATATTATTTAAGAGAACTCATGTTACTGATCGATATTGATCGTCATAAACCGATCATCAAAGAGCATGTTGGTGACAACGATAAACTTGTAAATAGAAGAAATACGTCTGCTACAATGCACGGTGGCTTAGTTCAGTTGAAATGAGAAAACAAATTGGAGATATGTTTTTGATCGATTGATTAGATGCATTTGAGTAGAAAAATTTTAAAAAAATATTATTTTATAAAAAATTGATGGATTTAAGGTTATTTTATTTATTAAAAAATAAAAAAATAGAAATATATTTTCCTAAAATTTCTTTTTGAAATGAGCCGGTGTATCCCGGATTATTTTTTTCTTCCCTCCTACTTTTTCCTAGGTAGCTCGGCTTCTCTGTGCTTCCATAATATGCATCATTTCCTCTCCTGCGTCCTTTCGCTTTCGCTTTCCCTTCACTGCGTGACAAAATTTACCCTTTTATATACTCGGAAAAAGCCTGCCAAGATTTTACTACTACATGAGAGACATTTTGACTATCAACAGCGCCAAGCCAAAAAAAAAACACTTCACACCCCCTTCAAATAATCAAAAACTTGCAATTCTATCCCCAACTTCTCCTGCAGCACTCGTCTCTACAAACAAACTGCCCACTCAGATTGCGACACGTTTCATGCCAAACCTCACGCACCTTTCTTTCTCTGTCCACAAGTGCACTCCTGCCTGCCTGCTGCTGCTCTCCATCTCTATCTATCTAACTCAAAAATATGCTACCAGTTCAGTTTCTCACCGGTCACATCCAATGCTAGTTTTCAGCTACCACGGTCACCTTTTTTTAAAAAAAAATATTTTTCATCTTTTCACTTCGGCATGCTTCACCAAAAGATAAAGTTACTGTTACATACAGCTTGAATGAAGCTGCTGAAATGGAAAGTGAGAGAATTGAGGTAATAAATGAGTCAACTGTTGAGTAATTATAATATTTTGACTGCTTTTGTCATGGAAACAAGACCCAGAAATTCTTACAGAAGAAGATTTATCGGAAACAAAAGCTAGTAAAAAATGGATTTCATTACCGACCGACCGACTTTAAAAAACAACCAAAGGCGATAGTCCATTAATTCAGTGTCTAGCTACTACTACTTTCCTGCTACGCCTGCTTAATTTGGTGGATAATTAAGTACTTAATTAATTAGGAGCTAGAATGTGCTTAACTAGTAAGGACGAGCAGTGGGCCCCCAGGGCATGACATCAGGAGGAGGAACCTGGCAGCTGATTGGATTAGGACTCACCACACCGTAACTTCCCATGGACATGCCCGCACTGGAACCGCCCTCACTCGCTCCACCACCAACGCGTACCTTTGGCTTACTCTCATGTTGCTCTGTTTCGTCATTCTCCTCCGCTGCCATCGGTAGCCTGTGGGCAGTCGGGCTTGCGAACATCCCCGCCACCACCACCACTGTCGTCGCCGCCGTCACCTTCCCGCCAACTATGCCTCCGAACACCTGCCCTTGTCCTCCGGCCAGCGTCACGCTGAAGCAGGAACCGAACGGAGAAGCAGTGCTCTGACCTGCGAGAAACGAGCCGGTGAGCGACAGGAGGCCGAAAGGGCCGTGTAGGGAGAGAGCCGGCGCGTGAGATATGGGGTGGCGGAGCGTGACGTTGGACACGTTCCCGCTGGCGCTGACGACGGAGACGCCGGAGTGGTTTCGTTTGGCGAAGGAGACGATGGTTTCGATGATGTCGGAGCCGGCGGCGATCTCCAGGACCACCGGCTTCATGGAGCTCTCGCTGGGCTCCCGGGTGATCACTATCGGCGGCTTCGGCTTGTTCTTCGAACCCGGTGGCCTGCCACGTGGCTTTCGGGGAGCGGTTTCCGGAGCTGTCGGGTCGAAGATGGAGAGTTTGCTGCTCTTGGACTTGGTTGCGGCGGCGCGGCTGCCGGAGGTGTTGGGTGTGGTGGAGAGATTTACCGGCGGGCTGTGCTCGGAGGAAGACTCGTCGGAGGTGTGCGCTTGGGAGAGAGAGATTGTGCCGCCGTAGTCCGCCATTTTTCCGGGACTCAGAAGTTGCGGATCCGAGTGTGAGCCTTTATAGGGGAAGTCCGAGTGGGCCCCGAAAAATGGACCCGGAATCAGAGGGTGGGCCATGTCTTGGTCTATTCAGGTAGGGAATATGTGAGATTGGGCCTTCAAGTCAAAATGTAGGAAGTGTACAAAAAAACAAAATCCAATCTACTATTATATCTTATTACAGGATCATCTAGGTGGCAGGGTTAGAAAAAAAAATTTGAATCTTGAATTACAGTGCCACCTCAGCACAAGTCGGCGTCGCGTGTATGAACACATTTTTTTCTTGACATGTATGCATATTAATCACCTATCATTTTTAAGGAGCGATTCTGTTTTATATACCTTCCTTTTAAAAGATGCTTACCATAATGTGTATTTAATGCAATTCATTTATACAAATCTACTATCTACTATTATATCTTATTACGGGATCATCTAGGTGGCGAATTAGAAAAAAATTTGAATCAATTCAGTGCACCCACCTCAGCGCCAAGTCAGCGTCACATGTATGAACGTATTTTTTTCTTGACATGTATGCATATTAATCAGCCTACCATTTTGTAAGGAGCAGTTACCATTTTATATGCCTTCCTTTTAAAAGATGCTTACCATAATGTGTATTTAATGCAATTCATTTATACAAATCTACTATCTACTATTATATCTTATTACAGGATCATCTAGGTGGCAGGGCTAGAAAAAAATTTGAATCTTGAATTACAGTGCACCCACCTCACCGCCAAGTCAGCGCCACATGTATGAACGCATTTTTTTCTTGACATGTATGCATATTAATCAGCCTACCATTTTGTAAGGAGCAATTACCATTTTATATGTCTTCCTTTTAAAAGATGCTTACCATAATGTGTATTTAATGCAATCCATTTATACAAAATTAATTCAATCCATTTATACAAAAGATGTATTTAATGCATCTTTCCATTGCTTATTTTTAGTTTTAAGTATTCATTTTTTCCTCAGTTACAAAATAGATTTCACCATTTTAATGTGAGTATATCTCATAAACACGTTCATGTCATGTAATTATTATACATCAGTTGACAAATTAATATAATGGCCAAACTATTGTACTTGATTGGCGGACATTTCTGTATAAATATTAAGCTGTTGACTTTAAGATGGAAATAAAATATTAGCACAAAAAATACGGAATCCATTAAACCATTTATGCAGTGACAAATTGATTCCATTTTAAAAACATTGATGGCAATTTGACTCCATAAAAACTTTAATGGTAAAAAGTTACCAACCTCATACATTGGTGTGACAACGATTTTTAACATTTTAGAATAATGTTTGACTCTTTGAACAAAGCAATTTATACAATTTTATATCATTTTATATAAAAGTTATCACTTTAGAAAAATGTATGACTCCTGTATTAGATATAATAGTAGATACTTTTATATAATTTTATATCTAATACAGGATGTATGCTAAAGATGATGAAAAAAACACTTGACTAGGAGCGAAATGATGCTATTGTAAAAAAAATCAAAAATAAGAAATATCATTTTATATCAATTTTACACTTCCTTCGTTCTCAATTAATTTATACATTAGCTTTAATGAATCAAGGAACAGTGTTTGATTCAAATATTTACTAAGATAAATAATGAAAATAATAAATTGTATTTAATTTTTAAGGATGAAGGGATTATTATTTTAAAAAGGAACACCCAAACGAAAACAAATGACATAACATAGAAAGAAAATAATGCGATTTTTTGGATTTAATCACATTAATGTTCACTTGAATTCTTTCCCGCGGTAAAATGCGGGTTGGTGTAATACTAGCTTAGATCTGTATGTTTGATAGAAAAAGGAAAAGGAAAAAAAACAAAGGTTTTGCATTATGATTTATGATGTTAATTTCTTCACTATGTTTTGCATGGTCTTTCAATCTAGCCTATGGTAATATTGCTGGCAGTGATGGAAAAATTGGTTGAAAGAGAGAAATTATTGATTGTGTGTGTCAAATGCATGCGAAGAGGAGGTCGGTTTGATGCTAAAGTTTTTGCGCAAGTTCGGAACGATGTCATGGTATTCGAGTTTCTTGAAAGGATTGATTAATAAGATGGTTGAGGTGAAGACATTGAATATCAAAGCTATTTTCTATCTTTTTTACATAGAATTTTGTTGCATCGCTTAGCATTGTAGTAGTTTTAAAATTCAGTTGCGTTCAACCGAATACATAATTCCACAAGTTAAAGGATCGAGAAGCTATTGCATTTGCCATTGAACCATCTCCTATATCCATATTAAACCTTTGATAATGAACAAAATCAAACTTGAAAACTAGATTTTGAAAAAAGTTTAACTCCAATGGAAATAATCCTCTCATGGAGAGTTTGTTGAAAGTAGAAATCATGATCATTTAGTTAATCATATATTTTTGCGGAACAAATTAAAAATAATAAAATTAACGAATACAAAATGATTACAAAAATGCTTATGTTATTTATTTTTAGTTATATATGTGCAGTATTTTATTTCAACATTTATATGCTTTTTATTTGGGGGATCAGAAATTTTTTTATTTAAAAGGAATCAATTTAATATAAACAAATTATCATTTGTTAACATATATTTAAAACAGATATCCCGTGCCGTAGGCGGGTATTTAAGCTAGTTTTAATGTTATTGATATTTTAAGTTTATGAGTATTTTATAAAACTTTTCTACATGCATCAGTTTCAATTTTTCTCTTCTGATATTTAAAATACTAGATTTTTTTCTTCTTCTCAAAAGAATACAACTTGAACCATAAAAGGGAGAGAATGAAGGTATATATGAAATGTCATTTTATGAGAGCTGAGATAAATGGTAAATTACAGGTATGGTGGTGCAATTTGCGTATTATGAAACAATTTGAGGCACATGAAGTGTAAGTGTTGGTTCATACTTAAATGGCACATCTTGGGCACAGAATCATTTAGAGCATGTTGGGCAGCAGCTTCATTTGCTTTGTCGTCGAAATGTCTTTAGACTGTTTTAAATGGCAACTTGACCCTTAAACTATGCGCATCACCCAAAGACCGAACACTTAACTTACCACCGTCAGTTTATGAAAGGGGAAATTGTATGCATTGATACATTAAAAAAATTGTATGATATTGATGTCATGTGAAGCAAAGTACAAGTGAGACAACTCGAGGACATAAATACTACTCCCTTCATCTCAAATGAGCTATCACATTTTCTTTACAATTCACATAGAAAAAATGAATATACCATTTGGAACAGAGGTGAGGTGGTAAAACTTTTCAAGTTTGCCCAAAATTACAATTAAGGGACGAAAATCATGATCTAACATATTTCAAGAGTGTGAAATAGATGTTGGCATTTGTTGTTTATAGTAAGTGGCATATAGCATGTATTAATTGATGATAATGGATTGATTTGAAGCGGCGAACGATAAATTTTTGTTGCTTAATTACTTTCCTTTTCGGGTTCCATCTTCAAATTGACGTCTTGAAATGGAATGTGCATCGTTCAATTTTTCGAGATATTTCTGAAAAATTATCATAGTTGTCATATGCTAAGATTTTAATGATATTTTCATCAAAATCTCGTGAAATCTATGTGAAGCCTAGCCCTTTGCCGCAAACCCTGCATCCGAAGGAAGGCTAGTGGGAGGCAGCATGTTCTGAGAGGGCGGAGTCAGGCTAGGTGGTGCATTTCGCCGGGGGGGGGAGGTGTGCAATTAGAGTGATTTATCTTTAACACCAAATCCGATGGATTAATAATTGACCTGGGTAAATGGTAGGTTTTAATCAATCTTGAGTGGTTTTTGTAGATTTTCGAAAATTGGAGTGTAATTGTTGTCACCCCACCCCGCCCCTAAAACCCCGCACTCGCGGAAACGCGCGTAGAACAAACCCAACCGGGGAAAGGGGGAGAGTGGGGGCGACGGTTCGCTCACAATCTTAACACAATAACAACTAGTAGGCAACCGCCTCTTGGGAACACCCCCAATTTATCCTTAAACCATAGCATACATGTTCAACCATGCCCCAAGATGTTTACCTATGCGAATGGGGTTGAAAAGAATCGAAAACCCCAAACTCAGGGTCCAGGCGACCGCCCGGCTCAAGCCTGGGTCGCCTGAACCATCGCCCGATACTGTCACAGCCACCCCGCCCGGTTGCGGAGGCGGAGCCGGCCGCGACGTTCAGAAGCGGAAGCTACGGCGGAAAGCGCGGTAACGGTACTACCGAAACCCGCTACGTGTAGTGATCCCACGACCCGGCCCGCAATAACGGAATGGTCGTACTACGACCTGCAACCTACAAATCACATACATGGCAAGTATACAAAGCAACTTAACAACAAACATGCAGTTCATGGAATTCCATTCATTACTTATGTTTACCAAACCACAGAAACCATCTCATACATATAACCAATATAAGCAAGTCGGGATCCGCCTCGACTCGAGAAGGCAGTCTGAGAATCAGAACATATTCCATAACATTCACCATATACAAATTTCA
Source organism: Stellera chamaejasme (assembly GCA_024586325.1). Lineage (NCBI taxonomy): Eukaryota > Viridiplantae > Streptophyta > Magnoliopsida > Malvales > Thymelaeaceae > Stellera > Stellera chamaejasme. Next base: position 7,511,494 of record CM044984.1, on the reverse strand, counting down.
TGATCTGATCTACATGCATGCAACTACAACTACAGAGCCATTAAGTACACCCTAGAATACCTAAGTGCGGAATCCGGAAAACCTCTCACCCAGAAGGTTCCCGCACGAGGTACTGCTGCTGCTGCTGAAACCAAAACCAAAAGCACCGCGGATCTCTAGTCCGCCGGCTTGTCGACCCGACTGAAAGGTGGTAAACAAATAAAAAGGGTGAGTCCTCGAAAGGACCCAGTAAGGGCTAAGGTAGGATATAGTTTGTGCAAGCACCTTCTTGAGTCGAACTCTGCAAAACAAAACAAACACAAGCACAAATATATACATATGCATGTATGCAAAGTCGAGGTGAGTCGGGAATCCATCATACGCGGTCCAACCGCCGAGCGACCAGGCGACAGCCCTCTGCAGAGGTCGAAATATACTGAGCGAACGAGCAATGAGCGAAAGCACGGTACCGGCTGGGGTCGCGATCCCCAAACTGTCGTAGGGTCACAGAGGTATACCTGCACTCCCGGTGCGTGTATACATAAAGTGTCAGCACCCTCCAGTGCAGACACACAGAACAGAAGTACCTGCACTCCTGGTGCGTGTACAAACAGAATGTCGGCACCCTCAGTGCAGACACCGCAGAACAGAACCACATGATAATAATGCATATGCAAAACAGAATATAATATATCAAAACGTAAGAACATAAATATCAGCGCCTAGCGCGAATACGCAGATCAGCATATAAACCCGTGGCCTCTAAGACCACCCGGGCCTTGACACAGAACAAGTACAAACATATACCCTACCATATGACAGGTCCTGGGATCACCGAACCACCGTCCTCAACCCGGGAACCTGCCTCAACTAAACCCGTATATATAACGAGAGAAGTTGAACCCTTACCTCGAAAATCTGCTCCATGACACAAATCCGGAAAAATCCCGGCTTAGGCCGAAACGTGACAATTCGCCTTTTAAGGTCCCGCACTATTCGACCACTGCAGAAACAAGCTGAACAACCATAAACCAGTCAGAACTCACCAAAACAGACCCCCAGAAACCAAACCTGCACAATCCCGCACTTTCCCGCAAAAATCCACGAGCTTCGGTTTCTGAACCGAGCTAGAACCTTGTTATTCCAACACCCACAAACACATTCCAACCTTTAAACTCGCATTCCGGACATTTTCCGGAAAACCCGCATAAACCTAACTTTCTCATTTCTAACCCGAAAACGACATTTCAAACGCCATATCGCACCTACTTCCATCCACATTACCAATTTAGCATCCAATTCAATCAACACACATCACCAACATGGAAAAAGAACCACTTCAACAATTCGACCCTTTACCAATTTTTCACCACACTTCCAAATCAAACCATTCAAGCTTCTAATTAATCATACTAATCACCAATTTCACTTCCTAACCAACATTACTAACCAATTGCATCAAAATCACCATAATTCAACATAAACCCTAATTTCCACTATTCACTCAAATTGGGGCTTTCCTACTCAACCAATTTTCCACCAAATTGAAACCATAGAAAGCCTTAGAATCATGCTAGGAACAACATACTCAAAGCATGATCCAAAAATCCAACTAAACATCAAGTTTAGAAAACAACCCTAATTTCGCCACTTTAGGTTTCTCCCATCCATGGAGTTTTCCAAAATCTAAACATAGATTCTTACTCCTCTCCATGCCAAGAACAACATACTTAAATTTGGAAGCAAGAGGATCATCATAACTCATAGCAAAGAACAAACACAAAATCCTCTCTAAACCCATTTTCCATCCAAATTCATGCTTCCAACCTTACAAAGAGAAGAAGAGGAGAAACTTACCAATGATTTGCACCCAAAACCTTGTTGATTTCTTGCAAAAATTGAAAAGCACATGGAGCTTGAGAGAGCCAAAATGGCGGACATAAAGGAGAGAAGAAGAAGATGAAGAAATGGAAGAAAATCATCATTTTCTTCCTTTTATATTTTCCACAATTATCTCTTCTCTCTTTTCCATTTTGTCTTCTTTCCCTTTTAATTAAAACTCAACACATGTCCCAACCTTTCCTTTGCAGCCGCCTCATTCTTTTGTTTCCCAAATATTAGCCAAAATTTCCCTATTTTCATTTCCTTTTATTTCCTCTTTTCCTACCTCTTTTCCATCTTAAATAAAAATAAGCCAAATGTCCACCCAAAATGGCTGCTGCCGCCTCAAGCCAAGTCTGGCCCAAAATACTTATAACTTTTGGGTTAATTGCAACTTAACCCCCTAATTCTCCAAATCTTTGCAATTAAACCCCAAATTTAGGTAACAAACTCCAAATGAACCCAAAACTGACCAGAATCCTCAGAATATCATAACATTCATAAAACAATTTTCAAATATTTATTTACCCTTCCGTAGCGTCCTACCGAGCTCGCTGAACCCAAACAAATCCCGGCGTGGCCGCATAATAACCCTGGACCTCAACCCGTCACCACAAAATTCCTCAAAATATCCATAAAATCCGCCTTAAAATATAACATAACTTACCCTGGAGCCGTCGGAAAAATTCCATCCCGAGCCCCGGGATTCCGCCCGGAGCCCCGGGAGTCGCCCGGGACCGTCGTCACGTCCCGAAAAATATGCTCGTAAAAATCTCGTGGTCGCTCCACGATTCCAAATCCATAAGCGGTTCCTCAATCGAGGTCACTGGGAGCGCTCAGCCCCATGCGTCCCGAGCCAACCCCAGAGCAACTCCCGGCGCCGGAAAAATATTTTCGGCGGAAATGTCCGGAGGACCCACACAACCTCAAATCCCGAAGGATTCCCAGAAATGATGCTCAGACAAGTCGGGAGCCTTTTAACCACTCAAAAACGTGACTCGCAGGCCAAAACCGGAGCCCCGGGTCACCCGGGTCACAACCCGCTTGGGGTGACCGTAACATTCTCCCCCCTTAAGACTCTTGGTCCTCCAAGAGTCACCTGCACCATATAGGTGTTGCTACCGACCAAAACATATATATATACTTTCCCTTTACTCAGCATAATCGAACCACCGTTACTGGTGCGGCGGGAGTGGTAGTTTAGACTACCATCCTGGGCCTCTTAGCGGCGTCCCACCCTCCGGGTGCATCTCGTTGCACCCCGAGTCAGTTGCCGGTATTTCTACCAGACAACCCCAGACGGTATCAAATCTCTACCTAACAGACCTTCAACACGCCATTCCGGAAAACATCGTATGTTACCGACATACTCAGGGGGGGTAAAACCAGCCTGCCCACTTGCTCCAGAATCTCTTAAAGGCCGATATACCTTGGGCCCACTACGCTTCCGCTGCGCACTCTGATCCGCCTCCAAGTCTTCGATCGGAACACCTTACAGAACCCGCAGCTCCATGCTGCTCCTTACCACCCCCTACCTATCAGAACTTATGAAAGATAACACCTCTCCAGAAACCGTAAGGCTACGGTTAGCACAACCAACGTGCACAAAATTCTTCAACAGCCAACCCGTCCCAATACCTATACCAAATTGGGAGGGGGTCCCTGGGCTGCTGAAAACTCGGGGGTGGTGAGCGTGGTTGTTCAGATCCTGGGTTACACTGAACCCAACTCCTGAACCTCGGAGGTGTGGGATCCCGATCCCAACTCTCCGGTACCCGATCACGCTGTCTGCGTGTGGTAACCAATTCTTAAACCAAACCAACCAAATACCTTAACTCTCTCTCCCTACCAAAAGCTAGCAGCAGTACTCTAAGGCTCTGTAGTGTAATGCAATGCATGATGCAAAAATTCTTTCCAGATTTACAACACCAAAATCCAAAACCTTAAACTTAAACTTAAGCACAGAATCAGATCATGTTCATATCACAGAATCACAGAACCACAGAATCATATCATAACCAATTAACAACCACAGAAGTACCCGGATTATGGCAGAAGCCCGCACTCGAGCCTTGCGCTTCACTACGCACTTCGAAGTCCAAAATCCCAAGGTTGCATGGAGTACCACAGTCCTTAACAAAAGGCTTCAAAGAACCGCCCGCTGCTCCACACCCATTCCAAAGTGGTTCAAATAAGGAGGTGGCCAGTCTCCGTACAGAACCGCCCTAGAATGAAACGTAGAACGGTGGCTTGCCCTTCGAGGTCATCTCCCGCAGACACTTATCCATGAACTGTCATGTCTTGCTCCAAAAGTCCACTCCTGGACTTGTATACTTGCCTTCACAAACTATGCTGAAACTGATCTTACCTTACCTTTCGGGTTACTTCGACCCAACCTGGCTCTGATACCAACTTGTCACAGCCACCCCGCCCGGTTGCGGAGGCGGAGCCGGCCGCGACGTTCAGAAGCGGAAGCTACGGCGGAAAGTGTTACGGTCGCCCGAGCGGGTTGCGGCCGGGTGACCGGGGGCTCGGTTTTAGCTGCGGTCACGTTTTCAGCGTTGAAGGCTCCCGAGCCCTATCCGAGTATCATTTTGGCGAACCCCTCCGTATTTGAGGTCGTGTGGGTCCCGGACGTTTCCGCCGAAAATATTTTTCCGCGCCGGGGTTGTCGGGAGTCGCCACGGGACGTCTGGCGGCTCGGTAGCACTCCCAGAGCTCGGTTTGGGAAGCCGTTTGTAGTTTTGGAGTCGTGGTGACGTCCGGAGGTGGTTGTTGAGTTTGATGTTTGGGGCGGGGCGTTCGGTTCGGGCGACTCCGGGGCTCGGGCAGGAATCCGGGGGCTCGGGATGGAAATTCTCGATGGCTTTGGGGTTGACACGCTCGCCTGACGGGTTTTGGCTCGGGTTCAGCGAGCTCGGTAGGACACTCGGAAAGGTAAATGAATTTCTGAAAAATGTTACGTGAATGTTATAATAATCGAAGGTTGTGTCAAGTTTCGTTAATTTTGGAATTCGGTAATTATTTTTGGGCAAAAAGAATTGGAACTTTCGGAAAAATTGGGGTTAATTTGCAAAGGGGTGCAAATTTAATAAAATCAGCATGGGCAGCGGTGATAGTTTGACAAAAATTGGGAGGTTTTGTTTTGGGACACTTGGCTAATTTTGATTAAATGGTAGAGAGGTATGGGCAAAAAAAAAAAAGTGGAAAATATATATAGGCTAAATAATTGCAAAAAATGAAACTAATTTCATTTCTTCTTCTTCTTCATCCTCTCCAAGCTTCTGCCGCCATTCTTCTCCATCTCCAAGCTCCATGTTCATCCATTTTCTTGGCTGATTTCTTCAAGGTTTTGGATCCAATCTTTGCTTGATTCTGTATTGGTGGAGTAGCGTGGAACCTTAGGAGCCAAGTTGGGCATTACGGGTCGGAAGTCGGGATTTTCCGAGTTTTGGGCTGCGGGCAGCGTTTGAGTAAGGGCTTAACTTGGTAAAATGTATGTTTGTTACGCTCCATATGTGTTATCAGTGCGATATCTCTGCTGTGTTTGTATGCTTTGTTTATATGTTACGATTACGTGGCGAGGCCCGTATGGTTGAAGAGACCACGGGTACTCCTTGATTCTGTTCTGCGTATCCGCACCGGGAGTGCCGATACTTCTGTTCTGTGTCCGCACTGAAGGGGTGCCGACATTCTGCGTATCCGCACCAGGAGTGCCGATATTGCCGTGTCCGCACCGAAGGTGCCGACATTCTGCGTATCCGCGCGAGTGCCGATACTTACGTTACGTGACCTACGACGGTTTGGGGCTCGCGACCCCACCCGATGCCGTGCTATATGCTTACATTACGATCGTATATTCGACCTCTGCCGAGGGCCGTTCTGGTCGCTCGCGGTTGGACCGCATATGATGGATTCTGATTTACTTTGTGCTTTATGTTTGTATGTATATATATATATCTGTTGTGATATTCTGTTTTGCAGGTTCAGACTGTTGCCCTGTGGGCAAACTGCACTTTTACCTTAAGCCCTTACTGGGTCCTTTCGAGGACTCACCCTTTTATCTGTTTACCACTTTCAGGCCGTCCTGACAAGCAACCGGCGGAGTAGAGATTCCGCGGTGCTTCTTCACTTTGAGGTTGGGTTGCAGCGGCGGTACCACGTGCGGTGGTCGCAGATTCGCGCTAGGTATTTATAGGATTTTGAATACGCTCTGTGGCTGAATGCTTGCATGCATATAGGTCGATCATGTTTTGGATATGTATATATATATATATATTTGAGATATATTCTTACTGTTGTCTTGAGTCGAGGCGGAGCCCCGACTTGCCTATAGTAGATTTGGTTTATCTCAAATTTGGTGCTTCTGTGTTGATGGCGATAATGAATGATAGCATTCCATGAACTGCATGTGTGGTAGTGGTAAGATTGTTAGCATGCTTGCCTTGTATGAGTTTTAGGTTGCTAGTTGTTACTCAATGATTCTGTATTTGAGCTCGATGCTCATTGCCGCGTTTTCATTTGTAATCCTGTTCCGACGTCGCGACCGCCTCCGCCTCCGCAACCGGGCGGGGTGGCTGTGACAAGGTGGTATCCGAGCAGGTCGGGTCGAAGTGACCCAAGAGGTTAAGCATGGTTGGTGAAAGTATGGGTTGTGGAAGGCAAGTCATGCTAGTTCATGGGTAAACTTTACAAGTAATGACTTCGAAGGGCAAGCTACTGTTTTACACCTCATTCGAGGTGGTTGATGCGGAGCCCGATCAACTCCTTATTTGAACCATTTCGGAATGCGTGTGGAGCGGTGGCGGTTCTTTGGAGCATTATGGAAGGTGTGGGTGTTATATGAAGTGATTCCGTGATTATAAGCATGATCGATTCTATGTTAAGGTTTATTATTTAGTTTGGGATTAGAAAAGAATCCTTGCATCATCGTTGCATTACACTACTGAGCCATAAAATCTGCTTTGCTAGCTTTAGGAAGAGAAAGTTCATGATTGGGTTATATGGTTTTGGGTTGATTTATTTCAGGTATGGCTAGAACACGCCGCCGGCGTGAGCGGAACCGGAGGGTAGGGACCGGGATCCCACACCTCCGAGGGCTAGAAGGCGGGTTCGAGTAACCCGAGGCTGAGCAGTCACACTCACTCCCCTAGTGATCAGCGAGGTTGAGGACCCGCTCTGATATATTACAGTGTTGGGTCGTGCATGGCTGTTGGGTACATTGTTGCCCGGCCCAGATTCGAGGGCGGCGGCAGCACGGAGGTCGGCCGAGGCCACAGCCGGAGACAGCCGGTTCGGGAGGTGGGCAGCAGCCACCTCGGTCGCAGGTCAGCGGGATAGTGATTACGAAGAGGGAGATCTGCGCAGTGCTGAGAGTTCTCGTCGGTCCCACCACCGACGGGAAGAGCTGAGACGCCAGTCTGATGAGATCAGACTTCTGGAGCGGTTTCAGCGTTTGAACCCCCCGAGGTTCAACGGCCGTGGAGGACCTGAGGCGGCTGAGGCATGGTTTGCGGGGGTTGACAAGCTCCTTGGGAGGCTACACCTTCCATCTGAGGTTAGAGTTTCTTTGGCCACGTTCAATCTGCAGGACAGTGCAGATCATTGGTGGAGGGGCCTCCAGGGCCGTCTGAGAGCCGAGGCAGCACGTGATGGGGGGCATGATTCGGACCTTGACACAGGAGCGGTTGCTTACTACTTCCATCAGCGGTACATTGGGGATGCCGTCGAGGACCTCCGTCGAGCACGATTCGATGATCTGGAGCGGGGACTCGGGTCAGCAGTATGAGCGGGAGTTTGACCGATTGGTCCGCTACGTGCCACGGTATTACGGCATGGAGCGGGGAGAAGGCCAAGCGGTTCATTCGCCGCCTACGCCGGAGTATAGGTGGGCTCGAGGCCTCTGGATATCACTTCTTACCACGAGGCGTGCGAAGGCCCGGCTCCTTGAGCAGAGGAGGTTGAGAGTCGGTACCTACCACACCGACCCGGTGGCAGAGGAGGGCTCTGCACGCAGAGCTCGGCCGAGGTCTTCGGGTAGATCAGGCAGTGCAGGCGAGCGGCGAGGCGGCGGACTACGCCGGCCGTTCCGACTGCGCGAGTTGTGGTGGGCGCACCGGCCGGCCATGTTACCGGCGATCGGGCGGTGTCGAGATGTGGGGCAGTGATCATTGGATTCGTGATTGTCCTTTGTGGCCGGGACGAGATCCGGCGGTGTGCGCGTCCGCGGCCTCGGTTTCAGCCCAACGCACCCGGGGCGCGGTTCACGAAGGCGGGCCGAGGCCATCACGGCCCGAGACGAGCCGTTTCCGCCACCCCCTCCGCCGCAGCTGGAGCAGACGTGTATTCCAGGTGGAGCGGGGTGAGTCATCGCAGCGTGAGCCTCCACCACAAAGAGGCCGGAGCAGGTCGAGTGTTTGATTGAGCGTGGAGAGACTTCGCGGCGGGCACTCCAAGGTACATTACTTCGAACGATACACCTATTCGTGCCTTTGTTTGATCTTGGGCGTCCGTTTGATTGTGGCACGAAGTGTGTCGAGTCACTCCACGACTACTAGTGGACTTAGGCGTCTTCATGGTGAAGGCGGTGGGAGTCGATTTACTTTCAATGAGATGGTACGGATGCGTGCTATCCATTGGCGATCACCGGATTACGTCGGATCTGTGGTGTTGAACACACCGAAATATGATGTTATTCTTGGGATGGATTGGCGATCCAAGAATTCTGTGCATATTGATCGCGCCAACCGTAGTGTTACGGTTTACGGAGAGGTGTTACCCTCTCGAGTTCGAGATGGGACGAAGACGGTCGGGACCGGCATGGAGCCGCAGTTACGGATCGAGTCCCGATAGTGGATTCGGAGGAGTATTACGGTCTGAACCCGTCGATACACGGTTGGAGCCGGATAAGATTCCAGTCGTCGAGATTTTCCGCAGGTATTTCCGGAGGACTTGCCCGAGATGCCACCAGAGCGGAGATGACGTTTGAGATCCTGTTGCAGCCTGGTTCTACTCCCATTTCCATTCCACCTTATCGGATGCCGATAGTGGAAATGGTGGAGCTGAAGAAGCAGTTAGAGGAACTGCTGGAGAAGGGCTTCATCCGTCCGAGCACTTCACCATGGGGTGCTCCAGTTTTATTCGTGAAGAAGAAGGATGGGTCACTCAGGTTGTGTATAGATTACCGACGGTTGAACGCCATCACCATCAAGAACAAGTACCCATTGCCGAGGATCGACGATCTCTTTGATCAGCTGAGAGGTGCGAAGATCTTTTCGAAGATCGATCTGCGATCGTGGGTACTTTCGATTGCGTGTGAAGGAGGAGGATATTCAAGACAGCTTTCCGGACGCGGTATGGGCACTATGAGTATACGGTGATGCCGTTTGGGTTGACCAACGCACCGGCAGCGTTCATGGACATGATGAACCGGGTGTTTCTGACGTATCTGGACTCCTTTGTTGTAGTGTTCATCGATGATATTCTGATTTACTCTCGGGATGAGGACTCTCACCGGGAGCATCCGAGATTGTGTTGCGTACACTTTGGGAGCATCGGCTTTATGCCAAGTTTTCAAAGTGTGATTTCTGGATCCGGGAGGTGTAGTTTCTGGGGCATATCATAGGTGAGCACGGTTTATCTGTGGATCATGAGAAGGACAGAGCAGTACAGGATTGGAAGCAGCCTACCTCGGTACGTGAGATCGGGAGTTTCACGGGTTTAGCAGTTACTACCGGAGGTTTGTGCCGGGATTCTCCGTCTTGGCTTCCTCGCTTACGCATCGACTAAGAAGGGGCAGCCGTTTGTATGGACAGAGAAGTGCGAGGAGAGTTTCCAGAATCGGCGGCGGCTGACCGGTGCGCCGATCTTGACTCTACCCGACCCGAGCTTACCGTATGTGGTCTATACAGACGCATCTAGGTCGGGGTTAGGATGTGTGTTGATGCGGGAGCGGAATGTGATAGCTTATGGGTCGAGGCAGTGCGACCGCATGAGCGAGAACTACCCGACGCACGATCCGGAGTTGGCCGCGGTGATTTATGCGTTGAAGCAATGGAGGCACTACCTACTCGGCAAAGAAATTTCAGATTTTCACTGATCATAAGAGTGAAGTATCTGTTCACTCAGAAGGAGTTGAACATGAGGCAGCGCAGGTGGCTCGAGTACATCAAGGACTACGATTGCACCATCGAGTACACCGAGGGCAAAGGTAATACAGTGGCTGATGCTCTGAGTAGGAAGTACACTGGGGTGGTCAGAGGAGGCGGTGCTGAGGATCGGACTGAGGAGAATGATCTAGTGTGCCTGTGGCACCGGTGGGAGCACTGGGAGCAGGCTCAGGTATACACTTTGACCATTCGTTCGGAGTGGTTGGACAGTGTGCGAGAGGCACGGGAGAGGGATCCAGAGTCAAGAGGCTGTCCGGAGAGGATAAAGGGCATCACTACCGCGTTTCAAAGATGCATGTGGCTACTGTACTTGAGATCGGTTGTATGTGCCGGGGATCGTGCACTACGGGATGAAATTGACGGAGGCACATTCGAGTCGATTGAGCATTCATCCCGGTAGCGAGAAGATGTATCAGACTTGCGTACCCATTTCTCGGTGGCCGGGTATGCGGAGACACATTGCCACACATGTGTCTAAGTGTGCCACTTGTCGCGGGTGAAGGTGGAGCATCGAAACCGGCAGGACGTTACGAGACTTTGCCCATACCAAAGTGGGCAACATCACGATGGATTTTCTCGACCGCACTACCCTCGACCCGGTCTCACCACGATGCCATCCGGGTTATCGTGGACCGCTTGACAAGTGTGCTCACTTTCGCCATCCGGATGACGACTCTGAGAAGCTTGCCCATCTCGTATATCGAGAGATTGTGCGGTTACATGGAGTACCAGACTCCATTGTGTCGATCGGGATCCGCGTTTTACCGCACATTTCGGGGCGCCTTTCATAAGGCACTGGGCACGCGACTCCATCCGAGTACACTTACCATCCCCAAACCGACGGCCAATGGAGCGGGTAATTCAGATTCTGGAGGATATCTTTGCGAGTCAGACTTTGGATTTCGGGGGATTGGGACAAACAGCTTGCCGTTGGTAGAATTTTCATATAATAACTTGATTATCAGAGTACCATCGGCATGGCACCATTTGAGGCGCTGTATGGACGACGGTGCATGACACCGCACTGTTGGACTGAGGCGTCTGACAGGATTGAGCTGGGTCCCGAGCTTATTGAGGAGACCACCGCAAAGATCAAGTTGATTCAGGCGCGGTTGAAGACCGCGAATGACCGCACCACCTCATATGCTAACAGGCGACGAAGGGACTTGGAGTTTGAGGTGTGCGACATTGTTTGGCTGAAGGTAGCTCAGATTCGGGTGACAGATTCGGAAGACGGGGTAAGTTAGCCCCAAGGTATATCGGACCGTACGAGATTCTGGAACGGATAGGCAGATTGGCCTACAGGTTGGCTCTACCTCCGAGCATGTCTGCGGTGCACAACGTTTTTCACGTCAGTATGTTGAAGAAGTGCATTCTGGATCCTGTGCGCATTTATTCCGGTGGAGGAGGTTCACCGGAGCCTGATTTGTCGTATCGAGGTACCGATTGCCTTTCGGGACGCGATACTGAAACTCCGAAGCAAGTTGATTCCCATGGTCAAGGTTCGGTGGTCACATCATACGGACCGAAGCGACTTGGGAAACCGAGCAGACATCGAGAGCGATACCCCGAGCAAGATCGGCGTTTGATGCCCTCTTGGAGGACCAAGAGTCCTAAGGGGAGGATGTTACGGTCACCCCGAGCGGGTTGCGGCCAAGGTGACCGGGGCTCGGTTTTAGCTGCGGTCACGTTTTCAGCGTTCGAAGGCTCCCGAGCCCTATCCGAGTATCATTTTGGCGAACCCCTCCGTATTTGAGGTCGTGTGGGTCCCCGGACGTTTCCGCCGAAAATATTTTTCTGGCGCCGGGGTTGTCGGGTCGCCACGGACGTCTGGGGCTCGGTAGCACTCCCGAGAGCTCAGTTTGGGAAGCCGTTTGTAGTTTTGGAGTCGTGGTGACGTCCGGAGGTGGTTGTTGAGTTTGATGTCTGGGACGGGACGTTCGGTTCCGGGCGACTCCCGGGGCTCGGGACGGGAATCCCGGGGCTCGGGATGGAAATTTTCTGACGGCTTTGGGGTTGACACGCTCGCACGTCGGGTTTTGGTTCGGGTTCAGCGAGCTCGGTAGGACACTCCGGAAAGGTAAATGAATTTCTGAAAAATGTTCTGTGAATGTTATAATAATCTGAAGGTTGTGTCCAAGTTTCGTTAATTTTGGAATTCGGTAATTATTTTTGGGCAAAAAGAATTGGAACTTTCGGAAAAATTGGGGGTTAATTTGCAAAGGGGTGCAAATTTAATAAAATCAGAATGGGCAGCAGCTGATACTTTCGGCAGCAAATTGGGGAGGTTTTGTTTTTGTACAATTGGCTAATTTTGATTAAATTGTAGAGAGGTATGGGCAAAAAAAAGTGGAAAATATATATATGGCTAAATAATTGCATAAAAGGAAACTAATTTCATTTCTTCTTCTTCTCCATCCTCACCAAAGCTTCTGCCGCCATTCTTCTTCATCTCCAAGCTCCATGTTCATCCATTTTCTTGGCTGATTTCTTCAAGGTTTTGGCTCCAATCTTTGCTTGATTCTGTATTGGTGGAGTAGCGTGGAACCTTAGGAGCCAAGTTGGGCATTACGGGTCGGAAGTCGGGATTTTCCGAGTTTTGGGCTGCGGGGCAGCGTTTCAGAGGTAAGGGCTTAACTTGGTAAAATGTATGTTTGTTCTGCTCCATATGTGTTATCAGGTACGATATCTCTGCTGTGTTTGTATGCTTTATTTATATGTTCTGATTCTGTGGCGAGGCCCGTATGGTTGAAGAGACCACGGGTACTCCTTGATTCGCTTCGCGTATCCGCACCGGAGTGCCGATACATTGCTCGTGGTCCGCACCGGGCGGGGTGCCGACATTCTGCGTATCCGCACTGTGAGTGCCGACATTGCTCTGTGTCCGCACCGGGGGTGCCGACATTCTGCGTATCCGCACCAGAGTGCCGATATTGCTCGCGTGACCCTACGACGGTTTGGGGCTCGCGACCCCACCGCACTGCCGTGCTATCTGCTCTGCTCGACCAGATATTCGACTCTGCCGAGGGCCGTTACATGGTCGCTCTCGCGGTTGACCGCATATGATGGATTCTGATTTACTTTGTGCTTTATGTTTGTATGTATATATATATATCTGTTGTGATATTCTGCTTTGCAGTTCGGGATTGCCACGTGGGCAACTGCACTTTTACCTTAAGCCCTTACTGGGTCCTTTCGAGGACTCACCCTTTTATCTGTTTACCACTTTCAGGCCGTCCTGACAAGCAACCGGCGGAGTAGAGATTCCGCGGTGCTTCTTCACTTTGAGGTTGGGTTGCAGCAGCAGTACCACGTGCGGTGGTCGCTTCAGATTCCGCGCTAGGTATTTATAGGATTTTGAATACGGCTCAGAGTCAGAATCGCATGCATATAGTCGAGATCATGTTTTGGATATGTATATGTATATATATATTTGAGATATATTCTGTTCTGTTGTCTTCTGAGTCGAGGGCGGAGCCCCGACTTGCCTATAGTAGATTTGGTTTATCTCAAATTTGGTGCTTCTGTGTTGATGGCGATAATGAATGATAGCATTCCATGAACTGCATGTGTGGTAGTGGTAAGATTGTTAGCATGCTTGCCTTGTATGAGTTTTAGGTTGCTAGTTGTTACTCAATGATTCTGTATTTGAGCTCGATGCTCCGCTGCCGCGTTTTCCGCTGTAATCCCTGTTCCGACGTCGCGACCGCCTCCGCCTCCGCAACCGGCGGTGGTGGTCAGGATGAAGCGCGGTACGTACTCAAAACCCGCTACGTGTAGTGGTCCCACGACCCGGCCCGCACAACGGAATGGTCGTACTACGACCTGCAACCTACAAATCACATACATGGCAAGTATACAAAGCAACTTAACAACAAACATGCAGTTCATGGAATTCCATTCATTACTTATGTTTACCAAATATTAGCCAAAATTTCCCTATTTTCATTTCCTTTTATTTCCTCTTTTCCTACCTCTTTTCCATCTTAAATAAAAATAAGCCAAATGTCCACCCAAAATGGCTGCTGCCGCCTCAAGCCCAAGTCTGGCCCAAAATACTTATAACTTTTGGGTTAATTGCAACTTAACCCCCTAATTCTCCAAATCTTTGCAATTAAACCCCAAATTTAGGTAACGAACTCCAAATGAACCCAAAACTGACCAGAATCCTCAGAATATCATAACATTCATAAAACAATTTTCAAATATTTATTTACCCTTCCGTAGCGTCCTACCGAGCTCATTGAACCCAAACAAATCCGCGTGCCGCATAATAACCTGGACCTCAACCTGTCACCACAAAATTCTCAAAATATCCATAAAACCCGCCTTAAAATATACTCCTCCGTCCCACAAAGGTTGTCAACATTACTATATTGGGCCGTCCCACAAAGGTTGTCAACTTTCTTAAAATAAACTTTCTATCATCATTTTTACTATTTTATCCTCTTATCTCTCATCACACCCACAAGTTTTCTCTTTCCTTCCACTCAACTTAAAATTGGGGTCCACAAAATTTTCTCCTTTCATTTTCATGAGGTAATTTTGTCAACACACTATTATTCTCTCACTTTCCTTAATATATGTGCCCAAACAAATCCTACAACCTCATGGGACGGAGGAGTAACATAACTTACCCTGGAGCCGTCGGAAAAATTCCATCCCGAGCCCCGGATTCCGCCGAGCCCCGGAGTCGCCCGGGACCGCACGTCACGTCCCGAAAAATATGCTCCGTAAAAATCTCCGGTCGCTCCCACGATTCCAAATCCGCAAACGGTTCCTCAACTGAGGTCCTGGGAGCGCTACCGAGCCCGGCCAGACGTCCCGAGCCAACCCCGACAACTCCCCGGCGCCGGAAAAATATTTTCGGCGGAAATGTCCGGGGGACCCACACAACCTCAAATCCCGAAGGATTCCCAGAAATGATGCTCAGACAAGTCGGGAGCCTTTTAACCACTCAAAAACGTGACTCGCAGGCCAAAATCGGAGCCCCGGGTCACCCGGGTCACAACCCGCTTGGGGTGACCGTAACAGATACGCTGCCCAGAAAACCGAGGGGCTCAGGCGACCGCCTGACCTGAGGAGAGGGGTCGCCTGGCCTCTCGCCTGCCCAGGCGACCGCCTGCTCCAAAGGAGGGGTCGCCTGGCTCATCGCCTGACTCGCGGTACCTAAAACCCAGGGGGGTCCAGGCGATCGCCTGCTCCAAGGGAGGGGTCGCCCGGCCCTCCGCCCGGACTTACTAAAACTTCCTCCTGGGCCCAGGCGACCGCCTGTTTTAGAAAAGGGGTCGCCTGGGTCTCGCCCAACCACCTGTATCCCACGAAAGTGGACCAGGCGACCGCCTGATCCAAGAAATGGGTCGCCTGGCCCTCCGACTGAACCCGAAACCTGAAATCTCAAACACGAAACAAACGGTTCCGAACCTGAACTTAACACTTAAGAAATCCTTACCATTTACACAACCAAACCTTACAAAACGAAACATGCATGTTATGAACGATATACAGAGCCAAAAACCAAGTTCGGAATACGAAAGAAACCAACGAAGTGGCGGTCTCGCGGGATCCAACCGCGCCACTCGAAGATACTGTTGCCGCTTTAAGTACAAAACCCTCCAACTCTAGCAACCTCGCCACTACTCGGCGACTTGCTTTTCCTTTCCTTTTCCTGAAATAGTAGAAGTAAGGGTAAGTTCTCGCAAGAACTTAGTAAGAGTGCAGGTATAGACATGGTGCAGTAACAATATCATTCGATACAATGTACCTGCAAATCGAAAACAGAACGAACACAATATACACAAAGCAACCCACCAATCATATGCTCAATCAATGCAACACAACCAATCATATGCAATGCACACGGTTAATCACAATCACAATCAATACCCAATCGAAACGGTAATGCCCTTGGCCCAGCCAAGACATATCGGTCATAAACAGTCGGTAGAGCATGGTACCAGCTCGGGGGAGCGACCCCCATCGATCAATCAATACGAATCATCGATAACCATCGTAGGTATATCGGAATCCCGGTAAATTCATCGATAACCATCGTAGGTATATCGGAATTCTAATCGGTATCTGCACAAACAATGTCTATACCACGGAACTAGGTCGGCGCCATCGGGCACTCCTCTTCCAAACCTAGCCTCGCCTATATCCAAGTATGATTGCTACGCAAGGCAATACTCCTAACACACACTGAACCCTTACCTCAGATTGTAGTCCAAATCCGAATTCTCGATCGACGGTCCCGGTAGAAATTTCGGCAGAGTTTCAGCCCAATTTCAAAACAACTCCCTGTTCAGAAACAAACCCGGATACAGAAAACACATTCAGAATTCACAGATACAGTCATTGACAATGGCGCCAAAACCGAGACTCGGGCCGGGAAAACGGCTTTCACACCGAGCCTTTTCTAACAGAACCAATTACACTAACAGAATCAGAATTCCACTCTGAACACAGAAATACCCTTACCTTTCACGGAATCCTTCGTCGAAAATTACACCCGAATTTTCAGACGCGAATCGGCACTACCTCGGGTGCGTTTTTCCCTTATCAAACACGCACAAGGAAGTGCCGAGAACGCTTAGGAACCGAAAAATCATACAAAGGACCATATGACACTATTCACTCCAAAATTCAAATGCTCATAACATGCAAACTACACTGATTCTTCCAAAACAGACTTATTACTCAACTACACAACCCAATGAACGATTTAAGTGACTTACCTCGAAGTTTGGTCACCAAACGACGGAAATCAATTGTGAGCTCAAGCTCTCAAAAATGGCGCAAGGTGAGGGAGAGAGAGAGTTACGGTTTTGAGAAAAAGAAGAAGTTGACCAAAAATCCATTTTCTTTTCCTATATACATATATATGTATTATTTGCATAAATACATATACATTTTCTTCCCCTAATTCTTTTCTTCTCTTCTCTTCTTCAATTGAGAAGGGACAAGTGTCCCTTCTCCCATCTCTCCCATCCGCCCCATCCCTTTCTTTTCTTTCAAAATGTGTAATTTTCATTATTTCTCACATAGTACAAAATTACAATTTCGTTCAGCCCGAAAATGTAACTTTTTACTAAACTGACTCCGATTGGAACGAAACTTTAACCACTTACTCAGGACATCATAAAACCCATAAAACATATTTTTCTTATCCAATTATAAGTCCAGAGTCACCCAGAATTGCAACTCCCGGGAATTATGCGCAGCCGCGTAATAAATTCTAAATCCGTCCCGGGTTGCCCCAAAAATCACCAAATTAATTCCAAAATTACCAAACATGCAATACGAGTCCCAAAACAGAAATTATCAAAAACCCGATAATTAAACTTAAACACGTAATTAATTTAATCACGTACCGGGTGTGGGTAACAATTGTACTGTAGAAAACCTCAGGGTTTTTGTAAGTTACCCTAGAAACTATTGTTTTACTAACTGTTGTATCTTAATAATTTTAACTAGTGGTAATTGAAATAAACGTTTACAATTAAATGTTTAAAATTATCAATAAGTGATTTCTTTAAAAAACGTCACAATTAATTGAAATTTTGGTTTTTGAAATTGATCAATAAGGGTTAGTTAAGTGAAAGGAAGAGATTTATTTTGAGAAATTTGGTGATATTTTGATTTATAGATAAGATGTGAGTAGAGAAATTTGAAAAAAATGTGATTTAATAGAGAATTGATAGATTAATGTTATTTTATGTATTGATATTGAAAAAGTTGAAAAAAATGAACACTACTAAGACTATATCTATAGTCAAATTTGTTGTAGAATGCTAAGTGATATCTGATCCTGTTACTAAGTGATATCTATACAGCCTCCAATACATTGATGAATTTAATTTCTAAATAATTTTTCATAACTTTTCTTAAAAAATACAGTAAGATAATTTTGAGTAGGCAAGCAAGATAAGAACAAAACACAAGTAAAGCGAAGAACAAGGATGTGGGGAAGTAAGTAAATAAGACAAGAAATTAAGGTAAAAGGAAAAAGAATGAGTCGCCGTGAAGGAAGAAGAGATCCTGATGATCCAGGCGGCCCACGCACGGCATGAGAAAGCCAATACATCATCACTCTCCTCCATCCATTTTTTTTATTTTTTTATTTTGAGTTCAGGTACACCAACACAAAGTTTTGATTTTTTGTTTTTTTGCTTCCCTAATCGGCTGGTAAGTGTTTAAAACCTTGTCAACTTTTAAACCTCCACGTTCTTGTACCCAAAGACCCAATTTTTCTAGATACACAGACTTCAATCTCACTCTTCTATTCACAAACTGCTTGAGCTTTTCTTGGTATCGTTTTCTTGATCTATCCGTTTCTGCATTTGTCTCTACTTTTTTGTTTTCTGTCATGCTGTTCCGAGTTGGACTTTGAGATCTGGGCTTGGCAGTTTTGTTCTTTGAATTGGGTTGATGTTTGGATTCTGGAAGCTTCCAGATTTTCACTTGTTGTTTGGATAAGTAGAGAATCATGTTGTTGGTTCTGGTTCTGTACTTTTGAAGTGTTGTTCTCGTCAGTTGATGCATCATTGACTTTTGCTTGGGTTCTGTCTGTTTGCAATGCAGATCCATCTTTGGGTTCTGCTGCTTCAAGGCTGTTGATTTCTTCTCTGGTTGAGTGTTGCGGCTAAGAAATTGGAGTACCGAAAGTTTCTGCTTCCAATTTTCCTGTGTACATAGAAGAATTATGGTACAGTAGAGTAGATCAATGTGACTGCAAGTAGGAGGGAGAAATTGTTAATTTAGATAAAATTTGGAAAGATGATTGGAAGGAAGAACATGGGGCCTGTTTCGCCGCTTCTTTTGGCTCTTCTATCTTTGGGATTTTGCTTTGCTACATACAATTTGTTGACCATGATAATGCACCATAAGGCCTCATCTGCTGTGGGAGGTGGAGCAGAAGTGATATCTGATCCTGTTACTTGGATGCCTAAGGAGGTGAAGAAGGTAGCTGACTCCGGCGCAAAATATCACATTGCCCTTACTGCAACTGATGCCCCTTATAGCCAGTGGCAATGTCGGATCATGTATTTTTGGTATAAGAAGATGAAAGATGTGCCTGGATCAGACATGGGGCAGTTTACGCGAGTTTTGCATTCGGGAAAGCCTGACAGTTTGATGGAGGAGATTCCGACTTTTGTTGTTGATCCACTTCCAGAGGGTCTTGATCGGGTGAGTTTTCACTGCATCTGTTCCATGTAGCTTCTCTTCATTAAAAAATTATATATATTTTTTTCCTAATCAGAATAGTATACAGGTCTATTAGTAGGTCAATCGGCAGTCTTCTGCTCTCTGTTACATTGTAGAATTTGCTGTTATTCATATACTTATGTATTTAGAAGGAAAAATTGACAACAATTTATCTTTAGACCTAGGGGTGTTTAAGCTTAATGAGCCATCAAATTGCTATCTTCAAAAATGTACAAAAGTTTTGATCTTCATCAAATTGCTACTCAAGTTTCTGCAAGTATTTTGTGCTGGACACTACTACTTTCCTATACTTGCATCATATACACAATGGTGGTGACCAACGAAACCATTTTCTTTGATGCAAGTTTTGCTGCACCGGTCAAGGTGTGTTTAACAACCTCGTTCGTATCTTTTTATGATAATTGTATTTTCCTATTTTTTCAGGGTTATATTGTCTTAAACAGGCCATGGGCTTTTGTGCAATGGTTGGAGAAAGCAACTATCGAGGAGGAGTGAGTCTCTTCAGTCTGTAGAACGCCTATCAAACACTTTAGCTCAGTATCTTAAAGTGGTGTTTCTAAATGATTGCAGATACATTCTTATGGCTGAGCCTGACCATATATTCGTAAACCCTTTGCCTAATTTGGCACATGGTGACCATCCAGCTGGGTTTCCATTTTTTTACATCAAGCCCACTGAACATGAGGAGATCATTAGGAAGTATTATCCCCAGGAGAAGGGTCCTGTGACTGATATTGATCCCATTGGGAATTCTCCTGTGATCATCAAAAAGGTAGAGCTTGTTGCCATGATAGTGTGTTGCCACTTACCAAGTACTCGATAGATCTTTTCTCTTATTTATCTTCTTAATAAATTTCTAAAATCAAGTGCATATTCAGGAATAGAAAGCAAGGCCTTTTTAGCTAGTAAACAATAATTTGAAATGCCATATATTTTTCAAGATAAAGGTCATGTTTTTTCTATTTAAAATGTCAGGCTTTGCTTGAAGACATTGCACCCACATGGATGAATGTATCTCTAAGAATGAAAGAAGATCCAGCTACTGACAAGGCCTTTGGATGGGTGCTGGAAATGTTAGAAGCTCCCTAGTATTCTGTTTTTCCATTGTTGATGGTAATGTTTTTTGAAATCTGACACAGCAGTTGATTTTTTTTTTTGTATTTGTTCTAGGTATGCATATGCTGTGGCATCAGCGCTTCATGGTGTGCGCCATATACTTCGTAAAGATTTCATGATACAGGTTTCTGTGATGCACAATAGACTATTTTTTGCTTTTTGAATTCTGCTCATCAACTGGTTCTTAACCTCATCTTGATTTGTCACAGCCTCCATGGGACCTGGAAGTTGGGAAAACTTTTATCATCCATTATACTTATGGATGTGACTATTCTATGAAGGTAAAAGGCTCAAATTTCTCTCATTCCGTCTAGAAAAATGGCTATTTGAAGATCTAAAACGCTCTCATCAATGTCTTGAATGCTCCTGTTTTGCTTGTCTAAGTATCGCTTTTCTTGTGAACGCTTCAAAGTTATTCACTAAAGCTTACATGTTAGGGAGAACTGACGTATGGAAAGATTGGGGAATGGCGCTTTGATAAGAGATCATACCTCAGCGGTCCTCCACCAAGAAACCTCTCTTTACCACCACCAGGAGTCCCTGAAAGTGTGGTAAGAAGTAGCTCTTTAGAATTTAAGTCTTATTTGGTTGGGCTAGTATATACAAATAATTTTTTTTTGTCATTTACCTTATTTCGATAAATATACGTTAAAAAACAATAAATTTGCTTAAGTAGAATAATCTAGTGGATTAAGTCATTTATGTGATTAGAAATTTAGGATTCATTCCTGATTAAGTTGGACTTAAGCCATAAGTCCAACCAAATAGGGGCATTAATGTTATAAAAACCTAAGAAAGCATCATGTGCACCTAGTTGGTTCTAATCTTGGATAGGCTTTGCCGGCTGAGCGTGTCTTTCTTTCAAATTTTTAAGCAAACTAAATCTCCGTCTCATGACATTTTCCATGCAAGTGGAGAAAACCTATGACGATACGGTTTAAAATTTCATCGTATTATTCCTTTGTAAGAAGGTTGCAACAGGAAGGGCACCGACATAAAACTCTCCCCCCTTTTTTTGCGTGAGTTTATAGTGTTAAATAATTTTCGATAATTAATTGCCACCATAAACTTCATACCACAGAATCCAACATTCAGGTGTTGTTTGATGAAACTATATCTGTAGAAATGATTATGAACATAACTCAAGCTATTTGACTTTTGAGTTGAGACCGAGTTACTATTAGTCAGTGAACATTCATACTTATCCTCGACATACTTTCCTTTCCCTCCCTCTCTCACCATTGTTACTATGTTCTGATAGGTGAGGCTAGTGAAAGCGGTGAATGAGGCCACTGCCAATATTCAAAACTGGGACAACTTAAACCGTGGCTGAGAGATTCAAACATTCCATTGATCTGGTAAACTCCAATTCGGTCTGCTAACGCCATTACTGAAAATACAGCAATCGAACACAATGGTACGTAGTAAAACAATAGTCACAGCAAGGGGTTCTAGAACCTCACTTCACATGATGCTTCTGATAGTGAAAATGAGTAGTTCTAGGTAAATTCGTTTTCTGGGTTCTAGCTCTATACTTTCATGATTGTGACTATATTATATACTTTGTAAGTTGGAAGTTTATGGGTTGGATACTCTGCAGTCCTGCCTGATGGAGCAAGTTTTGTACACAAAACTAGAACTTGGATGCTACCTGTCCTTGAAAAGATATTACATGGATTAATTTTCATTTTAGTTAACCAAGGGATTTGAGAAATCCCACATGGAGAGCTTCTTCTTTCATGGCGAGCTTCCAAAGTTTGATGATTTTGATGCTGGTTTATATACTCCGAGTCCCAGGAAACTTCAGAAGTTTTCGTTTTAGGTTTTCTTAAGAAAATTGATATGTTTACACTACCGTCTCACAAGTTTATTTCTCTTGTTATGATTTTTTTACTTAAGTAATTGTAAAATCAAATGTTTATGAAAATGATAAATCGATGTGATAAGAGTTTTAAATATATTTTGTAAAGAATATTTTAACAAGTTCTTTCTTATGAAAAGTTGAGTTAAACATAAATTAAAAAGGCCAACTCAATAACTTTTGTGGGATGAAGTATTATTTCAGGAAACTTGTTTACATAAATTTTACCTTTTAATCATCATTTTCTCTCATCTATTTGAAAAGTTACTTTTATATTATACTCTAATTAATATAAATTATTACACTTATGCCTTTGTTATTCTTAATTTGCACTCCCAATCAAACGTATCATATTTATTAGGAGTGTTTATTGGGATGAAGGGAGTAGTTTAAGACATAATAAAATGCCAGTTACCTTAATTTATATTTATCTTATTAGAAATAGAATAAGTGAATGCACTATGGTTTGTATACATTAATATGACTTGAACTTCATTTGCAATAGCATGTATGTATCTTCTATGGGTTTTTCATGTTGGAGGAAGCTCTACTAGTGAGGGAAGGCTTCATCTGTATAATCTGTTCACCATCCACCCCCATTTTGGAGGCATAACGCCCTGCTTCAATGAACCGTTTCACTGCATCCTCCATGTACTTGTTTCCCTCCCGGACACTCATCCCTTTCCCGATATCCGCAAACCCAGCGAGGATGTGGTCGCCGTTGATGGATGCAGCGAGCTGCATCAACTCCCGCTGAAACTCGCTCATCCCGGCCTCCTCATTCGCCTCGCCCTGCCTGATCCTCACTGGAGTAGGAAGTTGCGCTGTTACACACACAAAGGAATCAACACGGGCTATCTTAATGAATCATTAATTAGTACTAGAGCAATGCCATGGACAGTCAATTGAACACTCCAATTAAAATTTTTCCATGTATTCAGTTTGGTCTAACTAGGATTAATTAGTGTGTTGATTAATGAACCTGGGCAATCGGTTCTCGGTGCGGTGCGTTTCCGGACCACGGCTTCAAAGGTTCCAGCCCAGGCATCTCTCTTGGTCAAGAAGGGTGAAGGGAGGTTGAAGAGCTTCTTCACTGTTGCTGGAATGGAGGAGTGCTCATACTCTGATGTTGGATGAGGTCCTTTTGGTCCATGAACCACTGCATTAAGATAATAAGATGCACATATAAACTCTTGTTAATGAAATGAATTAGGCCAAAATACATTTTAGTACCCTGAATTATAAAAATTTGGACATTTAATGGCTTTAACTACATAACTCGGTGCACCTCGGAGCTGTCATATAAAATGATTGTGACCGTCCGTTACTCTTTAACACTTTCTATTAGCTTGTTCCATAAGCAAAGGGAAGTGTGGATGTAACAACCCAACAAACCAATCAATTCTACATAGATAGATAATCACACAGAAGGTCCCTAAACTAGCCAAATCTGTCCAACCCAGTTCCATGGCTTTTAAAATTTGGACAAATTAAGAAGTCTTTTTTTCTTGAAGCGTCTGCTTTCGGTTGTGAAAATGATAAAAGGATATTAATGCATATGCCACATACACATTATTTTATTAATGTTTTTATTTGTAACTTAAATTTAGCATACTGAAATTCTTTTAAAAAAACTTTTGGACAATATAGTAAAACCTCATGAGGTGCACTTATAACCTTTTTTATTTTTTTGGATACTGAATGGTTGAAATAAAACTAGCTAGCAATCAAGTAGTACATCCTAGACTCATAGGATTTATAGCACATACTTAATAGATAATTAATGCTTAATTAATCACAAATGGTCAACGACATGTGAATGAGCTTTTCAATAAATTACCCGCTCATCAGCAATGTCAACCTGTCACAAAAGGCTGTTGAGATGGAGGCTTACTGTTGCCCTCAAATTTTCTTATTTATACATTTCGCAAATTCCAAATTAGCTTATGCATTTTGAAAATACTACTCCCTCCGTCCTGATTTAATAGATACATTTGACTTTGCTGTTTCAAAGTTCAACGTTTGACTCAAATAATTACTAAGAAAAATGGTGAAAAAAAATTCAAAAAAAATATATTAAGAAAATTTATACTTCAAATTATGATATGGATAAGAATTATTAAACTTAAAATGACCAAACACTCATAAAAAAAATGATAGATTAAATACTGTGAAACAGTGAAAACAAATGTATCTATTAATCAGGGACGGTGGGAGTATTTAAGAGTAGCTTTTAACTTTTAAATGTATAGTTGTTTAAGGATCCAATGAGTATTGGGTTAATATTAAGGTTTCAATCTTAATATTTTTCAAGTGAATTAATAAGTTTTTCGCTTCATCTTATTCACTCACTAGTGAATTAGTCAGTTTTTCACTTAAACTTATTAGGACCTAAGGTGAATTTAGGAAAAGTGAGTGTAAATCACGATGAATTAGGAGAAGTGAGTCAGTTTTCCACCAAATGCTCATAGTTTATTTATTTCAGTTTGTATGTTTTTTTCCTTTCATGAGTGGATACGTGGATAAGAAGGTTTCCTTTTTTTAGTTGTAATTCACCACCCACTCCTATCATTTTTCACGGTGGTTTCAAACATGCATCATAATTCTCGCAAGTGAATTAAAAAACTAAATCACTTGTGAATTCCACACAAATCAGGATCCGCTCATTTTTTAAGTTTGAAACCCCCTATTAGTTGGTAATGAGCTGCAATTACCTGTTCCCTTCTGGACCCAAGGAGAGACGACGATTGTGGGAACCCTAACACCCAAGCGATCAAAGGTGAAGTTGAAGGGCTCAGGTCCGACGATCCCGTCGGGGCTGGGCACACCACGGACCGGGGTTGGGACATGATCGAAGAACCCACCGTGCTCATCGTATGTGATCACCAACATCGTCTCGTTCCATTGTGGACTTGCTCTAAGCGTCTCGTACACCTCCTTCACAAACATTTGCCCCTACAATTATATTAATTATATCACTAGATAGCAAAATTAGTTATATGTAACATATATATATATATATATTATATATATATATGAACATTGATATGTTTGATTGAGTATGGAAATTAAGTTATGCAAAATATATACTTAAAAATAAAAAGTTAAATATAAGTACAAGACAAAACAATTTCTCAAGTGAGGAAGAAAAAGTGAGAATAAGAAAGTAAAATAGGTAGAAAAAAATTCACTAAAAAGAAAATGTAACAATTTTTGTGGAATATCTCAAAATAGAATACTCTGTAGTACACTACTAGAAAATTATACAAAACCATCAGACAGTAAATCGCTAAAATTGACTGCAAATCAGTCCAAAAAACTACAGTCGGTTTTGACTTTATCAGTGGGTGAATGACGAACGGTCGGTGGTACCGATTGACAAACAATCGGTTTTGTGTGATTGGGGTACATGCTTAAATTTGTAAAATAAATACTCCATCTTTTCTAAAATTATTGAAATATTATTTTTATTGAACCGTTCCTAAATTATTGAAATATTTTCCCTTTTTAGTAAATTTTTGTACATGAATTTACTCAATTATCCTTCATCACTCTCTTCCATTTACCAAGTCAACTCAAAATCAGCTCCACCTAAAACAGCGTGTCCAGTTAAAACGTTTCAAAAATAAAGGGACGGAGGGAGTACTATACATTCATTCTGAAATATTGTAGAGTTTGATTAAGTGAGACATTAAAATGAATAAATAAAAATAAGTGTGTTTTTGACAATTTTACCCACTTCGAGAGATATAAAGAAAGTGTAGTCGATTTTAATTTTAAAATATTAATTAGTTACATATATGGTACCGAGTAATAGATAAGATGATGAAATTGATAATAATTTGTTTCTTTAAATGAAAACTGACAATCAGATGTCTCAAAATAGCAAAATTTACAAATTTTGTGGGACTTCAAAATAATGGTTACCTGGTAGACGTCGTGCGAAGGGTGGTCGTCGGTGGCGGGCTGGAGCTTGGTGTCCATGTACCGCTGCTCGATGACGGCGTAGGCCGGGAGCTTTCCGGCTCGGGCGTGCTGCTTGAAGGTGAGGTCGTACGAATGGAATCTGGGGATGTACTTGACCTTACGCAAGTTCCGGTAGAACAACACCGCCGGAATATTCTGATAGTATATTCCCCACGACATTCCGGCGTCGTCCAGGTTCTCGAAGATCGTTCTTTGTGGGTACCCTTTTGCCAGCAGCGCCGGGTTGTTGCTCGTTGCTCCGGCGGATGTGCCGGAGTGGACGTACATCCGGTTCGGCTGCGTCGACGATGGCACCGATGCGAACCACCTGCAAACATTTGTTTTTGAAGAATGAGTTCATTTGTAAATGAAGGGAGTTAATTGATAAGTGTGGAATTTTGTATGCATGAGTTGTGTAATTATTGAGTTGAAAACCTTATTGCCTTATTGCTAGCTACCCCAAATACTTCCCTCCATCAAGATTAAGATTATATGACATATGAGTAAATTTTTGAGAATTTTCCTTAATTAATTCATTCTTTTACATGTAACATATATTAAGTAAAAATTAACAGCTTGATTGAGACTAATTTTTTTTATATATAAACAAAAGACAATAAAAGTGGGTAGAGGATTGAGAAAGATGGAGAACACAAGACCTCCTCAACCTTATGTTCCATAGTTTCATTTATATTCTATGTTATAATAATTGATTAATACCGTTATTTTTTTCTATAAAAAAGTAAATAACAGTATTAATTAATTACAATATGGATATGAATGAAACATGAAAAGGAATGTTGATATGGATTAAGGGATTTCTTAACAACTCAAGCAGTTTGCACTTAATTAATACTCCACTAATACTGGACTTAATACTGATATGTTAATTTAAGAAAGTAGCACTATAGGTAAACGTAATTGGAATAATTAGCAACATCAAAAAAATTCGAAATGCTGTGGAGTGAAAGGTGGCAATTAATCCACTGAGATAAGCAAGGACTGGAACCAGAATAAAGTAGAAATATCAAGTCTGATAAAACTCTGAAGTAATCAGATTAGCCCCAAAAGATTAAAATCTAACAGTTAAGTCCAAGTTAATACTTCTACTACTTACCGATCGAACACTGCAAACTCCGACACGAGAGTCTTGTAAACCGCGACGGCGTCAGGATGGAACCCATTCATAACGTTAATGGACATGTTCTTGGACGGATCCATGGAGAAAGCTTGCTGGGCGAACCCGTTCATCGGCGGCGGGTCGGCGGAGGTATCGGTCGACCCGAAGATTTGCTCCCGAATCGCCTGAAACGAGTGACCCGGATCCGGGTCGACGTACTGGGCCTGGTTCTTGAAGGATAATTTCGGGGAGTTCGGGTCGGTAGTGTTGAGCGGGTTGGTCTCGGACCCATCGACGCCATTGATTTCTGGGTTGAGCTTCTTCATCCAGCCCAGCATGTGATCGAATGAGCGGTTCTCCATTACTAAAACGACAACGGTTTTGATGGGGCCGGCGGCTTTAACAAACGGTGGATTATGAAACAGAAGAAGTAGAAGGATGAAGATGAAGAGTGGTTTTGGAGTGTTGGCCATCGAAAGCATTTCTTGTTTTAATTAAAGTTTGGATTTTTATTCAGAATTTAGGATTTGGGAGATAGAAAGTTTCTGGGTTTTTGTTTTTTGAGGATTTGTGGAGTGAGAAATTGCGGCGACTGTTCTGTCTGTGAGCTGGTTTTGGTGAGCGAGAGCTACATTTAAAGGTGAAGATGATGATGATTGGCAGAGGCAGAGGTAGAGGTTGGAGTTGGAAACAGGGGCTATTTCGTCTTTTAGCGAGGTGGTTTATAGTATTATTTTCCCCAAATTTTGTTGATGAGTTATTTTTATTAATAATTTGAATTTTTTTTGAACGAAAACACACCAAATTTTACAATTTCTAGGATGGGGAGTATTTTTCATCAATGTTATTTATCATGATTTTTCACCCACCTCATTGAAAAATGGAGGATAGATATGTAATTATGCAATTAGTTGGGTTTGCCGCCCAAATTACCTTATAGAAGAGTCATTTGAAATAGTGGGTGAAAAATCACCCGGGTGATGATTAACAGGGTTGGTATTTTTTCTCCAGGAAAATGGTTTTGGTGTTATTAAAGTGGACAAATTACAAACAAAACCCTCAATTTTGGGAAAATCTACACTTTTCCTCTCCTATTTCCAGAAACAAATTCAGGAAAAAGTTTTAGAAATTGTTTGGATTTCTAAAATGTAAAGTGAAAAATAGAAAGATAATGTCCAACAGAGAAAATTTAAGTTTGAAAAGTTTAAAAACTTGTTAGAGGAAAAAATATATATGCAGTATCACTTAATTTAAAATACTAGATAGAAAAAAAGCAGCCAATGTAAGGGCCAAATACCAGGGTATGAATGTTGGTTTCTGTATGATTTCAAAAATAGAGAAGGTAATTGAAGGTTTCCTCAAACTAAGTGGTTTTTGTTTTTGTTTTTGTTTTTTTATAAAAAGATTGGCCATATATTTTTTTTGTTGCAAAATAAGACTTCTCCGTCTCCTCGAAAATCAGACACATTTCCTTTTACTGTCTAAAAAATTGATCACTTTCCTTAAAAGGAAACTTCTCACTTTCAAAGTTACTAAACTATCCTCACTTTATCTTTATTTTTCTACCTCGTTTTTTGTGTACTCTCAACTAAGAGGCAATTAAGTAAACATATACAAATATCTTACATTCACCTTAATCTCCGTGTCCAAACAAATCTACCAATCTTTCGGGGACGGAGGGAGTATGATTTAAGTCAACTAATTAAACTGATTTTTTTATAGGGAATGACGTTCATTCAAAATCAGCCGGTAAAACTGAAACAACCTAAAGCGAAAGGACAAAACCCTTAACGAATAGTCCAAATGCTCTGATCAGAAGCGAGCAGAGTTGCAGTTAGACTACAAGCCAACTAAGCACCAAAAACGATAGTCTGTATTGGGTGAAAGTCCTTCTGGATTGGGTGAAGATGGAAGAGATCTTGGTCTTCATCTGAGGAGTGGTTTTGTTCCTCTTTTTTTTTTTTCAGGTGGTCCGCAAGGGTGACCGGAACCCAAAAGTACAAACCGAAATAGAAACTAAAGAAACAACTATAGATAGAGAACCAACATAATAAAGTGAACCCATACTTAAGTCATCACATGATGTTGAGAAGCACGTGGAGACCGGATTATGAACTCATGCCACATAGCCAAACGGCTTCATACGGACTCTCGTTTGCAGTATTTTCATTCGGATAAGGGGCAACCAACCAACCACTTAAGCTGTGTCATACTAGCGTGTAAACACCCGTCCCCTGCAAGAAGTATGTACCAGGCAAAAACTGGAGAAACACATTTTTGACCTTATCAATATCTTCCTGCTTCTCAAATTCAAACACAAACATATTGTCTCGGGGGACAGATCGATGCACCTTGAATTAGCCGGATAGAAAATTCTTTCCTCCAAGTAGTCATAGTGCCATATGCAGGTGTTCCGACCGCGCCACTCGCAATGACATGATCTTCGTTGCGAGAGAGAGGCCAGGCCGAGATGCTGGAACCAGTGCAGCGACTTGGATCGGTTCTTTGTCTTCGGTGATGAGAGCCACTCGAGCCATCTTCACAGCAAGGGTGTTGACAGTCATGAGCAAAACATATGAGTAGGTAGGCCGAGAGGGAGATGAGAGCAAGGATTACACGAGTTGCAGAAGCTTGCAGCCAAAGAAAAAAGAAAGAGCACAAAAACGGCATGACTCACACAAACCCTAGGGCAGGAGCGAGTTTTGCAGTTAAACTGATTTAGATTGCTATTGTATTTTTTTCCTTTTGAGTAGAGTTTAATAATTAAAACCATATGCATGGCGCTCAAATATATTACTAAAAGAAAGACCATACGATCATTGTTTTAATTGCTATAATAAAAAGGAAAAAAAGTAAACCACTAAAATCCAATTTTTTAAATGAGATGACAAAATAGTAATTAGTAAACAAGAGTATTCCCTCATAATTAAGAAAAAAAATGTACTTGAATCTCCTTACTCCCGCCCTCTTCTTCCTCTTTTTCTTCTCTTTGTCTTGATATATTTATTGCTAGGAGCAACTGTTGAGCTTTATGAATGCCTAAGTTTTTATGGATATTGGAGAGCCGCTACCGCCGCATCCCGAGCGGGGTGGAAGATACAACCAGCTTGTTTCTCGGCGTATATTGGATGAAGATGTTTTCCCGTTGGTCGGGCGTTCGATGGTTTCTCATCGCGAGTTGGAGCTTGCTTCGATCCGACGATCCCTTCGTGTCAGAGGGTTGCCTTCTACTCTAGGCCGCCACCACGCCATACGAAGGGCCCCTCTTTGGCCTGGTCGTGCCGACGGTGGAGAGGGATGGGGTGGACCACTTGGTGATAATGACGCAGAGGTTCAGAAAATTGTTGCGGCAGGGATGGGCACTGGTAGCCCATCCAGGGCCTGGAGTAATGCGTGATATTTTACTGGGTGGAGGGGGTTTGGAGTCTTCATCTTCCACCTGTGCTCTCAAATTGACTCGGGTTTCTCTCTGGCATGGGTGTTTGATAGTTTGCTCGGAATCTGTTTTTATGGTTTTGTATATTCTTCCAGGTATTTATGTAGGGGATCGGGCCTTATGTAGCTTGCTTTTTGCAGGGGACCGAGCCTTATGTAGCTTGCTTTTTGCAACTAGTTTGGTGGAGGAGGTCGATGGCCGAGTATTATGAGAGAGACGTTGCCCCACTACGTATTTAATGGAAGCTGGGTAGGGGGTGAGCCGCTACCCAGCCCGCTACCATGGTAGCGAGGCTGTCCACTACCCAGCCTGCTTCCGTCAATCCTGGCGCTACCCACCCGCTACCAGTAGTAGGGGGCTCGGTAGCGGGCAACCCGCTACCACCTGACAGAGCTGGTAGCTCACCGCCCCTACCCTGCCCGCTACCATTTTTTTTAAAATGGTTTCTTTATTTGCATCATTTAATAAATGATTGAATAATATTATTATTTATTAGTATTTATAGATTATAATTAAAAACAGAAATGAATTTAATTATAAATTAACCAAATGTATCAATTACAAAAAAAATATCCAAAATCAAATAGAATTTACAAAAGTGTCTTACGGGGGAGGCAAATCGTAATCGTCACTCTGATTCTCACTCGGCGAGGAATTGTGCTCCGAATCGTCAAACGGCTGTCTGTTGAACCCCAAAGAGAATGGGTTAAACGACACTTTACTCCGCCTAAACAACTTAGGGTCGTATACGTTACTGTGCGGCGGCTGCTGAGGCGTCGGCATCATCGGGTATAGTAATTAGAACCGCGGATGTTGGGCGTCTGGAACCCTGTAGTCGTGCGCCAAGAGGACCACTGAGGTTGCGGCTGCAGCGTCGGGACCATGTATGTGGAGTAGTTTGGCGGCATGTACTTCCAATATTCGACGCATATCCATCAGGAAGTTTTAGAGTGTTCTTCAGCCAACTGCAAATATTCTCAATCCGTTCTTGACTCAAAGTGTAAATTGCCTTAGGTTTACATGGTCTTCCATCACGTCCGGGAAACAAATGTAATTCACTTCGAATCCCCATCGCCTGAAGGTCACGTCTTGAGTTTTCGTTGTCTTTACTCTTCCCGTTTTGATTCATAACCATGTAGAAGACATTATCGAAACAATTTTTCTCTATATGCATAACATCAATGTTATGTCTGACCAACAAATGAGGCCAGTAGGGCAAGTCCCAGAATATCGATTTCTTGATACAATTGTGAGACACACCAAAACCGTCCGGTCTTTGTCTGTCCCATTGTGAACCGAAGGGTGGGAACTCAATCTGATTAATCTCTGCTAGAATTTCCGACCTAGATTTATACACAATTTCATCACGTCACTCTCTAAAACCCCACGTGACACTATCATTACGATATCTATGCCGATGGGGTAAAAATCTTCGATGACAACCCCACCAACAAGCTTTGCGCCAACGAGTTAGCTGGAAACTAGACACATCTTCCATACAATATGGAGACGCAAGTTTTCCGTGCGTACTCTAGCCAGATAGCATATCATACGCTGGGAAGTCACTAATTGTCCAAAGCAGACAAGCTCGCATTGTAAAGTTCGTTCTCCGGTGCGAATCCCACGTTTGAACACCCGTCGTCCATAGATAATTTAACTCATCGACCAATGGCCGCAAAAAGACATCAATGTTACGTCCAGGTGATCGAGGTCCCGGGATTAGCAGTGCCAAGTAAATGTACGGCTACTTCATACATAAATTGGGAGGTAAATTGTAAACTGTGATGAATACCGGCCACATCGAATAGGTGCTACCGGTGTCAGACAAAGGATTAAATCTATCGGTGCATAACCCGAATCTGACATTTCCAACCTCTCTAGCGAAATCATGATAAAGCTCATCAATATGTTTCCATGCCCGTGATTGGCTGGGATGTCCAATCACACCAGTTGTGTTTGCAGATGCCCTTACATAGTACTCCCTCTGTCCCAAAATTATTGAAACACTTTCCTTATTGGGCTGTCCCTAAATTATTGAAACACTTTCCCTTTTTAGTAAACTTTTGTACATGAATTTACTCAATTATCCCTCATCACTTTCTTCCATCTACCAAGTCAACTCAAAATCAGCTCCACCTAAAACAGCGTGCCCAGTCAAAACGTTTCAAAAATAATGAGACGGAGGGAGTAATTCATAGATTCGGCCGTTTTCGATGTCTGGTAATTCATAGATAACGTAGAACCTTCTTCGGCTTATGTTTTAGATCCCCACGACGATCCAAACCCCATTGAAAATACCTTTCAGTACCGCACACTCCACAATGCATTAAATGACTAAATCTACCATGAAACGACGATGCTTCATAATTCTTTTGTAATTCGAACCATCATAGATGAACGGATTAATCTGAATAGCCTCACCATGACAATCCCAAACGTAGTAATCGGGTTTAAATCCATACTCACATAAATGAGTTCCAACTATAGCTTTATAAAAAAGTATCGATTTCGACACTTTTTACAAGGACATTTCACCATGTCCCACCCTTTTGATTCTGCATCCGTAAATGCAACATTTAAAAAATGCTTCAGACCCTCCCAAAATCGCGGATTTAATTCTCGAGTACCCTTTTCTAACCGCTGATACATCCAATCGCGTCCTTCAGCCATTTTAAGTCCCTATATAACAATATAAATTACATACACAAACATAATAATTAACCAACCAAAAATTCATTTACTACCTATATATAAATTAATTTCTTCAACTTAATTCATCATAACTAAAGGTGCATGGTCATATCCTATTCATAAAAGTACAATTAGCATATCAAACTTTTATGGTCGTATATCCATAACTTATACACCCCACATAAATTTCGGCAGCATCTCGCCTCAGTTCCTCATTATACCATTTTTTTCGGGTTTCAAAAACCCCATTTGGTACAATAAGGAATGAGACTGAAACAGAACCGAAATTAATGTCGGTGTACTGGTTATGCATATACAACTATCACAAAACTTCAATATACCGATTGTACTTTTACAAACTGTCCAATTGAGACAATCCATGAATATTCAATAAAATATTATACTACCTCCGTCCCGAAAGATTATACACTTTGAATTTCTTTGTTTCAAGATTCAATGTTTGACTCAAATTTTAACAAAGATAGCAAGTTTTAAAAATTCAGAAAATATATATTTAGAAAGTTTATACTTCAAATTATGACATGCAT